>CM038670.1:638286319-639536319 GCA_021605145.1 Aegilops bicornis | reverse complement strand
GGCGCCTGGCGGAACGGGTTCCGCCCAGGCCGCAGACCTTGGGGGCCAGTGGCGCCGTCTTGAGGAGGAGGCGGCCGAGGCGCCCAGAGCTTCATCGCCACAGGCGGGTGCGGTGCAGCAAAGACGGACGGCGCTGGGTCGCCTCTGCAGCTGACGAGCTTCAGCGACTTCGGTCGAGCCATTCTTCGTGAACATCGCCGACAGGCGGTAGCGCAGGAGCTCGTTAGTCGCGATGAGTGCAGCTCGGGCCTCCATGGCGTAGCGTGGCGCGTGGCGAAAAAACCAGCGAGGGTGAGCGAAAGCGTGGCGGTGCGGCCGTCCGCCTCATGGGCCGGGTGATGGGGCGATGCTTGCTGCTCGTTCCCGCCGGGCAGTGGCGGCGTTGACGGCAGGCGACGGGAAACGACGAGGGCGCCCGTCGGAGCCGTCTGGCGACCTGGAAGCGAAGCGGCTCGGCGCTTCAGGCGACCCGGCAGGCGTCGAACATGGTTGCGGTGGTCGGGAAGAACGAAAGCGAAAAGCAGGTCTGGCGCACCTACCGGGCGCGCCAAATGTCGGATTTCGGTTCCGGCAGACCCTTGAGGTTCGAACACTGGGGTGCGCGCGGAGATCCAACCCTCCACCGTCTCGTACCTCGCTGAATCGTAGGGACCTAAACTACTAAACAGAACAGCACAAGAGACACAAGATTTATACTAGTTCGGGCCACCGTTGTTGTGTAATACCCTACTCTAGTTTGTGGTGTGGTGGATTGCCTCTTGGGCTGATGAGGAACAGTATAGGGAAGAACAGCCTCGCGAGGGTCTGTTCTTGGTGGGTGTGATGAACTGCTGGGTGGTGTCCCGTCGCTCTAGCTTGAGGATCGGGTCTCTCTCTCTCTCTCTGGATTCCAAATGCCAGCTCCCTCTACTCCGAGTGTGGCTACCCCTATTTATAGGCGAAGGCCTTGGGCCTCTTCCCAAATATTGAGCGGGAAGGGCGCCAACAATTGGCCATTTTGAAGGGGAACAACGGGTACACTTATCCTGACTAAAGTTGGTCCTCGCCTGCCAAAGGCTCACGTGATGGCCTTTGCTTGGGCTCCATGACGACTCCCTTCCACCGTTGGGGCTGGTCTTGGTCTTGTTGCACGAAACGGATGCCTTTGCTTGATGCTCTCGCCACGCTTGCTCCCTTTGCACCAAAGAGGAAAGGAGGACGCCATGGCCGGGCGCCTCGATCGGGCGCCCTTGGTGCGTCATGGCTTGCGTCATGGGCACCTCGCGAGGTACCCTGCCTTGAACTCTCCGCCTCCTCATGAGCCAGCCTGACGAGGCCATGCACGAGGAAGCTCTTGGTCGTCCGCCCATGAGGCTCTGGCCCCTCGCGAGGGTCTTGAGCTTGAGTTGATGAAGATGGGATGTCCTGGGCCTCCTTTGAGCCACGCCGCAGGCCGCAGACAGGCAAGTCTGGGGACCCCCGTTCCCAGAACGCCGACAATGGGCTTGCATCAAAAGGAAGATTTCATATAACCCAAGAGGGGATGTCATCAAGTGGTGATAGTCATCAAGGTTGTGGTGTGCAAGTTCAAGAGGAGCATCATGGAGAGATCACATGCTTGAAACATGCCATCTATTCTCGTGATAATGGACATGTGAAGATGTGCCTAGCAGGGGCTCACCCATAGTGGAGTATGGGGGAGAAATTCACTAGTCTTCATTGAGTCAGCACAATCAAGAAGGGTGGTCCAACTTGAGGAGGTCAAGATCATCATCATCTAGCTCAAGTGAATTAAGCACAACGCAAAGGTTTGACCTTGATAGGTTTTCTATTTTACCAGTCTCATGGTGTTAGTTGGGAGGTTAGGTTATGGGATTGATTGTTGTACTATAAAGGGGGGCTCTCGAGTGAGTAGCTTGATCGTATCATTCGTAGAGAGCTCAAACCATTACATCCTTGGTATCATATTATTGGTTCTTATTTGGTTTTACTCTGTGTGAGGTTTTAGAGTTTCACTACTAGGGAAAAGCCTATACACAGAATCTTACCAGCAGTGGGCTTTAAAATCAGGCGCTGCTGCTAACTAGCAGTAGCTTCATGGCGGACAAAACTTCGCTCTTTGAAACAAGTTTATCAAGAGCGCGCACACTCAAAGACGCGCCATCGCTAAAATTCCACGGCGCGCCCGAGGCGAGTTATAGCGGCGGCGATGTCTGGCGCCATCTGCTACGGGTCGTAGCAGTAGCGCATTTACGCAATAATCACTGCTGCTAAGTTAACTAGTCGCAATCCAGATCCACAGATCCACACACTCACTCGATCTCCACCTCAAACCCCCGCGCCGACGGTCCTCCCCCGTCGCCCCTCCTCCGATCTGTGCCGCCGTCACCTCATCCTCCTTGCTGGACTCGGCACCGGCCTCCTCCTCCGTCCTCCCTCCACTCGTCGCTGGCCGGCCCCTCCTCGCTCCACCTTCCTCCTCCGTCCTCCCTCCACTCTCGCCACGGCTTCCTCCCTCGTTCGCCTTCCTCCTCAGTCGCCTCTCTACTCCCTCCTCGAGTCGCCCCTCCTTCTCCCTCCTCCCTGCTACATTTTGATTTAGTAGGCTAGTTTATATGCAACATTTGGTTTAGTTGATATGATTCAGTTGATTTAGTAGGCTAGTTGATTTAGTTGATTTAGAACATTTTCATTTAGTTGATTTAGTAGGATAGTTGATTTAGTAGGCTAGTTGATTTAGTTGATTTAGAACATTGTGTCATTTAGTTGATTTAGTATGCTAGTGGATTTAGTATGCTAGTTGATTTAGTATGCACCATTTTATTGTTATTTTTTCTGTACATGGATAGGTAGGTGCTTTTGTTTTTTTGTAATAAGTTATTTTTTGGCAATATGTAGGTGCCAATTTAGATAAACTTGCCACTTGTTTTTTAATCAATTATCTTAGGCAATAGGTGCCATCGAAATGCTTTGGTAGGTGGTACCTTGTCATCTAATCGTTAATCCTTTGCTCATATTGCTTTAGGAAAATGGCGCCACCACCACCACCACCACTATGTCGACTGTGCAAGTCAAGGTGCGCCAAAGACCTTGCAACCGGCAAGCTGTTAAGATCTACTTCCAGCCAAGTTTTCGTCATCGCGGTAAGAAATTAGATGAAATGTAACAACTATTTTATTTTTAGTGTTGGCATTACTGCATTGTGTCATTTTGCTTTTCTTACACAGATCGTCCCATGCAATGTGAGGTTGAAATTCAACAAGCTAACAAGAGACACTATAACATTTGAGGCTCCTGGGGGCCGTACACTATGGAGGTCGAGAAATGACGCAATATGTCACAGATTGGAGGAGATGGATGGGCCCGTTTCCTCGCCCGCATGCGTCTTACTGGTGGTGAGTTGATCAGCTCCTCCTTCAGAGCAGAAAGACCCAAGCTGGCTGTCATTTATCTCAACCTGGTGGAAGATGATGAAGATTACGAAGATGATGAAGATGACGAAGATGACGAAGATGACGAAGATGATGCAGATGACAAAGATGATGAAGATAATGAGGACCCACTTCATGAAGCCATCGTAGCTCAAAGAATGAGGCTGAGCGAGGACGAGGTGTGCAACCTATGGGACATAATTCCGCCACGTGATGACTTTGTCGGGGTGCCATTCGTGACCCGCCTGACAAGTACCATGGTCCATCGGCATGAAATGGTATGTTATACGTACTGACTGTAGTAATTTGATGATATATTATGCTTTATTGTGATACTTACAAATGCAAATTATCCGATGATATGCTTAGTGAATCCGATGAAATGCTTAGTGTAGAGTCCAATGATATGCTTAGTAGAATTCATGATTAATTAGTACAAATGCGTAGTAATCTTGTGTCTTTTGATAGTGTAGAAATCTAGACTTAATGGAAATATATTTGCAAGAGTATGTGTGAGGCTATTTATTAATTGATATGTTTTTCTTATTCAGAAATTGCCAAAGAACCTATCTGTGAGTTGTGGTATCGAGCACGATGAAGAAGGCTCACCGGACTACGCCACCGCAAGGGGCTCTGTCAGCCACCAGTACTTACCGCATGGACACAGGGCATTTGCACACACTTAAACTTCGGTTGGGTGGAAGAGATTCCTCGTTGGCAAGAATCTTCGTGTTGGACAGGCCATCCTAATTACTATAAGGAACACCCACCGCCCAGGCTTGAGGATGATGATCGTCGTCGATATCATCTAGAACTACATATGTGTGGCTATATCATCTAGAACTACATATGATGATGGTAAATGCGATATCATGTCGAACTACATATGATGATCGTCATCGATATCATCTAGAACTAAATATGATGATCGTAGTCGATGTCACCTTGTACTGCTTGAGGATGCATGTTGAGTATATATGAAATTGTAATCTAGTACTTCCTCGGTTCCAAATTACCCGTCGTGGTTTTAGTTCAAATTCGAACTAAAACCACGGCGGGTAATTTGGAACCGAGGGAGTACTACCTAGTACCTATAATGCTTTATGAAATTGATATCTAGTAGAACTTGTATCTGAAAATTGCAGTTCTTTGAAGCGGAATGGGGAAATGGTGGAAGATATAACTTGATGGCGGGAGCAGGAAATCGCTACAGCTAACTAATAGTAGCGCGTTAAAATGTCTTTGCTAATATAGTCAATAGTAGTAAGCGCTGTACGCATAGCGCTACTACTAATGGTTAGCTATAGCGCCTTATTCGTAGCGCGGGTGCCCGCGCTGCTGATAGCCTCAAAACCCGCGATACTACTAGGGTTTTCCCTAGTAGTGTTTGTGTTCATCAAACTTCAAGCTCATCGAAAACAGAGTTCGTATGCATCATCTTTGCATTTTGGGTGTTGAAGATTTTGCCGGTTCATATTTGGTGAAGATTCTCTTCATTATCCTATTGGCATTTCTTCTCCATTAGTACTTCTAATGTATCCAACAAGTTTGAGTTTGCTGATTCAGAGTTCATTTGTAGAAGCTATGGCAGTTTTGGTCTTACTTGATTCTTTTGTTCTGCTGACCATTCCTGCTGGTAATCAGCGGTGGTACTGTTGGTAACCAGGGTAGTAGCGTTTGTGCGATACTTCCGCTAGTGTGCCGCGGTAACACCAGGAGGCACTGCAAAAAAAAAAACACTTCCATGATGATACATGTTTGTCACAGTAGGTCACGTTTTTTGTCATGCATGTACATCCATGACGATTTTATGACAGAATCAAGATAGTCATACCTGTGCTGTCGTAGAAGTATTCCATGATATTACCAAAATTATCATCACGGAAGTGTCCACTTCCATGACGATAAATCCCGCGTCATAGAAGTGCTTTCGTCAAGGGTGACCGACACGTGTCATCGACCGTAACGGGTCGCCGTTAAGCTATCGGGTCTGGTTTTGGATCCGATAACCCATTAACAGCCCAGACCAATGGGGATTTTTCACGTGTAAAATTCTCATTGGCCGGAGGCGAGGGAGACCTCGACTAAGGGGTCCTCGGGCGTCCGGCCTGTTTGCCATGGGCCGGACTGATGGGCTGTGAAGACATGAAGATCGAAGACTGCACCCGTGTTCGGATGGGACTCTCCTTGGCGTGGAAGGCAAGCTTGGCGACCGGATATGTAGATTCCTTTCTTTGTAACCGACCTTGTGTAACCCTAGATCTCCCCGGTGTCTATATAAGCCGGAGGACTTAGTCCGGAAAGGGGGATACTCATTACCATAGTCATACAGGCTAGACTTCTAGGGTTTAGCCATTACGATCTCGTGGTAGATCAACTCTTGTAATACTCATATTCATCAAGATCAATCAAGCAGGAAGTAGGGTATTACCTCTATAGAGAGGGCCCGAACCTGGGTAAACATCGTGTTCTCTGTCTCCTGTTACCATCGACCTTCGACGCACAGTTCGGAACCCCCTACCCGAGATCCGCCAGTTTTGACACCGACATTGGTGCTTTCATTGAGAGTTCCACTGTGCCGTTGATGATAGGATCGATGACTCGCCTCGTCCTTAAAGAAAATATCAACGCCGGAGGAGAACTGGCCCCAGGCCAAACCCTCTGGCTGGGCGGCTTTACCATGACCGCCCATTCGGCCGCTAAGCCGATGATGACCTCCCGGGCCATCGAAAATCCCCTTTGTATCGACCCCAAACACTCCAAGCAGATGGATCCGGCGAAGTTTTCGTCTTTAAACGAGCTCCTTGATCGCATCGCCGCATACGAATCGCCACAGATTACGATCGGATCGGGCTTAAACCCGACCAAAGAGAAATCAAATCTCCACCGGTCACCCACCAGATAGTGGTAGTTGAGGAGCAAGACGGCGACTCTTCCCCTATACTGAAGACGGACTATGTCCGGGTCGCCAACCCTGCAGAGCCGGACACCCACCAGCAAAAGGAGGTGACCGGCCTTCCGAACATAGAATTGGACAACGGGCACAGGAAACCAGAAGATACTCCGGAGCCCGGACACTTGATTCTGGAAATCCTTCAGTCACTGGATCATCGACCGGGTCAGGGTCCGAATCCAATTCCACCCACCCACCCAGACATAAGCGCTCTCATGAGCATACAACAATAGTCTCAAGAAACGGTGCACCACTTCTGGGCCAGATTCCTCCTTGTCAAGGATCAGGTTAAAGATTGCCGCGATGAGGATGCGATATTTGCGTTCTGCAACAATTGCACGAACGAAGGAATCCTCAACGCCATTAATCGCCGCCATATACTACACTTCGCTGACTTGGAAACTATCGTACAGAAGTACAGTGCAATGGAAAGTGCCTGGAAAGATCAGGCAGCTTGTTGGGAGGCATCGGTCCCAACTCAACCGCTGGTCCAGGCGAAAAGGGCACATCCTCATGACATGCCCAGTCTAATAGCCAAGAAACATAAACCCATTACGCGGCATGGAACCGTTCTGGAGGGATGGCTCGATGGCCCATGCAAAATACACACAGCACCAGACACCATACCAACCCACAACCTTAGAGTATGTTGGATACTCCGGCAGGTAGCCAAGAGCGGCGAGGACAACCTTACCAAAAACGCCCCAGGGCAACACCCTCCAAAAGACGACGACCCCAGAGTATTGACGGTCTTCAAGACATTCGCTTCAAACAGCAAGCGCAAAAGGGCACTCCGCGACCTCGGCAAAGTCTGCCAAATCGCCGCGATAAACCCTTGGAACGACACGGCTATAATCTTTAATGCCGGTGACGAACCGAAGTACAAGACAGTCCGAGCGCCAGCCACATTAGTCCTCAGTCCCATCGTGGACAGCTTTAGACTCACCAAGGTCCTCATGGACGGCGGCAGCGGACTAAACCTCATCTATGAGGATACACTCCACAAAATGGAAATAGACATGACCCGCATCAAGCAAAGCAGCACGACCTTCCGAAGAATCATTCCTAGTCGGGAGGCGTGGTGTGCTGGAAAAATCACACTTGACGTGGTATTCGGCACGCCGGAGAATTATCAGTCTGAAGAGATAACCTTCCAAGTGGCTCCTTTCATCAGCGGATACCACGCCCTGTTGGGGCGGGACGCTTTTACACGCTTCCAAGCTATACCTCATTACGGGTATATGAAGCTCAAAATGCCCGGACAAAACGGCATAATCACTCTTGTTAGTGATCCAGACATAGCACTCCATGCCGAAAGCAAAACCGCATCCCTGGCCCTTGAGGCATTATCTGAAGCCCTCACGGCCAAAGAATTAACCGCACTGCGCTCTATGGTGGATAAGGACGATGTGATCTCACACAAACGACCTAAATCCACCTCCTTCAAGCAGTAGAAGAAATAGTCAAATTCCAGGTCCACCCAATGGACCCCAAGAAGACAACATCTATTGGAGCACAACTAGACCCAACGGTTGATGCCGCGCTACCGGATTTCCTTCGCAAAAACTGGGATATATTCGCCTGGAACCCTTCTGATATGCCTGGAATCCCACGTAAACTGGGCGAGCATAGTCTCAATATATTAAAGGGATATAAACCAGTCAAACGAGCACTGCGGCGCTTCTCCGAACCCAAACGGCAAGCCATGGGGGAGGAGTTAGCCAAGCTCATCGAAGCCGGATTCATTAGAGAAATAAAACATCCGGACTGGCTGGCAAACTTGGTGATGGTACCAAAGAAGGACAAATCCTGGTGCACGTAAGGCCGATTTCAAAGACCTCAACAAGGCTTGCCCTAAGGATCCCTTCCCTCTCCCCTGCATCGATCAAATCATCGATGCTACCGCAGGACACGACTCATTGTGTTTCCTTGATGCATATTCCGGATACCATCAAATCAAAATGAAGGAGTCCAATCAAGCTGCAACAACATTCATTACCCATATGGGCCATTCTGCTTCAACACCATGCCCTTCAGGCTTAAGAACGCTGGCGCCACATACCAACGCATGATTCAAACATGCCTGGAGAAACAGATCGGCAAGACAGTTGAAGCTTATGTCGACGACGTCGTCATCAAAACCAGGCATGTCGAGACACTAATAGACGATTTACATCTCACATTCGACAACCTCCGCGCGTATGAAATTAAGCTCAATCCGGAAAAGTGTATTTTCGGTGTCCCCGCTAGAAAACTGTTGGGCTTCATCGTTTCCAACAGAGGAATTGAAGCAAATCCAGCCAAAATTCGAGCTCTGTCACAATTGACTACGCCAACATACCTTAAACAAGTACAAAAACTCGAGGGTTGCATGGCAGCTCTAAGCCGCTTTATCTCCAGATTGGGAGAAAAGGCGCTGCCACTCTATCGCCTTCTACAACGAATCGATCACTTCGAGTGGATGGACGCGGCAACAGCCAGACTAGAGGAAATAAAAACCCTTCTTGTGAGCAACCCAATCCTAGCTGCGCCAAACGTCGGTGAACCGATGTTATTATACATATCGGCGACACATCAAGTGGTGAGCGCCGTGCATGTCGTTGAACGAGAACAGGACAGACACAAATTCCCGCTTCAGAAGCCAGTATACTATGTATCCACTGTCCACACACCATGCAAATCCTGGAACCCTCATTATCGAAAGATAGCATACGCGGTCTTCATGGCATCCCGAAACCTCCGTCACTACTTCCAGGAGTGCTCGATTATGTTGGCTTCCGAAGTACCACTCAACGACATAATAAATAACCGCGATGCCACGGGCCGGATTGCCAAATGGGCCATTGAGCTCCTCCCATTTGATATTACATACAAACCACGTCGAGTTATCAAATCCCAAGTCCTGGTTTACTTCGTCGCTGAATGGACAGAGGCCGAACTCCCTAAAGAGTACGACACATATTCCAATTGGGTTATGTACTTTGATGGCTCCAAAATGCTGGCAGGGCTAGGAGCGGGCGTCGTTTTAACGTCCCCTACTAGAGACGTCACTCAGTACGTACTCCAAATACTATACACAGACTCCAACAACGCAGCCGAATACGAGGCCTTGTTGCATGGTCTCCGGATGGCTGTCTCCATGGGCATACAACGCCTGGAAGTGCGCGGGGACTCAAACCGCGCAATATCTCAAATAAATGGAGACTTTGATGCCAAAGACCCGAAGATGGCAGCTTATCGTAATGCCATCATAAAAATGTCGGCTCGGTTCGAGGGGCTCGAGTTCCATCATGTGGCTCATGAGAGTAATCAAGCGGCGGATGTTCTTGCTCGTATCGGCGCTAAGTGCAACCCCGTCCCGCCTAATATCTTTCTGGAAAGGCTTTTTAGCCAACCGTGGTGTGGCAGGTGGAAAACGGCAACGCTAGTCCGGATCCGAACATAAACCTCGATTCCGAAAACACCGACATCATTGGAGGCTCAGCCACTGAAATAACACCGTCAGCACATCTCATCATGGCAGTCATTGCCCCCTAGACCGAACCCTTCCTGGCCTACCTTAACAGGAAGGAGCTTCCTGAGGACCAGAATGTAGCCCGCCGCATTTTCCGGCATTCGAAGGCCTACAAGGTTCACGACGGAGAGCTCTATAAGAAAAGCGCTACCGGAGTCCTCCAAGGATGTATCTCCGAGGAGGAGGGGCGGCAGCTACTGGCTGAAATTCATGCCGGTCTCAGCGGGCACCAAGCCGCTGCTCGGGCCCTTGTTAGCAAGGCCTTCCGTACAGGATTCTATTGTCCGACGGCCCGAGTGGATGCACAAGAACTTTTCCAATGTTGCGTTGGATGCCAACTCTTTGCCAACCAAAGCCATATGCCCCCCACTGCCCTACAAACAATCCCCATCACTTGGCCTTTTGCGGTCTGGGGACTGGATATGGTTGGACCCCTTAAAGGAGGAAGCCATAAGAACAAATATTTGCTAGTCATGGTGGATAAATTCACCAAGTGGATAGAGGCTAAACCAGTTAAAACGGCCGTGTCCGGGCCAGTAATAGACTTTATATCCGGCGTTGTACACTGTTACGGTGTTCCGCACAGCATCATCACTAATAACGGCTCGAATTTCACAACCGACAAAGTGAAAACTTGGTGCGCCAATCTTGGCATTAAGCTCTATTATGCCTCTGTATGTCATCCACAAACAAACGTTCAAGTCGAAAGAGCCAATGGTCTTATTATGAGAGGCATTAAGCCTAGACTAGTGCGGTCTTTGAAAGAGTCAGGCAAGCACCGGGTTGAGGAGCTCGACTCCGTACTCTGGGGGCTGCGGACCACGCCCAATCGCACTACCGGATTCACACCTTTCTTCATGGTGTACGGCGTAGAGGCAGTACTACCCTACGACATTATTCATGACTCACCTCGAGTGCGCATGTACGAAGAGAGAGAGGCCGAGCTCGATCGGCAGGACAGCTTAGATGCCCTGGAGGAGGAGCGCGGCGTCGCAAAAGACCGTTCCGCATTTTATCAATAGCAGGCTCGCAGGTATCAAAGCAGACTGCGGGCCAAAACTTACAACGTCAGCGAACTCGTTCTGCGCCTGCCGGAGAAGAAAAAGGAAAAACTCAAGCCCAAGTGGGAGGGTCCCTTCACCATCGACGAAGTTCTCACCGGAGGGGCGTACCGCCTGCATGATGCGTCAGACAATCGATTAGAGCTGAACCCCTAGAACGCGGCCAGACTCCGAAGATTCTATGCCTAGCGTGGAAATTTTTGTTCATCTCCTTCCCCCTATCGTTTCCATTATTTTTTTTTCTCTCTCTCTCTCTCTTTTTGTTTTTATTTTTAGCTTTAAAAGCTTTTGTGTGGTTAGACCGTACACCCCCGACGCATACGTCTTGAAGTATGTATGCCTCTTATACCTGGGGGCTTCTTGGATAGAAGCTTGCTATTGTTATTTTCCGAGCATCAATCTCCTCACATATGCGTTTTCTCCCATATGTACCTTTTCTTCGCCATTATATGCATCGATATGACTTAAGTTTTGGCCAAGGTGGGTTGCCTGGCTCCTGTGCTTATGCCCTACGTTCCCGGTAATTCGGCTAAGGCATAAAGGGAGCACCTCTGTGATTGTGACTGCCGGGTCATCCGGATGTGTACCTCAGACTGGGTGAAGCCAAAAGCTAGTGTTCTTAAGGGAATATTCTTTCGGTGAACTGAAGATGTTTTTGCATTCGTCCCATCGTGAACCCCCAGAAGTTGTACACATTGTGATTTCTTCATCATAGTTCGGACATGCACATCGATGCATGCACACCCAGGGAAAGGAACCCTTAACGGAACTATTCTCTCTGGAAGATGTTTCTTACACTCTTAATGTAATATAACATAACTAGCCGGATAATTGTCTGTTCAAGCAACTATGACCCCTACGCCTGGTTTCCATGCATACCCGGTCTACTCGGCCGTTCTGGTATTCGGAAACACTCCGCACCTTCGGGTCGAGAGGTTGAAGCGAAAAGGTCCGCCATGACAATCGTTTTTCAGCTAGAGCTACATATGCAAAGGAAAGTACATAGTCACTTGGACTCAAAAACTTCCTCCTCTATGCCGCCCAAAGAGCTATCTAACCGACAATCCTCTTTGGGAATACTTGGCGGCTGCTTCTACTTGGTTATATACTAAACTAACGGGAATTTCTTCCCCATTTGACCCTAGCGGTCCGACCCGGGCCATGTGATTCGGATCCAGGTTGGTATATCGTGTTTTTACCATGGCCCAGGCCTCTCGCGCACCCTCTCGGCAGGCCGATATCTTCCATGGTCGGATACGCCGCCGCGCTCCCTTGAACAGCTCTACAAGCTTCTCCATACTCCCTAGAGGGGAGTCGAATGGCCATAAGGCCTTGGCTACAATCTGCATTGCTTGCCGAGCTTGCTCGTGCAACTGCGACAGCCCTTGCAAAAGATCACTCGATGATCCAGACACCTCCTCTTCGGGGCGGCCCGTCAATATACCTGCAATCACAGCTATATCAGCTACTTTTACGTCTAAATTGTTATAAGGTAAGTACGGCAACATACTGAATATGCCGCCTCACAGTTTTTTGTTCTCCTTCACGGAATCGGCTAGCTGGGCTCGTACATCCTTCAGCTCTTCACCCAGTTTGGTGTTTGAATCTTGGAGTTTGTTTTTCTCCTCTCTGACTCGGGCCAGGATACGCTCGCCTGCAGCGTGTAGTCTTTTTGCCTCTTTCTCTCCCGCTTGAGAGGTTTTCAACTTCTCTTCCAGTTGATCTGATGATCCTATTATGAGATAAGCAACAATATTAGCATAGCTACTGTATAATTGTTATTCCTCGATGGAGGGGAACCTTACCAGAAGATGCCTTCTTGGACTCTTCCAGTTCGGCGTTAGAAGCATTTAGCTGTGTCCGACACTGCTCCAGCTCTTGAGTTAGCAGGTTGTTCCTCTCTGTCAGAACCTCGTTATACATCAATCCTTAAATCACTTGTGCCAACTGCTTTCAGTCTCGGGGGCTACTAGCATGTCCTTATCCTTTTCGGAAAAATAAATCTTACCCGCACATCCGTTAAATGCTGCTTTGTGGCTCGACTAAGCCCATCTCGAGCAGCTCAGATGTATGCGTTAGCCGAGCTGAAGGCATCAAACGCCTCTTTCGAATAGTAGGGGTCTCGTAAAATGGCCCTCCAACGCCGATGATTCATGGCGCTCTCCACTTCCGAGTTGGTGACATACATATTTTCCGAGCCCTCGGCCGAAGGACAGTCCGGCGTCACTCCCATATCGGCCCCCACCCCCTCGGCTGGGGCTGGATCCTGGCTGCCGGGAGTGTTACTACCCGGACCCCCGGACATAGTCCGGCGGACTCTTTTCCTGATATGGGATGAACATGAAAGTGACAGTTGGATGCGACCATTAAAACACATATTTGCAAACCCATACCTCTTTAATGAGGGCCCGACCGGGTCTTTGCCTGCCTTCCTCCTCGAAGGCTTGCCTGGTGCAGGAGCCGCTCTTTTTGGAGTCGCTCCTGGAGT
Source organism: Aegilops bicornis (assembly GCA_021605145.1). Classification (NCBI taxonomy): domain Eukaryota; kingdom Viridiplantae; phylum Streptophyta; class Magnoliopsida; order Poales; family Poaceae; genus Aegilops; species Aegilops bicornis. The sequence continues at coordinate 639,522,893 of CM038670.1, read as the reverse complement.
AGCACGGTATGTCGAACACCTCCCCTTCGAAGCACGAGACAGTGCGGTGGGTGAGGCGGAACGAGGGAATCCTTTCCGGGAAGATGTCTCCCGACTACTTACGTGTGAAGCGGGGAGAAGACCAGGGTAATCGGCGATGATGGCCACTTCGATGTTGTTGTAGCTCGCCTGGTAAAACACGCCATTCTCCAACACCACAAATATATCCGGATCCTCTTCGAATCCAGGGTCAAGGTCCCGATTGTAGCCCTCGGGCTGCGGTGCAGGGCTGTAAAGCCCCTTGGAAGTCTTTTGCCAGTGTTGTTATAAATGGACGGGTTAATAAAGCTCAGGGAGAGGAATGAGTGGAGCAAAAAGTTGGAGGCTCACCCAGCTTGGAGGATTGTACATGGAATATCCTTCTCTGTGCGTGATGCGCAGGAACTCCTCTTCCTCACCCTTGAAAAGTTCGGCCAATATTTTGGCTAGGGCGGCAGGGGTGTCTGGACCTTTCCTCCCGCAGCGGGAGGCATCATCTTCCCCATTGTAATTCCACATGGGAAGTCCTCTGTATTGGAGCGGCTGAACTCCCCGTAGTATGGAGGTCGCCATTACTTCGACTATCGTATACCCAGACTGAGCAATCGTCTTGATCTTGCTCAGGAGTTGGCGAACTTCCGCACTATCTTCCTCCTCGCGGCTTCGAGGGTGCCAGCTGCGGCGCTTCTTCAGAGGAACACTCGCAAACTCGGGGAGGCCTCTCTGGACTGGATCTGGAAGTACGACATCCTCTATGTAGAACCACTCGGAGTTCCACTCTTCGGAAGCTTTCTCCGGTGTGCCGGATAGGTATCCGGTCTCAGCAATACGCCATACTACGACCCTGCCCACTTCGAATACCAATCCCTCGTGGTTGCGCGGGATAAGGCAAAACAATTTTCTCCACATATCAATATGGGCCTCACAACCCAGGAATAGTTCGCATAAAGCGACATAACCAGCAATGTGCAGGATGGAGGATGGGGTAAAATTGTGCAGCTGGAGACCATAATACTCCAGAAGCCCTCGGAGGAATAGGTGAATGGGAAATCCCATGCCCTCTGTAGATAGGGGACGGAGCACACTCGTTCCCCTGCGGATGGATCGGGAAAATCCTCCACCTGGGTCTTGCCGTTGAAGGAAGCCAACCCTGCCCGAACAGGGACCAGATCCACAAGAGGGATAAACCCCTGTGTTTGCAGCTTTCTCCAGCTGGCCATGAGATACGGAACACCTCTCCCACTCGCCTTTCTCTGGGCCGGAACGGGAGGAGGAGCGGGGGATGCTAGCCATGTTGGAATGGTCTTTCCTAGAAATCTCTGAGTATTTTTGTCCGCGTGGTGCCGAATGGGTCTGAGACCCAATCCCTTTAAATAAACGCTCTTCCTTGCATGGTCGGGGTATTATTTGCAAAAAATACCCTGACAGTCCGCATTCGCCCGACGCGTGGAAGCTGAAGACATAAATGCATAGAAGCCGAGGGGTGTGGCATTGAATTACAAGCCGAATACATTAATTGGAAGTCGTCAGGCGAGGAACCCGCCTTGCAATGCCGAAGACAATCTGCGTGCCGAACACCTCGTCATCGAAGCCTGGTTCGGGGGCTACTGAGGGAGTCCTGGACTAAGGGGTCCTCGGGCGTCCGGCCTGTTAGCCATGGGCCAGACTGATGGGCTGTGAAGACATGAAGACCGAAGACTGCACCCGTGTCCGGATGGGACTCTCCTTGGCATGGAAGGCAAGCTTGGCGACCGAATATGTAGATTCCTTTCTTTGTAACCGACCTTGTGTAACCCTAGATCTCCCCATTGTCTATATAAGCCGGAGGACTTAGTCCGGAAAGGGAGATACTCATTACCATAGTCATACATGCCAGACTTCTAGGGTTTAGCCATTACGATCTCGTGGTAGATCAACTCTTGTAATACTCATTGATATGTCTCCTCGTATCGATAATTTTTGATTGTTCCATGCCAATATTCTACAATCTTCATATGCTTTTGGGAACTTTTTATACTATTTTTGGGACTAACATATTGATCCAGTGCCCAGTGCCAGTTCCTGTTTGTTGCATGTTTTATGTTTCACAAAATATCCATATCAAACGGAATCCAAACGGGATAAAAACGGACGGAGCTTATTTTTGGAATATTTGGAAAATTCCAGAAGAAAAATCCACGCGAGACGGTGCTCGAGGTGGCCATGAGGCAGGGGGGCGCCCCTGCACCCCTGGGCGCGCCCCTGACACTCGTGGGCCACCCGTAAGGCGGTTGATGCCCTTCTTCGGCCGCAAGAAAGATAATTTTTGGTAAAAAAAATCACAGTGAAGGTTTCAGTCCAATCGGAGTTACAGATCTCCATATATACACGAAACGGTGAAAGGGCAGCAGACCAGGGCACAGAAACAGAGAGAGACAGAGAGACATATCCAATCTCGGAGGGGCTCTCGCCCCTCCCACGCCATGGAGACCATGGACCAGAGGGTAAACCCTTCTCCCATCTAGGGAGAAGGTCAAGGAAGAGCAAGAATGAGGGGGGCTCTCTCCCCCTCGCTTCCGGTGGCGCCGGAACACCGCCGGGGGCCATCATCATCACCGCAATCTTCACCAACATCTCTGCCATCTTCACCAACATCTCCATCACCTTCCCCCTTCTATCTACAGCGGTCCACTCTCCCGCAACCCGTTGTACCCTCTACTTGAACATGGTGCTTTATGCTTCATATTATTATCCAATGATGTGTTGCCATCCTATGATGTCTGAGTAGATATTCGTTGTCCTATCGGTGGTTGATGAATTGCTATGATTGATTTAATTTGCTTGTGGTTATGTTGCTGTCCTTTGGTGCCCATCATATGAGCTGCCAAGGTGGATCACACCGTAGGGTTAGTTGTATGTTGATAGGACTATGTATTGGAGGGCAAGAGTGACAGAAGCTTCAACCTAGCATAAAAATTGATGCATACGGGATTGAAGGGGGATCAATATAACTTAATGCTATGGTTGGGTTTTACCTTAATGAACGTTAGTAGTTGTGGATGATTGCTAATAGTTCCAATCATAAGTGCATAGAATTCCAAGTCAGGGATGACATGCTAGTAGTGGCCTCTCCCACATAAAACTTGCTATCGGTCTAGTAAAGTAGTCAATTGCTTAGGGACAATTTCGCAACTCCTACCACCACTTTTCCACACTCGCTACATTTACTTTATTGTGTCTTTATCTAAACAGCCCCTAGTTTTTTTCTCGTCCTCTTTATATTCTTGCAAACCTATCCGAAAGCACCTACAAAGTACTTCTAGTTTCATACCTGTTCTAGGTAAAGCAAACGCTAAGCATGCATAGAGTTGTATCGGTGGTCGATAGAACTTGAGGGAATATTTATTCTACCTTTAGCTCCTCGTTGGGTTCGACACTCTTACTTATTGAAAACGGTTGCGATCCCCTATACTTGTGGGTTATCAAGACCTTTTTCTGGCGCCGTTTTCGGGGAGCAATAGCGTGGGGGTGAATATTCTCGTGTGTGCTTGTTTGCTTTATCACTAAGTAATTTTTATTTGCTATTATTAGTTGTTCTCTATCTTTATTTATGGATATGGAACACGAAATGCCAAAAAAAATAGGTATACTTGCTACTCATGGAGATGAGGAACCTTTTAAAACCCTCGATGCTCAATATGTGAAAAATATTATGTACCACTTTGATAATCCTGAGAAAACCTCATTAAATTTGGTATTGGGACTAACGTTGGATCAACGTGAATACTTTAGGGATTATCGCTTGACACAAAAGGGAAACTATTATGGGATTAAATTTATATATTGAAGTGGTATGCTCGGCAAGTATGCTTTAGTTATGATTATACTTGTTGCTCTAGGATGAAGGCTCCACACCTTCCCTTTTCATGCAAATTTAATGATAATAAAACCTTAGCTTCTTATGCTAATGGTATATATGACTACTATGATGTGGAACAAATAGAAGAATTTGTTGCTTTTATGGGTGCTTATGAAATTGAATCTCTGTTTAAAGAGTTTGAAGATTTTGATGATGCTGTTTATAGATCTGAAAATTTAGCTATCCTCAAATGTTGCTATGAGAATTATGAATACAATTCTGAAATTAATGCACTTATTGAGAAAGTATCTGCTGTCCAAGAAGAGATTAATATTTTGCAGGAATCTATGGAAGAAGAAGTTGATGAAACTGTGAGCTCATTGGATGAAAAAGATGAGGAGGAGAGCGAAGAATAAAAGGAGGAAGAGCGGATTGATCACCTGTGCCCACCTTCTAATGATAGTAACTCTTCAACTCATACATTGTTTAATTACCCTTCATGCTTACAAAAGGATGATTGTTATGATGACTGTTATGATCCCTTTTATTATTTTGAAATATCCCTTCTTGATGATGCTTGCTATGCTTGTGGCCAAGATGCCAATATGAATTATGCTTATGGAGATGAACTTTCTATAGTTCCTTATGTTAAACATGAAATTGTTGCTATTGCACCCACACATGATAGTCCTATTATCTTTTTGAATTCTCCCGATTATACTATATCGGAGAAGTTTTCCCTTATTAAGGATTATATTGACGGGTTGCCTTTTACTGTTGCACATGATGATTTTGATAGATATAATATGCATGTGCTTGCTTCTCCTACTTGCAATTATTATGAGAGAGGAACTATATCTCCACCTCTCTATGTTTCCCACATGATAAAATTGCAAGAAACTGGTTATACTATGCATTGGCCTTTACTATGTGTGCATGAATTGTTCTTTTATGACATGCCGATGCATAGGAAGAGAGTTAGACTTCGTCATTACATGATACATGTTGCTTTGTGCTCACTACTAAATTAAAAATCATTGCTAATAAAAATTGGCTTTGATATACCTTGGGATCCGGGTGGATCCATTACTTGAGCACTATATGCCTAGCTTAATGGCTTTAAAGAAAGCGCTGCCAGGGAGACAACCCGGAAGTTTTAGAGAGTCATTTATTTCTGTTGTGTGCTTTCATAAAGTTTAAAAACAAAAAAATAAAAATAAAGATGGGAACCCAAAACTTTTCAAAAAGAAAAGTTAAAGTGAGAGAGCCGAGCATTGTGAAAGTGGGGGACGTCCTTGAACTTTGTTCATGCCCATAGGAACTTTGTGAATCTTAATTACAGAAAATTTTCAATAAAAATAATTATCCCCTTGTACAATTCCATTGTATTATAAAAATAATGTGCCATGGTTTGCCTTTAGGATGTTTACAATGCTTGTTGGTTTGTGCGGTGCAGGACAGAAACTTTGGCTGTGGTGCGCGAATTTTAGTTTTTTATTGGAATGTAAATTCTGATTCTTTTTGCACTGTCTTTCTATACAATTTTTTTATTTTTCCTAATTTTGGCAAAAGTTTGCAAGTATAAGAAGTATGGTGAATGTTCAGATTATTATAGACTGTTCTGTTTTAGACAGATTCTGTTTTTGATGCATAGTTTGCTTGTTTTGATGAAACTATCAATTTATATCAGTGAATTAAGCCATGAAAAAGCTATACTACAGTAGACACAATGCCAAAACAAAATATGAATTGGTTTGCAACAGTACTTAGAGTAGTGATTTGCTTTATTATACTAACGGATCTTACCGAGTTTTCTATTGAAGTTTTGTGTGGATGAAGTGTTCGATGATCGAGGAGGTCTCGATGCGAGAAGAAGGAAGAGAGGCCAGAGCTCAAGCTTGGGGATGCCCAAGGCACCCCAAGTAAATATTCAAGGATACTCAAGCGTCTAAGCTTGGGGATGCCCCAGAAGGCATCCCCTCTTTCTTCAACAAGTATCGGTATGTTTTCGGATTTGTTTCGTTCATGCGATATGTGCAAATCTTGGAGCGTATTTTGCATTTAGTTTTCACTTTTTTTATGCACCATGCTGGTATGAGATAGTCCTTGGTTTATTTATAGAATGCTCTTTGCACTTCACTTATATCTTCTGAGTACGGCTTTATAGAATGCTTCATGTGCTTCACTTATATCATTTGAAGTTTGGATTGCCTGTTTCTCTTTACATAGACAACCGCCATTTGTAGAATGCTCTTTTGCTTCACCTATAATTGTTAGAGTGTGGGCATATCTTTTGTAGAAAGAATTAAACTCTCTTTCTTCACTTATATCTATTTAGAGAGATGACAGGAACTGGTCATTCACATGGTTAGTCAGAAAATCCAACATAAACTTGTAGATCACTGAATATGATATGTTTGATTCCTTGCAATAGTTTTGCGATATAAAGATGGTGATATTAGAGTCATGCTAGTGGGTGGTTGTGGATTGTAGAAATACTTCTATTGAGGTTTGTGATTCCCGTAGCATGCACGTATGGTGAACCGTTATGTAACGAAGTCGGAGCATGATTTATTTATTGATTGTCTTCCTTATGAGTGGCGGTCGGGGACGAGCGATGGTCTTTTCCTACCAATCTATCCCCCTAGGATCATGTGCGTAGTACTTTGTTTCGATGACTAATAGATTTTTGCAATAAGCATGTGAGTTATTTATGACTAATGTTGAGTCCATGGATTATACGCACTCTCACCCTTCCATCAGTGCTAGCCTCTTGATTGCACTGCATTGCCCTTTCTCACCTCAAGAGTTGGTGCAAACTTCGCCAAAGGCATCCAAACCCCGTGATACGATACGCTCTATCACACATAAGCCTCATTATATCTTCCTCAAAACAGCCACCATACCTACCTATTATGGCATTTCCATAGCCATTCCGAGATATATTGCCATGCAACTTCCATCATAATCATATACATGACTTGAGCATTTATTGTCATATTGCTTTGCATGATCATAAGATAGCTAGCATGATGTTTTCATGGCTTGTCCATTTTTTGATGTCATTGCTACGCTAGATCATTGCACATCCCGGTACACCGCTGGAGGCATTCATATAGAGTCATATCTTTGTTCTAGTATCGAGTTGTAATATTGAGTTGTAAGTAAATAAAAGTGTGATGATCATCATTATTAGAGCGTTGCCCGAGTGAGGAAAGGATGATGGGGACTATGATTCCCCCACAAGTCGGGATGAGACTTCGGACTTTACAAAAAATAAAAGATGCCAAATAAGCCCAAATAAAGAAAGATGCCAAAGAAGCCCACCAAAAAATAAAAAAAATATAAAAAAGGGAGAAAATAAAAAAATGAGAGAAAAACAGAGAAGTGGCAATGTCACTATCCTTTTACCACACTTGTGCTTCAGAGTAGCACCATGTTCTTCAAATAGAGAGTCTCTTGAGTTATCACTTTCATATACTAGTGGGAATTTTTCATTATAGAACTTGGCTTGTATATTCCAATGATGGGCTTCCTCAAATGCCCGAGATCTTCATGAGCAAGCAAGTTGGATGCACACCCACTTAGTTTCCAGTTTGAGCTTTCATACACTTATAGCTCTTAGTCCATCCGTTGCATGGCAATCCCTACTCCTCACATTGATATCTATTGATGGGCATCTCCATAGCCCTTTGATACGCCTAGTTGATGTGAGACTATCTTCTCCTTTTTGTCTTCTCCACACAACCTCCACCATCATATTCTATTCCACCTATAGTGCTATGTCCATGGCTCACGCTCATGTATTGCGTGAAAGTTGAAAAGGTTTGAGAACGTCAAAAGTACAAAACAATTGCTTGGCTTGTCATCGGGGTTGTGCATGATGTGAATATTTTGTGTGGTGAAGATGGAGCATAGCCAGACTATATGATTTTGTAGGGATAACTTTCTTTGGCCATGTTATTTTGAAAAGACATTATTGCTTTATTAGTAGGCTTGAAGTATTATTGTTTTTATGTCAAATGATAGACTATTGCTTTGAATCACTCGTGTCTTAATATTCATGCCATGATTAGACATATGATCAAGATTATGCTAGGCAGCATTCCACATCAAAAATTATCTTATTTATCATTTACCTGCTCGAGGACGAGCATGAATTAAGCTTGGGGATGCTGATATGTCTCCGTCGTATCTATAATTTTTGATTGTTCCATGCTAATATTATACAACCTTCATATACTTTTGGCAACTTTTTATACTATTTTTGGGACTAACATATTGATCCAAAGGCTCAAGGCCGCCTCTGTTTGTTTTATGTTTTATGTTTCACAGAATATCCATATCAAACAGAATCCAAATGGGATAAAAACGGACGGAGCTTATTTTTGGAATATTTGGAAAATTCCGGAAGAAAAATCCACGCGAGACGGTGCCCGAGGTAGCCACGAGGCAGGGGCCCGCCCCTGCCCCCCTGGGCGCGCACCTGACCCTCGTGGGCCACCCGTAAGGCGGTTGATGCCCTTCTTTGGCCGCAAGAAAGCTAATTTTTGGTAAAAAAATGACGGCGAAGGTTTCAGTCCAATCGGGTTTATGGATCTCCATATATACACGAAACGGTGAAAGGGCAGTAGACCAGGGTGCAGAAACAGAGAGAGATAGAGAGAGACAGATCCAATCTCGGAGGGGTTCTCGCCCCTCCCACGCAATGGAGACCATGGACTAGAGGGGAAACCCTTCTCCCATCTTGGGAGAAGGTCAAGGAAGAAGACGAAGGAGGGGCTCTCTCCCCTCGCTTCCCGATGGCGCCGGAGCACGCCGGGGGCCATCATCATTACCACGATCTTCACCAACACCTCTGCCATCTTCACCAACATCTCCATCACCTTCCCCCTTCTATCTACAGTGGTCCACTCTCCCGCAACCCGTTGTAACCTCTACTTGAACATGGTGCTTTATGCTTCATATTAATATCCAATGATGTGTTGCCATCCTATGATGTCTGAGTAGATATTCGTTGTCCTATTGGTGGTTGATGAATTGCTATGATTGATTTAATTTGCTTGTGGTTATGTTGCTATTCTTTGGTTCCCATCATATGAGCGTGCGCATGGATCACACCATAGGGTTAGTTGTATGTTGATAGGACTATGTATTGGAGGGCAAGAGTGACAGAAGCTTCAACCTAGCATAAAAATTGATGCATATGGGATTGAAGGGGGATCAATATAACTTAATGCTATGGTTGGGTTTTACCTTAATGAACGTTAGTAGTTGCGGATGCTTGCTAATAGTTCCAATCATAAGTGTATAGAATTCCAAGTCAGGGATGACATGCTAGTAGTGGCCTCTCCCACATAAAACTTGCTATCGGTCTAGTAAAGTAGTCAATTGCTTAGGGACAATTTCGCAACTCCTACCACCACTTTTCCACACTCGCTACATTTACTTTATTGTGTCTTTATCTAAACAGCCCCTAGTTTTTATTCTTGTCAGCTTTATATTCTTGCAAACCTATCTGAAAACACCTACAAAGTACTTCTAGTTTCATAATTGTTCTAGGTAAAGCGAACGCTAAGCATGCGTAGAGTTGTATCGGTGGTCGATAGAACTTGAGGGAATATTTATTCTACCTTTAGCTCCTCGTTGGGTTCGACACTCTTACTTATCGGAAACTGTTGCGATCCCCTATACTTGTGGGTTATCACTCATATTCATGAAGATAAATCAAGCAGGAAGTAGGGTATTACCTCCATGGAGAGGGCCCGAACCTGGGTAAACATCGTGTTCCCTGTCTCCTGTTTCCATCGACCTTAGATGCACAGTTCGGGACCCCCTACCCAAGATCCGCCGGTTTTGACACCGACAGGAGGAAACACGTGTTTGCTCACTGTTGGGACAGATGTCATCCACTCATTGGACAGGAGGTGCCTATGATACATCGACACGTGGCACGGCCCAACAGATGCCCATTCAGGTGAAAAGGCTGGCCCAGTTAAAGGCCCACCATGTTTTTTCAGACACTAGTGGGCTGGCCCATTAACAGCCTGCCATGTTTTGGGCCAAATTGAGGCCCATAGTAGATCAGGCCCGTTCACATCCTGCCATTTTTAGGCCAAATTACGGCCCATATCGGATCAGGCCCGTTAACAGGCCACTATTTATTTGGTCCCATTCTAAGACAGGTTTTGTATTTCAGCCTGTTAAATGCCCGTTAACCAGTTCGGCCTGATAATAGTTTCGGGCTGTTAGCGGCCCGTGGTGCATCTGGGACGTTGTCGGCCCGGTTTAACTTTGGGCCCTTTGACGGCCAATGTAGTAACTGGGCTATTTCTAGTCCGAAGTAACTTTAGGCCTCTTAACGGCCCGTAGTCTTCGTGGATACATTTCAGCCCAACAGGCCTATCAGCCTGTTAATGGCCCGTGGAACAGTTGTGCCTAATTATAGCCCGCGTTGAATCAGGCCTGCTTATAGCCCATCTGGTAATGGCCCGTGACACTTTTGGGCCTATGGCCCACGTGGATACTGGCCTGCTCAAAGCCCATAATTTTATTGGGCCAAACTAGCCCGAGATATATTTTGGCTTGTTAACTCCTCGTCCTATTTGGGCCAAACATGGGCCTTAGGCAGTTTCGGCCTGTATTGTCCCATTAATTTTTCAGCCCAACCCTAGCCCAATCTAGGTTTTAGCCTGTTAAAAGCCCATGGTATTCTCTGGCCCAGCTGGCTAGAACTTTACTCGGCCTGTTAAAGACGGCAAACTACTATAGGTTTAGACCTGTTAATGACCCAAGATGATTATAGGTCCATGTTTTGGCCCATATGAGTAACGGGTCGGCCTGAAGACCGACAACACTACAATCGACTGAACCTTCCGGCCCATATTACAGCATACCGACTAAAGAATATACCTAGACTATATAATAAAGAAATTATGGCATATTGCATCCACTGGGAATCAAAGTTCGCTACCGGTGATTATAAAGCACAACGTGACCTCAGATTACATACACTGGGCATCAAAGGTTGCCACCAGTGCATATAAACGCGTCGATAAAAGAATATACAAAACTGAGAGCACTTCAGAAGGCACTAGGCCTGGCTAGGACAGGCCCCGCAAGCAGCCGAACAAGCTGATGAGACCTCAGTTGTGTCAATGATAGATGCTCCATCCCCAGCTGTATGGCACGATAGTGCGCATGGCAGTCCTCTGACATCTTCTTTGAATCTTTGACTTCAAGTCGGAGCTGAGCTGAAGCAAGCCTTTCCACTTTAAGTTGAGACTGAAGTAGTCGAAATGATTGAGGCAGCGACTGCACAAAGGTTGTCTCACACCTGCTGGTGAGTAGCTTCAACTCACTGTCTTCATCAAGACAGGACCTTGGGGTCATCTCGCTGTCCTCAATATGATTTGGCTCACTATCTTCCCTAAAGTTCTGCCTGGCATAAGAGATACGACTCTGAAAGAGAAACAAGGAGACACATAACAGGTTTCACAATTATATAAGAAAATAAATGGATATGTTCTGCATAACCAACATGTTTTTACAACTACAATTTAAAACTGGTAGTTGTTGCAAACATCCAATCAGATGTAAACAGCAAAGTAAACAGCAGTGGAGGAAATGATGCCCATCCAACTCTATACTAGAACAAAGTTTGAAGGCTTGAGAAGGATTAACTTACATTACATGTTAACGCAGGCCGGACAAAGCCCATCTCCATGTTGATGGAAGGATAATTCAATAAATTCCCCAAAGAAAATTCTTTATAAGCGTTGCCATTTTTCTACATTTTGCAGAGAGTAAATATAGATCAAATAATATTGGAAGAAACAGAGGATAATGAAGCTCAGGTGCAAACTGATGATACATAATCAAATAGCAATTAATTAAGTACAGGGTTACAAGGCAAAAGTACTGACAAGAGGAATGCAGACATCAACGTGTGTAGTGGCATTGGCTTTATTCAACATTTTGGTAAGAGTAAATGTAGATATGATAATTTGGAGAAAGTGGAGGGCAGGGCAGATAAGATTGAGAGTAATGCTAGACAGTAACCTATCTCGCGATGCAAGTACAGTAATACCACCACCGTCCGTTATCACTTGTCACTCAAATGGATGTATCTAGCACTATTAAGTTCTAAATACACTACAAAAAAATACACTTCCGTGATGATACGTGTTTGTCACAGTAGGTCGCGTTTTTTGTCATGCATGTACATCCATGAAGATTTTATGACAGAATCAAGATAGTCATACCTGTGTTGTCGCAGAAGTGTTCCATGACATTACCAAAATTATCATCACGGAAGTGTCCACTTCCATGACGATAAATCGTGCGTCACAGAAGTGCTTTCGTCAAGGGTGACCGACACGTGGCATCCACCATAACGGAATGCCGTTAAGCTATCGGGTCGGGTTTTGGATCCTATAACCCGTTAACAGCCCCGACCAATGGGGATTTTCCATGTGTAAAATCATCATTTGCTGGAGGAAACACGTGTCGGCTCATCGTTGGGACAGATGTCATCCACTCATTGGACATAAGGCGCCTTTGATACGTCGACACGTGGCACGGCCCAACAGAGGCCCATTCCTATGAAAAGGCCGGCCCGTTTGACTTGGTCAAAAGGTGGCGGGCCGGCCCATGGAAAGCCTGTTAACGGCCTGTTCACATATAGCCCATTTACAGCCCGCTAACCCAATGCCCGTTACGCCATATCCGAATTAGGCCCAGTAGCGTCATCTGGGCCATCCAATATGATTCCAGCCCGTTTTCACTTCTGGCCCATGTATGGCCCATGACGTCTTCCGGCCCATATGAGGCCCTATGTAACTCTTGGCCTATTAACGGCCCGTGGTGAAACTGGCCCGCAATGAACAGTGTATCACTTTACACCCATTAACGGCCCATGGTGAAACTGGCCCGTAATGAACGTTGTATCACTTTATACCCATCAAGGGCCCGTTATTCAGTTGGGCCGTTTCCAGCCCATGTTATCTTTCGGCCTTTTGAGAGCCCATTTATTCTTTGGCTCATTTCCAGCATTCGTTTACTTACGGCCCGTTACTGTCATTTTCTGCTTGTGTACCAAATTCAGCCCATGGTTACAGTCGGCCCATTTGTGGTCCGTTAATATGTTGGGCCGTTTTCATAGCGTCATCAAATACGGCCTATTAACGATGGCCCATTATGGTCGGACCATGAATGCATTTATTCCAACTCTAGCCCGCTTACGGCCATAATGCGGACTCGTTATTGGCCCTTGCTTGTGCCAATCGATCATACGACCCGTGATAAGGCCCATTGATGATACATCCCGTAGAAGGCCCGGATTTCTACTACCGTAGAAGGCCCTCGCTTTCTACGGCCCGTAGAAGGCCCACTATTTCTACGGTCCGTAGGAGGCCCAGTGTCACTATAGTAAATATTAGCCCATGGTTATTGTGGCCTAGTTTTAAAAAATAGGTTATTGCAGCCACTTGCAAACCGAAGAACTACACTGACTACAAGCAAATAAATAAACAAGACAACAAGGGAATAAATAAGCAAGCAACTTATGCTAGGCTATCACGGCTATTACACATATTACATCCACTGGGCATCAAAGTTCTCCACCAGTGCAAATATAGGGAACAAAGCAGCATATAAACGCCGCAGCAAAACAAGTCCAGAACTGAAACCACTTTAGAAGAGTTCAAGAAACAATATCCTGGGTACCCATAATGTCGGGCAAGATGCATAGCAAGCTTATTAACTTTCTCTTGTTTGGCGCTTAAATCCTCCAAATATTGTCGTTGCACAAGAAAGTACGATCTGAATTCTCGTAGGGCTTCCTCAAGATTACTTGACTTCTTGCCGCAGCATAGCTGACTGATGCCTTTCAGCTTGTAGCTGAGACTGAATAAACCGAAGTGATTCAGGCAGCGAGTTCAAAGAGCTTGTGCCAGCGGTACTGGCCAGTAACTCGAACACTACATCAACGCAGGATCAGGTTTTTTCACCGCCTACAAGATCGTTTTTATCACCTTTCTTGTAGACCAACAGGGTTGTCTCACCATCTTGAACCTTATCAGCATTACTTTCTCTACCATTGCATAGTGGGGTGCTCTTCTCCAATATTCTGTTTGCATACTACAAGAGAAACAAGCAGACACATCACAGGTTTAGCTTGTAGTATACGAAACTCATTTTGGTAAACCGATTCAGTAGTAAGGTGGACAGGATAACAGCATGAAACAAACATATATCTATGTACTATGGTCACTGTATTGTCCATATCATTCTAGTTTATGTTCCCTAATCAAGATAGAGACACAGTTCAACTCATATATTTTTAAGACACAGTAGCATAGACAAAATATAAGTGTGACAAACTACACAGCATTGGCAGCACTTGTAATGTGCATCACATGAGAACATAACTGTTTATACAACTTAAACTGAAATCAATATAGAGAAAGAAGTTAGAACAACAATCCAGTTAAAGAAATAGGTTTAGAACATACCTGTTGCACCATTGGAGTTTCAATTGGATCCTTCAAATTCGAAAGTAGTTGGTATGAGTAAATACAGTGATGCAACAGCAAAGGAGTATGGACCATAGCTACGGAATCATACACAACAACAGTTGCTCTTCTGCTTTAAACGTGGAGTTTGGGTTAGCTGTGGTGGTCTTCGTGCTTTGGGCACTGCAGTAGCTTTACAAACTACTCTTGTGGAGGTACTCTGTGGTGGACATGGTGCTTTGTCAACTATAAGTGGGTTACTATCCATTTGGGGTTGCGGTTAGATGGGTTGTAGCTGGTTCTTCCGCCCAACGGTGTAAGTGTGCAATCTGGAAGAGTCTCGATTATGTGTGGTGGGGCTAGTTTGTGGGCCAAGACAACCATTGTTCTATCTGCATCGACGGGTAGCATCAGATTTTGTGAAGAACGGGTTTTGCTCCCTTAGATACTGCCATCACCCGTCCAATTCAAATGGCTGATAAACAAGAAAAGAAATTGAACATACAGACATTGTATGATAGATGATGTGGTAATTCACATATATGTTGTCTAACCAAACAGGACACATGACACAATTTCACATATATGATGCCTAACTAAACATGATAGCATGACACGATTTCAGATATATGATGGATAACTTAACAGGATATAATGGCATAATTCAACATATGATGAGTACCTAAACAGGATGACATGACAAAACTATATGATGTCTTTCTAAAATAGGTTGGGATGAAATAATTCACATACATGTTGTCTAAGTATACAGGATGGCATGATATAATTGACATAATTGATTCTTATACTAAGCAGCTGGCACTCGCATGTATGATCTCTAAACTAAGCGAGATAGAATTCAATATTGTGCATATGATGTCTAAACTAAGCAATGCAAGACACCATATGCATCATATGAGAAATATAAACATTGCAACTTAGAGCATACACCTCGGGTGGGATATAGGACTGGTCATCTGTCTTTGAATCCTCCTCTCGAGGAGCTCCTCAGAATTATCGAGATATATGCTTCAACAGTACCATTGCTCGCTCTCAAGACCTTGTTTTCACTCCATATTTTTCCATAACCGCTCAAATGGCTGATACACATGAAGAGTAGTTCAATATACACGGATTGTTGACAAATGGAATACGTAATGAAAAAAAAGATGGCATGAGATAATTCACATATATGATGCCTGGCTCCATGGCGGTGCATAATTCACATATATGATAACAGGCTGAAAAACATGGCATTGCATAATTCACATATCTGATATAGAAAGCAAACAGGAGGCATTCACACAAAGCATGTCTAATCTAAGCAGATGGCATGGCAATGCAAGACACCATATGCATGATATGAGCAATATAACCCAACCAAGTTAGAGCATGCACCTAGGGGGGGGAATACGACTGGTCATCTCTCTCTGAATCCTCCTCTGAGGAGCTATCTCAGAATCAAAGAAGAAATCTGCATCGACAGGTAGAAGACCTTGTTTACACTCCAGATTTTCCCATGACCGAATCAAATGGCTAATGCACAGGACGAGTAGATGAATGTATAAACAGTGTTGACAAATGGAATACATTATGGAAAAAAATATGGCACGATACAATTCACATATACGATGATGGCTAAACAGATGGCATTGCATGATTCACGATATGATGCCTGGCTAAAGAAGATGGCATTGCATAATTCCATATACTCCCTCCATTCCTAAATATTTATCTTTTAGAGATTTCAAATGGACTACCACATACGGATGTATATAGACATATTTTAGAGTGTAGATTCACTCATTTTGTTCCGTATGTAGTCACTTGTTGAAATCTCTAAAAAGACAAATATTTAGGAATGGTGGAGTATGATATAGAAACCAAACAGGTGGCATTCACATAAAGCAAATCTAAACTAAGCTGATGACATATAAGATGTATAATGTAAGCAATGCAAGGCGCCATATGCATGATATGACCAACATCAAGATGCCAAAGTTAGAGCAAACACCTCAGGTGGTAAACAGGCGTGGTCGGCTCCTTCTGAATCTCCATCTGAACAGTTATCTTCCTCTGGAATACAATCTGGAAATGCAGGAGAGGGGGGGGGCATTTCGCCCACCATGGAGCGGCGTCTGCATGACAATATATTCGCACGCAATGGTCTTCTGTTTTTCTCTACATGTTCAGTATGATTGTGTACAATATTTGACATGCATAATAAAAAAATAGTTAGATTTTGTAAGGCCTAAGGGGTGCATGCAAAAATCAAGACTGATGGTAGCAAACGAGTGGATGGATCCAAAACTAAGGATAGCAGGTAGATTATAGCTTCAGTTTAAAAAGATAGACAATGGATCATCTATTGTTTGTTGCCCAGCCAACATGAACCACATAGAAGACCCCAGACGAACCAGATAGTAGACATATACTATTCGTTGCTGGCTCGTTATGAGACCCATGGGCAATTCAAAACTCAAGATTGTACGATAAAGTAGCAGGTAATAATAACCGATGTATAACGCAAGGAAACACGAAAGACTGCGACCTCTCTTCCGGAACTGTGTAGTCCTTAGGTTCATCTGCTCAGTCGATGATGGTAATGCAGTTGGCGTGGCTGCCGACAACGGGGAAGATGATCTGAGGCGGCGAAAGAAAGTCTGCAGGGGGGATCTCTGCTGCAGTGAATGCTTCTTTCGATGGTCCACCTCAGGTGGGGTGGATGACGGCACGACAGGAGCAGACATAACATACAGAGTTTTCTTTTACGCCAATCTGAAAATGAAGTAAATCTGTAAGGGCTCCTTAGAATTGGAGGATTTTATAAACGCAGGGACAGGAAAAACACATGAATAGGATAGGAATGCACGTGCAAAACAGAGCATTTGGAAACATAGGATTTCAGTCAACCTGGATGTTTGGCTCACATGAATTGGAAAACAGAGGAATGGAGAAACAAAGTGATGCGACGAGTGTACAACCTCTTTGGCATAGCCTTGTGGACCTCAGCATCATTGGGTTGGACGTGGATGATGGTGATGATGCTGGTGTGACTGTCGGAGGCGGGGAAGAAGATCCGAGGCCTCTGGAAACGGCGCCGAGGGTACTGCTCCGCTGTGATGGACGGTTCCGTCGTTGGAGTAGCTCCGCTAAGGTGTATGGCGCATTTAGGCTGAAGCATGACAAGACATACAACGTTAATCCGGCGGGACCCTAATATCATCTGCAATAGATGATGTAAAATACATCACCAAAAGTGCTAGATGTAAACGCATCAGCGCTTACGGCCGCTCCGACAGATGTCGGTAAGTACTGTTCACTCTGAACTTAATCAAGAAAATGAACTTCACAATCGAAACTAAATTTTACCGTTGAAACTGATTGAACTAGTAATGAGCATTGCAATAGATGTTTAGGGCGTTCGAGAACTAGTAGCAGAGAAGCGATGATCTAAATCAGCGCAGACACTCGAGCAGGAACGCACTAGCGGAGAGCAAGTCGTGCAAGAGCACCGCTGAAGTAGTGCTAAAGCAGCAACTCCTCAGAGCTGCTGGAGGTCGCAAAGAAAGCAGCAGAGCTAAGCGAGAGCAAGAGCAGAGCAGCAGCATGAACGAAAGCAGGAGCAGTGCAGCAGCGCGACCGACAACAAGAACAGAGCCGCAACACGGGCGATAGCCGGAGCAGCTGCAGCTAGTGCCGTTGTGGAAGTCGCCGCCGAGGAAGTCGCCGCCGAGGAAGCAACGACATGGGGGAGAGACGCCGTGGATGATGTGACCAACGACGGCGCCGTTGATGGAGACACCATGTCTGCTCGGTATCGAGCACCGGCAGCCCTGTGAGATCGAATAAAAGATAAAATGCAGCGGTGAGTGCAGAACCTCCTTGGCCTCGGCTTAATCGGAGGAATTGGTGAGGGTGCTGCGGTTCCGGTGGGGCAGGTCAAGAAGCACAAGGCGAACATCTGGGCAGCTCCTTGGAGGTGGAGGATGGGGCGGCTGATCCGGCGGGACGACGAGATCGACAACGGTTCCTCATCCGGTGCGGTGGATGAGGGACGGCGAATTGTTATTGGGACGACGTAGTCGGGGAAGAGTCTCCGCCTGGGCGGCGGTCGGGAGGCCGATGGAGGAGCATGGGGTTTCGCGGGTTTTGGCGGCCTCGGTGTACAAATGGGGGGGGGGGGGGCGAAGGGCGAGGGGGGAGCTAAGCTTAGGGACGCGCTTGTCCGAAATGTAGGGTTAGTTACCAGCATTTCACCGCTTTTGACACCGCGACGTGGAGCTTCATTTCCGGCCGAGGGGTAGAAGGGGATTTCATGTGTCCTGGGCTGCGGGAGTGATTTCGGATGAGGAGGGAGTTCTCGCGCGCGTCCAAATTTTGGGATAACAAGGCGCGGCGTGGGTTGAAGAAGCGGGAGTTTCAAAGCAGGTGAGACAAAAGATACACGAGCTTGAAAATTTCAGGATAACAAGGTGCAGATTCCTTGTTCGGCAGAACAAACTTAACGTGTAAAAAAACAATTCATACAAGACACAAGAGATTCATGTCCCCTTTTACTATATTGTTGTAGATGCCATTGAAAAAACTACAAGAAAAATGTACAAAAATCGGAGAACAAGATTACCTCTGACAAGCACTAAATCGATTCGCACTTCCCTCAACAACAACAAAAACAAATCAATTCCCACCAAAGAAAGAGTAATGTCCCTTTTATATGATTACAGATGCCATGATCTCGAATTTCAATTTTGAATCCACGTTATGTTGAATTGAATATATCATTAGGTGAGCTTGCGGTTTATAATTGATGTAGTCGCACATTTTGATCTTCCATCATATATGAACATTTTACTCCACCATGTGAACATATATATTGTCGCTCTACCATATGGACTAAATTTGAATCAATTTTCCTTATTTGAATACGATTGTTGTCAAGTTATACAATAATTTAAATATTATCTTGATAACAAAAAGACATGCATATAGCAGTAATCATATTTCACTATGAACTACATGTACCATACGCCTCCAATTCAAATATTTGTATCCATTTTATGTTGAATTCAAATCATAGTACATTATTGGTCTAGGTAGCGAGATGTTCGGGATAATCTAAACCCTGTTTTCATACGTATAATTTTTGGCTGAATTGGGACAAGTTTTGGTATAAGCCTTTTGCAAAACCGGAGATTCTCTCAACAAGCCTCGTGGTTCCGAGAGGGAACGTGTCACCTTTGTGTGCAAAACGATATATGTTGCCTCCCCCTGATTTTATTTACAGAGGCAACATAGAACTATATGAGTGCTTTGTTAAATTTTGGAATTATTTCGGGTTCATTTGGCCTTTTATACATTAATTGAGTTTCTGGACTTTTAATGTGCATAATCTAAATATGAATTGCATGCACATGCTCCGGTGCACCAAAGTGGGTTGAATAATCACATGTGTGTCCTTGGTTGAATTTCTAGGTCCCATGGAAGAAATGAGAATGAAATTCAAACATGTGGGCGTCATGACTCTGCCGAGAACATCGAGAAACTTAGATATTAAATTCATGTAAATCCAAAACTCGACAGGAAATCATGAAACTTGGCATGGTGTCATGTCATGGCACTAACATGTTGTGGTAAAAAATTGGGCTGATTTGGAAGCTCGTGGTTCTAAGAGGGAACGTGCCACCTTTGAGTGTGAAACGATATACGCTGCCCCCCCCCTTGAGTTTCTTTACAAAGGCAACATAGAACTACATGAGTGCCCTGTTAAATTTTGGAATTATTCCGGGTTTGTTTGTCATTTTTATACATTAATTGAGTTTCTGGTCATTTAATGTGCATAAGTCAAATTTGAACTACAAGCACATGCTCTCGTGCACCAAAGTTGGTTGAAAAATCACATTTGTGTCCTCGGGTGAATTTCTAGGTCCCATGCAAGAAATGAGAATAAAATTAAAACATTTGGGCATCGTGGCTCGGCCGAGAACATTGAGAAACTTGGTTTTAAAATTCTTGTGAATTCAAAACACGTTTGAAAATCATGAAACTTGGCATGGATGCCATGTCATGGTACTACCATGTTGTGGTAAAAAATGGCCGAATAGGAACAGATTTTGGTATAAGCTTCTTGCAAACCGAAGCTTCTCTCAAGAAGGCTCGTGGTTACGAGAGGAACGTGCCACCTTTGAGTGCGAAACGATATAATGCTTGTCCCCTTGAGTTTATTTACAAAGGCAACATAGAATTACATGAGTGCCCTGTTAAATTTTGGAATAATTAAAGCTTCGTTTGGCCTTATTTACACATTAATTGAGTTTTTGGTCATTTAATGTGCATAATTCAAAATTGAACTACAAGCACATGCTCCCGTGCACCAAAGTTGGTTGAAAAAATGTGTCCTCGGGTGAATTTCTACTCCCTCCTTCAATCTATATAGGTCCTAATGCGTTTTTCGAGGCTAACTTTGACCAAACGTTAGAGCAATAATATATGACATGCAACTTACACAAAGCATACCTTCAAATTTGTATGTAAAAGGAGCTTCCAATAATATAATTTTCATAGTATACATCTCATGTGCTATTAATCTTGTCAATAGTCAAAGGCTGTCTTAAAAAACACATTAGGCCTTATATAGATGGAAGGAGGGAGTAGGTCCCATGCAAAAAATGAGAATAAGATTCAAACATCTGGGCATCATAGCTCGGTCGAGAACATTGAGAAACTTGGTTTTAAAATCATGAAACTTGGCATGGTGTCATGTCATGGTAGTACCATGCTGTGGTAAAAAAAATTGGCCGAATAGGAACAAATTTTGGTATAAGCTTCTTGCAAATGGAGCTTCTCTCAAGAAGGCTCGTGGTTCTGGGAGGGAACATGGCACCTTTGTGTGCATAATTCAAATTTGAAATACAACCACATGTTCCAGTGCACCAAAGTTGGTTGAAAAATCACATGTGTGTCCTCGGGTAAATTTCTAGGTTCCATGCAAGAAATGGGAATGAAATTCAAAATTCAAGGCGTCGTGGCTGCGTTGGAAACATTGAGAAACTTAGTTTTTAATTCAGTAAATCCAAAACACGCATGAAAATAATGAAACTTGGCTTGGTGCCATGACATGGCACCAACATGCTGTGGTAAATTTGCAGTCCGATTTGCGGCGCACACATTAACAATCAACAAAGTCATTTTGGAACAAGTGCGTCACGTTACAATCGAAAACACAAGTATTATTGAAACCGTGGGCGTTCTACTTACTAGTACCATTTACGTGCCGCCACGCGTCCCCATTATTTATTACCTAGGAGGCGCCGTGCAGGGTAGCTATTTAAGTACGAGAGGCATGCGATCAGACCCCTGCGCGTGCTTATCGGGAGGAGAGCCCTTTGACCTCCATCTGTTGTCCACCTCTCTTCCAAGGTCTCCATTAATGGTGCCCGAGCCTCTGTTTAATGGCGTGGCTATGTCTCACTCGACTGAGATTTTAGAGAGAAAAAAGAAAATCTGAAAGCACGGATCTTGATGTAAGATCCGACGGACCTATATAGCATCTACTACGACTTATAGCAAGACTGATGAATATATAAGGACGATTAATTTTTTTATGATCAAAGAAGGGCTTGCCCCTTCCGATTTTCATTACTGAAAACCACCACAATTCACAAGAAGTTCAGCACAACTCCAACCTAACACGAAGGACTAAAAGCTACCAGATTGAAATCGCAACATCCCAAGAGGCCAACAAAGGCCAAACATCCGTGCTAGAACCGAACATTTCACAACCGACGACACTATCCACATCCTAAACCGATTATTACATCAAAAGAAACCAGGAAACTGAAGGAAGCCCCATAGCAACTAGAAGAACAACAACGCCAGGGTCGCCACAGCAAGAGTTTTCCTCATTCCAGCCTTGCAACATTGATCTTCCACAGAAAGATAAGGACGATTAATTGTCTTACATAATTAGAAAGATAATTAAAAGATCCACATGCGGCTACGCCCGAAATACACAAGGGGAAAAGAAGAAGGAAGACAAGAATCTGGCTCGCTGATCTCTACTTTCTTGATGCGTTGCTGCAGGCCGCGGGAACTAGTCTCCGCGGCAAGTGGCGATGAGCTCTTTAGTATCCTCAAGACGCTGCTTGAGAACATCCACGGATTCCTCCTCCAGCCTTTGGCGCTCGTTGCGGAGCATGTCATTCTCGTCCATAAGTTTCTTGACGATGACGCCGGTCCTCTTCAACAAGGCACTGGTCTCCTCCTGCTGGTCTCGCACTTCGGACGATCTTCTCCCTCAAGAAGTCGCACTCGGCCCGGAGCCTCTCATTGCCCTCCCTTAGTTGCCGGATGAAGCCGGTAGCCTGTTCAAACGAGGCTTTCACGTCGTCCTGCAACCTCGCCCAGCCGGAGATCTGATCCATATGGCTATGGACGATCGCATGCATGTGCCTGTAATAGTCGTCGCCTGCCCGCGAGAAATTTTCCTAGGCCACCGCGGCGTGGCGGGACATCTCTGCTGCATTCATGGCGCGGCGGGACATCTCTGCTGCTTCCGCGGTGTGGCCGGACCAGTCTGCTGCATCGACGGCGTGGTGGGACCTCCATGCTACTTCAGCGGCGCGGCAGGACCTCTGTGCTGCTACTTCCGTGCGGCGGGACATGTCGGCTGCTCTCGCAGTGAGGCGGGACATCTCTCGTGCTTCCGCTTCCATGCTCGCCTCTCCCTGGTGGCAATCTCTCGACCCAGAACCCACGCTGGCCATGGCAGACGCAAGGGAAGGATGCTAAATGACTTGTTTGTTTTTGTGGATGAGGAGTTGAGGAGGAATGTGTAGTCATCTTGGGATCCTTGGTGCTTGTCACCTCCATTTCCACCTTGACGGCGTCGGTCATGCCTTTGGGCTCCCCTGGCGGGCCGTTCGCCCACAGCTTGTCCAAGTAGTGCGGCAGTGGGGACGCCCCCGCTCTGATCCAGACGACCGACACGGTGATAGGCGCGCCGATGTCGAGCACGCCGCCGACCAAGAAAAATGCGTGGCGGTCCTCCTCCGCGAACAGCAAGAGCCGTGGCTCCGACAGTGCCACTTGCAGCTGGAGCACCTTGCCGTACTGGATCCTGTGCACGGGCATGGGATGCGCGGTGCTGATGTGGTGGTAGAGTGCCGGCGGCGGGCCTCCGTAGCCGCAGAAGGGCACGGGGCATTTGCATGGCGTGAGCGGACACACGCTCTGGTGATCGGCGAGCTTGTGGTACGTGACGTAGAGCCCACAGCCTTCGTGCGGGCACTCCACCCTCACCGACGAAAGGACGAAGTCCACCGCCGTGTTCCGCACGTCTAAGCCACCGCCACACAGCACTTCGCACCGCCGCTGGTTCCCGGGCGCTCGACGCGGCAGTCCGCAGGCCAGGTGCCCTCCCTTGCACTGCAGAAATCAATCCAACAACACATCAATCAAGAAACCTGCACCTTGCTCAATCAGCCGAACGTACGAGGTGTATTCGAACCTCATACACTGGATGCGTCAAGGGGCGGAGGCACAAGGGGCAGTGGAGCACGGTGAGGTCCATCGAGACCTTAGAGAGCTCCATCGTCGGGTCCTATTCGGTCTGCATGATCTCGCCCTCCTCATGCACAACCATCTCTCGACTTGGGCCGGGGTATTACAAAGCTTTACCGTCACATATTTTATAGTACTACTTCAAGGTGCATTAAATCAACACATGAAAGTATCAAAAGAAGAGTCACGGCATGCATGCATGCGTTGTAATTATTGCATCGGTAAACGCAAATTATTGAAATACTCCCTCCTTTCCGGTTTATAGGGCTTATCTCAAAATTTCACTTTTTCCATTTTATAAGGCTCAATTTGGTTGTTCCCCATCACATGGTCAGATTCCAAGGTGCATTATGCAAGTATTAAGAGAAAATTGACCAATGCATGTAATTTATGCATGCATGCATTGCAATTAATGCATTGATAAACATACTTTTTTGAGAAAAACAAGACCACTAATTGGGTGCTTTTTCAAACTACAAAAAATATTCCACCACTCACCATCTACTACCTTGGTTGGTGAGATTTTTGAATTGAGCCTTATAAACCGGAAAGGAGGGAGTATATCGAGTGCACTGCTTTGATGTGTCGCGTCAACTCGTACATCAACGAGAAGTTTGATTATCCTCTCCCTCGCGGACTTTAACTGCACCTGCCTTTGGCTGTATGACAGGTTGGCCACACACCTGTCGGGCCCACCTGTTATACACGCAAAGGCAGGAGCGTCCCTCCCTCACCCATGAGCGTGGTGGCTGGCAAGACTAGGAGAAGCTTTCGCTACACGCTCTCCCTCCCGCACGCGGTGGACATGCAGCAGTTCAATCGGTGTCAGATGACCAGAAGCGTATTGTAGTACTCCTCCAGTGCAGTAGTACTCCATCATTGTTCGACTTCCCGAAGAGGCGAAGAGCCAAGCGCAGCCCGGACGCTCGTGTGGTAGTTTCATGTGTAGAGTAGTCTAGGATAGCGTGTACCGTGCCTGTAAGCTTAAAATCGTTGGGCTCGGCTCATTGCTATGTGGCCATCTCGAAGTTTAATAAAAATTTAAAATAGTCTTCTGGCCCTACCTGTCACCCTGGTGATTGTAGTTTGCACGCTCATCTGGTCAAGACAGGAATATATATTTTAATTTGATTTTTTTCAAAAATGGGGACTCTCGCCTCTCGCATCGAGCGATGCATACGACCACATATATTTTAATTTGTGGTGGGTAAATGTTAGAGGTTGCAGCAAATATATTGTACACTGCGGGTCTTTCAGCCAAATTTAGAGGCAAGCATGTGGGGCCAGTGCTATGATGTGTCACGTCAACTCGTACAACGAAGAGAAGCTTGATTTTACTACACGCCTTCTCCCTCGCCCATGCGCGCGGTTGCTCGCAAACGAGGATAGACTTTTGCTTAGTAGTACTTCTACAACAAGCTATCCGTCCCGCTCGCGGTGGACGGACATGCAGCAGTGGATTCGACACTGTAGAAGCAGTAGTAGTAACATCATTGTTCATCTTCTCGAAGAGGCGAAGAGCCAAGCGCAAACCGAACGTTGCAGTTGCGAACATTGGAGCACGCATATAGCCAGGCTCTTGCATGAGACAAAATTGCTATGTGAGCCCACTATTGTACTAGTATGTACAACTACTTGCTAGTATAGCCCTGCAAACCAGAAAGGAGTATTTGCCCTTCTAGAGATTTCAACAAGTGACTAGACTACACCGAGACGGAGTACATATGGAGCAAAATGAGTGAATCTGCACCGTAAATATATATGTACCAGTTCTATCGTTTTCCTTTCCGAGGTGCACAATATTGAGTATACTGACTAGTCTCTTTTTGACACGCATTTACGTTTTTTTGACACAGTACAGATGCAAGCGCTCATATAAACGCGCATACACTCACCCCTATGAACGCATTACACACGCATACGACACTATCATCTTGAAATTTACGAAGTCACCATATGCACCTCGTCACGACGGGTCCATAGGTGCTTGAATGCCAAGGAGGAAGAGGGTAGCGGTTCCGAGACGTTGAACGGTCAATGATGCATCCTTAATTACATGCGAGGGAATTAATTGGAGAAGCGAGAATAGAGCCAAAGATGATGTGAATGCAACAGAAGTTTGGACTCTCATATAATAAAGGCGCCCACCACTCCAATCCATCTACTCCTAAGTCTCACAAGAACACCGCTCACTCCAATCCAAGACCAAGTGACTAGAAGACACAAGCACCTATGGAGGCGATGGACGCGAGCGGCAATGGCTGTGCCAAATCATCCAAAGGCGCCCGGCTGCGCCCCGCACCATGCAAGTGTTTCCAGACGGGCGGTCTTTGGCGACCGCGACATCGTAGCCCTCGCCGATGCGCGCCTCTCGCATGGACGACATGATGGTCAACTCCATCCGCAAGTTCACCGCCGTCAAGAAGCGCGCAGACGACCTTGCCATACTGCTCCAGCCCGCGTGCCCAGGCTCCTCATTGCCTGCCACCCTCATCGGCCTACATGGTACGAACTCTTTCAAGCCCTGGTGGCCCTGCAGGTGCCGGAGGTCGCGACAAAGAATGTGCACCTCGAGGCCGCGCTGGCCGTGCAGCGCGTCGCCATGCAAGAAACCGTCGACCTGCACATCCATGTCTATGAGGAAACCATCTACATAGGCCACTACAAGGCAAGCGAGGACAGAAAGACGTTGGCCTTCTTCCAGCGGTTGGAATCTTTGGACGCCATTGTTCAGAAGCACGTCGACCTGGCCACCAAATCCGCTGCTACTTAGGCGCTGCTCGGTGGGCGGCGCCTCGAGTCGAGGAGGTGGACGTCGTCGATGGATGCATCTCTTCTTCTTGCCTCAGTAACCAAAGCACTGTATCGCCTCGTGGCCTTAATGTTTTATTAGTATAGTACTCCCTCCGTTCCCAAATATAAGTCTTTCTAAAGATTCCAGCAAGTGACTACTACATACGAAGCAAAATGAGTGAATCTACACTCTAAACTATGTCTACATACATATGTATGTTGTATTCCATTTGAACTAGTATCTAAAAAGGCTTATATTTATGAACGGAGGGAGTATATGGCATTTTATTCCAACAGAACGCTTTTCACCGTGAGGTGGGGCCGCAGCTGAGCAAACCCACCCCGCCTACCGGGTGTCGGCCGAGTTTAGAATTAGAAGAGAGAAACGAGGGAGGAGAGCTAGTCAGAGTACCTGACGCCTGTGGTCAGATGGGACTCGTGTTTATAGAATAGGAGTACTGAGCACTCGTGCCTCTTTTTTTTGAGGGAAAAATTAGTCGTATGTCTAGTACCACTAGTTGGGTGAGTGCGACCTATAGCTGTCATCACTTTAGGTCTCCTTTTCGAACAGCGGCTACGCTTCACAGTACATATTTTTTCACGCATTTATCCTCCTATATGTACTCCTAGGATATTTCCACGTGCTCCCATTCGCCAACATGTGGGACATAGAGCATCTGGGTCGTAGTGCATGCACGACTCGGAGCATATGCCGGGGTACTTTACATTTCAGACCTCACGAATTACATGCAAACCCCCCGCAGAAGAATAAATAAATGAATGAATTACTACATGAAATCAGATTATTTTCGTGGAAACTGGAGCACGTTCATTAAATTTTGGACATAACACATTTATAAAAAATGACCGGACCTAAACCAGTCTAAGGGGCTCTTTGATTTTTCCCGCAAAGAAGGGCCTCTTTGATTCGCAGGATACTGAAAACACAGGAATGGGGAAAGTATGATGGCGATGAACCGAGACGAGGAGAACTCTAACTCAGTTAGAGGTTAGAGTTAGATTCTAACCCTGAACTAACTCTAAACCAAAAAGGTGTATGCTTGGCAGGGTTAGATTGACAATAAATGCTCTATCTCAATCATTTGACTACTTTGGACCCTATTTTTAGTCTGGCTAAAATAAGTCCCTTGGATGCAAGCACCCTCTTGGTGTGGTCGGCTCTTCTGTGGCCTCCTCCCGCTCACAATTGACATAAACAAACCATCTATACAAATCAAGCATGCAAAACATGATAATTTTTACTTTGTCCATACAAATGAGATATCCCACTTAAACATACAACTCGTCAATCAAGCTTCACAAAATAAAAAACACTTCATGAAACAAAGAATGAGCTAACTCATCACGGAAGTCATTCACGATAGGGAGGGAGCCCGGAGCCCCTCACGCACTGAGGGAGGAGCTCGCCATCGTCGCTCTATTGGAAGGCTCAGAGAGCCCAAGCCCCGAACCTCCCGACGCCTTGACCCTTGCGAGTTGAGATCGACACCGGCATGGGTAGCAGGGCCGCTTGTCACGATCGGAACTTAATCTTTGGGCCTCTAGAAATAATGCAAGCCTGTAACTAAAATACCTAGAAAGGTGAACTGAATCTTTGGGCCTCTAGAAATCATGCAAGCCTGAAACTGAAAGACCTAGAAAGGTGAACTAAATCTTTGGGTCTCTAGAAATAATGCAAGCCTGAAACTAAAGTACCAAGAAAGGTGAACTGAATCTTTGGGCCTCTAGAAATAATGCAAGCCTGAAACTGAAATACCTAGAAAGGTGAACTGAATCTTTGGGCCCCTAGAAATAATGCAAGCCTAAAACTGAAATACCTAGAAAGGTGAACTGAATCTTTGGGCCTCTAGAAATAATGCAAGCCTAAAACTGAAATACCTAGAAAGGTGAACTGAATCTTTGGGCCTCTAGAAATAATGCAAGCTTGAAATTGAAATACCTAGAAAGGTGAACTGAATCTTTGGGCCTCTACAAATAATGCAAGCCTGAAATTGAAATACCTAGAAAGGTGACCTGAATCTTTGGGCCTCTAGAAATATTTATTACCTCCTCAAGCAGCATCAAACAATTCCATGCGTGCACCACAAATCTATAGCAAGTTTGATCAGGATCTACTTTTTCAAATCAGAATTAGCGCTAGAGAAAGCAAGATCAATGATATGGCTGTGAGACAATGAAGGAACGAACAAACTCACCCCTCTCGCGACCTCCCACAGTAGATGCGCTTGCCGCCAGCATCTGACAGAGGGAGAAAAACGACTGGTGAAGGGGGAGCGGGACGACCTTTGAAGGTCGGAGGGAGAGGGCGGCCGGAGTAGGGCGGCGGAGGCCGGAAGGAGAGGGCGCCAGAAGGAGAGAGAGGGCGGGCCTCGCTTGGGCGGGTGGCCCTATGGGGAATAGAGAGGAGTCGTGCTAGAGGGGGTGGGGAGCGATCTGGTGCGGGCAGGTGAGATTTTTTTAGTTCTCTTTTAGTGGGCCCGAGGATAACTAACCCAATTAGAACCTCTCCACCAGGCTAGTTTTTTTAGCTTGGTTAGAGCAAACTAGGTCAAACTAACCTCTCTTGTTTCGATAATTTGAGGCTATTTCAACCCAAACTAGCTCTAACTCAGGGATCCAAACAAAAGAGGAGTGTTACTGTACATGCTACAATGTGGACCGCAGCACATTGTTTTTTATGGCCATATCACCACATTGTTTTCTACTGCTGGTTCACTGGGCTACCGTGGTTCGCTTCTTTGGTTCATTGAGGTGGCGTGGTTCGCACTCCTCCGACCTGAGTAGTACTCCCTCCGTTCCTAAATATAAGTCTTCGTAGATATTTCCCTGTGGACCACATACGGATGTATATAGATGCATTTTATGTGTAGATTCACTCATTTTTCTCCGTATTTGGTCCATAGTGAAATCTCTCCAAAGACTTTTATATTTAGGAACGGAGGGAGTAGTATAGTACTAGTATATACCACATCATTCTTTGCTCCTTCTTACTACCCCGACATGTGGGAGAGCCAGCATCCGGTTCGACGTGTCATGCACCAGATTAGAGCGCGAAACGGAAGGGGGGCATCACTATAGTGAGTGGTCATATCACAAGTCTTTCCAGCAGTAACACACCGTCAAATCCCACAGCCCCACTCGCTCACCCTCCTCGCCTCTCTGTCAAACCACCTACCCGAAAAATGCCGCGCGTACTGCCCGGGAAAAGCCCCACCCTCAACTTTTAACTATGCGAAAATAGTTCGAGTTTGTTCGTTCTATATAAATACAGTAAACTATATGTTTATTCACCCGTGGGGTTGTTCAATGGACGGAGGGGTGGGGAGCACAAGTGAACCTTAAATATCGAGTTTCTTTTCTTTAATGCCACGTACACAAATTGAAACACTTGTTGTGGAGAGAAAAAAAGATAATCACTCCACTATATATGGACGCAGGGGCCTGAGAGCTTGCTTTACTAGGGTTGCTCTCTTCATTCTCTCATCCTCTCCAGATATAAACAAGACAGTGGTAGCGACATTTTCTCTCTGCTCACCGCTGGTCTCAAATCCGGCCGGTTCCCTTCGGCCGGTGTGTGTAGAGACTAAAAGGTGCATCATTCACGCGGTCATCGCCGCCGAGGGAGGAAACCCACAGCTGCCGGAGGGGCCCGATCCTCTGCCCGCGCCGTTCTCTCTGACATAGCGCCGACTCGGGAGGTCCTCCGACCCTTCTTCCTCCCTACCGTATTGTCCGCAGATCCGACCTGCCGCCGCCGACATCCCGGTGACCCTCAGGTATTAGTTCTTCAAAAGTGTCCTTGCTCTACTGCCCCATCTCCCCACGTGTCTGCATGTGCATCTTTTTCTACTCCCATCAGCTCTTCCAAAGCCACCTAAATTTTTAGTATTATTAGAGGTAAAGCTACTTCATGCATTCGAATCTAGGGCTTTGTTCAAACAACGAAGAAAGGGGGAAAGTTGTAGCATGAATCTAGGACTTGATTCAAAGAGGAAATAATATGGTGAAAGTAGTAGAGATCGGATACCCAACCGGTCTCTTGGTTGAAAAGGGAAATAATGGGAAAACGCAGTACAAGCTGGATAAGGAACAGATCTATTATTGGTTGAAAAAAGGATAGAAAGTGGCGGCTGGTGGACAAGTCAACAGAGTATGTCCAGGATTAGATTTGTTGCCATCACATAGTAAAAGGTCTCCAAGATTAGATTTGCTGACCTCACATAGTAAAAGGTCTCAGGATTAGATTTGCTGCCCTCACATAGTAAAAGGTCTTAGGATTAGATTTGCTGCCCTCACATAGTAAAAGGTCTCCAGGTTTAGATTTGGTGCCCTCACATAGTAAAAGGTCTCCAAGATTAGATTTGTTGCGCTCACATAGTAAAAGGTCTCCAGGATTACATTTGCTGCCCTCACATAGTACAAGGTCTCCAGGATTAGGTTTGCTGCCCTCACATAGCATGAACAAGCTCGGCATCACCACTTTATGCCTCCTTGTAGGTACATTGTGCTGATGCGTCCACTGTCGCATGTCCTTATACCAACCTTTTGCTGTTGTTAATGTAAGGGCGCATGTAAAATGAAGCGATCACACTGTTACCTTAGGGACATGTCTAACCAGTGTTATTGTTAATCTAATGCCTCCAAAGGATAAGATGCAATTAAACATGTTACAAATGGCACTCTGCTATTTTCCCCAAAGATGATAAGTAAGTTGCTCCATTACTGCTTTGAGTGTCCCGGTGTCCCCACGGTCCCATGCCCTTAAACCAACTCTTTAGCTGCTGTTGATTTCACGTGTCCGTAAACAAGCAATGCCACCATTAAAGTAATCCCATATTTGAGGAATATCATTGTTGATCGTAATGCTTCGGTGACATGAAGCATTGTCGACGTTTAAAATTTCTACCGTCTCTTGCGTGATTGCCATGAACATAATTAAGATGCTTCTTTTCATTTTGTATATGTTTCATATATTCTTATTGACCAGCAGCTGTTTACTTTCTATCATTTTGTGCAGATAGGGATATCCATTTCACCTTGTTGCTATTGTGACCTTTTGGTGAACTACACAAAACACTTTTTTTTTTGGAATGAGTGTCTTGTGCAGTTCAACTAAAATGTCACGTGGGCAACATCTCTCAATTTTGGTGGAACTGCACAAAATGGTGATTGGAGTTTCCAAAATCTCTGTCAAGTTCTACTGGTAATCTCGTGCAACATTTTATTAGCCTTTGCAAGATGGAGCCGTCACTGTCACAAGAATGGCACTTTATTTTAGTGGAACTGCACAAAAGGATAAGAAAATTATAGTTGCACCTTACATGAGCCGGACAGCCAACCTTAATGTTCCTCAATTTTAGTGCAACTACTAAAGAAGAACCTGCCAGCTCACAAGAGCAAGTACTTCTTGCTGGCTGAATGATGCAATCTTTGCTTCATTTCAGGTGAACTGCAGAAAAAGGCGCATGAATTGAATCGTGGAACTCCAGGCAGACTCATCCAAGTAGAGATGGAGGTTGAGTTCAAGGAGGCCGCTATTAAAGCGAAATCATGCTCTGCTGTCTCCTTGTTTGTGATGTGCAAACATGCTGTGCAAACAGGAATACTCAACTACAGATGTTGTGACGGTCAAGAGCATTCGCCAAGTTCTTTGACTGTATGACATGGCTACCCAAGATGTATTTAATCCCGATATTCACTTTATCAAAAGGCTCTAATGGGTTGGTTCTGAATCTTGCAAGCTGGGAATCAGTGAGATGTGTAGGCATCTTTGTTGTACTTATTATTTGAATCTTATTTGTTGGTTCTAAATCTTGCTAGGTGGGAATTAATGAGATGTGTAGGCATCTTTGTTGTACTTATTATTTGGATCTTACTTGTTGGTTCTGAATCTTGCAAGCTGGGAATCAATGAGATGTGTAGGCATCTTTGTTGTACTTATTATTTGGATCTTATTTGTTGGTTCTGAATCTTGCAAGCTGGGAAACACGGCATGATGATGCAGAGGACAACAACCATAACAAACAGTTCAAACTTGGTAGTATTATCTTTGTGAAAGTGCGACAAATGTGTTGATCGTGTGCATCCTGAGAATAATAATTCTAATTGTTGTGCATGTTGATCCTGTGGTACTGATAGAACGAGCGAATGCATTGCTTGTTTTAAGTATAAATTCCTATTAAAGCTAATTAAATTTAAGTAAAGTAACCACTAACTCCTGTTATTACAAAGACAATACGGACCCGCCGTGAACGGACGTGTGGCCGGAGTAGGTTTCTTAATGGAGGCGTTTGAATGTGCCGAGGGTGCATCTTCCGTCAAGGCAGCGGACGAGGGAGGGGTAGTAACTGTTGTCGCATGTACACACTCAGCTTACTACTGAATCCAGTTCCCCAAGAGCTGAAAAACGAACTGCTGCCTCCGCCTACACACTCGTTCACTCGAAGAGACTCCAATGGTGATCCGAGGGGTGAGCCTGCTGGATATGGACTTCAACAAGGAGTTCCCATTTGAGTTCGCCGCTCAGTCCTATGGCTGCACCAAGTTGAATGTGATGTACACCAACGATACGGACTCGGTGAAGCTCTGCCTCGCCTCAGTCCTATGGCTGCACCAGGTTCTGGAGCATTCGCCCGTTTCATCGGCAGCGCCGACTGCACCTTCGCTACGAAGGAGAAAAGGAAGAACGGGACGATTAGGCCATCTAGTGCAACAAGATTGTCGACATCCAGAAGCAATACAAGATCATCAGCAACGGGCAGGAGAAGGACTCCGTGGTTGACCTTGCTGAGACCATCATCGAACCCTGATACGCCAACATGAAAGAAGACGACATGAACACGTGGGAGGTACCTCTGAATCTAGCCTACATAACCAATGCGGCCAAGGATGCATACGCATGCTACGACATGTACAGGCAGATCTTGGACATGAGGGCGTGTTCCGCTTCCGTAATCAAGCGAGTACACGGACAGCCGCAACGTCATGATCAAGCGTGCGGAAGGTCTAGATGTTGTACTTTATCTGTTTATAAGCACCTTTATCATCTGAGTGTTTCATGCATTAGCCTATGTGTCGTAATTATCTGTTTTGTCTGAAATATTTATTTTAAGAACCCATTAACCTGATTGCTTTTTTAGTGGCTATTTGCTTATGTATGTAAACTAGTTCACTTGTCCATAAAAAAAACTGGTTCACTCGGCTGTCGTGCTTTGAATCTCCTTCCTCCAAACATATTCCTCTCCTCAGGTGGACCTAGCAGGTCTCTGAATTTTCTCCCACTTTCTTTTTCAATGTAAACTGAGTTTTCTCCCAGTACTTTCCCCTAGAACCAACTCATCTGTCCCACGTCTAGCCTAAAAAATAATAATACCCCACATACTATTAACTCATCAAATTAAAATGATATTTTATTTCATAAGTTGAAAGTTCTTACAAAATTATACTCCAATAAAAATTGTTTATATATAACTTGCCAATTTAACTCCTAGTGATTGTGTACATAAGCTTGCAAAGATTTTACTGACGTGCAATCATGTGTTTCTGTTTTTATAACATTTCTCCGTCTAGCCCCACATGATATTTTCACCCAGCCCAGCAAGTCCGCGGATTTCGAGAAAAATGAAAATGGGATTTAAACGGGCTGGATAGATGCTACATCATTGTTTCACCCGGCCCACCAAATGGACTAAAAAACAAATGGACTGGCTGACATGTGGGCCAGTAGGTCGAAGCCTAAGAAGGTGTTAGATTTACATCCAACAGCCGGCATGCTTCTTCAATCTCTCGTCTTCTTCCCCCAGCGCTGCCGGAACCGCCACCTCCAGCCTTCGGCGTCCAGCGGCGTTGTTTTGCGCTCCTCAGCGAAACTCTACCCTACTGACGGCCAGGCCATCCCTCCACTCCGCACCTCCTGTTATTCTCTGCAGAGTGTAGGCCCACCCCGCACCCGAAGCAGTCAAGTTTCCCACTCCTCTCCGTTTGCGACTCCACTGCCGCGTCTTCTCCATCTCCGGGTCATTCCAGTCTTGGGCCTCGCTGTCGTCCACCGCCTCGGTGCGCTCGGCGCAGCGTGGTCAACATACGAGAGTCATCAAGAGGATCAGATGTGGAGAGCTCGACGGCTGGGACCCACGAGGTCCATGGTCACACGCAAGGAAAGTTCCTCCTTATTACGCCTTTGTCACGTTACCTTGCGTGGGTAGGGCTTCAGATTTCGCGAAAAAACGTTCCCCGCTGACAGGTCGGACCCACCAGCTATATCTTCGCACGCAAAGAAGTTCCTCCTTATTACGCACCAAAAATGAATACCCCTCGCTAGCTGGGACCCACCATAGTGGGTGGCTGACTTAGGGCCTACTAAGTTGACGAGGCGGAGGGCTTTGTCAACTTAGTCAATATGAACGATTCTAGCTCCAAAGGACCGTACGATGTCCATCCAACGGCCATAGTGCTTCTTCAACCTCTGGTCTTCTTGCTCCGGCCGCCCAAAGCAGCGCCCGGTCGTGCAGCGTGCTCCACGCCTCTCGTGGCCGGGCTATGATGTCGCGGAGGCCTCACCGCCTACTACTCCCACCGCTGGCCCTGTATCCTCTACTCACCCACACCCCTGTTATTCTGCGGCGGCAGCCTCACACCGCAGCCGAAGTGAACCTCAGATTCTCCTCTCTGCGTGGGCATCCACTGCCGCGTCTTCCCCTGCTCCGCATCGTCCCCTTCCTAGGCCTCGCCGTCGTCCACCGCCTTGGTGCTCTCGGCGCAGCGTGGTCAATGTGGTCAACGACCGACTTCCATTGGAAGAGTACTGTACGTGGAGAGTCTGACAGCTGGGTCCACGGCAACAGCCCAGTTTTTTTGTGATTTGCTAAGTAAGTCGCTTTGTCAGGCCTGTTGGGCTGCAAATCTTTCAAGACGAGGAGAGCTTCATTCGGTGGCCGAGAAAATGGCCTATCAAGAATGAGAAATGGGTTATACATTTTTAAAACACATCAAACCGCAATTAGTTTCAAATATCTTTTTTCATTTTAGATTTTAAATTATATTAATTTTTAAGCGTGGAGAATTTGTTGGATTTTATACTGATATATATTTATTTTTAAATCAGTTTGAATGTGAGTCAAAATTTCGGATTAAAAACAGTTCGACCACAATCAAATATGCAAAATTTTGTATAGTTTTTTAACCGTGGCCACAATATGGGCTGTAATGCTAACAAAAAGAATATGGGCTCCAAAGAAACCTTAAGAATTAGCAAATGGGCTGTAAATTATTAGAAATAATGGCAGATGGGCTGTATGCTGTTTTCCACAGATTTGAGGCTTTCCTAAAAAAAGGTTGACGCACAAGCAGTGATTGTTGGATGTCCATCCAACGGCCGTCATACTTCTTCAATCTCCGCTATTCCTGCTCCAGCCGCTCAAACAAGTGCCGGTGACTGCTCGCTTCCTCCTCCCATGGTGGCTGTCTTTGCCAGCAGCCTCATCGCCCCATCTGTACTCCCATCGCTGGCCTAGCCATCCCTCTACTCACCCACACCTGCTGTTATTCTCCGGCGACGGCGAGGCCTCGTACAGTCATAATCCCCTCCGTGTGGGAAACAACTGCCGAGTCTTCCCTGCCTGCATGTCGTTCCTTCCTAGGCCTCGCCGTCGTCCACCGCCTGGTGCTCTCGGCGCACTCGCCAACGTGGTCAATGACCGACATGCATCTGAAGTGGATCAGACGTGGAGAGGCCGACACCGGGTCCACGGCCGCACACAAGGAAATGCCTCCTTATTACGCAGAAAATAATGATTCCTCCACCGACATCGTGGACCCACCGAAAGGGCCTCAGATTTCGCGAAAAAAATATTATCGCTACCGATGATACCGGACCCACCAGCTATATCTTCGCAGGCAAGGAAGTGCCTCCTTATTACGCACAAAAAAAGATTACTACCCCCGTTAGCTGGGACCCAGTATAGTGGCAGGCTGACTTGTGGGCCTACTAAGTTGACGGGGACGGAGGGCTTTGTCAACTTAGTCAATATGCACGATTCTAGCTCCAGTGACCGTACGATGTCCATCCAACGGTCGTGGTGCTTTATCAACCTCTGGTCTTCTTGCTCCAGCCACCCAAACCAGGGCCTGTCGAGCCTCGTGCTCCTACCTCCCGTGGCTGGCTGCGATGCGTTGGAGGCCTCACCGCCCCTACTACTCCCACCGCTGGCCAGGCCATCCCTCTACTCACCCACACCCCCTGTTATTCTCAAGGGCGACAACCTCACACCGCAAACCAAAGTGAACCTCGTACTCCTCTATGCGTGGGCATCCACTGCCGCGTCCTCCCCGGCTCCGCGACGTCCCCTTCCTAGGCCTCGCCGTCGTCCACCACCCTGGTGCTCTTGGCGCGGCGTGGTCAACGTAGTCAAGGAATGGCTTCCATCGGACGTGGACTGTACATGGAGAGGCAGACAGCTGGGTCCACGGCCGCAGCAAGGAAGTGCCTCCTTATTACGCGTAAAATAATTATTCCTCCACCTGACAGCGGGGACCCACCAGACGGGCCACAGTATTTCGCGAAAAAAATGTTTCCCCTTGACTGCTAGGACCCACCAGCTACATCTTCGCACGCAAGGAAGCGCGTCCGGGCAAAAAAAAACGATTCACCCCCCTGACTGCTGGGACCCACCAGCTACATCTTCGCAGGTAAGGAAGTGCCTGACAGTCGGGATCCACCTGGTCGATGCGTACGTAGCGTTGTCATTCTGGTCGCGAACGTGTACGTACATACTGGTCGTTGTAGAGGCGCACACATGTCGTAGTAGAGGCGCGCATGTAGCATGTACACGTACGTACAGCGGCGAGGGTGCAAGAAAGAAAATACGGACCGTGCATGCGTACATACGGGCAGGGTCTCGACGCTACTACACGCTCGTCGGCCAGGGGCTCGTGTACATGGCTGGGTTGGAACGGCAAAACAGTGTCGTCGTCATGTTCATGGGGAGGCAACGGAATGCGTCATGTTCATCGGGAGGCAACAGAATGCGTCATGTTCATGGGGAGGCAACGGAATGCATCGTGTTCATTGGGAGGCAACAAAACGCGTGGGAGCCAACCGGCTTGGACGGAACAGGCGATGGAAACGAGGCCTAGCGTACCGCACAACGGAGGAAACAGACCTCCTACATTCGGAACGGGGTCCTGTTGATCGGGAGGGGTGTGGCGTGCATAAAGCGGAGAAGCGGACCTCCTCTACGGTCGAAGCGGGGGTCCTGTGTATCGGGAGGGTGTGGCGTACCGCATCAAGCAGACGAAACGGACCTCCCTACGGTCAAAGCAGGGTCCTGTTGATCGAGAGGGTGTGGCGTGCCAAAAGCAGACCAACGGACCTCCCTACGGTCGGCTGGGGTCCTGTTGATTGGGAGGGTGTGGCGTGCAAAACGGACGAAAACGGACTTGTGTTGGAGCTCTATGGTGAAATGGGGTCCTGTTCATCGGGAGGTGTGGCGTGCCGCAAAAGCAGGACTCCACGGGATACTGTTCGTCTCCACCGTCGACCTCCTCCAGCCTCCACGGGCTCCTGTTCATCCAGCCTCCACCGCTCGCTACTCCACCGGCTACTGTTCAACCACCCCTCCACGGGCACCCCTCCACCGTCTACTATTCATCCAGCCCTCCACAACACGGGGTCCTGTTCAACCACCCCTCCACGGCCACCCCTTCACCGTCTACTGTTCATCCAGCCCTCCACACCACGGGGTCCTGTTCATCCAGAGGCAACGCCACCGCTCACTGTTCATCCAACCCTCCCCCCCCGCAGCGCTCACTGTTCATCCAATCGATCGGCTTCAGTTAGCAACAGTAGCGAAGGAATCGCTCGATCGGGTTCAGTTAACAGCCATCGATCGATCGCTCGAGTTCGATGAACGCCGCAGCCTGCAGTGCAATCGCTCGGGTTCAGTTAGAGCCCAACGCCTTGCTCGGGTTCAGTTAGAGCCAACGCCTCGCACGTGTACGAGAGAAACGCGCATCGCTCGGCCCCTGACCTCCCACCGTAACCGGGAACTCCCCGAAATTTTCCTCCCCCTCGCTTCTACCACGGTTTTTTCCGTCATGGACGGCCCAAAGAATGTCATGCAACAAGGCTCTGTGCTGCCCAGACGAAAAGCCCATTTTCCATCATGAATTTTTGTCATAGAAGTAGGAACCCACCACATCTATGTTGATACCGGGTTTTGTCACAATTATCGTCATAGAAGTGTCATATGTATGACAGAAAAAAAAATCGTTCGGCCCAAAATGTCACGGATGTGCCTTTTTTTTGCAGTGATACATCCAATTGATCAACAATTAATTCAATACAGAGGGAGTACATGACAACAGGTACATACATGAGCAATCCAAAACTTCATAACTGTCGGATTTCGGGTTCCGGCAGACCCTTGAGGTTCGAACACTGGGGTGCGCGCGGAGATCCAACCCTCCACCGTCTCGCACCTCGCCGAATCGCTGGGACCTAAACTACTAACGGAACAGCACGAGAGACACAAGATTTATACTGGTTCAGGCCACCATTGTGGTGTAATACCCTACTCCAGTGTGTGGTGTGGTAGATTGCCTCTTGGGCTGATGAGGAACAATACAAGGAAGAACAGCCTCATGAGGGTCTGCATTCTTGGTGGGTGTGATGAACTGCTAGGTGGTGTTGGTCGCTCTAGCTCTTTGGTTCCTTGATGAGGATTCCGATCTTATCCGGGGGTCGATCCTCATGCCCTGGGGGTGGCTACTCCTATTTATAGGCGAAGGCCCTGGGCCTCTTCCCAAATATTGAGCGGGAAGGGCGCCAACAATTGGCCATTTTGAAGGGGAACAATGGGCACACTTATCCCGACTAAAGTTGGTCCTCGCCGCCAAAGGCTCTGGTGATGATGCCCGCTTGGGCTCCACGATGACTCCCTTCCGGCCGTTGGGCTGGTCTTGGTCTTGTTGCAATCAAAGCGGATGCCTTTGCTTGATGCTCTCGCTGCGCTTGCTCCCTTTGCACCAAAGAGGAAGGGAGGACACTGCATGGTGGCGCCTGGCCGGGCGCCTGGCGCCCTTGGTCGTCATGGCTTGCGTCATGGGCACCTCGCGAGGTACCCTGCCTCGAACTCTCCGCCTCCTGATGAGCCAGCCTGACGAGGCCGTGCCTGAGGAAGCTCCTGGCCGTCCGCCCCGCGAGGCTTGGCCCCTCACGAGGGTCTTGAGCTTGCATTGATGAAGATGGGCTGTCCTGGGCCTCCTTTGAGCCACGCCGCAGGCCGTAGGCAGGCAAGTCTGGGGACCCCCGTTCCCAGAACGCCGACAATAACCATTGTGTTAATTCTACATTTATCTAAGAGCAAATATAGATCTTATAATTTCAGGCAAAGGGAGGATAAAGAAGCAAACATTTACAGTGATGCTACATAATCAAACAACAATGCGTGTAAGTATGCTGACAAAGGGGCAAGAGGTACTGACAAGAGCAATGTAGAGACCAGTATTGTTGTGAGATCCTATGATCCTTTGAGCAAGGAGCTTCATCTGAAATTAGTTTTCATACAAGAGAGAAGGTAAGGCACATGCAGGAATTTAGGAGTTCAAATTTTGAATTGATATCATAGACAGCACCTGACGCTGGGCTCTCAGCAGTTCTAATAGGGGTTTGGCCAGTGGAGTAGGGGTAGAGTGTGGTATAGTTGGGCCTGTGTTTTCTGTGGCTGCCAATCTATCTGATTTATCAGGTATCACTACCTTTTCCAAGTACCTAGTTTGTACTCCTTGAGGATCTGCACTCACCCTCTTCCATTTGGACATCTATTACGAAAGAACAACATTTGACTGGAAAAACATAGTATGACGACACATGGAATAGGTACAGAAAATGGATAGGTATGGCATATACTCATATATGATGCTTAAACTAAGAAGATGGTGTAACAAAGTAGAAGTAATGCAAGAGGTCAGATGCAAAATATGTGCGACCAATACAACCTTGCCAAGTTAGAGCAAGCACCTTGACGGGTGAATAAGATAGGCCATCCTCCACCATGCCAAGTTTGTTAGCCAGTGGATTGTTCCGCAATATTCCTCTCGTGCAACCATTCTCATATTCATATTGATAATGTTCAGTACCTGACATGCATGAAAACATAAAAAAAAGTGAGATTATCTTTGTAATGGAGAAGTGATTCTAATCCAATACTGCCTCCCTGTGAACCCCTTTGTCCTATCTCTGCAATTCTTCTGAGAGAAGCCATGCATGTTGTAACTTGGTGTGTGCATTAATATAATGTGGCCTACTACTCAAAATATGAGAGCTCCAGAAGTGATTATACTTCACAGATGACAGCTTCAACATATAGTAAAGAATAACAAGTCGACCTGACCTGACAGATTCAAAATATAGTAAGGGAGAACAACTCGACCTGACCAGTCGACCGCAAATGTCTCTGCTACTCTTCCCAACAAGGAACATACTTATTAAAGAAGAGAAGAGGATCATCTTAAAGAAGAGCAGAAGAGCAAGTAGATTGAAGATATTACAAGTCTTTCTATACAATGTCGGTTGCCCACCCATGATGAACCAGAGCACACAGAGAAATAGTATTCCTTCCGGTCTCTCCATATGTGGCTCACATGCATTTCGAAACTAAAGTAGGAACATTTAGGTGACCAATTAAACATCTCTTAGTTTTACTAATATCATATTTGAATTTGTACACTAAGCTTGTTTAGCTCGATGAGTGGAGAAGTGATATTACGACACAAACCACGTAGGCTGATCGTGGTCATCATAAAATGGGGAAACCATAAGCATGATGAGTATAGTGTTGACCGTGGCAGTGGGATGGCAGATCTGAAGCTGCAAACCGCGCAAAGGGTAGTTAGCAACCGATCTTTGCTTTGAAATAACAACTAAGATTTGGTATGGACAAGAAAGTACAGTCAACAAGTGACAAAGAAATGCAATTTTGATGTCTCTCTATATGTCGTGAAATGCATTTGGAAACTCAAGTGGGACCTTTAGCTAACCAATTAAATATCTCTATTAACTAATATCAGTATCATATCACAATCATATTTGAACAACTAAGCCATGTGTTTTTTAGCTTGAAGGGCGGAATCATGATAGTACGACAGAAAGCACCTACGCAGATCATAGTAGATTAGATAAAAGGGGAAAACCCTAAGCATCAAGATGTAAAATCAGGAAAGTGGAACTAGCTGGACCAGTGGGTGGCGCACATGCTTTTCGAAACGAATATAGGAACATTAGGTGACCAATTAAACGTTCTCTGTTCTAGTAATAAACTACTAGATTAATTCTTGTACACAGTAGCATAGTAGTAGCGCTAGAAAATAGTAAACGCTGCTGCTATTTAGCAGTAGCGCTTTTCCTGGCAAGCGCTACTAGTAACTCTATAGTTGTAGCGGTTCAAAGCAGAAACGTGTTACTACTATGTGGGACCAGACGAGGCCACCAACGGTCGCCCGAGTTGTAGCGGTGTACAGAAAAAAGCGCTACTACTAACAGTTTAGTAGCAGCGCTTGGTTTTACTGCGCCGCTACTGCTAGTGGGCCCCACTTAGTAGTAGCGCTTTTCCTGGAGAGCGCTACTACTAAGTCCAATAGCAGCAGCGCTTTCCAAAGCAAGCGCTCTTGCTAGTTCTTGGTGGTGCCACCTTTTCCACCCCTCCCCGCCTCTTCCCCACTTTGCCCTCTCTCCCCCTCCTTTCCCCTCTACCCTCTCCACTCTCCACTCTCCACCATTGTTGCTCTTCTTCTCTCTTCCTCCTACCTCTCTTCTCTCCTCAATAATGGCACCCTCCTCCATAAATGGCCTCTCTCTTTCTCCTACACCTCTCTTCTCTCCCCCACTAATGCCCCCATCCACCATAACCCCTCTCCATTAGTTATCTAGTTAGATTCACCTCTCCTCCCCAACAACTAGATCTAGCTAGCTATTTAGCCAACCACACATGCTCTCTCGATCGTTCTCTCTCATCATCTAATTAACCGCGTGCTCTCGGATCGGGAGATATATAGGTGAGTAAAAAGTTGTTCATTTCAAGAATGGGAATATGTGTGTTAATGATAATATGTGTGTTTGGGATATATATATATATATATATATATATATATATATATATATATATATATATGGAGAGATTTGTGCTAGTAACATGCCCTCGAGTTGCTTATGGTTTGCCAAAATATTGATTTATTTCCGTTTCGGTGAATTTCGAGCGAACTCAGTATGTCCTATTTTTAGGCAAGGTCATGCCAAAATTATATATATATATATATATATATATATATGACTTTGAAGCATGCATTATTTATTTTATAACCCTTTTGCTTGTTATACCGTGCAACCGGTCATGAAGGTGAGTGGATGGAAGGTGGAGCGGTACATGCAATCCGCGGTGATGGACATGTATGCAAATAATCGGACTAGGATTAGATGTCCGTGTCCAAGATGCAAGGAAGGAGTCCTTTTGGACCCTTTTGATCGTGGAACTTTGAAGGTGCCCCTGTTGATGAATGGTTTCATGGATGGCTAATACTTAGTGGATAAGTGAAGAAGAAGATGATGATGAGGACGTCCA
Organism: Aegilops bicornis; assembly: GCA_021605145.1. NCBI lineage: Eukaryota > Viridiplantae > Streptophyta > Magnoliopsida > Poales > Poaceae > Aegilops > Aegilops bicornis. The sequence continues at coordinate 639,479,535 of CM038670.1, read as the reverse complement.
CAGGGCAGGGAATAACGACATGGGGCTAGACGAAGAGATGGCCGATCGGCAAGAAGACTATGGCGCCGGACATGTCTGCGGGGAAGAGTCCGGAAATGATGACGGCGGTGGAGAAGATTCCGAAGACGGTGAAGAAGAGTCCGGACATGGCGGAGAAGAGGCGGCAGTCACGCTGCAGTCTTTGATGCCACTAAGTGCAGTCGTGCAGGACCCTCATGTTCGAGACCTCCTTCGCAAGAGTACGACTAGCGAGAGAGCTGCTTCTTGAGAGAAGGCCAAGCTGGCGCAACTTGAAGTAGACTCGAGGACTCCATTGTATGACGGTTGCGATCCTGAGGTGACCCGCTTGAGTTTCACGCTCGAACTTCTAAAGACGAAGGCCAAAAACAGATGGACAGACAAAAGCCTCGATGAGCATTTGAAGTTTCTACATAATAAAGTTCTTCCCGCGGGGAACCTTTGTCCTACTAGTGTCGAGGAGGCCAAGAAAATCGTTTGCCCTTTTGATTTGCTGCACATTAGGTACCATGCATGCATCGACGATTGCATCATTTATCGAGGGGAGCATGCAGAAAAACCAGCTGTCCAGTGTGCAATGCTTCTCGATACAAGAAGGCAGGAAAGAAAGCTCCTCAGAAAGTTGTATGGTACTTTCCGATCACTCTCGTCGGCAGTGGTATTTCGTAGATCCTATGGAAGCAAAGCTCATGCGCTGGCACGCGGAGAGGAAGAAGCCCGACGATGGAGATGATTCGAGGGTGAGACACCTCGTAGATGGTAGCCAGTGGAGAGTATTCAACACCGTATATGGATTTGCTGCAGAAGATCCAAGGAACATTGTGCTTGGTGCGAGTACTAATGGCATGAATCTGTTTGGAAACCAGAACACCAACCACAACACATGGCCCGTGTTTGTATGGATGTACAACCTCCCCCCATGGAAGTGCATGAAGACAAAGTACATACACATGAGCATGCTGATTCAAGGGCCAAAACAATCGGGAAATAGTATTAACCTGTATATGGGGCTTCTGCAAGAGGAGCTAGACACGTTATGGAAAACACCGGCATGGACATGGGACACCAGCAAAGGAGAATATTTTCATATGAGAGCCTCGCTGATGATGACGGTGCACGACTATCTCCGTTACAGGTACACCTCAGGCCAGGTGTGCCATGGATACTGCGGACGCACGAGGTGCATGGATGATACAAATTCTCAGCAGCTTACGTCAACGAAAGATGGCGGGTCCGGGAAAATCATGTACATGGGGCATCGTAGATGGCTCGAGAAGGATGACCCGTGGAGAAAGCGTGGAGATATATTCAATGGGTTGGCTGAGCTTCGGGGACCTCCACGTAAGAGGAGCGGCGCCGAAATCGACGAGCTGTTGAGAAACTGGGAACAATGCCCCGCACCGGGAAATATCAAAAAGGCACCGGACCCGCTACTGAAGGTATGGAAAACGAGGTCTGTTTTCTGGGACTTGGAGTACTGGCCCAATCACGACACACCTCATTGCCTTGATCCAATGCATATCACGAAGAATTTCCTCGAGAGCTTGCTTGGCACACGGATGAACATGCCGGAGAAGACCAAGGATGGGCCGAAGGCAAGGAAAGACTTGGAAGATTTGAAGATCAGGAAAGATCTCCACTATAAAAAGTTGATGGAGGAGACGGATACGGAGGAGGAGGAAAGGGGCAGAAGAGTCAACAAGAAGGAGGAGAATTATTGCCCCCCTTCTTGCTTCACCTTAAGTGCGAAGGAGATCAATCAATTCATCAAGTGCCTTATGGGAATCAAAGTAAGTTCCGGTTACTGTGGGAAGATAAGCAGATTTCTAGACCCAAAGAAGAAAAGGTTCAGCGGGATGAAGTCTCATGACTTTCACGTGATGATGACGCAGATACTCCCGGTTTCCATTAGAGGGATAATGGAGAAGCACGTCCGTGACACGCTTACTGGTCTCTGCAACTTCTTCGACGTTATATCTCGAAAGTCCATAAGTGTGAAGCAACTCCGAAGGCTACAGGAAGAGATTGTTGTCATACTATGTGAGCTTGAGATGTACTTCCCGCCTGTGTTCTTTGACGTCATGGTGTATCTGTGTGTCCACATCGTGGACGACATCATCGACCTCGGGCCGACATTCCTTCACAGCATGATGCCGTTCGAGAGGATGAATGGGGTCATCAAAGGACTCGTTCGTAACATGTCCCGTCCCGAAGGGAGCATCGTCCAGGGGTATCTGACGCATGAGTGCGTCTCCTTTTGGCAGAATTATATAAGCTTCGGAGACCCTGTTGTTGGTTTGCCCGTCAAGAAGCACGATGGGAAGCTCGAAGGAGATGGTCACAACAACGGCCGGAGGGAATTGCACGTGGACTACTCGCATCGAAGTAACGACTTTGACAGGGCTAACTTAGTAGTGCGACAACACCTAGATGTGGTAGATGATTATATGGCACAAAACAAAGAAACCATCGCAAAGAAGTTCCCTGATAAGGGGATGCTCAAGACAGACGACGAAGTTACTGTAGAGCACAAAGCCACTTTTTTGCGCTGGTTTAAACAACAAGTACTTGACAATCCCCTGGAAGAGGGCAGTTCGGACGGATTGCTCATACACGCCTTAGCACATGGTCCCGCGCCCAAGCTCACGACCTATCAGTCCTACGATATCAATGGGTACACATTCTACATGGAGGCCAAAGACATGTATAGTGATTACCAGAACTCCAGGGTGACAATTCAATGCGTGACCGATGTCAATGGCACAACTGAAAGATTCTACGGAAGGGTCGAAGAGATCTGGGAGCTTGACTATACTGGAATGCACAGTGCGACGATGTTCCGTGTCAGATGGGCCAAGGACGTCGTAAGAGAAAACAAGTATTTCACCATCATGTCTATACCTGACGCGAAGAGCACTCCCGTGAACGTTAACGTTATCGCCAAAAATGAGCCATGGGTACATGCTAAGCACGTGACACAATGCTTCTTCATAACCGAGCCGGCCAATCCCAGCCGTGTTGTTGTGAGGAGATCCAAAAGGAGCATCGCCGGAATGGATGGAGTCGCCAACGAGGAAGACTACGACCAATACGGCAACCCGATGAGGGAACATGATGATGACGATGAAGCATGCGTGAAAAGAAGAATCAATACTACATTACCTAAGAAAGAACGTACTCCATGGCTCCGAAAAAGTCACAAGGAGGGGCTCAATTACTTGGAAACGAACAAGAAAGGGAAGAAGCTCAATGTGAAACGTCGTCGACGCAGCTGATCAGAAACCTACACACACACGAACATATATATATATATATATATATATATATATATATATATATATATATATATATATTGTGTACACACTTAAGTAACCGTTATCGGTCAAGTGATATGTTACCACCACATGCATGGTTCCAACGATATTCGCGCAGTGGGGAGAGGGAGACGCCGTCGTCGGGAGAAAAACAAAAGAACAAAAACAAAAGGGAGAAAGCAGTACAAGAGAAAAAGAAAAGTAAACAGAAAAGAAAAGGAAAATAATAAAATAAAATAAAACTAAAAACTAGAAAAGGAAAAGAATAAAAAGAAACGAATAAAAACATCGTGTCCCTTGTCTCCTGTTACCATCCGCCTAGACGCACAGTTCGGGACCCCCTACCCGAGATCCGCCGGTTTTGACACCGACATTGGTGCTTTCATTGAGAGTTCCTACGTAGTCGTCACCGATAGGCCCGATGGCTTCTTCGATCATCAACAATGACGCCGCCCGTGGTGAGACTTTTCTCCCGGACAGATCTTCGTGTTCGGGCGGCTTTGCTGCGGGCCAATTAAAGCAGCCATCTGGAGCAGATCGAAAGCTGCGCCCCTGGCCGTCAGGTCAGATTTGGAAGTCTAAACTATACGGCCGATATCCGCGGAGACTTGATCTTCGACGGATTCGAGCCGCAGCCAAGCGCGCCGCACTCTCTCGATGGGCATGATCTAGCTCTGCGGCGAGCGGTGACACGGAGGCCGCACGTAATCCGTTCCGACCCTTAATCCGGGCCGGATTCCCGATCGAGGACGAGTGGTTGGACACCGCCTCGGGGCTTTAATCTCTCTGGCGATCGAGCGAACTCCATCCCTGTCGCTGCGAAGACCTCGATTCCGGTGCGGACTCCTCTCCGGACTCGAACCCTCCGTGCCCTTGCCAATCGAATCCGATTGGGCGCCCGTTATGGAGTTCACGGCGCGGAGATCTTTCGGCACTCCCCCTTTGGCGACATCCTGAATTCACTAAAGTACCTCTCGTTATCAGGAGAGCCCTGGCCGGACTGCGGTCAGGACGGTTGGGATGCGGACGACGAAGAAATTCAAAGCCCACCCACCACCCACTTTGTAGCCGTTGTCGACGATCTAACCGACATGCTAGACTACGACTCCGAAGACATCGACGGTATGGACGACGATGCCGGAGATTTAACAAGAACCAGCGCCTACCGAGCACCTTTGGAAAACCACCTCATCATATGACATATACATGGTGGATATCCCAAAGGATGGGAATGGCGAAGGAACAAAGGAGGATGACCCCTCCAAGAAACAGCCCAAGCGCCGGCGTCAGCGGCGCCGCTCTAAATCCCGCCACAGCAAGAATGAAGATTCCGGCACCGGAGACAACAATACACCGGACAGTGCCGAAGATAATCCACTCCAGCAAGATCCAGCGCAGGAGGATGGAGACGCCATCCCTCACGAGAGAGCGGCAGAAGAAGAGGTAGAGGATTATATGCCTCCCTCCGGAGACGAAGCAAGCCTCGACGACGATGAATTCGTCGTGCCTGAGGATCCCGTCGAACAAGAGCGTTTTAGACGCATGCTTATGGCCACGGCAAACAGCCTCAAGAAAAAGCAGCAACAGCTTAGAGCTGATCAGGATCTGCTAGCCGACAGATGGATCAAGTCCTCGCGGCAAGAGCATGAGCTCGAACGCCCCTCCAAAAGCTACCCTAAACGCAAGCTGCTCCCCCGATTAGAGGAGGAGGCTTACGAACCGCATCACCAGGAGACAATACGGCTGACCGACCACCCCGTGGTCACGATAGAGAGGCCTCTAGGCCCTTCACTAGAACCGTACCCCGGCATCGCTCAAAAAGCACACGGCCACAGGGCAACGCTCCGGACCTGCGAGATATATTGGAGGACAAGGCAAGACAATCAAGATCGATCTATGGATCGCGTATGCCCACGGCACGTGATTTACAACCGTCGCGCGGACACAATAAGTCTGGCGGGCGAACAAAACAGACAAAGCTCTTTTGAGCTCCGTCGTGATATCGCCCGATCTGAGGCGCCGACACCCACTATGCTTCACAGACGAAGTAATGGATCATCAAATCCCGAAGGGTTTAAACCCGTCAATATTGAATCCTATGATGGCACAACAGACCCCGCGGTTTGGATCAAGACTATCTCCTTCACATCCACATGGCCCTTGGTCGCGATCTTCACGCCATCAAGTACCTCCCCTCAAGCTTAAAGGACCAGCCCGGCATTGGCTCAACAGCTTGCCGCCAGAGTCAATTGGGAGCTGGGAGGACCTGAAGCAGCATTCCTCGATAACTTCCGGGGCACTTATGTGCGACCACCGACGCCGATGACCTAAGCCACATAATTCAGCAGCAGACGAATCGGCCGGACAATTACGGACACGGTTCCTAACCAAGAAAAACCAAATCGTCGACCGTCCGGATGCGGAGGCCCTTGCGGCCTTCAAGCATAACATCCGCGACGAGTGGCTTGCCCGGCACCTAGGACAGGAAAATCCGAAATCCATGGCAGCCCTCACATCACTCATGACCCGCTTCTGCGCGGGTGAGGACAGCTGGCAACAACCTCAGCAAAAATTCTGGCAGTCCGGACTTCAAGGACCGAAATGGCAGGCCGCGTCGTAACAAAAACAAACGCCGCATTAACGGCGACAATATTGAGGATACGGCAATCAATGCCGGATTCAGAGGCTCTAAACCCGGTCAGCGGAAAAAGCCATTCAAAAGAACTACTCCGGGTCCGTCCAATTTGGACCGAATACTCGACCGCTTGTGCGGATACGGCACCCCGAAAAGCCGCTTAACCACACCAACAGGGACTGTTGGGTATTCAACGCAGGCAAGTTAATTGCGAAAACAATGACAAGGGGCTGCATTGCGATGACGAGGACGAGACCCAACCGCCCGAACAATAGAGGATAGAAGGGTTTCCCCCAAAGTGCGGACGGTGAACATGATATACGCAACGCACATACCCAAAAGGGAGCGAAGCGTGCACTCGTGGATGTCTACGCGATGGAGCCAGCTTGCCCGAAGTTCAATCGATGGTCCTCCCGCCTAATCACTTTTGACCGAAGGACCACCCCACCAAAGATCCACCACGGCGGATTCGCCAGACCGGTCTTAGACCCAATCGTCGATGAATTTCACCTAACCAGAGTCCTGATGGACGGCGGCGGCAACTGAACCTACTTTACCAGGATACGAAGCAAAATGGGCATAGACCCTCAAGGATTAAACCTACCAAAACGACCTTTAAAGGCGTCATACCAGGTGTAGAAGCCAATTGTACAGGCTCAATTACACTAGAAGTGGTCTTCGGATCCCGGATAACTTCCGGGCGAGGAGTTAATCTTCGACATAGTCCCGCTCCGCAGCGGCTATCATGCCTTGCTCGGACGTGCTGCGCTTGCAAAGTTCAACGCGGTGCCGCACTACGCACCTTAAGCTCAAGATGCCAGGCCCTCGAGGAGTCATCACGGTCAACGGAAACACCGAACGCGTTCTCTGCACGGAGGAACATACAATGACTCTCGCGGCGAAGTGCAATGCAGCCTCTTAAGGCAATTCTCGAGTCTGGCCGTTAAGCGGCCGGACACATTAAGCGCGCCGGAGTAACTTACAACAAGACCACCTGGCACGTTCCGAGCACGCGTAGCGATGCGGCCCCAACCCCAGCTCTGCGAAAGCGTCAGCAGGTCCTTCGCGTACACCATTACGCTCAAGATACCATGGGCATGGGGAGAAGGGTACGACCACGATAAACCTGCATCATTGCGGCTCAACCACACCAGGGGCTCTCAAGTGTGTCGTTCCTTTTTCTTTTCTTTTCACCTTTTACTTTTTACCCACAGGACTCCGTTTGTCAGAGGCCCTGTCCGGCAGCATACCTGCCGAACTCACGATGCAACAGCCAGGGAAGGATAAAGGCTACAACGAATATACAGGTGGTCTCCATTACGAGCATTTTTATACACCAATCTGCAGCCTACCCCTAGAGGGGGACATGTTTAACAGTCCCATACCTTGCTTATCGCACTATTTGTATCGTTCTACATTAAATGCAGCACTTATTGAATAAAACAATGCAGCACCTTTTTGCTTATAATTGCATTTCTTTTTCATACATATGTTCATTCACGGCATGTTGCATCCGTACACTTTGGTACGGCTAATATACACCAGGGCTTATGTTTCCGCATTATGGTATGATGAGTCCGAACACTTTCACAAGTGCGGCACCCGAACTTATAGCACTATATGCATCGGCTCAATCATGTCTTGGGTCAATAGTTGGGTTTGCCCGACTCCCATGTTTTGGTACCTTACGTTCCGTTATATCGGCTAAGGTAGCACTGGGAGAACCATTGCGATTCCGCCCCAGTTGAGCTGGGTTAACGCCTCAGTGGAGAAAGCTAAAACTGACCGTCATGATGATGTGAGAGCCGGTTGCTATTCGAGAGGTTTTTTGTGAGTCCTTAAAGACTTATGCCGCTTAGAGCGAGGAGCCGGATACTGTCTGCCAAGGCGTGATAAGCGCCCAAATTTGGCCTTCCGAAGACTAGGGGCTTCACGAAATTTAAAATTATAGAATTCTATGGCTAAGTGAGAGTGTTCAAGCATTATAAGTCCGGTTGCCTTGTTACATGTGTTGAGCGCCTCCCTAGATGGACCCAAAAATGGGAACAAGAGCGCTCAAGTTTATCCCGAACACCCCAAAGACTCGTGGCATGGGGGTGAAGCCGCGACTTGCCATCTCTCAGATTTGATAAACAGCCGCATGTAAGGTAATATTTTAAATTAACAAGCGTTGCTTAAGCGCATATGAACTAAGTTTTCAGCGCACAAGATAACAAAATGCGAGTCTACTCAAATATTACATCTTTGGAGCACTCACCCGCAATAGTGCGCGCCCTTGATACACTCTTATAATACATCTCGGCGTCGCGATGCTTCTTGCCCTCCGTGGCGGGTCCGTCACAAGCTTCGGGCATCCATCTTGCCCAAAGGCACCTTTGCGGGCAAGGGCCCGACAGGCACCCTCAATACAAGCGGAATGCTTGATGACTTCTACCCACGGGCACGCATCCATCAGCCGCCGCACCAGGCCGAAGTAGCTCCCAGGCATGGCCTCCTTAGGCCACAGCCGAACTATGAGGCCCTTCATGGCATGTTCGGCCGCCTTGTGGAGCTCGACCAGCTGCTTCAGCTGGTCGCTAAGGGGCACCGGATGTCCGGCCTCAGCATACTGAGACCAGAAGACCTTCTCCGTCGAGCTCCCCTCCTCGGCCCGGTAGAATGCGGCAGCATCGAACATGCTGCGAGGAAGATCTGCGAACGCTCCTGGAGAGTTCCGAATTCAGGTAAGCAACAGGTAATTAACACTCACATGCTTACTTTGCATGAAAAATGCATTACCCGCTGCTATTTTCTTCACCGCCTCAACCTCCTGGAGGGCCTTGTAGCCTTCGGCCTTAGCGGCTTTGGCACTCTCAAGAGCCGTTGCAAGCTCACACTCTCGAGTCTTCGAGTCATGCTCCAAGCTCTCATGTTTTTTCACGAGATCCTGGAGCTCTTGATGTTCCTCCGCCACCCGCGCCTCCTGCTTCTCTCGCTCGGTGCGCTCCATGTCGATTACTTTCGGCCGCTGCCACCGCCTCCTTCTGTGGTCGCCACCTCGTTAGTGGCCCCTACAATACCCACGTTATACTTGTCATTTTTCTTGCAACCAAAAACTTTTCTCAGAAGGTACAATTTTCATAAGGTATTACTCACCTTCTTTTTCCTCGAGCTGCTTCTTGGCATGGCCGAGCTCGTTCTCGGACCGCCGAGGTTTTCCTTCAAAATATTGACCTCCGCAAGGTCGGGCGGAGGTCAGCAACACAGCCTACAATCCCATATTGACATATTTTTTATGACTCCTGCGTTTATCTTTCTAAAGATCCTCAGTCCGGCTTTTCTTTCCGAACACCGAACCGAGCATCAGGGGCAACTGTCTATGCGGTACCATTTTACATATATTGAAATTCTTACCTCAAAGCCTGTTAGAAGGCTGCTGCAGGCTTCGGTCAGCCCGCTCTTGGCGAGCTGAACCTTCTGAATCACCGCACTCATAACAGTGCGGTGTTCCTCTTTGATGGAGGCGCTGTTGAGCGCCTCCAGCAAATTATCCGGCACCTCCGGTTGGACGGAGGCAGCCGGCGTCGCGGTCTTGCCCTTCTTACGAAGGGGTCGCCCGCCGGACTCCGGAGCCACTGTGGCCTCCGTGGCTGAGTCCGGTACAAAGTCCGGGAGGGTGTCCTGTGACACCTCCGGGGCCTCCTCCTCCTGGTGGGTCCCTTTCTGGGATCCCACCTCGGCGTCGTCCGCGGCACGGGGGGTGGAGGCAGTCGGAAGGGAATCCATATCCGACGCACCCAAGGACCCGCTCGACGAAACGGGAAGATCATCCTTGGGCGGACTACAGGGTTGTATGCGGCATTAGAAAGACATTATGTGGCGAAAAGAAAAACCTTGAAGTTATTCGGGAGTCCGGATACTTACGATCTTGCTAGGGGCTTGGCCCTTGGAGGCCAGTCCTCGTCGTAAATCCTTTGGCGTTGGCGGAGCAGTCCGGGGGAAGAGTTTTTCCCTTCTTGGACCCTTCGGCCTCCCTTGTTGGGGAGGCCTTCCTTTTCTTCCCTCCCCCCACTGGGGGAGAGGCTTTCTTCTTCTCCTCCTCGCCTCGGATTCATCATCTGATAGCACCTGAAAACGGGAACTCTTCCGAGTCCCCGTGGCCGTATTCTTGGCCTTCTTCTCCGGCACCACGTGGGGTGCCGGAGCCAGCAGCCCCGTTAGGCGGGCGTCCGCTGGGTCCTCTGGCAATGGGGCCGGACAGATAGTCCGCTCGCCTTCGCCAACCATTCCTGTCAAAGGTAAAGGGAGTTTAGATCCCGTGATAGAGCCAAACTATGGAAAACAAGTGGTGAAATCACTTACCTCGTCACCGGACGCTGCGAGGGAAACCGCGATCTTCGGTAGAGGATGCGGAGCTTGGCCTTGAACAACACCTTCCATACATCTTCGTACGTAGTGTCGAAGAGCCCGCTCAGGGTCTGGTGCTGCGCCGGATCAAACTCCCACATGTTGAAGCCCCGTCGCTGGCACGAGAGAATCCGGCGGATGAGCATGACCTGGACTACGTTGACAAGCTTGAGCTTCTTGTCCACCAGCTTACGGATACAGCTTGGAGTCCGGTCAGCTCCTCGAATCCCCCAAATCCGGCCACTCTCTTTCCGTGAGGTGAGCCGTGTAGGATGCCAGATCTGAATTGGGGCGCTGCCCAATCAGGTCACGCAGCTGCTCGGTGATGTAGAACCACCCCGATTGCCACCCCTTGATGGTTTCCACGAAAGTGCCCTCCACCACGTAACGTGGGACATCCTGCCCACCATGGCGCCTCCGCACTCCGCTTGGCTGCCCTTCACAACCTTCGCCTTGACATCAAGGTCTTGAGCCACAAGCGAAGTGGGGCTGGATGCGAAGGAAGGCCTCGCACCACGCATTTATAAACGCCGCGATGTTGAGGATGAAATTCGGGGCCAGATCATGGAAATCTAGGCCATAGTAGAACGTGAGCCCCCGGACAAAGGGATGAAGTGGGAAGCCCAGTCCGCAGAGGAAATGGGGAAGAAATACTACCCTCTCATAGGGCCTGGGGTTGGGGACGAGCTCTCCCTCGTCGGGGAGCCGATCTTGCGATGTTGCTGGACAAATATCCGGCGACGCGCAGCTTCTGGATCTGCCCCTCCGTGACGGAGGAGGCCATCCACTTGCCTCCCGCTCCGGACATAGTTGGAGAAGGTTGAGGTAAGAAGTGCGGACTTGGGCGCTGGAGCTCGAGTTCGCGGAAGATGGATAAGCCAAGGAGGAAGAAGGCGCAGGTAAAAGGGTTGGATCTTTATCCCCTTATATGGGCGGACAAAAACATATGTCCCCTCCGGCCTGGTAAAACTCGCTTATCTCCCAAGCGTCACAATCAATGGCGCGGTTGGGTTACTCACGTCCGTATTGATGGGTATCCCGGAATAAGGGGAACACGATCTCTGCTTCGACAAGACGTGCCAAGGAAACCGCTTCGCTAAACGCGCTGAGGTGGAACAATAAAAACAATTTGAGTAAAGGCTTGGTAGTGGTGCGGCGTCACGCCACGTATCGTCGGCCAGATTGATCTTGTGTAATATTATTCTCTCTACGGTGGTATGTGGAATTTATTTTTGCAGAGCTGGACACTATCCTGGTGTTCACAATCTTCTATAAATTATTCGGAGGAAGAACCCGCCTTGCAATGCCGAAGACAACATGGATAGCCGAACTATCATCATCGGCCGGACTCCAAGACTATGAAGATACAAGATTGAAGACTTCGTCCCGTGTCCGGATGGGACTTTCCTTGGCGTGGAAGGCAAGCTTGGCGATACGGATATGTAGATCTCCTACCATTGTAACCGACTCTATGTAACCCTTGCCCTCTTCGGTGTCTATATAAACCGGATGGCTTTAGTCCATAGGACGAACAACAATCATACCATAGGCTAGCTTCTAGGGTTTAGCCTCTTTGATCTCGTGGTAGATCCACTCTTGTAACACACATCATCAATATTAATCAAGCAGGATGTAGGGTTTTACCTCTATCAAGAGGGCCCGAACCTGGGTAAAACATCGTGTCCCTTGTCTCCTGTTACCATCCGCCTAGACGCACAGTTCGGGACCCCCTACCCGAGATCCGCCGGTTTTGACACCGACATCCGCCAAGTCCCAATTCCCCCACTCTCCCACCCTCTTCCCCCACTCTGTCGTCGCCGCCGCCGCCCTGTCCACCCTCGCACCGTCCGTCGCCCCTGGTCACCGTCGACCTCATCGTCGGCCGTCTCCCGAGCCCGCCCTCGACCTCACCAGCGTCTCCCCTGCCCGCCCTCGACCACAACGCTGCCCCCGCCTCTCCACTGCCCGCGCGCCCTTGACCTCGCCACAGCCGCCCGAGCCTGAGCTCCCTCGCCGTAAGCCTATCCTCTCCCTGCCCTCCTCTCTCTATTTAGGGCTTTTAGGGCAAGTTAGCAAATTTAGCAATTTTTTATAGCAAAGTTATCTACTTTTCATAGAAAATTAGGGCAGTAGCTGATTAGCAAATAGGTATAAAAACAGTAGCAATTTAAAAAAACAGTAGCAAAGTTTAGAAAAACTGTAGCAATTTAAAAAAAAGTAGCAAAAATTAGGTATAAAAACAGTAGCAAATTAAAAAAATAGTAGCAAAGTTAGCAAAATTTTCAGCAAGTTAGCAAAAACAGTAGAGAGAGAGAGAGCAAGTTTGTAGCTATTTTTTTCATTTTTGTGCATTTAAGTACATGCATGCTTTTGCTTGAATGATATATGTCATTGATGTTATATGTTGGTTTTGCAATGTTGGTTGAATGTCGAAAATTATCCGAGTGGCCTATGTTTTGCCGGAATGTTGATTCATTTATGTTCCAGCAAATTTCAGGCGCTCCATATGTCCTCTTTTTAGCAAAGTTCATGACGAAAATTTCTGTGATTTTCGGCATGACTTGTGCTAGAAACTAGGACATATGGAGTACCCGGGATTCGCCGGAAGGGGAATGAATCAACATTACGACCAAATATAGGCCCCTTTTTTCTCTTTATTATATCTTTTATTTACAATTGTTGAATAGGAAACATGTCTACCGACGCCGAAGTTGCGGTCGGATGAACAGGGGAGGAAATGAGCGACCGGGGGAGGTGGGCCATCTAGGTCGGGCCGGCTGGTCCGGATGGGCCAATGCCCAGGGAGGGGCATGGGGTTTTCTTTCTCCTTTGCTTTCCCTTTTTATTTTTGCTATTTCTTTTTACAGAAAAAATGCTTTGAATATTTGAGCTGCCTAAAAGGATTCTGTAAAATGTGGGACTTGGCCACATAATTACATTGCACTAGTTGGCACTGCCAAACAGGATTGTGAGGCTTTTGAAATAGTTTGCCACTTTTATATTTAAAAAGGCATTTAATCTGTCTGTTTTAGCCACTATTTATCCAGCTTAGGGCACTTAGACATTTTGCAAAATGTTGGTTCACCACCAATATTTGTTATGAATTATTTGGCACAAGATGAACATTTTAGATTTCATGTCTGACAAATATGAAATTTTGACTTTAGATTGGATTTGAATTTGAATTGTGATTTGGATCAAGTGGAGATTAGCAATAGTAACATGATCACATGGCACCATTACAGGGGATTACTGTAGCATGACACTGGGGGTGTTACAAATCTCCTGCACTACAAGAAATCTCGGCCCGAGATTGAAGTGGGGAACTAAAGAGTAACTTCAGGAGAACTGACCCTTATAGGGTTAATTATTTGGTGAACAATTTAGGGAATGAGGCAGAAGTATCTCTCGAGTTGAAACTTAATAAAACATCGAGAGCAAAGTATGAAGGTACAATAGGAAGTTTCAACCGAATGGACAAACAATTGATACCTGAACAGAGTGTGTGAGAAAGGGGTTCAAAGCATCGGTAATAGATCATCTCTCGGAAGGTGGCTCTTGACATGATACGAAGCCAAATGCAAGAATATTTCGGAATCAAAGATATACAGGAGAGTTAGGTTCTGATCCTGTGGAGTTGTGGGTTATGGGCCAACCATGTGGTTTAAAAGTAGGAAGGACGCTGACATATTGCACAGTCATGGTAGCAAGGCATGTCAGAGGATAGCCTGTTAGTTATGTTGGCAACAATCGTTGGTACCAAGAGCGAGGGACGAAGAGAACCATATTCCTGCTCGTAAAAATGAGGCGGACCAATAGGCAAAGTTCTCGTCCATCGGTGGTTACGAGAATGTAATGTTGTCAACGGTAGTAACATGGTCTCTTACTGACAGAGTTATACACCGAGGTGTCTACATAAGCAGGGAACTATTTTTCTTAGATCATATAGATCGCAAGAAAGGTTAAACAAGACAATGGAAAGGAAAATGTGTTGAAACACATATTTCAGGGGTATATCCTTCCCAAGGACAAACAGAGCATGATATCCATGACAGGATAGAAGTAAAGAAACCATTTTGGTAAGGGGAAAGGAATTTCATGACATTACCCATACAATGGTGTTTGGATAATTGATAAAGAAAATTGAGTATCGTGCTTCAAATGTTCTTATTGAAGATCAGATTACCACAGACATGCTTCGAGATAGCATTGACATGGTTTTCAAGCAAAGGTAAGACTTTGGATACACAAAGGATCCATCGGAAACAATTTAGAAAATAAGTCATACAATTTCAGCATGGAAAAGATGTGGATGTGGCCGACGGGCTCAGCAACAACCCATCGACATGTCAAAAAGAATGTATTTCCAAAATTATATGAACAATTTTGTGTTGGGGAAGGCAAGAATGTTGTCCACGATAACACAAATCATCGAGGGGCAAGGATTTTATTTCTCATCATGAATTCAATTGATATCCTGGAAGAGCTCAGAATGTTGATGATGATCACGACACATTTGTCGAGAGATTTCATGAAGATGTAATCGATCGGAGATGACATCAAGTCAAAGAATGATGAAGCGAAAGGTTATTGGAACCACGGGTACAACACAAACTCGAAATCAAGCTTGCTGTTCAAGGCGAAATGATATGACGAGGAAGATCGACGTAGGCTTAGCTCATCATCGAAAATTGTGCTCTGGGAAGAAGTACCATGTAGCACAGTTGAAATTTAGCACGGTAATGATATAGGCGATCAGGCTAGGAATGACTTGAAGGATTATTAAACTCGTAAGCAACAAAAATTACTTAGAGTTATAGAATCATAGTGCAGAATTGATTCACTTATCGGTGTTCTCAAGTGACTAATAATCCAGAACCCATGGAAAATTGGAATCGGCGAGAAATAATAATTGAGGAAGAACTCATAAGAAGTTATGTAGTCCCGTGATATTCTCGAGATACCAGAGGGTAATACTCGAAGGAAGATCAAAATAGAGGTTACGGAGTTACATTGATCTATATAAGACAAGTGCTTTAACTTGTCCGAGAAATGAATTAAGGAGAAACTATGGTCGGAACCATGATTATGAATGATCAAACCTCCGATACAAGATGAACTTATAACAAGGGGTAATTATTTTTACGAGCAGCTTCCATGATAAGTTCTACATCGGGTCCATGGGCATGAACACAAAGGTTCAACGTCGACTCCCACTTCTTCAATGCATAACCTTTCATTCACTTATCATTTTTGACGAAGCCGTAGTGTTGAGATTTTATCTGGCATAACACCAGCAGAGTATGACTCGTAGAAGTTTCCGGGGTCACACGGATTTAGGAAAGACATAGATTCAACCCATAGGGGCATCATAGAAACATATGCCACATACTTCACGAGTGAATAACTCAAGCCCAGAAGCAAAGTATGGTTGACATGAGGGAGGATACAATTTACCAAAGGCATTATGTATCTGGGAAGACTAACAAGGATTTTAAATATGCGGAGCTGCTGGATAATAATCCACCAAAGGATCTAGCAGACCATAAAGAATCTGATGTGAGTATCAATGTTCAACCAGAAGAAGTAATGCAAGGGCATCGAAATATAGAAGTACATGGATAATTTCAAAGCTTAAATACAAAGGAACTAAGATTTCCAATTCGGGGGATCAGAAGCAGAGGCTCTGATCAAAAGACAAGTAAGTTGAATAGACGTAGATTGACAATAAATCAATGTATGATTGACCGAGAACCAGCTCATGTCCGGGGTGACGTCTGAGCCGAAGGTAATTTATAAGGATCAACTAATGATTGCGTGCATTCACTCACTAGTTCAATCAACAGACTCAAAATGATAGTGAAAAAGGATGCCAATAAGATTACTAGACTTATGGGATTAACCATAATGCAAGCAAGCAAGAATTTCAAGAGCAATAGGCTGGTGAAGATTTTTGGAAGATCCAATAGTATTTTGAAGACTTTTGTGAAACACATGAACACCTCGGGATGAACGAATCCCCGGTAAGGGTGAATAATTATCCGTAGGGTATTCATAATTGTAACCAAGCGACAACGAACTGTAAGGCAGTAGGCACAAAGTATTCTCGGAACAACGAAGAGTATTTCGGGGCATCTTGTAATAACAAGAGCAACTAGGGACGAAGGTATGAACGGCAAGGATATGTAGTTATCCATAGAGTTGACAGTGGAAGGCAGTTGTGAAAGCGATGAGCACTAGTTCTCGGGAGAACATTGCAAAGTATCTTCGGAATCTTCTGGTGAAGCAGGCGATCATCTGGAATGAGGGGCTCTCCGGTAGGGAGTGGTAACGAGAACCTAGAGTTAGGGTTAGCAAAACCATTTAACTTGAATAGAAGAGAGATCAGAATCGCAGAGTATAGACGAGGAATAAAAGATCCTAATACCACCCAATGGCAACATGGGCCCGTAAGCAACACGGCCATGTTAGTAAAAGTTTTTCAATGACTAGACTCAACTTCGGCCAAGGAGTTGGAAAGGGGGCTACCTACAGGCAGTCGGCTCTGATACCAACTTGTGACGCCCCTGATTCAATCATACACTAATCATACACGGAAATGCGTACGATCAAGATCAGGGACTCACGGGAAGATATCACAGCACAACTCTAGACACAAATTAAAATAATACAAGCTTTATATTACAAGCCAGGGGCCTCAAGGGCTCGAATACATCAGCTCGAATACAAACGAGTCAGCGTAAGCAACAATATCTGAGTAGATACATAGGTTAGACAAGTCTGCCTTAAGAAGGCTAGCACAAAAGAAACAACGATAAAAAAGGCAAGGCCTCCTGCCTGGGAGCCTCCTAACTACTCCTGGTCGTCGGCGGCCTCCACGTAGTATTAGGCACCCTCGGGGTTGTAGTAGTCATCGATGGTGGCATCTGGCTCTTGGACTCCACCATCTGGTTGCAACAACCAGAAAGAAGAAAGAAGGGGGAAAGGAGTAGAAAAGCAACCGTGAGTACTCATCCAAAGTACTCGCAAGCAAGGATCTACACTACTTATGCATCAGTATCAATGAAAGGGGTAGTATCTATGGACTAACTGCAGAATGCCAGAATAAGAGGGGGAGAAGCTAGTCCTATCGAAGACTAGCATCTTCTGGAAACCACCGTCTTGCAGCCAGAGGAGGGAGTAGAGTAGTATAACATAAGTCATATTTATGTTGTTGTCAACGCCCCGGGATCCTTTCTCGACTCCCGGAGCCACATATCCATTTCATGCCTCAGCATCCAGTTCTAGTTGTATCGATCGAGATACAACTCCAAGTGTCCGTTACCATAGGATAGGCTATCGATAGATGTTTTCTTCCCTGCAGGGGTGCACCAACTTACCCACCATGCTCGATTAACTCTGGCCGGACACACTCTCCAGGGTCAAGTCCGGCCTTGGCCAAACGATACGCCGCAACCCGACCTAGGCTTAATAGAGAGGTCAGCATGCCATACCAAACCTATTCCCCCAGGGGTCATGAGCCATCGCCCCGGGAACTCCTGCACGTGGCCGATGAGCAGACCTAGCTACCTCCTTAAAAAGGCAGGTGCTTACCAGTCCAACCCGGCGCACGCCGCTCAATCGCATGATGTCTATTAAGCTTCGGCTGATGCATACGACGTAGAAGGCCCATACTATGCCCACGTGATGGTTAGTGCTATCAGGCCAGAGGCCCCTCAGATCAAATATCCGAATCATAGTGGATTAGGAGCGCGCGGTAACGAGCAGAGACTCACGATCGATGTGACCCCGTCGCCCCGTCTCGAGGACTTGCGGCAAAGGCTAAGAATTCCTGGCCACGCCTCATAAGTATCTCGTGGGCACCTTCCAAGTCAACCCGACACCACATCACTCACAATTAAGCTCGCGCGGGTACCCCTTAGGGCTGACCCGTCTTTAGTAACCTGGTTCAGGGTAAAGTCATAGTAACCATAGTAACCGTGTGTCTAACACCAAGGGGAAACCCCGAGGAATCACCCTCGGTGGATTCCACTCGATGTAACCATCAAGGTGAATGTAGGTGGAACCACCCTCGAGGTTCACACTTGAGGGGTTGCACGACAGAGTCGTTATCGTGAATGGTCAGGGAGGAATCACCCTCGATGACCACAACCGAATAGCTACCACTACAAAAAAAAGACACTCTTGTGATGATACGTGTTTGTCACAGTAGGTCACATTTTCTGTCATGCATGTACATCCATGACAAATTTATGACAGAATCAAGATAGTCATACATGTGCTGTTGTAGAAGTGTTCCATGACATTACCAAAATTATCATCACGGAAGTGTCCACTTCCATGACGATAAATCACGCGTCATAGAAGTGCTTTCCGTCAAAGGGTGACCAACATGTGGCATCCACCATAATGGAACACCGTTAAGCTATTGGGTCTGGTTTTGGATCCGATAACCTGTTAATAGCCCCGACCAATGGGGATTTTCCACGTGTAATATCATCATTGGCTGGAGGAAACACGTGTCAGCTCACCATTGGGACAGATATCATCCACTCATTGGACCCAAAGCGCCTATGATACCTCGACACGTGGCACGGCCCAACAGAGGCCCATTCCTGTGAAAAGGCCAGCCCGTTTGACTTGGTCAAAAGGTGGCGGGCCGGCCCACGGCAAGCCTGTTAACGGCTTGTTCGCATATAGCCCATTTATAGCCCGCTAACCCAGGGCCCGTTTACAGCCTATCCGAATTAGGCCCAGTAGCGTCATCTGGGCCGTCTAATATAATTCCAGCTCGTTTTAACTTCCAGCCCATGTATGGCCCATGACGACTTTTGGCCCATATGAGGCCCTTAGTAATCCTTGGCCCATTAACGGCCCGTGGTAAAACTGGCCCGTAATGAACAGTGTGTCACTTTATACCCATTAACGGCCCATTATTCCGTTGGGCCGTTTCCAGCCCATGTTATCTTTCGGCCTTCTTAGGGCCCATTTATTCTTGGGCTCATTTCCAGCATTCGTTTACTTTCGGCCCGTTACTGTCATTTTCAGCTTGTGGGCCAAATACAACCCGTGGTTACAGTCGGCCCGTTTGTGGCCCGTTAATACGTTGGGCCGTTTTCATAGCATCATCAAATACGGCCTATTAACGATGGCCCGTTATGGTCGGCCCATGAATGGACGATTTCAACTCTAGCCCATTTACGGCCATAATGTGGTCTGTTATTGGCCCATGTTTGGCCAATCGATCATACGACCCGTAGAAGGCCCATTGATGATACGGCCCATATGATGATACGACCCGTAGAAGGCCCATTGTGTCTACGGCCCGTAGAAGGCCCATTGTGTCTACGGCCCTAAGAAGGCCCATTGTTTCTACGGCCCGTAGGAGGCCAACAGTAAATATGTAGCCCACTGTTAATGTGGCCTAGTTTAAAACAATAGGTTATTCCGGCCACTAGCAAACCACGGAAAAAGAACTGCACTGACTACAAGAAAACAAATAAACAAGACAATGGAAATAAATAAGCAAGTAACTTACGCTAGGCTATCACGACTATTACACATATTACATCCACTGGGCATCAAAGTTTGCCACCCGTGCAAATATAGGGAATAAAGCAACATATAAACGCCGCAGCAAAACAAGTCCAGAATTGAAACCACTTCAGAAGAGCTCAAGAAACAATATCCTGGGTACCCATAATGCTGGCAAGATGCTTAGCAAGCTTATTAACTTTCTCTTATTTGGTGCTTAAATCCTCCAGCACTTGCTGTTGCACCAGAAAGTATGCATCTGAACTCTCAAGGGACTTCCTCAGTCCTTCGGCTTCCCATCGCATAACATCTGATTGATGTCTTTCAACTTGAAGTTGAGACTCAAGAAGCCGAACTGATTTAGGCAAATGAAAATAAGAGCCGGTGCCAAAGAAGATAGCCAAGAATCGAACACTACATCAAGACAGGCCTTTGGGGTTGTCTCGGTGTCTTCAATATAGTTTTTATCAGCTTTGTTGGAGAACAACAGGGATGTCTCACCATCTTGAACCTGGTCTGCATTACTTCCTTTACCATTGCATAACGGGGTACTCTTCTCCAATATTTTATCCGCGTTCTAAAGGAGAAACAAACAAACACGTCACAGGTTTACAATGTAGTATATGAAACTCATTTTGTTAAACCAGTTCAGTAGTAAGGTGGACAGGATAACAGCATGAAACAAACATATATCTATGTAGTATGGTCACTGTATGGTCTATATCATTCTAGTTTATGTTGCCAAATCAAGATAGATACAATTCAATCATATCTATTTAAAACAAAGCAGCATAGTCGTAATATAAGTGTGGGAAACTACACAAAGAATAACAACACTTGTAATGTGCATGGCATGAGAACATAACTGTTTATTCAATTGAAACTGAAATCAACATAGAGCAAGTTACAATAGCAAACACGTTAAAGAAACAGGTTTAAAACATACCTGTTGCGCCATTGTAGTTTCAATTGCATCCTTCAAATTTGAAATTAGTTGGTATGAGTAAATAGAGTGATGCAAGAGCAAAGTAGTATGAAGCATAGCTACGGAACCTGACCTGAGAACAATTCTTCTTCTGCTTTAAGCGTTGACTTGGGGTTCGGAGTGGTGGTCCTCGTGCTTTGGGCACTGCAGTTGCCTTACTAATCGCCGTGTTTGGGTGCTCTGTGGTGGAGACGGTGCTGTGTCAACGGGAACTGGGTTACTATTTGCTGGGGTTGGGGTTAGAAGGGATGTAGCTGGTTCTCTGTCCTACTGGGTAGGGGTACAATCTGCGTGAGTCTGGGTTATGTGTGGTGGGGCTGGTTGTTGGGCAAGTACAACCGTGGTTCTATCTCCATCGACAGGTAGCACGATCTTTTCTGAAGACCGTGTTTTTACTCCCACAGATACTGCCATCACCCCCTCCAATTGAAATGGCTGATAAACAAGAAAAGTAATTGAATGTACATACATTGTAAGATAGACAGTGCAAACAGATAGTAGGGAAGAAAACAGGGCATGAAATAATTCACATTTATGTTGTCTAACCAAATGTAATAGCAGGACATAGTTTCAAATATATGATGGCTAATTAAACAAGATAGCATGACACAATTTCACATGTATGATGGCTAACTAAACAGGATAGAATGACATACTTCAAAATATGATGACTATGTAAACAGGATGACATGATATAACTATACGATGTGTCTATTAAAGTGGTTGGCATGCCATAAATCACAAACATGCGTCGATGGAAACATGATGGCATGATATAATTCACTTGGATAGAATGACATAATTCAAAATATGATGACTATGTGAACAGGATGAGATGATATAACTATATTATGTCTTTAGAAAATGGGTTGGCATGCCATAATTCAGATACACGTTGTCTATGTAAACATCACGCATGATATAATTCAAATATATGATTTATATACTAAGGAAGTGAGCAGAGGGCAATCGCATATATGATGTGTCAACTAAGGAGATGGCATTCAACATCGTGTATATGATGTAAAAACTAAGCATTGCAATACAACATATGCATGATATGAGTAATATAACCCTGCCAAGTTTGAGCATACACCTCGTGGGGATAATAGGACTGGTCATACGCCTCTGAATCCTCCTCACGAAGAGCTATCTCAGAATCAGCAGATATCTCGCTTCACCGTGTAGCACTTTCGATCCAAGACCTTGTTTTCACTCCAGATTTCTCCATCACCAATTCAAATGGCTGATGCACAGAAGAGCAGTTGAATATACAAACAATGTCGACAAAAGCAATGGGAAATACAAAAAGGACTAACATGATATAATTCACATATATGACGCTTGGCTAAACAACATGGCATTGCATAATTCACATATATAATGCTTGCAACAAGATAGCATTGCATAATTCACATATATAATGTCTTGCAAAAATATGGCATTGCATAATTCACATATATGGTAATTAGACACTAAACAGGTGGCATTCACACAAATCATGTCTAAACTAAGCAAATGACATAGCAATGCAAGATACCATATGCACGATATGAGCAACATAACCCTGCCAAGTTAGAGCATGCACCTCGGGGGGGGGGGATAGGACTGGTCATCTGTCTCTGAATCCTCCTTTGAGAAGCTATCCGTAACCAGCGAGATATGCGCTTCGTCAGATAGCATAGTCTGCTCTGAACACCTTGTTTTCACTCCAGAATTTTCCATCACCGTGTCAAATGGCTGATGCACACGAAGAGTAGTTGAATGTACTAACATTGTTGACAAATTTAATACGTAACGAAAAAACGATGGCCTGATATAATTCACATATAAGATGACTGGCTAAGTAGGATGGCATTGCAAAATTCACATATATGATGCCTGGCTAAATAAGATGGCATTGCATAATTCACATAAACGATGAATAAACTGAACAGATGGCATTCACACAAAGCATGTCTAAACTAAGCAATTGACATATTTGATGTATAAAGTAAGCAATGCAAGGCAACATGTGCATGATATAACCAACATCAGCATGCCAAGTTAGAGCGAAGACCTCATGGGGTAAATAGGAGTGGTCTTCTGCTTCTGAATCCCCCTCAGAACAGTTATCTTCCTCTTGATTATGATCCGAAATGGGTGGAGGGTGGCTGCCTTTACGCCCACCATGGAGCGACATCTGCATGAAATTCTATTGCCACGCAAGGCTCGTCTCTTTTGCTCTACATGTTCAGTTCCATTGTGTACAATAACTGACATGCATAGGAATAAAACATAGTGAGATTATGTAAGGAGTGCATGCACAAATCCAGAGTGATGGTAGCAAACTGTGGATAGACCCAAAACCAATGATAGCAGGCAGATAATAGCTTTAGTTAAAAAATACAGATAATGGCTCCTTTAATGTTTGTTTGCACCCAACATGAAACTCATAGTAGACACCCTAGATTAACCAGATAGTACTGATTGCTGCCCCAATATGTACCGCACAACCATTTAAAAACTCAAGTTTCAGCATAAGTTTGGACCTGAGTCGGAGTCTAATAGGTGAACACGACGATAAAGTAGCATGTCATCATATTAAGCAATGCAAAATGTAAGCAGGCACGGAAGAGTGCGACCTCTCCTGCGGACCCATGTCGTCCTCAAGGTCATCTGCTCAGTTGATGATGGTAATGCAGTATTCGTGGCTGCCGGCGGCGGGGAAGAAGATCTGAGGCGGTGAAAGACAGTCTGGAGAGCGGATCCTTGCTGTGGTGAACCCTTCCGTCGTTGGAGCAGCTAAGCTGGGGTGGAACACAGCACCGCAGGAGCAGGACAAACCACACAAGGTTTTCTTTGACACATATCTGTAACAGAAGTAATTGTGTAAGGGCTTGTTTGAATTTGAGGATTCTAACAATGCAGAGATGGGAAATAGACATGAATATGGTAGGAATGCACGTGCAAAATAGAGAATTTAAAAACACACGATTTCTGCCAATCTGGGTGTTTGGTTCACAAGAATTGGAAGATCATAGGATGCAAAGAAGTATGGTGAGATTAAGTCAAACCACAAGAAGTGTGCAACCTCTTTGGCGAAGCCATGTCGATCTCAGCATGATTGGGTTGGCCAGTGAGGATGCTCCGGCTGACTTGGCTGTCGGAGGAGGGGAAGAAGATCTTAGGCGTCTGGAGATGGAGCCCGAGGTACTGCTCCGCTGTGATGGAGGGTTTAATCATTGGAGCAGCTCCGGTGAATTGTACGACGCCGAGGCTGAAGCAGGCCAAGAGAGACAACGTTAACCTGAGTGGAATTCTAATAGCATCTCCAATAGATGACGTAAAATACATAACCACAAAGTGGTGGATGTATACATCAGCCGCTCATCTCTGAACTTAACTGTCGAAACTGAATTTAACTGTCTAAACTGAACTTAACTGTCGAAACTAAATTTTGCTGTCGAAACTGAATTTTACTGTCGAAACTGAACGCTCTAGAGGTGAGCCTACACATCAGTCGACTCACCTTTTCATCTCTGGTCAGTCGATTTTGCAGCTGTTGGATACGAAATCAAGGGCCAGCCCTCTAGGCCCCCCACCCCCACCCTGAACCCTAAGATAGATAGTGTACCTCTCCGGCGGTCCGCGCCGCCCCGGCCATCCCTCTAGCCCCCCCCTGTGCCGAGCTTTTTCTTCAGCGATCCCCACGCCACCGCCCCACCACCGCCGGCGACCACCGCCCCCCTGAACCCTAAGATAGATAGTGGGGTACTTCTCGGTGAGCCCCCTCCCATTGTGGCTGGTTCTTCCTTAACTCCGGTGAGCCCCCCACCCCCTGAAAACCGACTGACCCAAAATTTAATTCAGTCGACTGAAGTGTAGCTAAATCGGAGCAGCATCGCAAGCAAGAGCAAGACCGAGAGCAGCAACGCGAGCAAGTGCAAGAGCAAGAGCAGACCAGGCAGGGGACCGAGAGCAAGAGGAGAGCAGCAGTGCGAGCGAGAGCTAAAGCAGCAGCAGCTCCTACTGATGTGGACGTCGCCACCGAGGGAGCAACGCCGTGGGAGAAGTGGCCGGCGACGCCGCGGTGGATGGAGCCGTGCCGTCTCGGCTCGGGACCGAGCGCCGGCAGGACTGTGTGTGGGGACCCCGACTCATAAGTCGTGATCACCGACTGCACATGTACAGTGATCCTAGAGATCAATGCTCACTGAACACACAGAAGCTGAATAACAAGAGTCTTACATCCATACATACCGTATTACACAAGTAGGGCCATTATGGTCAAGTCTTGAGTATAACATTGCAGCGGAAATCTTCGTCGATAACTTGGACCCATGCCATCTGCCTTAACCCTACAGGCATTCTGACTGGGAAGCGTCCTAGCTCGCATGTTCGTCACCGAAGTATTCTTCTTCATATCATGGTCTTTCATGCCTGGCCAATAAAATAAACAGTGGCAAGCCAATGAGTACTTTGAATGTACTCGCAAGCAACCCATGATTTTGGTTCAAGATACGACAATGCATGATATAGGTAATTTTTTGCAGAAAGCTAGTTTTGAGTGCAATGACATGTTCAACAACTTGTAAGACATGCATAAGTAACCATGAGGACATGTTACAGATATCAACATAAATAGAGTGGGCACCAACCCAACTCAATCATGTCAAGTCCTTTGTCTTGACCCAAGTAGTTTTATCAACACACACACACACAGTTGTGAAACTACGACGTAGTTTAAGCAGCACCGCCTAATCGTCCTTGACCGTGGACACGGCTATTCGAATAGTTTTACACTCTGCAGAGGTTGCACACTATACCCACAAGATCCGGGGAACTTCCGTGTCATCCACGACCCGCGATACCTCAAGCACCCGGGGGAAGCACCCGATCACTACCTTTCCCTAGACGACACTAACAAGGAGTCCACTCGTTGTTCCGTATCCTCACGATGTACATCATACGAGACTCACTCGAGATCGTAACATCCGAGAGGGGACACAACGGTGTATCCGGTGCCCTGTGAAAACAGTCATGGCCGCCTACTGCACGCACCCGTCCCCGAGAGAGCACCAACTCTCCCCGTCACCAAGAATGCGGGCTCCAAGCTAGTATCAACCTAGGTAATCAATAATGCCCTTTCCCATATAAGGGTAGAGTGGTTGCGCATGTAAGGTTGGGACAGTCGACAAATCTTAAATCTAATTCGTTTTCGAAAACAACACACACTTGCCTCGGTACACCACTTCGTCATCAAGTGGTTACCCATCTCATCATCTCCCTCAGGCATAAGTGGCACCCGACGGGGTTTTCAAAAAGTCTTTTGAAAATGCTTTGACTCCTTCACCATGCATATACCCGTCCCTTTTTGCGTAGCATCTACTTTAGCATCCTATCTACTCCCACCAGCATAACCCTTATAAGAAGGTACGGTCATGCACAATGCAAGTATCAACGAGGAAGTACGGTGGCAAACCATCAAAGTGGTTACCACCTCATCATGATTCCGTTGCAACAACAATATGGTGCTATATGACATGCATAAAAAGGGTTTTATAGACATGGTCAAAGGGCTGCTTGCCTGGCTCCTCAGGTAGATCATGATTTATAGAGTCATCAGAAATTTGAATCATCAAATTTGGAGTCCATTTGAATTGTTTATGGATTTTAGAAATTTACAGAAAAGGAAAAAGGAAAGGGAAAGGGTTTTACCCTTATCCTGCGCACCGGCGAGAGATAGCAGTGGGCCGGCCCAGCGGCTCAGCCGCGCTGGCGACAGGGGGTGACGTCGAAGACGGCTTCACGGGAGGGCGCTTTCGCCATGGAAACACGGGAGTAGCGCGGCCCGCCTCCACTTACGCGAGCCAGCAGGCGCGCGGTGGTGTTTTAAACCTGACAGGCAGGGCCCCCTGTCAGGATGTGAGGCTGACCGACGGGCCCCACGGCTGTCGTCGTCAACCTCCATCCAGAGAGGACGGCGTGCTCACCGGTGGTGATTCCGGGCACGGCGAGGCGAACAGATGGCACCGACGTGCTCAGCGTCGAAGCACACTTCGGGTGGAGGTGGTGACGATCGTCGGGGAGCAGTGGTTCTCCGGCGACCAAGAAGCCGGCGGAGAGGCTTCGGGAGGTGGATGGATAGCTCACTCCGGGCTGAAATCGAAGCGGTGTAAGAAGAGGAACAAGTCAGTGGAGTCTTCTGGCTCCAGATCGAGAGAAAGGGGAGGCGGAGGAGGCTTATACCCCTGGATCGACGGCGATCCGAGGTGACGGAGCTCGAGCTCGATCTCGAGTTCGGGCGTCTCTGGGCATGAACTGGTGGTGCGGGTGGACGATTTGGAGTGGGAGAGAGTGAGCAGGAGCAAAAGGATGGCTCGGGGAGGCCTTAGATAGGCAGGTCGAGGTCCACCGTGGGTGCGGCCTATGGGTGCCCGCGGGATCGGCTCTGGTGGCCGTTGGAGAGGGAAGGAAAGACTCGTGGGTACTCGTGGGGGTGTTCTAGGGTGCCAGGGAGAGAGGGGAAAGGGCGGGGAGGCACCAGAGGGGTCGCGCGTGTGAGCTCAGTCATTGGAGCTCTCGGGCGGCCGGCGCGCATGCGAAAGGAGGCAGCAGGAGGGAGAAGGAGGAGGGGGACAGGGGTGTAGCGTGCTGCGGACGCAGAGGCGCAGCGGCAGGCGCGCGGGGGAGGCCCGAGGTGGCCGGAGGCGGTTGGAAGGCGGCCAGCAAGGGAGCCAAGATCATATCACGCTCCAGAGCGTGTCTTTGGCTGCCATGGCATTGTTTAAGGGGCAGGGGGCGTGCCCACTCTTGTCTGGTAGTGCTAGGGGGAAGTAAACAAGTGGGTAGGGGCATTGGATGCCCCGGAGATCCACTGGAGTGAGGAGGGAGGTCAGAAACAGAGGGAAAGGGGCTGTCCAGAGGGGTAAATGAGGTGGTTTCACCCCTCAATCATTGAGCTGAGGTGCAGCCATTGTTACTGGAGGTAGAGGGGACTTGGAGGGCTGTGGTAAAAAGTGGAGGCCATGGAGATTAGTGGAAGTGGTCAAAATGGAATTTTGGTAAAGTGGCGTAAGGTGTTTGATAATGGTTTTGGCCAGCAAATGATTTCCAATTGCCATGAGACTCCACAGGTGAAATGACACATATAATTAGGGTCTCCCACCAATTTGGAGCTTATTTGGGCAAAGTTGCCAATGCAACTTTTGTAAACCCTAGAAATGAGCAGAAATGGACTTGTGTAGATCTAGTTGAGCAAATCACTTCTCCTTGATGCACTACTTGGTGTAGTCGCCTCATTTGGTCATGTGAACATGCTCACATAAGTTGGGGTCAAGGAGAGAAAGTTGGTAGTACAAAGTTGTTCAAATTTGGTTCTGGACAGGAAGGGTTTTGGGGCTCTTTGATCAATTTAACTTGTTCTCCAACTTGTGCCACTTGGTCTAGGTGCATTATTACACCATTTGAGCATGTTCACCATGTGTGAGAGCATTTGGACATATTTGACAGTGCAAAGTTGTTCAAACTAGAAAAAGGTCAGAAGTGGTTTTGAGACGGTTTCATGGGGTTATACTGTTCTCCATGACATGAGACTTGGCAAGACCATCAAACATGTCATATCTGATATGCTAGAATTTTCTTGGAATTTTTGGAGAATATTTCCCTTGTAAATATTTCAAAAGCTTGAAATATCCAGAAAGGGTTTTTGAGGGATTTGGCCAATATTTTGAACATGACCATGTGTTGAAACCCTTATATATGGACAATATATGTCCACTGAGTTTCCCTAGGTTGTTGTCAAATATTTTTAAAACAATAAAATAATTTTTCCCTATTAAAGACCATTTCTGGCCTTAAGAAAAGCTTTTAAATAAAATATTAAAATAACTTTTAAAATTATATTTTGAGGTTTCTGGGTATCCTATATCTAATAGGAGTCAAAAATATTTTGGAAAGATTTTACTGCCCTTAATTAAGTACTTGCAAAGGCAAACCTCAATTCAGGGGTTTTTGAAGAACTAATTTTAGAAAATACTTTTTGGCCAAATTATTTTTGTAAGAAAATACTATATTTCTATATACACATGGCATGATCATTGGGCAGAAGTTTGGGGCAAGGAAATGAAGTATCGAAGTTGGAGGATTTATTTGATTTTTAGAGCACTTGCAAACAGCAGACAAAAATCAAATCAAGCAAAGACCAAAACACACAAAAGTTCTTGTCAAACCACATTTTATCATGTTTTATTAGCTTAAGTGTTGTGGCATGAAAATCAGGGTGTGACAGACCTACCCCCTTACAAGAATCTCGTCCCCGAGATTCCCAGACTAGGCGCGGAAAGGAATACGAAAACTTGGATTTGGGGTAGTCTTCACGTCCTTATACCGCTTCGCCTGCTTTGGTGCTCCATTGAACCTTGAAGTACTTGATGGCGTGGCTTTGTGTTTGTCGTCCTGCTTGATCCAGATTGCAATTGGGGTCTCTCGCGTATGTCATATAGGGCTGGAGGTCGATGGCTCGGTGATCGATGTCCTTGTTGAGACCGGGCTAGTTAGGAAGTTGGAAACACTTTCGGGGGTGTGTCGTGTGGAGAATGTTGTGCACAGTGGGTAACTCAGGCGGTAACTCTAACTGGTATCCATCTATTCTTCGTCTTGCGGTGATCTTGGAGGGGGTTGTTAAATCTTGGAGTGATCTCGAAGAGGGCCGATGAATCTTGGCGTGGGTTTCCTTGTCATGAAAATGCTTGGTTCCCTTGAGAGGAGTGGTTTGTAGATATGCATGCCTTTGACAAGGAAGTTCACTCCTTGACGATGATGGTTGGCATAGTTCTTCCTCCTTGACATGGCGGTCTTCAGATGTTCCCTAACCGGCTGAACGGTTCTTTTTCCGTCTTCGGGTAGGCAAGTATGTCATCAAGGAAAGATGGCAACTAACTTGTCCGAGTACTACGTGAAGACTTGCCCACGGGGTACATAGGGTATAGGTTGGGGTATCGGTGGTGTTCATGGTTGGGTATTGGCCAAGGTTTCCTCGTCCTAGAGCCAAAGCCCAAGGTCAGGATCCGACCATGTTGTGGCTTGGTAGGGCTTAAGGGTTTCAAGGATTCTAGTGTGCGAGCGAACGTTTGTCACCTTATCCTTAAGCACGGTTCCTGAGATGCCAATTGTTCTATCTAGTCCTTTAAACAAATAACCTTATACCACCGAAAGCATCAACTCTTGTAGGTCAGCTCCAATCATCCCTCATGCTATTATTATCCTCATGACTCCCAAGGGAGTTCTAATAAATCTATACATGTCAACTATCCCCAAACTCATATGTATGGCTACCCTAAAAATCCATGGGTAGAGCATATAAGCTGCTAAGCTTGAATTTAATCACCACAATCCAAGTGCTCAGTCTATTGATCCAAGGTCCATGATAAAGCATCTCTATCCTAAGGAAACACGTCAGATACCACTCCAAGATCTTGTTTCCTTCCTATGAATCAACTCTATAAGCCCATTAATTACATAATTCATTAATTCTACAAATCCAATGTTTATGGTGTTCCACATGATCTTCTAATGTCCTATAATCCTCATATACTTGAAACGGGTTATCTTTACTATAGTCAGTCCACCAATTTCCATTATCATGGTCAAGTGAACTCCAAGGTCAGGCTTATATCAACTCCGACAATTAATCCAATCTCCTAGTTTATCGTCCTCCAAGAAACATGGTATCATGATCAAGATCATCAGTCTAAATCCAATTTACTCCGAACCATGTAGAATTACTCTACATCCATACTCCACTAGGATAATGTATTGAATCCAAATCTCATGTCCAACGAGAATTCCTATCTATTCCCCCAAGTCATTTCCGTAATGTCAACTATCTTCTATCATATCCCCTCGCTCACCAAATCCAGATACTTCCAAGAATTTCATGTTGCGATTATAATTGTCCCACAAAATCCAATTTACTCCAGGGTAATGAAAGCTATGCTAATCTATACTCATGATCCCACCAAGTTCATCTACCAACATCAAAGCCTCATAATCCACCAAATAGTCTCATATAATTCCTCAAGTCATTGATATAACTCATCAAGTCATGCGTCCTCTATTCCTATATCCTCAAACTGGTCTTCGCTCATCGTCAGTCCTGGTGCTATATTAGGATGATAATGTGCTTGTTCACTATGTCCACTAGTTCCATAATGAACCCAGTGATAAGAAAGGCTTATTGCAGCTTAACTTGTTCTCTTGTGATTCCGTAGGTTAAGCTCATGGTTAAGGTTTCGAGCTGGGGTATCTCGTGAGGTCTTGTAGGGTCTAGGGATAGGGTTCTAATCTTGAGGGGTAAACATACGGGGTTGTACTTGGTCGAGGAGGTTGTAGGAAGAGTCTTCAGTGCTTGTTGGTCGCCGAGGTGGAATCCTTGGTGCATATTGTCTTGCTTGTCTTCAGTTGAGGAGAGAGATGAGAGGGAAAAGTAGCATAGAGGAGGGGAACGCCTAAAGGGGGTTCTATAGTGCCAGTGCAAACAAACAAGTGCCAAAAAGGGCCAAACACAAACAACAAAATAAGGCAGGTGATACAGTCACGTACTTGTTGCCTAGGGCAAAAGTGCGACCTATATCAAAACACAAACAAATAAAAACAAGCAACACACAATCATGGTTCTATTCGAACCATCATATGGACTTGAGTGCGCATAGAGGGTTACACGACTCATCCTACCCTAGGAGTTCTCGGACTAAGTAGTCGTGCTTTACTTCGTGCCTCGTGCAGTCTTCTGGGTTTTCCTCAGGTGTTGCTATGTCTCTTGTAGTTGTTCGATGAAACAATCCGGGTTGAGCCTGAAGATTCTTCAACAACTTCTACTTTGTTGAAGTGATGGGGTGAAGGTGGCTCCTCGTAACTGGCATTGACTTGGTCTTCTATTGTCTTCTTAATCACGACGATCCCTTTTTGTCTTCTAAGCCGTCGATGGTACCAGGTAGGTAATAAAGGCATAATAGAGGTCCATCATGTCGGTTACGTTGATGACAACATCAACACCAAGAGCGGGGGATGAGGAGAACCGTTTTCCTGCTCACTATGGTGAGGTGGACCAAATAGCGAGGTTCTCATCCATCGGTGGTTGCCGATACAACAACGGTAGTGACAAGATTACTCTATTAGCGATGTATATCATGGTCTTGCTTATCTTACCCCCTGATCATCGTAGGCTAAGGTTGCATCATCTTGGGGCAATGTCAAGGGTGTCACCATCTCCTGGATCTTCAGGTCCTCATTCCTCGAGGGTGTATCTTCTGTTGGTATCGTCTTGTAGTGATGTCGCCAATCTTGTGTTCAGGAGATGTGGGTGAATGTCTGGCAATGCATCTTCCTTCTAGATTATCCACGAGGATTACAAGGAATCCAGTGGTAAGGGGCATAAGGGTTCTAGTGACCAAAGGTTTTGAAGGGGAAGAGATCAGTAAGGAAAGTATACCTTAGTTTTTGAAAAACTAAGAAGGGAAGAGAAGTATAGATAGTTTTAAAAACTAGTAGTAGTTTTGGAAATAGTTTTACCCTAACTAAAGACCATGCTAACTAAGGCTTCCTACAGTCAGGATGGCTCTGATACCAGCTCTGTGGGGACCCCGACTCATAAGCCGTGATCACCGAATGCACGTGTACAGTGATCCCAGAGATCAATGCTCACTGAACACACAGAAGCTAAATAACAAGAGTCTTACATCCATACATACCGTTTTACACAAGTAGGACCATTATGGTCAAGTCTTGAGTATAACATTGCAGCGGAAATCTTCGTCGATAACTTGGACCCATGCCATCCGCCTTAACCCTACAGCATTCTGACCGAAGCGCCCTAGCTCGCATGTTCAAATCAAGTATTCTTCTTCATATCATGATCTTTCATGCCTGGCCAATAAAATAAATAAAGTGGCAAGCCAATGAGTACTTTGAATGTACTCGCAAGCAACCCATGATTTTGGTTCAAGATACGACAATGCATGATATAGGTAAATTTTTGCAGAAAGCTAGTTTTGAGTGCAATGACATGTTCAACAACTTGTAAGACATGCATCAATTAACCATGAGGACATGTTACAGATATCAACATAAATAGAGTGGGCACCAACCCAACTCAATCATGTCAAGTCCTTTGTCTTGACCCAAGTAGTTTTATCAACACACACACACGCCAGAAACTCTAGACGTAGTTTAAGCAAAGACCGCCTAACTGTCCTTGACCGTGGACACGGCTATTCGAATAGTTTTACACTCTGCAGAGGTTGCACACTTTACCCACAAGATCCGGGAACTTCCATGTCATCCACGACCATGATACCTCAAGCACCCGGGTAAGCACCCGATCACTACCTTTCCCTAGACGACACTAACAAGGAGTCCACTCGTTGTTCCGTATCCTCACGATGTACATCATACGAGACTCACTCGAGATCGTAACATCCGAGAGGGGACACAACGGTGTATCCGGTGCCCTGTGAAAACAGTCATGGCCGCCCTACCTGGCACGACCCCGTCCCGAGAGAGAGCACCAACTCTCCCCCGTCACCAGTAATGCAGGCTCCAAGCTAGTATCAACCTAGGTAATCAATAATGCCCTTTCCCATATAAGGGTAGAGTGGTTGCGCATGTAAGGTTGGGACAGTCGAGAAATCTTAAATCTAATCCGTTTTCGAAAACAACACACACTTGCCTCGGTACACCACTTCGTCATCAAGTGGTTACCCATCTCATCATCTCCCTCGGGCATAAGTGGCACCCGACGGGGTTTTCGAAAAGTCTTTTGAAAATTCTTTGACTCCTTCACCATGCATATACCCGTCCCTTTTTGCGTAGTATCTACTTTAGCATCCTATCTACTCCCACCGGCATAACCCTCATAAGAAGGTAGGGTCATGCACAATGCAAGTATCAACGAGGAAGTACGGTGGCAAACCATCAAAGTGGTTACCACCTCATCATGATTCCGTTGCAACAACAATATGGTGCTATATGACATGCATAAAAAGGGTTTTATAGACATGGTCAAAGGGCTGCTTGCCTGGCTCCTCAGAGTCTTCAATCCTTCTGGTCCATCTCCGAGTATTTCGTTTGCTTCATCAACTAACGTCGGAAACAACACAATAAGCAACACAACAAGGCAGAAAATAAAAGTGCTCCAAAAATATTAATTTGACTTTTCTAGGACATCTCTGGTTATATGAAAAATAACCAGAGTGGTTTCATTGGAATTGGATCAGTGGATATCTCTGAACATTTCAATATGATGGAATCAAGGGGTTTATGGATTTGCAAGAAGTGTACAGAAACATGTTTTTGAAAAATGAGCAAAGGTACCCATTCAACAAACCATGATTTTAGAAGCATCTAGGAGTTGGTTTCACTGGATTTGGAGTTCAAATGGATTTCCTATGAATTTACAAAGTTGACAAATATGAAGAAGTGGCTCATTGCTTTATGAGGTACAGAAAGTATTAAAAAAATGTTCATAAACTAAGTTATGAACTTAGAAGGATCTGGAAATTTGAATCATGGCATTTGGATCAAATTTGAGCTCTCTGTGATTTTCTAAAGTTCATCACAGAAATTGGAAAAATAGGATTTGATAAATATTTGTGAAGAAAAGGTCTCTGGAAAAATGTGCATGCTGCACTAACAGGTAGATCATGATTTATAGAGTCATTAGAAATTTGAATCATCAAATTTGGTGTCCATTTGAATTGTTTATGGATTTTAGAAATTTACAGAAAAGGAAAAAGGAAAGGGAAAGGGTTTTACCCTTATCCTGCCAAGACCGTGAGAGATAGCAAGGGCGGCCCAGCTGCTCAGCCTGCTACCGGGCGACGGTGACGTCCAAGACGGCTTCACGGAAGGGCGCTTTCGCCATGGAAACACGGGAGTAGCGCGACCCGCCTCCACTTACGCGAGCCAGCAGGTGCGCGGTGGAGTTTTAAACCTGACAGGCAGGGCCCCCTGTCAGGATGTGAGGCTGACCGACGGGCCCCACGGCCGTCGTCGTCAACCTCCGTCCAGAGAGGACGGCGAGCTCACCGGCGGTGATTCCGGGCACGGCGAGGCGAACAGATGGCACCGACGTGTTCAGCGTCGAAGCGCACTTCGGGTGGAGGTGGTGACGGTCGTCGGGGAGCAGTGGTTCGCCGGCGACCAAGAAGCCGGCGGCGAGGCTTCGGGAGGTGGATGGATAGCTCACTCCGGGCTGAAATCGAAGCGGTGTAAGAAGAGGAACGAGTCAGTGGAGTCTTCTGGCTCCAGATCGAGAGAGAGGGGAGGCGGAGGAGGCTTATACCCCTGGATCGACGGCGACCCGAGGTGGCGGAGCTCGAGCTCGATCTCGAGTTCGGGCGTCTCTGGGCATGAACTGGTGGTGCGGGTGGACGATTTGGAGTTGGAGAGAGCGAGCAGGAGCAAAAGGATGGCTCGGGGAGGCCTTAGATAGGCAGGCCGAGGTCCACCAAGGGTGCGGCCTACGGGTGCCCGCGGAATCGGCTCTGGTGGCCGTTGGAGAGGGAAGGAAAGACTCAGGGGTACTCGTGGGGGTGTTCTAGGGTGCCAGGGAGAAAGGGGAAAGGGCGGGGAGGCACCAGAGGGGTCGCGCGTGTGAGCTCAGTCATTGGAGCTCTAGGGCGGCCAGCGCGCGTGTGAAAGGAGGCAGCAGGAGGGAGAAGGAGGAGGGGGACAGGGGTGTAGCGTGATGCGGACGGCGAGGCGCATCGGCAGGCACGCGGGGGAGGCCCGAGGTGGCCGGAGGCGGTTGGAAGGGGGCGGCTACAGTGCGGGAGCGCACTGTAGCGCGCTCCAGAGCGTGTCTTTGGCTGCCATGGCATTGTTTAAGGGGAAGGGGGCGTGCTCACTCTTGTCTGGTAGTGCTAGGGGGAAGTTAACAAGTGGGTAGGGGCATTGGATGCCCTGGAGATCCACTGGAGTGAGGAGGGAGGTGAGAAAGAGAGGGAAAGGGGCTGTCCAGAGGGGTGAATGAGGTGGTTTCACCCCTCAATCATTGAGCTGAGGTGCAGCCATTGTTACTGGAGGTAGAGGGGGACTTGGAGGGGCTGTGGTAAAAAGTGGAGGCCATGGAGATTAGTGGAAGTGGTCAAAAATGGAATTTTGGTAAAGTGGCAGAAGGTGTTTGATAATGGTTTTGGCCAGCAAATGATTTCCAATTGCCATGAGACTCCATAGGGTGAAATGACACATATAATTAGGGTCTCCCACCAATTTGGAGCTTATTTGGGCAAAGTTGCCAATGCAACTTTTGTAAACCCTAGAAATGAGCAGAAATGGACTTGTGTAGATCTAGTTGAGCAAATCACTTCTCATTGATGCACTACTTGGTGTAGTGGCCTCATTTGGTCATGTGAACATGCTCACATAAGTTGGGGTCAAGGAGAGAAAGTTGGTAGTACAAAGTTGTTCAAATTTGGTTCTGGACAGGAAGGGTTTTGGGGCTCTTTGATCAATGTAACTTGTTCTCCAACTTGTGACACTTGGTCTAGGTGCATTATTACACCATTTGAGCATGTTCACCAAGTGTGAGAGCATTTGGACATATTTGATGCTGCAAAGTTGTTCAAACTAGAAAAGGTCAAGTGGTTTTGAGAGGGTTTCATGGGGTTATACTGTTCTCCATGACATGAGACTTGGCAAGACCATCAAACATGTCATATGTGATATGCTAGAATTTTCTTGGAATTTTTGGAGAATATTTCCCTTGTAAATATTTCAAAAGCTTAAAATATCCAGAAAGGGTTTTTGAGGGATTTGTCCAATATTTTGAACATGACCATGTGTTGAAACCCTTATATATGGACAATATATGTCCACTGAGTTTCCCTAGGTTGTTGTCAAATATTTTTAAAACAATAAAATAATTTTTCCCTATTAAAGACCACTTCTGGCCTTAAGAAAAAGCTTTTAAATAAAATATTAAAATAACTTTTAAAATTATATTTTTGTGGTTTCTGGGTATCCTATGTCTAATAGGAGTCAGAAATATTTTTGGAAAGATTTTTACTGCCCTTAATTAAGTACTTGCAGTGCAAACCTCAATTCAGGGGTTTTTGAAGAACTAATTTTAGAAAATACTTTTTGGCCAAATTATTTTTGTAAGAAAATATTATATTGCTATATACACATGGCATGATCATTGGGCAGAAGTTTGGGGCAAGGAAATGAAGTATCGAAGTTGGGGGATTTATTTGATTTTTAGAGCACTTGCAAACAGCAGACAAAAATCAAATCAAGCAAAGACCAAAATACACAAAAGTTTTTGTCAAACCACATTTTATCATGTTTTATTAGCTTAAGTGTTGTGGCATGAAAATCAGGGTGTGACACTGTGAGATCGAATGAAGAAGAAAATGCGGCGATTAGTGTACAACCTCTTTGGTGGCGCTGATTAGGCCGCAACTTCATCCGAGGAAAAGGTGATGCTGATGCTCTTCCGGTGGTGTAGGTGTAGTCGGCGGTGTGAGAATGGAGGTGGCGCGAAAGACGAGGGGAACATCGGGGCAGCTCCTTGGAGGTGGAGGACAGGGTGGCTGAACCAGCGAGACGACCAGATCAACGACGGATCCTCATCCGGTACGGTGGATGCGGGACGTCGAGGTGTTGCTGTGGATGACGTCGTCGGGGAAGAGGCTCCGACTGGGTGGCGGACGGAGGAGGGTGTGGGGCTTCGCGGGTTTTCCCGGCTTCGGTGTACGAAGAGGTGGGCGGATGGGATGGGAGTGGGGAACCATGGCTTAGGGGCGCGCTTGTCCAAAATGTGGGGTAAGTTACGAAAGTACCCCCAACGATTTGAGGCGGTACTTTCTGTTCAGGGGTATCACGGGCATTTCGCGTGTCGGGATTTCATAGGAGGTGGGAGTTTTCGCGCGCGTTGTAATTTTGGAATAGCAAGGCGCGGGTTGAGATGGAGGGAGTTGTCGGAGCACAACGAGACAAAGATATATCTTAAATATTTCGGGCTAACAAGGCGTAGGTTGAAATTTCCGGACAAGCCTAACGTGTAATGTACCAAATCAATTCACACTACAAATGTCATTCAAAACTTTGAATTCATATTATGTTCAATTAAAATATTCGCTACGTGTATAATGCATGCAACCTAGTACTCAAATGAACGTTTTAGTGCATTCCAAACGTATATACTACCGCGTCAATATGAACTAAATTTGAATTCATTTCTCTATTTGAATAAGATCTACAATAATGATTGTTGTGAAGCCAAAGCGTTTGAATTCGTTTCTCTGTTTTAGTAAGATCTATAATCGTCATTATTGTCAAGTTAAACCATCGTTTGTGTATTATCTTCACAGCACACCACATGATTAGTCTCGAGTTACATATGAACTATGTGTACTATATGAACTCGAACTTGATTTTTTGAATCCACTTTATGTTGATTTCAAATCATAGTACATTTCCAGCTCTAGCTAGATCTTCACAAACTAAACCATGTCTCATATGTATAATGTGTTTATCACATTATGTATGGTGCCCCGCCCCCTACGCCTACAAGTATTTAGATGTGAGTTGCAAACACCACACATTACCAAAAATTCAAATAAAATGTGAGAATGTTCGATATATAGTATTGTTTAGATTGTTCGATATTTAGTTGTAAG
This sequence comes from Aegilops bicornis, assembly GCA_021605145.1. NCBI lineage: Eukaryota > Viridiplantae > Streptophyta > Magnoliopsida > Poales > Poaceae > Aegilops > Aegilops bicornis. The sequence continues at coordinate 639,441,000 of CM038670.1, read as the reverse complement.
TTGCAAACGCCACACATTATCACAAATTCAAATAAAATGTGAGATTGTTTGATGTATAGTATGGTTTAGATTGTTCGACATTTAGCTGTGAGTTGCAAACGCCATGCATTATCACATTATCGTATAACATGTGCAAAACTACAACACGCGTATCACCGCTATATTCATGCATGCATATGTTTATAACACTATGATCTCCTATTCAAATATATGAATCCACTTTCATATCAAATTATGATCTTTGTTAGTCCCTTACACCCACACAATCCTCTAACCTTTGTAGCTACCACTAACTTTCTCTCATGCATGCGCACGCCCTCCTCGCCCTCCCCCTCCCTCAGCATTCTATCAATCGCGCACATTCATTTTCTTCTTCTTTAGGTCGTTCTCCCACAGTCTCCACAACTCCTTTCCGACACACACCGATCGATAAACCTCTCCAGCGATGTCTGCCTACAACATACACATGCACCTTCAATCTCCTTCATGTGTCCTTGCCTCGTGTCTCTCATACGGTCCCACTCACGTGTAAACTCTTGCCCCTCTTTTCATCGATCTCACAACCGCACACTCCTCCCCCTATCTAGCTAGTAGCTGGGCCTCTCGCACCACCTCCTAGCTCCATTCTCTCTGTCTATCCGTCTCGTCGGGCCTTATTTGCCTCTAACAAATGGACGTACACTGACCCGTCTCCCGCTATACATATAGCTAGCTAGGTCCTTATAACTCGTTTTCCCCACGCGTCAATCGATCTACCACATTAGTTATGTCTCTCCCTTCCTCCGACAAACAACAATTGATCTACCGATCTAGTTAGGTTTGCTTACCAAACACATGGTTCCCCTTCATCATCAATGGATGTGTCCCGACAGATCTATCACGCATAGGCACACACAGAAACACATCCCCATTCTTATTGATAATATTGAAGTTCCACCCTCAGTTTGTCTAGTAGGCCTCTCCCACCATCTTTGAGAAGCAACTCCATCACCCATCCAGCACTCTACCCCTCTCCCTCCCTCCCTCTCTCCTCTCTCTCTCTGTCCCATCCTATTTCCCGTCCTTCAGTTATGTATGGATGTCGACCGATCTCCCTCAAGACCTAGCTGGGTCTCTCCTTCTCAACAAAAATACGAGTCGTTCTACCTCTATAGTTAGGCCTCTGCCTACCCCTCCCCCACCCCCTCGCACACACACACACCGATACATCGAGTGCTCTAGTCATGTCTCCCTGCCACACACAAACTTGACCTATGCCCTCTGACGTTCCGGTAGCTAGGTCAGTCGCCCTATATCTTTGACTTGCACACACACACAATTTCGATGGCTCTCTTCATCTATCTCGCACCCACCCAGTTGATCCTCTCTCCGACTCTATCGATATCTATGACCCCTCCCTCTCTTCTCGTGGATCGGCCAACCCTCTATATATGATATGGATAGGCCTCCATTTCACACACATTGCATGCAAAATTTTGTTTCAGATGTCATCGAGACATATTCCCACAAATACATTCACGAAATCAACCCCCCCCCCCCAAAACAAAAAACACTCATGAACGCACAAGCCATTTGTCTAGGTTTGTATCTCTCACACACACCCACGTAGGTGGGGGACGTGCACGAAGAGAAGAGGTGCACGCACGGCGCACGTACTCCCGTCTCTTTCCCAACCACACCCGCGCGGGTACACGGTGGAGCTCATTTCTGTACGAAAAGGCAGCCCATGTGGTAACTTGACACGTGTACTGGTTGTCCACTAGATGGAGGGAGGATTGTCTACCATGGGTGAACAAACAAATTGCGACTTGACGCGTTATGTTAAAAAAGAGGCAAACCATGTGGGGCCTACCTTAAAGGCAAGGCTCTATACACTGGAGTACTTTTGATGTGTCCCATCAACTCGCAGAACGAGGAGAAGCTTGCTAGGTACTCCGTCTCCCCCGCCCATGGGCGTGGTGGCTCGCAGGATGAGGTGAAGCTTTCTTACTACGCCTTACGCCCGCTCCCTCGCCCACGCGCGCGGTGGCTCGCAGGACGAGGAGAAATTTTTACGAGTACTCCCTCCGTTTACTCCTCGTCCCTACTACCTTGGTTAGAGAGATTATCATATTGTTTGGAATATATGTACTTTAGTAGATTTCAATATGAACTACTAGTACATACTCCAAACACTGATGTATATAGACATATTTTAGGGCGTAGATTCACTCATTTTGCTCCGTATGTAGTCTATATTGAAACGGGCGTAATAGTACGCACTCTCCCTCGCCCCTCGACCCTCGCCACATGGTGGACGTGCAGCAATTCATTCGGTCGCATATAGCCAGAACGATATATACTGCAGTACCATTATTGCTTGACTTCCCGAAGAGGGAAAGAGCCAATCACAAGGTTAATAGTTTGGAGGTGCCAAGCACATGGTTTATAGGATAACGAGTACTAGGTGCAGCGTCATTTATAAATAAAGTTTTTTTTCTTCAGTGGCACGTACGCAATATAAATAGGTTCGAGAGAAAAGGAAACCGCTCCACTATATACATAGGCAGGACGAGCCTACACGGTTGCTTGCTGGGGTTGCTCTCTTCAGTTTTCACACTCTCTCGCACAAAACCATTGTGGCCACATCTGTAACATCCCGGCGGATCACGTCCGCTGGGGGAAGGGGTGGATGCTTAGTGTAGATGCGGTCGCCGTTGCCGACGGCAAAAACCCACTGTCGACACATCCCGATCAGGGGTCCCCGCCATTCTCTCTCACAAAGTCGGTGAGCTTGCCTTCGTCCATTTCTCACTGCCGTGACGTGGGTAGTTGCCTCCTCCCGCCGCCCTCCTCTAGGTTGACCTACGTCCCGACATCCCTCAGGTACAACTCCCTTTACAGCCGGCTTGCACCACTGCTCCAGCTGCCCACATCACTCCATGTGGATATTTCTCTACTTCTTTGCCCCGCACATACCTCTACTGGCTTCTACGTACTGTATTTGTGATGAGTTTATGTCTCATCACCTAGTCCCAGTAATCTTATTATAATCACGCTTCTTCAATTTCTTTGCCACAAGGATGCTCATCTCAATTTTGGTGAAACTGCACAAAATGATCCGTTGATCAAAGGGTTGCAAACTTCATTTCTTAGGAAGCGCCGACGTTGCCAGCAAATTAAAGCCTGGTTAGGGTTTATGGTTCAAGGGCTAGGGACTGCATGGATCGTTTTCTTCTTTAGCTGTCTCTGTTTCAATGGCTAGGGACTGCATGAGTAGTAGTAGTACTGTTCGCCTTACGCACGCTCCCTCGCCCACGCGCGCGGTGGCTCGTAGGACGAGGAGAAAATTTTACTACTCACTCCGTTTACTGCTCGTCCCTACTACCTTGGTTAGAGAGATTATCATATTGTTTGGAATATATATGTCCTTTAGTAGATTTCATTATGAACTACTAGTACATACTCCAAACACTGATGTATATAGACATATTTTAGAGTGTAGATTCACTCATTTTGCTCTGTATGTAGCATAAAGTTGAGACACTTATTTTGGAATGGAGGGAGTACATATTTCCTATGATATGTCAATCATTGAGATGCAATAGCATGCATGTTAGTCTCCTTTTTATTTGATGAAATGTTGCAACGGGCAACCTTGGACGCAAGATACATGTAACAGAAGCAAGAAGCTTCATAGCATTGTACTATCTCGCTGATAAATTACAGTACGTACTATACAAGTAGTACTATGTAAAGAGTTAGGTGTCGCACGGTGTCCTGAAAATATGGTGATAGTGTGAGGTGGGCCATGTAATCACTGAGCCTGCATGTTTTCACTGCTCTTGCACTCCTCCATCGTAAGAATGGAAAAATTGTAATCTAGTAGTACCTCCTTTCGCCAAAAGCGTGGGACATCCAGCAGTCCTACCACCTCAGTAATAATGACCAATGAGCCGTCAAATCACATAGACCCAATAGTTGTTGGACGGACGAAGCAACCATCACTCTTGATTCCGCTTCTCCCTTCAACAGAGGCGCCAGTGAGAGGTCGCGTCCGCTCTGCCCGGGCATGAATGCGGTACCGATTCTTTGGAGTGGCGCTGACCGTTTCGGGCGAGAAGCGCGCGCGGGTGATGGAGGGGCTTTGGGTGGGCCAGGCTGGTCAGGAGCGGGCTTGGCAGCTATCCGCCTGTCCCTACTGGACGCCCGGAAATGAGAGGATGCACCGACTCCCACGGCTAAAATCGTACACTACACACCATCTCTCTGTAGGAGTAGGTCGATCTGTCGCTCTCTCTAACACACACATGCTGTTAAACACACACACGCACACGCACACGCACACACAGGTTCATAGAATAGGAAAATCGTCTGAGTGCGAAGCCACAGGAAGTGAGATACAAATGGAGTACGTACAAGAAGAGAAGAGGCATCTCTTAGTTGTTTGGATTAATTGTTGCATTTAGAGACAGGAATCAGGGCTTTGATTGGAGGAATGACCAGTCAAGTTTCTCCTTCTCCTCCAAAGTGCTTGCACCTTGGTCCCGCTGCACCTTCTAACGTGACTTATTACACCTAGACGGAGGGAGTCCTACGAGATACGGTGGCACACTGACTTAGTCGAATACAAGTGCCCAAAATTGTGTGCTTGTTATAATAAGGATTCATTTAAAATAGTACATGAGCGAACAGAGGGATCAATTGGACAGTGTTCCCGAGCAGTAGCGATATGTGTGAGGTAAGATACACCGTTGGCGCTTTTAATTTTTTTTATTAATTTGTTTGTTTCACCCTCTGACTGGTGGGACCCATTGTACTACGTGGAGAGAGGTAAGGTGACTAAGGCTGCATTATTTCTGCACCACTGTGGATAGTCTTACCACCAAAGCCACATGACACGATTATGATTTAAATCCCAATGACTCACACGCACAAAAAAACACGACATTCTTGTCACACGAATGCAAGAATGTATAAAAGGTTATTTTCCTCTCGTTGAACATAACGGAAGGGTTGTGTAGCTGGTTAGCCTGTTCGCTCATCAAACTTGAGGTCTCGGGTTTGATAACTACACTTGAGCATAATTCGTGCCAGGAGGATTCTTTGACTAGTCAAAATGGATGGATACAGAGCTATACGATCTCGTAGTGACTGTATAATCACCTCATCACGTATAAGCTGCAGCCTCGGCGCTTGTTTTCTAGGGTTTGCACTCTTCACACTCTCTCTAGTATATATATACACGCTAGATCCTCAACGCTTGTAGTTGCTCTCTTCACACTCTCTCACCCTCTCCAGATCTAAACAAGACTTCGTTGGCCTCTCTCTCACCCCTCACTGCTGGTCTGCTTGTAGTTGCTCTCTTCACACTCTCTCACCCTCTCCAGATCTAAACAAGACTTCGCTGGCCTCTCTCTCTCCCTCACTTTGCTGGTCAAAGAACCGTCTCACCGGAAGGGAAGGAGGCTTAACGCTGTCGCCGGCGAGGAGGGAATCCACTACCAGTAGCTGTTCACTTTCACCCAAAGTGGCGGCGCTGGAGGGCCTCCACCCCTTCTTCTTCGCCGCCATACATAATGTTATCGAACGGCCTCCCGCCCCAATCGAACCACACCCCAAGAACCTTAAGGTATAATTTACTTATTCCACATGCACCGATCTAGCTGCATGTGGGCTTTTTTCCGCTTTTGCACTCGAATCTAGGTGTTGGATCAAACAGGAAAGTAGTGGGGAAAGTTGTATACCATGAATCTAGGGCGTGGTTCAAAGAGGAAAGGAATGGGGAAAGTAGTGGGAAAAGTTGTATAGCATGAATCTAGGACGTGGTTCAAAAAGGAAAGGAAGGGGGAAAGTAGTGGGGAAAGTTGTATCGCATGAATCTAAGACGTGGTTCAAAGAGGACGGGAATGGGGGAAAGTAGTGGGGAAAGTTGAATTGCATAAATCTGGTACATGGTTCACAGAGGAAAGGAAGTGGGGAAAGTACTAGTACAGACTGGCTATCCAGCACCTACATTGGTCGAAAAGGGAAAACAATGACAAACGCAGTACGCACATCTGTAACGAAACTGATCTTTTGTTTTGGGGGACATGGCTGTAGAGTTTGAGCAGGACTAGATTTGCCGCGCTCACATAAGGAAAGGTGTCTAAAGATAAAAAACTGGGACCAACACAAATATGCTCCTTGGCTGTTTGTTCTTTGTTGCAACAGACTATGCATCACCCCAGTACATCGGTAGATGCACATGGTGCTGGTGCGTCCACTGTCCCGTGCAACTCTTTAGCTGTTGTTAATCTAAGGCCATGTTTGGTTAAAAACTTCCTAGTCCCTACCTGCTTGGTTCCAGGGACTAAACCTGGACTAGAGGTTATTAAACGACATGCTAAAAGACCATGTTACCCCTAGTAGTGAACTAATAGAGACAAGGTGTGATGCATGGCAGGGGCAACTGTTGGAAAAAGTCCCAAAAAGACTCCCTCGGGGTCTTCTTTCTTTAATCCCAAATGCCCACTTTTTGTACCTAAAAGTCCCTCCTGTTTGGTTTAGATGGGACTCACACAGAGTTTTTTTAGTCCCTCCGCCAAAATGTCCCTGTAAACAAACACCCTCTAATAATTCCGCTGGAAAATTAATGCAATGCCACAGTTAAAAGCAAATTACATGTTTAACAAATTTTATTGTTAATATAATTTCTCTGTTAATATTAATCAATGCCACCGTTTGATAAATGCTACTGTCTTGCTTTCTTTCCCATTTAGATAAGGTAGATGCTTCTTTTTGTTGGCTTCTGTGTCATCCACCGTTATTGACCACTAGTTGTTTCCTTTGCACCTCTGTGTAAACAGGGTTATCTACTTCACCACGTTGCCATTGTGACCTTTTGTTGCACTGCACAACACACTTTTGTTTTAAGAGTGTTTTGTGCAGTTCAACCAAAATGTCACAAACAATGTTGCTTGATTGCTTGATCTTAGTGGAACTGCACAAGAGGAGATCTTACTTCCTATCCGTGTTGGCAAATTTGGTTCAGATCTTCTTCTTGTGAGTTGTTTGAATTCCGCGTCATGAGAGGTCATTACTAGCCTTCTTTCACATGATTCTGCAGTGTGCTTTCATATGTTGTGCTACTTGTACGGTAATGTTGCTTGATTTTAGTGAACTGCACAAATGGAGACAAGACTTCCAATCTGTATGTGCACCGTAATATCCCATTGAGGTAAGACAAGGGTATTTCACAACTATTGGCCTGTATTTTGCCACTTTCATCCAAAAATTAATGTCATTGTTTACAGCTATACTTGTGCAACCTAATTGACATGCCAAATCTTACATTGAAGGAGAAGCTTGTCAGTTATTGAACCAAGTGATGAAGGGGAAGAACAAGCGGAAGAAAAACAAAAATCAACTCCAGGTGCTGTAATGAAGCATTGGAACTGTGATGACAAGAGTAATGATATTGTTTTGCATCTCAATTTATTGATATGGCTGGAACGAGCAATTGTTTTGCCACTAATTTGATGCCACTCTTAATTCAATATGTAATTATCTCTACTTCTGCAAACAGGGATCTTCTTTGAAGATACCATATATTTTTGTGGAACTGCACAAGAAGATGTTGGAAACATTAATCTAATCGAGGAGTATATAGTAAGCATGGCCACCACAGTAGATAGCAACAGATGGTTCGGAGAAGTGCTTCATCTGTATGCTCTACACAATAAGCCTCGACAAAGGTTGGTACTACCACTGATTTCATCCATATGATTCAGCTTTGTCATCTCTATTGGTTTTGTGCTACTATTTAGATGTTGTCATCAAAAAGTGGTATTGTCCTTGAGAAGTGCTTCATCTGTGTTGTTTTAAATATTTCCTTTCCCTTTTTTCGAGCAAACAGAGATGCTACCATTTAGTTATCCTCTTGTCTTTGCACAACAGGATCATCCTCCTCTGAAGAAGAATATGGAGTACGTGAGGTGACTAGTTCTGATTATCCCAGGATGAAGAAGCCCTGTCTATGTTCTCATCAGAAGGAGCAGTTGAAGGATGGTTACATTACCCCCCACAAGACCAAACTAACTTCAGCTCAGAAGGACTGAAAAATCTCCATTTTCTTGCTGTGATGCGCAAGTCCAATGTTGTTCTAGGATTCTTTCCCGTGAGTTCCATTTTTGTAAAAGTGTGCTCTACATGGACCATGCAGGTGCCTGTTTAAACTGTTAATTCATAGTACAGTTTGCTTTATACTAATCACTTTTTTTGTATTTGTGCAAACGGGGGTGCTCAGCTTGATTTCAATGGGAACTGCACAAAATGTTCATGAATACATCGAATCATTCATTTCCACCACAAGAAAGGAGGTGCCGATAAGATCAAGGCGTTGCAACATATAAGGGCGAAATCATACAAGCTACGCGCGAATTTGGTCGGTTTTGGTGGAACTGCACAAAAATAATAGCTGGTTTATTTAGCACGAGGTGCCATGCCAATTTCCAAACTGATGGCAAACCCTGCCCATTCCACAATCGTAGGCATTTAATATTTTGGAATGGGAAAACCTTGTCAAATTTTGCTCATTGATTTTAGCAAGAAGACATGCATTTGATATTTTCGAATGGGACGCCCTTTCTTTGTCGGCAGCTGCGTTCCATTTTTTCTTTATTCTTTAGTTGTGAAGTAAATATTGGCTCTGACATGTGAATCGTTAAGATGCATAATCATCGATTGTTTTGAATGTTATCTATGACATGTGAATTGCTGTGATTGCAATGTATAGGAACGCTAAAAGGCTGCTCAAACTCTTTGTACTCCTTCTGTTCCTTTTTACTTCGCACATTGTCCGGTAGCATACAACTGAAGTGCTCAAATTCTCTAGCAAATGACTGTATCTCATGAGCTTGCTCAACCACGGAGCGCTCTACAATCAGCCTGTAATCATAGAATTGCTCCATGATGTATAGCTCAGTGCCACCAACCGGAGGGTAGCAGCGGTGGCCTTACTTGGACCCGAGAGGCGGCGACCTACCGTGTTCTACTCTTCCTCATTTTCTGTGTGGCATGGCCTCGTTGGTAGAGGGGCGGGGCCTCGGCGGAGCCGGCGTTGTCCTCTATCTCGTTGCCGGCGGGCGGCGCCTCGGCAGAGCGGGGGAAAATCCTCCCCCTTGTTGCCAGTAGGGTGGGGCCTCGGCGGAGCCGGCGGTGTCCTCTGCCTCGTTGTTGGCGCCGCGGGGCCTCAGCGGAGCAGGGCCTCGTCGACGCCAGTGGAGCGGGGACTCGTCGGAGCCGGCATTGTCCTATGCCTCGTCCTTGGTCTCGCCAAAAAGCGCATCGGCCGCTTCATCGCCCTCTTTGTAGGCGGACGCAGCCTCCGCCACCCGCAAGCGGTACCGCCAGCGCTCGAGGCGGCCCTCGCGGGCGGAGCGGTACGAGTCGAGTAGCGCCTCCTGTCGGTGTCAAAACCGGCGGATCTCGGATAGGGGGTCCCGAACTGTGCGTCTAAGGCGGATGGTAATAGGAGGCGGGGGACACAATGTTTACCCAGGTTCGGGCCCTCTCGATGGAGGTAATACCCTACTTCCTGCTTGATTGATCTTGATGATATGAGTATTACAAGAGTTGATCTACCACGAGATCGTAGAGGCTAAACCCTAGAAGCTAGCCTATGATTATGATTGTTGTTGTCCAACAAACTAAACCCTCCAGTTTATATAGACACCGGAGGGGGCTAGGGTTACACAGAGTTGGTTACAAGGGAGGAGATCTACATATCCAAATTGCCAAGCTTGCCTTCCACGCTAAGGAGAGTCCCATACGGACACGAGATGAAGTCTTCAATCTTGTATCTTCATAGTCCAACATTCCGGCCAAAGTATATAGTCCGGCAGTACGAGGACCCCCTAATCCAGGACTCCCTCAGTAGCCCCTGAACCAGGCTTCAATGACGACGAGCCCCGTACTTAGATTGTCTTCGGCATTGCAATGTGTGTTCCTCCTTCGAATACTCCATAGAATATTTTGAACACAAGGACCGTGTCCGGCTCTGCAAAATAAATTCCACAAACACATTTTGCAGCATGCCATCACGCCACAGCCTGGTCATTATTCGAACCCTTTTTCTCAACCGCCACTACACGTGTTGCGAGGCGGTTTTATTGGCACGTCTTGTCGAAGCAGAGATCGTGTCCCTCTTTTCACGAGATTCTCATCAATAGGGGCGTGGGTTACCCAATCGTGCCTGCTGGTATGACTCATCGATTTTAGGCAAGTTCCAGACGGTCGTGCGGAGGGCGCTTGATATTCACCCTCTTTATAAAGGGGCCAAGGCCTGTCCTTTTCTTCTCGCGCTCGATCTTTCCCTTCTCCCACCTTCGATCATGTCCGGATCCAACCTTGAAGGCCGGTGGGTGGCCTCCTCCGTCACAGAGGAGGACATCAAGAAGCTAAGAGAATCCATGTATCTGACCACCGAAATCTCGCACAGGCTGCCTGCTCAAGGGCAGGTCATCCCCACTCCCGAACCCAACGAGAGTGTCGTATTTGTTTCCCACTTCCTCCGAGGGCTAGGCTTTAGTCTTGATCCCTTTGTTAGAGGGCTTATGTTCTACTAAGGGCTTGATTTCCATGATCTGGCTCCGGATTCCATCCTTCACATCTCGTCGTTCATCGTTGTGTGTGAAGCCTTCCTCCGCATCACCCCACACTTTGGCTTATGGCTCAAGACCTTCAATGTGAAGTCGAGGATGATCGATGGGTGACACGCAGAGCGCAGAGGTGCCATAATAAGCACAGGCACCGATGCTCCATGGCTAGGGGGTTTCTTCCCGGAGATGTCCAACTTATGGCAGCGGGAGTGGTTTTACATCACGGCTCCCCGAAGTATTAAGTGGGCAGCTGCCCCCGCCTTCTGTTCGGGCCCCCCACCACAACTAGCGTCGTGGATCAACAAGGGGCTGGACTGGGGGGCGGTTAATGACGTGTCGACACTGCAGAGTCGCATCCGAGATCTCCTCGAGAGAGATGTCATCCTTGTCAAGGTAATGCAGGTCATGCTAGTTCGCCTGGTCCTGCCGTGCCAACGTTGACCTCTCCGTATGTGGGAGTTCAACCCGGAAGGACCGCGAACTATTCAGCAATTCTTCGGCGCGACGCTCGGAGGGATGTATGAATTGTTCTTCAGACCACGAATAAAGTGTCCGGACACCATCGAGGATGCGGGTCTAAACTGCAATCGTCCAGATACCCAGGTAAGTAATTCTGCGGCCGAACACGCTGTGTTTTTTTATCACAACATCATTCTGAAAAGTCGCTCTTTGACCAGGACAGGATGAAAAAGGCGAAGATGATCAGGTGTTCGGCCCCCCTTCCCGAAGGCTCACCAGATCTTATACTAGCCAGGACGCTTGAGCTTGCGCCTTATCAAGCGCCATCAGGGGAAGATAAAGGGAGGAATAAAGAAGCCGAAAGCGGGCCTCACTCTTTATTCATCCAAACCGGGGGAATTAGTGCCTCCACGAAGGAGTATAACTGGGGAGAAGAATCTAAAATTCCCTCTCCCCAAGGAGGAAGAGGACCGCCTCTGAAGACTTGGAAACAATGGTTTCCAAATGAGGGACGAAACCTTCGCTAGGGGGCCCCTGCCCGGAGGGCATCCTGCATACAAAGTGCCCATGAGAAGGGGCTCAGCCTCCACCGAGCTGTAAGTAAACAAAAGTACTTTATAGTAAATATATCCTGTTTCATCTCTGAGGACAATAACTGAGACGTATGTCTTGCAGTTCGGATCATAGCCCTTCTCAACAGAGTTCGTCTTCGGGGGATCTTCTTACGGAGATGATAGAGAGCGAAACGCCTCCCCGTGCCTCCCCGCCTCATGAGGCGGGCGACCCAGAGGTGTCGTCAAGTAGGATTTCTCATGATCCACCAAGGCCAGAAGGTAACCCTTCGGCCACCCGAAGTCCGGAGTATTTGGCTCCTAAGAAGAACAACAGAAAGAGTCTGGGACTGTCCGGTGCGTGACCGGACACACTGATGGGTCTTTTGGAGCAAGAGGCTATCCCAGAGGCGCATCATACTTTAATGGGTATGGTGGTTGAGAGGATTTCATCTGCCGAAAGTGGGTTGCATGAAGCTTTTATGAGCCTGCTAAGAGGCTTTGAGGTATGCAAAGTAATATGTATATTTTTTACGGTACCGCACACGCTAGGTGTGCCCTATGGAGATAGTAGCCCCTGAGACTCTGGTTGCTGTCGAAAAAGGCGGCAAACAGAGGATCATAGTCCCAGGTAATGATCATGCCGCTTTCATGGGTAGGCGGCTGAGGGTCCAGTGGCCAGCCGGACTGCTGAGTTTGCCGAACTGAAGCGGCAACTTGATGTGGCAGATGCCGACATCGTGCTTGTAAACAGGCGGCTTGACAAGGCACAGGGTATGTATTCTCCAGTGGTCAACATATATTAAGAGGAGCATGATGCTAGTATCTATAATATGCTGTGACTGCCGATGGAGCTGCCGCCGTGGAGACCCTTCGGGCGGAACTTTCCCGAGCCAAGGAACAAGCCAGGAGGAGTGATGCGGCCGCCCTAAAGGCGGTCGAAGAGTTAAGAGCCAAACAAGCTGCGCATCGCCAAAGCAAAGAGAAAATAGCCAAGATGGCTTTTGAGTTGAAAGATGCCGCCGACCGTTATGAGCTTCTTGAAAGGGAAAGCCAAACGAAGACGACAGACCTGGAGAAAGCCATGGTAGCAGCCAAGGAAACCCGAACTAAAATCAGAGCGACGAAGGAGGAGCTACGTCAAGCCGGAGATATCACGACTGGGAAGCCCTTTTTGTTGCCGACGAAGTTTGGAGATCCTAAGTATGCCCTTCTGGATCAATTATGGAGTGGAAAAGTTGTTTTGGTCGCAGTTCAGTGCTCCAGCGCGTCCACTGCTGTTAAATGAGCAAATGGCCGAGTGGGCCGAACTCCATGGGTTGTCCGGGCTTGCCATGAGGTCTGTTGTGGATCATCTTTGGCTGGAAGGACCAAGGCCGAACAGTTATTTTGGTTTCGTGCAATGATTTCTTGGTGATGTGCTGCATATTGACGGCGTAAAGAGGTTGGCGTGCATAGAGGGGGCGCGGATGGCTCTTTCCCGTGTCAAGACATACTGGGCAGAGATGAAGGCCACCGCTGTTGTAACCCAGAATCCGGCCGTAGGCCAGGTTTCGGCCGAGCACTATTTTGAAGAAGTCCTAGAATGTGCTAGTTTAATAGAGGCTCAGTGCTCGAAGAATATCATGTTCGTGTGACATGTATCCCGATTGTAAAAACAATGTTATTTGGATTATAAAGGCTATGTTTATACTTTTGCCTGAAAGTATTATGATGCCTCCTGTGCGGCCGTTTATGTATGTATATAACCTGAAAGATTGCAGTCGTCGGCTTCAGCCCCCACGCATATAATGTGGGGGTATTCAAATAAGTGTGTGTTCACACATGATCCAACGTCTTGTTCCATTAAGGAGGTGATAGTGCGGCGAACAAGGCAATCAGACTATATTGCTTTAACACTTTCACTTAGCTATATGAGTTTGACGGTGGGGCTACTATATAGCCCCTAGTACTTCCGCGCCTATCCGAGTACGGTGCGCGTACATACATGACCGGGAAACCGGTCCTTCGTTAATGAGGAGGAATCAAAAAGATTCTGATGAGTCATCGAGTGGTTGACCAGTCTCGCGCTTTATCATGACAGTCAGTTTTGGGCTTTCTCTACTGAGGTGCTCATCCAGATGAACCAGGGCACAATCGCAGTAGTTCTCCCGGTGCCACCTTAGCCGATAGAGCGGAACGTAAGGTAGCAAAACACGGGAGCCGGGCAAACCCAACTATTGACCAAAGACATGATCCGGTGCTGATGCATATAAGGCCAAACTCACGACGCCGAACACTCCCTAAGGTATTCGGTCTTTACAACATATACCGGGCTGAGTAACACCCTTGGTAATGAACCCTAAATTTCCAGGTATGTGCATTAGTCTGACGTGCGAAATGCCAATAACGCCAGCATCCATCTCGACTGTGTTGAGTATCCGTAGGGTGTGAAGCAACAAGAGACAGTAAGAAAGGTTTACACAGGGTCTTAAACTAAAAATAAACCTTTGAGTGGGGCCCTGCTGCACGTCTGCGCCTGTGTCTCCATTGTGCCGTATCCTGGAAGGGTATAGCACGATTATCATCTGTTAAAAGAGAAGAACTTAAATGAAAGTTGTCATGCGAAAAATTGGTTATTCTTAATAAACCATTAAAATTCAATATAAATAAGGTCGAGCCGAACTGTAACCTTTTTTACATGCGGGAAGCCCCTAGCACCATCTATGGGGGTATATTTATCAACCCAATCTCAGGTTTATCTAAGCTGTTACAGCTAGTGGTGCGCCGGACTCGTCTATCCGTGTCCGCGGTCTTGACGATCGTTTATGCTAGTTGGAGAGGCCATTTAGTGTTCGGCTGCTAAAGATGCCGCACATTCTTCCGCGCGTAAGGAACGCTTAGTGTTTCCGCTAACTATGATGATGCCGCATCGACCGGGCATCTTAAGCTTAAGATAAGCATAATGCGGTACTGCATTAAAATGAGTGAAGGCCGTTCTTTCGAGTAGTGCTTGATAGCCGCTTCGAAATGGAGCGATGTCGAAGGTTAACTTTTCACTTCGGAAGTTGTCTGGAAAACCGAATACAACCTCTAGTACGAGAGAGCCCGTGCAGCAGGCCTCTGGGCCTGGTATTACTCCTTTAAAGGTAGTATTGCTTTGGCTAATTCTTGTTGGGTCTATCCCCATTTTGCGGACCGTGTCCTGATATATCAGACTAAGACTACTGCCGCCATCCATAAGGACTCGAGTGAGATGGTATCCATTGATTATTGGGTCCAGCACCAAGGCAGCCGATCCTCCGTGCCGGACATTGGTCGGGCTATCCCTGCGATAAAAAGTGATCGGGCAGGCCGACCAAGGGTTAAACTTGGGGGTGACGGGCTCTACGGCGCATACGTCTCGGAGTGCGTGTTTGCTCCTCCTCTTCGTCACGTGAATCATGTTCACTGTTTTGACCTCTGGTGGGAACTTTTACTGTCCCCCTGTGTTTTGCTGGCGAGGCTCATACTCATCTTCACTTGGTGTCTCCCTCCCCTTGTGTTCGGCGTTTAGCTTACTGGCCTGCTTGAAAACCCATCATTCTCTATTGGTGTGATTCGCAGGTTTGTCGGACGTGCCATGAATCTGACATAATCTGTCTAGAATCTTATTTTAAATGGCTTGTTCCGTTGACCGGATCGAAAGCCCCTGAATCCGGCGTTTACCATCGTGTTGTCTGGGCTGTCTTTGTTGTTTCGACGCTTTATTTTATTGCGTCGTGGTTTCCCATTACCGTCCCATACTTTGGATGTGCCTGGGTCGCTGGTGCCGCTACAGGCCAGCCAACTATCTTCGCCCACGCAAAAGCGGGTCATAAGGCTTGTTAGGGCTGCCATTGTCCTCGGTTTTTCCTGGCCGAGGTGTCTGGCGAGCCATTCGTCCTGGACACTGTGTTTGAAAGCCGCTAAAGCTTTGGCGTCCGGGCAGTCGACGATCTGATTCTTCTTAGTGAGAAATCTGTTCCAAAGCTTTCGGGCTGACTCTCCGGGCTGTTGAATTATATGACTTAAATCGTCTGCATCCGGAGGTCGGACATAGGTCCCTTGAAAATTAGCCCGAAAAGCATCCTCAAGCTCTTCCCAACTTCCGATTGAGTTTTCGGGGAGGCTCTTCAGCCAGTGCCTGGCTGGTCCTTTCAACTTGAGGGGCAAGTATTTGATGGCGTGGAGATCATCTCCACGAGCCATATGGATATGAAGGATAAAGTCCTCGATCCAGACCCCAGGGTCTGTCGTTCCGTCGTACGCCTCTATGTTCACGGGCTTGAATCCCTCTGGAAATTCGTGATCCAGCACCTCATCGGTGAAGCATAGGGGGTGCGCAGCACCCCTGTACTTGGATGTGTCATGACGTTCTGACGGTCGTAGTGTTCGGTTTTGATTTTGTGCCAGAGCGTGCTTCCTAGATCCGTAGATGGACCTGGTCATAGCAACATCGTTAGCCGCCCTATCGCGGCCACGGGGTGGTCGATCCGGCTCATCGGCCGGTTTATTTTTCAGCTGTATAGGCTCTAAAGCCTCATCATCGAATTCAGGCAGTAGCTTGCGCTTTGGATAGCTTTTTGTGTGGCGACTACCACCGTACTTTTCTGCAGTGTCGAGCACTTTGTTCCATCTACTGTTGAGTGTATTCTACGCGGCCTTGAACCTTTGCTTCTTCTTCTTTAGACTTCTCGCAATGGCGAGAAGCCTTCTCTGGAGGTTCTCTTGCTCCAAGTGCCTTTCTGGGATGATGTGTGCATCGTCGTCTGGACTGTTCTCTTATCCAAAGACAAGTTGATTAGCTTTATCCTCGGCGCCACCGTGTTCGAACAGCGGCCCCGTACTATGTTCGCCGTCCGCTGGCTCGTCCTGCTCTGTTGCTTGGTCCGTGTGGTTGTTGTTTCCTCTGGATTCGATCGGGGTATTATTTTTTCTTGCGCTGTTATCGCTGTTTTTGCCGAGGCGGGATTTGGAGCGGCGCCTATGCCGTTGATTTGGTTGCTTCTCGAGGGATCTATCCCTCACTGCATCCTTCCGTTCCTCGTTATTGTTTTCTTCGGGTGTATCCACCATATATATATCGTGTGATGAGGTGGCTGTCCAGCGTCGTGTGGGCGGTGGTTCCCGTTCCTCTCCTACATCGTCTTCCATACCGTCGAAGTCTTCCGAGTTGAAATCGAGCATGTCGGTTAAGACGTCGACAGTGGCTATTAAGTGGGTGGTGGGTGGGAAACGAATTTCTTTGTCGTCCGCTTCCCGCTCGGGCCAGACATAGTTCGGCCAAGGGCCTCCTGACAAGGAGAGAGACCTTAATGAATTTTGCACATTGCCAAAGGGCAAGCGCTGAAAGATATCCGCGGGAGGTAAACTCCATGATCGGCGCCCAATCAGATTCGATATGCATGGACGCAGGCGGTTCGGAACCTGTGGCCGGGGACGAATCCAAGGATCCGGCAACACAGGTCTCATAGGAGGTGAAGTCAGTATTCGGCTCTATCGCCACTGAGTGTGTGGCCTCCGAGGCGGGGTCCATCCACCCGTCCTCGGACGGCGCAATCGACTCCGGATCTAGGGCCGGAGTAGCCATAGGTGTGATCTCCCGAACACCGTCCGACGGCAGAGCTAAGTCGTGCTCGTCGTGATTGTGCGGCGCACCTGACATGGGCTCGAATCTGTCAAAGATCAAGTCTCCACGGATGTCGGTAGTATAGTTTAAGCTTCCAGACCTGACCTGACGGCCAGGGGCTTAGCTTTCGATCTGCTCTAGATGGCCAAGTGAGTTGGCCCGTAGTACGAAGCCGACGAATACGAAGATCTGTCCGGGGAGAAAAACCTCACCCTGGATCGCATCGTTGTCGATGATCGAAGGAGCCATCAACCCTTATGGTGATGGCAAAGTGGAACTCTCAATGAAATCACCAATGTCGATGTCAAAACCGGCGGATCTCGGGTAGGGGGTCCCGAACTGTGCGTCTAAGGCGGATGGTAACAGGAGGCGAGGGACACGATGTTTATCGAGGTTCGGCCCCTCTCGATGGAGGTAATACCCTACTTCCTGCTTGATCTTGATGATATGAGTATTACAAGAGTTGATCTACCACAAGATCGTAGAGGCTAAACCCTAGAAGCTAGCATATGATTATGATTGTCGTTGTCCTACGGACTAAACCCTCCGGTTTATATAGACACCGGAGGGGGCTAGGGTTACACAGAGTTGGTTACAAGGGAGGAGATCTACATATCCGAATTGCCAAGCTTGCCTTCCACGCCAAGGAGAGTCCCATCCGGACACGGGACGAAGTCTTCAATCTTGTATCTTCATAGTCCAACAGTCCGGCCAAAGTATATAGTCCGGTAGTCCGAGGACCCCCTAATCCAGGACTCCCTCACCTCCTGCTCCGCCCGCTCCGCGGTGATCTGCTCCTTTGCCTATAGGTGCTCCTGGAGGAGGTGGTGGTTGTAGGCGGCGTCGGCCTGCACCTCCCGGAACTGCTCCTCACACTTTTGCCTCACCGTGTCCATATATTGGGCACGGGCCTCGCCGATGGTCATGGTGCAATGCACCGGCGAGGATGGCGCGGAGGAGGGGGTTGGCGCCGGATCATCGACTACCATGTTCTCCATTGGGACGTCGTCGTCCTCCGGCTGCCTGCTGGCCAGCCAGTCGGCAGCAATGGCTGCCATCTCCTTGTGGTCCATCGTCTGCCTGTCCCGAAGAGCGCTGGAGCGTGAGGAAGCCATTGTGGGTTGTAGTGGTCTGGACAGGAGAATAGGAACAGATGCAGATGACTGCGGCTATGGCCGGCGCAACAATTTATATAGCAATGTTGGGGCGGATTGACGGACATGTGGCGCCGGAGTAGCCGCCTCGGCAACCGTGTATCATTAATGTGGGCGGCAGAAGGACGGACGGATGGCACTTGTGGCGTTTGAAGGCGGAGCAATTGCATGTGCCGGGAAGCGGGGCGGGCAGCGCTGACCGTTTTGGGCGGAAAGCACGCGCGGGTGAGGGAGGCGGTCTGGGTGGGCTAGGGCAGTCAGACCCGTGCTTGGCAGCGGGTCGGTCCAGCATCCGGACATGCTGGCTCGCCAGCTACCTCGCCGAGCTGAGCGACGACAATCAGACGATGGACGTAGTTTCCGACTAGGAGCCGGCACCACTGTCCTAGCCGGTTCATGCCGTGTTCACCATAGAGCAGGTGCGGGCGCATTTCGGCGCCCTAATGGCGGAAGAGCTACCAACACAGGAGGACCTGTGCTGCAACCTCCGTCTCCTCAACGAGCACCGATGAACAAGCGAACGACAATGTCGTCGCGGACATGTGGCCCTATGATCCTGACTTCCCGAATGAGTAGCGAGCGCTGTATCAGACCATCTGTAGGGCCTGCGAGGCCCTCTCCGTCGTCCTTCAAGTTTTTGCGCTCGCCGTGGCGCCGCCGTCTCGCGTTGTCAACATGGTCAACGGACATGAGGATGAGGAGATGACTTTACTTGGAGAGGATGACAGCAAGTGCCTCCTTATTAGTATATAAAACTGTAAATCTTTTTGCTTCCTCCTGGTTTCCTGACATCACGGTCCCACACCATTGTGAACCTATGTAGTCAATAAACAAGAGAATTGCACAAGAAGCGCCCGACAGCTGGGACCAAGCAGCTCGAGCAGTATTTGTGTTTTTGAGGTGTGAGCACTGCAGAGTTTTTCTTGAGGGATGTTTATCCCAGATATTAAATTTTCTCCTCTGAACAACAACTAAAACATCGCTGCAGCTATTAACTGGGCGGGCTGTGGCCCGTCTAGCCCAGGCCAGATATCCAGCCCAGATATTAATTTTTTTCAAGCTGAAAATGGCTAGCCGAACTATACTTTTTTAGGAATACCCACGCAAAGTCAAGTTGTTATTCTCCGCCCCGCTGGGCTGCAAATCTTTCCTAGGAGGGATGCATTAGGCTTAACAAGAAAATGGGCTTTAAGAAATAATAAATGGGATGTAATTATGAAAACTGGGCAGTAACTATAAAAAATGCACCAAACACGTAATTACTTTATAAAATATTATTTTTGGATATTGAAAATTTTAATTTCATTAATTGTTGCGTGCGCAATGTTTCGTTGGATTTTTACGTAATATAAATTTATGTTGAAATTGTATTTAATCTGACTAGAAATTTCGGGATGAAAATATTTCGGATCCCATCAAAATGTGGGAAATTTTATTGAGTTCTGTTTTGAACGGTTGGTTGAAATGGGTTGTACTTTTAACAAACTGTAAATGGGCTGTGGTAAATTCCATTAGAATTAAAAAATTGGCTGCACATTCTTACAAATCACAAATGGGCTATAAGTTCTCTGCCACACACTTGTGGCCTTACTAAGTTGACGCGTCCCCTAAAAAAAGAGAGTTGACGCGTATGCAAGGCTTTGTCAACTTATAGTCAACACACGGTTCTAGCAACAGTGGTGTAGGATCGAAAGTATGTCTAGAGGGGGGTGATTAGACTACTTGACCAAATAAAAACTTAACCTTTTCCCAATTATAGTCTTTGGCAGATTTTAGCTAACCTAGCACAAGTCAAGCAATCTTAACACAATTCAAGCAAGCGTGCAAAGAGTATATGAGCAGCGGAAAGTAAAGCATGCAACTTGCAAGAATGTAAAGGGAAGGGTTTGGAGAATTCAAACGCAATTGGAAACAAGGATGTTTTTGTCGTGGTTCTGATAGGTGGTGCTATCGTACATCCACGTTGATGGAGACTTCAACCCAGGAAGGGTAACGGTTGCGCGAGTCCACCGGGCTCCACCCATGAAGGGTCCATGAAGAAGCAACCTTGTCTATCCCACCATGGCCGTCGCCCACGAAGGACTTGCCTCACTAGCGGTAGATCTTCACGAAGTAGGCGATCTCCTTGCCCTTACAAACTCCTTGGTTCAACTCCACAATCTTGTCGGAGGCTCCCAAGTGACACCTAGCCAATCTAGGAGACACCACTCTCCAAGAAGTAACAAATGGTGTGTTGATGATGAACTCCTTGCTCTTGTGCTTCAAATGATAGTCTCCCCAACACTCAACTCTCTCTCACAGGATTTGGATTTGGTGGAAAGAAGATTTGAGTGGAAAGCAACTTGGGGAAGGCTAGAGATCAAGATTCATATGGTACGAATGGAATATCTTGGCCTCAACACAATTGTAGGTGGTTCTCTCTCAGAAAATGTGTGTTGGAAGTGTAGGTTCGTTCTGATGCCTCTCTTCATGAATGAAGAGGAGGTGGAGGGGTATATATAGCCTCCACTCAAAATCTAACCGTTACACACAACTTGCCAAACTCGGTGGGACCGAATTGATAAACTCGGTCGGACCAATTCAGCAAATCTAGTGACCGTTAGGATTTTCGGTGGGACCGACATGCAACTCGGTAGGACCGATATGGTTAGGGTTAGGGCATAACGTAATCTCGGTGAGACCGATTACACAAACTTCGGTGAGACCGATTTTGGTAATAAGCTAACCAGAGAGTTGGTCGGAGTAAACTTCGGTGGGACCGGTTAAGCTCATTTCGTGGGACTGAAATGTTATGAAAAGGAAACAGAGAGTTTACATTGCAATCTCGGTGGGACCGATCGCTCATCTCGGTGGGACCGAAAGGGTTCGTAGGGAAACAGAGAGATTCCAATCGCATCTCGGTGAGACCGGGAGCGCTATTGGTGAAACCGATTTGCGGAGGGTTTGTGGCAGTGGCTATGACATCTGAACTCGGTGGCGCCGGATAGAAAGAATCGGTGGGGCCGAGTTTGACTCTTGGTTTAGGTCATATGTGGATGTGAGAAAGTAGTAGAGGGCTTTGGAGCATATCACTAAGCATTTTGAGCAAGAACCTCATTAAGCAACACCTCATCCCTCCTTGATAGTATTGGCTTTTCCTATAGACTCAATGTGATCTTGGATCACTAAAATGGAAAATGTAGAGTCTTGAGCTTTGAGCTTGAGGCAATCCTTTTGTCCTTATCATTTTGAGGGGTCCACTTTTCTCATCAATGCCATGCCAATCATTGAGCTTTCCTGAAATATTCATCTTGAAATAGCATTAGCTCACTGAGCTATATGTTGTTAGGAATTGCCAAAACCACCTAGGGATAGTTGCACTTTCCAGTGGCCATTGGATGTCCATCCAACGGAGACCGTGCTTCTTCTTCAATCTCAGATATTCTAGCTTCACCCGCCCAAAAAATGATTCCTCCCCCTGACATCTGGGCGCACCGTTTTGGAAGCTGACCTGTGGGCCTACTAAGTTGACGGGGATGGAGTGCTTTGTCAACTTAGTCAATATGAACGATTCTAGCTCCAGTGACCGTACGATGTCCATCCAACGGCCGTAGTGCTTCTTCAACCTCTGGTCTTGTTTGCTCCAGCCGCCCAAAGCAGCGTCGGTCGTGCCGCATGCTCCTGCCTCCCGTGGCCATCTGTGCTGCCGCGGAGGCCTCACCGCCTCCTACTATTCCCACCGCTGGCCAGGCCGTGCGGCGACGACAGCCTCACACCACAGCCGAACCAGTGAACCCTGGTACTCCTCTCCGCGCGGGCTTCCACCGCCGCGTCTTCCCCGGCTCCGCGTCGTCCCTTTCCTAGACCTCTCCATCGTCCACCGCCCTGGTGCTCTCGGCGCGGCGTGGTCAACATGGTCAAGGAACGACTTCCATCGGAAGAGTACTGTACGTGGAGAGGCTGACAGCTGGGTCCACGGCGGCCGCAAGGAAGTGCCTCCTTATTACGCGCAAAATAATTATTCCTCCACCTGACAGCAGGGACCCACCGGACGGGCAACTGTATTTCGCGAAAAAAACGTTTCCCCCTGACTGCTGGGACCTACCAGCTACATCTTCGCACGCAAGGAAGTGCGTCCAGGCAAAAAAATGAATCGCTCCCTGACTACTTGGACCCACAAGCTACATCTTCGCACGCAAGGAAGTGCCTGACAGTCGGGACCCACCTGGTCGAAGCATACGTAGCGTTGTCATTCTGGTCGCGAACGCAGCGTACATATCGTTGATGTAGAGGCGCCGCACGTAGCATGTACACGCACGTCTGACGGTGTGCAAGAAAGAAAATCTGACCCGCGTCACGTACATACGGGCAGGGTCTCGAATGCCTACTCGCGCATACATACGGCCAGGGATCATGTACATGGCTGGGTCGGAACGAAGAAACAACGTCGTCGTTGGATTCATGGGGAGCCAACCGGCTGGGTCGGAACGGAATGCATCATCATGTTCATCGAGAGGGCTTGGACGGAAGAGCCGATGGAAACGAGGCCTAGCGTAGAACGGAGGAAACGGCCTTGTGATCGACCGGCCACGTTCAAAACGGGATCCTTTTCATCGGGAGGGGTCTGGTGTACCGCAAAACGGAGGAAATAGACCTCCTACAGTCGAAACGGGGGTCCTGTTGATCGAGAGGGGTGTGGCGTACCCCAAAACGAAGGAAACAGACTTGTGTTGGAGTGCTACTGTCGAAACGGGGGTCCTGTTCATCGGGAGGGGTGTGGCGTACCGCAAAAAGGGACTCCACGGGATATTGTTCATCTCCACCGTCGAACCCCTCCAGCCTCCACGGGCTACTGTTCATCCACCGTCGACCTCCTCCAGCCTCGACCTGCGACTGTTCATCCACAGGCTCCTGTTCATCCAGCCTCCACCGCGCGCTACTCCACTGGCTACTGTTCAACCAGCCTTCTCCACGGGCTCCTGTTCAACCACCCCTCCACGGGCTACTGTTCATCCTGCCCTCCACCATCTAATGTTCATCCTGCCCTCCACGGGGTCCTGTTCATCCAGCCCGAACCGGCTCGAACGATCGGGATCCTGTTCATCCACCCCCACCGGGAACTGTTCATCCAAACCCCCCAGAAACACTCACTGTTCATCGAGAGGCAACGCCACGGGGTCCTATTCATCCACCCCCACCGGGAACTGTTCATCCAAACCCCCAAAGAACGCTCCTTTGTTCATCCAGGCGGCGTCGATCGGCTTGATTAGCAGCAGTAGCAAAGGAATCGCTCGATCGGGTTCAGTTAACAGCCATCGATCGATCGCTCGGGTTCAGTAACGCGTAGTCTGCAGTGCAATCGCTCGGGTTCAGTTAGAGCCCAACGCCTCGCACACACGCGTGTACGTACGAGAGAAACTCGCATCGCTCGGCCCCCGACCATCCACCGTAACCGGGGACTCCCCGATATTTTCCGCGCCCTCGCTTCTACCACGGTTTTTTCTGTTATGGACGGCCCAAAGAATGTCATGCAGCAGTGTCTCCGGCCCGCCCAGGACGAAAAGCCCATTTTCTGTCATGATTTTTTGTCATAGAAGTAGGACCCCACCACATCTATGATGATACCGGGTGTTATCACAATTATCGTCATAGAAGTGTCATAAGTATGACATAAAAAAATTTCGTTCGGCCCAAAATGTCATGGATGTGTCTTTTTTTGTAGTGTACACTACAGGATTAACATCAGAGGTGCTGATGAGGTACAACCCTTGGCACTCGATAGTAACTTTGTAGAGTCGTACAACTAAGGGGCGTGATGTGCGGTATCGGGGCCTGGTCTTCAATCCCATTGATCGGGTCTTCTAATAATCAAGTGGGGCAGTCGGGAAAAAGTGGGGGTCTCTACTTAGCCTATACTAAGCAGTTTAGAATAAGCAGGTATGAAAGCAGGTAGCAAAAACAGGCTATGCATCAGAATAGGAGCAAACAATAACAATAGCGAAATCTAATGCAAGCATGAGAGAGAATGGAATGGGCGATATCGGAGTGATCAGGGGGGCTTTCCTGGAAGCTCCGCTGAAAGGGAAGAAGGGTCGTCGTCGACGTAGTCGATCACAGGGGCAGCGTCAGTCTCGGGGTCTACCAGAGAAAAAAAGGGGAAGAAACAGTAAATACAGAGCAAACAAGATGCAACACTAAGCATGACATGACGATATGCAGAACTAGGGTCGACCTAACGAAGTGATGCACGGTAGGTGAAGGGGGAATTCAACCAAGAATGTTTTCCCGATTCCGGACCTGTGTCAGACAGATGACCGCAGGGGGAATGTTCCATGTTCAGCTACTTAGAGACATCTAATGGGTACACAGACATCATATTCAGATTCGTCATGTTTTTCTGAGCAACTTTCATGTATAAAGTTTCTCGACCGGAGTTATGATTAATTTTCTCTGAATTTTGGAAGTTTTAGGCATTTTCTGAAATTACAGAGATTCTGCAAAGTCCTCAGTTTTAAACTTCATTTAGCTGTTTTCCAGAGGCTATAACTAGTGTTCTACTCATCTTATGAATTGGTGCCTTATACCAAAATTGATCATTTTCCCATGGTCTAAAAGATGGTATCAATTGCATCTTTGAGAGAACCCTGTAACTTGTTTATTTTCTGCTCCAAAGCTGCTATGGTAGTATATCTATTATTAGTTCTTCCAGTTAACAAAACATAGACTTTTGTCATTTTCATAGGAATTAATCCAGGCAACTTTTCAATTTGGTCCAATGGAAAGAATTGAACCTTGTCAAGTTTACTACCCACACATATTTATTTTACCTATGTCAAGCTTTGTTTAGTTGCTATTTTGAGGCTGTTCAAGGGGCTACCTAGTGCAGTTTTAGAAATATTCTTGTAGCAGCGAACAACGAACAGCATAATAGCAGAAGCGACAAAAAGTAGTGGCGACTGCGGCTAGGAACAACAGTAGAGAGCGGCAGCAGTGGAAACAATGATGTCTACTACACAACCTTCTTCTTGTAGACGTTGTTGGGCCTCCAAGTGCAGAGGTTTGTAGGACAGTAGCAAATTTCCCTCAAGTGGATGACCTAAGGTTTATCAATCCATGGGAGGTGTAGGATGAAGATGGTCTCTCTCAAACAACCCTACAACCAAATAACAAAGAGTCTCTTGTGTCCCCAACACACCCAATACAATGGTAAATTGTATAGGTGCACTAGTTCGGCGAAGAGATGGTGATACAAGTGCAATATGGATGGTAGATATAGGTTTTTGTAATCTGAAAATATAAAAACAGCAAGGTAGCAAGCGATAAAAGTGAGCGTAAATGGTATTGCAATGCTAGGAAACAAGGCCTAGGGTTCATACTTTCACTAGTGCAAGTTCTCTCAATAATAATAACATAATTGGATCATATAACTATCCCTCAACATGCAACAAGAGTCACTCC
Organism: Aegilops bicornis; assembly: GCA_021605145.1. Taxonomy (NCBI): domain Eukaryota; kingdom Viridiplantae; phylum Streptophyta; class Magnoliopsida; order Poales; family Poaceae; genus Aegilops; species Aegilops bicornis. The sequence continues at coordinate 639,415,151 of CM038670.1, read as the reverse complement.
AAAGTCACTAATAGTGGAGAACAAACGAAGAGATTATTGTAGGGTACGAAACCACCTCAAAGTTATCCTTTCTGGTCGATCTATTCAAGAGTCCGTAGTAAAATAACATGAAGCTATTCTTTCCGTTCGATCTATCATAGAGTTCGTACTAGAATAACACCTTAATACACAAATCAACCAAAACCCTAATGTCACCTAGATACTCCAATGTCACCTCAAGTATCCGTGGGTATGATTATACGATATGCATCACAAAATCTCAGATTCATCTATTCAACCAACACAAAGTACCTCAAAGAGTGCCCCAAAGTTTCTACCGGAGAGTCAAGACAAAAACGTGTGCCAACCCCTATGCATAAGTTCACAAGGTCACTAAACCCGCAAGTTGATCACCAAAACATACATCAAGTAGATCACGTGAATATCCCATTTTCACCACAGATAAGCACATGCAATACATACATCGAGTGTTCTCAAATCCTTAAAGACTCCGATAAGATAACTTCAAAGGGAAAACTCAATCCATTACAAGGGAGTAGAGGGGGAGAAACATCATAAGATCCAGCTATAATAGCATTGCACGCGATACATCAAGATCGCGCCAAATCAAGAACACGAGAGAGAGAGAGAGAGAGATAGAGAGAGATCAAACACATAGCTACTGGTACATACCCTCAGCCCCGAGGGTGAACTACTCCCTCCTTGTCATGGAGAGCACCGAGATGATGAAGATGGCCACCGGTGAGGGATCCCCCTCCGACAGGGTGCCGGAATAGGGTCCTGATTGGTTTTTTGTGGCTACAGAGGCTTGCGGCAGCGGAACTCCCGATCTAGGTTATGTTCTAGGGGTTTCTGTATATATAAGAGGTTTTAGCGTCGGGAACAAGTCAGGGGGGGTCTCCGAGGCGGCCATGAGGTAGGGGGCGCGCCCAGGGGGTACGGCGCCCCAACCCTCGTGGGTGCCTCGGGACTCCTCTGGTCCATCTCCGATGCTCCGTGGGCTTCTTCTGGTCCAAAAATAATCTCCGTCAAATTTCAGGTCAATTGGACTCTGTTTGCTTTTCCTTTTCTGCAAAACTCAAAAACAAGGAAAAATAGAAACTGGCATTGGGCTCTAGGTTAATAGGTTAGTCCCGAAAATCAAATAAAATAGCATATAAATGCATATAAAACATCCTAGATGGATAATACAATAGCATGGAACAATAAAAAAATTATAGATACGTTGGAGACGTATCAGCATCCCCAAGCTTAATTCCTGCTCGTCCTCGAGTAGGTAGATGATAAAAACAGAATTTTTGATGTGGAATGCTACCTAACATATTTATTAATGTAATCTCTTTTTATTGTGGCAAGAATATTCAGATCCATTAGATTCAAAACAAAAGTTTAATATTGACATGAAAACAATAATACTTCAAGCATACTAATAAAGCAATCATGTCTTCTCAAAATAACATGGCCAAAGCAAGCTATCCCTACAAAATCATATAGTCTTGCTATGCTCTATCTTCATCACACAAAATATTTAAATCATGCACAACCACGATGACAAGCCAAGCAATTGTTTCATGCTTTCGATGTTCTCAAACTTTTTCAATCTTCACGCAATACATGAGCGTGAGCCATGGACATGACACTATAGGTGGAATAGAATGGTGGTTGCGGAGAAGACAAAAAGGGAGAAGATAGTCTCACATCAACTAGGCGTATCAACGGGCTATGGAGATGCCCATCAACAGATATCAATGTGAGTGGGTAGGGATTGCCATGCAACGGATGCACTAGAGCTATAAGTGTATGAAAGCTCAACAAAAGAAACTAAGTGGGTGTGCATCCAACTTGCTTGCTCACGAAGACCTAGGGCATTTTGAGGAAGCCCATCATTGGAATATACAAGCCAAGTTCTAAAATGTAAAATTCCCACTAGTATATGAAAGTGACAACATAGGAGACTCTCTATCATGAAGATCTTGGTGCTACTTTGAAGCACAAGTGGTAAAAGGATAGTAGCATTGCCCCTTCTCTCTTTTTCTCTCATTTTTTTGTTTTTTTTGTTTTTTTGGGCCTTCTCTTTTTTGGCCTCTTTTTATTTATTTATTTTATTTTTCGTCCGGAGTCTCATCCCGACTTGTGGGGGAATCATAGTCTCCATTATCCTTTCCTCACATGGGACAATGCTCTAATAATGATGATCGTCACACTTTTATTTACTTACAACTCAACAATTACAACTCGATACTTAGAACAAAATATGACTCTATATGAATGCCTCCAGTGGTGTACCGGGATGTGCAATGAATCAAGAGTGACATGTATGACATAATTATGAAGGTGGCTTTGCCACAAATACGATGTCAACTACATGATCATGCAAAGCAATATGACAATGATGGAGTGTATCATAATAAACAGAACGGTGGAAAGTTGCATGGCAGTATATCTCGGAATGGCTATGGAAATTCCATAATAGGTAGGTATTGTGGCTGTTGTTGGTGTCAAAACATGCGTATCTCGGGTAGGGTGTCCCGAATTGTGCATCTAAGGTCGATGGTAACAGGAGACGGGGGACACAATATTTACCCAGGTTCGGGCCCTCTCTATGGAGGTAATACCCTACTTCCCGCTTGATTGATCTTGATGACTATGAGTATTACAAGAGTTGATCTACCACGAGATCGTAATGGCTAAAACTCTAGAAGTCTAGCATGTATGACTGTATATGGTTATCTGCCTCTATGGACCTAGCCCCCCGGTTTATATAGACACCGGAGGGTACTTCGGTTGTACAAAGTCGGTTACCGAGAAGGGAATCTTCATATTTGATCGCCAAGCTTGCCTTCCACGCCAAGGAGAGTCCCATACGGACACGTGTGAGAGTCTTTGGTCTTCATATCTCCACTGCATATCATTCCGGCCCATGGCTAATAGGCCGGACGCCCGAGGACCCCTTAGTCCAGGACTCCCTCAATAGCCCTTGAACCAGGCTTCAATGAAGAGGTGTCCGGCGCGCAGATTATCTTTGGCATTGCAAGGCGGGTTCCCCTTCCTGAATACTCCGAGATAGTCTTTGAACGAACGTGTCCGGATCTGCAACACAAGTGCCACACACAACCGTAGAGAACATAATATTTCACGAGTCCAATCTTCTGACAACTTTTTGTAACGTGACATCACGTGTGCCCGGTCATTATTTCGAACCGTTTCCCGTCCTGTCGTTCCATGTTTCGAGGTGCGGTTTTTATTGGTACGTCTTGTCGAGGCAGAGATCATGTCCCCTTATTGCAGGATTCCCATCAATACGAGCGTGGGTAACCCAACCGTTCCATTGGGAAGATTCCTTAGGAATAGGTAGGCTTTCAGGCTTAGGAGGAGGCGTTCAATACCCGTTGCCTTTATAAAGGAGCCAAGGGCCGTTTCTTTTTACGGCAAACCTCTCCTCAACCCTTCCAACCTCGAGTTCTAGCACCCACGGTTCAACTTCATTGCCCCAAGCTTCCCAATCATGTCCGGACCCAGCCCTCAGGTCCGATGGGTGGCTTCCTCCGTTACAGAGGAGGACATTGTGAAGCTTCGGGCGGCCAGATACCTGACCGCGGAGATCCCCCACAGGCTTCCTGCTCAAGGACAGGTTATTCTGATTCTCAGATCCGGCGAGAGGGTCGTATTCATCTCTCACTTCCTCCGAGGGCTAGTGTTCGCTCTTTACCCCTTTGTCCGGGGGTTCATGTTTTATAACGGACTAGATTTTCACGATCTAGCCCCAGATTCTTTCCTCCACGTCTTGGTGTTTATCATTACGTGTGAGGCCTTCCTCCGAATTCCCCCCCACACTTCGGCTTATGGCTCAAGACCTTTAGCATGACGCCGAAGGTGGTCGATGGGAAACAAACAGAGTGCAACGGTGTTGTAGTGAGCAAGCTTACCAATACTCACTGGCCAAAAGGCTCTTTGACCGAAACTTCCATCCAATGGCAGCGGGAGTGGTTTTACATCACAGAACCCCGCGGTACCAAGTGGGCAGCTATACCCACATTCCGTTCTGGCCCTCCTTTATAGCTTGCATCATGGATTAATAAGGGGCTGGACTGGGGATCATTTGATGAAGTGCAGACTCTACAGAGCCGCATCCGAACCCTCCTCGAGAGGGACATCGATCTTGTCAACGTGATTCAAGTAATGTTGATCCACTGAACCCTAACATGTCAGCGTAGGCCTCTCCGCATGTGGGAGTTTAATCTAGAAGGACCACGAACCCCCCAACACTTCTTCGGCACTACGCACAAAGGAATGTGGAAGTTGTTTTTCGGGAAACGAAAATAGTGGACGGACACCACAAAGGACCACGGCATCGACTGCAACCATCCGGATACCTCGGTAAGCGCTCAACTTCCGAACACTTTGTAGTTAAGTACACCGTAATACGTTACTGAACAGACTATCTTCCTCCAGGGCTAGATAAAGAAAGCGGAGCGTATTAGGTGTTCGGCCCCCCTTCCCGAAGACTCGGCGGATCCCGTACTAACGAGGATGCTGGCCCCGGCGCCATACTAGGTGCCTGCGACGGGAGACAAGGCAGAGAGAGGGAAGGCCAAAGGTGGCCTCCCTTCCGAGGGTACATCAGACACCGTGTCTAGGGAGATCAAGATTCCCCCGCCCGAAGGCCAAAGTGAAGGAGAAGCCAACATTCCCTCTCCCCATGGTAAGAAATAGGTCGCCTCCGAAGGTTGGGAGGAAACGGCTCCTAAGCGAGGCAAGATGCCCCCGTTGGGTGGCCCAGGCTTGGAGGGTGATTTCATCGCGCAGTCCCACAGAGAGGACAAGCCTTCAGGCAAACCGTAAGTGAACAAGGGTGTTTTAAACATATCCCGTCCCTTTCTTGTGACCGAGGTAACATCTAGAATATATGTTTTTTGCAGCTCGGCGAACAATCTTCAGCAATCCACTTCCTCGGGGGACCTTCTCCCAGAGATGATGGAAAGCGAGATGCCTCCACGGTCTCCTCGCCCAATAGGGCGGACAACCTTGAGGTGTCGTCGTGGAGGGTCTCTCCTAATCAACAAGTGGTGCGAGGGATGGCGAAGACACAACCCGAAGGTGATACTTCGGTAGCCCAGAGTCTGTGGGCCGACAACAAAGGCCCCGAGCTGTCCGGCCTACGGCCGGAGACAATCACGGGGAAGAATAAACGGATCCCTTCATGGGGAGCCCGTACTCCTACGGCAGCTTCCGGAGATCCCGGATGTATTGACGAACATGCTGCAAAAGGCGTTCGTCTCAGAGGAACATCGTACCTTGATGGGTATGGTGGTTGAAAGGGTTCTATCCACGAAAAGCGGATTGAATGAAGCCTTCGTGAGCCTGCTAAGAGGCTTTGAGGTTTGTAATGTAATATTTTTTATTGGGCTTGACTCACAAACTGCACCTGTGTATAGGTAGTAGCACTTGAGATTCGGATTGGCTTCCCGAGGGAGGCGATCAGAGGATCAAAAAAGATATGTCCAGGAAATAATATGATTAATTGAAACACAGGCTGTCGCTTCCCTGGCGTCCACCCGGACTACAGAAGTTGCCGATCTAGAGCGGAAGCTTGATATGGCGGGAGATAACCTTATGCTTATCAACAAGTGTTTTGACGAGTCGCAAGGTATGTATTTGGGGGCAGCCCTTACAAGCGCGTGCTTTGTAATGTAAGCATCACACGAAATATTGCATACTGAGATGTGCATTAATGCGGCGCAGTCGAGATCCTTCGGGCTGAGCTGGCCCGGGCCAAAGAGCAGGCCCGGATTAATAATGCGGCTGCCGAGAAGGCATCTGCCGAGTTAAAGGCCGAACAGGCTGCTCGGCGCCCATGCGAGGGGAAAATATCCACGATGACGCGTGAGCTAAAGGATGCCGCTAGCCGTTGTGCAATCCTCGAGAAGGATAATAAAGCCAAAATGGCTGATCTTAACAAAGCCTTACGAGAGGCGAAAAAAGTGCGGTCCGAATCTAGAGCGGCCCGGGAGGAGATCCGACAAGCTGGGGAGATCGCGGCTGGGAAGCCCTTTTTATTGCAAACTAAGTTCGGCGATCCGAATTATGCTCCGCTTAATCAAGTGTCGAGTTCTCCAGACGCGTTATTGGACCTGCCGAAGAGTGCTTCCGATGCGGCGCAGTTTTACCAAGCGCAAGAAGGGTCTGCAACAGAGAAGCTTTTCTGGTCGCAGTTCAGTGCGTCAAAACTCCCACTGTTGCTGAACGAACAGATGACAAAATGAGACGAGCTCCATAGACTATCCGGTTCTGCCATGAGGTTTTACTGAATCAAACACACAGCCCAGTTCTATTTTCCTCTTGAAACGCCATGTCCTACTGCCATTTTCTAATCTCTACCTATAGTTTTACTAGTTCATATATATGTATCATTATATTTAAAATACATAAAGTTCCCTTTTCATATTTACATCCTTATTTTTGTTGTTGTTTTCCCTCCCAGCGCTGATTTTTTTACCACTGGTTTTCCCTTAAACCAACTCAATTGTCCCACGTCTTGTTTGCTTACAAAAACAAAATGATTTTTTTGGCAAATCAATAAGTTCTTAAAATAATGTTTATCATTTCGGGATTACAATAGTTTGGACTCCACCGAAATATGCAAAATAAGGTTGAACTTTTTGACCGTGGTCCTGGGCAGAAAATGGGCTGTAATAAATTACTTAAGAATTAGCAAATGGGCTGCAAATTATTAAAAAATAGCAAATGGGCTCTATGTTGTCTGCCACAAATTTGGAGGCTGATTTGTGGGCCTACAAATTCATGTATACACAAGGTTTCTCAAAAAAAGAAACTTAGTCAACAATCGACTCTACCAGCGTCAGACCATTAGAAGTCAAGCTAACGACAATCGTGCTTCTTCAGTCTCTGATCTTCCTGCTCCAGCCGCCCAAACCAGCGCCGGCGGAACCGCCTGCTCCCGCCTCCCGTGGCCGGCTGTGCTGCCGGGCAGGCCTCACGGCCCCACCATACTCGCATCCCTGGCCTGGCTATCCCTCTACTCACCCACACCTCCTGTTATTTTCCAGCGACGGCAGCCAAACCAGTCAACCCTCATACTCCCCACCGCGTGGGCAGCCACTGTCGTGTCTTCCCCGGCTCCCTGTTGTTCCCTTCGTAGGCCTCGGCGGCACCCACCGCCCTGGTGCTCTAGGCGCGGCGTGGTCAACGAACGACATCCATCGGAAGTGGACTGTATGTGGAGAGGCCGACAGCTGGGTCCATGACCGCACACAAGGAAATGCCTCCTTATTACGCGCAAAATAATGATTCCTCCACCTGACATCTGGGACCAACCAAAAGGCCTCTGTATTTCATGAAAAAAACATTCCCTCCGCTGACAGCTCGGACCCACCAGCTATATCTTCGCACACAAGGAAGTGCTTCCTTATTACGCACAAAAAAATGAATACTCCCCCTGCAAGCTGAGACCCACCATATGGGAGGCTGACTTGTGGGCCTACTAAGAAGACGGGGATGGAGTGCTTTGTCTACTTAGTCAATATGAATGATTCTAGCTCTAACGATGTCCATCCAACGGCTGTAGTGCTTCTTCAACCTCTGGTATTCTTGCTCCAGCCGCCCAAACAAGCGTCAGCTGTGCTGCCTGCTCCGGCCTCCTGTGTCCGGCTGTGCTGCCACCGCTGGCCATGCCATCCCTCTATACTCACCCACACCTCCTGTTATTCTCCGGCAACGACGGCCTCACACCGCAGCCGAAGAAGTCAACCCACGTACTCCCCTCCACGTGGGCATCCACTGCCGCGTCTTCCCCGGCTCCGTGTCATCCCCTTCCTAGGCCTCGCCGTCGTCCACCGCCCTGGTGCTCTCGGCGCGGCATGGTCAATGTTGTCAATGACCCACTTCTGTCGGAAAAGTACTATATGTGGAGAGGCTGACAGCTAGGTCCACTGCCGCAGCAAGGAAGTGCCTCTTTATTACGCGCAAAATAATTATTCCTCCACCTGACAGCAGGGACCCACCGGATAGACCATCGTATTTCGTTAAAAAAAATTTCCCCCCTGACTGCTAGGACACACCAGCTACATCTTTGCACGCAAGGAAGTGCGTCCATATTACGGGAAAAAAAACTGATTCGCCCCCCTGACTGCTGGGACCCACCAGCTACATCTTCGCACGCAAGGAAGTGCCTGACAGTCGGGACCCACCTGGTCAAAGCATACGTAGCGTTGTCATTCCGGTCGCGAATGTGTACGTACATACTGGTCGATCGGTCTATCTACAGGCTGCAGCGATGAACCGTGGGCGTGTAAGGAAGGGCACGTGTCGTAGTAGAGGCACGCACGTGTCGTAGTAGAGGCGCGCACGTAGCATGTCCACATACGTACAACGTCTAGGGTGCAAGAAAGTAAATATGTCCATGTACGTACATACGGGCGGGGTCTCAAATGCCTACTCGCGCATATGTACGACCAGGGCTCGTGTACATGGCTGGGTCGGAACAAAGAAACTGCGTCGTCGTCATGTTCATGGGGATGCAATGGAATGCATCGTGTTCATTGGCATGCAACAGAACACATGCTATTCATCGGGAGCCAACCGGCTTGGACAGAACAGCCGATGGAAACGAGGCCCGGCGTACCACAGAATGGAGGAACGGCCTTGTGTTCGACCGGCCATGGTCGAAACGGGATCCTGTTCATTGGGAGGGGTCTGGCGTACCGCAAAATGGAGGAAATGGACCTTCTACGGTGGAAACGGGGTCGGGAGAGCTGTGGCATACCGCAAAACGGAGGAAGCAGAATTGTGTTGAAGCGCTGTGGTCGAAACGGTGGTCTTGTTCATCGAGAGGGGTGTGGCGTACCGCAAAATGGGACTCCACGAGATACTGTTCATCTCCATCGTCGACCTCCTCCAGCCTCCACGGCCTACTGTTCATCCACCGTCAACCTCCTCCAGCTTCCACCTCCAATTGTTCATCCACGGGCTCTTGTTCATCCAGCCTCCACCGCACGCTCCTCCACCGGCTACTGTTCAACCAACCCTCTCCACGGGATCCTGTTCAACCACCCCTCCATGGGCTACTATTCATCCAGCCCTCCACCGGCTACTGGTCAACCAGCCCTCCACCGGGTCCTGTTGATCCAGCCCTCCACGGGGTTCTGTTCATCCAGCCCTCCATGGGGTCCTGTTCATCCACCGACTCGATTGATCGGGGTACTGTTGATCCAGCAGCAACGACCTCTACTACCACGGGGTCCTGTTCATCCAACCCCCCACAGGGAAGTGTTCATCCAAAGCTCCCCAACAACGCTCATTGTTCATCCAGAGTGTGGCGACCGATTCTCCGGGTGCTAATCCCAGGAAAATTGGTCCTTATGCTTATCAACCCTAGGATAACTGTTAGCTGATAAGGCACTAACTTGATACAGAAAATCCAAGCAAAATACAATATGTGTAGCACAAGGCCATTCTGGCTTGTGAGTACAACAAAAGGTTTCTAGTGGTTGACGGCGGAAGCGGGTTGAAAAAAACATCAGTGTCTATGGGACTCCATTTCCCACAGGAACAGCTGACCAGGATAACTCCTATCTTCGCGTGGCTGAGATCACCATTGCCTAGGTTTTGGGACAGTCACCGCAACGCTCCTCTCCAAGCATGAAATTTGGCCAAGACAATAGCCAGGGGCGAGCCAGTGAGTACTTTGAATGTACTCGCAAACATAATGAACACAGGCATGATTTAATAAAGATGTATTGAAAACATACTATGCTCAAGACGTTAGTCACATGAGATAAGTAAAACTTTGCTGCGTACAAGCATGTTATTTATGGATATGCAATGATACAGTAGTATAAAAATCATGATGTAAATAACACAAAAGAATGCCACAATCGGGCGTCTGAGCGACACCGCATAGAGGGCTTATAAATAAACAAGAACAATGCCGCAGGCGGGCGTCTGAGCGACACCGCGTAAAGGGCTTTAAAAGAAATGCCACAGTCGGGCGTCAGAGCGACACCGCATAAAGGGCTTTAAAAGGAATGCCGCGATCGAGCGTCGAGCGACACCGCATAAAGGGCTTTAAAAGAAATGCCACGGTCGAGGCGTCTGAGCGACACCGCATAAAGGGCTTTAAAAGAAATGCCACGGTCGGGCGTCTGGCGACACCGCATAAAGGGCTTTAAAAGAAATGCCACGATCGGGCGTCGAGCGACACCGCATAAAGGGCTTTAAAAGAAATGCCACAGTTGGGCGTCTGAGCGACACCGCATAAAGGGCTTTAAAAGAAATGCCACAGTCGGGCATCTGAGCGACACCGCATAAAGGGCTTTAAAAGAAATGCCACTGTCGGGCGTCTGAGCGACACCGCATAAAGGGCTCTAAAAGAAATGCCACAATGAATATCCAGGAGTTAGAACCATCCCAGGGATATTCGATAATACCAGAAAAATTTTACGGGTTAGTTCACATCCAAAATAGTAATCACAAATTATCGCATGTCACAATCGTGCTTCCAGGTTTAACAGTTCCACCTCCGAAGACCGACACTAAGACCGACACTAGACCCATCCCAAACTGTAATCCTTAACCATGGACACGGCTATTCGAATAGGTTTAATCTCTGCAGAGGGTGTACTCTTTACCCACGAGTAACGGATTTCTTTAGTCAATCGGGACTAATTCCGTCTACGGTCTTTTTGTTGAAAACACACCTAACTTGCACACACCAGCTTAACTCACATGGGTCTGGAAACACCCACGACACATGATAAGCAAAACTCTAAGTGGGAGGCCACAACCTCGGCGTAACATGGGATCACAAAATTTATACCGGCATGGCTGGGAGCTACCCCTTTCGGCTACAACCAAACACCCATGCTCCCGGACCCGGTGGCATGACTACCGGATGCCTCCGATATCTTCCACCATGGCCTCTCTACATGCGGTGTGTGCTAGGAAAGGGTTGACAACTTACTGAACCATACCCTACTTGGTGTAGGGACGAGTGGTAGTACGAAGCAAGTATGGGGTTTACTGGCACAAGACTCGATCCACGGTCGACTCAGGAGGTGGTAATATTTCCTGCATGATTAGCATAACAATGCATATATCTCAAACAACAGATGGAAACATCACGTGACATCCCCTCATGTCATACCGGACACGACCGTCTCGACGGAGGACTAGGAGCAAGTCCGTGTCTACCCAAGACAGAGGCCTTCCCTCTTTCCTTCCGGTATGCATGAAAGACGTATGACGGTGATTTCCATCACAAATCATGTCAACTTCATTAGCATAAACTTATTAATATGCACCCATGAATAGGATCACATCCTCACATAAAATGACCCATGTATGTGTCGGGTGGTGTTGCCACGGTGCTATGCAACACACACTAAAATTCACCAGGTTCGTAATGCTTGCCTTCGTGTCATGGGAAGGAAGGGTGCATCCAAATCATCATGAAATCTTCAAAAACCCTATTTAAAATAATATGTTTGAATTAACACATAAAATAAAAACAACACAAAAAGTTGTTTTAAATTTTTTTCAAATAAATCTTAAAATAAACTAGACAATATTTGAGAGAAGTAGCAAAAAGAATCAATTCATTTGGAGTTGTATTTAAAAAGTTATTGACAGTCAAAGTTCTGGTCAAAATCTGATTTTAAAATAAAACAAAAAAACAGAAAAACATTTCGATTATACGTACACATCGAAGGCGCATTTTGAAAATGCGCTTCCACTTATCCAGCGTGGATTGCGCCTGAGTCACTGCCAGTGGGTCAAGGGGGGTCCCACTGGTCAGGTTTGACCAGTCTCCTTCCCTCTCTTTCCTCTGGCCGAACGGAGGCGGGAACTTTGGCGATCCTCGCCGGCGTTAGGCGGCTCCTCGAGGGCATTCGAGTGCAGGGATGGATCAGCCACTCCTAGGCGGTCCTCCCGGTGGTCGCAGGGTAGCCGGGGGTGGAGGGAGTCACCGGCGGCGAGCTCCGCGGCGGAGGGGGCATTCGGGTGGATAGTGAGTTTGGGGCTGCGGTGGTCTCCGGCCAAAATTGAGCGAGGGGTTGGGCTCGTGAGAGGAAGGCAGAGTTCTTGGTTGAGAGAGTGGAGAGGGAGAGGCACTGGTGGCGATGGAATCGGCCAGGGCTTGGCGGCGACCGAACCGGCCGGACTCGGGGAAGAAGGCCTTCCCTTGCTCGAGTGCTGGCCAAGGTAACACTAGGAGGATCAAATGAGGTTGCTCGAGGACTCGGTTGAGCTCCGGGGCCCTTATATACGCGGTGGAGGTCGGTTACAGGCGGCGGCGATAAGGACGACGGCGAACCGCCTCCACGTAGCTTGGGCGACGTGGCGGCGACAGCGCTAGCGACGAGGCTGCGGATGAGCTCGCCTTGTTCGAGGCAGGTGGCGAGCTGGGGTGGCTTTGGTGGCGCCGACCACGGTCGGCTGCTAGCGGCCGGCAGCTAGCCGCCACGGCCATCTGGCGGTGGCCGTGGGGTGCCAGGTGGTCGGGTGCCGTGGCGGTGCAAGGGACACGGCCGAGCTGGGTGAGGCCGGCTTTTGAGTGCGGGGTGTGACGCGGCGGCTCGGGTGCATGCGGGTGCCAAACGCACGCTCTGGGCGCGCCCAGAGCACGCCCGGGGTGTGCTCGACAAAATGCCCGGGCAGCCTAGAGTGTTCCAAACCACAAGGGAGTTAGCAGAAAGGGGTTATGGGCTAGGGCAAAACCTTAGGACATCTTTGGGTAGGTCGTGAGCTCAAGCTCACAATGTAAACTTGAAATCATGCCAAAACTGGTCATGCACACAGGGTGTTCGACAAAATGCCAAAGGCACCTAGGTAGCTCTTGGAGGGGCCAAATTCTCCAGATCAGTGTCTCTATGGATATAAGAGAGGGTGATGAAGTTGGTTTGCAAAAAGGGGAAACTTGCTAGTGCAAGTTTTGCAAAACTACGCTTCTGGACAGGGAGTGAGTGGCATCATTACATGGACCAAAAGTGTTCCCAATAGAGCATGCTCCTGGACTTAGGGGTTTTGCAAGGTTGACCACAAGCATGAGAAAACACAAGGTCATTAGAGCAAGAAATAATAGAGTTGTAGTAGAAAACACCAGTCTGGTCCAGAATGAAAAATAGGTTGTTGTACTCAAAATTTTCAAAGAACAACCCTGTTTTTTTGCATAAAGTGGAATCATATGCTCCTACTGACCTCCCATAATTTTGGTGGAAGCTAGAAACAAATATTTGAAAGGGTTGTAGTGCAAAGTTGCCCACTGGACCAGAGAAGAAAAATGGGTGTTGGGCTCAAAATAAGCAATGAAATAATTTTACCAATGTACATAATTGATTTAGAGACATCTCATGACATCTCCAAATTTTGGTTGGAATTTTAAGAGATTCTATCAAAAGGTTGTAGTTCAAATGGGGCTCCAAAAATTTAATACAATTCATTTTAATGAATAAAGCTCAGGGCGAAATAATTTAATAAACAATTCTACTTATTTAGAAATTGTTCGATAAGATGGCAAAGAACTCCAATATATTTTGGAAAGCTCCACTTGGGAAAAATACAAAACTCCTTAATAATAAAAGAAGAGTTCTGAAAATCCACGGAAATAAAAATTTAAAACTCCTGGCAAATATCAAAAACTTGGCCAGAAAATTGGGGTGTTACACAGAGGCAGCATCGGTCGGCTTCAGTTAGCAGCAGTTGCGAACGAATTACTCTGGTTCAGTTAACAGCAAGGGATCGACCGATCGCTCGGGTTTAGTAATGCGTAGCCTGTAGTGCAATCGCTCGGGTTCAGTTAGAGCCCAACGCCTCGCTCGGGTTCAGTTAGAGCTCAACGCCTCGCACACGCACGCGTACGTATGAGAGAAACACGCATCGCTCGGCCCCTGACCACCCACCATTATAGGGAACTCCCCGATATTTTCCTCGCCCTCGCTTCTACCACGGTTTTTTCCATCATGGACGGCCCAAAGAATGTTATGCAGCTGCGTCTCCGGCCCACCTAGGACGAAAAGCCCATTTTCTATCATGATTTTTTGTCATAGAAGTAGGAGCCCACCACATCGATGATGATACCAGGTTTTGTCACAATTATCGTCATAGAAGTGTCATAAGTATGACAGAAAAAAATTCGTTCGGCCCAAAATGTCATGGATGTGTCTTTTTTATGTAGTGAGGGCCTCAGTTACCCACCGGGAATTTATAGTGGTACCACTTGCTCCTAGCCATAGTACCGCTTGTGCGTTGATATGTCTCCAACGTATATATATTTTTTGATTGTTCCATGCTACTATATTATCTATTTTGGATGTTTTATATGCATTAATATTCTATTTTATATTATTTTTGGGACTAACATATTAACCTAGAGCCCAGTGCTAGTTTTCTTTTTTTCCTTGTTTTTGATTTTTACAGAAAAGGAATATCTAAGGGAGTCCAAACAGAATAAAATATTTGCGATGATTTTTCTTGGACCAGAAGACATCCAGAGGACTTGGAGCTGGGGCTAGAAGGTTCCCGAGGAGGCCACAAGCCTGCCAGGCGCGCCATAGGGGGGCGCTCTAAGGGCTTGTGGGCCCCTCGGAGGTCTTCCAACCCTAATCTTTGCACTATAAATTACCAAATATTCCCAGACCATCAGAGGCATCCACCAAAATACTTTTCCGCCGCCGCACGCCTCTTTTCCCGTGAGATCCCATCTTGGGGCCTTTTCCGGCACCCTGCCGGAGGGGGATTCGATCATGGAGGGCATCTACATCAACCATGTTTCCCTTCCGATGAAGCGTGAGTAGTTTACCATAGACCTGCGGGTCCATAGCTAGTAGCTAGATGGCTTCTTCTCTCTCTTTGATCTTCAATACAATGTTCTCCTCGATGTTCTTGGAGATCTATTCGATGTAATATTCTTTTGCGGTGTGGTTGTCGACATCCGATGAATTGTGGATTTATGATCAGTTTATGTATGAATACTATATGAGTCTTCTCTGAACTCTTTTATGCATGATTAAGATATCTTTGTATTTCTCTTCGAACCATCGGTTTGGTTGGCCAACTAGATTGGTTTTTCTTGCAATGGGAGAGGTGCTTAGTTTTGGGTTTAATCTTGCGGTGGACAGAAGGGGTAGCGAGGCACGTATTATATTGTGGCCATCAAGGATAAAAAGATGGGGTTTATATCATATTGCTTGAGTTTATCCCTCTACATCATGTCATCTTACTTAAGGTGTTACTCCGTTCTTATGAACTTAATACTCTAGATGCATGCTGGATAGAGGTCGATGTGTGGAGTAATAGTAGTAGATGCCGAATCGTTTTGGTCTACTTGACATGGACGCGATGCCTATATTCATGATCATTGCCTTAGATATCGTCATAACTATGCTCTTTTCTATCAATTTCTCGACAGTAATTTATTTACCCATTGTATGCTATCTTCAAGAGAGAAGCCTCTAGTGAAACCTATCACTAGTAGAAAACAGGGCTTTGGTCCAGGCCGGGTCAGCCCATTAGTCCCGGCTCAATCACGAACTGGGATCCATGGGGGCAACGGTCCCGGTTCGTGAGGCCAGGGGGCCGGCCCGGCCTCTTGGGGCATTGGTCCCGATTCGTCTGGACCCTTTGGTCCCCGTTCTAGACACGAACCGGGACCAATGTGTCTCGCTCCTGGCCCACAACCATTGGTCCCGGTTTGTCGCTGGAACCGGGACCAAAGGGGGACCTTTAGTCCCGGTTCCAGCCACGAACCGAGACAATTGAGATGCCTATATATACCTCGCCCGCGAGCAGAGCACTCCACTGCTCTATTTTTCTGGTCGGCGAGGGGAGAGCTTTGTGGTGCTCTAGCTCACCTCATATGCACATGAGGTGTTCGATGAAATGACCGAGCCATACTTAAGCTTTCTCCTCTCGAAGCTCCTTGTGCAAGCTCCATTTTCCTCGATATTTGTCTAGGTTTGGCGGTCTGTCCTGTCCCGTCCCCGTCCTCACCGTCGTCGATCGCCCGCGCCAATCTCGTCGCCGGCACCAACGTGGTGAGCCTCTTTATCTTATCTTCTTTCTAAAATAAAAAAGTTCTTACTTGTATGATTTAGATAGATACTTGTGTAATTTTCTTACTTTTATTATTGTTGTTATTATATAGTGTGATGGTTTTGGTATCCGTCTTTGTCAGCCCTCGTCCTGTCTATGGTTTGGATGTGCTATATATTATCTTTTATAACTATTTGGTTCATTTATTGTTTATGACAATTATGCCGACCAATGTGACATAGATTTTTTTATCTAGGAGGTGTGTGAACCGGAAATACCAACCGACCCTATTGTCGAGAGGTTCAATTTAGTTGAAGAAGAAAACAATTAATTGAAGGAAAAATTGAAAAAAAAATTGAGGAGGAAAAGATGATATTGGAGTTGCATGTTGAGGATATCGTCGATGATCACAAGATCAAGATGGATAAAATGCGCTTGAAGATTAGAAAGATGAAAAAATATGCCATTCATATCGAGGCTTGGTATCATTATGCCGTTGTATCAATTGTTATCTTGGTTGCGATTATGATCGCATTCGTTGTTGCATTGAAATGTTTTAGATAGTTTCAATGTATGGTTTCATTAGATGCTCTGGAGAGCTATATGTTGTTCAATGAGAACTATGTATGTACTTTAGTTTTAATGTGATGATGAACTTCTATTAATTTGGTCACTTATCTATTCATGATGTTCTGTAATGGTTTTTGACACACTTAATTATATATAATGCATGCAGATGAACCGGCAATGGATGTACGATGAAAGACGCACCTCTGAGTACATTAAGGGCGTGCGTAATTTTCTCGAAGTGGATGAGGCAAACAAGCAGAATGGTTTTATGTGTTGTCCATGCCCTATATGTGGGAATACGAAGTCTTACTCTCACCGGAAAATCCTTCACTTCCACCTGCTTTATAAGGGTTTCATGCCACGCTATAATGTTTGGACCAAGCATGGAGAAAGAGGGGTTATGATGGAAGACAACGAAGAAGAAGAGGATGATAACAACTATGTGCCCCCCTGAATACGTTGATGCTGCAACGGCGGAAGCTGAAGATCAAGATGAACCAAACGATGTGCACAATGATGATCTTCGCCGGGTCATTGTTGATGCAAAGAAACAGTGCGAAAGTCAAAAGGAGAAGCTGAAGTTTGATCGCATTTTAGAGGATCACAAAAAAAGGGTTGTACCCCAATTGCGAAGATGGCAACACAAAGCTCGATACCATCCTGGAATTGCTGCAGTGGATGGCAGAGAATGGTGTGTGTAAGTGCATCTAGTGCCACCCCTAGTTGGTTTTGGAGTATTGACGACAAATTTGGTTGAGGGACTAATGTTTTTGTCAGAATTGCAGGATAACACAGGTAGTGTCCCTCATTGATTCGGTTTACCTATCGGAGATGACCCCTAAAAATGTACGAAGACATTGACGACAATGGTGGTATGTGAAGATATTCATATTGAAGACTATGACATGAGAAGACATTGAGTGAAGACTATGGAGCGCGAAGACTGTGTCTTTTTGTTGTTTCATTTTTCTTCTTTGTTGAGTCATAGGAACCACCGTCTTTGTTAAGTGGGGTCCAAGTGAACAAAGTCGTAATGATCAAGTGATGCTCAACCCAAATCCTATCTCTTCGAAAGCAAAGACAATGAGAGCAAATCTTATCCAAAGTCGATGAGTCGCCTTTGCTTGTAGCCCAAGTAAAGTTGCCGTGTGTGTTTGAAATCGACCGTTGGAACACGTGTCGGTTCCATAGTGACCAGGGTCATTTCGGACATATCAGGTCGGGTTGCCTAGTGGCTATAAATAGCCCACCCCCTACACCATAAATTGGTGGCTGCTCAGAGTTAGTGCACGACTTTTGTCGTTCGAGAGCAACCCACCTCGAAGCCTTTGAGAGAGAGAATTCCTTGCGAGGACAAAGCCCAAACACCCAGAGCCAAAGAGTGTTAGGCATCACTGAAGTCTTTACATGCGAGTGACTGAAGACTTATTACACTTGAGGACTGTGAATCCTCCAGCCGGTTAGGCGTCGCGTTCTGAGCATCCAAGATTCATTGTGGATCGCCAGTGAACGAAGTCTGTGAAGGTTCGGAAGTCTACCTTGAAGACTTACCAAAGTGATTGGGCGAGGACTGTGTTTCCTTAGCTCAAGGGGAATAAGGTGAAGAGGCGGTCTTCTGAGTTGAATCTCAGCCTCCCTAACCAGACGTCTGATTGTCACAAAGAATCGAACTGGTCCAACAAATCATGTGTCTTCAACAAGTGACTGGTTCTATCCTCTTCCTCCCTTTATTTAGAGTTTGTCTTCGTGAAGTCATTGCCTATTTGTCGTATCTGTTTGACTTCATTGCTTGACTACTATCGTTGGTTGGCTTCATACTATCTTCCATCCTGATCCTTACTACTAAGCTGCTATTAGTCTTTGTACTTTCACATTATTGCATACTTGACTTTGGCTTGCTTGTTGTAGTTTATCTTCCGCTGCATATCAATTAGGTCATTTCTATTGTTTGTCTTTGAAACTTCCATGTTTTGAAGACTTTCATAAAAATCGCCTATTCACCCCCCTCTAGTCGATAACTAGCACTTTCAATTGGTATCAGAGCAAGGTACTCCCTTTTTCTATGTGATTCGGTTTAACCACCTGGAGTTTTAGCTATGTCGACAGTAGGGATAATGAAAGTCTCTGCTGCTTGCCCCGTGTTCGATGGAACTGAATATCCCTACTGGAAGAATAAGATGCGCATGCATCTTGAAGCCATTGATGTCGACCTCTGGTATGTAGTCAAGAACGGCGTTCCCAAAACTGGTGAAGGTGTCACCCCTGCTGATGTCAAGAAGTTCATTCAACTGGACTCTACTGCCAAGAACATTATCTGTGATCATCTGACCAAAGGACAGTATGGCCGTGTGAGTGCTCTGGAAACGTTGAAGCTAGTCTGGGACTGGCTATCCAAGGTCAACGAAGGCGTCTCAACCCAGAGAGATCAAAGGATCAGTGTTCTTCGCAACCTCTTCAACCGCTTCAAGAGAAACGACAATGAAAATGTCCAGCTCATGTTTGATCGCCTCACCGACATCACAAATGAGCTTCGTGCTCTCGGCGCCACTAAGATTACCAAGCATGAAATTGTCAAGACACTACTGAGATCACTTGACAGCTCCTTTGACACCCTTGCCCTCATGATACAAGCATACGACTTCAAGACACTCGATCCGTCTGATATACTTGAGAGGCTCAACACACATGAGTTCCAGCTTTCTGAGAAAAGAGATATCTATGGTCCCAACTATGGCCGAACTCGTGCTTTCAAGGCAAAAGTTGTTTCCTCATCTGAAGAAGAATCTGACTACAGTTCTGATGATCCTGAAGACATTGGAAAGGAACTTGCTATGGTTGTGAAGAAGTTCTAGAAGTTCACTAAGAAGAAGGGCTTCAGAAAGTCTTCAAGATCTAGCTCAAGAAATGATGAAGCTTCCACTCATGACTACAAGAAGAGAACATGTCACAAGTGCAAGAAACCTGGACACTATATATCTGAGTGTCCACAGTGGGACAATGAGAAGAAGAAGAAGAAGAAGAAGAGCAAGGAATATGATTCTGATGACAAGAAGAAGAAGAAATCTTCAAAGTCTTCTTCCAAGTCCTCATCAAAGTCTTCATCTCATAAGAAGAGCTCATCCGCAAGGCTCGTGCTTTTGTTGGCAAGGAAATGGATTCAGAGGAGGAGTCTGCCTTCGAGGAGGCGGAGGGGAGTCCAAGAGGAGTCCGACCACAGCGTTGCAAGTCTGGCTCTAGCCACAGCCTACATTGCCAAGTCCATCTTCAACACTGAAGACAATGACTTCCACACCAACGCTGAAGCTGATGACAAGGACGACCCTGCTCCCACCTATTTCTTCATGGCACGTGGTGCCAAGGTAAAATCACGTGATGCTTACTTTCAAACATCAAGTGAAGATGACTCTGATTGTGAATCCAAGCCCAGCTACAAAACACTTGCTAAAATTGCAACTGAACTACAAAAAGCTATGGAACATACTCAAAAACTGTTAGACAAAAGCGATGACCTGTTGGATGCGGAAATGACACGTTCACGATCCTTAGTTGAAGACATAAAAATCTTCATGCTAAGTACCAAGAACTTGAAAGTCGTCATGAAACGCTCTCAACCACTCATGAAAAGCTCTCCTATGATTATCTCCAAAGGAAGCAAGAGCTTGAGAAATTGAGAGCGGCTCATGAAGATCTTCAAAAGAGAATGAGTCACTTAGCTCAGCAGATCAGTCCGCTTCGGGATGGATTTGAACCACCATGTCTAAAATGCCTTGAGCGTGATAACGCTACCTCATTCTTTGGATGTTCCACTTGCTCTTTGTTGCATTGTCTTCAACTACCGATGTGGTAACTAACCCCTCTGCGGAGGATACCACTACTATTGCCGATGAAAATGCTAGGTTGAAGACATTGCTTGAAACGAGGGATGTATAAAAGTGCGAAAGGACATCGGACACTTTGCGATGTCCTCGAAGCGGATTCTGAACCGAAACCCGAGGAAAGAGGGTGTTGGGTTCGAGAGGAAAATGAATGTTGATGGTTCCTCTTTGGAAGCCCGAAAGCGGTATCCCAAAACCACATGGGTTGCTGCAAAGGGACCTTTAGTGGATCCATCCACCTTATCTGGCTTTACACATGCTAATCCTATTATCATTGATGAATCCTTGATGCAAACTATAAGCTGTTCAAGAACCAGAATGGTGAAGTGTTTGCCAGGTATATTGGTACTAACTGCAGGAATGGACCACCTATGAAGAAGATCTGGGTTCCCAAAAGTTGTCTTGAGAATCTTCCAGTGAATGTGATCATGACAACACCTGAGATGAAGACAAAGCCCAGACCTAAGGTGTCATATGGTCCAAAGGCTTCAAACACACAGAGGACTCACCTAAGTCACCCTAACGCCAATGTTTTGCAGGGAAACCGTACTCAAACTTATGAATATGAGCGTGTGTCTTCAAATCGCTACGTTCATAGAACAAAGAACTTCTCTGCTTATTCATATGAGTATCATTCATCTCCTGCAAGGCTATTTGCTAGGGCTCCAAAGCCGAAGTTCTCAGATGCTGCACTTAGACTCATTGCTTCTAAGCCACCCCTGAAGATGTGGGTGGTTAAGAAGAATTAACTTTCTTTTGCAAGGAAAGGGTCTCGGCCAAAAATCAATGGCGTCGATGCTATTCTTTGGGGACCTAAAACATCTTGTAGGGCGCAAGATCAAATGCCCAAATGGTCTCACTGTGTATTTTGTTCCTGAATTGTTTGCCATTCATCCTATCAGTCCTAATCTTGATCTGAGCTTCAATAATCCTCTTGCCCGTCAAATGTTTATGCTTCACAATACTCTTGGTGAAGCCTATCCCCTAACTGCATCTTGTAGGGTATGACACCTCATGCTTCAGAATGGATTATGGACAGCGGATGCACTAATCATATGACTGGTGATCGAAGTCCTCTCATGGACTCAACCTTACGTCCATCAGACAAGAGTCACATCACATTTGTTGACACTGGTAAATGCAAGGTACTGGGTCTAGGTAGAGTTGCAATCTCAAAGGATCAACACACGGATAAAGTGATGCTTGTTGAATCCCTTGGTTTCAACTTAATGTCTGTCTCGATGCTTTGTGACTTGAACATGATTTTGCTATTCGGAAAATATCATTGCCTTGTACTAATGGAATCTGACAAGTCTCTAGTCTTTGAAGGGTATCGGAAAGATGATCTATACATGGTAGATTTCTTAGCAGGTCCACAGCTTTCCGTATGTCTTCTTGCAAAAGCTTCAGAATGCTGGCTCTGGCATCGGAGGCTGGGGCATGCTGGCATGAGAAACTTACACACACTCGCCAAGAAGAAGCATGTCATCGGCATCGAGGGTGTCAAGTTCAATAAGGATCATTTGTGTGGTGCCTGCGAAGCTGGAAAGATGACTAGGGCAAAGCACCCCTCGAAGACAATCATGACGACATCTCAACCCTTCGAGCCGTTACACATGGACTTATTTGGCCCTACTCACTACTCTACCCTCACAACAATTGCTTGTCTCTATGGTTTCGTCATTGTTGATGACTACTCAAGATATACATGGGTGCACATAATTCTCTACAAGACTGAAGTGCAAGATGTCTTCAGATGCTTCGCCAATCGTGCCATGAACAATTATGGCATCAAGATCAAGCATATCAGAAGTGACAACGGCACTGAGTTCAAGAACACCAGACTTGATCTTTATCTGGTGGCATCGTAGAGCGCAAGAACATAACCCTCATTGAGATGGCTCGAACAATGTTCGACGAGTACAAGACACCAAGGAAGTTCTGGCCTGAAGCTATTGATACGGCATGTCATGTCATCAACCGTGTTTACATCCATAAGATTCTGAACAAAACATCCTATGAGCTCCTTACTAGCAAGAAGCCAAATGTCAGCTACTTCAGAGTATTTGGAGCTAGGTGCTGGATCAAGGATCCCCATCACAAGTCAAAATTTGCACCTAAAGGCATGAAGGCTTCATGATCGGTTACGGAAAGGACTCGCACTCTTACAGAGTCTTCAACCTCTATCTCTACAAAATCGTCGAAACTGTGGACGTGCGATTTGATGAAACCAATGGTTCACAAAGAGAGCTCCTGCCAAGTACACTAGACGAAGCTCCGCCCAGTGAATCTATTAAGCTGATGGGGCTGGTGAAATCATGCCTTCAAGCACGGCTGAAGAGGAACTTATCATTTCTGCACCTAACCAACCTGAAGACAATGCTCAGACTGAAGACAATCCTCCCAATGATGACAATGATCAGCAAGAGCAAGGTCTTCGTCCAGTTCATCCTCGAGTTGCAAATGAAGTACAAATTGAGAAGATAATTGATAACATCAATGCACCTGGTCCACTTACTCGCTCAAGAGCAACACACTTAGCAAATTTCTGTGGGCACTTTTCTTTTGTGTCAATATCAGAACCCAAGAAAGTAGCTGAAGCCTTTATGGAACCTGAATGGATACAAGCTATGCAAGAAGAACTTCAACAGTTCAAGCTGAACAATGTTTGAGAACTTGTCAAGTGTCCACGACCCTCATAAGCATAACATTATTGGCACAAAATGGATATATCGAAACAAGCAAGATGAGCATGGTCAAGTCGTCAGAAACAAAGCACGTCTTGTGGCTCAAGGATATACTCAAGCTGAAGGAATTGACTTTGATGAAACATTTGCTCCTGTGGCTAGGCTTGAAGCTATTAGCATCTTTGCTAGCCTATGCTAACCACCACAACATCTTGCTATATCAAATGGATGTGAAGAGTGCATTTATCAACGGCAAAATTGAAGAAGAAGTATATGTCGTTCAACCACCTGGCTTTGAAGATCCAAAACATCCAGATATGGTGTACAAGCTAAACAAAGCACTGTATGGCCTCAAACAAGCTCCTCACGCTTGGTATGATACGATCAAAGACTTCTTGAAGAGCAAAGGCTTCAAACCTGGATCCCTCGATCCCACACTTTTCACGAAGACATATGATGGTGAACTGTTTGTGTGCCAAATATATGTGGATGACATTATCTTTGGCTGCACCAACCAGAAATCTGATGATGAGTTTGGATACATGATGCAAGAGAAATATCAGATGTCCATGATGGGTGAGCTGAAGTTCTTCCTTGATCTTCAAATTCGTCAGCAAAGGAATGGCATCTTCATATCTCAAGAAAAATACCTCAAAGATTGTCTAAAGAAGTTTGGAATGCAAGATTGCAAAGTTTACACGACGCCAATGCCAGCCAAACACCATCTGGGTCCCGACGACAGTGGTAAAGAATTTGATCAAAAGGTATACCGCTCCATGATTGGTTCCTTACTTTACCTATGTGCATCTAGGCCAGATATTATGCTTAGTGTTTGCATGTGTGCTCGATTCCAAGCGGCACCAAAGGAATCGCATCACTTAGCTGTGAAGCGAATTCTTTGATATTTGGCTCACACCCCAACACTCGGATTATGGTATCCAAAGGGATCAGAATTTGATCTGGTTGGATTCTCGGATGCTGATTATCTTTGGTGACAAGGTGGATCGCAAGTCTACATCGGGCACATGTCACTTTACAGCACGATCACTTGTCTGTTGGTCTTCAAAGAAGCAGAACTGTGTATCACTCTCAACTGCTGAATCTGAATACATTGGTGCTGGAGCTTGTTGCGCTCAGCTTCTATGGATGAAGCAAACTCTCAAGGACTATGGCATCAATCTGAAACAAGTACCTCTCTTCTGCGACAACGAAAGCGCCATCAAGATTGCCAACAATCTAGTCCATCACTCGAAGACAAAGCACATTGAAATTCGTCATCACTTTCTCAGATATCATGTCATGAAGAAAGATATTGACATCATTCACGTCAACACTGAAGAGCAACTGGCAGATATCTTCACAAAGCCCTTGGATGAGAAAAGGTTTTGCAAGTTATGGTGTGAGCTAAATATCTTGGAATCCTCAAATGTCCTGTGATCAGGCACACATCCTAACACTTATGCATGTTGATGACTTAGATGTGCAACGCACGAAGTAAAGTATATCTTCAATCAATGAAGACTTATATTCTGAGTGTGAATACATTAACATGGAATTTGACTTCGGAGCGCCACGATAATTGTGTGCCATGTCTGGGTCTAATACTTTCTATACGGTGGGTAACGCCACCACCAAATTTCTCTGTTTGAAGTGTTTCACTCATGGCGTTATTTTTGCTATGTATTCACATTTGGATTGTCTTCAAATTTCAACTTATCTTCATGATTTTCTTCACTATGTTGATTTGATTGCTTTCTGATATATACATACTAGTGTTACATCCTCTCTGACATTCACTTATAGCTAGGTCTTCCTAGTTGAATCTTTTGAACTAAGTGAATGTGATCGGACCCTAATCTCTCTATGCTTTCTATCTCAAACTCTATCTGTCCAAATCATATGCATTCTATTGAAACTGTCGAATGTCTTCTCTGTGTCGCAGCAGAAGACACAGAGACAAACATTAAGTCTGTTTTAAATGATTCATCCTTATTGTTTGAAATCCGGAGAAGCCGGAACGACTATCCGACAAACCTGGAGGGCGTGGGAACGTGGGACAACTCTGAGTATGTTGCATGCTTGCCACGTGCCCCTCGAATGTGAACCGCCAGGGCACTGAGTAATTGCGCCAGCCGCACACTTCCTTATAAATACATGTCCCTTGCGGTAAAGAAAACCTTCTTCCACCTCTCCACCTCGTCAAAACCCTAGCGCCACCGCTAGCTCTCGACGACGCCAGCGACGAAGCGCTTAGCTGCCGCGACTTCTCCGACGCCGTCCTCACGCCGGCTGCGAACATCGTCCTCTCCGACGCCGCCGTAGGTGTCCTCCGTCCGCCAAGTTAGGGCACGGTGGATTGAACTGCTCGGTCTCCTACTCATCCCATCTTGCAGTTCTTCGTGTGGTAAATACAACTCTATTTTTACCATCTTTTTGATCCTCAAAGATTCATCCTATTTACCAAAATTGCTTTCTGCCTATACAATGTTAGATCGATTCTTTCTGCATCTCATACTGCCTAGTATATTCACTTAAGCTTCATATCTAGTTAGATTCCTCACTTGTACTTATTCACGGATTCGTACAAATCTGGAACCAACTGTCAACATATAAGTGAATGTATTCGCATCATGAGGTCAATGTCTTCGAACTGATTTATCTTCAAAATCTTCTGAGAATGCATATGACCTCTTCCCCTCCCCTCGCATCTCTAATGATGTCACAGGTACATGTCCGTGGGAGAATCCCTTGGTTCTCGTAGTCTGCATCCGTTTGCAGAATTCTTACAGCATCACATTAACTCTCCCGAAGCCAGTTCATGTTTGTCCAGCAAGCGAAAGCCTTTGAAGCCTTTGAACGTGTTGAAGCCATTTAGTTTGAAGTTCATGGCTGCAGAGAAATCAGTAAGGAAGGGTGGCAGACAGCGTCGTGGAGGAACATCAAGAGATTTGCCTGATGACCTCGCAAAGCTTTACAAGACAGATCCTGAAGAGAATTATAATCAGCGCAAGACACGAATCCAATGGATTCGACGATATTGGGCTGAACAATGGTTCAAATACAAGTTCGTGACCTAGGAATATGCTGAGAAGAACGCTATCAAAAGTCCTTGGGGTGATATTCTCTTTCGAGACCTTCCACCCAAGAATAGAGCTAAAGCTATTGCACACGGTTTCTATCCTTGTATGGTCCGTGGACCTCAGCCTGAAAATGCCGACCCATCGTCATTGCTCTGGTGTCGTGACGATAATCTCTTCAAGCGCAATTTCCAGCACGCAAAGGCATCGGCCAAGGAAAACAAGAAGTCATTGGGATTAGACTTCAACCCTGGTCCCTCTGCTCCCGTCTTGTGACTCACGTGATGCAGAACCCAATGTCATCGGTCTGTTCTACAATCTTGATGGCCTCATCACTCACATCTCAGTCCAAGGTGCCAAAGTGGATCATTTTGATGATGATACTGACACTGATGAAGCCCCAGCTCCTACTCCAAAGCTGCAGAAGCCAAAGAAGGCTAAGGCTTCAAGATCAGCTCCTCCTCCAAAAGCTTCACGTGCAAAGCCACCGCCATCGCACCTCCACGAAGGCGATGTGCAGTCTTAAGATCTATCACGTATCTCCAAGAAGACGGAGAAGAAAAAGATAATCGTCAAAAATACTGATCATACATTGACTCCTGCTGCCATTCTGCGAGAAGAGCACATTGATCTATCCAACGATGAAGATCTTGCAGATGATGCTCTTGAGCAACTGATCAAGAGCAAGGAAGAAGCAGAGATCTTCAATGATTTGCCTCTCTTTGATGTGGCAATCATCCATAACTTCATTGATGAGTGGTTTGACACCCCAAATCTCAGCTTTGGAGATCTGCAACTTCCCATTGGCCTCAGCGTCTCCTTCAATGGCTCCATTGCTTCTGAGCTAGCTCTTGCTCCGGTAGCATCGTTGAACTGAAGCACAAGATCGACTATGAGAAAGCTCAGTTCAAGAAGCATGTGGCAGAGCTCAACGTGCAAGATGTCAAAAACTTCAAGATCATGCTGCACGGGCTCAAAGAAGCCTTTCTCAAGAAGCTTGAAGAAGCTAAAGGCTATCGTGAGCGCATGAAGAGTATGGCTGACAAATGTGTGCAAGCCCACAATGAGGCTGAGAAGCGCAAGGCTCTTGGTCGTCCTGGCATGGACCCTAGAATGGCTGCAAAGAAGTTGAAGCCATCAACTGACCAAACTGCACCTTCAAGGCAGGAAGAACCTCGCATAGTCTTCCCAAGCAGCATGACTGGCTCGAAGCCAAAGGTCAGGTCAACCACTTCAGAACTGAAGAAGACGAGGACTGCCGAGACTGAAGCCACAAAAAGGAAAAATTCTGAAGCCTCTAATGTTGCTCCCTCCAAGAAGAAGCGCAAAACCAAGAAGAATCGGGCTGCTCCCATAGAGCCCTTAGTTGTTGAACCTATCTCAATGGTTCGCCCTGCATCTGAACACCAAGAATGATGGATGATAGTTCATGAGCCTGCTTCCAAAGAGGCTCATGAAGCTGAAGACATTCCAGCAGATGATCCCACCGCTGCTGAAGACATTGGTCACAATGACAATGTTGAAGATGATGAAGTTCTTCCTCAGACGCCAATTGCTCAGGATGCATCATGGGCTGATCACTCACAACAACAAGACTCCCCGAGTCATCCCCAACAACAACAAGTCACACCACCTATGCAAGAAGAAGAGCATGACTTTGAGGCCCAGCCAACTCCATCTCCAAAGGCGTCGCCAGCATTCCGCAGGCTTCGCAAAGGACCAAGGCCTCAAGTCCCTCTTTCGAGCGTTCCAAAAGGAGAAGTGCACCACCAATCATTGCCGCGTCAAGTGTTTCCAGAAGCCACTCCGACAGTGAATGTCTCCGTGTCTGAAGCCAAAGCTGCTGAAGACAATCCGGCTGCATCAGCCGATGACAACCAAGAAGAAGATCGTGTCCCTACTCCCCCCATTACTGAAGAAGTTGTTCCTGAAGTGAACGTACCAGTGCCCGACCCTCCAGCTCATCAAGTGGAGGTTGAAAAGCTTGAGGCTGCCACCACCAACACAGATGAAGCCAACGACATAGTCATAGCTGAAGCAAATGTGGAGCCTGCACCAACCAATGTGCCAGAAGCCAATGATGCAACTGCTCCTGAAGCATCTGTTGTGCAGCCTGACGCCTCAGTTGTTGCCACTGCTCCTGTTCCCCACCAAGGCCCCATACAATTGAGCAAGCATACAACCATGGTCAGCTGATCACTGTCAAATGGCCCATTCTGGTCCCTCCGCCTAATGCCTCTGGCCCTCAGTTTGATTATCATGTTGAGCATAGGCCTCTGGTCCAGAAACCAAAGCCAAGACTGCCAAGGTTCCCAGGTACTGCCACTTCTACATGGTCCTTCAATGCAAATGGCTTCAAAGCCCACAACACCTTCTTTGACAGAGCAAAGAACCCCTACTCAAGGCCAAGAATATCATCGGATCGTTTACGAGCTATCAGCGAAGCTATTACTCATGCGTTACAGCATGATCAAGGGCGCATTTTCCCTCATATCGCCTCGACACTTTGAAGCTATTCTTTGGACTGCCATGCTTAGAAGAAGCACTTGGCCCTTTTCGTGATGCAGTGCTGCTCAGCTTTGTGACGATGACAAAGAACATTGGAATGAGGAACTTTTGCTTCAATTCTATGCTACCGTCCACATTCGCGTCTATTACAGGGATACAAAGACATGGTTTCTCGAGTGGATGACAGGAAATGTTCATCATGAAGCCAAAGCTCTTGACGTCATTGAGCTTACAGGCCTACCCACTCCCGGAGAACTGTTCGAACCTGATTGTCAACTCCACCGCAATGCACTAGAGAGCATCTTCCATAAGCGAGAGCCCAACATGAGCGGATGTTGAGCATGATGAAGCCTTTGCCACCGAAGCTGAATACCCAAAGGAGTTCTTTGTTGATGACCTTGAGTATCCGCCTCGCACAATATATCGCATCATCGGCGAACTCTATGGCCTATCAAAGGGCATTCATCACCGCAAAACTTGAAGGAGCCATGATGACATTGGTCTTTTACATCCTCAATGGCATCAACTTCAATACACAAGAATTCTTCATCCGACAGGCTGCGTCTGGTTACGACCTTTTGGCCTGAAATTCTATGCTCCATGGGTCATGCGCCTCATCAAGCTACACTCTGCTATCAACTATCAGCCCTCTGCTGCAATCATCCGATCTTTCTACCGAGAGGTTGATATGTCGATTGAAGCCATATACCCACAGGCCTGCCAAGAAGCCTCTTTGTCTTCAAAATGCTGATCACCAAAGCTTCACTCAACCCATGGAAGGAGTCCAAGCGAGAACTTCGTGTCTATCCAATGGCTGGCAACACTAAATGCGCCTCACCATGCACAAACTGAAGCTCTTGAGAGCACAATTGCCCAAAGGCCTAAGAAGCACTCTCGCGTCCTAAATGACCGAGAACTTCTTGTGGCACCGCATCGTAAACAAGACAAGCATCACTTACGGCTCAAGCGGCGGATGCAAAGCCTCTTGGTGGACGTCAATCGCATTCGAAATCTTGCCACCAAGAATGCTTTTGTCACTCACGAGACCTGTCGGTGATCATGGAAGAGTTTGACACTGCTCAGTGCTGAAGGAGATCTTCAAGACGATGGCTTCACTGAAAGATTCAAGTTTGACTCCACTCCTCCACGGAATGCTGTCCTATGTCGAACTCCATCCCTTGAAGACTCTGACTATTCTTCCTCCACGGCAACTGTGAATGCCAAAGTGATCGATGATGAAGACGATGCTACTTCACCGCCCCCTACTTCTGCACGCATCGACACTGCAGCAAGTTAAATGCGTGGCGCCAAACAACAACGACAACCCTGCTGCTTCACCTACTCCTCATGGGAACGAGTAGATGCTCTATGTCTTCAAACCTTTTTGGTCCTTACTGACAAAAGGGGGAGAAGCATATGAGTTTGATAGTCTTCAAGCGGGTTCATATGGGAGGTTGCTTTATATTTTGCCTAGTGTTTACAACTCTCGCTTTTGATATATTTGGTTCTTTGAGTTGTAACACTTAAACTCGATGGTCGTCTGCTACTTATTTGCTTTTCTGTGATGCGATGATAAATTCCGCATGTGCGATGATAACTTCCGCACTTAGATCATTCTGCAGACGTCCATTTTTCATTATGCATGTCATTCTCTTAGTTATATCATTTCATGCATGATGAATTATCTTCATAAGTTGAAGAGGATCTCCACAAGTACAACCTGCCATGTGCATTTGCATTCCAAAAGCAAATTACTTATATGCACATCTTCAGGGAGCCTTTGCCACTTATGAAGACAATACCTATCCTTTACAATTTCACATACTTTATCCCCATTGAAAACTTCAACGGTTTGTCATCAATCACCAAAAAGGGGGGAGATTGTAAGTGCATCTAGTGCCACCCCTAGTTGGTTTTGGAGTATTGACGACAAATTTGGTTGAGGGACTAATGTGTTTGTGAGAATTGCAGGATAACACAGGTAGTGTCCCTCATTGATTCGATTTACCTACCGGAGATGACCTGTAAAAATGTACGAAGACATTGACGACAATGGTGGTATGTGAAGATATTCATATTGAAGACTATGACATGAGAAGACATTGAGTTAAGACTATGGAGCGCGAAGACTGTGTCATTTCGTTGTTTCCTTTTTCTTCTTTGTTGAGTCATAGGAACCACCCGTACTGTTAAGTGCGGTCCAAGTGAACAAAGTCAGAATGACTGAAGTGATGCTCAACCCAAATCCTATGTCTTCGAGCGAAGACAATGAGAGCAAATCTTATCCAGAGCTGGATGAGTCAGCTTTGCTTGTAGCCCAAGTAAAGTTGCCGTGTGTGTTTGAAATCGACCGTTGGAACACGTGTCGGTTCCTTAGTGACCTGTGGTCATTTCGGACATATCAGTCGGGTTGCCTAGTGGCTATAAATATCCCACCCCTACACCATAAATTGGTGGCTGCTCGGAAGTTAGTGCACGGCTTTTGTCGTTTGAGAGCAACCCACCTCGAAGCCTTTGAGAGAGAGAATTCCTTGCGAGGACAAAGCCCAAACACCCAGAGCCAAAGAGTGTTAGGCATCACTTAAGCCTTTCTGTCTGCGTGACCTGAAGACTTATTACACTTGAGGACTGTGAATCCTCCAGCCGGTTAGGCGTCGCGTTCTAAGCATCCAAGAGTCATTGTGGATCGCCAGTGAACGAAGTCTATGAAGGTTCGGAAGTCTACCTTGAAGACTTACTAGAGAGATTGGGCGAGGACTGTGTGTCCTTAGCTCAAGGGGAATAAGGTGAAGACGCGGTCTTCTGAGTTGAATCTCAGCCTCCCTAACCAGACGTCTGATTGTCACAAAGCTGGGAACTGGTCCAACAAATCATGTGTCTTCAACAAGTGACTGGTTCTCTCCTCTTACTCCCTTTATTTAGAGTTTGTCTTCGTGAAGTCATTGCCTATTTGTCGTATATGTTTGACTTCATTGCTTGACTACTATCGTTGGTTGGCTTCATACTATCTTCCATCCTGATCCTTACTACTAAGCTGCTATTAGTCTTTGTACTTTCACATTATTGCATACTTAACTTTGGCTTGCTTGTTGTAGTTTATCTTCCGCTGCATATCAATTAGGTCATTTCTATTGTTTGTCTTCGAAACTTCCACGTTTTGAAGACTTTCATAAAAATCGCTTATTCACCCCCCTCTAGTCGATAACTAGCACTTTCAGTGTGCCTGACAAAGGATTTCAGAAGCTACTGAAAATATTGAAAAATAAGCTTCCAAAGGATAACGGATTGCTCAATAGTACGTACGCTGTATGCCCTCTAGGATTGTAGGCACGGAAGATACATGCATGCCCTAATGACAGCATCCTCTACCGTGGTGCGTACGAGGATTTGAACGCATGCCCGGTATGCGGTGCATTGCGGTATAAGATCAGATAAGATGACCCTGGTGATGTTGACGGCGAGCGACCCAGGAAGAGGGTTTCTGCCAAGGTGATGTGGTATGCTCCTATAATACCATGGTTGAAACGTCTGTTTAGAAACAAAGAGCATGCCAAGTTGATGCGATGGCACAGAGAGGACCGTAAGAAAGATGGGAAGTTGAGAGCACCCTCTGATGGGTCGCAGTGGAGAAAAATCGAGAGAAAGTACTGGGAGGAGTTTGTAGGTGACGCAAGGAATGTATGGTTTGGTTTAAGCGCGGATGGCATTAAACCTTTTGGCGATTAGAGCAACAATCATAGCACCTGGCCCGTGACTCTATGTTTCTACAACGTTCCTCCTTGGCTGTGCATGAAGCGGAAGTTCATTATGATGCCAGTTCTCATCCAAGGCCCTAAGCAACCCGGCAACAACATTGATGTGTACCTAGGGCCATTAGTTGAAGAATTTTTATAGCCGTGGAATGGAAACAATGTACATTTGTGGGATGAGCACAAACTGGAGGAATTTGACCTGCATGTGTTGCCGTTTGTAACCATCAATGATTGGCCTGCTCTCGGTAACCTTTCGGGACAGACAAATAAGGGATACCACGCTTGCACACACTGTTTAGATGAGACCGAAAGTATATACCTGGACAAATGCAGGAAGAATGTGTACCTGGGGCATCGTCGATTTCTTCCGACCAACCATCAATGTCGAAAGAAAGGCAAGCATTTCAAAGGCGAGGCAGATCACCGGAAGAAGCCCAGCATCCGTACCGGTGATCACATACTTGCTATGGTCAATGATTTACATGTAATCTTTGGAAAGGGTCCCGGTGGACTATCTTTCCTGAATGACGCTGAGGGACGCGCACCCATGTGGAAGAAGAAATCTATATTTTGGGACCTACCCTATTGGAAAGACCTAGAGGTCCGCTCTTCAATCAACGTGATGCACGTGACGAAGAACCTTTGCGTGAACCTGCTAGGATTCTTAGGCGTGTATGGGAAGACAAAAGATACACCGGAGGCACGGGAGGACCAGCAACATGTGCATGAAAAACACGGCATGCCTCCAAAGCAGTATGAAGGTCCTGCCAGCTACGCTCTTACCAAAGAAGAGAAGGAAATCTTTTTTGAATGCACCTTTCGATATGAAGGTCCCGTCGGCTTCTCGTCAAATATAAAGGGAATAATAAATATGCCGGAGAAAAGTTCGTAACCTAAAGTCTCATGGTAGCACGTGATTATGACGCAACTGCTTCCTGTTGCATTGAGGGGGATTCTACCGGAAAACGTTCGATTAGCCATTGTGAAGCTATGTTCATTCCTCAATGCAATCTCTCAAGGTGATCGATCCATAAATCCTACCAAGGTTAAGGACTGATGTGGCGCAATGTCTTCTCAGTTTTGAGCTGGTGTTCCCACCATCCTTCTTCAATATCATGACGCATGTCCTAGTTCATCTAGTCGACGAGATTGTCATTTTGGGCCCTGTATTCTACACAATATGTTCCCCTTTGAGAGGTTCATGTGAGTCCTAAATAAATATGTCCGTAACCGCGCTAGGCTAGAAGGAAGCATCTCCATGGGCCATCAAACAGAGGATGTCATTGGCTTTTGTGTTGAATTCATTCCTGACCTTAAGAAGATTGGTCTCCCTCAATCGCGGTATGAGGGGAGACCCATTTGGAAAAACATGCTAGGAGGGGACTCAATAATATGTAGGGACGGGCATTCATGGTCTCAAGCACACTACAGTTCTCTGAACTCTACCTTGGTGACCCGTATGTCGATGAACACAAGAACATTCTGCGCTCCAAACACCCGGGCGGTGACGATTGGATTACATGTGAACACATCAGGAATTTCGGCAGTTGGTTGCAAACACGTCTCAGGGGTGACAACACTGTTTCTGATGAGCTGTACTCATTGGCCAGGGGACCATCTTCGACTGTATTGATTTACAAAGGGTACGAGATAAATGGGAATACATTTTACACGACCGCCCAAGATCAAAAGAGCACCAACCAAAACAGCGGTGTCTGCTTTGATGCAGCAACCAAGAGGGGAAAGGACACATATTATGGTTACATAGTGGACATATGGGAACTTGAATACGGATATGATTTGAAGGTCCCTTTGTTTCAGTGCAAATGGGTCAATCTGTCAGGAGGCGGGGTACAGGTAGACCCACGGTACGGAATGACAACAGTGGATCTGAATAATCTTGGGTACACAGACGAACCATTTGTCCTAGCCAATGATGTGGTGCAGGTTTTCTATGTGAAGTACATGTCTACCAAACCGAGAAAAAGAAAAGATAAGGAAGCGAACACATCATACGATGAGCCAAAGCGCCACATAGTTCTTTCATGAAAAAGTGACATCGTAGGATTGGAGGGCAACACAGACATGTCTGAAGATTATGAAAAGTTTCATGAAATTCCTCCCTTCAAAGTCAAGGCTGACCCAAGCACCCTGATAAACAGTTGTAACATCCCAAATTTTCAATTTGGAATGTTATACATAGATCATCACTTGCATATCATATTTTATTGCATTTTGGCTCGATCCTAGAAATTTCACGTAGCTCAAGGACCCACGGAGAGAGTTGGAGATTTCGTTATTTTCATATTTGAGTTTTCTCAAATATTGAAAATAGGATCATTTGATTTTATTTATTTTATCTTCAATTATTTCTACTGTCAAAATATGAGAGAGGGAATAAAATGACTTTCCCTAAATAAAGGAATAATGAAGATTTAATAAAAAAAATCAAATATGTTTTTATTTGGAGTTTTTTGCTATTTTATTTGAATTTAGGAAAAATTGCACGTTTTCAAAAATTGCATTTTAGGGCCAAGAAAATGTTCACCTCCTTCTAAATATTTTATTTAGGCGGTGAAAATTTGTTTTGGCATTGTTAGATTTTTATTTATTTTTTTAGAATTTTTCTAAGTCTCGGCGAAATTATTTATAAAAAGCAGCTGCCCGATGGGCGAGGCCCCTTGGTCAACCGCCCGCCGCCCGAGTCCGGCCGGGGCGCCTCGAGGCCTCGGCGCCCCCTTCCCAAGCCGAGCCGCCCCCTCCTTAAATAGCGCCGCCACCGCCTCTCCTCACGCCGCCCGAGTCCGCCACCGAATCGGCCGCCTCGCCTCATTGCCGCCGCCCGCTTCAGCCTTGAGCCGCCGCCCGCCCCGCCCCGCCGCCGAGTCGCTGCCGCCCCGCACCACCCGCTGGAACCCCGAGACCGCCGGAGTTCGATGAGGTAGCCGCGCCGTTCGTCGCCTGTTTTTTGGAGAAAAACCGATCCGGTTTTTTTCTAAAAACCCTAGTTTTTGTTTTTTTAAATAGATCGGTTTCCCTGGTTTGTTTATTTAGCGAGCGTTCGCTCGTTCGTTCGTTTTAACGAACGCGTTCGTCGTTTAGATCCAGTTAATGAACGTTCGTTCGTTAAGCTGTTCGTCGTTTTTCTTTTTCTTGGATTTATTCCGCGATTTTTCTGATCGCGATTTCAGATCCGATTTTCGATCTAGTATAACTTTTCGCTCGTTTATCGGAATCAGGCGATTCAAGCGCCTGGAGTTTCGTCTCGAAACCCTCTTTCCGAATAATTTACTCAAACAAGTTTTTGCCTATGTAAAATTTGACTTAGGTCCAGATTACTAAAACGAAGCCTGTTTCTTTCACCGTTTGATTTTCGTTGCTTCGTTCAAGTTGTTTCTTTTTGCAAACCAGAGTTCTTAAGTTGAACTTTCTGGTTAGATCTTTTATTTGAGTTTTACCTGTGCATTAGATGAGTACTTATTGTGTGTTTGTTTGTTTGCGATAGAGTACCCGGAGTGTGCCGCTTGCTACTTTGAGTCTGTAGGTTTCACGGATCATCAGCAAAGCAAGTAACACTTTGATCATACCCTTTCCATACCCAGTTTTTATGCATTAGATCAATCCCCAAACATTGCATGATTAGGATCTAATTAAATTGTGGGTTTTGGGAATGTAGAGGAGGTAGTACCTATTACCTGTTTTATTATAAAACCCTTGGGAGTTACTTCTATGTTTGCTTATTATGTCATGCTATGCTAGTAGACGTGGATTGGGTGAGTGTATCCATGACAGATGTGAGATTGTTAATTAATGGTTTATTTATGGTGGCAACTTAAACACACATCTGGGTGGATCGAGGTACCTGGGTATTCCAGGATTTCCTGTTTCTTTTTGGACCGCCACCCAGGCTCAAAGGGATCACGAGATTATTCATGCTAGAAACTTCCTGTGCAGCCACAAGCTACTATGGGCTCTAGCATAGTTGAATAAGTGGTGCGAACTCTTACAGTGGTAGACTAGCAGATGTAGAGGGATGTAGGTGTAACTGTCTACCCGTTCGTAAGGTGCTAGCGCTTCTGAAAGATTGTGTCTCTGTCATCCGTTTCTCAAACACCATGTAGTGGAGAATCCCAACGGAGGAGATCGAGTCTTGTGGGGAAAAGTGCACAAACCTCTGCAGAGCGTAACAAACTAATCATGGTTAGCTGTGTCCCCGGTTATGGACATCTTGAGTATCTAGTACTTAGATTATCATGTGAATCTCATCATGTTACTTTAAATAATTATGTTGGGTTAATGATGATATTTTTAATTGGGATTGAGAATGCTGCCAACCATTCTCATTGTTTAACAACCACCATGATATTTAAATAAAATTTATTCCTTTGCAGTAGGGAAAAATTGGCTTTACGCAAAATTGTAACCATAGAGCTTTCCACCAGCCATAAATGCATGTAGTATAGCATTACTCTTTCATATTGCTCTCTATATGTTACATTGCCAGCATATTTCATGTGCTGACCCATTTTCGGGCTGCAACGTTCATGTTGCAGACTTTTCAGACGATGAGTAAGGTGCTTTAGGTCGATGTTCTATACTCAGAGATGCCGTTGGAGTTGATGGACTCGCTTATCTTCCAAGCCTTCCGCTGTTATCGTTATTAGATGGCCTTAAGCCATATTTATTGTAATAATTTCTCTTTTGAGACATTCGATGTAATAAGTGTGTGATTGCTACTCTGTTATAAATTCTTCAAGATCTTTGCGGCGTGTCGAAGATTCTTGATCCAGGGAGGACACTGATGCACAGAGGTCAGACTGTTTGAGGTCTGGTCGCTACAAGATGGTATCAGAGCACAGCTGACTATAGGACACGACCACTAAGCTAAAGCCCTAGATCACTACTCTTTCTTCTCATTTCTGAGTCCTCGTCTTTTCTACTCTTTTAGGATGGCGGATGCA
Organism: Aegilops bicornis; assembly: GCA_021605145.1. NCBI lineage: Eukaryota > Viridiplantae > Streptophyta > Magnoliopsida > Poales > Poaceae > Aegilops > Aegilops bicornis. The sequence goes on along the minus strand of CM038670.1, from coordinate 639,377,674 downwards.
AGGAACAATTTCACACAACCGGATGAAGATACACCCTTTGGATGTCACTTGAAGGAAGTCACTAGATACCTAAAAATCGGAGTACCAAACTTCACCGGGATCTACAACGGCACTTTACCCGAAGAGGAGCGCTAGATGATTCAAGTTCAAGTTCCAGGAAGGACATTTGCACCAGTCATGGATCCCATAGATTTTTCTTTTGATGCACCAACCTTGAGCCTAGGAAAGAGCATGGCAGCCCACATCGCATGGGACGCATTGGAGAAGTTTACCGCAATGAGCTCAAGAATACTATCTACCAGATTTGCGGGCGCCGAGATGAGCAATGGGAAATGATCAGCACCAGGAGGGATAGATCAATCGCAACATATATCTGAGAGTTAAACCAGCACATCCGACGTCAGGAGAAACAGATGTGCGTAGGCATGGAGGATCTGCAGAAGGCTATGACCAAGATCAAGGAGCTAGAGGAAGAACTCAAGGCTACACGTGAAGATTACATGGAAGAAATTGAAGTGCTATTGGAGAAGAATGATCACCTAACCAGGAAGCTCAGAGTTTTCATGCGAGACCCCGCGCCAGGAGGAAATGACGATGATTCCACTTGCCCGAATAACTATATCATCATCGACGACACCGACTCGGACCCCGACGACAGCGATGATGACCATGTTGATGAAGCTGGAGCAGATATCATGGAGTCTTCATCGGAGCAGTTTTTCTAGTTGACCACCATAACAGTAGTAGAAATTCCCCCATTGTAATTAGTTTAGTCCAAGCACTTCTGTAACGATAGTTAGACGATTGTATGCCCTTGTTTGAATTGATTGGAGTGATATTGATTGATTTGTCTTATGTGCATATGGGTAGCGTTTTCTCACTAGACCTCATTCTATTCTATTTTCTCACCCTCCCTAAACTCTCAGATGCCTCCGAGATGCGACACCGGATTTGTTTTCCCACCGGAGATCACTCAGTTGATTCAGCAGCAGAATGCCTTGATTCAAATATTGGTACAGAACCAAGGCAACAGAAGCAACAACAACAACAACAACCCACCACCACCACCACCTGTTGACCATTTGACTCGTTTCTTGAGGCTAAATCCGCCGGTGTTTTCCAGTAGCACCGAGCCGATTGTTGCAGATGATTGGCTCCGAAAGGTTGGAAGGAGCTGACCACGCAAGATGCACCGATGCGTAAAGAGTGCATTTTGCGCACATCGACAGCGGACCCGCAACATTATGGTGGGAGAATTACACAGCCACACACCCTATTGACACGATCACGTGGGATCGATTTGACAAGCTTTCCGTGTATTGCCCACGTCTCAGCAGGAGCTATGGCCATGAAGAAGCGTGATTTCTGCAACTTACGCCAAGGAGGACGTACTGTAAGATAGTATGTGGAGGACTTCAGTAAGTTAGCACGTTATGCCCCAGATGACGTTGCTACAGATGCAGCCAAGCAGGAGAAGTTTCTGGAAGGACTAAATGATGAGCTGAGCATGCAGTTGATGGTGGCCACTTTCAATAACTACCAGGAGTTGGTAGATCGTTCTCTTGTGATTGAAGGGAAGCAGCAACAGATTGATAACCGCAAGAGGAAGTATGGACAGGGAAAGTACAATTACGGAGCTCGGCAAGCTACGCTTTACCCCGAAACTGGGAGGACAATTTCAGCATACCAATGGAGGAGGTAGCTCACACAATCATAATGGTTCCAAGAATGTGAACGGGAATGGAGGAAGCAATGGACAAACCCGCACCAACCCGTCAACCCCAGCCAAGAGAGACCTGAGCCAAGTCACTTGCTTTAAGTGTCAGAAAATTGGACATTATGCTAATGAATGTCCCAAAGCCCAAAATGGAAATGGCAATGGAAGCTCAGGAAATAAGTCGAACCCTTTCAACAGGGGACAGGTGAACCACGTTAACGTGGAGGAGGATGAAGCTCAGCCAGATGCAGTAATAGGTAAGTTTTTGGTTAAGGCATTTACTGCAATTGTTCTTTTTGATACTGGTGCATCGCATTCATACATATCACGGGGATTTGTGGATAAGTACAAACTGCCCACCAAGGTTCTTAGAGCACCTATGCTAGTAAGCTCACAAGGAGCGGAGTATATGGCCAGCCGTGGATGTTTTCAAGTACCTTTGAGCATAGGTAGGCATGTTTTCCCGACGGATTTAATCATTCTGGAATCGCAAGGTTTGGACGTGATGCTAGGTATGGATTGGCTATCGATGTATGGAGGGAACATTGATTGCGCCAGTAAGTCGATTTTGCTTACCACCCCAGAAGGAAGAAGAATCAAGTATGTGTCACGGCATGAGCCGAGGAGAACGCAAGTAAATTCCTTATCAGGAGTTGTGCAGGAGGAAGTACCCGTGGTAAAGGATTTCCCCGACGTGTTCCTAGAGGAGTTGCCAGGCATGCCACCGGATAGAGACATTGAGTTTTTGATTGAACTACTGCCAGGCACATGGCCGATATCTAAGAGACCGTACCGGATGCCCGCACAAGATTTGGAAGAAATTAAGAAGCAGATTAAGGAGTTACTGGAAAAAGGTTTTATTCGCCCAAGTTCTTCGCCTTGGGGATCGCCAGAACTTCTAGTGGAGAAGAAGGATGGATCATTGAGAATGGTTGTTGATTATCAAGGATTGAATGAAGTAACTGTCTAGAACAAGTACCCATTGCTAATGATCAACGACTTGTTTGACCAATTGCAAGGAGCTAAGGTATTTTCCAAGATCGATTTGTGATCAGGATACCATCAGTTGAAGATTCGAGAGCAGGATATACCTAAGACGGCTTTTACCAGCAGGTATGGGCTGTATGAGTATACCGTTATGTCATTCGGGCTGACTAACGCACCTGCCTATTTCATGAACATGATGAACAAGGTGTTTATGGAGTTTTTGGATAAGTTTGTCGTGGTGTTCATTGATGATATTTTGGTCTACTCAAAGAATGAAGAAGAGCATAAGGAGCATTTGCGTTTGGTAGTCGAGAAGGTCAGAGAACATACGTTATATGCCAAGTTCAGCAAATGTGAGTTTTGATTGAAGGAAGTAGGATTTCTCGAACATGTTACATCCGGAGAAGGTATAGCAGTAGATCCCACTAAAGTTGTCACTGTGACCAACTGGGAAGCACCAACGAAATTTGTAGAGATCCAGAGTTTTCTTGGACTGGCAGGATACTACCGGAGATTCATTGGGAATTTCTCGAAGATTGCGAAGCCTATGACGGAGTTGTTGAAGAAGGACACCAAGTTCAATTGGACTAGGGAATGTGAGGCTAGTTTCCAAGAGTTGAAGAAACGTTTGGTTACCTCACCAGTGTTGATTCTGCCAGATCAAAGCAAGGATTACGAGGTATATTGCGACGCTTCACGTCGAGGACTTGGAGAAGTGCTTATGCAGGAGGGAAGAGTTGTTTCGTATGCTTCACGACAACTTAAGCCTCATGAGTTGAATTATGCTACTCATTATTTGGAGTTAGCAGCCGTAGTACACGCACTAAAGACTTGGAGACATTTTCTCATTGGAAACCATTATGAGGTGTACACGAATCACAAGAGTTTGAAGTACATCTTCACGCAGAAGGAGTTGAATCTCAGGCAAAGGAGATGGTTGGAGCTCATCAAGGACTATGATATGAGATTGCATTATCACCCCGGAAAGGCTAACGTAGTAGCAGATGCGTTGAGTCGCAAGAGCCATGTCAACACACTAATGACCGGAGGTTTACCAAAAGAGTTAGCCGAGGAATTTCGAGAGCTACGTTTGGAGATAGTTCTGAGAGGCTATGTAGCAGCGTTGGAGATACAATCTACTTTGATGGATAAGATTAGAGAAGCTCAGAAGACGGATAAGGAGATTGCCACTATGAAGGACAAAATGAGCAAGGGAAAAGCTAAGGGATTTCGTGAGGATGAGCACGATACCTTATGGTTTGAGGACCGCGTTTATGTGTCTAATGATCCGGAGATCAGGAAGTTGATTCTGCAAAAGGCCCATGATTCGCCGTATTCGATTCACCCAGGAAATACCAAGATGTATTTGGATTTGAAGGATACTTTCTGGTGGACCGGAATGAAGAAGGATATTGCAGAGTATGTAGCAGTTTGTGATGTATGTCAGAGAGTGAAGGCAGAACATCAGAAACAAGCTGGATTGTGACAACCATTGTCGATACCCGAATGGAAGTGGGAAAAGTTAGGCATGGATTTTATCACGGGATTGCCCAGGACTCGTTCAGGCTATGACTCGATTTGGGTTGTAGTCGATCGTTTAACGAAGGTAGCTCATTTCATCCTAGTGAAGACTACCTACAGCAGTGCCAAGTTGGCTAAGATATACATGAACCGGATCGTATGTCTGCATGGAGTTCCAAGGAGTATCGTATCAGATAGAGGAACCCAATTCACCTCAAAGTTTTGGAATCAGTTGCACGAAGCTTTGGGAACCAGACTAGAGTTCGATCTGACTTTTCATCCAGAGATGGATGGATGGCCGAGAGAGTCAATCAGATTTTGGAGGATATGCTGAGAGCATGTGCATTGGATTATGGATCAAGTTGGGATGACAACTTGTCGTATGCGGAGTTTTCTTATAACAACAACTGTCAAACCAGTTTAAAGATGGACCCTTTCGGAGCCTTGTACGGAAGGAGGTGCAGAACCCCGTTGTTGTGGGATGAATTTGGAGACCGCCAGTTGTTTCGACCTGATTTGATTAAGGAGTCTGAACAGAAGGTGAAGTTGATTCGCGACAGGCTCAAGGTAGCCCAGTCTAGGCAGAATAACTATGCGGATTCTTAACGCAAGGAGACAGTTTTTGAAGTCGGAGATAGAGTCTATCTTCGAGTATCACCACTTCGAGGAGTTAAGCGTTTTGGTGTTAAAGGAAAGTTAGCGCCACGTTTTGTGGGACCGTACAAAGTTTTGGAGCGCATGGGAGAAGTTGCTTATAAGTTAGAATTACCCGAAGGATTGTCAGGAGTTCACGACGTGTTCCACGTTTCTCAGTTGAAGAAGTGCCATGCGGAGATGGCTGATATACCTCTAAGAGATATTGTGCCGTTGGAAGCTGTCCAGTTGGGTAACGATTTGACCTACGAGGAGAAACCCGTCGAAATTCTCGAATATGCCAGCCGAGTCACCCGCAGCAAGGTAATCAAGTTCTGCAAAGTTCAGTGGAGCCACCACTCCGAGGATGACGCCACCTGGGAGCGAGAGGAAGATCTGCTTAAGGCCCACCCTCACCTATTTTCTAGCCAACCCGAATCTCGAGGGCGAGATTCATCTTAAGGGGGGTAGGTTAGTAACATCCCAAATTTTCAATTTGGAAAATTATACATAGATCATCACTTGCATATCATATTTTATTGCATTTTGGCTCGATCCTAGAAATTTCACGCATCTCAAGGACCCACGGAGAGAGTTGGAGATTTCGTTATTTTCATATTTGAGTTTTCTCAAATATTGAAAATAAGATCATTTGATTTTATTTATTTTATCTTCAATTATTTCTACTGTAAAAATATGAGGGAGGGAATAAAATGACTTTCCCAAAATAAAGGAATAATGAAGATTTAATAAAAAAATCAAATAAGTTTTTAATTGGAGTTTTTTGCTATTTTATTTGAATTTAGGAAAAATTGCACGTTTTCAAAAATTGCATTTTAGGGCCAAGAAAATGTTCACCTCGTTCTAAATATTTTATTTAGGCGGTGACAATTTGTTTTGGTATTTTTAGATTTTTATTTATTTTTCTAGAATTTTTCTAAGTTTCGGCCAAATTATTCAAAAAAAACGCGCGCGCCCGCACCCGACAGGGCCGAGGCCCCGCCAGGCTGGCCCAACCGCCACCGCCTCTCCCGCGGGAGACCGCATAGCTGCGCCGCCCGAGTCCGGCCGGGGGACGCCTCCCGAGGCCGCCTGACGCCCCTTCGCCAAGCCGAGCCCCCCTCCTTAAATAAGCGCCATTGCCGCCTCTCCTCATGTCGCCTTGAAGTCGCCCGCCGCTGCCGCCGCCGACGCTGCCGAGCCGCCCGAGCCGCCCCGCCCTGCCACCGAGTCACCGCCTCCCCGCACCACCTGCCGGAACCCCGAGCCGGCCGGAGTTCGATGAGGTAGCCGCACCGTTCGTCGCTAGTTTTTCGGAGAAAAACTGATCCGTTTTTTTTCTAAAAACCCTAGTTTTCGTTTTTTTAAATAGATCGGTTTCCCCGGTTTATTTATTTAGCGAGCGTTCGCTCGTTCGTTCATTTTAACGTACGTGTTCGTCGTTTAGATCCAGTTAACGAACGTTTGTTCGTTAAGCTGTTCGTCATTTTTCTTTTTCTCGGATTTATTCCGCGATTTTTCTGATCGCGATTTCTAATTCGATTTTCGATCTAGTATAACTTTTCGCTCGTTTATCGGAATCAGGCGATTCAAGCGCCTGGAGTTTCGTCTCAAAACCCTCTTTCTGAATAATCTACTCAAACAAGTTTTTGCCTCTGTGAAATTTGACTTAGGTCAAGATTAGTAAAACGAAGCCTGTTTCTTTCGCCGTTTGATTTTCGTTGCTTCGTTCAAGTTGTTTCTTTTTGCAAACCGGAGTTCTTAAGTTGAACTTTCTGGTTAGATATTTTATTTGAGTTTTACCTGTGCATTAGATGAGTACTTATTGTGTGTTTGTTTGTTTGCGATAGAGTACCCGGAGTGCGCCGCTTGCTACTTTGAGTCTCTAGGTTTCACGGGTCATCAGCAAGGCAAGTAACACTTTGATCATACCCTTTTCATACCTAGTTTTTATGCATTAGATCAATCCTCAAACATTGCATGATTAGGATCTAGTTAAATTGTGGGTTTTGGGAAAGTAGATGAGGTAGTACCTATTACCTGTTTTATTATAAAACCTTTGGGAGTTACTTCTACGTTTGCTTATTATGTCATGCTATGCTAGTAGACGTGGATTGGGTGAGTGTATCCATGACAGATGTGAGATTGTTAATTAATGGTTAATTTAAGGTGGCAACTTATAGACACATCTGGGTGGATTGAGGTACCTGGGTATTCCAGGATTACTGTTTCTTTTGGACCGCCACCCGGGCTCAAAGGGATCATGAGATTATTCATGCTAGAAACTTCCGTGTGCAGCCACAAGCTACTATGGGCTCTAGCATAGTTGACTAAGTGGTGCGAACTCTTACGATGGTAGACTAGCGTATGTAGAGGGATGTAGGTGTAACTGTCTACCCGTTAAATAAGGTGCTAAGCGCTTACGAAGATCGTGTCTCGGTCATCCGTTTCTCAAATACCATGTAGTGCGAGAATCCCAACGGAGGAGATCGATTCTTGTGGGGAAAAGTGCACAAACCTCTACAGAGTGTAACAGACTAATCATGGTTAGCTGTGTCCCCGGTTATGGACATCTTGAGTATCTAATACTTGGATTATCATGTGAATCTCATCATGTTACTTTAAATAATTATGTTGGGTTAATGATGATATTTTTAATTGGGATTGAGAATGCTGTCAACCATTCTCATTGTTTAACAACCACCATGATAGTTGAATAAAATTTATTCCTTTGTAGTAGGGAAAAATTGACTTTATGCAAAATTGTAACCATAGAGCTTTCCACCAGCCACAAATGCATGTAGTATAGCATTACTCTTTCATATTGCTCTCTATGTGTTACATTGCCAGCATATTCCATGTGCTGACCCATTTTCGGGCTGCAACGTTCATGTTGCAGACTTCTCAGACGATGAGTAAGGTGCTTTAGGTCGAGGTTCTATACTCAGTGATGCCGTTGGAGTTGATGGACTCGCTTATCTTCCAAGCCTTCCGCTGTTATCGTTATTAGATGGCCTTAAGCCATATTTATTGTAATATTTCCTCTTTTGAGACATTCGATGTAATAAGTGTGTGATTGCTACTCTGTTATAAATCCTTCAAGTCATGCGTGTCAAAGCATTCTTGATCCGAGGATGACAACGATGCATGAGGTCAGACTGTTTGAGGTCTGGTCGCTACAACAGTGCATAGAAGGTGTTTGATGAAATGCTAGATGGCTTTGGGCATTTTTTGGAATTTCTGAATTTTTTTGTGGTGAGGTACTGATGCACGACAAAGGCGATGGCAAAATTTCATTATTTTTGGAGTGGTTTAGAATAGGTTTTCTGCAAGGAATTTGAATCTGGTTCAAATTTCATTTGAATGAAATTTGAAAATTTTGAACTATGGATCAGAAGGTTTTTGGTGAAATGGAGTGTGGGCACTGTCATGAAGTTGGAGTAATTTTTTTGGTTTTAAAAGAGCTAGGAAAATTTGGAATATGCTAAATATGTCAAAAATATTTTTTGTTCATAGAAAGTTTTTATATATGACTATGGATATATGAGCAATGATGATCCATGGATGTATGCATTGATATATGAGAAATGATATTCATAGAATATTTACCAACTATATGTATTTTTGTTCATATATGTATTTTTTTCATAGCATTTTTTTCATGTATATATGTATGTGGCTATGTATGTATAGACGGATATCATTTTTTTCCATGTATGTCGTTGTCGATATACCCCCTCCCCGATAATTTCGACATGAGGGGGGCGATATACCCCCTCCCCGATAACATTAATTTCCATGTATGTCATTGTTGGAAGAAGGAGGAGAAGAAGGAGAAGAAGAGGAGAGGAAGAAGAGGAGAAAAAAGAGGAAGAAGAGGAAGAAGAAGAAAAAAAGAGGAGATGAAGAAAAAAATAGAATTATTCTATTTTGGTCTTCTTATCCTCTATTCCTTCTTCTTCTCCTCTTTTTTTTGTTCTTCTATTTTTTCTTCTTCTCCTCTATTCCTTCTTCTTCTCCTCTTTTTTTTCTTCTTCTTCCTCTTCTTATCTTTTATCGGGAACGAGGGTTGTCGGTGTCAAAACTGGCGGATCTCGGGTAGGGGGTCCCGATCTGTGCGTCAAGGCAGATGGTAACAGGAAGCAAGGGACACAGATGTTTACCCAGGTTCGGGCCCTCTCGATGGAGGTAAAACCCTACTTCCTGCTTGAATAATATTGATGATATGAGTAGTAAAGGAGTAGATCTACCACGAGATCGTAAAGGCTAAATCCTAAGAGCTAGCCTATGATGGTATGATTGTAATTGTGATCGACCTTCTAAGGACCAACCTCTCCGGTTTATATAGACACCGGAGAGGGCTAGGGTTTACATGGAGTTAGTTAAAAGAAAGGAAACACAATATCCGGATCGCCAAGCTTGCCTTCCACGCAAAGGAGAGTCCCATCCGGACACGGGCCGAAGTCTTGAGTCTTGTATCTTCACGCTTCAATAGTCCAGACGTTGTACAGTCTGGCTGTCCGGATACCCCTAATCCAGGACTCCCTCAAGAGCCCCTCAACCAGGCTTCAATGACGATGAGTCCGGCACGCAGTATTGTCTTTGGCATTGCAAGGCGGGTTCCTTCTTCGAATACTCCAAAGTAATCATCGAACACTTAGACCGTGTCCGGATCTGCGAGATGATCTTCATATGCCACCGTAGGGAGAATGATATTTCACAAATGCAATCTGCTGACAACTTTTTTCGATGACGCGACTTGTTATTACGGTTGGATCATTATTCGAACCGTTTTCCCACAACCAGGTACAACGCATATTACGAAGCGGTTTCCTTGACACGTCTTGTCGAAGGAGAGATCGCGTCCCCTTATCACGGGATTCTCATCAATACGAGTATGGGTCATCCCACCACGCCATAAAGCGTGGCGCTTGGGTAGCAAGCGATTCCCAACGGGCAAGTGGGGAGGCGTACCGCTTTCGGCACCTCTATAAAGGGATAAGATTTCCTCATTTTTACCCACGCCTTCCTCCTCCTTCACCCACTCTTGACCCCTCGAGCTCCAGCGCCCAAGCCCTCGTCTCCTTCTCACAGCTAAACATGTCCAGAGCAGGAGGCAAGTGGGTGGCTTCCACCATCAAGGAGAAGCACATCACAAACCTTCGGGCGGCCGGATACTTGGCCACGGACATAGCGCACCGGCTACCGGACGCCGGGCAGGTCATTCCGACCCCAGGAACCCACGAGAGGGTCGCATTCGTTGCCCACTTCGTCCGTGGACTGGGATTTCCTCTCCATCCCTTCGTCCGCGGGCTCATATTCTACTACGGACTAGATTTCCATGATCTAGCCCCAAATTTCGTCCTCAACATCTCGGCGTTCATCGTCGTATGCGAGGCCTTCCTCCACATCTGACCTCATTTCGGCCTATGGCTGCAAACCTTCTGCGTGAAGCCGAAGATTGTAAGCGGCCAGCAAGCGGAGTGCGGAGGAGCCATGGTGGGCAAGATGCCTAATGTCACCTGGCTGGACGGCTCCTTTGCGGAGACCGTAAAGGGATGGCAATCGGGGTGGTTCTACATCACCGAACCGCTTGGCGCCAAGCTGGCGGCGGCCCCCGACCAGGTCTGGAGCCCCATGCGGCTCACCTCCTGGGAAAGGAAGGGCCTATCCTGGGGCAATTTTCCACGGAGCTGACCGGACTCCAGACATGCATCAAAAGCATGAAGGACAAGAACATCAAGCTTGTCAACATGATCCAGGCCATGCTTATTCGCCGGATCCTGCCCTGTCAAAGGCGGGCAGTCAATCTATGGGAGTTCGTCCCGACTGAACACCAGACGCTCCGGAAGCTCTATGACATGACGCACCAAGGCGCATGGAAGGTGTTGTTCAAGGCCTCTGAAGTGCCTCCTCCCACATCCGAGGACCGCGGGCTTCACGCCACGCAGGCTCCTAGTCAGGTGAGTTCTCAGACTACCACTAGACTCGGTTTTTCCCAATATGTTCAACGGAGATCCTTAAGTAGTTATACATATTTGCCTCAGAATTATGTGGAGACAGCGGAGCAGGTTTACTGTCCGGCTCCACTGCCAGAGGGCCCAGCTGACGCTGTCTTGACAGGGATGCTAGTCCCGGCACCATACAAGGTGCCAGAGAAGAAGGCCGAGAAGAAGGCCCCGGGGATCCGAAAGGGTCTCCGACATAAGGTTGTGCCAGAAGCCTCATCCGAAGATGACGAGGCAGACTCCTCCCACGACGGGGAGGAGGAAGAAGAAGAGGACGCCCTATCCGGAAAGGATGAGGGGCCCGGAGAGGCGGGCCAGGGGGCCGGAAAAGGCCCTCGGCGCAAGGCCGTTATACCACTGTCATCCGATGACGACGAGATAGATTCCTCTCGCGGAGGCGGGGGGAATCGAGAAGAATTTCCACCTCCTCGCACTAGGGGGAGAAGAAGAGAAAGCCGCCCCGGAAGGGGAGGCCGAGGCGTCAAAGAAGGGGAACGTACCCCTTCCGGACTACTCCGCCACGGCCGCTCATAGTGAGGAAGGGTGGCTGCCTAGGGGGAAGCCCCCGGTGCGATCGTAAGTGTCCGCACTCCATCATAACTTCATTCTATAGCTTTTGTTTAACGCCGGACATATGTGCAGTCCGGCCAGGGCTTATCCTGAAGTGTCTTCCTCCGGATCCCTGCGCGATTCGGAGATCAATTCGCTTCCGACAGCCACTACTCCTCAACCCGCGGATGACACTGAGGTGACTCTGGAGACGCCCCAAGGTGGGGTCCCAGACGTCGAACACGCGGGTTTCAAGGTTCCCGCGGATCGTGTCGATGAGAGCCACAATAGGCCGGGCTCTCAGCCGAACACTGTCCCAGAACCTTCAATGGTTCCAAACTCAGGCGGACAGCCCCTCATCAGGGAGAGTGAGCCGTCTGCATCGAGGACTTCCGGTGCGCCCAAGGTGCCGGATTGTCTGCTCGAAGCGCTTCGCGGCGCTTCCATAGATGAGGAGCACCGCACTCTTATGAGTTCGGTGATTCGGAAGGTTTCGTCTGCCAAGAGTGGACTAACCGAAGCTTGCACCAGCCTCTTGACAGGTTTTGAGGTAAGTAATAAATATGTGTAAAATTACCACCCAATAGGTAGTAGCCCCTAATACTCTGTTTGGTGTTCGGAAAGAAAAACCAAACAGAGGGTCAATTATAATCTGCAAGGGTCTAACAATAAATATTCGTGTGCATAAGCAGGTTGTGCCGCTTGTTGCTGCTGCCCGTACTGCCGATGTTGCCGAACTGAAGCGGGATCTGGAGAAGGCGCAGGGAGAGCTCGGCCTCACGAAGAGGCAGCTCGAGGAGAATAAAGGTGTTTATTCCCGTTCGTATGTATTTAAAGATAGGCAAAATTGGTCAGTCTAACGCCAAAGCGTTGTGACTGTGTAATAGGGGCCACTACCGTAGTGGCGTCCCTGAAGAAAGTGTTGTCCGAGGCCGAAAACAAAGCGGCCTTGGAATGCAAGGAGCGCGAAAAGCAAAGTGCTAGAGTGGGCGAGGTACAGCAAGAGCTCCAGGAACTCGGCAAGAAGTGCGAGTCTGTGGAGCATGATTTGAAGATGAAGGAGGCCGAGCTTGCGAAGGCCCTTGTAAATTTGAAAGATGCCAAGGCCGAAGCCGAGAAAGCACAACAGGAGATCCAGGAGGCAAGAAAGATAGCAACGGGTAAGAAATTCTTTATGCAAAGAAAACATGTGGAGGAGGTGTTTCTGTTACTTACTTGAATTTGGATCTCTCTAAGGGCATTTGCAGATCTGCCACGCGGCGTCTCAGACGCTGCAGAGTTCTACCGTGCCCAGGAGGGGAGCTCAACGGAGAAGCTGTTACAGTCGCAGATCTTTGGGGCCGATCATCCGATGCCTCTGAGCGACCAACTAAAGCAGTTGATCGAACTCCACAGGGCGACTGAACTGGCTATGAAGGACTTCATAGTCAAGATGTGGCCTGGTGAGCTCCTGCCCAGTAGCTACTTTGGCCTAATCAAGCGGATGGTGGATGCCTTCCCGTGGCTTGAAATGATCAAGCGATCCGTTTGCATCGAAGGTGCCCGCCGAGCCTTTGCCCGCGTCAGGGTGCATTGGGGCAAGCTGGATGCGGAGAAGCTGGTCAAGGACGGGCCGCCGGAGGGCAAGGCGCATCGCCATCCCGAAATGTACTACGATGGCATGATGAAGGGTGCTCGTCTCGTCGCCGATGAGTGTACCAAGGACGCCATTTTGGAATGAATTCACTTCTGTCATGTTTGTAATTAAAGACGAAGTTACTCGCACTATGTAGCGCTTTTGTTATTTAAAATATTACCTTCTGTGCGGTTGTTTATAAAATTCTGAAAGTAGGACAGTCGTCGGCTTCCTCCCCCACGTAACTAGTACTAGGATGTTCGTGGAAAACCCGGACACTCTTTATCCAAATGTTTGGTCCCTTAAGGAGGTGTCCTACATGAGCGTAACAAGGCAATCGGACTATGCGGCTTTATAACTTTCACTTAGCCATAGAAGTCTACAATTTTTAATTTCTGCTAAGCCCCTAGAATCCGGAAGGTCAATCGGGCGCTTATACACGCCTAGATCGGACGAAGCCGATTTATCGCCTAAAGCGGAAAATCTTTAAGGATTTTAAAACCTCTCGAATAGCGACCAGCTCTCGCCACATCATGCCGGTCAGTTTTCGGCTTTCTCTACTGAGGTGCTCGCCCGGAAGAACCGAGACACAATCGCAGTAGTTCTCCCTGCACTACCTTAGCCGATATAACGGAATGTAAGGCACCAAAACAAGGGAGCCAGGCTATGCCAACTGTAGACCCAAGACATGATTCGGAGCTGATGCATATAGTGCTATTAGTTCGGGGTGCCGCACTGTTGAAAGTGTGCGGACTTTATTTGCCATATTACAGGGCACCATGAGAAGCCCCTGGCAAACTGACCGCACGAAGGCGTACGGATGCAATATCAAATGAACATTTATAAGAGAAAAAATGCTCAAATAAGAATAATAAGCTGACGCTATATATAATCTCCCATTGACGAAAAATACGTTTAAGCGTACGTTTACAATGGATGCGTTAAGCAGAGATACAATAGGACTATTTAACATGTCCTATCCAGGGGCAGGCTGTGTTCAGATAGATAAAGCAGGTATAATGATCGTAAATATATTCCACCTGGGTATTTCCTTCTGTGCACAACGTCTGTTGCCTCCTTGGATGTTTCTCCCCTATAAGTCCAGCAATTCGGCTCTTTTGAGGATGCTGCCCCAACGCGGTGTCCTGAAAGGTAAGAGGGAAAGAGTATGAAGGTATTTGGCGGTTACCCGCACTATTGACTGAGTCGTTGATGCGCCTCCGCCTATGCCCATGGTATTTTGAGTGCGTAATTGTGTGCGCGTGGCGCGAATGCTGCTTTGGAGGGGCTTGAGCGGAGGCCGGACTGCTAATCACGCTCTTGGCGTTCCTGATGATCCTGTTGCGGGGTGCTCCGGACTCGCTTGACCGTGCTCGAAGTTGTCGCCGGATTGGTTTGTCGGAGTAGGCCGCATTGTACTTCTGCCGCGAGGGCTGCCGTATGCTCTTCTGTTTGAAGGGAGCGGTCCATATTTCCATTGACGGTGATGACCCCGCACGGTCCTGGCATCTTGAGCTTGTGGTATGCATAATGTGGTACCGCATTGAATCTAGCGAATGCGGTTCGTCCGAGCAGTGCGTGGTAACCACTGCAGAAAGGGACGATGTCGAAGATTAACTCTTCGCTCCAGAAGTTGTCCGGGGATCCGAAGACCACTTCCAGTGTTGTAGAGCCCGTACAGCGGGCCTCTACTCCAGGAATTGCACCCTTAAAGGTGGTTTTAGTGGGCTTGATCCTTGAAGGGTCAGTGCCCATTTTGTGCAATGTGTCCTGATAAAGCAGGTTCAGGCTGCTGCCGCCGTCCATAAGGACTCGTGTGAGGTGGAATCCGTCGATGATTGGGTCTAAGACCAATGCGGCTGAGCCGCCATGACGGATGCAAGTAGGATGATCCCTACGATCAAAGGTGATCGGACAAGCTGACCATGGGTTGAATTTGGGGGCGACTGGCTCCATCGCATAGACGTCCCTTAGTGCCCGCTTTCGTTCCCGCTTGGGGATGTGCGTGGCGTAGATCATGTTGATTGTTTTCACCTAGGGGGGAATTTCTTTTGTCCTCCCGTGTTCGGACGTAGGGGCTCATCGTCATCGTCGTTGTGCAGCTTCTTGTCCTTGTCTTCGGCGTTTATCTTGCCGGCCTATTTGAATACCCAGCAATCTCTATTGGTGTGGTTGGCTGGCTTGTCCGGGGGGCCATGAATTTGGCAAGAGCGCTCCAGTATGCTGTCCAGATTGGACGGTCCCTGATTATTTCTTTTGAACGGCTTCTTCCGTGGACCGGGCTTGGATCCGCTGAATCCGGCGTTGGTATCGTGTCTTCGATGTTATGCGCCGTTGTTACGCCGCTTATGTCTCATTACGGCGTGGCTTGCCGTTATTGTCGCGTCCATCCGAATTGCCAAAATGTGACGTAGTGCTGCTGCGAGCCAACCAACTGTCCTCGCCCGCGCAAAAGCGGGTCATTAGTGTTGTGAGAGCTGCCATGGACTTGGGTTTTTCCTGGCCGAGGTGTCGAGCAAGCCACTCGTCACGGATATGATTCTTAAAAGCCGTCAGGGCTTCGGCGTCCAGACAGTCAACTATTTGGTTCTTTTTAGTTAGGAACCGAGTCCAGAATTCCTGGCTGACTCTCCGGGCTGTTGAGTAATGTGGCTCAATTCATCGGCGTCAGGTGGTCGCACATATGTGCCCTGGAAGTTGTCGAGGAATGTGTCTTCCAGGTTTTCCCAACTGCCAATGGAATTTGCTGGCAGGCTGTTTAGCCAGTGTCGGGCTAGTCCTTTGAGCTTAAGGGGAAGATACTTGATGGTGTGTAGATCGTCCCCGCGGGCCATGTGGATGTGGAGAAGAAAAACTTCGATCCATACTGCGAGGTCTGTTGTGCCATCGTATGATTCGATGTTTACGGGTGTGAACCCTTCTGGGAATTCATGATCCATTACTTCGTCAGTGAAGCAGAGGGGGTGCACGGCGCCTCTGTGCCGGCTATGTGGCTACGCAGGTCGAATTGCTCTGCGTGGCTATATTCGGCCTGGCCGGACTTGTTGAAGGTGTATCCGGCATGATGGTCGTCGTCGCGTGCCGAGGCGCGCCCCCGCGATCCGTCGATTGATATTGGCTGGCCTGTTTTGTTGCCCCGGGCCGTAGTATGTTGGCGTGGGGGTGTTGGCTGGTATGCGGACTGGTATGCCGTTTTATCCCGGCCATGAGGTGGCCGGTCAGCCGTTTGGTGCTCGAGTCCGTATTCCTCGGCTGCAAGGACTTCAGTCCATCTGTCTGTGAGCAGGTCTTGATCAGCTTGGAGTTGTTGCTGCTTCTTTTTCAGGCTCCTCGTAGTGGCTATAAGTCGATGCTTGAAGCGCTCCTGCTCTACGGGATCCTCAGGCACGCCGAACTCGTCATCGCCGAGGCTAATCTCGTCTTCCAAGGGGGGCATGTAGCTTTCCTCCTCCGGGTATTCGTCCGTCGCCTGTTCTTCTGGGCTGACCTGATCATCCTCCTGTTCGGCCTGCTCGAAGGCGGGCTGATCAGGGTTGTATTCTTAATTAATTAAGCATGTGCTGACTAGCTAATTGATGCATTAATTATTTTGGTATGTACATATATTAACTCTTCTTCCTTCTTTTATAGCCCTTCGGGTCGAGCCAAACTTCGGTAACGAGACAAGGCCCGAAGAAAAGGTTGCGCCAGGATGAAAGGTTCATGATCACAACAATCTCGGACGATGGCCAACTGATTAAACCCAGGCGGACCAAGGAAGCATTTTCTGCTCAATGCGGGGCTATTGTTAGGGACATGATCCCGATCAGCATCCAACTATGGAATAAGCCTAAGAACAAAGTCCCTCAAGTTCCTTATGTCAACGATAGACAGAAAGATGATCTTTGGACCTCGGTGAAGGAAAATTTCACCCTACCGCCAGAGGAGGACCCGAATAAGCCAGTTATAGAGCCACCGGTCAAGGCTCATGCTCTAAAGAAGATGGCAGATCTATTCAGGAGGTGGAAGAATGAGATGAAATCAACGTATGTCCACAAAAGGAAGACTCCAGAATTCACCGGCTGGTTTGAGAAGATAAGAGATCACTGGCCCGCATTTGTGGCCTACAAGACATCGGATAAGAGTAAGAAGATGTCACAGACAAACAAGATAAATGCTGCAAAGAAGTTGTATCACCATCGCACGGGGTCAGGTGGCTACCTCAAAGCCCAGCCGTTGTGGGACAAAGCTAAGAATGACCTGATTGCTAAAGGGGTCGAACCAGAGACATTGAACTGGCCAGGCCGTTCAAGGACTTGGTTCTTTGGGGTTGGGGGAACCTTGGACCCTGAAACGGGGAAGTACGTTTGGACGGACGATCAACTAGAAATACCCGTCAAGAAGCTTCGGAAGTGTATCGCCGCAGCGCAGCAAGGGACGTTCGTTCCCGACACAGAGAACGACGAGCTGACAGAGGCCCTCGGGAATCCTGAGCACCCTGGACGAACACGAGGCACGCCAGGCTCTGTTGCGTGGAAGGTTGGGTTTCCGGTGCGGTGATTTACAAACCACAGGAGAGGAAGAGGAAACTGGAGCTCAGCGAAATGCAGAAGCTGAATGCAAGAGTACAAAAGCTAGAGGAACAAGTTGAGAGCCAGCAAGCTGCCGGAGCTACCCCAGAAGCTACCCCGCCATATCAACGGAGAAGCAGCGTGGCTTCCACCAAGCTCGTTCAGCAGCCTGACATCACGGCTCCTAGCTACCCCGTGGATGCTATCACGAAGGCTCAGCATTGCCAGCTTATGACGCAATGGCAGAACCTCAAAGTCAAGGCAGTTGTCGGCTCTGTTGCACCTCCTCAACCCGACGGAACTTTTCACTTCCGTCCGATTCCACATGGCTATGCTGTCGTGATGGTGGACGAAGTAACGGAGGGATTTGAGGAGCTCGAGCTTGACCACCCTACAGGTGAAGGGGAGACTCAGCTGGGTCTTCCTCTGAAGACTCTATGTCTATGGCGGAAGGAGCACATCAAGCTTCCGAACTGGACGCCTCCGCCTCCTACTCCTCCTTCGACGAGTCAGGGCACTCCGCCTCCGCCTCCTCCTCCGCCGAGTCAGGGCACTTCGCCTCCTCCTCCTCCTCCAGCGAGCGATCAGGGCACTCCGCCTCCTTCTCTGGCTGCTCCGGCGCGTGAGGCCGGCACTCCGCCTCCTCCTTTGCCTCCTCCGGCGCGTCCGAGGAGTCTGCCTCCTCCTCCGCCTCGTCAGCAACGGTGGAAGACAGACACCGCCGCTCCGGCTCCTCCGGCGCGTGGGAGCACTCTGCCTCCTTCTCCGCCTCGTAAGCAATGACGGAAGATAGATGCCGCCACTTTGGCGTCTTGCAGTACAGCCAGAGGCGGGAGGCAATACGGATACGGTCCATCTCTCAAGCCTCTAGAGAAGTTACCATATGAGAGGACCGTGGAGGAAAACGCGGAGATCGTTGAAGCCTATGTGAAGGAATTTTTTGCAAAGAAACCGCCACCTCCTAAGGAGATGATAGATCCGGTGAAATTGAAGCGCACTATTGATGCCCTGAAGCGACCACCACCGCCTCTGCCGGATGACAACCATGTTCACACTCTTAAAAAGACACGACAAGAAGCGCGCCTGTCGGGAACTACTTCAAGTGATAAAAGGCTAGAAGAACGAAGAAGTGGGGAAAAATTCCCAGCTCGGCGAACAAGCGAACCTCGTGCCCCCCGCTCAATGTGTCTAGCAATATCGTCGCTAATCTGCTGGGGGTGGTGCCCGGTACCAATCCTGGTGATTACGTGAGCGATGATGTACACTTTGATACAATGGAGGTGGATGAATTCAGATACCAGTACGGGCAGCCTCTCGTCAAACCTGATCGTCCTCCTCTAACAACGATGATTCGAAGATTCCATGAATGGTACATGCAAACCTGTAGGGAGTCTGGGAAGGATGTTTTGACGATGAGAAATAAAGAGGAGGACGACCTCGTTGGAACTGGTCTGTTTTCTGTTGCGTTTGCGGAGTTATTACAGTTATACAATAAAAAGGCCCTCGACAAAACACTCGTGACTTGCTATCGTCTGCAAGTACTACTTCTGTAATTAAATCTCTCTCTATATATATATAGATCAGCTCTTTCATTGCATGTATATATAATTATCCTCACTATTGTGCATATTGAAGATCGTCGAATGCAGAAAAGCGCAAATTTGGGACATTGGGTTCATTAACCTAGATATCATCATGAATGGATGGTTAAACACAATGTCACAGAAACAGAGGACAACTTGCTACAATCATTGCTTAATAATCAACACAAAGATAAAATACTCTTTTGTTACAACTTCAAGTGAGTGTTAATGTCTTATGCATATTCCGTTTCCCTTATTATTACTCGAGGTTATAATAATGTAATTGATGAGTTATGCATGCGTGCGCAGCTTCCACTTTATTCTGCTAGAGATCCAGCTTGAGAAGGGAGTAGTAACCGTCATAGACTCGAGACGAAAAGATCCCCAAGACTATGCAAACATGACTGAAATGTTCCACAAGTAAGTTCAATCGATCATTATCGCACCATATAGGCAACTTTGTTCATTTGATCCTGATATCAAATGATTATTTTCTTTGTCTGGGAGGGTTTGGAAAGAGTTCACGCAATGACTCTGGGACTGCCGAGCGAGCTGCGATTTACACACCCGAAAGTAAGTACTACTATCTAGTTCCGCGCATCTCCCATTGATTCTAGTTTCATCAATACCATTTATAATGCTTGATTATCAGTTTGATTGGAATCTATTTCTCGTAAAGTGGTTGTGGCAGGAAGCCGGGAATGATTTTTGTGGATACTACCTTTGCGAGTACATC
Source organism: Aegilops bicornis (assembly GCA_021605145.1). Classification (NCBI taxonomy): domain Eukaryota; kingdom Viridiplantae; phylum Streptophyta; class Magnoliopsida; order Poales; family Poaceae; genus Aegilops; species Aegilops bicornis. Next base: position 639,357,775 of record CM038670.1, on the reverse strand, counting down.
CACAACGCGACGATCTCTAACAAGCAAGGCTACTCTAAAAAACAATATGATGTGCGTAAGCAAAAATATTCACAATTTTATTTTATTACCATAATTTGTGTTGAGTTTCATTCATATACATGTATTGACCCCCTTCTTCAAATTAGGTCTGGCAGATGCAGGATGAACTCCTACCACATGATCGCATAAACGCAATTCAAGTGGAATTGGCGGGATTCTTTCTGGACCACGTCATCAATAAAGCCAGAGAATACCATGTGGAAATTGAGATAGACATGAGATGTTAGGGATTGTAAGACATATATATTAGTAGTGTCGTATAGATATACGAAAACTTGTTGTTCGACCAATCTCTCAGAGAAAGAGAGGTCACTCCTCTCTGTATATGTTCATGACGATCTTGTAATTAATGGTTCCTTCATTTTCTTACTAGCTAGCGTGTCGAGTTCTCTCTATATGTATAGTAGCTAGCGTCGACCAAGCATGGAGATAAGAGAGGACACTTCTCTCTATTAGCTAGCTAACACCCTAAATTAACCCTCCAAAACCCCCACCCCCCCCGCCGCCCTTAAAAAAACAAAAACCCGAGCTCCTGAGCTGCTAACGTGTGGATGCTTTTTGGTCCCGGTTGGTGTTACCAACGGGGACCAAAGGCCCTCCTGCCTGGGCTCGCCGCAGCGGCCACGTGGAGCACCATCTGTCCCGGTTCATAAGCGAACCGTGACTAAATGTGATGGGCTTTAGTCCTGACCCTTTAGTCCCGGTTCCAGAACCGGAACAAATGGGCCTCTGGAACCGGGACAAGTGGGCCTTTTTCTACTAGTGTATGGCCCCCAGGTCTATTTTCATCATATATTTTTAGATCTATAAACAAAAAAACCCAAAAATACCTTGCTTCAGTTTATTTATGTTTACTTTAGTTTTCCTTTTTATTTATCTTTTATACCTATCTCTACTAGATCTCACTCTTGTTCGAGACCGTAAAGGGATTGACAACCCCATTTCGCGTTGAGTGCAAGTGTTTGTTAGTTTGTGCAGGTGCATAGATTAGAGACTTGCTTGTGCCTCCTACTGGATTGATACCTGGGTTCTTAACTAAGAGAAATAGTTATCTCTACTTTGCTACATCACCCTTTCCTCTTCAAGGACAAAATCAATGCAAGCTCAAGAAGTAGCAGGAAGAATTTTTGGCGCCGTTGTCGGCGAGGTTCTACATCAAGCCTACCAAGTACCCCTCATGAACTCTCATCTCTTCATTACATTATTTTCCATTTGCCTCTCATTTTCCTCTCCCCCACTTCTAAAACGTTTTCAGAAAACACAAAAATATTTGCCTTTTTATTCACCTTTTTTCCCGCTCGATCTTTTGTTTGCTTGAACTCATCATCATGAGTGACTTTGGTATGGCAGAAACAGATGATGGCCTAACTCCTAAAATTGGGCGATCCAGCAATGTGGATGCTAATATTTTTGTCTTGGGAAAAGGGAATGTTATGGGCAAAGAACACATCCAAGAATTTTTCAATTGTGTTGGCAATTTGCCTTTTGATGATGCCCCTATACTTAAAAGAACTAAAACTTATGCGGAGGCTATTTCAGCACTAGTTCTGAAATTTGAAAATAGATTTATCCGTACCCATCCTGCCTTTCAAAGATTGTTTTATGAGATTCCCATTATAAAAGATCCTAAAGCTAAAAAGATAGCTACCCATGTTCTTAATTATTAATGAATTTGATCACATAGTACAGGAAGCTAGGGAAATTTTTTATTCTTATGTTATGAGCCATGAAAAAATGGTGATAGATGACATTCTTTACAATAGTGACTATATGTTGAGACATTATCTTGGAAATAATCAAAAAAATTATAAGAACCTTAAAAAGAAAATCCCCGGTTTAGATGTGCTCCAACAAATTTTCAATGATGTTAATCAACAATATTCTTGGATTGTGGCCGGGAATCAAAGCGGATACGTAGATGGGCAACTTGATAATGCCAAAAGTTCTATGGATAATGTGTTTCAAGTTATCTTTGCAAAACCCCTGACAAGAACACATCTATGGGAAATAATACCAAGGTTTCGGAGTAATGGGCCACGGGTAGGCACACCCGAGCCCCTGGACCTTTCAAAACATCAGGGCAGACTGCGCCCCTCAAGACCCCAAGACGAAGAGCCGCCTTCTGAGAGTCGGCGGTGAGTCGCCAGCTGCCCCTCGGTAGGAGTCCCAGAGACGGCCTCAAGACAAGCCGACTCCAAGCCAGCGACTTCCGACAAAGCCGGCTACAGGGAGTCGGCCCGCGACTCCGTTCACTCCCTGCCTGAGCAACTACGAGAAGGATGGGATAAAGCCGCCTCGCGGCCCGTCTCTGCCCCGCTCATACAGAGCAGGCACGGCCACAGGGCCCCATACCGACGGAGATCTCCGTCCGGCGCGGCACTGTAGCCACGCCGGCCCAGACGTCGACCCCGTGGGCAGATTCCTGTACCCACGATGGCCTGTCTGTACGACCCGAAGACGGTGGGACCCGCCTGTTGGCGGGCGTACAGAAGACGGCGAGAACACCCCAAAGACGGACCCGTTGGAGTCGGCCTCCAAGAGTCGGCCGACCCCTTCCGCAGGCTCCGCGCGCCATTAACCAGATAGGACAGGGAATGGCAATAGTGATCGCCCGCCAGCGGGCGTACTGCCACGACCTCGCGACCAAACTTCGCATCATTAGAAGAGCAGCTACGGTGACCGCAGCCGGCAAGACTACCACATGGCGGATGAGGGCTGTCGGCCCCATCTTGGACCGTCGGCGGGGCCCACTAGTCGGCGGCCCCGAAGCCGGCGGAGAAGATGGCGACTTAAGAGATCGACGGCCGGGACCGCGCCCAGCGGATTATTTTTTACCCCCGGGGGGTAGGCCTATATAAACCCCCCGGGGCACCCATGCAAAGGGTTGGAACCTAGTAGTTTGACACACACACATAGAGGGAAGAGAAGAGCTAGCCGTGCCCTTCTCTTTCCTCACCCCGAATAGCTCAAGGAGCAATCTTGTACTCACCTTACGATAGTGATCATGCGGAGACCCCGCAGAGCAGCAGTAGGGGTGTTATCTCCTTGGGAGAGCCCTGAAGCTGGGTAAGCTTCGCCGGCGTGCATGTCTTCGCCTCATCCCGTTTCCAGGCACCGGCGACGTTCTACTCGCCCCCTCCATGATAAGCCATCCTTTGGCATATGTCGTACCCAACCCCCGACATTTGGCGCCCACCGTGGGGCTAAGTGCACCGTCGTCCGGAGACCTGCTCTGGACGGGAACCCTCTTCCTCCCTGGCGAGCGTAGCCAGCCCGGCACGCCAGATGGAGTCTGCGCCGACGCGCTGCATGGCGCTGAGGTCCCCTGCGCGGCGAGCTGCCTCGCCGAACTTGTCGGTGAGGTTCGCCTCTCTGACGAGCCTGCGTTCGACGCGGGCACGGACGGCCCCGAGAGCCTCCTCGCGGGCCTCCTCGAGAAGCTCCATGTCGCCGGCGAGCCCGCCGCCGACCTGGAGTCCGTAGGCTCCACCGACCCGATGCTGGTCGACTCCGACACCGCGTCGCTCGACGCGTTCCTCACCAACGTGGTGGTATACGACGAGCCGCTCCCTCGCGCGGAGAGCGACGGAAGCTTCGATCCACGGAGGTGCTCGTCGCCGGTCCTGTGAGCCTTCCGGCGAGGGAACTTCGTGACCCTCTCGGCCGCGATTACGCAAGACCTGACCGCCCCATTCCGGAAGACGCCGACGCTGGGGCTGGAAGCGCGCCGCCTCCGGCTCCTCGTGGGCGCCACCGGTAGCAAGCATGAGACGCTTGCCAGAAGCCTACCAGCGCGAGATGGATCGCGCCGTGGGCGGCTCGGCGGCTCCGACTGGGCCTAGCCTCCTAGGCGAGGTCAAGCAGCGCGGCGTAGCCATCGCCAGTCTATTTGGGGCCAATCGCCCTATGTACGCCACACCCGTGGAGAACATCCGCGCCGCCCAGGTGGCGATTTAGCTGGATAACCCGAGGCGAGGAGTGCCGCTGATGACGGAGCGAGTCCGGCAGCTCCTCGGCCGCGGCAGCTGCGCAAGACAAAGCCGGGCTGCCGCCGCAGGCGCCAGCAGCGACAACACGGCGACTTGCCTCCCCGCCCGAGATCAAAGGCGCTGACGTTTGGACGCCGACTAAGCGGCGTCCGTGGAAGAAAAACAAGGATCCGGCTGTCAGCCATAGCCGGACTCACATCTCCATCGGCGCGACGAAGACGGCCTCCCAAGAGCGATGGAGCGGCGGGCGACTATCTGCCTCCTCCCCGAGAAAGGCGAAGTCTCCCGCCACCCGTCGAGCATCCGACTCGGTGACCGCCTTGGCAGCCCGAGGGAGTCGGAGAAAACGACGCCCGCCACCGGATCAAGCGACTCCACCGATCCTTGTCGCTGGAAGAAGAAGACGAGTTGGGCCCGCCCTGTTTTGGACCTCGCATCCGAGACGAGCCCTTCCCCAGAGGATTCACACTCCCGAGATACACCCAAGTACACCGGCTCCGTGAAGCCGGAGGACTAGCTAGTGGACTACTCCACGGCCGTCAGCATAGCGAACGGCAACAAGCGGCGTTGCTTAGTAAAGTATGTTCCCTCATGCTCGAGCACGGCCGGACATGGTTGAACAGCTTGAAGCCCCGCAGCATCAACAGCTGGGTCGACTTCACCGAGGCCTTCGTCCGCAACTTCACGAGCACATACAAGCGGCCTCCCAAGCCTCGCTAGCTTTCCTTGTGCGTGCAAGGCCCCAACGAAGTCTACTCGCGACTACCTCACGCTATTTGGGCCGAGGTCCGGAACTCCAGCGAGGGAGTGCATGAGGTGCGAGCAATCGAGTACTTCACCGCCGGGTGCGTAGAAGGCACCCTCCTCAAGCACAAGCTCCTTTATGACGAGCAGAGACCCTCGGCAGCTGCTGATCATAGCGAACAAATGCATACACGGCCGACTCCTCCATGAAGTCGGAGATCAAGTCCGTCTGCGGCCGGGCAAGGTGGCTCCTCATGCTCCCAGAACTCCATTTGGCGGCGCTTGATCAGCGGCGACAGCAGCAGAATGATCACAAGTGCAAGGCCCGCAGCCGCTTCCAACAATGGCAGTGGTAACGATCGAACCAGCTGACAGCAGATGGGCAGCCTCACATAGCGGCGGAAAAGGCGGCAAATCAACTGGTTGCCGGCCTTCTCTTCTGAAAGACTACTGGGCCGGACCTCGCAAGTTCCATAGCGGCCTTGAAGCCGTCGAATCACACCACCCAGAAGTGCCACTGGCTCACCAGGATCGCCAAGGGAGACGACCTTGTCCCTCCTCCGCCTGCTGGGCCGCCGCCTCCACCACCGCCCGGCAGCGGATGTCGGGCCGGTCGGCCTTGATTACAAGACGAGTACCCAGAAGAGCATGGTGCCTATGTAGTGTTTACCAGTGTGGCTGACGATTGCCGCAGCAGGCGGCAACAGCAGCAAGAAGTGAATGCAGTAGCATCAGACACTCCAGAATTCATGCACTAGTCCGAGAAGCCCATTAGTTGGAGCCGAGCTGATCACCCAGAGGTGATGCCGAATCCGGGCTCCTACGCCCTGGTCTTGGGAGCCGCCCTTGCCGCGGATAGGCGGGCCGCTCGTTTCTCGCGAGTGCTGATAGATGGAGGTAGAAACATCAACATCCTGTACAAGGATACGATGGAGAAGTTGGGAATCAAGCAAAGAAAGCTTCAGCACAGTCGGACTGTGTTCCACGGAATTGTACCTAGCCTTTCCTGCTCGCCGATTGGCAAGATTCGGATAGACGTCCTCTTTGGGGACAAAGATCACTTTCGCCGAGAGCCAGTCTGGTTCGAAGTGGTGGACCTTGAAAGTCCCTACCATGCTCTGCTTGGCCAACCTGCTCTGGCCAAGTTCATGGCGGTCCCCCACTACGCCTACCTCAAGATGAATATGCCGAGTACCAAGGGGATTCTGACCTTAGCCGGCGACTACAGAAAGTTGTCCGCTTGTGCAGCTGAAAGCAGCCGTGGCGAGTCCACAGTGATCGCGGTGAAGCGACTCCTGGATCGGGTTGTGGCAATGGCTGGCAAGCAGCCAGAGATATCACCCGACCCCAAGGAGTCAGAAGCCGAGGGCTCGTTCAAGCCGGCCAAAGAGACCAAGAAGATACCCTTGGACCCGGAGCACCCGGAGAGATACGCTGTCGTAGGTGCCAACCTCGACAGCAAATAGGAAGGCGAGCTAGTCGATTTCCTCTGTGAGAATTGGGACATTTTCGCATGGTCCCCCAAAGACATGCCAGGTGTACCGGCGGAATTCGCCGAGCACAAGTTACATGTCCGATCTGATGTGAGCCCGTCGAGCAGCCCTTGCGCCGCCTGTCAGAAGAAAAAAGAAGAGTTGTTGGAGAAGAGATAGCCCGGCTCCTCGCAGCCGGTTTCATCATGGAAGTGTTCTTTCCAGAGTGGTTAGCAAACCCGGTCTTGCTACTAAATAAGAACAAGCAGTGGCGGATGTGTATTGACTACACAAGCCTCAACAAAGCCTGCCCCAAGGACCCGTTCGCTTTGCCAGGAATTGATCAGGTGATAGACTCCACAGCCGGATGCGAGCTGTTGAGCTTCTTAGATGCATATTCAGGATATCACCAGATCAAGCTGAACCCGGCCGACAGATTGAAGACCGCCTTCATCGCGCCGTTTGGAGCCTTCTGCTACCTGACCATGACGTTCGGCTTGAGGAATATCGGCGCCACCTTTCAGCGTTGCATGAAGAAGTGCCTCCTCGAGCAGCTTGGCAGAAACGCCCACGTTTGCGTGGACGACGTGGTGGTGAAGACGGAGAAGCGAGGAACGCTGTTGGAAGACCTCAAGGAGACCTTTGAAATCTGCGCCGATTCCAGATCAAGCTCAACCCAGAGAAATGCGTCTTGAATTACCCGGCCGCCAGCTCCTTGGCTTCCTGGTCTCTGGCGCGGCATAGAAGTGCAACCCGTGAAGATCAAAGGCGGTCGAAAGGATGGAAGTACCCACCGACTGCTAGATTGCGAAGTTCACCTGCTTGGCGTCTATCGGCCGATTCATCGATCGGCTGGCGAGAAACTCTTCCTCTGTACCAGCTCATGAAGAAGACCACTTTCTTGAATGGAACTCCAAAGCGAATGACTTTTCTCCAGTTGAAGAGAATGCTGATTACTCCCCGATCTTTGGCGGCTCCAACTCCAAAGGAGCCCATGCTCCTCATATATTGTCGCCACCAGCGGGGTAGTCAGCCTGATCACCGTAGTTGAACGCAAGGAGGAAGGCAAGGCGCTACTGTCCGTGAGACCAGCAGTATTACAGGCGAGGTACCGCCGACCTCCAAGCAGAACTACCCCCACTACCGGAAGATGTGTTCTGGCGTGCACTTTGTCGCCAAGAAGTTGAAGCCTTACTTTCAAGAGCATCCAATCACCGTGGTTTGCACGGCCCCACTAGCAGAGATCATCTAGCCGAGATGCTTCGCCGAGTGGCCAAATGGGCCATAGAGTTGGCCCCTACACCATCTATTACCAGCCCCGCACCGCCATCAAGTCACAAGCACCGGCCGACTTCCTCGTCACCGGGCGAGACCAAGACCTGCCGCCCGGCCGACTCCACCCATTGGCGGAGGCACTTTGATGGCTCCAAGATGCGCACCGGCTTGGGAGCCGGGCGTGGTCCTCACTTCCCCAAGGGCGACAAGCTCAAATGCAGCTGCAGATCCATTTCGCCGCCTCCAACAACGTCGCCCGAATCTGAGGCGCTCATTCACGAGCTCCGGCTTGCCAAAGAGCTTGGCATTCGCCGGATCTGTGCTATGGCGACTCGACTTGGTGGTCCAACAGTCATCCGTGACCGGGGCGCCAAAGATGCAAATATGGCGAGCTACCGTTTTTTACGTACAGCGGCTGAGTGGATATTTTGAGGATGCGAATTCCTCCACGTGCCAAGAAACGACAATGACCAAGCAGATGCCACAGCAAGAATCGGCTCCACCCGCCAGTAATACCATCCGGCGTCGCCCTTCAGCGCCTCCTCAAGCCATCTGTCAAGCCGTCACCAGAGTCAGACTCCATTTTTGTGCCGGCTTCCCCTGAAGAAGTCGGATCCAACTCCAAAGCCTCAGCAGACGACACAAGAATCCTTGCAGACGCCCCCAAGAACACGGCAGTCGAAGCCGGCCCGGGGACTTCAGAACCCGGCCCGGGGACTGCGGCGACCATTGCGAAGACTCCGGATTACTCGGCCGGGATCGCGCCCGGTCGGCCAGGGACTTCTTCAACCCAAGTTAGCTGCTCATGACTCCAATCCGCCGCCTCCCAGCCCAGCCGCCCTCGTCAAGTAGCAATCTTGGCAGTCGAAGAAATAGCAGCACCCTCAAGGGCCCAGCCCATCCTGAAGTTCTTAGTAAGCGGAGAGCTACCAACCGATGAAACCTTGGCTCGGCAAGTGCAACGCCGAGCAGCAGCCTACACTATACTCAATAGAGAGCTGGTCAGGCGCAGCGTCACCGGCGTCTACCAGCGCTGCGTCGAGTCAAAGCAAGGCCAAGCAATTCTCGAAGACATCCATCAGGGGGAGTGCGGCCATCATGCAGCCTCAAGAGCACTCGTCGCCAAAGCCTTCCGACACGGTTTCTTATAGCCGACTTCCCTAGAAGAGGCCAGGGAATTAGTTCAAAAATGCAAGGGGTGCCGGGTGTTCCGCTCCAAGCCGCTTCAGCCGGCTTCGGCGCTCAAGACTATCCCCATTGCCTGGCCCTTTGCTGTTTGGGGCCTGGACATGGTGGGACCATTCAAAACGGCACGAGGTGGCCTAACTCACTTACTTGTCGCGGTGGACAAGTTCACCAAGTGGAAGAAGCAAAACCCATCAAGAAGTTGAACGGTCCTACGGCAGTGACTTTCGTCGCCGACATCACGACTCGGTACGGCGTACCACACATCATCATCACCGACAACGGCACAAATTTGCCAAAGGCGCTCTGGCCCGTTTCTGCGCGACGCAAGGCATCCGACTAGACTTAGCGTCCGTTGCCCATCCGTAGTCAAACGGCCAGGTGGAGTGAGTGAATGGCCTCATCCTGAATGGCATCAAGCCTCGACTGGTCGAACCATTGGAGCGTTCGGCCGGCTGCTGGCTTGAGGAGTTGCTACCGTCCTTCCGAGTCTGCGCCGCGACTCCAAACAAGTCAACTGGCTTCACACCCTTCTTCCTCGCTTCACGGCGCGAAGCCGTCATCCCAACGGATATAGAGTCCGACTCACCGCGAGTCACCATGTACACCGAAGAGGAAGCAGAAGAAGCACGTCAAGACGGCGTCGATCTGCTGGAAGAGGGCCGGCTGTTGGCACTCAGCCGGTCCAGCATCTACCAGTAGAGCCTGCGCCGCTACTACAACAAGAAGGTCAAGCCAAGATCATTCCTAGAGGGCGACCTTGTGCTCCGGCTGATCCAAATAACAGCCGGCCAGCACAAGCCGTCGACGCTTTGGGAAGGCCCATTCATCATCGACAAAGTCTTTGCAACGACTCCTACTACCTGATCGACGCTCGAAGCCCCGAAAGCACGCAAGAGGGACGACTCCGGCAAAGAGACGGAGCGGCCATGGAATGCGAATCTCCTCCAAAGATTTTACAGTTGATGTAGTATGTACCACGCTACCCTTTGTGTTTAAAGTACCAAGACTCCGGGCCCTCCGAGACGAGCTCGGGGACTGCCCTCTTTTGTTATCTGTATGATAAGAATTATGCCTTTGAGTATGTTACTCTTTATTATGCTATTTGGCACCGGGCTCGACTAGTCGGCCCGGGGACTCGCCGCCTTTGGGCTATGAAATGCTTCTGCGATCAGGACAAGTAACGTGCGGTGCCTAAGCTGTCTCCTGTCAGAAACCGCAGCTCGCAGAGCGACTGTTTGGTGGGCAGGAGTAAGGAAGAACGGGCGCCCACACGATAAAATGTCTAAGGACCCAAAGCATAAACATAGTTTAAATCGGCTTCCAGCCCGTTTCGTAAAACCGACTCTGAAGTAGTCGGCTTGCCGCTTTCTACCCAACTTGCTTAACGACTCTAAAAAATGGCCAAGTACTTGCCTTCTCAAAAGTAGCCAAGCACTTGACCTAGACGGCAATCCGCAGAGCAGCTGCCCGACGGGCAAGGCGGCATCTAAGGGAAGGCGGCAAAGGAAAAAGCCACAAGAGCAATAAGCAAGGAAAGATAAAATTAGAATAATATTTACACAAGCTTAGGCCCTTGGCCGGATCTTCGGACAGAGGTTCAGAATACACCCCGCGGGTGGAATTGTGCAAATTAACAAGTTCTTTTAAAAGACTAGCAAACAGATAAAATAAAGGCAAGGCAGCGGCCTAAGAAGCAGCGGATGGGGTTGGAAGGCCGGAGGGCGTAGCAAGCGTCAGCGCCGGGCGGCCGGCCGGGCGGTTCTCGGCTTGATCGCTCACGGCGGCCCGCCCAGACGGGCGCTGGATCATTGCCGGAGGCGCGGTCGAGCCGAGGCTGGTCGCCGCTCGCCTTCCGGGCGCCTCCATGCCGTCTCCGTCCTCCGCCTCGTCTTCATCCTCGGCGCTGGATTCGATCACCTCCACCGAGTCCTCGCCGTAGTCCGGGTTCATCCCGAACCACTCCGGCGGTGCCTCCCCACCGTCTTCAGCCCGCTCAGGGACGAAGACGCTGATGTCCGAGTAGTCGGCGATCGCCAACGCACACTCGACGAGGGCGTCCTCCGCGGCCAGCAGCTCTGCCTGGGCCTCTGACCGGAACACGGCCAGCCGGTCCAGATCCAGCCCTGGATACCACGCTTGATTTAACTCCGAGGCTCGGCGAGCTCCAGCCCGAGCCGCGGAACCCTTCCAGGCCTCAAGACGGCCAGCCGCGACCTCCAGCCAGTCGGCGGTCCGGCTTGGAGTGCGCAGAACCGGCATGTCCGGCCACAGAGCAGCGATCGCCTGGGTGCCGACACGCTGAAGACAGCGCAGCATCCGATGGGCCGGCCGCAGACGAGCCTCAATGCTCAGGAGCTGCTCGTCAAGGGTCCGAGGGGCGTTGGCTGCGATCTCGGCACCACCCGCCCTTCGCGCCTCGCGATCGGCCTCGATGGCTTGATTGGCCGCCTGCGTATGACTGGGGAAGAAGTCTGCCAAGAAGCAGAAGAAGCAAGTCAGAAAAACAGGAGTCGGCCTGAACCATAATCGGCGACCCAAAAGAAAAAGTAAAAGCAAACTCCCCATCGACGATATCCTCGATTTCGTGGAAGCCGGAGGTCAGCAGCGCTTCCCTGTCGGTCCAGGAGGAGCGCTCGCTCTCAAATTCAGCTAGGAGAGCGGCCTCTTTCTTCTCCGCCTCAGCCTGCGCCGCCTTGAGCAGCTCCCTCTGCTCCGCCAGCTGCGTAGCTAGCAGGTCGCGCTCATGCGGCGAGCTTGCCGCACTCCTCCTCTTTGGTAGCATAAGCGGTGTCGGCCCAGTACCCAGCTGCCTCAAGAGCGGCGTTGGACTCGAAGAATAAAAGAAGAAGGACGCAAGTCGTCTACTAAGAAGGTGTCGGGAAGATCCGCACGATGCAGTATGCAGTGATCGGCCCGAATCTCAGGGACTACAGCCCGCGGGTGCGCCGGTGTGCCCCCGCGAAGAAGAAAACTCACCTCGGCTCCTTGCCAAGTCAGCAGTCCGCTTGTTCAGCTCCTCAACGTTGCGGTTGAAGGCAGTAGCGCGGAGGTTGTGATACTCCTGCGACAAGAATTCCAGACAAAGGTAAAAACTTGGAAGTAAGCAAATAGAGTTCCGAGCCGTACGCTCGTGGCGGCCCGAAACTCGAGGACTACACCAGTGGAGTGCTGGCCGCCTTGAAGAAGAGCAAGAAAAAAGTTCGAAAAGAAACATACCCGCGACGGCGGATCGCGACGCCAGCGCCTTGGTGAGGTTCTGGATGGCGCCGCCTCATTTCGCAGCCTTCGCTGGACGCCCGTAAGCGCCGTGTTCAGCGGGCCCGTGCCGCCTCGCACCCACCCAATAGGCGCGGGCGCTTGTCCCCTCGGCGTCGAGAATGGCCGAAGCGGCGCCGGTCTCAAAGGCACCGCGCCGAAGTCGCCTTCTCAAGACGGGCGTCGCTACCGGTGAGGCGACTTGAAGAAGCGAATCGCCACGCGCCTCGCTCGTCGGTCGGCGGCACAAAGCGGTCCGCCGGCTGCTTGCCTCGCGCGCTCTCGGACTGCGGTGGAGGCGGCGGAGGTGGCGCGGCCGCGCCCGGTAGGGAGACCTCGCCGCCTTCCCTCTCTGCGACGGGGACCTCACCGCCGACTCCCTCCGACTGCCCCGTGAACTCCGGCGGCGGTGGCGCAGAGCTCAACGGGGTGACGAGCAGCGCCGACTGGAGGCGCGCGGCCTCCTCGGCTCGCCTCTTGGCTGCAGCGGCGGCTTCAACCTCCTCCAGATTCTTCTGGGCAGAAGCCGCCGCCTTCTCAGCCTCCGCCTTCTCCAGACGGGCGGCCTCCTCCTCGTCGCGCTTCTCCTGCGCATTCTGCTCCATTGCCTCCCGGAGGGCGGCCGCAGGGTCAACCCGCTGACTGTTGGCGGACTTCTCCGCCGACCCCATGACGGAGGCGGCGGCGACCCTCTCCAGGGTGAGGGGAGCCCTGATGAGAAAAAAACACGTAAAGACTTGGACAAGACGGACCAGAAGAAACAAGACAAAATAAAAGTACTTACGCGGAGACCAGCGGTGGCTTCTTGGCTTCCTTACGGAAGCGGTTAGCCTTTGCGACCGCCTCTTCGCGCTGGGTCGCGGCGGCCGTCCCCCTGAATTTCTTCGCCCGGCCGCTTGGCAGACTCGGCCCGGCCCGACGCTTCTTCGCGCCGCCTCGACCACCCAAGGCGGCGGAGGAGCTCGTGCATGGATGGCCGGCTTTCTGCTGGCGGCAAGGGACGACTTCCTTCTCGCCGTTGTCGTCAGGCCAATCGGCGAAGGTGGCCGAAGGCCTGAAGTCGTCGGCCCCTCCTCCTCCCTCGGCGTCGGCCTCCATCGCCGCCACGCCCAAGTCGGGGTCGTCGGCGTCGCTCTCCGCCCGGTCAGGGACGAATTCACGAGCCGGCCCCGCGGCGCTGGCCGAAGGCTGCATGAGGGGATTCTGAATCGGAGAAGACCAAGGAAAATTAAAGCCGGATTCGGTTGAAGAAGGAAACAGAGAAGCAAGAGACGACTTACCAATGGCGGGGGGTTGGCGCGCGAGTATGGCTCCTTGCCGAACTGCCATTCCTCCGTGAGGCCGCGCTTCGCCAAGAAGTTCACCGTGTCCACCACCTCCGCATGGGGCATGTCTTTGGAGCACACCGGTGAGGTCCCGGTGACGCTCATCTGACAGATCAGATGAGGTCGGCCTTGAAGAGGGAGGACTCGGCGCGCCACGAAGGCGGCCAGCAAGTCTACCCCAGTCAGGCCCTCCGACTGCATCATCACGCGGAGCCGCGCGACGGCGGCGTTGCCTGCGGGAGTCAGCGTCCGGGCCCGATGGGACCAGCTGGGGGGTCGCCCCGCCAACTCGCCGCCCATGTAAGGCGACAAGTTGACCCAGTCGCCCTCGGTGGCGACGTTCTTGACATAGAAGTATGTGCGCTGCCACATCTTCGCCGACTTGATGAGGGGGATGGCAGGAAAATGGTTCTCGGGCACCGGCCTCCTTATGGCGATGAACGTGCCGCATGTGAGCCAGGACGCGAGCCGACATGGGTCCCGAGCTTGGCTTGATGAATTCCCCACAGCTAGATGGTGGGGAGAACTCCAAGAAAGCCCTCGCATAAGTATGCGAAGGCGGCCAGCAGCACCACCGTGTTGGGGTGAGGTGGTGCTGCTGGAGCCCGAAGAACTCCAAGAACGCGCGGAAGAAGCCGCTAGCCGGCAGCCCTAGCCCGCGCATGAGGTGCGAGCGGAAAATGACCTGCTCGCCCTCCTCCGGCGCCGGCGTGATTTCGCCCTTCGGCGCGGCGCGGGTCCGCACTAGGTGGCTGCCGATGCGCGCGCGTTACGGCGAAGAACTTCGATGATCGCTAAATGCGATTTATGGAGCCGTGCCCCACGCCGGAGCGCCAGCGGTGGGGCCTTGGCGGCGAGGAGGAGCTCATCTCCATGGCCTTGGCGAGGTTGTGTGGCGGAGCGAGGAGGAAGACGAAACAAAGCAAGAGGGAGCGGGGAAGAGTGGTGCGCGCGCCGCCGCCCCCACCTACTTATAGGCGCCTAGGCTGCGAAGCCGAGGGGGCGGGCGCGGGATTAACTGCGCCCACGTCCCCACGCCCCCACGATTTAACCCACGACGTAACTGCGTGCAGTAACGGCGTGGGGAGCCCAACCGCCCGCACAGCCACAGCGGATCCGCCTGTGCGGCGAGGCGCGGTAATGGCGGGCCCCGCCTGACGGGCCTGTCTTGTCACGCGCGTGGGCTGGCAGACTGGCCCTGCCGCATGGCGTCGCGTGGCGGGCCCGCAACGGGCAGCTGCCTGGAAGCTTATCAGGCACGCCGCCCGGATCCCGCCGCAACCTTCGAAACCTTTGACGAGCAAGACGGCCTCCTGCAAGGCCGACTCCAGCTAGTCAGCTCAAGACGGAGACGGCAAGCCGAGTCCAGGTTCTTCTACTAAAGGGATGAAACTGTTGAGGCTCCTCGACATGTTGCCCTCGGCGCCTCACCAGCTTCGGGGACTACTGTCGGAGTAATGGGCCACGGGTAGGCACACCCGACCCCCTGGACCTTTCAAAACATCGGGCAGACTGCGCCCCTCAAGACCCCAAGACGAAGAGCCGCCTTCTGAGAGTCGGCGACAGAGTCGCCGACTGCCCCTCCGAGCCGAGTCCCAGAGACGGCCTCAAGACAAGCCGACTCCAAGCCAGCGACTTCCGACGAAGCCGGCTACAGGGAGTTGGCCCGTGACTCCGTTCTCTCCCTGCCTGAGCAACTACGAGCGGGATGGGATAAAGCCGCCTCGCGGCCCGTCTCTGCCCCGCTCATAAAGAGCAGGCATGGCCACAGGGCGCCTTACCGACGGAGATCTCCGTCCCGGCTGCCAGCTACGCCCGCCCCTCGACGTCGACCCGTGGGCAGATTCTGTACCCACGATGGCCTCGTCTGCACGAATTCAAGACGGCGGGACCAGCCTGTCGGCGGGAGTACAGAAGACGGCGAGAACGCCCCAAAGACGGACCCGTTGGAGTCGGCCTTCAAGAGTCGGCCGGCCCCTTCCGCAGGTTCCGCGCGCCATTAACCGATAGATAGGAATGGCAATAAAGGATCGCCACAAAGCGGCGGCATCAAGGTTACGACCTCGCGACCAATTCGCATCATTAGAAGAGCGGCTATAGTGACCAGAGTGGCAAGATTACCACAAGTGACGAGGGCTGTCGGCCACATGCCGACCATCGGCGGGCCCACTAGTCGGCGGGCCCCGAAGCCAAGGAGAAGACGGGCGACTTAAGAGATCGACGGCTGGGACCGCGCCCCGCCGGATTACCTTGTACTCCGGTAGGCCTATATAAACCCCCGGGGCACCCATGCAAAGGGTTGGAACCTAGTAGTTTGACACACACACATAGAGGGAAGAGAAGAGCTAGCCGTGCCCTTCTCCTTCCTCACCCCGAACAGCTCAAGGAGCAATCTTGTACTCACCTTACGATAGTGATCATGCGGAGACCCCGCAGAGCAGCAGTAGGGGTGTTATCTCCTTGGAGAGCCCTGAAGCTGGGTAAGATTCGCCGGCGTGCATGTCTTCGCCTCATCCCGTTTCCAGGCACCGGCGACGTTCTACTCGCCCCCTCCATGATAAGCCATCCTTTGGCATATGTCGCACCCAACCCCCGACACAAGGATCATAATACCTAGATCTTTGTTTTATGCCCAGCTAGGGGTGTTAAACATTAGCGCTTGTTGGGAGGCAACCCAATTTTATTTTTGTGTTTTTTGTTTTTGCTACTATTCTTAAATAAATACACATTATTACTTCTGTAGTGATTGTGTTTTAGTGTTGTAATTTAGTGTTTGAGCCAAGTAAGACCTTTGGGACGGTCTATGGTGATAGTTGATTTGATCTTGCTGAAAACAGAAACTTTTGTGTCCAGTAGCAGAATTGTTTAAAATCACAGAAGCGTGATAAAATTCTGAATTTTCTATAAAATATTTATATACAAACTTCCTAGTTTCTCCTAATTCTTCAGAATTTTTGGAGTTACATAAGTATACGAAATTTCCAGATTACAACAGACTGTTCTGTTTTTGACAGATTCTGTTTTCTTCATGTTGTTTGCTTATTTTGATGAATTTGTGGGTAGTATCGGGGGTATGAACCATGGAGAAGTTGGAATATAGTAGATATAACACCAATATAAATTAAGAATGAGTTCACAATAGTACGTAAAGTGGTGATTTATTTTATTATACTAACGGAGATTACGAGTTTTCTGCTGAGTTTTGGTTTGTGAAGTTATCAATTTTTGGTTAAGGATTTGATGGACAACAGAATAAGGAGTGGCAAGAGCCTAAGCTTGGGGATGCCCAAGGAACCCCAAGCTAATATTCAAGGACAACCAAGCATCTAAGCTTGGGGATGCCTCGGATGGCATCCCCTCTTTTGTCTTCAATCCATCGGTAAATTTACTTGAGGCTATATTTTTATTCACCACATGATATGTGTTTTGCTTGGAGCATCTTGTATGATATGAGTCTTTGCTTTTTAGTTTGCCACAATCACCC
Source organism: Aegilops bicornis (assembly GCA_021605145.1). NCBI lineage: Eukaryota > Viridiplantae > Streptophyta > Magnoliopsida > Poales > Poaceae > Aegilops > Aegilops bicornis. The sequence continues at coordinate 639,340,983 of CM038670.1, read as the reverse complement.
TTGCTGTACACACCTTTTGAGAGGGACATTGTCGGCGTTCTGGGAACGGGAGTCCCCAGACTTGCCTGCCTGCGGCCCACGGCGTGGCTCTGTGAGCGGGCCCGTACGGCCCATCTTCAGCAACAAGCTTTCAAGACCCTCGCGAGGGGCCAAGCCTCGCGAGGCAGACGACACAAGACCTCCTCGGGAGCAGCCTCGCCAGGCTGCCTCGCGAGGGGCGGAGAGATCAAGGCAAGACAAAACCTCACGAGGTTCCAATGATGTAAGCCATGACGATCGAGACCAGGCGGGCGCCAGCGCGCACAATGTCCTTGTTCCCTATTTGGTGCTAAGGAGGCAAGCGCAGGCAAGGAGTACCGAGGCGTCAAGCAAAGGTTTCCTTATCGGTGCAACAAGACCAAGACCAGCAAGATGGTAGGACGAAGGTCACCGTGGAGCCCAAGACGACGTCACCACCAGAGCCTTTGGCAGGCGAAGACTACTATTATCAGGATAAGCTATACTAGCTGTCCCCTTTCAAATTGGCCGTTGTGGGATCCCTTCCCGCTCGATATTTGGGAAGAGGACCGGGGCCTCTATAAATAGGACTAGCCACAACCATAGGAGGGAACGAACAAACGGACAAACGGATTCAGGTCATCCTCACCCACACAAGTTCACCAAGCACAAGAACACCTCTCCTCAGGAGGCTGTTCTTCCCCTTGTACTGTTCATCCTCGGCCCGAGAGGCAATCCACCACCACACTGGAGTATGGTATTACACCACAACGGTGGCCTGAACCAGTATAAATCTTGTGTCCCTTGTGTTGCGAGTTCGTCGAGCTAGCCTAGAGATCGCGAAGCGGGTGAGGGTGTGATCTGTGAGGGAGAGATCTTCGCACGCACCCCGGAGTTTGAACCTTAAGGGTTTTGCTAGAACCCGAGATCCAACATTTGGCGCACCAGGTAGGGGTGCGCTAGAGTTTTCCTTCCGTGATCCGCGTCCCATCGCTTCGTCGCATCGATGGCGTACGCCCGCCGAGCCCGCGCTGAGCACCCTCGCCACCCGCGTCGCCCAGACGGCTCCCGTCAGTGGGCCACCTCGTCGTTCTCCATCGCCTGCTGTCAACGCCACCACCGGCCCGGCGGGGAACGAGCAGCAAGCCACCTCGTTGCACCCTCGGTGCGGTAGGACGGCCGCATCGCCACTCCATCGCTGACCCCGGCCGGCTCGTCGTCTCACGCCCGTCGCTCTCACAGCGGACGCTAGAGGCCGCGCTGCATGGCACATGAACCGCGCTACCGCCACATCGATTTAATTTCACGAGGACTGGCTGGACCGCATCGCCGAGCTTGTCAGCGCTGCAGGGGCTCCCCCGCACCGTCCCTCTCGCTGCCTCGTCCACCACCAGCTACGGGCAACGTAGCTCGCAGAGCACCTCCACCACCTCTGCACCAAGACGGCGCCCTGGTGCCAAGGCGTGCAGCTCCGCGGCGCGACCCACCGCATCTAGCGCTCGTTTGTGAAGAAGGAAGCTGCCAAGAAGTCCCTCGCCCACAAGAGAACGCTCCACCGCTCCCCGCACCGCCATGCCACGATCGCTTGTTGCGGCAGGGCCCCGCCGCTTGCCATGGCGGCGCGCGGGCGCCATGACCAAGCTCCATCTCCAAGACGGGCCCCGGTGACCACGGCCGGTTGCCGCGCCTTCACCCCCGAGCTGCATAGCGTCGCCTGGCCGGGCAAGTTCAAGCCAGACCTGCCTCCGTGCAACGACGGCACCCCCGACCCTGCAGAGTTCCTGCAACTCTACGAGCTGAGCATCGAAGCAGCCAACGGCGACAAGAAAGTCATGGCGAGCTGGTTCCGTGGCGCTCAAATACGGTGCTCGTTTGTGGCTCCAAAACCTGCCTCCCGGATCGATCTCCTCTTGGGACGAGATGCGCGACCGCTTCATCGCCAACTTCCAGGGCACTCGCGACCACCCCCCGGCCACGAGTGACCTGCGCCGCATCAAACAACAATCAGGAGAGACCCTCCAGAAGTACATCCAACGCTTCAACAACGTTCGTCTCAAGATCCCCAAGGTGACGGACGAGGCCATCATCTCGGCGTTCTTCGATGGCGTCTGCGACGTCAAAATAAAGGGGGAGATCGCCATCCACGAGGAGCTGTGCACATCCCTGGAGTTGTTCAACCTGGCGACCAAGTGCGCAAGGGCTGAGGAAGGGCTTCTTTCCCTTCTCGAGCTCCCAGCTGCCCACCTTGAGGAGAAGAAAGCCAAGGCTAAGGACGTGAAGCGCAAGGGAGCAGCCGTGCTCGTGGCAGAGCCAGGCTCAAAGCGCGGCAGGGACCAGCCTGAGTCATCCAAGAGCAGCCGAGTGTTCTGCGCCTTCCACAACATGCACAGCGACAACACCAACGATTGTCAGGAGCTCAGGGCCATTCACGATGGACGCTTCGGTCGATGCCCCGAGAGCAACGACCGGGGCTACGACCGAGGAGGAGGACGTGGCGGAGGATGCTGGGCCGACCATGGCCCACGCCAGGAGTGGCGCGACCGGCCTCGTCAGGACCACTGGCAGGATCAGCCTCGCGAGGGTGCCTGGAGGGATCAGCCTCGCGAGGATCGTCCTCAGGGCAATGCTGTACTCCCTCCGCTGCCGCCACCACCAAGAAGGAACGACAACCACCATCAGGACAAGGGGGTTGGGGGTTTCCAGGAGTCGTGTGCCATCGCTTGCATCCTGGGCGGAGCTCAAGCCCCAGCCTCACAGCGAATCTTCAAGCAGTTTGCCCGTGAGGTGAATGCAGTCCTCCCCAAGCTCGAGGCCACACGCGCGCTCAGGTGGTCGAAGTGCGCCATCACTTTCAGTTCAGCAGATCAGCTCAAGTGTGCAGTGTCAGGACCCCGATTCCAAGTCACATCGATCTAGCTGGTAACACCTCATATCACTTTGCGGCCTCACGCACGGTGTTCCCACGGGTGTCGCCTTACCATGGCCCGGACCGCTTATGCGCCTTTGTGGCTCACGTGTATGATAGTGTCGCTAGCATCCATATGACAGAGAACCCGGCCGACATGGCTAGTCGTAAACCCAAAGAGGCACTAACCCATGGGGACAGGCATACATGAATCACATCGAGCATGTCGGTCAAATAGCGTGTGAATCCGGCTGTAGCACTGGCTAACAGGACTGGGAACCCGGGCTGTAGCAGGCTAGGCAGGACTCGGATGTCACCGTGTGACATTTCCCGAAGGGATGTATTACGTGAACGAAGTGAAACACATGCCGGCCAGTCAAGTGTCCTGAGCAGTAGTGCTGGGCTAGCAGGACTCCGGTGAACCGGGCTGTAGCGGACTACTATGGCTCAAGGAAGCACTAGACTACATTTCCCCGTAAGAGAGGCTGCCAAGGATAAACAACTAGATTGTCGGATCCCACACATACCAAGCATTTCAATCATACACACAATATGCTCGATATGTGTAAATACAACATGGCATCACAACATAACTCTACGACTCAAGTATTTATTCATTAGGCTCCGAGGAGCGAGATATTACAAACATGCTTCTCATGACCCAACATTCAGAGCATACAAGTCAAAGCACACGCGGAAGCTTAACATGTCTAAGTACAGACAACTATACATGAAAAAGGCTGAGAAGCCTGACTATCTACCAGATCCTGCCGAGGGCACAAGATCGTAGCTGAGGTAACAAGCTAAACGTCGAAATCCATGCGGAACTACTAGCGAGACTGACGTCTCTCTGCAAAACATAAAATAGGCAAACGTGAGTACAAATGTACTCAGCAAGACTTACATCAGAACTAACCACATATGCATCATTATCAACAAAGGGGGGTGGTGGAGTTTGACTGCAGCAAGCCAGCTTTGACTCAGTGGCTATCCTGAACTACGACTGCAAGTAACTCTTTTGAGGAGGCGCACACGAGTCCACATATTCACCATTTCAATACACCACTACGGATCCGCTTCCGTCTCCCTATGAGAGCGCCATCCATAGCACTCACACTTATCTTGCGTGTTTTAGAGTATCCACTTTCACTTGTCTATGAACTGTACAGGCAATTCGAATAGATCATATTAACCCTGAAGGGGTGTACTTCTTCACACACGCTCTCGCCACTTACCACCATATACACGTCGTGTATCTCGGCAACCTTCAAGCGGAATCCTGGCGAGGGAGTCGGCCATGACCTGACTAACCACACAAGTCTCCAGTCCAGGTTTATCGCCTATTCGGGTTCCATCCGCAAGGAGATCCGGCCGGGGTGTCGCTCACGGCCCCAAACGATGTGTGCAGGGTTCCCGAGAGACCAAACGGGCGCTCGGTACACCGGGCCACGGTGTATCTACCGCATCATAGCCCACCCCTAGGGTTAGCGCTACGCATGGCCTCCAACACATATCCTACAAACACCAGAAACTAGTTGCAACTCCTTGATAGAGATCAGGTTGATTAATAAGTCGAGAGGGGCACTTAAGCATTCCATTGCGTGGTAGTAACTGTTCATGGATCACAAACACAGAACTCAGTTCCTGAGGACGGTTGCAATGAGACAACCCACCATGTACTCCTACATGGCCTCTCACCGCTACCTTTACCAAATCATGTTCACACACTTAGCTCACACACAGTAGGACATGTTCACACACCTCTGATTCATCCTCGATGAATCATACCTGACTCAACTCTAAGCAGTAGCAGGCATGACAAACAAGCATGAGTGAGTCGGCACATCAGGGCTCAAACAACTCCTACTCATGCTAGTGGGTTTCATCTATTTACTGTGGAATGACAGGTCATGCAGAGGATGAAGGGGTTCAGCTACCGCAGCAAGTAACAGATGAATCGTTGTTGTCCTAATGCAAGAAAAGAGAGCAGGAGCGAGAGAGTGGGATTGTATCGGAATGAACAAGGGGTTTTGCTTGCCTGGAACTTCTGAAGATAATATAGCTCTTCATCGGTGTCATCAAACTCATCGTCGGAAGCACGTCTATCGAGAGGGGACAGATACCGGCAACAGAGAAATAAGCACAATCAATGCAATGCATAATTTGATGCATGATCATGACATGGCAATATGCTGTGATTTAGTCTAATGCAACTAGCAACAAGTTAAATGGAGCTGGTTTGAACACTAGGTTCAAATTCAAACTCCATGTAAGGCATTTCAAATGCCATTTATACAAATTTTCTTATACAGCAACTTTAAGTTGTTCAAACATGCATGGAAATGGTACAGATGGATAGATTGCATTTTTCTGATAATTTTTCATATATAAATTATTTCATTCTGAGTTACGGTTGAATTACTATGAATTTTAGAAGTTTTGACTATTTTCTAAAATTTCCTGGATTTATTTTAAATCCAGAAAATTGTTAATTCCGTAAGCATTGCGTCAGGGTGAAGCCAGCAGAGTCAACAGGGCTGCCCCGGGTCAAACCTGACCAGGGGGTCCCACTGGTCAGTGTCACGGTGCTGGTTAGGGTCGCTGACGTGTGGGCCCAGTCAACGACCACGTCAGCGGGGTCAACTCAGGCATGTGGGTCCCGCTGGGTTTTAAACTAACCTAAACAGAAACAAAACTGGGATTAATTAGGGCGTGGGGCCCACGCATCAGTGGCCCAGGGGGTTGGTTAGCGGTGTGATTAGGCCCTAATCACGGCCACGTCGGCAGTCGCCGGAGTTCCGCCGGCGGTGACCAAAACGTGGCGGATGTTCACCGGGGTTGCGCTACGGGCGGCGGCTGGACGCGCGAAGACCACCAGAAGGTAGCCCGTACACGGCCACACCAAGCTGGCTGCACGAGAGGCCGCGGGGTGGCCGGAGACGACGGCGGTGAGCGCATCCGCGGCGGCCGGAGCTCGGACCTCAACGGGCATGGCACTAGGGAGCTCGTGGGAAGGAGCTAGTGGTGTTGTTAGGCTCCTAGGAGCAAGATGAACTCGGGGCAACGCTCAGGCGCAAGCTTCAGTGGTTGCAGCGGCGGCGGTGACATGGCCGGCGGCAGGAGCTCTCGGGTGCGGCGGGGGATGGGGCTAGAGTGCACAAACGCAACGGGAGGAAGAGGGGTTTGGAGCAGGGGCTCACGGTGAGGTTGAAGAGCAGCTCCGTGAGCTCGGGGAGGCGCTCGGGGCGGCGAATCGACGACGACGATCTTTGGTGGCCGACGAGGAAAACCGCGATGCTGGCGGCGTCCAGGGGCTTCCGGCGTCACTTGGCTCGGTGTAGAGGACAAGGACGTCGAGGCGGAGCTCGGGGATAGGTCGGAGAGGCTCGAGGGCGGCTGTGGGCACAACTACGGCGGCGACGAGCTTGGGCGTGCGTTGGCCATGGCGTGAAGAGAGCGAGGGGGCGAGGGGGAAAGGGTGAGAGAGGGGTCGATGGGTTGCGGAGGCCACAGGGGGGAGGGGGGAACGATCGCAGCTGCTACTGGCGTGGAGGGGCAGGCAGTGCAAGGCCCCCCAAGGCGTGCGTGAGCGACGTGCACTACTTCCCCTCTGCCTTCTGGCAAGAGGAGGAAGACAACTGGCAGGGGAGGTGGCTGGGCTGGGCCGGCTTCAGCAGCAGGGCGCACAGGTAGGCGCCAGGTAAGCCTCTTTCCTTCCCTCTATTTTGTTTTCTTTTCTATTTCTGTAATTTGTTTTGATTTAGTTCTAAGAACTAAATCATTTTAGTTTCTTCTGGTAATTTTTTTTGTGGGGACTAGCTAGTTGAAATATTCGAGAGACCCACACCAATTAACAGAATTATTGGAGCTAATAAATATTTTTATATAAATTATTAGCCCCAATTCAAATACCATATGAATTAATTCAGAAATCCAAAATGGACCTAGGAATATGTGCACCATTTTTGTCAGAGGTCCTAGACCAAGGCAAAGGTGATGAACATTTTAGAAGGCATTTTGGGTTCAGTGAAAATGATTTTTATTTGGACCCTAGTTGAGTTTCATTTGATGCTAGGGTTTATTAGCCCCCATTTCAAGTTCATTTGAAACTTAAACATGATGCATCACTCTAATGCAAGCACTAAGCATTACCAGAACTAGGGATGTGACAACTCACCCCCACTAAACAAGAATCTCGTCCCGAGATTCAAGCGTAGGGTAAGATGAAGGGGGAACGCAAACTAACACAATCTTCACCATCCATGTTGCATCTCACAAGAACGTTGATTCGATCACCATCTTTGTCTCGACGTCTTGCTCTGAGAACTCCAGCTATCATGACAATGAGAGGAGAGGGAGAACTCTAGAAGGATCGATCTTCTCGAAGATCGGACAACTGACGATCAACTCACGGAATGAGACGTTGAAACATCTCGAGTTGAGACACAAAACACATCGAGAGGGATGGAGGAACAACGACGGGGTTTGATTTGGTGGGCAACAATTCCATGCTTAGAAAGATGGTGGATGGTGTCAAGGTGGCGAGGAAATAATTGCCCTGATTCCATAACGGAGCACCTTAGGAGAGGTGACTCGTTGGACTGTTCCCTTAAGTGGCAAAAAGAATTAATTTTGATCCATAGATCATTGAAACTCTTCATACCAGCCTAAGGCAATCACAATCGATTGTTTGGCAGAGTTCAAAGGAATGGCATATCCGGATTCGAACGGATGATGTGGACTACCTTGTTGAGGACAACACGATGGATGATTTTGCTTATCATCGGAAATGGATGGGACCCATGGTAGGACCGCTTTTGAAGATGATCCTGGGCAATAATTACTGGGGTGCAAGCTAGGAACATAATGCAAATGCTGGGAATGTTTCAACCATCATATCTTCCTGAGATTCAGATCTGGTTGGTAATAGGACATTTCAGACAGCATGTCTGAAAAGGAAAGGTTGCAACACAAATCGACGAGATGATGTTGCGAGATTCTCGGGAGATGGACTATGGTAGTAAGCTCCAAAACATGAGCGATTCTGCTACAAACATGTGAACACGCTGTCCCAGACAAGCATGGCCACGTAGTAGTCTTATATTAAACACTACCAAGTTCAGGTGGGGAACCATCATCAAGGATAACGAAGTCCTTGCATAAGGCATGCTCTTAAGAAGGAACTTCTTCTCCTTGAACAAATCAGTTAGTGGCTTGGTGTGCTAGGGATTACACACGGAGTGGAGGTAGCGAGCCTATCAAACCATGGAATACTTTGCACATGCATGACTGACTTGGGATGGTACCAGAGGAAGCAAAAACAAACTTTCTCGAATTCACGGCGGCAACTTGCTTCAAATGCACATGAACTAGAGGAAGTCACTTCTTTCATCCGAACATACGCTTCATGGGCTAGCATGAAGAAATGCTTTCAAAAATTTCCAACACTAGCTCAATGTTCAACATGAATCATGGAGGAGACAAGATGTTGCTGATGGGCTCAAGAACAACTCATCGGAATTTCCATATCACTGGACTTCCGCCATCATGTGAACACGGTGATAGCACCGTCGACCAAAAGATGTAATGGTGTATGCTCGAGGGATCAACCACGAGTAAGACAACATTACGAGCATCGTTGGTACTGATTTGATTTGATGATAGCCCACACTCAAATCAAAGGATTGATAAGACAATAGGTCCAACAACTGATCACGAGGACCAATCGATGGAGATATCGTCTCTCTTCAACACACACACACACACAAGGATATCCCATAGAACGAACTAAGTTAGGCAAGCGTTTATCTTCCAACTCTCCAAGTTGTTGTTTAGCTCAACCAACTAGCTCAGGGGTATCCAACACAGATTCTGGGAGAATGGCTGGTTTAGAGGAAAACCAACTTGATCACGGACCCAACATAGCGGTCAGGTGACAACCTAGTAATACTTCCGAGAAGATATTCGGAAAATCACGAACCACCAATATGCTAATAAGCTCGAGAAAAACCTTGCTTTTCAGGGCAAGACGATATGATCAAAAGAGCGAAGAATTGGCACAATCCTAACTCATTGATCGAAGAGTGCACCGGAAATAAGTAGGTAGCACGATCAATCTTAGGATGATGATTTAATAACCAACACGTTAAGAATGAGAATATTGTCCATTAACTACCAAGCAACGGGGTTGCTAGCAGTATTGATTTCACACATCATGAGTCACTTGTCGGCATTCCGGTTGCAACAACACGGGAACCGAGGAATGAATAATGATGGCGAGAAGTATCACTGCATCAAGAGTTCATAGAATGGTGTGCAATTCTCATGACAATCCTGACATAAAGAAGGCCATACTTCAAGGTAGAATAGAACAAAGCTGGAATAGCATTTGATCTGCGGAATACAACTGCTTTGACCCAATCCTAGAAATGGACAAGGTACGGGAGTTTGTTTCTCCTAGTCATTCCAGAATAGAATGGCTCGACGGACCACAAGAATAATAGGCATCGATGGACACGGATGCACAACTACTCCTGTCTATCAATTGATAGTCGAAGGTCAGAATACAACTAAAGAGATCAACTCAAAGGAACATATAATTTTCTGAGTTGTGGATGCATAGATTAGTATGTCGAGCGAAGCTCAACATTTCTTCCGGATAACCCATGCAGAAAGGTAGAACTGGCAGAATCACGATATATAATGGAGGACTCATCAAGAGCACTCTGGTTGTGATCTTTCGGTTCAGCGAGGAACTTCTGCCATAAGCGGTTCATAGTATTTGGAAGAAGGATATACCACGGACCTCGAGGACTATCGCAAAGGTTACTAATATCCTAAAGGAACTAGCAAACACTATCAACAGGAGGTAAGTAGGGTCAATCTCGGGTTCAGGAACCCAGGAATAGAATACCTACTACTAAATGGCATCACGGGATGCTTTCGAAAATGGTGGCCAGAATCATCACACCGGGAACACAAAACATGGCTGGATTACTAGGTGACTCCCTAAAACACCTAGGGTCATAATAATAGCTCCAACATATATGTCGGGGCAATAGAGTACCTCGACTGACTGGTTAGTGTGCTTATTCTGACCAAAAGGACATCGGGAACGGAAAGAAAGGATTTGCAATGCATCAGACTGTTTAGAGACCTGGGATGACTCGGACAGCATAACGGCTGTAACTGCTCAAAATGATTTGAGACATCCTGCAAAATGGTGGCATAACCACTTGACATCACAATATCAAAGTTCTGAGACCAAATATGAACACACGGAAGTAGTAGAAACTGAACTGGGGCTTAAAACCAACAATCTTAAAAGTCTAAGGATTAGTAACACGTCATCCTAATAGATAGATGAGAAGCCTAGTTCTTAATCCCCGTAGAAGAGAAGAGGATGACTCAGATCAGAAGGCCATAAGGTATAAGGAGTAAAAAGAGCCTTACGTTCCCTCCCACAATCAATTCCCTTACATAACTAAAGCATTTCTAGACACAACTTCGACCAGTTTGGCTTAGTAATCCTCTGAGCAACAAAGCTCGATACCAAAGCTGTCAGACCCCAATTCCTAGTCACATCGATCTAGCCGGTAACACCTCATATCACTTTTGCGGCCTCACGCATGGTATTCCCACAGGTGTCGCCTTACCATGGCCCGGGACCGTTTATGCCTTTTTGGCTCACGATATGATAGTGTCGCTAGCATCCATATGACAGAGAACCCGGGCCGACATGGCTAGTCGTGAACCCAAAGCGACACTAAACCATGGGTACAGGCATACATTAATCCCATCGAGCATGTCGGCCAGCAGCGTGTGAATCCGGGATGTAGCACTAGGCTATGAGACTCCGGAAGCCGTCTTGTCAGAAAGGTGCTACTAGGACTCCTGGATGTCACCGCGTGACATTTCCCCAAGTGGATGCATTACAGGAACAAAGTGAAACACATGCCGGCCACCAAGTGTCCCGAGTAGTAGTGTCGGGCTAGCAGGACTCCGGTGAACCGGTCAGAAGCGGACTACTATGGCTCAAGGAAGCACTAGACTACATTTCCCCATAAGAGAGGCTGCCAAGGATAAACAACTAGATTGTTAGATCCCACACATACCAAGCATTTCAATCATACACACAATATGCTCGATATGTGTAAATACAACATGGCATCACAACATAACTCTACGACTCAAGTATTTATTCATTAGGCTCCGAGGAGCGAGATATTACAAACATGGGTCTCATGACCCAACATTCAGAAACATACAAGTCAAAGCACACGCTGAAGCTTAGCATGTCTGAGTACGCATAACTATAAATGAAAAATTTGAGAAGCCTGACTATCTACTGGATCTGCCGAGGGCACAAGATCGTAGCTGAGGTAACAAGCTAAACGTCAAGTCCACGCTGAACTACTAGCGACATCTTGACGTGTCTCCGCAAAACATAAAATAGGCAAACGTGAGTACAAATGTACTCAGCAAGACTTACATCGTAACTAACCACATATGCATCATTATCAACAAAGGGGGTGGTGGAGTTTGGACTGACAAGCCAGCTTTGACTCGGTGGCTATCCTAAACTACGACTGCAAGTAACTCTTTTGAGGTGGCGCACACGAGTCCACATATTCACCATTTCAATACACCACTATGGATCCGCTTTCGTCTCCCTACGAGAGCGCCATCCATAGCACTCACACTTATCTTGCGCATTTTAGAGTATCCACTTTCACTTGTCTATGAACTGTACAGGCAACCCCGAAGTCCTTTTCCGTGGACACGGCTATTCGAATAGATCATATTAACCCTGCAGGGGTGTACTTCTTCACACACTCTCTCGCCACTTACCACCATGTACACGTCGTGTATCTCGGCAACCTTCAAGCGGAAGCCTGGCGAGGGAGTCGGCCACGACCTGACTAACCACACAAGTCTCTAGTCTAAGTTTATCGCCTATTCGGGTTCCATCCGCAAGGAGATCCGGCCGGGGTGTCGCTCACGGCCCCAAACGATGTGTGCAGGGTTGCCGAGACACCAAACGGGCGCTCGGTACACCGGGCCACGGTGTATCTACCGCATCATAGCCCACCCCTAGGGTCAGCGCTACGCACGGTCTCCAAAACATATCCTACAAACACCAGAAACTAGTTGCAACTCCTGGACAGAGATCAGGTTGATTAATAAGTCGAGAGGGGCACTTAAGCATTCCAATGCATGGTAGTAACTGTTCATGGATCACAAACACAGAACTCAGTTCCTGAGGACGGCTGCAATGAGACAACCCACCATGTACTCCTACATGGCCTCTCACCGCTACCTTTACAAAATCGTGTTCACACACTTAGCTCACACACGATGAGGACATGTTCACACACCTCCGATTCATCCTCAATGAATCGACCTGACTCAACTCTAAGCGATGTGCAGGCATGACAAACAAGCATGAATGAGTAGGCACATCGTGGCTCAAACAACTCCCTACGCATGCTAGTGGGTTTCATCTATTTACTATGGAATGACAGGTCATGCGAGAGGATGAAGGGTTCAGCTACCGTAGCAAGTAACAGATGAATCGTTGTTTTCCTAATGCAGTAGAAAAGAGAGCAGGAACGAGAGTGGGACTGTATCGTAATGAACAAGGGGTTTTCTTGCAGCACTTCTGAAGATAATATAGCTCTTCATCGGTGTCATCAAACTCATCGTCGGAAGCACGTCTATCGAGATGGGACAGATACCGGCAACAGAGAAATAAACACAATCAATGCAATGCATAATATGATGCATGATCATGACATGGCAATATGCTGTGATTTAGTTAATGCAACTAGCAACAAGTTAAATGGAGCTGGTTTGAACACTAGGTTCAAATTCAAACTCCATGTAAGGCATTTCAAATGCCATTTATTCAAATTGTCTTATACAGCAACTTTAAGTTGTTAAAACATGCATGGAAATGGTACAGATGGATATATTGCATTTTTCTGATAATTTTTCATATATAAATTATTTCATTCTGAGTTACGGTTGAATTACTATGAATTTTAGAAGTTTTGAATATTTTCTGAAATTTCCTGGATTTATTTTAAATCCAGAAAATTGTTAATTGCGTCAGCATTCCGTCAGGGTGACGTCAGCAGAGTCAACAGGGCTGCCCCGGGTCAAACCTGACCAGGGGGTCCCACTGGTTAGTGTCACGGTGCTGGTTAGGGTCGTTGACGTGTGGGCCCAGTCAACGACCACGTCAGCGGGGTCAACTCAGGCATGTGGGTCCCGCTGGGTTTTAAACTAACCTAAACAGAAAAAAACTGGGATTAATTAGGGCGTGGGGCCCATGCATCAGTGGCCCAGGGGGTTGGTTAGCGGTGTGATTAGGCCCTAATCACGGCCAGGTCGGCAGTCGCCGGAGTTCCGCCGGCGGTGACCAAAACATGGCGGATGTTCACCGGGGTTGCGCTACGGGCGGCGGCTGGACGCGCGAAGACCACCAGAAGGTAGCCCGTACACGGCCGCACCTAGCTGGCTGCACGAGAGGCCGCGGGGTGGCCGGAGGCAGCGGTGAGCGCATCCGCGGCGGTCGGAGCTCGGACCTCAACGGGCATGGCACTAGGGAGCTCGTGGGAAGGAGCTTGTGGTGGTGTTAGGCTCCTAGGAGCAAGATGAACTCGGGGCAACGCTCAGGCGCAAGCTTCAGTGGTTGCAGCGGCGGCGGTGACATGGCCGGCGGCAGGAGCTCTCGGGCGCGGCGGGGAATGGAGCTAGAGTGCACAAACGCAAGGGGAGGAAGAGGGGTTTGGAGCAGGGGCTCACGGTGAGGTCGAAGAGCAGCTCCGTGAGCTCGGGGAGGCGTTCGGGGCGGCGAATCGACGACGACGATCTTTGGTGGCCGACGAGGAAAACCGCGATGCTGGCGGCGTCCAGGGGCTTCCGGCGTCACTTGGCTCGGTGTAGAGGACAAGGACGTCGAGGCGGAGCTCGGGGATAGGTCGGAGAGGCTCGAGGGCGGCTGTGGGCACAACTACGGCGGCGACGAGCTTGGGCGTGCGTTGGCCATGGCGTGAAGAGAGCGAGGGAGCGAGGGGGAAAGGGTGAGAGAGGGGTCGATGGGTTGCGGAGGCCACGGGGGGGAGGGGGGGACGATCCCAGTCAAGGCTGCCAAGGAGGGGCTGGCCAGGCAGCAAGTGCGCACAGGCGGCTGCACTACTTCCCCTCTGCCTTCTGGCAAGAGGAGGAAGACAACTGGCAGGGAGGTGGCTGGGCTGGGCCGGCTTCAGCAGCAGGGCGCACAGGTAGGCGCCAGGTAAGCCTCTTTCCTTCCCTCTATTTTGTTTTCTTTTCTATTTCTGTAATTTGTTTTGATTTAGTTCTAAGAACTAAATCATTTTATTTTCTTCTGGTAATTTTTTTGTGGGGACTAGCTAGTTGGAATATTCCAGAGACCCACACCAATTAACAGAATTATTGGAGCTAATAAATATTCTTATATAAATTATTAGCCCCAATTCAAATACCATATGAATTAATTCAGAAATCCAAAATGGACCTAGGAATATGTGCACCATTTTTGTCAGAGGTCCTAGACCAAGGCAAAGATGATGAGCATTTTAGAAGGCATTTTGGGTTAAGTGAAAATGATTTTTATTTGGACCCTAGTTGAGTTTCATTTGATGCTAGGGTTTATTAGCCCCCATTTCAAGTTCATTTGAAACTTAAACATGATGCATCACTCTAATGCAAGCACTAAGCATTACCAGAACTAGGGATGTGACATGCAGCCACCGCTGGCGTTCTCCCAATGCTTTGTTCGCCCGTCATCAGCAACGTACAAGTCACCAAGACCCTCATCGACGGCGGCGCAGGACTCAACGTCTTGTCCGTCGACACGTTCGACAATCTTCAAGTGCCCTACGATCAGCTTCAGCCTACCAAGCCTTTCTCAGGAGTGACCGACGGTTCCGCCACACCAATAGGGCAGGTCTGCCTCCCTGTCACCTTCGGAGAACGCAACAACTACCGCACCGAGCTCATCGACTTCAACGTCGCGCACATCCGTCTGCCATTTCCGTCTGCCATACAATGCCATCCTCGGGTATCTAGCCCTGGCCAAGTTCATGGCGGTGACGCACCACGGCTACAACGTCCTCAAGATGCCAGGGAGCGGCGGGACCATCACAGTCCCCTGCGAATAAAGAGATGTGATGTGCTCCCTCGAGCGCACCTTCCAAGCAGCGTCAATCGAAGACCCCGACAACAGCGCAGCTAGATACCCTCCTGAGGTTGTCCCCAAGAAGAAGAAGCAACTACTCCGTGCAGGACCTCAGGAGGGTGGCGTCATGAAAGGTACCTCTTCAGGATCAGCGCGCACAGGCGCCTCCTCCTCGCATAGGAAGGCACGCTCGGCGCCCTCCTTGGGCAGGGCTCTGGGGCTCTCTTTTGGAGGGCCTCAGACCTTGCCAACGTCACGAGGGAGGCGCTCGGGCACCACTTGGAGGCGAGCTTCGCGGCATGTATCCCTCAGGAGGACACAAGGCGAAGAGCGCCCACCGCTCAGGAGTTCAGTACCAAGACCACTCAGGAACTGCAGGACACGAGAGCCATGCGCGGCGGCTGATACGTCTCCAACGTATCTATAATTTTTGATTGCTCCATGCTACTTTATCTACTGTTTTAGGCAATATTGGGATTTATTATCCACTTTTATATTATTTTTGGGACTAACCTATTAACCGGAGGCCCAGCCCAGATTTGCTGCTTTATGCCTATTTCAGTGTTTCGAGGAAAAGGAATATCAGACGGAGTCAAAACGGAATGAAATCAACTGGAGAAGTTATTTTGGAAGGAAACCCACCGATGGACTTGGACCCCACGTCAAGATACGGAGGTGCTCACGATGGTGGGGGCGCGCTCCCCAGGCGCGCCCCCTGCCTCATGGGGCCCCGTAGCTCCACCGATGTACTCCTTTCACCCATATATACCGTCAGATTCCTAAAACTTCCGAACAGAAGATAGATCGAGAGTTCCGCCGCAAGCCTCCGTAACCACCAAAACCAATCGGGACCCCTTTCCGCATTCTCACGGAGGGGGGATCCATCTCCGTGGCCATCTTCATCATCCCGCGCTCTCCATGACGAGGAGGAGTAGTTCACCCTCGTGGCTGAGGGTATGTACCAGTAGCTATGTGTTTGATCTCTCTCTCTCTCTCTCGTGTTCCAATCTATGGCACGATCTTGATGTATCCCGAGCTTTGCTATTGTAGTTGGATCTTATGATGTTTCTCCCCCTCTACTCTCTTGTGATGAATTTAGTTTCCCCTTTTGAAGTTATCTTATCGGATTGAGTCTTTTATGAAAACACTTGATGTATGTCTTGGTGATCAACTTGCGGGTTTCGTGACATTGGGAACCTATGCATAGGGGTTGGCACACGTTCTTGATTCTCCGGTAGAAACTTTGGGGCACTCTTTGAAGTAATTTTATGTTCGTTGGATAAATCTGAGTTTGTGTGATGCATATCGTATAATCATGCCCACGGATACTTGAGGTGACAATGGAGTATCTAGGTGACGTTAGGGTTTTGGTTGATTTGTGTCTTAAGGTGTTATTCTAGTACGAACTCTTTTATAGATTGATCCGAAAGAATAGCTTTGAGGTGGTTTCATACCCTACCATAACCTCTACGTTTGTTCTCCGCTATTAGTGGCTTCGGAGTGACTCTTTGTTGCATGTTGAGGGCTTGTTATATGATCTATCTATGTTAATACTGTTGAGAGAACTTGCACTAGTGAAAGTATGAACCCTAGGCCTTGTTTCCTATCATTGCAATACCGTTTAGGCTCACTTTTACCGTTAGTTACCTTGCTGTTTTTATATTTTCAGATTACAAAAACCTATATCTACCATCCATATTGCACTTGTATCACCATCTCTTCGCCGAACTAGTGCACCTATACAATTTACCATTGTATTGGGTGTGTTGGGGACACAAGAGACTCTTTGTTATTTGGTTGCAGGGTTTCTTGAGAGAGACCATCTTCATCCTACGCCTCTCACGGATTGATAAACCTTAGGTCATCCACTTGAGGAAAATTTGCTACTATCCTACAAACCTGCAGATTTGCAGGCCCAACAACGCCTACAAGAAGAAGGTTATGTAGTAGAAATCAAGCTCTTTTCAAGCGCCGCTGTTGGGAGGCTAGGTAAGTGAAGGTATATCTTTAGATCTTGCAATAGAATCTTTTTGTTTCTTGTTTTAGCACTAGTTAGTCTATAAAATAAAATTACAAAAAAATGGAATTGAGTTTGTCTCATACGCTTAATCTTTTTAATATCACTCGTGAGTATGATGGAAAAGAAAATTGTGCCAAAGTGTTAGAAGAAGAATTACATAGAATGCTTGGCATGAAATATGTGAATGATGAGCATTATTGCAATGCTGTTAGTATGAATTCCTTGAATATCCATGATGCTAATGATATGCAAAGCCACAAGCTTGGGGAAGCTATGTTTGATGAAGATGATATTTTTTGTCCCCCAAGCTTTGATGAGAAAATTTACCATGATGAAAGCGTGCCTCCTATCTATGATGATTATTGTGATGACACGTATGCTATAAAGAATAATGATAACCATGAAACTTGTCATCTTGATCTCAATTTTCAATCACATAATAGTTATTTTGTTGAGTTTGCTCCCACTACTATTGAAGAGAAGAATTTTGCTTATGTGGAGAGTAATAAATTTTCTATGCAAGTAGATCATGAAAAGAATGCCTTAGGTGCTGGTTATATTGTTGAATTCATTCATGATGCTACTGAAAATTATTATGAGGGAGGAATATATGCTTGTAGCAATTGCAATAATATCAAGTTTCCTCTCTATGTGCTTAAAGTTTTGAAGTTATACTTGTTTTACCTTCCTATGCAAGTTGATTATTGTTCCCATAAGTTGTTTGCTCACAAAATCCCTATGCATAGGAAGTGGGTTAGACTTAAATGTGTTAGTCATATTCTTCATGATCCTCTCTTTATGTTTCAATTCTTATCTTTTATGTGAGCATCATTGAAATCATAATGCCTAGCTAGAGGCGTTAAACGATGGCGCTTGTTGGGAGGCAACCCAATTTTATTTTAGTTTCTTACTTTTTGGTTCTGTTTAGGAATAAATAATCCATCTGGCTTCTGTTTAGATGTGGTTTTATGATTTAATTAGTGTTTGTGCCAAGTAAAACCTTTGGGAAGACTTGGGTGAAGTCTTTATGATCATGCTGTAAAAAACAGAAACTTTAGCGCTCACGAGATTCGTTATAACTGTTTGCTGGAGAGTGCTATTTAGTTGATTCTTTTTTGAGAATGATTACTAGACAAATTCCTAAGGACCAACAATTTATTTTAGAATTTTTGGAGTTCCATAAGTTTGCTTTAGTTATAGATTACTACAGACTGTTCTGTTTTTGACAGATTCTGTTTTTCGTGTGTTGTTTGCTTATTTTGATGACTCTATGGCTAGTAAAATAGTTTATAAACCATAGATAAGTTGGAATACAGTAGGTTTAACACCAATATAAATAAAGAATGAGTTCATTACAGTAACTTTAAGTGGTGTTTTGTTTTCTTTCGCTAACGGAGCTTACGAGTTTTCTGTTGAGTTTTGTGTTGTGAAGTTTTCAAGTTTTGGGTAAAGATTCGATGGACTACGGAATAAGGAGTAGAAAGAGCCTAAGCTTGGGGATGCCCAAGGCACCCCATGGTAATATTCAAGGACAACAAAGAGCCTAAGCTTGGGGATGCCCCAGATGGCATCCCCTCTTTCGTCTTCGTTCATCGGTAACTTTACTTGGAGCTATATTTTTATTCACCACATGATATGTGTTCTGCTTGGAGCGTCATGTCATTTTGTTTTGTTTTGTTTTCTGTTAGTTAGAGTAGTGTTTTGCACCTTTAGTTTCAATAAAAAAGTCAAGGATAGCCTTTGCCATGCTTATTTTGCTAGTATACATGTTGCTGTTTGAAAACAGAAAGTTTACCGCTGTTGCAAAAATTCCCTAGAAAAGTCAGAGAGTGGTCTAATGTTGAATATGTTTGCATAGTGAGCTATGATAAATTTATTACAGTGGGAATTTTAGTTCATAATTTTTGGAGTTAGGTAAGTATGATGAATTTTGCATTCTTTACAGACTATACTGTTTTGGCAGATTGCTGCTATGTTTGCATTGTTTGCATATGTTTGCTTGTTTAATGATTCTATTTAAGGATAGAAGTATTAATTATGCAGAGACATTTAGTATGCAATGTTGAATAATAATTAAGTGATTTGTTACAGTAGAAAATGATAAGGTTTTGCATTGGTTTATACTAACCTATCTCACGAGTTCTTGTTGAGTTTGTTGTGAATGAAGCTTTTTGATAAAAAGAGAAACCATGATAAGAGAGGAATTAAGGAGACACAAAAGTTCAAGCTTGGGGATGCCCCGGTAGGCATCCCAACTTTCTTCTTCAACAACTATCGGTTAGTATCTGTTGAGCCTAAGTTTTTGCTTCTTCACATGAGTTGTGCTATCCTTGCATTGTAGTATTCTTTAGCTTTGCTTGCTGTTTGAATGAAGTATCAAGATCTGAAATCCTTTAATGAGAGAGAGCCATACATGATTTGGAATTTGTTAGAATACTCTAAGTGCTTCACTTATATCTTTTGAGCGTGATAATTTTTGTTCTAGCGCTTCACTTATATCTTTTAGAGCACGGTGGTGGATTTGTTTTAAAGAAACTATTGATCTCTCATGCTTCACTTAGATTATTTTGAGAGTCGTTAATAGCATGGTAATTTGCTTAATGTTAATATACTTGGTATTCAAGATATGTGAAACTTTCTTATGAGTGTGTTGAATACTAAGATAAGTTTGATGCTTGATAATTGTTTTGAGATATGGAGGTAATAATATCAAAGTCGTGCTAGTTGAGTAGTTGTGAATTTGAGAAATGCTTGTATTGAAGTTTGCAAGTCCCGTAGCATGCACGTATGGTTAAAGTTGTGTAACAAATTTGAAACATGAAGTGTACTTGGCTTGTGCATCCTTATGAATGGCGGTCGGGGACGAGCGATGGTCTTTTCCTACCAATCTATCCCCCTAGGAGCATGCACGTAGTACTTGGTTTTTGATGAATTCTAAATTTTTGCAATAAGTATATGAGTTCTTTTGACTAATGTTGAGTCCATGGAGTATACGCACTTTTACATTTCCGCCTTTGCTAGCCTCTTCAGTACCGTGCATTGCCCTTTCTCACCTTGAGAGTTGGTGCAAACTTCGCCGGTGCATCCAAACCCCGTGATATGATACGCTCTATCACACATAAACCTCCTTATATCTTATTCAAAAGAACCACCATACCTACCTATTATGGCATTTCCATAGCCATTCCGAGATATATTGCCATGCAACTTTCCACCGTTCCGTTTATCATCATTATGACATACGTTACTTTTGTCATATTGCCATTGCATAATCATGTAGTTGACATCGTATTTGTGGCAAAGCCACCATGCATTATTTTTCATACATGTCACTCTTGATTCATTGCACCATCCTCGCATACATCACGGAGGCATTCATATAGAGTCATATCTTGTTCTAGTTTCGAGTTGTAATCCTTATGTTGTAATCATTAAAAGTGTGATGATCATCATTATTAGAGCATTGCCCAAAAAAAGAGAAAGGCCAAAAAAAGGCCCAAAAAAAGAGAAAGGCCAAAAAGAAAAAAGAAAGGCCCAAAAAAAAGAAAATAAATAAAAAGGGAATGT
Source organism: Aegilops bicornis (assembly GCA_021605145.1). NCBI lineage: Eukaryota > Viridiplantae > Streptophyta > Magnoliopsida > Poales > Poaceae > Aegilops > Aegilops bicornis. The sequence continues at coordinate 639,320,289 of CM038670.1, read as the reverse complement.
TACTATCCTCTTTTTCCACACTTGTGCTTCAAAGTAGCACCTTTTTCTTCATGTAGTGAGTCTCATATATTGTGCTTCAAAGTAGCACCATGTTTTTCATATAGTGAGTCTCATAAGTTGTCCTTTTATACTAGTGGGAATTTTTCATTATAGAACTTGGCCTGTATATTCCTACGATGGGCTTCCTCAAATTCCCTAGGTCTTCATGAGCAAGCAAGTTGGATGCACACCCACTAGTTTTCTTTTGTTGAGCATTCATAGCTCTAGTGCATCCGTTGCATGGCAATCCCTACTCCTCATGTTGGCATCAATTGATGTGCATCTCCATAGCCCGTTGATTATCCTCGTCAATGTGAGACTTTCTCTTTTTTATCTTCTCCACACAATCCCCATCATCATATTCTATTCCACCCATAGTGCTATATCCATGGCTCACGCTCATGTATTGCGTGAAGGTTGAAAAACTTTGAGATTATTTAAGTATGAAACAATTGCTTGGCTTGTCATCGGGGGTATAGAAGTTGGGAACATCTTTGTGTGACGAAAATGAAGCATAGCCTAACTATAAGATTTTGTAGGGATGAACTTTCTTTTGCCATGTTATTTTGAGAAGACATGATTGCTTTGTTAGTATGCTTGAAGTATTATTATTTTTATGTCAATATGAACTTTTGTCTTGAATCTTTCGAATCTGAATATTCATACCACAATTAAGACAATTTACATTGAAATTATGCCAAGTATCACTCCGCATCAAAAATCATTTTTTATCATTTACCTACTCGAGGACGAGCAGGAATTAAGCTTGGGGATGCTTGATACGTCCCCAACGTATCTATAATTTTTGATTGCTCCATGCTACTTTACCTACTGTTTTAGGCAATATTGAGCTTTATTATCCACTTTTATATTATTTTTAGGACTAACCTATTAACCGGAGGCCCAGCCCAGATTTGCCGTTTTATGCCTATTTCGGTTTCGAGGAAAAGGAATATCGACGGAATCAAAACGGAACGAAATCAACTGGAGAAGTTATTTTTGGAAGGAAACCCACCTGATGGACTTGGACCCCACGTCAGAAGATACGGGAGGTGCTCACGAGGGTGGGGGGCGCGCCCTCCCCTTGGGCGTGCCCCCTGCCTCGTGGGGGCCCCGTAGCTCCACCGACGTACTCTTTTCACCCATATATACCGTCGTACCCTAAAACTTCCAGAATAGAAGATAGATCGAGAGTTCCGCCGCAAGCCTCCAGAACCACCAAAACCAATCGGGACCCCTTTCCCAATTCTCACGGAGGGGGATCCATCTCCAGTGGACATCTTCATCAGCCGGGCGCTCTCCATGACGAGGAGGGAGTAGTTCACCCTCGGGGCTGAGGGTATGTACCAGTAGCTATGTGTTTGATCTCTCTCTCTCTCTCTCTCGTGTTCTCTCTCGTGTTCCAATCTATGGCACGATCTTGATGTATCCCGAGCTTTGCTATTGTAGTTGGATCTTATGATGTTTCTCCCCCTCTACTCTCTTGTGATGAATTGAGTTTCCCCTTTTGAAGTTATCTTAACGGATTGAGTCTTTTATGAGAACACTTGATGTATGTCTTGGTGATCAACTTGCGGGTTTCGTGACATTGGGAACCTATGCATAGGGTTTGGCACACTTTCTTGATTCTCCGGTAGAAACTTTGGGGCACTCTTTGAAGTACTTTTATGTTCGTTGGATAAATCTGAGATTGTGTGATGCATATCGTATAATCATACCCACGGATACTTGAGGTGACAATGGAGTATCAAGGTGACATTAGGGTTTTGGTTGATTTGTGTCTTAAGGTGTTATTCTAGTACGAACTCTTTTATAGATTGATCCGAAGAATAGCTTTGAGGTGGTTTCGCATCTACCATAATCTCTACGTTTGTTTCCGCTATTAGTTGCTTCGGAGTGACTCTTTGTTGCATGTTGAGGGCTTGTTATATGATCTATCTATGTTATTATTGTTGAGAGAACTTGCACTAGTGAAAGTATGAACCCTAGGCCTTGTTTCCTATCATTGCAATACCGTTTACGCTCATTTTTACCGTTAGTTACCTTGCTGTTTTTATAATTTCAGATTACAAAAACCTATATCTACCATCCATATTGCACTTGTATCACCATCTCTTCGCTGAACTAGTGCACCTATACAATTTACCATTGTATTAGGTGTTGGGGACACAAGAGACTCTTTGTTATTTGGTTGCAGGGTTGCTTGAGAGAGACCATCTTCATCCTACGCCTCTCACGGATTGATAAACCTTAGGTCATCCACTTGAGGGAAATTTGCTACTGTCCTACAAAACTGTGCACTTGCAGGCCCAACAACGTCTACAAGAAGAAGGTTGCGTAGTAGACATCAGCGGCCGCTGCTTACCGGGCGCAGCTCCCCATCCAGGCGAGGATGTCGGGCTGCGCATTTCCATCGACGTCCTAGGGCTCAACCGGGCCGCGTCTCGGGAGCTCTTCTGGCCTTCGCGCGCGAGAAGCTGCGAGGGCCCACCGCACAGCTACGTTCGCATGCCTTTCGGCCTGCCGAGCGTGGCATCCGCCTGTCAACGCAGCCTTCGGCGTGTCCTAGTATCTCAGGAGGCAAAGCACCATGCCGTCCTAACGAAGATGGAGACGGTCCTCAAGGAACCGCCTGGACCTCCAGAGCCTCCTGAGGCTCAGGGCCCCGGTGGCTCATGAGCTGCAACCCCTTCGCCGCGTACCTTCAGCTGCCTCAACATCCCTTCATCAACAGAACTTGGTGACATTTTCCAAGTTTATTTAGCTGGGAGCGCCCCTCGGGCTGCATCATTCCCAGGCCACGTGGGTCCGTCCCTGTGGCATGTATCCCTTTTTATGTCTTTAGCTTACCTTGTTGGGGGCGCCCCTCGGGCTGCATCATCCCCAAGTCACTCGGGCCTGGCCCAGTGGCATGTATCTTCCCTGCATTTACTTGAGCCAGTTTGTTTCCATGCTTAATCTATCTATGACTATCACCTGCTTGATTGTCACCCACCACGGGAGCTGCTTACGCTGGCACGGCGCTTGTGCTCGGGTCCGTCCCTGCAACATTGACAAACCTGAGCGGCCGAGCTCTGGCTCGCGGCACGCCCCGCGCACGTCACTTCACCAGGCCCTCAGCGCCTTCATCTCCTCGGTGAGCAACCGATGGAAGACCGGCAACCGTAATGGTGAGCTGTGTTTCTCCTTGTGCTGGATTGCAGGAATCCCCTGAGGATGACAGCAGGCGACACCGCGAGCTCCCTCTTTTCCCATGCAATCCGCTTGCACGTTAAAAGGGGGGCTCCTGAGCATCGCGCCCCAGGAGCTCTTACTGGCTCTCCAGCCCTCACCCCCGTGGCCTTCACCACGGCATCACGACCTGCCATACCAGCGGCGGCTGAGCTCGCTCGAGGGCCGGGACCTAAGGACGTAGACCACAGAGCAGAACATGGAGAAGAGGAGGCTCGTATGGGCCCAGGCTAGCTATGCTACGGACACCTACGCACGAATCTAGCACAACACGAGGAATCGACCTCGGACCGTCAAGATATGTCCCGCGCCCAGGTTGGCTAATACCGCTAAGGCCTAGGAACCACACTAGTCGCAGCCCTGCCGCGGCAACGTCACCCCCCTTTCTTAACTCCCGACGGCTAATTGAGCGTTAAAGGGGACCTCCTGAGCATCGCGCCTCAGGAACTCTTACTGGACCTGTGGCTGCTCACCTCCCGGCCTTGACCACGGCACGCGCGACCGGCATACCAAAGAACGCTGCAGCCTTCCCGGGACCGGACTGTCACAGAGAGCACCAAGTCGTCGCAAGGATAGAAAGGGGAGACCAAGCTGAAGCAGGACTCATGCCCGCGCAAGTTCATAATAAGGATAATATCGACAAAAGACATTACAGACTCTTTACACGCCCCCACGGGGTACCTCTCGATTCTTCACAGGAAATAAAAGGGAAAAGCTTCAAGGAGTCCTATCTACACGCGCCCCTGCAGCTGACGCCATCATCAACAGTAGACCACCAAAGGCCAGCGCCAACCTGATCCAGATCAGCGGTGGCGGCGGCCGGACGCTGCAGCCCTGCTCCAGGCTCGACGAGAGCTTGGAGGCACGTAGCTGTCGTCGCTCGTCTCCGGAGTCTCGTAGAGCTCGGGAGAATCGCTGGACTCCCAAACATTGTTGCAGCTTCCAGAGGAGCCGCTGGAGACGTGGACAGCAGGCCCTGCCCCTGCTGCGGCGTAAACCTACCGACACCTCCCGGAGCAGCACTCCAGACGGCGGCCTTTTGCGTTAAAGACCTTGAAGAGCAGCGTGGAAGCACCGTCATATTCGAAGTGGATCGCGAGGGCGCCCTCTACACGGCACACATGGGCGACCTCGCCCCAGCCTTGGGTCATGAAGATCTTGCCCGAGGAGACGGCTTCAACCTCCGCTCCAGTCACCGGTGCGCCGCAGTCGGCATGCTGCAGCCAAAGCTCGAGGAGCCCCCTCGGCGGCATCTCGGCAGAGAAGAAGGAAGGGAAGCGAATCTAGGTGCTCGGGGGCATCGCTGCCCACAGCACCAGCTCGGGTGAAGAGTCCGCAGTGTGGACTCCAGGGGCAGCAACGCGCGCCACCGCGGTACGACGACCATGACCGCGGGGCGCGTGCTGCCGCTCGCCGCTTCTTTCTCCTGAGCCTTCGTCTTGGGCGTACAAGGACAACAGGTACCCAGGAGGAGTCCGCTCGCACCAAGGCCTCGTCACCACCTACATCGCCGCCGCGTCGCTGCGGTGGACCGGCCTCTTCATCGGCTGGAGCGGCCCCGGCCCGTCGAGGGGGGTATTTCCTTTCTCCGTGGCAGAAAACCTTCGGATGGGCGCCATTGGTGTCGCTGCTGGCAATGGAGCAAGGGGGAAGAAGTGAGCAGAATGGGAAGAGATGGGTGTCGGGGGCTCCGCCCCCTCCCCATATATAGCAGGAGAAGGCCAACCAGCGCCCCCCACGATCATAGGTAATGATGTTTTTTCCTTGCATGTCGCAGGAACTTGTAAAGTCAGGCAGTTGCCAAGGCAGCATGGGGAAGCGGAGATGCCCACGTCCAATCAACCGCCGTGCGTCGACCAAGGCCGCAGGCTATTGGGGCCCGTGGCGCTCCGCACTTGCCCTTTGGCTTCGCCTCGAAGCCAAGCCCGAGCACGCCTTTGGCCCGAGGGTTACTATCGGCGTTTAGGGAACGGGGGTCCCCAGACTTGCCTACCTGTGGCCCACGGCATGTGTCGGTGTCTAAACCGGCGGATCTCGGGTAGGGGGTACCGAACTATGCGTCTAAGGCGGATGGTAACAGGAGGCGGGGGACACGATGTTTACCCAGGTTCGGGCCCTCTCGATGGAGGTAATACCCTACTTCCTGCTTGATTGATCTTGATGATATGAGTATTACAAGAGTTGATCTACCACGAGATCGTAGAGGCTAAACCCTAGAAGCTAGCCTATGGTATGATTGTTGTTGTCCTACGGACTAAACCCTCCAGTTTATATAGACACTGGAGGGGCTGGGGTTACACAGAGTCGGTTACAAGGGAGGAGATCTACATATCCGTATTGCCAAGCTTGCCTTCCACGCCAAGGAGAGACCCATCCGGACACGGGACGAAGTCTTCAATCTTGTATCTTCATAGTCCAACAGTCTCGCCAAAGGATGTAGTTTGGCTGTCCGACGAAGCCCTAGTCTAGGACTCCCTTAGTAGCCCCTGAACCAGGCTTCAATGACGATGAGTCCGGCGCTAAGATTGTCTTCGGCATTGCAAGGCGGGTTCCTCCTTCGAATATTCCATAGAAGATTTTGAACACAAGGATAGTGTCTCGCTCTGCAAAAAAATTCCACATACCACTGTAGAGAGAATAATATTTCCACAAATCTAATCTGCTGACAGCTTTTCGTGACGTTCTGCCGTGGTCTGGTCATGACGAACTGTTTTTCCGAGCCTGCCACTGCACGTGTTGCAAGGCGGTTTTATTGGCACGTCTGTCGAAGCATAGATCATGTCCCTCTTTTCACGGGATTCTCATCAATACGGGTGTGGGTAACCCAATCGTGCCTGCTCGTATGACTCCTCGATTTTAGGCAAGTTCCAAATGGCCGCGCGGAGGACGCTTGATATTCTCCCTCTTTATAAAGGGGCCAAGGCATGTCCTTTTCTTCTCGTGCTCAATCGAATCCTTCCCCCACCCCGAGCTCCAACACCCAAGGCTCAGGCTAGGTGTTTCGGACCTTCAATCATGTCCGGATCCAACCTTCAGGGTCGGTAGATGCCCTCCTCCGTCACAGAGGAGGACATCAAGAAACTAATAGAAGCCAGGTATCTGACCGCCGAAATTTTGCACAGGCTGCCTGCTCGAGGGCAGGTCATCCCCACTCCCGAGCCCAACGAGAGTGTCGTATTCTCCTACCACTTCCTCCGAGGGCTAGGCTTTAGTCTAGATCCCTTCGTTAGAGGGCTCATGTTCTATTACGGGCTCGATTTCCATGATCTGGCCCCGGATTCCATCCTTCACATCTCGTCGTTCATCGTCGTGTGTGAGGCCTTCCTCCACGTCACCCCACACTTCCTCTTATGGCTCAAGACCTTTAATGTGAAGCCGAAGATGCTTAACGGGCGACACGCAGAATGCGGAGGTGCCATAATAAGCAAAGGCGCCGATGCTCCCTGGCCAAAGGGTTCCTTCCCGGAGGTGTACAGCTTATGGCAACGGGAGTGGTTTTACATAACAGCTCCCCGTAGTACTAAGTGGGTAGCCGCCCCTGCCTTCTGCTTGGGCCCCCCACCACAACTGGCATCATGGGTCAACAAGGGGCTGGATTGGGGGCCAGTAAACGATGTGCCGATATTGCAGAGTCGCATCCGAGATCTCTTCGAGAGAGATGTCAGCCTTGTCAAGGTAATGCAAGTCATGCTAGTTCGTCGAGCCCTGCCTTGCAAACGTCGACCTCTCCTTATGTGGGAGTTCAACCCGGAAGGACCACGAACTATTCAGCACTTCTTCGGCATGACGCATGAAGAGATGTATGGATTGTTCTTCAGATCACAGATAAGGTGTTCGGACACCATCGAGGATGCGGGTCTGAGCTGCAATCGTCCAGATACCCAAGTAAGTAATTCTTCGGCCGAACATGTTGTCTCTTTATTTATCACAACATCATTCTGAAAAGTCGCTCTTTGACTAGGATTGGGTAAAAAAGGCGAAGATGATCAGGTGTCCGGCCCCCCTCCCCGAAGGCTCACCGGATCCTGTACTAGCCAGGATGCTTGAGCTTGCGCCTTATCAAACGCCATCAGGGGAAGATAAAGGAAGGAACAAAGAAGCCGAAAGTGAGCCTCACTCATTATTCATCCAAACCAGGGAATTAGTGCCTCCGCGAAGGAGGACAACCGGGGAGAAGAATCTGGAATTCCCTCTCCCCAAGGAAGGAAGAGGGCCGCCTCTGAAGACTTGGAAACAATGGTTTTCAAATGAGGGAAGAAACCTTTGTCAGGGAGCCCTACCCCGGAGGGCATCCTTACCGCACGGTACCTGCAAGGGGACCAGCCCTCCACCGGACTGTAAGTAAACAAAAGTACTTTATAGTAAATATACCCTGCTTCATTCCTGAAATCAATAACCGAGACGTATGTCTTGTAGTTCGGATCATAGCCCTTCTCGATAGAGTTCGTCTTCGGGGGATCTTCTTCCGGAGATGATGGATAGCGAAACGCCTCCCTGTGCCTCCCCGCCTCATGAAGTGGACGACCCTGAGGTGTTGTCACGGAGGATTTCTCCTGATCCACCGAGGGCAGAGGGTAACCCTTCGGCCACCCGAAGCCCGGGGTATTCGGCTCCTAAGGAGAGCAACAGAAAGAGTCCGGGACTGTCCGGTGCGCGACGAGTCATACTGATGAATCTTCTGGAGCAAGCGGCTATCTCAGAAGTGCATCGTACGCTAATGGGTACGGTGGTTGAGAAGATTTCATCCACCGAAAGTGGGTTGCATGAAGCTTTTATGAGCCTTTTGAGAGGCTTTGAGGTACGCAAAGTAATATATAATTTTTGATGATGCCGCACACGCTAGGTGTGACCTATGCAGATAGTAGCCCCTGAGACTCTGGTTGCTGTCGAAAAAGGCAGTGCTTCTTTCACGTGCAGGTGGCTGAGGGTCCTGTGGCTAGTCGGACTGGTGAGTTTGCCGAACTGAAGCGGCAACTTGATGCGGCAGATGCCAACATCGTGCTTGTAAACAAACGGCTTGACGAGGCACAGGGTATGTATTTCTCCGATGATCAACACATATTAAGAGGAGCATGATGCTAGTATCTGTAATATGTTGTGACTGCAGAAGGAGCTGCCGCCGTGGAGACCCTTCGTGCGGAACTTGCCCGAGCCAAGGAACAAGCCAGGAGGAATGATGCGGCCGCCCTAAAGGCGGTCGAAGAGCTAAGAGCCGAACAGGCTGCGCATTGCCAAAGCAAAGAAAAAATAGCCAAGATGGCTATTGAGTTGAAAGATGCCGCCGACCGGAATGAGCTTCTTGAGAAGGAAAGCCGAACGAACACGGCGGACCTGGAGAAAGCCATGGTAGCGGCCAAGGAAGCCCGCTCTAAAATCAGAGAAGCGAAGGAAGAGTTACGTCAAGCCGGACATATCGTGGCTGGGTAGCCCTTTTTGTTGCGGACGAAGTTCGTAGATCCTAAGTATGCCCTTCTGGATCAATTATGGAGTTCTGTGGACGCATACCTGGATTTGGCAGCAAGTGCTGCTGATGCGACCAAGTTTTTCGAAGATCAGAAAGATCACGAAGTGGAAAAGTTGTTCTGGTCGCAGTTCAATGCTCCGGCGCGTCCGCTGCTGTTAAATGAGCAAATGGCCGAGTGGGCCGAGCTCCATAGGTTGTCCGGGCTTGCCATGAGGTCTGTTGTGGATCATCTTTGGCCGGAAGGACCGAGGCCGAATAGTTATTTTGGCTTAGTGCAATGATTCCTTGGTGTTGTGCCGCATATCGACGCTGTGAAGAGGTCGGCGTGCATAGAGGGTGCACGGATGGCTCTTGCCCGTGTCAAGACATACTGGGCAGAGATGGAGGCCACCGCTATTACAGCCCAAAGTTCGGTCGTAGGCCGGGTATCGGCCGAGCACTATTTTGTAAGAAGTCTTAGAAGGCGCTCGTTTAATAGAGGCTCAGTTCTCGAAGAGTATCATGTTCTAGTGACATGTATCCCGATTGTAAGAACAATGTTATTTGAATTATAAAGGCTGTGTTTATACTTTTTCCTGAAAGTATTATTGTGCCTCATGTGCGGTCGTTTATGTATATGTATATATATATATATATATATATATATATATATATATATATATATATACTAGCACATATGCCCGTGCGTTGCAACGGAAGAGATTTTCTTTTTACATGAAGCAAAGGGAAAGATAATTGATGTTTCATCGGAAAAAAGGGTCTCCACAATGGTAGGCGAGAGCAAAGGGTTATGTTCTTCTCGTTGAACATGTTTTACAGGCGAAATCTTGATAGTGGTGGGGTTGGTCGGCATTGTGGCCGAAAAATTCCAAAAAAATTCAAAAAGTATTTGTTATAGTTTTGTGAATTTTTCTTCGAAATTTAACAAAAACTGAAATTCTGGAAATCTTGTGGAAAAAATAAAGTTGAATGGGAAAAAAGAAAAAAGTAAACAGGAAAGAAAAAGTAAAATAATAAGTAACGAAAAAAGAAAATGGGCCGGCCCAGTCTTGGGCGCACTGTGCGAAGCCCATACTATAGGGCGCCAGTCTGACGGCAATGGTGTTTTACCCACTACGTGGGCAGTAAATTAAGTGGGCTGGTTTCGCTGGGCTAGAGCGCATGTGGCCCAGATATGAAATTCTGGAAAAACCATTATTTTTTCCAACAGACAGATGCAAAAAATATTTAGTACCACCTCAAATAAAAGAAGAATATTTTCGGTGGTGAACGGATGAAAAATCGGAGAAACGCACCTTGCTTTAGCCCCCACGCATATAATGCGGGGGTGTTCGCAAAAGCGCGTCTTCACACTTGATCCAACGTCTTGGTCCATTAAGGAGGTGGTAGCGCGACGAACGAGGCAATCGGACTATATTGCTTTAACACTTTCACTTGACCATAGGAGTTTGATAGTGGGGCTACTATATATCCCCTGGTATTTCCGCGGCCATCCGAATACGGTGCGCGTACATACATGACCGGGAAAACCGGCCCTTCGTTAATGCGGAGGAATCCCGAAGATTCCAATGAGTCATCGAGTGGTTGACCAGTCTCATGCTTTATCATGACAGTCAGTTTTCGGCTTTCTCTACTGAGGTGCTCGTCCGGATGAACCAGGGCACAATCACAGTAGTTCTCCCGGTGCCACCTTAGCCGATAGAGCGGAACGTAAGGTAGCAAAACACGGGAGCCGGGCAAACCCAACATTTGACCAAAGACATGATTCGGAGCTGATGCATATAAGGCCAAACTCGCGACACCGAACACTCCCTAAGGTATTCGGTCTTTACAACATATACCGGGATGAGTTACGCCCTTGATAATGAACCCTGAGTGTCCAAGTACGTGCACTTATTCTGACGTGGCGAAATCCCAATAACTTCAGCATCCCTCGCGGTTATACTGAGTATCCGGAGGATGTGAAGCAACAAGAGACAGTAAAAAAGGTTTAGACAGGGTCTTAATCTAAAAAGAAACCTTTGAGCGGGCCCCGCCGCACGCCTGCACTGTGTCTCCATTGTGCCGTATCCTGGACGGGTGTAGCACGATTATCATCTGTAAAAGAGAAAAACTTAGGTGAAAGTTGTCGTGCGAAAAATTGGTTATTCTCAATAAACCATTAAAATTCAAGATAAGTAAGGTCGAGCCGAGCTGTAGTCCTTTTTACACGCGAGAAGTCCCTGGTACCGCCTATAGGGGTATATCCATCAATCTCAGGTTTATCTAAGTTGTTACAGCTAGTGATGCGCCGGAATCGTCTAGCCGTGTCCGTGGTCTTGACGACCGATCATTTATTCTGGTTGGAGAGGCTGTTTAGTGTTCGGCTGCTAAAACCGCCACACGTTCTTCCGCGCGTAAGGAACGCTCGACATTTCCGCTAACTGTGATGATGCCACGTGGACCGGGCATCTTAAGCTTAAGAGAAGCGTAGTGCAGTACTGCATTAAAACGAGCGAAAGCTGTTCTTCTGAGTAGTGCTTGATATCTGCTTTGGAATGGCGCGATGTCGAAGGTTAACTTTTCACTTCAGAAGTTGTCGGGAGAACCGAATACAACCTCTAGTACGAGAGAGCCCGTGCAACTGGCCTCTGGGCCTGGTATTACTCCTTTAAGGTAGTATTGCTTTGGCTAATTCTCGTTGGGTCTATCCCCATTGTGCAGACTGTGTCCTGATATATCAGATTAAGACTACTGCCGCCATCCATGTGGACTCGGGTGAGATGGTATCCGTTGACTATTGGGTCGATCACTAAGGCAGTCGATCCTCCGTGCCGGACATTGGTCGGGCTATCCCTGCGATCAAAAGTGATCGGGCGGGTCAGCCAAGGGTTGCTTGGGGGTGACGGGCTCTACGGTGCATTCGTCTCGGCGTGCATGTTTACTCCTCCTCTTCGTCACGTGAATCATGTTCACTGTTTTGACCTCTGGTGGGAACTTTTTCTGTCCCCCAGTGTTTTGCTGACGAGGTTCATCCTCCTCTTCACTTGGTGTCTCCCTCCCCTTGTGTTCGGCGTTTAGCTTGCCGGCCTACTTGAAGACCCAGCATTCTCTGTGGGTGTGATTTGTAGGTTTATCGGAGGTGTTGTGAATCTGACATAATTTGTCTATAATCTTGTTGAGGTTGGACGGTCCATCTCTGTTGCCTTTGAAAGGCTTTTTTTGTTGACCGGGTCGAGAGCCCCTAAATCCGGCATTTACTGCCGTGTTGTCTAGGCTGTCTTCGTTATTTCGACGCTTGCCTTTACTGCGTCGTGGTTTTCCATTACCATCCCTGACTTCAGATGTGCCTGGGTCGCTGGTGCTACTACGGGCCAGCCAGCTATCTTCGCCCGCGCAAAAGCGGGTCATAGGCTTGTTAGGGCTGCCATTGTCCTTGGTTTTTCTTCGCCGAGGTGTCTGGCGAGCCATTCATCTCGGACGCTGTGTTTGAAAGCCGCTAAGGCTTCGGCGTCCAGAGAGTCGACGATTTGGTTCTTCTTAGTGAGAAATCTGTTCCAAAGCTTTTGGGATGACTCTCTGGGCTGTTGAATAATATGACTTAAATCGTCTGCATCCGGAGGTCGGACATAGGTCCCTTGAAAGTTGGCCCTAAAAGCATCCTCGAGCTCCTCCCAACTTCCGATTGAATTTTCGGGGAGGCTCTTCAGCTAGTGCCGAGCTGGTCCTTTCAGCTTGAGGGGCAAGTACTTGATGGCGTGGAGATTGTCTCCGCGAGCCATATGGATATGGAGGATGAAGTCCTCAATCTAGACACCAGGGTCTGTCGTTCCGTCGTACGCCTCTATGTTCACGGGTTTGAATCCCTCTGGGAATTCATGATCCAGCACCTCATCGGTGAAACATTGGGGGTGTGCGGCACCCCTGTATTTGGATGTGTCATGGCGTTCTGACGGTTGTAGTGTTCTATTTTGATTATGCGCTGGAGCATGCTTCCTAGATCCGTAGATGGATCTGGTCACGCCAGCCTTTTGATGCAAGTCCTTGCGTGGATCATGTGTTGACTTATGTGCGGCCTCGTTAGCCTCCCTATCGCGGCCACGAGGTGGTCGATCTAACGGGTCGGCCGTTTTATTTTTCGGCTGTGTGGGTTCTAAGGCCTCATCATCGAATTTAGGCAACAACTTGCGCTTTGGATAGCTCTTTGTGTGGCAACTACCACCATACTTTTCTTCAGTGTCGAGCACTTTGTTCCATCGGCTGTTGAGCATATTCTACACGACCTGAAGCCTTTGCTTCTGCTTCTTCAGACTCCTCGCGGTGGCAATAAGCCTTCTACGGAGGTTTTCTTCTTCCGAGTGCCTTTCTGGGATGATGTGTGCATCGTCGTCCGGACTGCTTTCCTCTCCGGAGAGAGGTTGATGAGCTTTATCCTCGGCGTCGACGTGATTGGACAGCGGCTCCGTACTATGTTCGCCATCCGCTGGTTCACCCTGCTCTGTCGCTGGGTCGATGTGGTCGTCATTTCCTCTGGAGTCGACCGGGGTGTTATTTTTTCTTGCGTTGTTATCGTTGTTTTTGCCGAGGCGGGATTTGGAGCGGCGCCTACACCGTCTCTTTGGTTGCTTCTCGAGGGAGCTATCCTTCGCTGCATCCTTCCGTTCCTCGTCATTGTTTTCTTTGGGTGTATCCACCATATATATATCGTGAGATGAAGTGGCTGTCCAGCGCCCTGTGGTGGTGGTTCCTGTTTGTCTCCTGCATCATCGTCCATACCGTCGACGTCTTCGGAGCCGAAATCGAGCATGTTGGTTAAATCGTCGACAGTGGCTACTAAGTGGGTGGTGGGTGGGGAGCGAATTTCTTCGTCGTCCGCATCCCATTCTAGCCCGACATAGTTCGGCCAAGGTTCTCCTGACAAGGAGAGAGACCTTAATTAATTTAGCACATTGCCAAAAGGCGAGTGCTTAAAGATATCCGCGGAGGTAAACTCCATGATTGGCGCCCAATCAGATTCGATAGGTATCGATGCAGGCGGTTCGGGGCCTGTGGCCGGGGATGGATCCGAGGATCCGACGACACAGGTCTCATAGGAGGTGAAGTCAGTATTCAGCTCTATCACCACTGAGTGTATGACCTCCGAGGCGGGGTTCATCCACCCGTCCTCGGACGACGTAATCGACTCCGGATCTAGGGCCGGACTAGGCACAGGTGTGATCTCCCGAACACCGTCCGGCGGCAGAGCTAAGTCGTGCTCGTCATGACTGTGCAGCGTACCTGACATATGCTCGAATCCATCGAAGATCAAGTCTCCGTGGATATTGGCAGTATAGTTCAAGTTTCCAAACCTGATCTGATGGCCAGAGGCGTAGCTCTCGATCTGCTCCAGATGGCCAAGCGAGTTGGCCCGCAGTGCGAAGCTGCCAAAAATCGAAGATCTGTCCGGGGAGGAAAACCTCACCCTGGATCGCATCATTGCCGATGATCGAAGGGTCCATCGAACCTTGTGGTGACGGCACAGTGGAACTCTCAATGAAAGCACCAATGTCGGTGTCAAAACCGGCCGATCTCGGGTAGGAGGTCCCGAACTGTGCATCTAAGGCGGATGGTAACAGGAGGCGGGGGACACGATGTTTACCTGTGTTCTGGCCCTCTCGATGGAGGTAATACCCTACTTCCTGCTTGATTGATCTTGATGATATGAGTATTACAAGAGTTGATCTACCACGAGATCGTAGAGGATAAACCCTAGAAGCTAGCCTATGGTATGATTGTTGTTGTCCTACGGACTAAACCCTCCGGTTTATATAGACACAGGAGGGGGCTAAGGTTACACAGAGTCGGTTAACAGGGAGGAGATCTACATATCTGTATTGTTAAACTTGCCTTACACGCCAAGGAGAGTCCCATCCGGACACGGGACGAGGTCTTAAATCTTGTATCTTCATAGTCCAATAGTCCGGCCAAAGGATATAGTCCGGATGTCCGAGGACCCCCTAATCCAGGACTCACTCAGCATGGCTCTGCGAGCGGGCCCGTATGGCCCATCTTCGCCAACAAGCTTTCAAGACCCTCACGAGGGGCCAAGCCTCGCGAGGCGGACGACACAAGACCTCCTCGGGAGCAGCCTTGCCAGGCTGGCTCGCGAGGGCCGGAGAGATCAAGGCAAGACAAAACCTCGCGAGGTTCCAGTGATATAAGCCATGACGATCGAGACCAGGCGGGCGCCAGCGCGCACAATGTCCTTGTTTCCTCTTTGGTGCTAAGGAGGCAAGCGCAGGCGAGGAGTACCGAGGCATCAAGCAAAGGTTTCCTTATCGGTGCAACAAGACAAAGACCAGCAGGACAGTAGGATGGAGGTCACCGTGGAGCCCAAGACGGCGTCACCAGCAAAGCCTTTGGTAGGCGAAGACTACTTTTGTCAGAATAAGCTATACTAGCTGTCCCCTTTCAAATTGGCCGTTGTGGGATCCCTTCCCGCTTGATATTTGGAAAGAGGACCGGGGCCTCTATAAATAGGCCTAGCCACCACCATAGGAGGGAACGAACAAACGGACAAACGGATTCAGGTCATCCTCACCCACACAAGTTCACCAAGCACAAGAACACCTCTCCTCAGGAAGCTGTTCTTCCCCTTGTATTGTTCATCCTCAGCCCGAGAGGCAATCCACCACCACCACACTGGAGTAGGGTATTACACCACAACGGTGGCCCGGACCAGTATACATGTTGTGTCCCTTGTGTTGCGAGTTCGTCGAGCTAGCCTAGAGATCGCGAAGCGGGTGAGGGGGTGATCTGTGAGGGAGAGATCTTCGCGTGCACCCCAGAGTTCGAACCTTAAGGGTTTTGCCGGAACCTGAGATTCGACAGACACACATTAATCATGAATTTATTAGAATAGTCTATGTGCTTCACTTATATCTTTTGAGCTAGGAAGTTTGCTCTAGTGCTTCACTTATATATTTTTTAGCACGGCGGTGGCTTTATATTATAGAAATTGTTGAACTCTAATGCTTCACTTAAATTATTTTGAGAGTCTTAAACAGCATGGTAATTTGCTTAGGTTTTGAATTTAGTCCTAATTTGATGGGCATCCAAGAGGGATATAATAAAAACTTTCATATAAATAGCATAATAGATGAGAAGTTTGATTCCTTGCATTTGTTTTGAGATATAAAGATGGTGATATTAGAGTCATGCTAGTGAGTAATTGTGGATTGGTAGAAATACTTGTGTTAAACTGTGTGATTCCTGTAGCATGCACGTATGGTGAACCATTATGGGATGAGGTCGGAGCATGATTTATTTTTGATTGTCTTCCTTATGAGTGGCAGACGGGGACGAGCAATGGTCTTTTCTTACCAATCTATCCCCCTCGAAGCATGCGTGTAGTACTTTGTTTTGATGGCTAATAAATTTTTGTAATAAGTATGTGAGTTCTTTATGACTAATGTTGAGTCCATGGATTATGCGCACTCTCACCCTTCCACCATTGCTAGTCTCTCTAGTACCACGCAACTTTCGCCGGAGCATTAAACCCACCATATACCTTCCTCAAAACAGTCACCATACCTACCTATTATGGCATTTCCAGACATTCCGAGATATATTGCCATGCAACTTCCACCATTCAGTTTTATTATGACACTCACCATCATTGTCATATTGCTTTGCATGATCGTAAGATAGCTAGCATGATGTTTCATGGCTTGTCCGTTTTGTAATTTGCTACGCTAGATCATTGCATATCCCGGTACACCACTGGAGGCATTCATATAGAGTCATATCTTGTTCTAGTATCGAGTTGTAATTCTTGAGTTGTAAGTAAATAAAAGTGTGATGATCATTAGAGCATTGTCCCATGTGATTAAAGGATGATGGAAGCTATGATTCCCTCACAAGTTGGGATGAGTCTCCGGACTTTACAAAAAATAAAAGAGGCCAAAGAAGCCCAAACAAAAAATGGGTGAAAAGAGATAAGGGACAATGTTACTATCCTTTTTCCACACTTGTGCTTCAAAGTAGCACCATGATCTTCATAATAGAGAGTCTCCTATTTTGTCACTTGTCGGAGTAATGGGCCACGGGTAGCCTAACCCGAGCCCCAGAACCTTTCAAGACATTGGGGCCGGTTGTGCCCCTCAAGACGTCAAGATAGACCGCCGTCTTCTGGCGGCCGACTGGCCGAACGACCGACTGCCGGAGGACGGCCGTGCTCAAGAAGGCGGCTCCAAGACGAGCCGACTTCTAGTAGGCGGCCTCCAGAGAGGCCGGCTCCTAGAAGTCGGCCCATGGCGCCCTCGTAGCCACGACCCCCTGACCAAGCAAGCATCATTAGCGTTATGGCTACAGTGATGAGCAGCCGGCAAGACCCGCGAGCGGCGAGGGCGGCCTATCGGCTCCGTACCAGACAGGTCGGCGGGGCCCACCAGGCGGCGGGGCCCAGCAGTCGGCGGAGAAGCCGGTGATCAGAGAGACTTACAACCAGGTCCTACACCCAGCCAGATTACCGTTGTACCCCTGGGGGGTAGGCCTATAAAAACCCCCAGGGCACCCATGCAAAGGGTTCGAACCTATTAGAATTAGATTCATACCTAGGGGGAGAAGAGAGCAAGCCTTGCCTTCTTCCACCTCTAGCATACAGCTCGAGGAGCACCATTTGTACTCACTAGTGCCTTAGTGATCATGCAGAGACCCCACAGAGCAGGACTAGGGGTGTTATCTCCTAGGAGAGCCCCAAACATTGGTAAAGTGCGCCGGCGTTCATGTCTACGCCTCATCTCGCTTCCAGGCACCGGCGATGTTCTACTCGCTTCCACCATGACAAGCCATCCATTTGGATATGTCGCACCCAACCCCCGACATCTGGCGCCCACCGTGGGAGGAGGTGCACCGTCTCCCGGAGACCTGTTCTGGATGGGAACCCTGTTCCTTCCTGGCGAGCGCAGCCAGCCCGGCATGCCAGATAGCGTCTGCGCGGACGCGCTGCACGGCGCGGAGGTCGCCTGCGCGGCGAGCTGCCTCGCCGATCTTGTCAGCGAGATTCGCATCTCCGACAAGCCCGCGTCTGATGCAAGCACCGGTGGCCCTGAGAGCCTCCTTGTGAGCCTCCTCGATCAACTCCACGTCGCCAGCGAGCCTGCTGTGGACTTCGAGTCGGTTGGCTCTGCCGACCCGATGTTGGTCGACTCTGACATGGCGTCGCTTGACGCGTTCCCCACCAGCATGGTGGGCTACGACGAGCCGCTTCCTCGCGCGGACAGCGGCGGCAGCACTGCCACGGAAGTGCTCGTCATCAGCCACGGCGAGCACTCTAGCGGAGGTGTCCAGGATCCGTTGCAAGCGGCGATGCAAGATCTGACTGCGCCCTTCCCTGAAGACGCAAACACCGAGACGCTGGAGGCGCACCGCGTCCAGCTCATCGAGAGTGCCAACCGGCTGGCCAGCATGAGACGCCTCTCGGAGGCTTACCAGCATGAGATGGATCGTGCTATCGGTGGCACTCCGGCTCCTGGCGGGCCTAGCCGCATTGGCCAGTTCCGGCAGCGTGGCACGACCATTGCCAGCATGTTTGGGACTGATCGTCCCATCTATGCCACGCCTACGGAGAACATACGAGCTGCCCAGGTGGCAGCTGACGAGCTAGACAAGCTCGAGGGCGATGGGCGTCGCCACATGACGGAGCGAGTCCAGCAGCTCCTCAACGCGGCTGCTGAGCAGCAGGAGGCCGGGTGCCGCACTGAAGCGCCCAACCGGTGAAACGATGACCCACCTCCTTGCCGAGACCAAGGCGCGACATCCGAACCCCGACTGGTGGCGCCCGCGATAGAAGAGACAAGGAGTTGGCTCCTAGCCGCTGCCGTAATCGCATCACCATCGAGCGCAACCAAGACGGTCGCCCAAGAGCAATGCAGCGACGAGACGGCTGTCTGCCTCCTCCTCCCCGCAGGGAGAGGCACATTTCACGGCCGCCTGTTGATCACCCATCACTGGGCGACCGCCTTGGCCGCCGAGAAGGAATCGTAGAAAACGATGCCCGCCACCGAATCGATCGCCTCAATCAATCCCTGGCACTAGAAGAAGAAGATGAGCTGGGTCCGCCATGCTTCGGCCCCCGCATCCGAGATGAACCTTTCCCCAAAGGGTTCATGCTCCCGAAAGATACACCCAAGTACACCGGCTCCGTGAAGTCGGAGGACTGGCTGGTCGACTACTCCACAGCCGTTAGCATCACGAATGGCAACAAGCGCGTTTCCGTGAAGTATGTTTTGCGCATGTTCCAGGGCATGGCCCGGACATGGCTGAACAGCCTGAAGCCCCGCAGCATCAACAGCTGGGTTGATTTCACTGAAGCATTCATCCACAACTTCACCAGCACGTACAAGCGGCCGCCCAAGCCCCGCCAGCTCTCCTTGTGCGTCCAAGGCCCCAACGAGTCGACTCGCGACTACCTCACGCGCTCGGCCGAGCGGCACAACTCTTGCGAGGGCATGCACGAGGTGCAGGCCATCGAGTACTTCACTGCCGGGTGCCGAGAGGGTACCCTCCTCAAGCACAAGCTCCTCTGCGACGAGCCGGCAACCCTTGACGAACTGCTGATCATAGCAGACAAGTACGCTATGGCCGACTCCTCCATGAAGGCATAGATCCAAGTTAACACGTCGGGCAAGGTGGCCCCTCAAGCTCCTCGGACCCCGGCTGGTGACACCAGTCAGCGACGCAACCAAACGACAACAAGCGCAAGGCCATGCAGCCGGCTTCCACGAGCCGACAGGTGGCAACAGTCAAAGATCAGCAGCCAGAAGGGCAGCCTCCCCCCAAGCGCCATAAGGGCGGCAAGCCCAATTGGTTGCCCACCTTCTCATACGAGCAGACCCTTGATGCACCCTTCAAGTTCCACAGCGGCATGAAGCCGTCCAACCACACAACTAGGAAGTGCCACTGGCTCACCAGGATCGCCAAGGGTGACGGGCTCCAGCCCCCTCCGCCTGCCGGCCCGCCGCCTCCTCCTCCTCAGCCGCCGGTTCAACCAGTCGGCACGATACAAGATGAGTACCCTGAAGAGCATGGGGCTTATGTCGTGTTCAACCAGTGTGGCCGACGACAGGCGCAGCCGACGGCAGCAGCAACAACAAGTGAATGCAGTAGCATCAGAGAACCCTGAATTCATGCACTGGTCTATGAAGCCCATCAGCTTGAGTAGAGCGGACCACCCGGAGGTGATGCCCAACCCCAGCTCTTATGCTCTGGTGTTGGATGCCACCTTTGCCACGGAGAGGCGAGCTGCTCGTTTCTCCCGAGTTCTGAGATGGCGGCAGCAGCATCAACATCCTGTACAAAGATACCATGGAGAAGTTGGGAATCAAGCAGAGACATCTTCAGCCCGGCCGGACTGTTTTCCATGGCATTGTTCCAGACCTTTCCTACTCACCAATCAGCAAGACTCAGATAGATGTCCTTTTTGGGGACAAAAATCATTTCTACCGAGAGCTAGTCTGGTTTGAGGTGGTGGACCTTGAGAGCCCTTATCATGCACTGCTTGGCCGGCCTGCCCTGGCCAAGTTTATGGCGGTCCCCCACTATGCTTACCTGATGATGAAGATCCTGAGCTCCAAGGGAATCCTGACCATAGCAGGAGACTACAAGAAGTCGTCCGCCTGCGCGGCAGAGAGCAGCCGGTTAGCCGAGTCCCTCGTGATCGCGGGTGAGAAGCGGCTCCTCGACCGGGTGGTGGCCATGGCCGACAAGCAGCCGGAAATGTCACCCAACCCCAAGGAGTCGGAAGCTGAGGGCTCGTTCAAGCCGGCAAAGGAAACAAAGAAGATACCATTGGACCCAGAGCATCCGGAGAGGCATGCTGTCATAGGTGCAAATCTTGACAGCAAATAGGAAGGCGAGCTTGTCGATTTCCTCCATGAGAATCGGGACATCTTTGCATGGTCTCCCAAGGACATGCCAGGTGTTCCGACGGAATTCTCCGAGCACAAGCTACACGTCCGGTCTGATGCCAAACCAGTCAGGCAGCCCTTGTGCCACCTGTCAGAGGAGAAGAGAATAGTTGTTGGAGAAGAGATAGCCCGACTTGTAGCACCCGGCTTCATCATGGAGGTGTTTTTTCCATAGTGGTTAGCTAACCCAGTCCTAGTGCTGAAAAAGAACAAGCAGTGGCGCATGTGTATTGACTATACCAGCCTCAACAAAGCATGCCCCAAAGATCCCTTTGCCTTACCAAGGATTGACCAAGTGATAGACACCACAGCCGGATGCGAGTTGTTGAGCTTTTTGGATGCATACTTGGGGTATCATCAGATCAAGCTGAACCTAGCCGACAGGCCGAAGACCGCCTTCATCGCGCCATTCGGAGCCTTCTGCTACTTGACCATTACGTTCGGCTTGAGGAATGCTGGCGCCACTTTTCAGCGATGCATGCAGAAGTGTCTCCTTAAGCAACTCAGCAGAAACGCCCATGTGTATGTGGAGGATGTTGTGGTGAAGACGGAGAAGCGTGGAACGCTGCTAGAAGACCTCAAGGAGACCTTTGAGAACTTGCGTCAATTTCAGATATGGCTCAACTCGGAGAAATGCGTCTTTGGAGTACCAGCTGGCCAGCTTCTTGGCTTTCTGGTCTCCGAGCGCGGCATAGAATGCAACCCTGTGAAGATCAAGGCCATCGAGAGGATGGAAGTGCCCACTCGACTGCTGGACGTGCAAAAATTCACCGATAGCTTGGCATCCATCAGCCGTTTCATCAGTCAGCTCGGCGAGAAGGCTCTTCCCCTGTACCAGCTCATGAAGAAGACCACTTTTTTCGAGTGGAATGACAAGGCGGATGAAGCTTTCCTCCAGCTCAAGAAGATGTTGACCACTCCGCCTATCCTGGCGGCTCTGACTCCTAAGGAGCCCATGCTCCTCTACATCGCCGCCACCAGCCGGGTGGTCAGCACAGTAATAGTGGTAGAACGCAAGGAAGAAGGCAAAGCACTACCAGTCCAGAGGCCGGTGTATTACCTGAGTGAAGTGATGTCTGCTTCCAAGCAGAACTACCCCCAGTACCAGAAGATGTGCTATGGCGTGCACTTTGGCGCCAACAAATTGAAGCCATATTTTCAAGAGCACCCAATCACTGTGGTCTGCACCGCTTCCCTTGCCGAGATCATTGGAAGCCGAGATGCCTCAGGCCGAGTGGCCAAATGGGCCATAGATTTGGCCCCCTACACAATCTACTACCAGCCTCGCACCACCATCAAGTCACAAGCACTAGCCGACTTCCTCGTTGATTGGGCCGAGACCCAGTACTTGCCACCAGCACCAGACTCCACCCATTGGTGATTGCACTTTGATGGTTCCAAGATGCGCACCAGTTTGGGAGCCGGCATCATCCTCACCTCTCCCAAAGGCGACAAGCTCAGATATGTGCTGCAAATTCACTTTGCCGCCTCCACCAACGTTGCTGAATACGAAGCACTCATTCACGGGCTCCGGCTTGCCAAGGAACTCGGCATTCGCCGGATCCTGTGTTATGGAGATTCCGACTTGGTGGTCCAGCAGTCGTCAGGTTATTGGGAAGCCAAGGATGCAAACATGGCGAGCTACGGCTTCCTCGTACAACAACTGAGTGGATACTTTGAAGGGTGCGAGTTTCTCCATGTGCCAAGAAATGACAATGAGCAAGCTGATGCCTTGGCACGGATCGGCTCCACCCGGCAAGCAATACCAGAGGGTGTCGCCCTACAACGCCTCCTTAAGCCGTCCGTCAAGCCATCGCCAGAGTCATATTCCATCTTTGTGCTGGCTCCTCCTGAAGCAGTCAGATCCGACTTGAGGACCCTAGCAGCCGGCACGGGGAATTCGGTAGGCGACCCGGGGACTGCAGCAGCCGCACTCGGCCCGGGGACTTCAGAGCCTGGCCTGGGGACTGCAGCAGTCGGCCAGGGGACTTCATCAACTTAGCAAGCGGCAGCCGACTCCAACCCACCGCCTCCTGGCCCAACCGCCCTCGTGCAAGTAGCAGTCCTAGCAGTCGAAGAAATTGCAGCACCTTCATGGGCCCAGTCCATCGTTAACTTTCTGGTAAACAAAGAGCTACCGACTGATGAGATCTCGGCCCGGCAAGTGCAACGCCGGGCAGCAGCATACACCATAGTCAACAGAGAACTTGTGAGGCGCAGTGTCACTTGTGTTTACCAGCGCTGCGTAGAGCCGGAGCAAGGCCAAGCAATCCTCAAAGATGTCCATCAGGGCGAGTGTGGTCACCACGCGGCTTCAAGAGCACTCGTGGCCAAAGCTTTCCGCCACGGTTTTTTCTGGCCGACTGCTCTAGAAGACGCCAAAGAATTGGTCCAGAAATGCAAAGGTTGCCAGAAGTTCCGCTCCAAACCACATCAGCCGACTTCTGCACTCAAGACTATCCCCATTGCCTGGCCCTTTGCCGTCTGGGGCCTAGACATTGTGGGACCGTTCAAGACGGCGCGTGGCGGCATGACTCATCTGCTTGTCGCGGTGGACAAGTTCACCAAGTGGATAGAAGCAAAGCCAATTAAGAAATTGAATGGTCGGACTGCTGTGACTTTCATACCCGATATCACCATCCGGTATGGCATACCACACAACATCAACACCGACAATGGCACAAACTTTGCCAAAGGAGCCTTGGCCCGTTTCTGCACGACACAGGGCATCCGACTGGACTCATCGTCCGTTGCCCATCCGCAGTCAAACAGCCTCATTTTGTCCGGCATCAAGCCCCGACTGGTCGAGCCTCTGGGCGTTAAGGCTCTTTGGCTCGATGAGCTGCCGGCCGTCCTCTGGAGCCTGCGCACAACTCCGAACAAGTCAATCGGCTTCACACCTTTCTTCCTCATCTACGGTGCCGAAGCCATCATCTCGACGGACATAGAATTCGACTCCCCTCGAGTCACCATGTACACCGAAGAGGAGGCAGAAGAAGCACGACAAGACGGCGTCGATCTGCTGGAAGAGGGCCGGCTATTGGCACTCAGCTGGTCCACCATCTACGAGCAGAGCCTGCGCCAATACTACAACCGGAAGGTCAAGCCAAGATCCTTCCAAGAGGGAGACCTTGTGCTCCGACTGATCCAGCGAACATCCAGCCAGCTCAAGCTCTCGGCACCTTGGGAAGGCCCCTTCATCATCAGCAAGGTGTTGGGCAACGACACCTCCTACCTCATCGACGCTCAGAAGCCTCGAGCATGCAAAAGAGAGGACTCCGGCAAGGAGACGGAGCGACCATGGAATGCAAACCTCCTTCGAAGGTTTTACAGTTGATGCAGTATGTACCACGCCAAGTTTTGTATTAAGTACGAAGACTCCGGGTCCCCCGAGAAGAGCTCGGGGACTGCCCTCTTTTTATCTGTATGATAAGTCTTACGCCTGTCATCGTGTTATTTCATAAGTCCGTCTAGCACCGGGTTCGACCAGTCGACCCGGGGACTTACCGCCTTGTGATGTGTAATGCTTCCTACAGCCGAACAAGTAACACATTGGCACTTAAGCCCCCTCCTGCCAGAAGTCGCAGCTCGCAGAGCAGCTGTCCGGCGGGCAGGAGTAAAGGCAGAAAGATTGTCTGCGTGAAAAATGGCTAAGGGCCCAAAGCATGTACATAGTTCAAGCCGGCTTCTCGCATCACCGACCAGCTGCTGAGCAGCCGGCCGGCCAGTTTCTACTTAACTTGCTAGAAAACTCTAACCGGTTAAGTACTTGCCTCCCCGAAAGTAGCTAAGTACTTGACCCAGCCACAGTCCGCAGAGCGGCTGTTGGGCTGGCAAGACGGCAACCAAGGGAAGGCGGCAAAGGAAAAAATCCAAAGAGCAGAAAGCAAGGAAAGATAGAACTCGGCAAGTATATTTACACATCAAAAGGCCCTTTGCCAGCATTCAGTAGAAGTTGGAAATACACCCCGCGGGTGGAATTGTGCGAAGTTAACAAAGTTTGTCGAGACTGATAAGCAGGTAAAAACAAAGATAAAATGGCAACCTAGGAAGCAGCAGACGGGTTCGGTGGAACGGTGGAGTCGGTGGTGTTGGTTGGTGGAGCGGTCGGCTGGTCAGCCTCTGCTTGGCCGCCTTCAGTAGCAGCCGGCTCGCTTGGGCGTGGCTCGTTGCTGGAGGCGCGGTCGAGCTGAGGGTGGCCGTCCGCTCCGACCTCTGGCGCCTCCTATTCACCTTTCTCCTCCTTCTCGTCTTCTTCCTCGCTGCTGGAGTCGATCACCTCGGCCGAATTCTC
Source organism: Aegilops bicornis (assembly GCA_021605145.1). NCBI lineage: Eukaryota > Viridiplantae > Streptophyta > Magnoliopsida > Poales > Poaceae > Aegilops > Aegilops bicornis. Next base: position 639,295,334 of record CM038670.1, on the reverse strand, counting down.
ACCGTCTTCTGGGTTCAGCCCGAACCACTCTGGTGGTGCCTCGGCGTCGTTCTCGGCCCGCTCCGAGAAGAAGATGCTGGTGTCGGTGTACTCGGCGATTGCCGCCGCCCGCTTGACAAGATCATCCTCCACCGCCACCAGCTCCTCCTGGGCCTCCAGTCAAAACATCGTCAATTGGGCTAGATTTAGCCTAGGGTACCGCGCCTTGACGAACTCCAAGGCCCGACGTGCTCTAGCCCGGGCCGAGGAGCCCTTCCAGGCCTCAAGACGGCCGGCCGCCACCTCCAGCCTCTCAGCAGTCCTACTAGGAGTGCGCGGTGCTGGCATGTTCAGCCACAGGGCGGCGATCGCCTGGGCGCCGACACGTTGAAGACGGCGCAGCATCCGATGAGCCGGCTGGAGACGGGCCTAGATGCTGAGAAGCTGCTCGCTGAGGGTTTGGGGGGCGTCGGCAGCAATCTCCGCACCTTCCGCCCTCCGCCCTTCGTGATCGGTTTTGATGGCCCTATTGGTAGCAACGGAGTGACCGGGGAAGAAGTCTGCTCAAATAGAAGAAAAAATCCAAAGTTAGGAACAAGAAGCCGGCCCGATCAGAAGTCGGTGGCTCGAAGAAGAATAAAGAGGGAGGCTCATCGTCAACCATGTCTTCAATCTCGCTGAAGACGGTAGTCAGCATCGCCTCCTTGTCGGTCCAGGCAGAGCGTTCGGTCTCGAACTCAGCTAGGAGACTGGCCTCCTTGTCCTCCGCCTCCTTCTGAGTCTTCTTGAGAAGCTCCGCCTACTCCGCTAGTTGCATGACTAGCCGGTCACGCTCTTTGGTCAACTTGCTGCAGTCCGTCTCCTTGGCGTGAAGCGCGGTATTGGCTTCGCCCAGCTGCTGCTGCAGGGCGGCATTGGCCTCCACAAAAGTAGAAAATGAAAAGGACATCAACAATCAATAAAGACAGATATAGTTGCCAGGAAGATCCGGCCCGACTGCTCAGCAGTGGGCCCGAATCTCGGGGACTACAGCCCGCGGGTGCGCCAGCGCGCCTCCACAGAGAAAGAAGTCATCAATATCAACAAAAAGAAGAACATTCGCCGGGGAGATACGGCTCGGCTGCTCAGCAATCGACCCAAATCTTGGGGACTATAGCCTGCAGGTGCGCCAGCGCGCCCCCGCAGAGAAAGAAACAAAAACTTACTCCGGCTTTCCGACAAGTCGGTGGTCCGTTGAGTTAGCTCCTAGACCTTGGAGTTGAAGACGGTCGCACGGAGGTTGTGATAATCCTGCAATGAAGATATCATATAATGTTAGTACTCGGAGCTTGCCAGTTAAAGTTCCGAGCCGCCTGCTCAGCAGCCGGCCCGAAACTCGGGGACTACACCCAGTGGGTGCGCTGGCGCGCCCCCATAGAGAAGCATAAAAATCAAAGAAGCAAGAAATATACCCGGACGGCGGCTCCCGACTCCAAGAACGCATTGTTACAATGCTTAAGAGCGTTGGCCTCGGCCTGAAGCTTGGCTTGGACGTCTAGAATCGCCGTGTTCAAAGGGCCCGTCCCGCCTCCTCGCACCCACCCAGTGGGCGCGGCGCTGGTCGCCTCGGCATCTGGGATTGAAGAGCTCGCGGCGGCGTTCTCCTACGGCGCGGCGCCGAAGCCGCCTTTGTGAGTCGGCGTCGCGTCGGGGTGCGGACCTCAGGAGTTGGGTCCGTTGCCATCTCGTCTCCGGCTGATGGCGCCGGTGGATCAGCCAGCTGCTGGTCTCGCGCCTCCTCAGAAGGCGGCGGCAGGGGCACGATTACGTCCGACATGACGACATCGCCGCCGTCCCTCTCCATGATCGGGTGCTCGTCGCCGGCTCCCCCAGTCGGCGCCACGAATTCTGGTGGCGGCGGCGCGGAGTTCAGGGGGGTGACGAATATCGCCGACTGACGGCGCGCGGCTTCCTCGGCCTGCTTCTTCACCGCGGCAGCAGCCTCGGCCTCCGCCTTGTCCGCCTCCGCCTTCTCCAGGCGGGAGGCCTCCTGCTCCTAGCGCGCCTCCCGCGCGTTTTGCTCCGTCGCCTCCCGGAGGTCCGTAGCCAGATCGATCCGCCGGGTGGTGGAAGAGGTCTCCGCCGACCCAACGATGGAGGCGGCGGCCGACTTCTCTAGAGAGAGTGGGGCCCTAAATCAAGAAAGCAGAGCAAAGGAAATTCAGAAAGAATCAACAAGGAAAGAAGAAAAACGCAAGAAAAGATACTTACGCCGACACCATGGGAGGCGCATTTGGGAGCTTTTGAAATTTGGCCGCCTTCACAGCGGCCTCCTTCCGTCGGGTCGCGGCGGTCGGGTTCTTAGCCTTCGTCGGCACGCTGCCGAACAAGGCGGCGCCCTTTTTTTGCTTCCACGTGCCGCCTCGAGCAGTCGGCTCGACGGAGGGGCCGCGTCTGTCTTGCCCGTGCCTCGTGAAGGGCGCGGCTCGTCTTCCTCATCGTCGTCGTCGGGCCAGGTATCGATGCCGCCTTCTTCGGAACCTCCGGCTCCATAGACGCCGCCTGTTGCGATGTCCTCAAAGGCGGCTGCCCCCAAGTCGGGGTCGTCCACGTCGCTCACGGCCCGGTCCGGCACATAGTCACCACCCGGCCCCACGAAAGAAGCCGGAGACATGTATATCTGCATCCCAAAGTCCGACTTCTCAAGACCACCAGACGGAATCAAGACGAAATATTAAAGAAAGGAGAGGTTGAAAGACCTACGGCGGGTGGCTGGTCCGCGCGAGAGTACGGCGGCTTGCCGAACTGCCAGGACCCCTCTAGCTTGAAGCCGGAGATTTTGTTCACCAAGTTGGCCACCTCGGCGGCTGGCATCTCCACGGTGCTCAGCCGGCATGGGTCGCGATGCCCGCTCATCCGGTTGATCAGGTGAGGCCAGCCATGGAGCGGGGCACCCGGCGCGCGACGAAGGCAACCAACAAGTCGGTCGCTTTGAGTCCCTTGGTGTTGGTCAGCTCCCGGAGTCGTTGGATGGTGGCGGCGCCGTCTACCAACACTGGCTTCGGCTTGTAGCCCCAGCTGGACCTAGGCTCTGCCGGCGGGCCGGCTACATAAGCCGGCAGGTTGAGGAAGTCGACGGCCGGGTCCACGTTCTCCACATAGAAGTAAGATTGATGCCACATCTTCACCGACTGTGGTAGCTTGATGGTGGGGAAGGCGTTCTTCGACAACGGCCGGCGGACTGCGATGAAGGCACCGCACTGGCAGCCATCTCCCGGACGGAGGTGCCCAGCTTGGTGTAGAAAAATGCTCCCCATAGCTTGACGTTGGGGAGGATGCCGAGATAGCCTTCACACATCGTGACGAAGGCGGCCAGGAGCATCACCGTGTTGGGCGTAAGGTGATGAGGCTGGAGGTGATAGAACTCGAGGAACGAGCGGAGGAAGCCGCTCGCCGGCAGGCCGAAGCCGCGGATGAAGTGCGAGCAGAAGACGACCCGCTCGCCCTCCCCCGGCGTCGGCGAGATCTCTCCCTTCGGCGGCACGCGCGCCTTCACAAAGCCTGCGCCGGGGAGACGCTGCGTGTTGCGGAGGAAAGCGATGTGGTCTTCATGGACATTCGACCCGTCCCAGTCCCCTCCATGCTCGCGCGCCATAGAGAGCTCGACGGAGAGAACGGCGCGGCGCGAGAGCTTAGATTGGGGCGGGGCCAAGAGAGCTCGGGGACGAGCAGCGGCGGTGCTCCGGCGGGGCTCGGGGGCGCTGCGACGAGAGGAAGAAGAAGGAGGGAAAATGGGGTGGAGGGGCGCGCGTGCTTTGCCGCTCCCTCCCCTCTCCCTACTTATAGCCTACGGGCTATGAAGCTGAGGGGGCGGGCGTGGGATCATGGGATTAACCGTGCCCACAACCCCACGCTCCCGCCTTAATCGCGTGAGTTACTATGCGCAGTAACTCTGCAGAGAAACGCAACCGCCCGCCTCGGCCGCAGCGGATCCGCTCGCGCGGCGAGGCCCGATGGTGGCGGGCCCAGCCTGCAGTCGCGTCCCATCACGCGCGTGGGCTTGTAGGCTGGCCCGGCTGGCTGGCGCCACGTGGCGCGCCCACGACGGGCGGCAGGCCGAGAAGCTTAGCTAGCACGTCACCGGTTTCCCGCCGTTGCATTCGAAATTCCAGAAAGAACCGACTGGACGTACCCGACTCCTGCCAACCGGCTTCCCAGGAGTCGGATGAAGCTTCCTTCAGAGCGCCCGGAGGAGGAAACTGTTGAAGCTCCTCGTCTCCTCAGCCGCGGCACCTCACCAGCTTCGGGGACTACTGTCGGAGTAATGGGCCACGGGTAGCCTAACCCGAGCCCCAGAACCTTTCAAGACATCGGGGCCGGCTGTGCCCCTCAAGACGTCAAGATAGAGCGCCGCCTTCTGGCGGCCGGCTGGCCGAACGACCGACTACTGGAGGACGGCCGTGCTCAAGAACGTGGCTCCAAGACTAGCCGACTTATAGCAGTCGGCCTCCAGAGAGGTCGTCTCCTAGCAATCGGCCCACGGCGCCCTCAGAGTCTGCGCCCCCATTAAGACAAGAAGACAGGGTGAGGCTGCAGTATAGCCCATCACCCACGTATCCAGGGCTGGGAGTGGCAACAGTGTTCCGTACCGGCGGCGATCTCCGCCCAGCGCAGCACTGTTGCCACTCCCCCCTGACATCAGTCCTGTCAGGCGATGCCCTGCTCCCACGACCGCCTGTCGGTACGGCCCAAAGACGGAGGGCCCTACCGATCAGCGTGAGCCCGGAACACGGCGAGAACCTCACCAGTCGGACTGAAGGCAGGCCGGCCCCCAGCAGTCGGCCCGCCCCTTCCTCGAGGCCCACATGCCATTAACGAGATAAGACGCAGAGTGGCTACAGTGACCTCCTACCAGGCGGCGGGATTGTAGCCACGCCCCCTGACCAAGCAAGCGTCATTAGCGTTACGGCTACGATGTCGATGGCCGGCAAGACCCATGAGCGGCGAAGTGCGCTTTGTCGGCTCCGTACCAGACCGGTCGGCGGGGCCCACCAGGCGGCGGGCCCCAGCAGTCGGCGGAGAAGCCAGCGATCAGAGAGACTGACAACCAGGTCTTACACCCGGCCAGATTATCGTTGTACCCCTGGGGGTTAGGCCTATATAAACCCCTCAGGGCACCCATGCAAAGGGTTCGAACCTGTTAGAATTAGACCCATACCTAGGGGGAGAGGAGAGCAAGCCTTGCCTTCTTCCACCTCTAGCATACAACTCGAGGAGCACCATTTGTACTCACTAGTGCCTTAGTGATCATGCGGAGACCCCGCAAAGCAGGACTAGGGGTGTTATCTCCTAGAGAGCCCCGGACCTGGGTAAAGTGCACCAGCGTTCGTGTCTACGCCTCATCCCGCTTCCAGGCACCGGCGACGTTCTACTCGCTCCCACCATGATAAGCCATCCATTGGCATATGTCGCACCCAACCCCCGACATCACTTTCATAAACTAGTGGGAATTTTTCATTATAGAACTTGGCATGTATATTCCAATGATAGGCTTCCTCAAATTGCCCTAGGTGTTCATGCAAGCAAGTTGGATGCACACCCACTTAGTTTCTTTATGAGCTTTCATACACTTATAGCTCTAGTGCATCCGTTGCATGGCAATCCCTACTTACTTGCATCGATATCAATTGATGTGCATCTCCATAGACCATTAATTTGCCTAGTTGATGTGAGACTTTCTTCTTCTCTTTGTCTTCTCCACAACCACCATATTCTATTCCACCCATAGTGCTATATCCATGGCCCGGGCTCATGTATTGCGTGAAAATTGAAAAAGTTTGAGAACACCAAAAGTACGAAACAATTGCTTGGCTCTTCATCGGGGTTGTGCATGATGAAATACTTTGTGTGATGAAGATGGAGCACAACCAGACTATATTATTTTGTAGGGATAACTTTCTTTGGCCATGTTATTTTGAGAAGACACGATTGCTTTATTAGTATGCTTGAAGTATTATTGTTTTTATGTCAATATTAAACTTTTGGTTTTGAATCTTATGGATCTGAATGTTCATGCCACAGTAAAGAAGATTACATTTATAAATATGTTAGGTAGCATTCCACATCAAAAATTCTGTTTTTATCATTTACCTACTCGAGGACGAGCAGGAATTAAGCTTGGGGATGCTTGATACGTCTCCAACATATCTATAATTTTTATTGTTCCATGCTATTATATTATCTGTTTTGGATGTTTTATATGCATTAATATGCTATTTTATTTTATTTTTGGGACAAACCTATTAACCTAGAGCCCAGTGCCAGTTTCCGTTTTTTCCTTGTTTTTTAGTTTTACAGAAAAGGAATAGCAAATGGAGTCCAAACGGAATAAAACTTTCGCGATGATTTTTCTTGGACCAGAAGACATCTAGAGGACTTGGAGAGGGGACCAGAAGGTTCCCGAGGAGGCCACAAGCCTGCCATGCATGCCCTAGGGGGTGCTCCCTGAGGGCTTGTGGGCCCCTCGGAGGTCTTCCAACCCTAATCTTTGCACTATAAATTCCCAAATATTCCCAAACCATCATAGGCATCCACCAAAATACTTTTCCGCCGCCGCAAGCCTATGTTCCCGTGAGATCCCATCTTGGGGCCTTTTCCGGCACCCTGCCGGAGGGGGATTCGATCACGGAGGGCATCTACATCAACCTTGCCGCCCTTCCGATGAAGCGTGAGTACTTTACCACAGACCTACGGGTCCATAGCTAGTAGCTAGATGGCTTCTTCTCTCTCTCTATCTCTCTTTAATCTTCAATACAATGTTCTCCTCGATGTTCTTGGAGATCTATTCGATGTAATATTCTTTGCGGTGTGTTTGTCGAGATTCGATGAATTGTGGATTTATGATTAGTTTATCTATGAATATTATTTGAGTCTTCTCTGAACTCTTTTATGCATGATTTAGATATCTTTGTATTTCTCTTCAAACTATCGGTTTGGTTTGGCCAACTAGATTGGTTTTGCTTGCAACGGGAGACGTGCTTAGTTTTGGGTTCAAATCTTGCAGTGTCCTCATCCAGTGACAGAAGGGGTAGCGAGGCACGTATTGTATTGTTGCCATCAAGGATAAAAAGATGGGATTTATATCATATTGCTTTGAGTTTATCCCTCTACATCATGTCATCTTACCTAAGGCGTTACTCCATTCTTATGAACTTAATACTCTAGATGCATGCTGGATAGCGGTCGATGTGTGGAGTAATAGTAGTAGATGCAGAATCGTTTCGGTCTACTTGACACGGACGTGATGCCTATATTCATGATCATTGCCTTAGATATCGTCATAACTTTGCGCTTTTCTACCAATTGCTCGACAGTAATTTGTTTACCCACCGTATGCTATCTTCAAGAGAGAAGCCTCTAGTGAAACCTATGGCCCCCGTGTCTATTTTCCATCATATATTTTCAGATCTATAAACCAAAAAACCCAAAAATACCTTGTTGCACTTTATTTATATTTACTTTAGTTTGCCTTTTTATTTATCTTTTATACATATCTCTACTCCTAATGTCTGAGTTGGTGAATGGCATCCATGGTTTATTTTCGTCTCACCACTTTCGTCCATTTTATTTCAATGATTTTTTCGTCTCTCTTCCCACCACACCGCTTCCGCTCGCACGTAGAAAAAATCAGGGACTGAGCCCCGTCCCACGAAACGAAATCAGAGGAACGAGGCTCGCTCGACTCCTCTCTTGATCTATTTCCTAGGGTGTGATCATCGCCGCCGCCATGGAATCCTCCTCCGTCACCGGCGTCGTCGCCACTCCAGAATCCTCCACCACCACCGCCGCCGCCACCGCAGAATCCTCCACCGTCTTGCTCCTCTGCCCCCGGCGGCCGCCCAGCTGGCCATCGTCACTCCTTCCTCCAGCAGGGCGGCGACCACATGCGTGGAGGTCCCCGATCTGACATTGTGGCTCTGGTGGTCGCTACGGCCAGATCCGTCCCGGGGGGCGTCGTAGAGCCTCCATGTCGCTGGAGTAGCTCGTCGTCCAGCAGCTCACCGTCGGGGCCACGATGACCTCTCTCCCAGCTGCGCATCTCCTCCAACCACGGTCGTGCTCCTCCTAAGTACATCCACACCATTGAGCTCGAAGGCGGCCTGCCAGCGGATTCGGCCATGGAATCGCTCTAACCCCTAAAGGCTGCTCCCCTCAAGGTTTGTTCCTCTTGGCTAGATCCGTGATAAATAGTAGAGGACTGCATTTAGGGTTTGTTAACCTGTTTGGTTGGGAAATAATTAGGGATTGCATAGAAAATATAGATTGTAGTGTGTATGATGTTGGGATTAAAGATCTTGGCAGCAATCTACTTGGTGGTAAACCTACTCCTTCTTTGCAATTGTTATGTTGCATTGTCTACAGTTGAAGAATTCGCTGGAGCATTCTCAAGCATATATTTCACGTGTAAACAAGGGAATTCACTTGGATTGTGTGACACCCAAAAAAATTAGCCTTGTTTTTTTAATTAAAATCTTGCCAGGATTTTTTTTATTTTTTTCCTTTTCTTGGACTTTCCTGTTTTCAAAACCTTTCCTTTCTTGGTTTTTATGGAGTTTTTACCCCAAGTGAAAACTACATAAATTTTATTGGACTCTCTTACTCTCTCAAATAAAACAATTCTTTATCAGTAGGATTATTTATATAATTATTATTTTTCTGAGCTTTGGTTTCCCTAATTTGGTTTTTTATAAGTTTAGGGTCCCATTTGTACTGCAACCCTTGTATAAATTCATTCAAAAATCTCACAAAAATTTGGAGACGTCAGGTGATATTTTTAAACCCCTTTTTATGCAAAAACATCTTCTGTTCTTTAGATATTTTGAGCTCTACACCATATTTTCAAATCTGGTCCAGTGAGAATTTTTTACACTACAACCCATTTAAATAATTCTTTCTAGCTTCCACCAAAATTTTGGGATGTCAGTAGTAGCATGCAATTCAACTTTTTGCAATAACCTACTGATGTTCTTTGGAAAAATGGAGTAAATCAACCTCTTTTCCATTCTGGTCCAACTTGAGGATTTGTACAGCAACCACATTTTTAGTTGCCCCTTTATCCTTGATTCTTCTCCCTACTTATAGTCCTCCCTGTTAAACCTCTAAGTCCAGGAACATGCACCCATTGGATCATTTTTTGGTTCATAAGGTAATGCCTTTTACTTTCTGTCCAGATCTGAAGTTTTGCAAAACTTGCACTAGCAAGTTTGAGCTTTGGGAAAACTAACCTCACCACCCTCTCTTTCATCTAAAGAGACCCCACTGTGGAAGTTTTGGCCACTCCAAGAAATGCATAAGTGCCCCTGGCATTTTGTCAAACACCTTTTGGGCATGATCAGTTTTGACATGAGTTTTTGTTTGCATGGTGGACTTGATCCCCTGACCAAACCAGCATGTCCAGTGGTTTGCCCTAGTCTACGACCCCACCTTGCTAACCCTCTTGTGGTTTAGAGCCCCCTAGCTTGCAATGGCATTTCGCCGAGCACATTCCGTGCATGCTCTGGGCGCGAACAGAGCACGTGTATTGCACGTGCCGCGCCCGAGCCGACGCGTCGCGCCCCTGGTTTGCCACCACAGCAGAACCACGCCACGCACTTCCCTACTCACCGCGTCACGCCAAGCAGGCCCTGGTGCCCCTCAGCACCGCCGTCAGAACCCTTGGCGGCACACAGGCGTCCGCAGCGCGCCCCTGCCTCGGTCGATGCCGCCCAGGCCACCAGCGCTCGCCAGTTGCCCCCTTGAGCACCTCAAGCTCATCCGCAGCCTCGTCCCCTAGCTCTTGTCGCCGCCACATCGTCCTATCTACAGAAAGACGGTCGCCGGCGACCTTATCCCGCAACCGCCGCGGAACCGCCTCGACGTGCCTATTTAAGAAGCTCCGAGCCCATCCGAGCACTCGGGCAGCGTCACACCATCCTCCTAGTGCCCCCGTTGCCGTCAATTGAGGGGGAAGAGGCCGTCTTCACCAACTCTGGCCAGTTCGGCCACCGTCACCTCCTAGCTCCGTTCGGCACAACCAGAGCCTCCCCGGCCCTCCCAACGCCACCAAGCGACTCCACTCCTTCTTGCGGTGCCACCCAGACCCCCAGCTGCGACGGAGAACCACCATAGCCACAAACTCACTTCGCTCCCGAAACCACCGGCCGCCGTGAAGCTCGTCGACGGCGAATCCCTCCACCTCCAGCAACCCTGCAACCACCGGAAGGATCGCCCTAGGTCCGCGGATCCATCCCCGCCCTCAGCTCCCCGCAAGACCCGCCGTTCGCCGGCGACGGTCGCCGGAGTCCCGCCTCCGCTCGGGACAGAGGAAGAAGAGCGTAGGTGGACCAGTCAAACCTGACCGATGGGCGAGACGGGCCCACTGTCGATGACTTCAGCGTACCGTTCACGCAGGAGTAAGTGGAAGCGTAAACCTAGAATACGCTTTTCGGCGTGTGCGTGTTTAATTGAAAGCGTTTTCTTTTACATTTCTTTTTAAAATAACAGATTTGACTAAACTTTGACTGGCTGTAACTTTTTAAATAAAACTCTGAATAAGTTGATTCTTTTTCCTACCACTCAAAAATATTGTCTAGTTTATTTTAAGATTTATTTCAAAAAAAAATTCAGACAACTTTTTGTGCTGTTTTGAAAATGTGTGTTAATTCAAATATATTTCAATTAGGGTTTTGAAGAGAGGGGGAGAAAACTTTCAAAAGTTTTGGAGAGCACCTCACCCCTCCACAACTTGAAGGAAAGCATTCCGAACCCCGGCATAATACTTTTGGTGTGTTAGCCGACACGTTTATAACACCACCTCTTTTTGAAGAGCTCGTTATTTCATGTGATATGATCATTTGCGTGAATGCATATTTGTGATTTTCCTTGCTGTTAGAAATGATTATACTTGTGATGGTAATCATCCTCATGTGCCTTACATGCATGCCAGAAAGGAAATCCGGGAAGGCCCCTGCCTTGGGTAGGCATGAGCTTGTCGCCGGTCTCCGTTGGGACGGTTATGGCCGGTATGGCACAGTAAGGTATAATGGGCGGTGATCCTGTTGTTTTGAAAAAAAAATTGTTATGCTAATCATGCAGGGAATGCTTAAACCTCCTGAGTCGACCATAGATCGAGTCTTGTTCCAGTAACCCCCATACTTGTTTCTACTACCACTTGTCCCTGCCATACGTGGGGTACGGTTCAGTCAATTGTCAACCCCTTTCCAGCACACACCATACAGAGAGGCCATGGTGGAAGATATCAGTAGAAGCCGATAGGCACGCCACCTGGTCCGGGGGCATGGGTGTTTCCGGTTGAGACCGAGAGGGGAGGCCACCCCTTAGAGCCTTGCGATATAAATTTGATCCCATGCTACACGAGGTTGTAGCCTCCCCACTTAGAGTTTTGCTTAACAAGTGTCATGGGTGATTCCAGACACCGGTAAGTTGAGCTGGTGTGTGCAAGTCAGGTGTGTTTTCTATTAAAAGACCGTAAACAGAATTAGTCCCGATGGACTAAAGGAATCCGTTGCTCGTGGGTAGAAGAGTACACTCTCTGCAGAGACTAAACCTACCCGGATAGCAGTATCCATAGTTCAGGACTACAGTCTGGGATGGGTCTAGTGTCGGCCTTAGTGTCAGTCTTCGGAGGAGAACTACTAAACCAGAACTTGGTTTATGATTCGTGACTTGTGATAATTATGATGATTATTATTATGAACTAACCCCTTTATATCATTTGAATTATTAAGTATCCCTAGGACGGTTCTACCTCCTGGATAATCATGGTGATCTTTACATTTTAAGCCCTTTCTGTGGTGTCGCTAAGACGCCGAACTGCGGCACTATTCGTTAATTATTTCTCCTTATAAGCCCTTTATGCGGTGTCGCTGAGACGCCCGACTGTGGCAATACTTGTCATTTATCTTCCTTATAAGCCCTTTATGTGGTGTTGCATAGACGCCCGACCGCGGCATTTTATTTCCACTTCATTATTTCATGCTCATATGAATAACATGCTTGAATGCATAAAACATTTTATTTACGACCGAAGACGTGATCATGGGATATTTCAGTGCATGACTATCACTATTATTATACCCGTGTTTCATAATGTTTGCGAGTACATTCAAAGTACTCACTGGCTTGTCCCTGGCTATTGTCTTGGCCAGATTTCTTGCTTGGAGAGGAGCGTCATGACGGCCTTGTTGAACTAAGCAACAGTGATAGCAACCTCGCGAAGATAGGGGTTAACCTGGTCAGTTGTTCCCGTGGGAAATGGAGTTCCACTAATGATACACAAACCGCTTCCGCCATCAACCTCTAGAAACCATTTGTTGTACTCGCAGGCCAGAATGGTCTTGTACTACATATCCTGTATTTTGCTTGGATTTTCTGTACCAAGTTGTAGCCTACGGCCATTTTCTGGAATTTAATACCGGAAAAACCGGTCGCGACAGATTGTAACATGTGTTTAGTTCATTCTTGTGATTTTTGCAATTATATGCTTAGGTTCACATGTAAACAATGGAAGAGTTATTTTGTAAAGGGAGCAGTTTTCTATCAAGTGATCAGTATTCGTAGGAATATGCACTCTAACTTTTGCTGGTGCTTTTTATTTATCTGACCAATTGAGGAACATATTATGTAAATTTTGGGGATTACAACATATACTATCGGCATCATGACAGAGATCATATGCCCTATAACTATTGGCGTCCATCATGTCATTCTTTAGGCTGTATCAATAGGAACGAATCTGAAGGTCTTTGTGTTAGAAATCCATGACTTTATGTCGAGATATTTTCTGCAGAAAATACTCATTGTGTTTTTTTAGACATGCAAATAGATTTATTAAACATTCTTGAAGTTTTTTTGAAAAGGATACATGGTGTGGATAAACATGGGGTCACTTCATCTACTTTTATAATGTCACAGCTTCTTTGTTTTCTTTGTAATACTGGCCATCGCTTTCGCATATTTTTCTGATGCATATGAGCAAAGGTGTGGTTCTTTTTGTTTCATTTAATTGGAAACGATCTTATTATTTCTTCTCTAGGTGCCTCCTGTGCAACTTTGACATGGAAGGCGACAAGATGTAAGAGTGCGGGTACCTGGATCTTGATGATTCCTCTCCCTTGCTGCACGCCATTGTGCATGCGAACGGCTATGGGAATCTTCTCCGAGTAAACGGCCGTGAGGGTGGGTCGAGGCACCTTACTGGCGTGACATAATGAGCTTCTGGGATCGCTTGTGCAAGGTGCTGCATGTGAGGTAAACGGCTTTTACTGCTGTTAATGGTGCAGTTAGGGTGACATGACATGACCATTATTCAAACACCATCCATCCAGCACTAGCACTGAGAATTCCATTTGGCCCCTTGCAGGAAGGTCACTGTCATAGACATATCCAAGAAGCACAGAATGGACTACATGCTTCTGCATGCAATCACAACTGGGCATCCATGGTACGGTGAATGGGGATACAAGTTTGGTGCCGGTAGCTTTTCTCATACCTCAGATACCTACCAGGAGGCGGTTGATGTGCTCTCCCCACTACAAAAAAATACACTTCTGTGATGATACATGTTTGTCACAGTAGGTCACATTTTCTGTCATGCATGTACATCCATGACGATTTTATGACATAATCAACATAGTCATACATGTGTTGTCAAAGAAGTGTTCCATCACATTACCAAAATTATCATCACAGAAGTGTCCACTTCCATGACGATAAATGGCGCGTCATGGAAGTGTTTTTGTCAAGGGTGACCGACATGTGGCATCCACCGTAATGGGTCACTGTTAATCTATCGGGTCCGGTTTTGGATCCGATAACCCGTTAACTGCCCGGACCAATGAGGATTTTCCACGTGTAAAATTCTCATTGGCCGAAGGAAACACGTGTTGGCTCACTGTTGGGACAGATGTCACCCATTCGTTGGACATGAGGCGCCTATGATACGTCGACACGTGGCACGGCCCAACAGTGGGCCATTCCGGTGAAAAGGCTGGCCCGTTTGACTTGGTCAAAAGGTAACGGCCGGCCCACGGGAAGCCTGTTAATGGCTTGTTCGTATATAGCCCATCTACGGCCCGCTAACTCACGGCCCGTTACAATATATCGGAAGTATGCCCAGTAGCTTCATGTGGGCCGTCCAATATGATTCCAGCTCTTTGTAACTTCTGGCCCATGTATGGCCCATGATGTCTTTCGGCCTATACGAGGCCATTTGTAACTCTTGGCTCATTAACGGCCCGTGGTGAATCTGGCCTGCAATGAACAGTATACCGCTTTATACCCATTAACGGCCCATTATTCCATTGGGCCATTTCCAACCCGTGTTATCTTTCGGCCTTCTCAGGGCCCATTTATTCTCGGGCTCATTTCCAGCATTCGGTTACTTATGGCCCATTACAGGCCTTTTCTGCTTGTGGGCCAAATTCAGCCTGTGGTTACAAACGTCCCGTTTGTGGCCCATTAATCCATTGGGCCGTTTTCATAGCATCATCAAATATGGCCGATTAACGACAGCCCGTTATGGTTGGCCCATGAACAGACGATTCCAAATCTAGCCCGTTTACGGCCCATAATGCGGTCTGTTATTGGCCCGTGTTTGGCCGATCGATCATACGGTCCGTAGAAGGCCCATTGATGCTACAGCCCATAGAAGGTCCATTGTTTCTACAGCCCTTAGAAGGCCCATTGTTTCTACGGCCCGTAGGAGGCCCATGGCAACTACAGTAAATATGTACCCCATGGTTATTGTGGCCTAGTTTTAAAAAATAGGTTATTGCGGCCACTAGCAAACCGCCGAAAAAGAACTGCACTGACTAAAAGCAAACAAATAAACAAGACAACAAGGAAATAAATAAGCAAGCAACTTACGCTAGGCTATCACGGCTATTACACATATTACATCCATTGGGCATCAAAGTTCGCCACCAGTGCAAATATAGGGAACAAAGCAGTATATCATATACACTGGTTGTCAAAGTTGGCGACCAGTGCAAATAAACGCCGCAGCAAAACAAGTCCAGAACTGAAACCACTTCAGAAGAGCTCAAGAAACAATATCCTGGGTACCCATAATGTTGGCAAGATGCTTATCAAGGTTATTAACTTTCTCTTGTTTGGCGCTTAAATCCTCCAGCGCTTGTTGTTGCACCGGAAAGCATGCATCTGAATTCTGCAGGGACTTCCTCAGTCCCTCAGCTTCCTGTCGCAGCACATCTGGTCGATGTCTTTCAACTTGATTTGAGACTCAAGAAGACAAACTGATTTAGGAAACGAGTTCAAAGAGCTTGTGCCAGCAGTAGTGGCCAGTAACTCGAACACTACATCAAGACAGGACTTTTGGGTTGTCTCACTGTCGTCAAGATAGTTTTTATCATCTTTCTTGGAGACCAATAGGGATGTCTCACTATCTTGAACCTTATCTTCATTACTTCCTTTACCATTGCTTAACGGGGTACTGCTCTCCAATATTTTGTCCGCATTCTAAAAGAGAAACAAGCAGACACATCACAGGTTTACCATGTTGTATATGAAACTCATTTTGGTAAATCAGTTCAGTAGTAAAGTGGACAGGATAACAGCATGAAACAAACATATATCTATGTACCATGGTCACTTTTTGGTCTATATCATTCTAGTTTTTGTTGCCAAATCAAGATAGAGACAAAGTTCAAATAATATTTGTTCAAGACAAAGCAGAATTGACAGAATATAAGTGTCGGAAACTAAAAAGCAATAAAAACACTTGTAATGTGCATGACATGAGAACACAAATCTTTATTCAATTGAAACTAAAATCAACATAGAGCAAGTTACAACAGCAAACCAGTTAAAGAAACAGGTTTAAAACATACCTGTTGCACCATTGGAGTTTCAATTCCATCCTTCAAATTTGAAAATAGTTGGTATGAGTAAATACAGTGATGCAAGGGCAAAGGAGTATGAACCATAGATACAGAACCTGACCTAAGGACAATTCTTCTTCTGCTTTAAGCGTTGAGTTAGGATTCTGAGTGGTGGTCCTCGTGCTTTGGGCACTGCAGTTCCCTTACTAACTGCACGTATTTGGGTGCTCTGTGGTGGAGACCGTGCTGTGTCAATTGGAACTGGGTTACTATCTGCTGGGGTTGGAGTTAGAAGGGGTGTAGCTGGTTCTCTGTCCACCTGGGTAGGGGTACAATCTGCGGGAGTCTGGGTTATGCATGGTGGGGCTAGTTCTTGGGCAAGTACAACCGTGGTTCTATCTGCATCAACTGGTAGCACTATCTTTTCTGAAGACCGTGTTGTTACTCCCTTAGATACTTTCATCACCCTCTCCAATTCAAATGGTTGATAAACAAGTAATTGAATGTATAAACATCATATGATAGACAGGTGCAATGGATAGTGGGGAATAAAAGAGGGCATGAAATAATTCACATTTATGTTGTCTAACCAAACAGGATAGCATGACATAATTTCACATATATGATGGTTAACTAAACAGGATAGCATGACACAATTTCACATATATGATGGCTAACTAAAAAAGATGGAAAGACATAGTTCAAAATATGATGACTATGTAAACCGGATGACATGATATAACTATATAATGTGTTTATTAAATAGGTTGGCATGCCATAATTCACATACATGCCGCCTATGGAAACATGATAGCATGATATAATTCATAGACAGAATGACATACTTCAAAATATGATGACTGTAAACACTAAACATAATGAGATGATATAACTATATGATGTCTTTATTAAATGGGTTGCCATGCCATAATTCAGATAGATGTTGTGTATGTAAACATGATGACATGATATAATTCAAATATATGATTTATATAGTAAGGAAGTAAGCAGATGGCAATCCATATATGATGTAAAAACTAAGCAATGCAGGACAACATGCATGACATGAGTAATATAGCCCTGCCAAGTTTGAGCATAGACCTCAGGGGGGAAATAGGACTGGTCATCAATCTCTGGATCCTCCTCTGAGGAGCTCTTCAGAATCAAAGAAGATGTCTGCTTCCGAAGGTAGCATTGTCTACTCTGAATACCTTGTTTTCACTCCAGATACTTCCATCACCGCTTCAAATGGCTGATGCACAGGAAGAGTAGTTGAATATACAAACGTTGTCGACAAATGGGACATGTAATAGAAAAAATGATAGCATGATATAATTCACATACATGATGATTGGCTAAACAGCATGGCATTGCATAATTCACATATATAATGCCTTGCAACAAGATAGCATTACATAATTCACATATATAATGTCTTGCAACAAGATGGCAATGCATAATTCACATATATGGTAATTAGACACTAAACAGGTGGAATTCACACAAATCATGTCTAAACTAATCAAATGACAAAGCAATGCAAGACACCATACGCACGATATGAGCAACATAACCCTGCCAAGTTAGAGCATACACCTCGGGAGTGGGGGGGAATAGGACTGGTCATCTGTCTCTGAATCCTCCTCTAAGGAGCTATCCGTAACCAGCGAGATATGCCCTTCGTCAGGTAGCATAGTCTGCTCTAAAGACCTTGTTTTCACTCCAGAATTTTCCATCACCATATCAAATGGCTGATGCACACGAAGAGTAGTTGAATGTACTAACATTGTTGACAAATGTAATACGTAACGGAAAAAAAGGATGGCCTGATATAATTCACATATAAGGTGACTCGCTAAGAAGGATGACATTGCAAAATTCACATATATGATGCCTGGCTAAACAAGATGGCGTTGCATAATTCACATATACGATGAAGAAACTAAACAGATGGCATTCACACAAAGCATGTCTAAACTAAGCACATGACATATTTGATGTATAAAGTAAGAAATGCAAGGCACCATATGCATGATATAACCAACATCATCATGCCAAGTTAGAGCGAAGACCTCAGGGGGTAAATAGGAGTGGTCTTCTCCTTCTGAATCCCCCTTAGAACAGTTATATTTCTCTTGATTAGAATCCGAAATGGGTGGAGGGGGGCTGCCTCTGCGCCTACCATGGAGCGACGTCTGCATGAAATTTTATTGCCACGCAAGGCTCGTCTCTTCTGCTCTACATGTTCAATTCCATTGTGTACAATAACTGACATGCATAGGAATAAAACATAGTGAGATTATGTAAGGAGTGCATGCAGAAATCCAGAGTGATGGTAGCAACCTGTGGATAGACCCAAAACCAATGATAGTAGGCAGATAATGGCTTCAGTTAAAAAATACAGATAATGGCTTCTTACTGTTTTGTTTCCCACCCAACATGAAACTCATAGTAGACACGAGAGATTAACGGATAGTAGATAGATACTATTGATTGCGGCCCTGATATGTACCCCACAACCATTTAAAAACTCGGGTTTGACCATTAGTTTGGACCTGACTCAGAGTCTAATCAGTGAACAGGACGATAAAGTAGCATGTAATATTAAGCGATGCATAACGTAAGCAGACAGGAAAGAGTGTGACGTCTCTTGCGGAACCGTGTAGTCCTTGAGGTCATCTGCTCGGTTGATGATGGTAATGCAGTTGTCGTGGCTGCCGGTGGTGGGGAAGAAGATCTGAGGCAGCGAAAGACAGTCTAGAGGCCGGATCCCTACTGTGCTAGACCCTTCTGTCGTTGGAGCAGCTGAGCTAGGGTGGACAACGACGCAGTAGGAGCGGGACAAACCACACAAGGTTTTATTTGACAACTATCGTTGGATCCCTACTGTGCATGACAAGAGAAGTAATTCTGTAAGGGCTCGTTTGAATTGGAGGATTCTAACAACGCAAGGATAGGAAATACACAATAATAGGATAGGAATGCACGTGCAAAACAGAGAATTTAAAAACACAGGATTTCTGCCAATCTGGGTGTTTGGGTCACAAGAATTGGAAGATCACAGGATGCAAAGAAGCATGGTGAGATTAAGTCAAACCACAAGAAAATGTACGGTTATAATGCTATTATGCTACTATCTCTTAGTCTTGTGCTTCATGAATAGGAATTTGAAAAGGAGGACAAGTGGATATTAAAATTCCTACGGTTTTTCTTTCAAGGAGGCACTAAAGGAACAAATCCTATAGTTTACCTTCGCTCCATTCCTTTGAACCAAATTCATGAATAGTAGTAGCATAGGAAACTTTCAAATTCATATGTTTTTCCTTGAGTTTTCCTTTCAAGCACTGGCGATTCTAGTAGGCAGGCATGAGCAGGGAAAAGGCTACACTAAAAAAATGTTTCTGTGCTACTTCTACTACTTTGGACCTAGGCCACTGCCCTACTAGCTCAACTCCCAGGCTCATCTACAAATGCACAGCCCAAACGCGCAGAGATAAATAATGATAGTGTTGAAGAGAGTCCATCACGGATAGCTAAGTTGCCTGGTACCTCACGGCTTGTCATATAGTAGGAGAAAGTAATCGTATTTCACGTTACTACGTGTGCCCAGTGGACAATATATATAACATGTAGAGTTAAAAAGTGATGCAACAAGTGTACAACCTCTTTGGCGAAGCCATGTCGATCTTAGCGTGATTGGGTTGGTCGGTGTCAGGACCACGATTCCAAGTCACATCGATCTAGCCGGTAACACCTCATATCACTTTGCGGCCTCACGCACGATATTCCCACGGGTGTCGCCTTACCATGGCCCGGGACCGTTTGCGCCTTTTGGCTCACGTATATGATAGTGTCGCTAGCATCCATATGACAGAGAACTCGGGCCGACATGGCTAGTCGTGAACCCAAAGCGGCACTAACCCATGGGGACAGGCATACATGAATCACATCGAGCATGTCGATTGGCGTGTGAATCCGGGCTGTAGCAGGCTAACAGGACTCCAGGAACCCGGGCTATAGCAGGCTAAGCGAGGACTCCGGATGTCACTGCGTGACATTTCCCGAAGGACGAGACATAGGAACAAAGTGAAACACATGCCGGCCGATCAAGTGTTACGGCGGTAGTGCTTTGGGCTAGCGAGGACTCCGGTGAACCGGCTGTAGCGGACTACTATGGCTCAAGGAAGCACTAGACTACATTTCCCCATAAGAGAGGCTGCCAAGGATAAACAACTAGATTGTCGGATCCCACACATACCAAGAATTACAAACATACACACAATATGCTCGATATGGGTAAATACAACATGGCATCACAACATAACTCTACGACTCAAGTATTTATTCATTAGGCTCCGAGGAGCGAGATATTACAAACATGGGTCTCATGACCCAACATTCAGAGCATACAAATCGAAGCACACGCGGAGGATTAACATGTCTGAGTACAGACATCTACAAATGAAAAAGGCTTAGAAGCCTGACTATCTACCAGATCCTGCCGAGGACACAAGATCGTAGCTGAGGTAACAAGCTAAATGTCGAAGTCCACGGGGAACTACTAGCGAGAGTGACGTCTCTCTGCAAAAACATAAAATAGGCAAATGTGAGTACAATTGTACTCAGCAAGACTTACATCAGAACTAACTACATATGCATCGGTATCAACAAAGGGCGTGGTGGAGTTTAACTGTAGCAAGCCAGCTTTGACTCGGTGGCTATCCTAAACTACGACAGCAAGTAACTCTTTTGAGGTGGCGCACACGAGTCCACATATTCACCATATCAATACACCACTATGGATCCGCTCCCGTCTACCTACGAGAACGCCATCCATAGCACTCACGCTTATCTTGCGCATTTTAGAGTATCCACTTTCACTTGTCTATGAACTATACAAGCAACCCAGAAGTCCTTTTACGCGGACATGGCTATTCGAATAGATCATATTAACCCTGCAGGGTGTACTTCTTCACACACGCTCTCGCCACTTACCGCCATGTACCACGGCGTGTATCTCGGCAACCTTCAAGCGGAAGCTTTGGCGAGGGAGTCGGCCACGACCTGACTAACTACACAAGTCTCTAGTCCAGGTTTATCGCCTATTCGGGTTCCATCCGCAAGGAGATCCGGCCGGGGTGTCGCTCACGGCCCCAAACAATGTGTGCAGTGTTCCCAAGCCCACCTCAACGGGTGGTTCTACGCTTAGTACACCATGCCACGCAGTGCCTAATCATCCCAAGCCCACATGCGGGTGCCACTTGGCGGAACTACTAACACTACCTACAAACACCGTAAACTAGTTGCAACTCATGGTCAGAGATGATGTTGATTAATAAGTCGAGAGGGGTCGAGTTACCGGAACCCAATGTGTGGTAGTAACTGTTCATGGATCACAAACACAGAACTCAGTTCCTGAGGACGGCTGCAATGAGGCAACCCATCATGTACTCCTACATGGCCTCTCACCGTTACCTTTACCAAATCGTGTTCACGCACTTAGCTCACCCACAGTAGGACATGTTCACACACCTTCGATTCATTCCCGATGAATCAGACCTGACTCAACTCTAAGCAGTAGCAGGCATGACAAACAAGCATGAATGAGTAGGCACAACAGGGCTCAAACAACTCCTACTCATGCTAGTGGGTTTCATCTATTCTTTGTGGAATGACAGGTCATGCAGAGGATAAGGGTTCAGCTACCGCATGACAAGTAATGTGATGAATCGTTGTTGTCCTAATGCAGTAAAAAGAGAGCAGGAGCGAGAGAGTGGGATTGTATCGGAATGAACAAGGGGGTTTTGCTTGCCTGGCACTTCTGAAGATATTATAGCTCTTCATCGGTGTCATTGAACTCATCGTCGGGATACGCCTACCGAGAGGGGACAAGCACCGACAAACAAAGAATAAACACAATCAATGCAATGCATGATCATGACATGGCAATATGCTGTGATTTGGGCTAATGCAACAGCAAGTCATTTTGATTGAAGTGGAATTCAAAACTACATCAAATCCCAACTCCAAAACTATTATCAAAGTTGTCCTATTCATGTTTCATCCTAAACAGTGAAGTTAACTTGATCAAACATGCATGAAAATTGTACAGATGGATAGATTGGAGTTTTGGTGATAATTTTTCATATATAAACTATTTCAATCTGAGCTACGATTGAATTTCTATGATTTTTTTAAGTTTGAATCATTTTCTGGAATTTCCTGAATTATTTTAAATCCAAAAAATGAATAACTGCATCAGCATGATATAACCACGAGGTCAGCAGGTCAACGGCGCTAGACCAGGTCAAACCTGACGTGTGGGATCGGTCAACTACCGAGTCAGCACGGTCAACTCTGGCACGTGGGTCCCGCTGGGTTATGAACTAATCTTAACCAGGAAAATTAGCCTGCTGAGTTAAACATGCGGGTCCCACTGTCAGTGACTCTAGGTGGGGGTTAGTTAGGCGCTAATGACGACGCCACATCACCAGCTACCGGAGTTGGACGCCGGCGACCAAACCCGACGGCGAAGGATCGCCGGAGTTCCTCGGGACGGCGCTATAGGGGTCGGATCAATGCGCTGGAGGCACCTGAGGGATGCCCATCCTCGCGCGCATCCAGGGGATCATGCGGGATGCTGCGGGGTGGCCGGGAGCAGCGTCGGCGGCGAGCGAGGCGGTGGCCGGAGCTCGGACAAGCGCAGGTTCGTAGTTACAGTGCCTGCAGCGGAGTCCGGTGGTGGTCGGGGTCATCTCCTGGGAGCAAACCGAGCACTATGACGTGCCCAGGCACGAGCTACCACGTCTTCAGCCACGACGGCGACATGGTCGGCGGCGGTGAGCTTCAGCCTCGGTCGAAATGACGGCTACGGTGATCGAGAGGCATGGGGAGGAGGGGCAAACGACGGAGGAGCTCACAGCGGTTACAGCACGCGTCTCAGAGGGCTCGTAGGAGGCCGGACGATGTCGGGGCGTTGCCGGCGATCTGGGGAGCCGAGGTTGAAGACGACGGCGTCGATAGTGTTCGGGGGCGCCCGGCGTTGAGTATCTCATCGAGTAGGTCGAGGATGACACGCAGAAGCTCAGAGACTCGTCGGTGAGGCGTGTGGTTGCCGGTGGCCGTGGTAACAGTGTGCGGCGGCGACGGCGTGTTCGGTGGGGCTGCGGAGAGGGAGCTAGAGGAGAGGGAGAGCTCCAGTGAGGGGAGGCAGAGGGTCGAGGCCGTTCTGTGGAGCGGAGACAGGCGAGGGAAGCAGGAGGTGGAGCATCGGGCGCGCGTGCGTCGACACGCCTCTGCCTACTGGCGGAGGTTGAAGACGGTGGGGCTCCTGGTGGGCCGGCCAACAGTGCCAGGCCAGTGGGCTGTGCCAGTCACTTGGGCCGCCAGGTGGGCTGCGCAGGTAAGCCAGTAAGTCTCTCTCTCCCTCTTTATTTTGTTTCAGTTTTCTATTTTATTCCTCTATTTCTAGTTAGTAAAAATACTAATTCATTTCATAAAATCCTTGAAATAATTATGGGTGCTTTCTGAATTATTCCAGTGACCCTTAACAATTCCCAACATTTTTGGAGCATGTGAAATATATATAGCATTTAAATAGCTCCAATTCAAATATGTTTGAATTAATTCAAAGTCCAAATATGTCCTGCAAAAATGTGAACCATTTTTGGTAGATGCTTCCACCTTGATCCAGAAATGATGAACATTTTTAAAGGGCATTTTGAAATCATTGAAAAATATTTTGGTTGAACCTATTTGAATTCCTTTTGATGCTAGGGTTTGAACATCCCCATTTCAAATTTCCAAGAAAATTAAACATGATGCAACAAGATGCAAAACACCAGGCAGTACCAGAAGCTAGGGATGTGATAGTCGGTGAGGATGCTCCAGCTGATTTGGCTATCGGAGGAGGGGAAGAAGATCTTAGGCGTCTGGAGATGGAGCCCGGGGTACTGCTCCGCTGTGATGGAGGGTTTCATCGTTGGAGCATCTCCAGTGAGTTGTATGAGGGCGAGGCTGAAGCAGGACAAGAGAGACAACGTTAACCTGAGTGGAATTCTAATAGCATCTCCAATAGATGACGTAAAATACATAACCACAAAGTGCTAGATGTAAAATACATCAGCCGCTCATCTCTGAACTTAACTGTCGAAACTGAATTTAACTGTCGAAACTGAATTTTGTTGTCAAAACTGAATGCACTAGTAGCAGAAAAGAAGTAGCAGTAGCAACGCGTGTGAGAGCCGGGGAAGCTGGTCGTATCGCAGCATCTCGTGTAGCAGCTGTAATAGGGACCGTCAGGTGCGCCTCCGCTCGCCACGATGGCGAGCCTGTCAGCGTCGCTTATCGCTGCTCTCCGCTGGCTGCATAGCCGCTCGACACGCGCCCATGGAACGGTCCCATGGCGACACGTCGCTGGGTGAGCTGGAGCGGAGACGGAGAGAAGTTGCATGCCGCGGCAAGCGCCTTGCAGCGGCGAATCCTGTCGCGCTCGGGGACTTGTCGCGCCCGAGCCTTCCCGCAAGCTCCTCTTGACGGGGCCTTGCCTTCTGCGTGCCTGGGGTGGCCTTCCCGACACGCTCCTCTTGTCGGGACCTTTTCTGTGCCTAGAGTGGCCTTCCCGGCAAGCTCCTCTTGTCGGGACCTTGTCTTCTGAATGGCTGCGGAGGGTCTTGGCGGGCCTTGGCGAGGCTTGCAGCGGGGGCGCTTCTGACTGCCCGTGCACAAGTTCGGGGTACTAAGGTACCCCTACTTTAGTACACCGACAGGAGCCCCCGGGTCTGGGCCATACACGGTGCCGAGCGCTGTTGGGCCAGGCCCAAAACAGGGCACGGGCACGCGCGGCCTGGGTCCAAACCAAACCCACTCTGTATCCGCCGCGTTCCCCCGTAACGGCACGCGTCAATTGCGGCGTCGTGGGGGGAGTGGGCGGTGTGCGGGGTCGCTCCACCCGTCGCCTCAGTTCTGCATCCCTGCCACGTGGTTCCCATGCTCTTGGGGTCGCGGACGGTGGAAGTGGAAAACTGGGCCGTTGCGGGCAGAGGCAGCGGGTCGGCCCCGATTCCCTGCTCTGCCTATGCCCTGATTTGTCGAAGGGCGGTCGAGCCCCACCTTGCTTCCTTAAAAAGAGCGGAAGGGGAGCGCAGAAGCCCGCACTCTCCCACCTCCTCCTTTCCTCAGTTTCTGCTCCCCTTTCTCTCATTCGCCATGGAGAAAAGGAACCTTGGCTCTTCATCGGTGGCGGCGAGGGTCGCCGCTAGACAACGCTCCCCTCCCAACCCTACGCCCGGGGCGGCAGAGCCGGCCCCAAGGGGAAGAGGGAGGGGGCAAGGTCGTGGACGAGGTCGAGGCGCTCGGGGAAGAGGCGGACGGGGCGGCGCGCCGTCTCCGCTTCCGCCGGCGGTTCCCCTCCCTGCGGCGGTCCATCTGAGGGACGACCCTTGCGATTTCTTCGTCTGGCTGCGCCGGGCGCCTCGTCGTCGCCTCCGGCTTCCAGCTCCGTTCGCGAGCGCGATGGAGTCGGATCCGCCCGAGCCGCTGAGACTGCACATGAGGGGCTGTGGAATCAGCGGCAAGCGAGTCCGTGTTGTATTCCCAGCCCCTAATGTGATGTATCTCGATCGTGGGTGGAAGACGTTCACGCATCCACAGCTGAGGCGGGGTTTACCCTCCATTTTAAGTTAATGGAGGGTGATCTCCTCTCCGTCAAGGTCTTCGGGGATCTTGGTACTCGGGCGAAGTGCTGCGTGGATAGCTCCTCCGACAGCGAAGATTCCCCCTCGAGCGAGAGTGACGAGGAGGAGAGCGACAGCGACGATGAGGGTAGCAGGCCCGATTAGTTGCCGGGCGCCGCTTCGTGCGCCACCGGCAACCCCATAATCCGCGTCGCCGGCTCCTTGAACTCCCCGGGGTCGTCTCCTTGGGCGACTGGCGTAGGGAGGCTGCGGAAGGGGAAGAGGGATGGCGACAAGGCCGTCAAGTCGAATCACGAGGCGTAGTGCCCTCGATAGCATGCTGACGTCCTGCCGCCCCGTCTTCGAGCTCCGCTTCCGGCGCTGCCATCTCCGTCAAGCCCTCGGGGAGCTCCCGGGATGTTCCCTTGGTGCCTTCTGGCACTCGTAGCTCGTCTAGGCGTTTCTTTTTCCCTTCTCGCCTCCTTGACCTACCTCCTGAAAAGAGGGATAGGAAAGGGATTATGGGCATCTTATCTTTTTAATTTGTAAGCCTTCGGGCCTTATCCGCATTTAAAGCTTGTAATCCTCTCTTTCATGTTTTTCATTCCCCATGGATTGTATACGAGTAGAATGTTTTTAATGAAAAAGGGATGCTTGAAAAAGGACGAAGGGCTTATCTGATATCTCAGCCCCCGGCAACTCTGGCTTGCCGCAGCTCCCGGCAACTCTGGCTTGCCGCAGCCCCCGGCAACTCTGGCTTGCCGCAGCCCCCGGCAACTCTGGCTTGCCGGGGCTTGGGTACCAGCGCGCCCTTCTTCTCCTCTTCGCTGTTATTTCAGTTACGAGAATGATTTAGCTTGATGCCGTGATAAGTTATTTTTGTAATATAACTTTATTACAGGCAACATTTGCTACGTTACTTCCTTTGCTCGACTCTTGGCTTTGTATGTTATTACCCTCGCTTTTCAGGAAACTTGCGGTCTGAGCACCCTTCTTGCATGGCGCCGAGTGCGGAACTTCAGCAGCCTGCTGGCGGGGTCGCTACCGACAAGCAACCTTGTCGCGGACTAGCCGTAGCTCACTTACGTTATTGAGCGGACTCGAAACAAAGTATGGGCGCGGACCAGCCATGATTTGGTTCCTCCGCGCACGGGTTTTTCATACAAAGCGCGGTCGTTCAAGGAAGATAACTTTAAAAATCTATTACTGATCTGAATCGATCGATGCAATGTTATTTCCTCTACTTGATTCCTTCCTTTGTACGTTATTACCCTACGCTTTTCAGGGAAACTTGCCGGTGCAGCACCCATGCATGGCGCCGAGTCGCGGAACTTCAGCCTCTTTGGCGGGTCGCTACCGACAAGCAACCTTGTCGCGGACTAGCCGCAGCTCACTTAAGTTGTTGAGCGGACTCGAAACAAAGTATGGGCACGACCAGTCACGATTTGGTTCCTCTGCGCACAGGTTTTCCATACAAAGTACTATCGTTCGAGGAAGATAACGAAAATTTAAAAATCGATTGCTCAAACTTTGGCAACTTAGCTTTTACATTTCTTGCTTCCCGATGAGGTGAAACTTCCTCGGCGGTGCACAGTCCATAGTATTATCTCCTCCTCCCCCTGGTTAACTTGTGTGCGAGGAGCCTTCCTTTCTTTGAGAGAAGAGAAAGAAGAGGAAATAACGTTATGGAGCCTAAGCGGCTCGATTCTGCTTACCGGGTGTGGTTGCTGCACAAAGTGTTAGCCAAAGCATGCAATAAATTGATGAAAGCATGAACTTGACAAGTAAATGCGCAACACACGAGCTTTCTTGATGCACGGGTGCGCCCAGCTTTGTCTGAAGGATTACATGCAACAGCGGCAAGACTTGTACAAAAGGTGGTTGCGGAGCAGTTCCGACAAGCTGTGCCCTATGGGTAAAACTTACGAAGATGCTCAATGTTCGAGGAGTTGCTCACCGGAATGCCATCTTCGGTCTCAAAGGCAGACGAGCCAGGCCTAGTGACTCGTTTCACCCGATAAGGGCCTTCCCACTTCGGCGTCAACTTGTTTGAATTCTTGGCGGATTGAACTCGCCGAAGAACAAGGTCGCCTTCCTCGAGACTTCTGGCACTAACCCTGCGGCTATGGTAACGACCACGAGGGCTTCTTTGGTAGCGGCGGCTCGCCGCGGCTGAAGAGCGATCCTCCTCGAGGAGCAGCGCGTCATCTTGTCGCAGCTGCTCTTGCTCAAACTCATCATAGCGAGTACTCGAGGCGATCCGTATCTGAAGTTCCGTGGGGAGAACTGCCTCTGCTCCATAGACTAGAGCAAAGGGTGTATGCGGCGGTGGCTCGATTTGGCGTCGTCTGATCGACCAAAGAACCACCGGCAGCTCCTCGATCCAGTTTCTTCCGCACTTGTGCAGCAGTCGAAAGTTACGGTCTTGAGCCAGCAGCACTTCAGCATTGCCCTCTCTGCTTGACCGTTGCTTCTCGGGTGAGCAGCAGGCGAAAGCAGAACCTTGGCGTAAGGTCTTGGGCGTCTTGCATGAAGGTGCGACTTCGTAAATTGTGTGCCGTTGTCGGTGATGATCCTGTTAGGGATTCGAAGCGGCAAACAATCGACCTGAAAGAACTTGACTGTTGATTTGTCTTTGTCACCTTCCTCATCGCTTCCACTTCCGGCCACTTTGTGAACTTGTCGATGGCGGCGTACAAGTACTCAAAGCCCCGGCAGCTTCGGGGAAGGGGCCGAGGATGTCGAACCCCGGACGAAAATGGCGGGATAAAGGGATGCGTCTGGAGAGAGCTTGAGCTGGCTGGTGTATCTGTTTGGAATGGGCGCACGCTTCACACTTGGTTACTTGTGCGGTTGCATCACGGAGGGCTGTCGGCCAGAAGAAACCTTGCCGGCAAGTGCTCTTGCGCCAATGTGGTGACCACATATGCCTCCATGTATCTCTGCCAACAGCTTCTGTCCATCTTCCCTGGGAATACACTTCAATTTCACACCGTTGAGTCTTCTTACATGCAGTATCTTTGTCGACAAACTGGTACATACTTGACTACCGGGCTACTCTTTCCGTTTCTTCCTGCTCTTCAGGAAGTTCTCCTGTCTGAAGGAAACGGACAATCTGCTACGCCCATGCTGGAGCTTGTGGCTCAACAACAAGGACTAAAGGCACATCTGCTGCTGCGGGAACATCAGCTTCCACGGCGAGGACCTGCGGCCTGCCGGGCTTGATGCTCCCGACAAGCTTGCCGGAGCAAGACTTGTCGGGGCGTCTGCTTCAGCGGAACAAACCACAGGGTGCAGCCGGAGCAGACTGCTCCTCAGCACTATTGGTGTTGATCTTGGGGACCTTTGCTACGACGGCTTCGGGAGGCTCTGTCGGAAAGTACTCACCAGAGGCCAACTTCCTCTTCTTGCTCTGTCCAGTCGATGGTGTTACGGTTGGCTGAGTCAGCTTGAGCACGAAAATCCACAGTTCCACGAGTAACTTAAGCGCGGCGCACTTTGAAGCCGTCGGCAATATCATTACGAGCTCTTGGAACATGTTCCATTTGCGGGCCGTCAAAGTGTTCTTCTAACTTCCTCACTCCATCAACGTGAGGCTTCCATCAGCGGACTCTGGTAATCTTTGTTGACTTGGCGGACTGACGAGTTGCGAGTCACCCCGACAATAAGCTTCTTGATCCCAAGGTCCACTGCGATCCACGAGACCGGCAAGCAAACCTTCATACTCTGCAGTATTGTTTTTCGCTTGTTCCTTGGGAAAGTGCATCGGGGCGGCGTACTTGAGGTGCTCTCCGGTGGGTGCGATAAGCACGCCCGGCACCGGCGCCTTGCGGCGAGAAGGCACCATCAAAGTACACCAGCCACTCTTTGCGGCTTCTTTGATGGGAATGCTCGTCTCGAGAATCTCTTCATCTGGCGTTGGCGTCCATTCGCTATGAATTCTGCCAAGGCTCTGCTTTGGATAGTTGATGTGCTTTCAAACTTGAGACCAAAGCTTGGCGGCTCCGGTGCCCACTCGACAATCCTGCACATGTAAACCACGGATTCTGCAGTATCCTCTTCAGGGAGCGGTGACAAGCTGTGATCTCATGTGCTTGGAAGTAATGGCACAACTTTCTCGAGGCCATGAGGAGGCGAAAAGCAATTTACGCGCCCGAGTACCTCGATCTAGGTCCCTGCGGAGGAGGCCGACAAAGTAGGCTAGGCTGCACCATCCTTTTACATGTCTGCTCATGCGTCTTGGCGGACTTCGTCCTTGTCGGGACCCGAGCTTGTCGGCGAACCCCACAGCATCCTTTGGATGTGTTTGCCGTGGTTCTGGCTCATCATCCGCCTCCCTCTCCGCCACTAACGCAGCACTAACCACTTGATTGGTTGCTGCTATATATAACAACAACTTCTCTTGTGGCCTAGATGCGACAAGTGTTGGAGTGGAGGACAGTATCTCTTCAAGTCTGCGGCGCAGCCTCCGCCGAGTCCATTTCTTTGGGCCTGCCTTTTTCAAGATGTTGAAAAATGGCGAGGCGCTCAGCAGAACCTAGAAATAAACCTGCTTTGAGCAGCCACGCATAACCGGCAAGTCTTCGTACATCCTTGGCGCTTTGGTGCTTCAATCTGCTCAATGGCCTTGATCTTGTCGGGATTAGCTTCAATCCCCGCTTGAGACCACGAAGAACCGAGAAGCTTGCGGAAGGGACTCCAAACCACGCATTTCTCGGGGTTGAGCTTGAGGTTGATCTTGCCTTGATTTGCAAAGGTCTCGTCGGATCTTGAACTAGAGTTGCTTTGTCCTTGCTCTTGACCACTATGTCATCCATGTAGGCTTCTACATTTACGTGCATTTGCGGCTCAAAAGCGTCATGGACTACCCTTGCAAATGTTGAACCAGCATTCTTCAAACCGAAAGGCATCCGTATGAAGCGATTATGTGCCACATGGTGTGATGAATGCGGTCTTCTCTTCATCTTCTTCAGCCATGAAGATCTGATGGTATCTGAGTAGGCATCAAGAAGCGAAAGCAAATCACATCCGGCCGTGGAGTCAACAATCTGGTCAATGCGTGGCAAGGGAAATGGATCTTTGGGACATGCTTTATTAACATCCGTGAAGTCAATACAAAGTCTCCATTTCCCATTTGCCTTGCGCGCGACTACGAGATTAGCCAACCACGTGGGATGGAGCACTCCTCGGCGAGGCCTGCTGCTTCCGGTTCTTGATCTCTTCTGCTATGAATTCTTGGCGCTCCGCTTGCTTCCTAACTTTTTGCTTGGCCGGGCGCGCATGAGGACAAAGCGGCGGCGGTGCTCAATCACTTTCCTCGGAACACGGGGATATCGGGGCGGTTGCCATGCAAACACGTCGACATTCGCCCTAGGAAAGCAACGGCGCGCCTTCCTATTTGGGGTCGAGAGAGGCAGCGATGGTGAAGGTACCACCAGCGTTGTCCTCCTTGGCGGGCACCTTCTTGGTCTTGGCGGAGCCACCATCTTCTTGCACTTGCGGTGGAGCTCGATGGTGCGTCCTCGGCGGTAGCGCAGCACTCCGAAGAGGTGCGCTTGCGGAGTGAGCATCGAGCCCTTGCCGGACTTGGACTTGGTCTTCTTCCCCGGAGCTTGGCGGCAAGTGTTGGGCGATCTGTCGCGGCTGCTGCATCCCGGAAGATCTTGTCGGCACAGATAAAGGCATCCTTCTTGTCGCCATGGACACGGATGGCGCTTATCGGCCCGGCATCTTAGTAGGTTGTAGGCGTAGTGAGAGGCCGCCATGAACTTGGCGAGTCTTTGGGCGGCCAAGTATCCCATTGTAAGGCAATGGGAAATCGGCAACGTCGAGCGTGACCCTCTCGATCCACGAAGTTCAGCTCGCTGCCAAATGTGGCCGGCAGCGTAATCTTCCCCTTGACACTCCTTCCCGGATTGATTCCTTGGAAGGTACCGGTCTCTTCGAGCTTCATTGTCGAGGATTTGAAGCTTACGGAGCACCGCGGAGGAGATCAGATTCAAGCCAGCCCGCCGTCAACTAACATTTTGTGACCTTGAGGTTGCGGATGGTTGGAGAGACCAACATCGGCAAGCACCCGACCCATGATTATGCGATCGGGGTGGTCCTCAATATCAAAAATGATAGGCGTGCTGGACCACTTCGGAGGCTTGCGTGACTCACGGATGGTTCCGCTGCATTGACCTCCGCATCCATTGCTTGAGTTGGCGGTGGGAGGTATGCGAGGAAGCTTACCTCCGTCAACGCAGAGAACCTCTGTGGCTTTCTCGAAACTCCTGCTCATCGGCGTCGTCGTCCTCCATATCTTCGTCGTCATCATCGTCATCTTCATCCTTGTCGCCGGCGGCGGCGGGAGGTCGATCTCCTTGTCGCTGCTTGACTTTGCCGCGGCATCCTCCCGGCCGGGCGTTTCTTGCTTGCTCCCCAGCACCTTCTGGGCCTTCTCCTTGTCGCGCCGCTCGTACTCAGCTCTCTGGCTGTTCGACGGGCTGCTCGACTTTCTTGCAGCTATGGAGGTCGTGGCCCTTAGTGCGGTGGATCTTGCAATCTTGCTTGCGGAGCTGTCCACCTTGTCGGCGGCCGCCATCGACCGGTGGTTGGCGTCGTGGCAACCTCCTTGCGAGCCACCAGCCTTGGCATTCTTATCGCCCGCCTCCGTTGTCGGACTGCTTTCGACAGCTAGCACTTCTCTGCTTTTCTTCTTCCTGTTGCCTCGCCTTGACCCTTCTTTCTTGCGGGCGGTGTCATCCTTGTCGGAACCACCTTCCGCATTCTCTCCGAGAGTCTCCTCCCTTCCTCGTGTAGCGCACACTTGTCGGCCAAAGGCGTACAGCTCAGCAGCGTCCTTGACTTTGCACATCGCCATCTCCTCCCTCATCCTGCGGTTCCGTACATTACGATGAAATCGCTGATCACCTTGGCGGGGTGGAGCGTCACTGGGATGTTGTAGTGCACTGCGGCTGAATCTCTGAATGAACTTGCGCGAGGACTCTCCTTCCTTACAGGCGAGCAAGTGAAGGTCACTCTCTTGGCCATGAGGTTTGTGGCCACACGTGAAGGCGCCAACAAACTGATGGCACAGATCTGCCAAGAGGATATGGAGCTGTCCGGCAAGTGCATGAGCCAAGATCGGCGTTAGGCTTGAGGACAAGCGGGAAGTAGTTGGCGAGGATCTTGTCGTCCCGTCCCCCCGCAGCCTGCACCGCGATGGTGTAGATGCTGAGGAACTCCGACGGATGCGTCCGGCCATCATACTTCTCCGGCACGTCGGGCTTGAAGTTTTTCTGGCTGGGCCCTTTGGACTTGCCGCAGCTCACGAGTGAACGCAGGGCAACCTACCGCGTACGGCAAGTCGCCTGGCCCCTCCGGCGCGTGCATGTCAACAGAAGGCCCAGCACGCTTGTCGGACTGACGTCGCGCTTCTCGTCGGCGCTCGATACGAGTTCGAGCGTCCTCTTGTTGTCGCTCATGAAGAACTTGGCGCTGATCGCGGCGAGCCCGCGGATCCGGCAGCCTTGATGGAGTCGCTGTCGAGGTGGATCCGTTGGGTCGGCGACCTTGGCCTTCTTGGCGGAGAGTGCGCGATGGTTGCACCTCCGACAGTCTCATCGCCACCGGCTCGTGCCTTGTCGTCTCGTCGCGGCAAAGATGGCGTTGGTTGCCGCGGAGCGTCGCCGTTGGCAAAGCCGATGAGGCTTTGGATAGTGGCCCTCCACTCGTCGACCTTGTCGGCCGTTGGAGGGTAGTCGAGGAGCAGCTGAGCTCTCGCCAGAGCTTCTGCTAGAGTAGTAGGCGGCATTGGAGAACGGTGCGAGGAGCGGGACACGCACGGACTTCTAACCACGTTAGAAGGAGCAGCGCCACGTCCGGGTGACCGTATCTCACTAGTGCCAGCATGTTGGGGCGCATACTGGTCTTGAGGGTCTCGATCCAACGAACGTATGGCGTTGTGAACGCCATGACGTTGTTGGTCTCGCGTCTCCTGAGATGGACGTGGGGGATCTTGGCGGACGCCGAGGTCTGCGGTTCCTTGTCATTGGACTTGGCAACGTCGCGAGATCCTTCGTAGGCGCCCGTTCCTCAGCCAGCGTCTGCACAACAACACGTTTGCTGCGGTGAGGGTGGAGTGCAGCAGCGGACAGCTCTGCTGCGGCGAAACCTTCTTCTTCGGTGGCATGTTGAGGAAGATGTTGATGGCGCTGCTCGGCGTGAGCGCCGGATCCAGTTCACACGGCCTCGGCGCCCCTACAGCACGCCCGGAGATGTCGGGAGGCTGATCGTACCCATGGACACCTATGGGGCGGCGGAGCAGGCCCCTTGTGGTTCGGAGGGCGGAGGTCGCCTGAAGAGCGGATCAAGGTGATGCACACGAGCGGTTTACCCAGCTTCGGAGCTCTCGGAGAGATAAAACTCCTACTGCTGCTTGTTTGATCTATTGTGTTCTTGCTAGGGAGCAATGCGAGCTACCAAACCTAGCGTGAGCCGAACCTTGCGAAAGATGCGAACCGAACCCTTTCTACGTTGCACTCGGGCCTCCTTTTATATGCTCAAGGGGTCTCCGACAGGTGGCAACGTAGGCGGGGGTACAAATGTAAAAACAGGAGTTGGTACACCTACTTGAATAGTGTACAGTGCAAAATACCGAACTCGGCGGCAAGGGACAAAAGCAATAAATGCCCGTCGTTGTCGCCCAAACGATTAACGAGGACCGTCAGTGCGCCTCCGCTTCGCCCACGATGGCGAGCCTGTCAACGCCGCTTATCGCTGCTCTCCGCTGGCTGCACTGACCGCTCGACAGCGCCCATGGAGCGGTCCCATGGCGACCGCGTCGCTGGGTGAGCTGGGCGGAGGCAGAGAAGTTGCATGCAGCAAAGCGCCTTATGTCGCGGCGAATCCTTGTCGGCTTCGGGGACTTGTCGGCGCCCGAGCCTTCCGGCAAGCTCCTCTTGCCGGGGCCTTGCCTTCTGCGTGCCTGGGGTGGCCTTCCCGACAAGCTCCTCTTGTCGGGACCTTGTCTGTGCCTAGAGAGGCCTTCCCGGCAAGCTCCTCTTGTCGGGACCTTGTCTTCTGAATGGCTGCAGAGGGTCTTGGCGGACGCCCGGCGAGGCTTGCCGCGGGGACGCTGCGACTGCCCGTGCACAAGTTCGGGGTACTAAGGTACCCCTACTTTAGTACACCGACATGTCGGCTCGAGACTGAGCGCCGGCAGCACCGTGAGATCAAATCAAGAAGAAAATGCGGCGATTAGTGTACAACCTCTTTGGTGGCGCCGATTAGGCCTCAGCTTCATCCGAGGAAACGGTGATGATGCTGCTCTTCCGGTGGTGCAGGTGAAGACGGTTGTGTGGGAATGGAGGTGGCGTGAAAGACAAGGGGAACGTCGAGGCAGCTTCTTGGAGGTGGAGGACGGGGTGGCTGAACCGGTGGGACGACGAGATCGACGACGGATCCTCATCTGGTACGGTGGATTAGGGATGTCAAGGTGTTGCTGTGGACGACATCATCGGGGAAGAGGCTCCGGCTGGGTGGCGGACGGAGGAGGGTGTGGGGCTTCGCGGGTTTTCGCGGCCTCGTTGTACGAATGGGTGGACGGATGGGATGGGAGTGGGGAACCATGGCTTAGGGACGCGCTTGTCCGAAATGTGGGGTAAGTTATGAAAGTACCCCCCACCGATTTGAGCTAGGCGGTTCTTTCGGTTCACGGGTATCACGGGCATTCCGCATGTCAGGATTTCGCAGGAGGTGAGAGTTTTCGCGTGCGTTGTAATTTTTGGATAGCAAGGCGCGGGTTGAGATGGAGGGAGTTTTCGAAGCACAACGAGACAAATATTTCAGGGTAACAAGGCGCGGGTTGCAATTTCCGGACAAGCCTAACGTGTACTGTACCAAATCAATTCGCACTTCCGTCGACAAAAAAACAAAAAGAAATCAATTCGCACCACACAAGAGAGTCTAGTCCCGTGTACTGTACCAAATCAATTCACACTAAAAATGCCATTCAAAACTTTGAATTCATGTTATGTTCAATTAAAATATTCCACTACGTGTATAATGCATGCAACCTGCTACTCAAATGAACGTTTTAGTGCATTCCAAACATATATATACTACCGCTTCAATATGAACTAAATTTGAATTCGTTTCTCTATTTGAATAAGATCTACAATTGTGACAGCCTGGATTTGCCTTCTCTCTTTCACCAGACTTACATTTGCATTTGCTTTGGATTTGGAGTTTTGAATCAATTCAAATGGATTTGAACACTTGGGCCTACCCTTGATTTTCACCCAAGTGACCCATCCACCTCTAACTCACCTTTCCTTCTCTGAAAAATTCAAACAAAAGCCCAAGGAATATTTTTCATAAAAGAAAAATATTCATTTTCTTCCCTGAAAATCACTTCAGAGAAGTATGCTCCAAAGCAACACCTAGATTTCTTGTTCCAAAAATCCTGAATAAATTCAAAATAATTCTTTGAACCCTAGGGCACCTTCCTGAGCAAAAATATTGCATAACTTTTTGTAATATTTTTGCTACAGAAAATCATTTCTATTCTAGATAGAATGATCACTTTGCACAACAAGTATATTTTTGCTTGATCTTTTGGGGCTGATCTTTTCTGAGCTTGATTAACCTCCTAAGAGATTGCTAAACCCTAAAGCACAGCCTTTAGTTCTCACTAAATTTTTCTCAATGAAGCTCACAAGTTCCTATCCAGAAACTTGCCAGGAAGAAAGCCACTCCCATAGTTCACCTGTGACCCAACCAACCGTGCAAAACAACAAAAACCACTAAGGACTAACTGCCAGACATAGTGTTTGTGCTTAGCTCATCCTGATGCCAAAGTTCACGCGGTGACCATGAGTGTCCAAGGGGGTTGGCATGCGGCCGACGCGCTCTGCGATGCGCCAGCGTCTTTGTTTCGCGCGTGCTCGCTGCCCCGACCGTCGCACCTTGCCAAACCGTGCCCCCATCCTCGTTTGCACCTCCATAACTCCACCCTGGCGCTTCGCCCGATGCGGAGCTTCGCCACAGCGAAACGCAGACGCAGCGCGGCAAACAACAGATGCACACTGCCCCTGTGCTCGTCACGTACCGCGCTACTGTGCTCGTCGCAGCTCGTCTACAGCCCCCGCATGATCCCCGACACCTTCTCCCCCTCTCACTGACGCCATTCATCGCCGGGCGACACTCCAGAGAGCTCCAGCAAGCTCTCGATCCCCTCCTCGGCCTCGCCTATAAATAGAGCTCCCCCGAGCTCGTTTCTCTCCGCACACACACTCAACACACCTCCACACCACCGTAGGAAGCCGCAGCCCGGCCGGGCAGGCCTTTGGCCGCCGTCCCCGCCCCGAGCTCGCTGGCGATCCCCGTCCTCTACCCCCTCCCTCTCTAGAGCCACTCGAGCTGCACTAACCACGCTATTGCGTGTTCGTTGTGGTCCGCTGGTGCGTGTTGGTGCCGTTGGAGCTGCTGGACTGGCCCTGCTTCGCCGGAACCACAATCTCCGACGAGCTCCGCCCGCTGCCGCTGCTGGAGAGCTCCGTTCCGACCCTGTCCAGCCACCCCTAGCCACGCTATTGGTACGGGCAGGTGCCCCTCCCCCTCCGACCTGACCGCTGGGGCCCGCTGTCAGCCACTCAAGCCGCGGCTGAAGCTATATGAGTGGTGGCGCCCAGGCGGTTTACGCCTTCGACGTCACCCCCCCCCCCTCTGGTTTTTCTTTTAATTCAAATTTAGTTCAAATTTGACCAGAACTTTGACTAGCTGTAACTTTTATTCTACAAGTCCAAATGAGTTGATTCATTTTACATTACATTCTTCTTTGGAAAATCCTAGCAGCACACCCAAGATGGGATTTTTCTTTGCTGCCTAGAATTTCTGGTAATTTTCAAAAGTGTTCTTGATATTTTCTTTTTGTCATTTGATTTATTTTCAGAAGGTGAAGCTTGTCTTGAAGGCATCCAGGAGGAGTGTGAAGCTCTCTGCACTAAGGCAAGCCACAACAACATTGTCATGGTGTCTTTGCAATATCCATGATTTTCTACTTGAATTTATATGTTAATCATTGCATATAGTATTAAAATAAATAATGCTTGTGTTATTTAGTTTGTCATGATCGAAATGCTTAGTTAACAGAAATGAATGCTTGAACTTGTGAGATATAGCTTGAGTAGTTGATCTATGTAAATTTGTCATGGCTATGGTGATATAATCTTTGGTCTTATTTTTCCTTGATGCAAAAATGAGTTTTATTTGATAAATACCAAGTTTTATTTGATAAATGCCAACTAAAGTGATGAGCATAAATAACAAGTAAGAAAGGACCAGAAATGTTGAAAGTTGAGTTTGTGCAAGTAGAACTTTGAATAAGGTTGATCTGTTATTTCTAAATGGATGTGATGCATGATATATGGTTGCATAAGCATGGCATATAGTGACTCGAGCATTTTATTTTCATGTTAAACCTGATGATAATTGAACTTGAACATAAAGTTGGTCGGGTCATGGTGCCACTGAATCGGGCTGACAAGTGCAACCACATTTGCCTTAGTATGGTGAGGCCGTTAGTCGTTCCATTGTCATGCCTTTTATCGGTGCCTCCAACAAGGGAAGGTTATGGGCATGCGTTACCCTGGCCCGGTAAGCAGACATAACCTTGTGGACCTGTTATTTTTATGGTACCTAGTCCCCGTTTGGGACTGTTTATTTGCCACGACGGTGGTTGTTTTGCCTTTGGTAGGCTCGGTCACCCATGACTAATCTCAATGGGGAGTTGGTCGGAATGGCCGTAAGAGTGTCATGGCAATGGGAGAGTTCTGTCGGAATGTCGTTGGTCCACCTGAATGGGAGTGCGAGGCCATGGGCTCCGGGGTGTGGGTAAAGTGCACAACCTCTACAGAGTGTATTAATCCATCGATAGCCACGCCCGCGGATAAGGGCCCAGTTCATAAGTAAGTCACACCATGGATCAACTTTCATAAATAATTCTTGCACACTAAGTTATTTGCATTGCACTGGTTGGATCATGTTGACGTCAGACTGACTGTTGTGGTAGCACTTGTGATCCGGGAGTGATCACTGTTTGGTTACGAGGTAACCAGTTGAACCAAGTATGGTTCCGTGCATAATTCATTGTGGGAACTATTCGGTTGCGAGGCAACCTGTTGGTAAGAGAGTCTGAGTGACTCGATGCACAAGTTGATTTCACTGCATGAGTAGCATGTTGTTGTTTGCATTTAACTTGATTAAATGTCATGATATTGTTTGTCATTATGGTTCTGTTTGCTGTGAGCTTGCAAGTACATTTGATGTACTGACCTGGCGTGTTATGCCAGATTTCAGGAAAGTCTAACTAGATCGGAGTGCTGCCATGTCTAGACCGTGTCCACATTGGTGTCCCTGTGCTATGGAGTCCCGCTACGTCGTTGTTCCGCTGCCGTGTAGATGTCGTGCTCGAGGCCACTTTTATGTTCACTAAACAATGTACATATTGCTCAGCCGCACCGAGTGTGCCGGTTGGCCTTGCAACTTGATGTAATGTCACACTATGCTTCCACTAGTTTCAATAAAGCGGTGATTTCTGTACCAAGATGTTGTGTGTTGCCAGACGACATGATCTCTGGGTTGGCAATGCAAGGTAACCCGGTCGCTCTGAGCCGGGGTACCACAACAACCATGATTGTTTTTTTTGACACCTGAAACAGTAGGAGAGCCCCCTACTGTGTAATTAAATTAATGAATGGGGTGGAATTACATGTGGTTTTTACATGCCATCCCCTTCGGGGAAGGCAGGGGAAGCAGGAATCTATAAAGAAGCTACAAAGGAGTTTAGAAAGGAGATATGCTTATCCCCAACTCTATGAGTTCGAAGGGAGAGATCTACTTTTAATCTTGAGAT
Source organism: Aegilops bicornis (assembly GCA_021605145.1). NCBI lineage: Eukaryota > Viridiplantae > Streptophyta > Magnoliopsida > Poales > Poaceae > Aegilops > Aegilops bicornis. The sequence continues at coordinate 639,255,903 of CM038670.1, read as the reverse complement.
CCAGGATGCTTTCGTGGGTGTTATTCCTCTGAAGACCTTGTTGTTTCTTTCCTTCCAGATGCTCCAAGCTGTTTGTAAGAAGATTGCCATGAACAGTGGTTTGTTCCATGATGTCTTAGCTAGGGTTATCCAATCCAATCGTGAGCCCCGTGCACTCCAATAAATGCCAATGTCTGACCAACAGTTTTTGCTAAAGGAGCATTCAAAGAAGAGGTGTTCTACTATTGCTTCCAAGTTGGAATCATAGAGGAGGCAGGTGTAATCATTGCCAATGTTGTAGTGTCTACGTTTGAACATGTTTCTGGAGTTGAGCTTGTCGGACAGTAGTAACCATCTGAAAACCTTGAATTTTCATGGTAACTTTAGATTTCCATAGCCATCTGTAGGCCTGGTGGGCCCGAACATCCCTGAAATAGAAGTTGTAGTATTTGCTGGACGAGAACGTATCAGTCCCCCATGTGAAGGTCCACTTGTCAGCAGCTGAAAGGCTATCCTAAAGTTCAATGTCACAGACGAGCCGTTGAAGATCCCTTGTCTCTGCATGTGCCTATACCGATAATGGTAGGTGAACGGTTTCTCAAGTGCCGTGGTCCCCAGGAAATCCTTGACTGAGAGATCTTCCTGAATGGTGAACGAGAAAGCCCGCATGTGTGTTTCTGATAAAATACCATCAATCCATAAGTCTTTCCAGAAAAGAACATCTTCACCCGTGTGCACTTGAGCTTTAGTGATCCCTCGAAAGACCGGCATGAGTTTTGTCACGTCTCGCCACCAGAAAGAGCCGCAAGGGTCAGTTGCATGGGTGATCTTGTTGCTGTAGTATGTGTTCCATAAGAGGTCCACCCAATCATGATTGTTGTGAAGTCAAACCATTTGAATACGTTTCTCTATTATAATAAGATCTACAATCATCATTATTGTCAAGTTAAACCATCATTTGTGTATTATCTTCACAGCACACCACATGATTACTGTCGAGTAAGATCTGAACTATGTGTACTATATGAACTCGAATTCGATTTTTTGAATCCACTTTATGTTGATTTCAAACCATAGTACATTTCAAGCTCTAGCTAGATCTTCATAATCTAAACCATGTCTCATATGTATAATATGTTTATCACATAATGTATGGTGCCCCGCCCCCTACGCCTACAAGTATTTAGATGTGAGTTGCAAACGCCACACATTACCACAAATTAAAATAAAATGTGAGATTGTTCGATATATAGTATTTTTTAGATTGTTCGATATTTAGTTGTAAGCTGCAAACGCCACACATTATCACAAATTCAAATAAAATGTGAGATTGTTCGATGTATAGTATGGTTTAGATTGTTCGATATTTAGCTGTGAGTTGCAAACAGCATGCATTATCACATTATGGTATAACATGTGCAAAACCACAGACGTGTATCACCGCTATATTCATGCATGCATATGTTTATAACACTATCTCCTATTCAAATATATGAATCCACTTTCATATCAAATTATGATCTTTGTTAGTCTCTTACACCCACACAATCCTCTAACCTTTGTAGCTAGCACTAACTATCTCTTGTGCATGCACATGCCCTCCTCGCCCTCCCCTCCCTCAGCATTCTATCATCGCGCACATTCATTTTTTAGGTCGTTCTCCCACAGTCTCCAAAACTCCTTTCCAACACACGCCGATCGATAAACCTCTCCAGCGATGTCTGCCTACAACATACACACACCCCTTCGATCTCCTCCTTTCTATGGCCATGCCTCATGTCTCTCATACGGTCCCACACACATGTAAACTCTCGCCCCTCTTTTCATCGATCTCACAATCGCACACTCCTCCCCCTATCTAGCTAGTAGCTAGGCCTCTCGCACCACATCCTATCTCCATTCTCTCTGTCTATCCGTCTCGCTGGGCCTTATTTGCCTCTAACAAATGGATGTACACCGACCGATCTCCCACTATACATATAGCTAGCTAGGTCATTATAACTCATTTTTTCCCACGCGTCGATCGATCTACCTCATTAGTTATGTCTCTCCCTTCCTCCAACAAACAACAATTGATCTACCAATCTAGTTAGGTTTGCTTACCAAACACATGGTTCCCCTTCATCATCCATGCATGCGTCCCGACACATCTATCACGCACACGCACACGCACACACATAAACACATCCCTACTCTTACTGATAATATTGCAGTTCTGCCCTCAGTTTGTCTAGTAGGCCTCTCCCACCATCTTCGAGAAGCAACTCCGTCACCCATCCAGCACTCTACCCCTCTCCCTCCCTCTCCTCTCTCTCTCTCTCTCTCTCTCCCAACATATTTCCCGTCCTTCACTTATGTGTATATGTCGACCGATCTCCCTCAAGATATAGCTGGGTCTATCCTTCTCAACAGATAAACGAGTCGTTCTACCTCTCTAGTTAGGTCTCTGCCTCCCCCTCCCCCCCTCCCCCCACACTGATACATCGAGCGCTCTAGTCATGTCTCCCTGCCACACACAAACTTGCCATGTGCCCTCTGACGTTCCGGTAGGTCAGTCGCCCTATATGTTTGACTTGCACACACACAATTTCGATGGCTCTCTTCATCGATTTCGCACCCACCCACTTGATCCTCTCTTCGACTCTATCGATATCTATGACCCCTCCCTCTCTTCTCGTGGATCGTCCCCTCTATATATTATATAGATAGGCCTCTATTTCACACACATTGCATGTGTCAAATTTTTGTTTGAGATATCATCGACACATATTCCCACAAATACATTCACGAAATCACACCCACCCACCCCAAGAAAAAACACTCACGAACACACACGCCATGTGTCTAGGTTTGTATCTCTCTCACACACACCCATGTAGGTGGGGGACGTGCACGAAGAGAAGAGGTGCACGCACGGCGCACGTACGCCCGTCTCTTTCCCAACCACACCCGCGCGGGTACACGATGGAGCTCATTTCTGTACGAAAAGGCAGCCCACGTGGTAATTTGGCACCTGTACTGGTTATCCACTTGATGGAGGATCGTCTACCATGGGTTAACAAACAAATTATGACTTGACGCGTTATGTTAAAAAAGAGGCAAACCATGTGGGTCCTACCTTAGAGGCAAGGCTCTATACACTGGAGATGCTCTGTACGTATTACTTTTGATGTATCCCATTAACTCGCAGAACGAGGAGAAGCTTGCTTAGTACACCGTCTCCCCTGCCCACGGGCGCGATGGCTCACAGGATGAGGTGAAGCTTGCTTACTAAGCCTTACGCCCGCTCCCTCGCCCACGCGCGCGGTGGCTCGCAGGACAAGGAGAAAATTTTACTACTCCCTCCATTTACTCCTCGTCCCTACCTTGGTTAGAGAGATTATCATATTGTTTGAAATATATGTCCTTTAGTAGATTTCAATATGAACTACTAGTACATACTCCAAACACTGATGTATATAGACGTATTTTAGAGTGTAGATTCACTCTTTTTGCTCTGTATGTACTCCCTCTTTCCTATGAAGAGTGTACATCTAGCTTCAAAATTTGTCCACAAAAGAGTGTACTTCTATCTTCCCAATGCACTTTAAAGTGCAAAAAATACTTCTCTCTCATCACACGGCAATCAAGACCAATAGCAATCTACACATGGTCTTCTTAATTTCTACATGCACTTAGCTCATTTGGGGTTGGGTAATTAAAAAGGAGAGAGATGATGGCTTGCACCTTTCCAATTCATTTTTTACTCAACTTCATAATTTGTCCTAAAATTTCTAGATGTACACTCTTGACCGGACGGAGGGAGTAATCCATATTGAAACGAACGTAATAGTATGCACTCTCCCTTTCCCCTCGACCCTAGCCCATGTGGTGGACCTGCAGCAATTCATTCGGTCTCAGGTAGCCAGAACGATATATACTGCAGTACCATTATTGCTCGACTTCCCGAAGAGGCGAAGAGCCAAGCGCAAGGTTAATATTTTGGAGATGCCAAGCGCAAGGTTTACAGGAGAACGAGTAGTAGTAGTACTAGTAGTACATACCCGGTAATGCGTCTTGTCACGAGGAAGAAGGCAACAAGATGTATGTTTTGCGTGACAGTCTCTTCTTACAGGACGTTCTAGACCTAGTAGACCTCATTGTTGCAACGGGACTACTCCCTATCGCGCTCATAGATGGCACGATTCAGAGTGGTGGGCTGTGGGCATAGTTCGGAGCTTCTTAGTCTTAAAACCCATGAAGAAGTCCCACCAAAAGGAATAGCCATCCTCTACACGTGCTCCTATGTAAAATGAGTAAATGAGACAAAGAGAGAAAGAGACAAAGTAATAAAAATCACCAGCCTTAGATTCAACCCTGTTGTATCACTGAATGATATTTCTACATCGTGATTGACATGGCTATATTATTAACCATGCTACGGAGGTAGAAGTGGATTTTTATTTATTCGCGGAGGTAGCAGCGGATGGATATTCAACGAGTGAAATGATGGTTGCTTCCTCGGTCAAACATAGAGAAAGGTGGGCCTCGTGATTTCACGGCTTATTAGTCATTATTACTGCCTATACTCTTTGCCCATACTATATAATAACCGCGTGGTAGTACAGTAGTGGGCTATACTTTTAATAACCATGCTCGAAGAGAAGAGGTGCACGCACCCACGCACCACTACAAAAAAAAGACACATCCGTGACATTTTGGGCCGAACGGAACTTTTTTCCGTCATACATATGACAATTCTATGACAATAATTGTGACAAAACCCGGTATCATCATTGATGTGGTGGGCTCCTACTTCTATGACAAAAAATCATGACAGAAAATGGGCTTTTCGTCTGGCGGGCGAAGACGCAGCTGCATGACATTCTTTGGGCCGTCCATGACGGAAAAAACCGTCGTAGAAGCGAGGAGGAAAATTTCGTGGAGTTGCGGTTACGGTGTGAGGTCGGGGGCGGCGATGCGCTGCGTTTCTCTCATACACGCGTGCGGCGTTGGCTCTAACTAAACCCGAAGCGGCGTTGGGCTCTAACAGAACCCGGCGATTGCACTGCAGGCTACGCGTTCTTGAACCCGGCGATCGATCGATGGCTGTTAATCGAACCCGATGGAGCGATTCTTCGCTGCTGCTAATCAAGCCGATCGATTGGATGAGCGATGGCGTTGCGGGGGCTTGGATGAGCGATGGCGGTGGCGTTGCCTCTGGATGAACAGGACCCGTGGTGTGGAGGGCTGGATGAGCGATGAAGCGGTGGAGGGGTGGCCGTGGAGGGTGGTTGAACAGGACCCGTGGTGTGGAGGGCTGGATGAGCGATGAAGCGGTGGAGGGGTGCCCGTGGAGGGGTGGTTGAGCGATGGCGGTGGAGTAGCGCGGTGGAGGCTGGATGAACAGGAGCCCGTGGAGGCTGGAGGAGGTCGACGGTAGCCCGTGGAGGCTGGAGGAGGTCGATGGTGCAGATGAACAGTATCTCGTGGAGTCCCGTTTTGCGGTACGCCACACCCCTCCCGATGAACAGGACCCCCGTTTCGGCCGTAGGAGGTCCGTTTCGTCCGTTTTGCGGTACGCCACACCCCTCCCGATCAACAGGACCTCCGTTTCGACGGTAAGAGGTCCGTTTCCTCTGTTTTGCGGTACGCCACACCCCTCCCGATCAATAGGACCCCCGTTTCGACCGTAGGAGGTCCGTTTCCTCGTTGTGCGGTACGCCAGGCCCCTCTCGATCAATAGGATCCTGTTTCGAATGTGGCCGGTCAAACACAAGGTTGTTTCCTCCGTTGTGTGGTATGTCAGGCCTCGTTTCCATTGCCTGTTCCGTCCAAGCCCTCCCAATGAACACGACCACGCATTCCGTTCCGACCCAGCCGGTTGGCTCCCCATGAAAACGACGACGACGCTGTTTCTCCATTCCGACCCAGCCATGTACGTATGCGCGAGTAGGCGTTCGAGACCCTGCCCGTATGTACGTACGTGGTCGTATCTTCTTTCTTGCACCCTCGCCGTTGTACGTATGTGTACATGCTACGTGCGCGCCTCTACTACGACACGTGTGCGCCTCTACAACGACCAGTATGTATGCATTACCGTTCGCGACCATGACAACCCTACGTGCGCTTGACCGGTGGGTCCCGACCGTCGAGCACTTCCTTACTGCGAAGATGTAGCTAGTGGGTCCCGGTCGAGGGTGAATCGTTTTTTGGACGCACTTCCTTGCGTGCGAAGATGTAGTAGTGGGTCCCAGCAATCGGGAAATGTTTTTACGCGAAATATGGTGGCCCGTCCGGTGGGTCCCGGCCGTCGGTGGAGGAATAATTATTTTGCGGCGTAATAAGGAGGCACTTCCTTGCTGCGGCCGTGGACCCAGTATCGGCCTCTCCACGTCTGATCCACGTCTGATGGAAGCTATTCCTTGACCACGTTGACCACGCCGCGCCGAGAGCACCAGGGCGGTGGACGACGGCGAGGCCTAGGAAGGGGATGATGCCGAGCCGGGGAAGATGCGGCAGTGGATGCCCACTCGTAGAGGAGTACGAGGGTTCACTGGTTCGCTGCGGTGTGAGGTTGCCGTCGCCGCAGAATAACAGGGGGTGTGGGTGAGTAGAGGGATGGCCTGGCCAGCGGTGGGAGTAGTAGGGGGCGGTGAGGACTCTGCCGCATCGCAGCCGGCCATGGGAGGCAGGAGCACGAGGCACGACCGGCGCTGGTTTGGGCGGCTGGAGTAAGAAGACCAGAGGTTGAAGAAGCACTACGGCCGTTGGATGGACATCGTACGGTCACTGGAGCTAGAATCGTGCATATTGACTAAGTTGACAAAGCCCTCCGTCCCGTCAACTTAGTAGGCCCACAAGTCAGCCTGCCACTATACCGGGTCCCAGCTAACGGGGAGTATTCATTTTTTGTGCGTAATAAGGAGGCACTTCCTTGCGTGCGAAGATATAGCTGGTGGCTCAGCCGTCGTGGCCGATAACGTTTTTTTCGTGAAATACTGAGGCCCTTCGGTGGGTCCCCGATGTCGGTGGAGGACTCATTATTTTGCGCGTAATAAGGAGGCATTTCCTTGCGTGCGGCCGTGGACCCAGCTGTCGGCCTCTCCATGTACAGTCCACTTCAGATGCATGTCGATCGTTGACCACGTTGACCAGGCTGCGCCAAGAGCACCAGGGCGGTGGACGACGGCGAGGCCTAGGAAGGGAACGACACGGAGGCAGGGAAGACTCGGCAGTTGTTTCCCACGCGGAGGGGAGTACGACTGCACGAGGGTTTACCGGTTCGTCTGTCGTCACCGGAGAATAACAGCAGGTGTGGGTGAGTAAAGAGATGGCTAGGCCAGCGATGGGAATACAGTGGGGCGGTGAGGCCTGCGCGGCAGCCTGACCCGGCTTGAGGGAGGAGGAAGCGAGCAGTCCACTTGGCGCTTGTTTGAGCGGTGGAGCAGGAAGAGCAGAGATTGAAGAAGCACGACGGTCGTTGGATGGACATCCAACGATCCTTTGCTGTCGTCAACCTTTTTAGGAAAGCCTCAAATCTGTGGAAAACAGCATACAACCCATCTGCCATTATTTCTAATAATTTACAGCCCATTTGCTAATTCTTAAGGTTTTTTTGGAGCCCATATTCTTTTTGTTAGCATTACAATCCATATTGTGGCCACGGTTAAAAAATTATACGAAATTTTGCATATTTCAGAGCGGTCCGAACTGTTTTTAATCCCGAAATTTTGACTCACATTCAAACTAATTTAAAAAATAAATGTATATCAATATAAAATCCAACAAATTCTCCACGCATAAAAAGTAATGTAATTTAAAATCTCGAAATAAAAAAAAAGATATCTGAAACTAATTGCCGGTGTGATGTGTTTTAAAAATGTACAACCCATTTCTCATTACTGATAGGCCATTTTCTCGGCCAGCCGAATGAAGCTCTCCTTGTCTTGAAAGATTTGCAGCCCAACAGGCCTGACAAAGCGACTTACTTGGCAAATCACAAAAAAACTGGGATGTGTCCTTGGACCCAGCTGTCAGCCTCTCCACGTACAATACTCTTCCGATGGAAGTCAGTAGTTGACCACATTGACCACGCCGCAACGAGAGCACCAAGGCGGTGGACGACGGCGAGGCCTAGGAAAGGGACGACGCGGAGCCGGGGAAGACGTGGCAGTGGATGCCCATGCGGAGAGGAGTACGAGGGTTCACTGGTTCGGCTGCGGCGTGTGGCTGCTATCGCCGCAGAATAACAGGGGGTGTGGGTGAGTAGAGGGATACCCTAGGCCAGCGGTGGGAGTAGTAGGGGGCGGTGAGGCCTCCGTGGCATCACAGCCGGCCACGAGAGGCAGGAGCACGTGGCACGACCGGCGCTGCTTTGGGCGGCTAGAGCAAGAAGACCAGAGGTTGAAGAAGCACTATGGTTGTTGGATGGACATCGTACGGTCACTGGAGCTAGAGTCGTTCATATTGACTAATTGACAAAGCCCTCCGTCCTCATCAACTTAGTAGGCCCACAAGTCAGCCACCCACTATGGTGGGTGTCGGTGTCAAAACCGGCGGATCTCGGGTAGGGGGTCCCGAACTGTGCATCTAGGCGGATGGTAACAGGAGACAAGGGACACGCTGGTTTACCCAGGTTCGGGCCCTCTTGATGGAGGTAAAACCCTACGTCCTGCTTGATTAATATTGATGATATGTGTTACAAGAGCGGATCTACCACGAGATCAAAGAGGCTAAACCCTAGAAGCTAGCCTATGGTATGATTGTTGTTCGTCCTATGGACTACAGCCGTCCGGTTTATATAGGCACCGGAGAGGGCTAGGGTTACACAAAGTCGGTTACAAAGGTAGGAGATCTACATATCTGTATCGCCAAGCTTGCCTTCCACGCCAAGCTTGCCTTCCACGCCAAGGAAAGTCCCATCCGGACACGGGACGAAGTCTTCAATCTTGTATCTTCATAGTCTTGGAGTCCGGCCGATGATGATAGTTCGGCTATCCGGACACCCCCTAGTCCGGAACTCCCTCAGTAGCCCCCGAACCGGGCTTCAGCGACGACGAGTCCGGTGCGTATATTGTCTTCGGCGTTGCAAGGCGGGTTCTCCTTCAAACTTCATGTTCCCGTCGAATAGTGTCCGGCTTCCTTATAAATGTTGCGCTCCTTGGCTTCTATGCCCAACAATGGCCTTCTTCCACGTGTCGTTCGAATGCGAAAAGCTAGGATATTTTTACATTTTACCCCCTAGCCATGCGAACGAGCCGCCTATAAGAGAGGCGAGGATCTAGATCCAGCTCACACCATCCTCCATCCGCAAGTTCTCATCGAAGCGCCTCTGACAAAAATCCATTCCATCATGGATAGCCAACGCGGCTCCTCCTCTCGCGCTCCCAGCCCTAAGCCAGGAGATTGGGGAGATGCTCGATTCCACACACAATGAGCTAGTGGCACTCCAAACCGAGGGATATCTTCCCCCAGCTTTCATGGTTCCGGTTCGAGCCGGACTAGCCACGTACAAGGGTGGAAAGCAGGCGGAGAGCGTCCCCAACCGTTCCAAAGGGGAGCGGGTATGCTTTGTCCCCTATATAATAAGGGGACTCGGATTCCCCATACATCCGTTTCTCCGGGGGCTCCTAGAGTTCTACGGACTCCAGCTTCACCACCTCACGCCCGCCTCCATTTTGCACATCGCGGGCTTCGTAGCTCTTTGCGAGTTGTTCTTGGGCATCGAGCCCCATTTTGCGCTGTGGAAGAGATTGTTTTGTCTCGTACCCCGTTCTCATGAGGGGTCGATATATCAAGTGAGCGGAGCCGAAATATGGCGCATCGCCGGGACCGGATATCTATCCGGCACCCCGAAGAAGGCGTCCGAAGACTGGCCTTCGGAATGGTTCTACATGGAGGACGCCCCTCTGTCGGATCCAATTCGGATCGGCCTCCCGGAGTATAACAATGCTCCCTTGAAGAAACGCCTGAGTTGGCGCCCACGGAGCCCTCAACGAGAAGATGATAGGAGCGTCCATTATCTGATGGGCCGAATTAGGTTACTGGCCCACTCCGGATTGACCATGATTGGAGTCATGGCCACGTGCATTATGCGAGGGGTGCAGCCACTCCAATATAGGGGCCACCCTATGTGGGATTTCAACGGGGAAGATGACGCCACCCTTCATGGCGCGCAAAGGGCCAGGCTCGGCAGCCGATCCGCAAAGATCATGTCCGGCTTGTACAAGGGAGAGGAGGAGGACTTCCTCCGCATGAATCCGTTGAATGGATTTTCTATGAATAACCCTCGAGCTGGGTAAGCGGATGTTCATCTACCCGATCCATACTTTTAGAGTCAAGTATCTTACTCTGTGATTTCGACGCGAGGAGCTGCGCCGGGGCGTGGAGGGCATCTGAAGCCTAACTCCACAGCCCGAGGACCCGGAACGATCCTTGATCCGACCTCCGAAGAGGATCCGGGACATAAAGGTGGAGCTGATTGACGGGGTGTTCCACCAACGTAGCATAGACAATGCCCTAGTCGCCATTACGGTGACTACCCTGGTTTGTTTCGGCCTCCCGGTGACTACGAGCGAGGTCTTGACACCATCATTTGATCCGCGCTCAATTCTGACCATCCCATACTGATGGTGCATCGCAGGAGGTGCCTTTAAGGCGGGAAGCCGAACCCGCGGCGGCCGACCAACAAGGGTCAGTTCGGCCCAGCAGGCGGAAGAGGAGTGCGACGCGTACCGAAACGTCGCCCGCAGCGGTGGAGCACCGCTATTTTTAAGGGAAGGATCCCCAGGAGGTATATTAATGCTCATAACTTTTCTAGAAAGAGCGCTCGCCGGACAGTGTCCGGAGAGGTTGCCAATCAAGCCTCCGCCAGCCATGCTCCAACGCATGGTCCGGGAGGGGAGGCGAATACAAGGCATGAGCCGGACGCTCCTCCGACGGAGGATGCCGACAGGCTGTCCGCCACCCGGTCTGAGGTGGAGAGCGCCATGAATCACAGGCGTCGCCGGACAGTTCTTCGTGACGAGTATTTCTCCCCGGAGGCGTTAAATGCCTTTGATGCGGGAAACGCGCACCTCCGTGCCGCTCAAGATGGGTTAACCAGAACCACGGAGCAGTATATGAAAGAAGCCCCCAGGTATAATGAGTGCCAGGAGCACATCAAGTGTGTGCGAACAAAGCGCAAATCATCCTATAAAAGTTATTGAAAAAAGAAAGTGGGAAGAAGGAGGGCGACAAGAGACAGTAAAAAATATAAAAAGTATGGATGGGGGAGTGAGATGAACCCGGAGTCCGGCGTTAGGCGTAGAATCTTCGGAGACGGGCTGCGTTCCATGGGTTCGGCTTGAGTCGGTTGTCAGATGCGTTACATAGACGGTATGCTCCGCCGGTCAGGACTTGGTCGATGATGAAGGGACCTTCCCACTTGGGCTTAAGTTTTTCCTTTTTCTTGTCCGGCAGGCGTAGAACAAGTTCGCCAACATTGTAAGTTTTGGCCCGTACTTCTCTGCTTTGATATCTTCGAGCCTGCTGCTGATAAAATGCGGAACGAGCCTTTGCCACGTCCTGCTCCTCCTCTAAGGCGTCCAAACTGTCCTGCCGATCCAACTCGGCTTCTCTTTCTTCGTACATGCGCATTACGAGGTGAGTCATGAATTATATCGCAGGCGAGAACTGCCTGCATGCCGTATACCATGAAAAATGGTGTGAATCCGATGAGTTCGGTTTGGCGTGGTCCGCAGCCCCCAGTACGGAGTCGAGCTCCTCTACCCAAAGGCGTGTTAGATTCCTTGAGGGACCGCACTAGTCTGGCTTTGATGCCGCTCATGATTAGACCATTTGCTTGCTCGACTTGACCGTTAGTTTGGGGGTGATAGACTGAAGCGTAATCGAGCTTGATGCCCATGTTTTTGCACCAGAGTTTAACCTCGTCGGCCGTGAAGTTCGTGCCGTTGTCAGTGATGATGCTGTGGGGGATGCCAAAACGGTGTACTACCCCGGATATAAAGTCTATCACCGGTCCGGATTCTGCCGTTTTAAACGGCTTGGCCTCAATCCATTTGGTGAATTTGTCCACCATGACCAATAAGTATTTGTGCTTGTGGGTTCCCCCTTTAAGGGGTCCAACCATGTCAAGCCCCCAGACCGTGAACGGCCAGGTAATGGGTATAGTTTTGAGGGCGGTGGGTGGCATGTGGCTCTGATAAGCAAAGAGCTGGCAACCGGCGCATCGTTGGACTAAGTCCTGAGCATCTGCCCGGGCTGTCGGCCAATAAAATCTGTCTGGAAGGCCTTGCCTACAAGGGCCGGGCTGCGGCGTGGTGCCCGCCGAGTCCGGGCGTGAATTTCAGCCAGAGATTTCGCCCTTCCTCTTCGGAGATACACCTTTGAAGGACTCGGTTGTGCTTTTCTTATAAAGTTCTCCCTCATGGACCTTGTAGGCTTTAGACTGCCGAACTATCAAAGGCGCCTCATTTTGGTCTTCGGAAGTTCCTGCCGCATTAAGTAGGCTAGGAATGGTTACATCCGCAGGGCAATTACTGCCATTATTTCGTGAGTGAAGGTGTTATTTCATTGGGTGAGCCGCCCGATTGTGTCGAATGGTGCGAGTTAGGTGATGCAGGTGGCTCCGGATTGTTATTTCCGGACTCCTCTTCCCATAATCTGGATGGCTTAAAGAGCCGTTCGGGAAGATGTTTGGAGGGACGGCGTCTCGTTTCACGCCGATGCGTGCTAACACATCTGCTGCCTGGTTATTATCCCGGGCTACATGGTGGAATTCGAGTCCTTCGAACCGAGCTGACATTTTTAGGGCGGCGTTGTGGTAAGCTGCCATTTTTGGATCTTTGGCGTCAAAGTCTCCATTTACTTGGGATATTGCGAGGTTTGAATCCCCGCGCACATTTAGGCGTTGAATTCCCATGGAGATTGCCATCCGGAGGCCATGTAGAAGGGCCTCGTATTCGGCTGCGTTGTTGGAGTCCATGTACATTATTTGAAGTACGTATTGGATTGTGTCTCCAGTTGGGGACGTCGGACGACGCCTTGACCCTCAAGCCAGCCAACATTTTGGATCCGTCGAAATGCATGATCCGGTTAGATGCGCGCCGTACTCTTTAGGGAGTTCGGCTTCGGTCCATTCGGCACGAAGTCAGCGTAACCTGCGACTTTATAGCTCGCCGTGGTTTGTAGGTTATGTCAAATGGTAAGAGCTCGATAGCCCATTTTGCAATCCTGTCGATTCGTCGCGATTGTTTATAATATCGTTGAGAGGTACTTGAGGCCACCGTTATTGAACATTCTTGAAAGTAGTGTCGCAGCTTCCGGGATGCCATGAACACCGTGACACGCTATCTTTTGATAATGTGGGTACCGGATTTGCATGGAGTTAGAACGGTGGATACGTAGTACACTGGTTTTTGAAGAGGGAATCGTGCTCTACATTTCTCGTTCAACGACGAGTACCGCCCTGACAACTTGATGTGTTTCTGCGATGTATAATAACATAGGTTCGCCCAGGTTGGGCGCGGCCAGAACCGGATTTGTTGCCAGTATGGCCTTTATTTCTTCGAGTCCGGCTGTGGCAGCATCGTCCATCCGAAATGTTCAGTGCGCCGGAGGAGGCGGTAGAGGGGCAGAGCCTTTTCTCCCAAACGGGAGATGAAGCGACTTAAGGCCGCTACGCATCCGGTTAGTTTTTGTATCTGCTTGAGGTCTTTTGGAATATCCAATTGTGACAGAGCTCGGATTTTGGCCGGGTTTGCTTCAATTCCTCTGCCGGATACGATGAAGCCCAAGAGCTTTCCGGCTGGTACGCCGAAGACGCATTTTTCCGGATTGAGCTTAATGTCATATGCTCGGAGGTTGTCGAATGTCACCCTCAAGTCTTCTACTAGAGTTCCGACGTGTTTGGTCTTGATGACCACATCGTCTACGTATGCCTCTACTGTTTTGCCTATCTGGGTAGCCAGACATGTTTGAATCATGCGCTGATATGTTGCGCCGGCGTTTTTGAGTCCGAAGGGCATTGTGTTGAAGCGGAATGGCCCATATGGAGTAATGAATGCCGTTGCGGCCTGATCTTTCTCCGCCATCTTGATTTGATGGTATCCGGAGTATCGTCGAGGAAGCACAATGAATCGTGCCCTGCGGTAGCATCGATTATTTGGTCGATGCGAGGGAGGGGGAAAGGGTCCTTTGGACAGGCCTTGTTAAGGTCTTAAAAATCGACGCAGAGGCACCAGGATTTGTCCTTTTTTGGTACCATTACTAGATTGGCTAGCCAATCCGGATGTTTTATATCTCTGATGAATCCGGCTTCTAAGAGTTTGGCTAGCTCCTCTCCCATTGCCTGTCTTTTGGGTTCGGAAAATCGTCGAAGAGCTTGTTTGGTAGCTTGAATCCTTTTAGGATATTTAGGTCGTGCTCTGCCCGACTGCGTGGGATTCTGGCATGTCTGAAGGGTGCCAGGAAAAAATGTCCCAATTTTCCTCAAGGAATTCTCGTAGTGCGGCTTCGACATCAGGACTTAATTGTGCCCCAATGGAGGCCGTCTTTGTGGGGTCCGTTGGATGGACCTGAAATTTGACTATTTAAATCTGCTGGTTTAAAAGAGGTGGACTTGGACCTCTTATCGAGTATTACATCGTCCCTATCCACCGTGGAGCGCAGCGTAGTTAGTTCCTCTGCCGCTAGGGCTTGGACAATGCCTCTAGGGCCGGTCTTGGTGTCTTATTTTCAGCCGGAGTGCTTGTATCTGATCAAGGGCGAGTGATTATCCCATTGGGTCCGGGCATTTTGAGCTTCATGTACCCGTAGTGGGGTATAGCTTGGAAGATTGTGAATGCCTCTCGCCCTAACAAAGCGTGATATCCGCTGCCGAATGGGGCCACTTGGAACGTGACCTCCTCGGACCTGTAATTGTCCGGTGAGCCGAACACTACATCTAGTGTGATTTTTCCTGTGCAGCGTACTTCTCGACTAGGGATTATCCCTCTGAAGGTTGTGCTGCTTCGCTCAATGCGGCTCCAGTAAATTTCCATTTTTTGAAGGGTTTCCTCATAGATGAGGTTTAATCCGCTGCCGCCATCCATGAGTACCTTAGTAAGACGAAAATCGTCCACTATCGGACTGCGGACCAATGCGGCTGGTGCTCTAGCCGTTCGAATTTAGGTTCGTCATTTGGCGTTGAAGGTGATAGCCGTGTCGCTCCATGGATTTGTTGTTGCTACTTGGTAGACTTGGCCGAGGCTGCGGATTGTTCGTTTCGCATGTTATTTGATGCGAAAGTCTCAAGACTGTTAATACCGTCTGGTCTTCTTTGGGTTGGTTGCCCGGGGCTAAAAAGCCGACGCCACTTTTGGCCAACTGCCGTAGTATCCAACACGCTCGAAGGCTATGTGTTGGAGTGGCCCCCTCCGTACTGTGGATTTTGCAGGGTCCGTTGAGCCATCCCTCCAGTACGGTTCCGTACCCCTTAGGGGGTTTTTGCTTTTTGGTTTTTAACCCAGGTCCTTGAGTATGAAGCACCCTTTTATTTGGACTGGGTTTGTATTCGTGGCGGATTGTCCCAAAACCTAGTTTCAGTTTTCCAGAACTCTCCATCGCGCAAGTATTTTTGTACGATGGTCGCTAGGTCGGCGAGGCGTGAAACTTCGCGACGGTGATGGCGCTTATGATTCCCTTGTCCATGCAATTGTTGCGGAAAGATTGAAATCGCGCTTTCTTCACGGCAGTCCTTTATCCTGTTCATAACCAGGAGGAATCTGGCCCAGTAATGATGTACTGTTTCATCGGGCTCTTGCCGTATTTGAGATAGATCGCTCATGTTTGGGTGGGCGGGTGGAATTAAGCTCGGAACCCCGCCCGGTCTGAGGCTCAAAGGCCAAGAAGCTTCCGGATTCGGAATCTTGGTTTGCTGAGCGCTTTCCAACAAATCTGGTCCGATGCCTGACTTTATGTTTAGTATTTGATTAGCATCTGTCCCTCCACGGGAATCCGGCATGGAGGGATCCGGAATCCGGACATAGTTGGATTTTAACATAGAAGAAGAGTCGCCGCATTGTTCCTCTACCACGACAACATGGTGGGTAACCTGGGGAGAGTTAATTTCTCTCAGATCGGTTTTAAGCCCAATCTGATGCGTAGTCGATGGCGACTCCTGTATGCGGCGATGCGATCCAAGAGCTCGTTCGGAGGAGAGCTCAATCGGATCTAGCTGCTCGGCGAATTCCGAGCTGACGTGAAGATCGCTTTTAATGACTTGAGAGGTCATTGTCGGGGCGGTGGCCGAACAGGCGGTCATGAGGAAACCGCCTAGCCGGATAGTCTGGCCGGCGGCCAAAGCTCCCTTGACGACGGTGCCGTCTTTAAAGACGGAAAAAGGCATCCTTCCTGATGGTGACGGCACAGAGGAACTCTCAATGAAAGCACCAATGTCGGTGTCAAAACCGGCGGATCTCGGGTAGGGGGTCTCGAACTGTGCGTCTAGGCGGATGGTAACAGGAGACAAGGGACACGATGTTTTACCCGAGTTCGGGCCCTCTTGATGGAGGTAAAACCCTACGTCCCGCTTGATTAATATTGATGATATGTGTTACAAGAGTGGATCTACCACGAGATCAAAGAGGCTAAACCCTAGAAGCTAGCCTATGGTATGATTGTTGTTCGTCCTATGGACTACAGCCGTCCGGTTTATATAGGCACCAGAGAGGGCTAGGGTTACACAAAGTCGGTTACAAAGGTAGGAGACATATCCGTATCGCCAAGATTGCCTTCCACGCCAAGGAAAGTCCCATCCGGACACGGGACGAAGTCTTCAATCTTGTATCTTCATAGTCCTGGAGTCCGGCCGATGATGATAGTTCGGCTATCCGGACACCCCCTAGTCCGGAACTCTCTCAGTGGGTCCCAGCTAGCAGGGGGTATTCACTTTTTGGTGCGTAAAAAGGAGGCACTTCCTTGCGTGCGAAGATATAGCTAGTGGGTCCGACCTGTCAGCGGGGTGGGGGGGGGGGACGTTTTTGCACGAAATACAGAAGCCCTTCCCACGTGCAAAGGCGTAATAAGGAGGAACTTTCCTTGCGTGCGACCATGGACCTCGTGGATCCCAGCCGTCGGGCTCTCCATCTGATCCTCTTCCGATGACTCTCGTATGTTGACCACGCCGCGCCGAGCGCACCGAGGCGGTGGACGACGGCAAGGCCCCAGACTGGAACGACCCGGAGATGGGGAAGACGCGGCAGTGGAGTCGTAGACGGAGAAGAGTGGGAAACTTGACTGGTTCGGGTGCGGTGTGGGCCTACACTCGGCAGAGAATAACAAGAGGTGCGGAGTGGAGGGATGGTCTGGCCGTTGGCGGGGTAGCGTTTCGCTGAGGAGCGCAAAACAACGCTGTTGGACGCCGAAGGCTGGAGCAGGCGGTTCCGGCAACGCTGGGGGAAGAAGACGAGAGATTGAAGAAGAATGTCGGCCGTTGGATGTAAATCCAATGCCATCTTAGGGTTTTCACCTCTTGGCCCACATGTCGGCCGATCCATTTGTTTTTAGTCCATTTGGTGGGATGGGTGAAACAATGATGTAGCATCTATGCAGCCCGTTTAAATCCCATTTGCATTTTTCTCAAAATCCATGAGACTTGCTTGGGCTGGGTGAAAATATCATGTTGGGCTAGACGGAGAAATGTTATAAAAACATAAACACATGATTGCCGCGTCGGTAAAATCTTTGCCAACTTATATGCGCAATTACTAGGAGTTAACTTGGCAAGTTATATATAAACAATTATTATTATTATTTTGTAAGAACTTTCAACTTACGAAATAAAATATCATTTTAATTTGATGAGTTAATAATGCATTGGGGTATTATTATTTTTTAGGCTAGACGTGGGGACAGTTGAGTTGGTTCTAGGGAAAATCGGGAGAAAACTCAGTTTACATCGAAAAAGAAAGTGGGAGAAAATTCAGAGACCTGCTGGGTCCAACTGAGGAGAGGAATATGTTGGGAGGAAGGAGATTCAAAGCACGGCAGCCGAGTGAACTAGTTTTTTTTACGAACAAGTGAACTAGTTTGCATACATAAGCAAATAGCCACTAAAAAAGCAATCAGGTTAATGGGTCCTTGAAAGAAATATTTCGGACAAAACAGATAATTACGACACATAGGCTAATGCATGAAACACTCAGATGATAAAGGTGCTTATAAACAGATAAAGTACAACATCTAGACCTTCCTGGCATGCTTGATCATGACGCTGCGGCTGTCCATGTACTCGTCGGTTACGGGAAGCAGACACGCCCTCATGTCCAAGATCTTCCTGTACATGTCGTAGCATGCGTATGCGTCCCTGGCCGCGTAGGTTATGTAGGCTAGATTCAGAGGTACCTCCCACGTGTTCAGCTCATCTTCTCTCATGTTGGCGTATCAGGGGTCGATGATGGTCTCAACGAGGTCAACCACGGAGTCCTTCTCCTGCCCGTTGCTGATGATCTTGTATTGCTTCTGGATGTCGACAAGCTTGTTGCACCAGATGGCCGAATCGTCGCGTTCTTCCTTCTCTCCACCGTTGCGAAGGTGCAGTCGGCGCTGCCGATGAAACGGGCGAATGCTCGTAACCTGGTGCAGCCATAGGACTGAGGCGAGGCAGAGCTTCACCGAGTTCGTATCGTTGGTGTACATCACATTAAACTTGGTGCAGCCATAGGACTGAACGGCGAACTAACTCCTTGCTGAAGTCCATATCCAGCAGGCTCACCCCTCGGATCGCCATTGGAGTCTCTTCAAGTGAACGAGTGTGTAGGCGGCGGCAGCAGTTCGTTTTTCAGCTCTTGGGGAACTGGATTCAACAGTAAGCTGAGTGTGTACAGGCGACAACAGTTACTACCCCTCCCACGTCTGTTGCACGCCCGACAGAAGATGCACCCTCGGCGCATTCAAGCGCCTCCATTAAGAAACCTACTCCGGCCACACGTCGGTTCACGAGCGGGTCTGTATTGGTACTGTAATAGCAGGAGTTAGTGGTCACTTTACTTAAATTTAATTAGCTTTAATAGAAATTTATACTTAAAACAAGCAATGCATTGGCTCGTTCGATCAGTGCCACGGGATCAACATGCACAACAATAACAATTATTATTCTCGGGGCCTTTTACGATCGGCACATTTGTCGACTTTCACAAAGATAATACTACCAAGTTTGAACTATTTGTTATGGTTGCTATCATCTGCATCATCATGCCGTGTTTCCCAGCTTGCAAGATTCGTAACCAATAAATAAGATCCAAATAATAAGTACAACAAAGATGCCTACACATCTCATTGATTCCCGACTTGCAAGATTCGTAACCAACAAATAAGATCCAAATAATAAGTACAACAAAGATGCCTACACATCTCATTGATTCCCGACTTGCAAGATTCAGAACCACCAAATAAGATTCAAATAATAAGTACAACAAAGATGCCTACACATCTCATTGATTCCCAGCTTGCAAGATTCAGAACCAACCCATTAGAGCCTTTTGATAAAGTGAATATCGGGATTAAAGCCATCTTGGCTAGCCATGTCATACAATCGAAGAACTTGGCGAATGCTCTTGACCGTCACAACATCTGTAGTTGATTATTCCCATTTGCACAGCATGTTTGCACAGCACAAACAAGGAGACAGGAGAGCATGATTTCACTTTAATAGCGGCCTCCTTGAACTCAACCTCCAGCTCCACTAGGATGAGGTCTGCCTGGAGTTCCATGATTCAATTCATGCGCCTTTTTCTGTGGTTCACCTGAAATGAAGCAAAGATTGCATCATTCAGCTAGCAAGAAGTACTTGTTCTTGTGAGCTGGCAGGTTCTTCTTTAGTAGTTGCACTAAAATTGAGGAACATTAAGGTTGGCTGTCCGGCTCATGTAAGGTGCAACTATAATTTTCTTATCCTTTTGTGCAGTTCCACTAAAATAAAGTGCCATTGTGGTGAGAGTGACGGCTCCATCTTGCAAAGGCTAATAAAATGTTGCACGAGATTACCAGCAGAACTTGACGGAGATTTTGGAAACTCCAATCACCATTTTGTGCAGCTCCACCAAAATTGAGAGATGTTGCCCACGTGACATTTTAGTTGAACTGCACAAGACACTCATTCCAAAAAAGTGTTTTGTGCAGTTTACCAAAAGGTCACAATAGCAACAAGGTGAAATGGATATCCCTATCTTCACACAATGATAGAAAGTAAACAGTTGCCGGTCAATAAGAATATACGAAACATATATAAAATGAAAAGAAGCATCTTAATTATGTTCATGACAATCAAGCAAGGACAGTAGAAATTTTAAAACGTCAGCAATGCTTCATGTTACCAGAAGCATTACGATCAACAATGAGATTCCTCAGATATGGGATTACTTTAATGGTGGCATTGCTTGTTTACGGAACCACGATGAAATCAACAGTAGCTAAAGAGTTGGTTTAAGGGCATGGGACCGTGGGGACACCAGGACACTCAACAGCGTAAAGGAGCAACTTACTTATCATACTGGGGAAAACAGCAAGAACGCCATTTGTAACACAATTTAATTGCATCTTATCACTGGAGGCATTAGATTACCAATAACAACGGTTAGACATGTCCCTAGGGTAACAGCGTGATCGCTTCATTTTACATGTGCCCTTACATTAACAAGGGCAAAAGGTTGGTATAAGGACATGCGATAGTGGACGCATCAGTACAATGTACCTACAAGGAGGCATAAAGTGGTGATGTCGAGCTTGTTCACACTATGTGAGGGCAGCAAACCTAATCCTGGAGACCTTTTACTATGTGAGGGCAGCAAATCTAATCCTGGAGACCTTTTACTATGTGAGGGCAGCAAATCTAATCCTGAGACCTTTTACTATGTGAGGGCAGCAAATCTAATCTTGAGACCTTTTACTATGTGAGGGCAGCAAATCTAATCCTGAGACCTTTTACTATGTGAGGGCAGAAAATCTAATCATGGAGACCTTTTACTATGTGATGGCAGCAAATCTAATCCTGGACATACTCTGTTGACTTGTCCACCAGCCGCCACTTTCTATCCTTTTTTCAACCAATAATAGATATGTTCCTTATCCAGTTTGTACTGCGTTTTCCCATTATTTCCCTTTTCAACCAATAGACCGGTTGGGTATCCGGTCTCTACTACTTTCACCATATTATTTCCTCTTTGAATCAAGTCCTAGATTCATGATACAACTTTCCCCCCTTTCTTTGTTGTTTGAACGAAGACCTAGATTTGAATGCATGAAGTAGCTTTACCTCTAATAATACTAAAAATTTAGGTGGCTTTGGAAGAGCTGATGGGAGTAGAAAAAGATGCACATGCAGACACGTGGGGAGTTGGGGCAGTAGAGCAAGGCCGCTTTCTAAGAACTTATACTTGAGGGCCACCGGGATGTCGGCGGCGGCAGGTCGGATCTGCGGACAATACGGTAGGGAGGAAGAAGGGTCGGAGGACCTCCCAAGCCGGCGCTGTGTCGAAGAGAACAGCACGGCCAGAGGATCGGGCCCCTCCGGCAGCTGTGGGTTTCCTCCCTCGGCGGCGATGACCGCCTGAACGATGCACCTTTTAGTCCTCTACACACACCGGACGAAGGGATCCGGCCGGATCTGTGACCAGCGGTGAGCAGAGAGAAAATGTCGCTACCGTTGTCTTGATTATATCTGGAGAGGATGAGAGAATGAAGAGAGCAACCCTAGTAAAGCAAGCGCCCAGGCCCCTGCGTCCATATATAGTGGAGTGATTATCTTTTTTCACTCCACAACAAGCGTTTCAATTTGTGTACGTGGCATTAAAAAAAAGAAACTCTCTATTTAAGGTGACTACTCTACGACTCCTACTTACTACTACAGTAGAACCTCCGTCCTGGTTTATAGGCCCCTTTTATAGTTTGTGCCAAATTTTGAATAAAGATTTAATTAACAAAATGTAAATGCATGTCAAGAAAAATTATCTCATTGGATTCGTATTTGAACATAGTTTTGAAAAATATAATGTTTGGTGACATGCGCGAACATTTTCTTAGTTTAATCTATGGTCAAAATTTGGCACGAAATACAATGGGGACCAATAAACCCGGATAGAGGTAGTATTGTTCACTTGTGCTCCCCGCCCCTCCATTCATTGAACAACCCCACGGTTGAATAAACATACAGTAAGTATTGTATTTATATAGAACGAACAAGCTCGAACTATTTTCGCGTAGTTAAAAGTTGAGGGCGGGGCTTTTCTGAAGCGTCTGGCGTGGCAGTTTTCGGGTAGGCGGTTTGACAGAGAGGCGAGGAGGGTGAGCGAGTGGGGTTGTGCAATTTGACGGCGTGTTACTGCTGGAAAGACTTGTCATATGACCACTCACTATAGTCATGAATTACTGGCGCTCCGGCCGGGGTGATGCCCCCCTTCTGTTCCGCGCTCTAATCTGGTGCATGACACGTCGACCCGGATGCTGGCTCTCCCACATGTCGGAGTAGTAAGAAGGAGCAAAGAATGATACGGTATATACTAGTACTACTCCCTCCATTTACTTATACAAGGCCACTATGGAATATACATTTTGTATCTATACAAGGCCACCAACAAGAATGTCGAGGCAAAATTAATGATATTTTCTCGTACTAGCAACTTGTTTAATAGTTACATGCATGAAGTCATAATGACAGTCAGCTACTTCCTCCACTCAGTTTTCTTGCATGCATGTGGGGTAATAATGATCCCAGTAAATGAAAAGAAAATCTGACTTGCAAAGGAGACATTAAATTTTACATTGGTACCTGTAATTTGAGTTTGTGGCCTTGTATATAAAAATGGAGGGAGTATACTACTCCCTCCGTTCCTAAATATAAGTCTTTGGAGAGATTTCACTATGGACCACATACGGAGAAAAATGAGTGAATCTACACATAAAATGCATCTATATACATCCGTATGTGGTCCACAGTGAAATATCTACGAAGACTTATATTTAGGAATGGAGGGAGTACTACTCAGGTCGGAGGAGTGCGAACCACGGCAGCCCAGTGAACCAGCAGTGCGAACCACAGTAGCCCAGTGAACCAGCAGTAGAAAACAATGTGGTGATATTGCCATAAAAAACAACGTGCTACAGTCCACACTGTAGCATGTACAGTAACACTCCTCTTTGTTTGGATCCCTAAGTTAGAGCTAGTTTGGGTTGAAATAGCCTCAAATTATCGAAACAAGAGGGGTTAGTTTGAGCTAGTTTGCTCTAACCTAGCTAAAAAAACTAGCCCGGTGGAGAGGTTCTAATTGGGTTAGTTATCCTCGGGCCCACTAAAAGAGAACTAAAAAAATCTCACCTGCCCGCACCAGATCGCTCCCCTGAAAAAATCTCACCTGCCCGCACCAGATCGCTCCCCCCTCTCGCACGACTCCTCTCATTCCCCATAGGGCCGCCCAAGCGTCGCCGCCTCTCTCTCCTCGGCCGCCTCTCTCCTTCGGCCTCCGCCGCCTACTCCGGCTGCCCTCTCCCTCCGACCTTCAAGGTCGCCCGCTCCCCTTCACGGTCGTTTTCTCCCTCTGCCGTGCCCGGCGGTAGCGCATCTACCAGGGAGGTCGCGAGAGGGGTGAGTTTGTCCGTTCCTTCTCTGTCTCACGGCCATATCATAGATCTTGCTTGCTCTAGCGCTAATTCTGATTTGGAAAAGTAGATCCTGATCAAACTTGTTATAGATTTGTGGTGCACGCATGGAATTGTTTGATGCTGCTTGAGGAGGTAATAAATCTTTCTAGAGGCCCAAAGATTCGTGTCACCTTTCTAGGTATTTCAATTTCAGGCTTGCATTATTTGTAGAGGCCCAAAGATTCAGTTCACCTTTCTAGGTATTTCAATTTCAGGCTTGCATTGTTTCTAGAGGCCCAAAGATTCAGTTCACCTTTCTAGGTATTTGAGTTTCAGGCTTGCATTATTTCTAGAGGCCCAAAGATTCAGTTCACCTTTCTAGGTATTTCAGAGTCAGGCTTGCATTATTTCTAGAGGCCCAAAGATTCAGTTCACCTTTCTAGGTATTTCAGTTTCAGGCTTGCATTATTTCTAGAGGCCCAAAGATTCAGTTCACCTTTCTAGGTATTTAAGTTTCAGGCTTGCATTATTTCTAAAGGCCCAAAGATTCAGTTCACCTTTCTAGGTATTTCAGTTTCAGGCTTGCATTATTTCTAGAGGCCCAAAGATTCAGTTCACCTTTCTAGGTATTTAAGTTTCAGGCTTGCATTATTTCTAGAGGCCCAAAGATTGATTCACCTTTCTAGGTATTTCAGTTTGAGGCTTGCATTATTTCTAGAGGCCCAAAGATTTAGTTCACCTTTCTAGGTATTTTAGTTACTGAGCTTGCATTATTTCTAGAGGCCCAAAGATTAAGTTCCCGATCGTGACAAGCGGCCTGCTACCCATGCCGGTGTCGACCTCAACTCATAAGGGCAGTCGGAGGGGTTCTCGGGGCATGGGCTCTAGAGAGCCTTCCTCCAGAGCGACGATGGCGAGCTCCTCCCTCGGTGCGTGAGGGGCTCCGGGCTCCCTCCCTATCGTGAACGACTTCCGTGATGAGTTAGCTCATTCTTTGTTTCATGAAATGTTTTTTATTTTGTGAAGCTTGATTGACGACTTGTATGTTTAAGTGGGATATCTCATTTGTATGGACAAAGTAAAAATTATCATGTTTTGCATGCTTGATTTGTATAGATGGTTCGTTTATGTCAATTGTGAGCGGCAGGAGGCCACACAAGAGCCGGCCGTACCGAGAGGGTGCTTGGATCCAAGGGACTTATTTTAGCCAGACTAAAAATAGGGTCCAAAGTTGTCAAATGATTGAGATAGAGCATTTATTGTCAATCTAACCCTGCCAACCATACACCTCTTTGGTTTATAGTTAGTTCGTGGTTAGAATCTAACTCTAACCTCTAAGCGAGTTAGAGTTCTCCTTGTCTCGGTTCATCGCCATCATACTTTCCCCATTCCTGTTTTCAGTATCCTACTAATCAAAGAGGCCCTTTTTTCAGGAAAAATCAAAGAGGCCCTTAGACTGGTTTAGGTCCGGTCATTTTTATAAACGTGTTATGTCCAAAATTTAATGAACGTGCTCCGGTTTCCATGAAAATAATCCGGTTTCATGTAGTAATTCATTGATTTATTTATTCTTCTACGGGGGGTTTGCATGTAATTCATAAGGTCTGAAATGTAAAGTACCCCGGCATATGCTCCGAGTCGTGCATACACTACGACCCAGATGCTCTATGTCCCACATGTCGGCGAATGGGACCACGTGGAAATAGCCTAGGAGTACATATAGGAGGATAAATGCATGAAAAAATATGTATTGTGAAGCATAGCCGCGGTTCGAAAAGGAGACCTAAAGTGATGACAGCTATAGGTCGCACGCACCCAACTAGTGGTACTAGACATACGACTAATTTTTCCCTAAAAAAAGAGGCACGAGTGCTCAGTACTCCTATTCTATAAACACGAGTCCCATCTGACAACAGCGTCCGTGCTAGAGCTAGCTCTCCTCCCTCGTTTCTCTCTTCTAATTCTAAACTCGGCCTTGGGTGGGTGGGGTGGGTTTGCTCAACTATGACCCCACCTCACAAAGTGAAAACGCATTCTGTTGGAATAAAAAATCACATATACTCCCTCCGTTGATAAATATAAGCCTTTTTAGATACTAGTTCAAATGGAATACAGCATACAGATGTATGAAGACATAGTTTAGAGTGTAGATTCACTCATTTTGCTCCGTATGTAGTAGTCACTTGCTGGAATATTTAGAAAGACTTATATTTGGGAACGGAGGGAGTACTATACTAATAAAACATTAAGGCCACGAGGCGATGCAGTGCTGGTTACAGGAGGCAAGAAGAAGAGATGCATCCATCGACAACGTCCACCTCCTCGACTCAGGGCGCCGGCCCACCGAACGGCGCCTAAGTAGCAGCGGCTTTCGTGGCCAGGTCGACGTGCTTCTGAACAATGGCGTCCAAAGATTCCAGCCCATTTGGAAGAAGGCCAACGCTCTTTCTGTCTTGCTTGCCTTGTAGTGGCCTATGTAGACGATTTCCTCGTAGACGTGGATGTGCAGGTCGACGGTTTCTTGCATGGCGAGGCTGGCAGCGGCGGCCGCCTCGAGGTGCACATTCTTCGTCGCGACCTCCGGCACTGCAGGCCACCAGGCTTGAAAGAGTTCGTCACCATGTAGGCCGATGAGAGTGGCGGTGCAATGAGGAGCCCTGGCGCGAGTGGAAGCGATGCAAGGTCGTCTGGCGCTTCTTGACGGCGGTGAACTTGCGGATGGAGTTGACCATCATGTCGCCCATGCGAGAGGTGAAGCCGCGTCGGCGAGGGCTACGATGCTCGCGGTCGCCAAAGACCGTCTGGAAACGCTGCGGTGCGGGGCCGTGGCGGCGCTTTGATGATTTGGCACAGCCGACTGCCGCTCGCGTCCATCGCCTCCATAGGTGCTTGTGGCTTCTGGTCACTTGGTCTTGGATTGGAGTGAGCAGTGTTGCACAGAGACTTGGGAGTAGATGGATTGGAGTGGTGGGGCGCCTTTATTATATGAGAGTCCAAACTCTGTTGCATTCACATCATGCTGGCTCTTGTCTGCTTCTCCGATTAATTCCCTCTGCATGTAATTGAGGATGCATCATTGACCGTTCAACGTCTCGGGAACCGCTACCCTCTTCCTCCTTGGCATTCAAGCACCTATGGACCCGTCGACGACGAGGTGCCTATGGTGACTTCGTAAATTTCAAGATGATAGTGCCGTGCGTGTGTGCATTCAAAGGGGTGAGTGTATGCGCGTGTATATGAGCGCTTGCGTCTGTACTGTGTCAGAAAAACAACGTAAATGCATGTCAAAAAGAGACTAGTTAGTATACTCAATGTTGTGCACCTCGAAGAGGAAAATGATAGAACTAGTACGTATTTATTTACGGTGCAGATTCA
Source organism: Aegilops bicornis (assembly GCA_021605145.1). Classification (NCBI taxonomy): domain Eukaryota; kingdom Viridiplantae; phylum Streptophyta; class Magnoliopsida; order Poales; family Poaceae; genus Aegilops; species Aegilops bicornis. The sequence continues at coordinate 639,228,954 of CM038670.1, read as the reverse complement.
CTCATTTTGCTCCATATGTACTCCGTCTCGGTGTAGTCTAGTCACTTGTTGAAATATCTAGAAGGGCAAATACTCCTTTCTGGTTTACAGGGCTATACTAGCAAGTAGTTGTATGTACTAGCACAATAGTGGGCTCACATAGCAATTTTGTCTGATGCAAGAGCCTGGCTATATGCGTGCTCCAATGTTCGCAACTGCAACGTTCGGTTTTGCCGCTCTTCGCCTCTTCGAGAAGATGAACAATGATGTTACTACTATCGCTTCTACAAAGGTCGAATCCATCGCTGCATGTACGTCCACATGAAGCGGGACGGATAGCTTGTTGTAGAAGTACTACTAAGAAAAAGCATGTCCTCGCTTATAGCAACAATAGCGCATGGGTGAGGGAGAATGCGTGTAGTAAAATCAAGCTTCTCCTCGTTCTACGAGTTGACGTGACACATCATAGCACTGGCCCCACATGCTTGCCTCTAAACTTGGCTGAAAGACCCGAAGTGTACAATATATTTGCTGCAACCTCTAACATTTACCCACCACAACTTAAAATATATGTGGCCGTATGCATCATTCTGATGCAGAGGCTGGGGAGTGCCCCCTTTTGAAAAAAATCAAATTAAAATATATATTCATGTCTTGACCAGATGAGCGTGCAAACTACAATCACTGTGGTGGCGTGTAGGGCGTAAGACTATTTTAATTTAAAAAAAACTTCAAGACGGCCACATAGTATGGAGTCGACCCCAACGATTTTAAGCTTACAGACACGGTAAACGCTATCTAGACTACTCTACACATGAAACTGCCACACGAGCGTCCGGGCTGCGCTTGGCTCTTCGCCTCTTCGGGAATTCGAACAATGATGTTGTACTACTGCACTGGAGAGTACTATAGTACGCTTCTGGCCATCTGACACATATTGAACTGCTGCATGTCCACCGCGTGCGGGAGGGAGAGCATGTAGTGAAAGCTTCTCCTATTCTTGCCAGCCACCATGCTCATGGGCGAGGGAGGGACGCTCCTGTCTTTGCGTGTATTACAGGTGGGCCCAACAGGTGTGTGGCCAACCTGTCATACAGCCAAAGGCAGGTGTAGTTAAGTCCGCGAGGGAGAGGATAATCAAACTTCTCGTTGATGTATGAGTTGAAGCGACACATCAAAGCACTGCACTCGATATATTTCAATAATTTGCGTTTACCAATGCATTAATTACAACGCATGCATGCATGCCATGACTCTTCTTTGGATAGTACTTGCATGTGTTGATATAATGCACCTTGAAGTAGTACTCCCTCCGTTCCTAAATTATAAGTCTTTGTAGGGATTCCATTATGAATTACATACGGATGTATATAGATGCATTTTAAGTGTGGATTCTTTCATTTTGCTCCGTATGTAGTCCACCTAGTGAAATCTCTATAAAGACTTACTCCCTCCGTTCGGAATTAGGCTGTTCATAGTGGGGAGTAACTTAGACTAGTAACATGCATACGTTACTAGTCTATGTTACTACATCTATAGTGCATAGTATCATAGATTAGTAGTATCACAGATGGTCCCATTTATTGCCATGCATGACACATAGTAGCACCATATTTATTATGTTACAGTATCTACCTATGTTACTATAACCATCTCTCTCTTCTTTAATTGCCTGCCACATAAGCATGTTTGCGAGTCCCAACTGCATGATACTACTTATGTTACTCCCACTATGGCCAGCCTTACTTGTCGGAAAAATCGATGTATCTAGACGTATTTTAGTTCTAGATACATCCATTTCCGAGACAAGTAATTCCGAACGGATGGAGTACATTTAGGAACGGAGGGAGTATAAAATATGTGACGGTAAGCTTTGTAATACCCCGGCCTAAGTCGAGAGATGGTTGTGCACGAGGAGGACGAGATCATGCAGACCGAACAGGAACAGGACCCGACGATGGAGCTCTCTAAGGTCTCGATGGACCTCACCGTGCTCCACTGCCCCTTGTGCCTCCGCCCCTTGACGCCTCCAGTGTATGAGGTTCGAATACACCTCGTCCGTTCGGCTGATTGAGCAAGGTGCAGGTTTCTTGATTGATGTGCTGTTGGATTGATTTCTATAGTGCAAGGGAGGGCACCTGGCCTGCACAGACTGTCGCGTCGAGCGCCCCGGGAACCAGTGGCAGTGCCAGAAGTGCGAGCGCGGCGGTGGCTTCGATGTGCAGAACACGGGGGTGGACTCCGTCCTTTCGTCGGTGAGGGTGGAGTGCCCGCACGAAGGCTGTGGGCTCTACGTCACTTACCACAAGCTTGCCGATCACCAGAGTGTGTGTCCGCTCGCGCCCTACAAATGCCCCGTGCCCGTCTGCGGCTACGAAGGCCCGCCGCCGGCGCTCTACCACCACATCTGTTGGGGAACGTTGCAGAAAATAAAAAATTTCTACGGTTTCACCAAGATAAATCTATGAGTTCATCTAGCAACGAGAGAGAGGAGTGCATCTACATACCCTTGTAGATCGAGCGGAAGCGTTCAAGAGAACGGGGTTGAGGGAGTCGTACTTGTCGTGATCCAAATCACCGATGATCCTAGTGTTGAACGGACAGCACCTCCGCGTTCAACACACGTACGGTTGAGGAAGCCGTCTCCTCCTTCTTGATCCAGCAAGGGATAAGGAGAGGTTGATGAAGATCCAAAGAAGACGACGGGCGTGGTGGTGGATGCAAGAATGATCTCGGCAGGGCTTCGCCAAGCTTCTGCGAGAGGGAGAGGTGTAGCAAGGGGAGAGGGAGGCGCCGAGAGCATGGGTGCAGCTGCCCTCCCTCCCCCCTCTTTACATAGGCCTCCTAGGGGGGGCGCCGGCCCTAGGAGATGCAATCTCCTAGGATGGCAGCGGCCAGGGGGTGGCTTCCCCCCCCCCCCCAAGCCAGGTGGAGGCGCCCCCACCCCTAGGGTTTCCCAACCCTAGGCACAGGGGGGCCCAAGGGGGGCGAACCAGCCCACCAGGGGCTGGTTCCCCTCCCAGTTAAACCCATGGGGCCCTTCGGGATAGGTGACCCCACCCAGTGGACCCCCGGGACCCTTCCGGTGGTCCCGGTACAATACCGGTGACCCCCGAAACTTTCCCGGTGGCCGAAACCTGACTTCCTATATATCATTATTTACCTCCGGATCATTCCGGAACTCCTCGTGATGTCCGGGATCTCATCCGGGACTTCGAACAACTTTCAGGTTACTGCATACTCATATCTATACAACCCTAGCGTCACCGAACCTTAAGTGTGTAGACCCTACGGGTTCGGGAGACATGCAGACATGACTGAGACGCCTCTCCAATCAATAACCAATAGCGGGATCTGGATACCCATGTTGGCTCCCACATGCTCCTCGATGATCTCATCGGATGAACCACGATGTCGAGGATTCAAGCAACCCCGTATAAAATTCCCTTTGGCAATCGGTACGTTACTTGCCCGAGATTCGATCGTCGGTATCCCAATACCTCGTTTAATCTCGTTACCGGCAAGTCACTTTACTCATACCGTAATGCGTGATCCCATGACCAGACACTTGGTCACATTGAGCTCATTATGATGATGCATTCTTGAGTGGGCCCTGTAGATACCTCTCCGTCATAAGGAGTGACAAATCCCGATCTCGATTCGTACAACCCAACAGACACTTTTGGAGATACCCGTAGTGTACCTTTATAGTCACCCAATTACGTTGTGACGTTTGGCACACCCAAAGCACTCCTACGGTATCCGGGAGTTGCACAATCTCATGGTCTAAGGAAATGATACTTGACATTTGGAAAAGCTCTAGCTAAACGAACTACACGATCTTGAGCTATGCTTAGGATTGGGTCTTGTCCATCACATCATTCTACGAATGATGTGATCCCGTTATCAATGACATCCAATGTCCATAGTCAGGAAACCATGACTATATGTCGATCAACGAGCTAGTCAACTAGAGGCTCACTATCGACACGTTGTGGTCTATGTATTCACACGTGTATTACGATTTCCGGATAACACAATTATAGCATGAATAATAGACTATTATCATGAACAAAGAAATATAATAATAACCATTTTATTATTGCATCTAGGGCATATTTCCAACAGTCTCCCACTTGCACTAGAGTCAATCATCTAATTACATTGTGATGAATCGAACACCCATAGAGTTCTGGTGTTGACCATGTTTTGCCCTAGGGAGAGGTTTAGTCAACAGATCTGCTACATTCAGTTCCGTATGTACTTTACAAATATCTATGTCTCCATCTTGAACATTTTCACAAATGGAGTTGAAGCGACGCTTGATGTGCATGGTCTCCTTGTGAAACCTGGGCTCCTTGGCAAGTGCAATAGCTCCAGTGTTGTCACAGAAGAGTGCGATCGGCCCCGACGCATTGGGTATGACTCCTAGGTCGGTGATGAACTCCTTCACCCAGATTGCTTCATCTGCTGCCTCCGAGGCTGCCATGTAGTCTGCTTCACATGTAGATCCCGCCACGACGCTTTGCTTGCAACTCGCACCAGCTTCGCCCCACGATTCAACATATACACGTATCCGGTTTGTGACTTAGAGTCATCCAGATCTGTGTCGAAGCTAGCGTCGACGTAACCCTTTACGACGAGCTCTTCGTCACCTCCATAGACGAGAAACATGTCATTTGTCCTTTTCAGGTACTTCAGGATATTCTTGACCGCTGTCCAGTGTTCCTTGCCGGGATTACTTTGGTACCGTCCTACCAAACTTACGGCAAGGTTTACATCAGGTCTGGTACACAGCATGGCATACATAATAGATCCTATGGCTGAGGCATAGGGGATGACACTCATCTCTTCTTTATCTTTTTCCGTGGTCGGGCATTGAGACGAGCTCAATCTCACACCTTGCAATACAGGCAAGAACCCTTTCTTGGACTGATCCATATTGAACTTCTTCAATATCTTATGAAGGTATGTGCTTTGTGAAAGACCTATGAGGCGTCTTGATCTATCCCTATAGATCTTGATGCCTAATATGTAAGCAGCTTCTCCAAGGTCCTTCATTGAAAAACACTTATTCAAGTAGGCCTTAATGTTGTCCAAAAGTTCCATATCATTTCCCATCAAAAGTATGTCATCTACATATAATATGAGAAATGCTACAGAGCTCCCACTCACTTTCTTGTAAACGCAGGCTTCTCCATAAGTCTGCATAAATGCAAACGCTTTGATCATCTCATCAAAGCGAATGTTCCAACTCCGAGATGCTTGCACCAGCCCATAAATGGATCATTGAGCTTGCATACCTTGTTAGCATTCTCGTGGTCGACAAAACCTTCCGCTGCATCATATACAGTTCTTCCTTAAGATGGCCGTTAAGGAATGCCGTTTTGACGTCCATTTGCCATATCTCATAATCATAGTATGCGGCAATTGCTAACATGATTCGGACTGACTTTAGCTTCGCTACGGGAGAGAAAGTCTCATCATAGTCAACCCCTTGAACTTGCTGATAACCCTTAGCGACAAGTCGAGCTTTATAGATGGTAACATTTCCATTCACGTCCGTCTTCTTCTTAAAGATCCATTCACGCCGATCATCGGGCAAGTCTGTCAAAGTCCATACTTCGTTTTGATACATGGATCCTATCTCGGATTGCATGGCTTCAAGCCATTTGTTGGAATCTGGGCCCGCCATCGCTTCTTCATAGTTTGAAGGTTCACCGTTGTCTAACAACATGATTTCCAGGACAGGGTTGCCATACCACTCTGGTGTGGAACGTGTCCTCGTGGACCTACGAAGTTTGGTAGTAACTTGATCATCATCATTAACTTCCTCTTTAGTTGGTGCTGGCACCACGGGAACATCTTCCTGAGCTGCGCTACTCACCGGTTCAAGAGGTAGTACTTCATCAAGTTCCACTTTCCTCCCACTTACTTCTCTTGAGAGAAACTCTTTCTCCAGAAAGGACCCATTCTTGGCAATAAAGATCTTGCCTTCGGATCTGAGGTAGAAGGTATACCCAATGGTTTCCTTAGGGTATCCTATGAAGACGCATTTTTCCGACTTGGGTTCGAGCTTTTCAGGTTGAAGTTTCTTGACATAAGCATCGCATCCCCAAACTTTTAGAAACGACAGCTTAGGTTTCTTCCAAAATCATAATTCATACGGTGTCGTCTCAACGGATTTAGACGGTGCCCTATTTAAAGTGAATGTAGCTGTCTCTAGATCGTATCCCCAAAATGATAGCAGTAAATCGGTAAGAGACATCATAGACCGTACCATATCCAATAAAGTGCGATTACGACGTTCGGACACACCGTTACTGTTGAGGTGTTCGGTAGCGTGAGTTGTGAAACGATTCCACATTTCCTTAAGTGCGTACCAAATTCGTGACTTAAATATTCTCCTCCACGATCTGATCGTAAGAACTTTATTTTTCGGTCACGTTGATTCTCTACCTCATTCTGAAACTCCTTGAACTTTTCAAAGGTCTCAGACTTGTGTTTCATCAAGTAGACATACCCATATCTACTCAAGTCGTTAGTGAGAGTGAGAACATAGCGATATCCTCCGCGAGCCTCAACGCTCATTGGACCGCACACATCAAGATGTATGATTTCCAATAAGTTGGTTGCTCGCTCCATTGTTCCGAGAACGGAGTCTTGGTCATTTTTCCCATGAGGCATGGTTCGCATGTGTCAAATGATTCATTATCGAGAGACTCTAAAGTCCATCAAGATGGAGCTTCTTCATGCGCTTGACACCAATGTGACCAAGGCGGCAGTGCCACAAGTATGTGGGACTATCGTTATCAACTTCACATCTTTTGGTATTCACACTATGAATATGTGTAACATCGCGTTCGAGATTCATTAAGAACAAACCATTGACCATCGGGACATGACCATAAAACATATCTCTCATATAAATAGAACAACCATTATTCTCGGATTTAAATGAGTAGCCATCTCGTATTAAACGAGATCCAGATACAATGTTCATGCTCAAAGTTGGCACTAAATAACAATTATTGAGGTTTAAAACTAATCCCGTAGGTAAATGTAGAGGTAGCGTGGACGGGCGATCACATCGACCTTGGAACCATTCCCTACAAGATCGTCACCTCGTCGCTTCGCCGATCTCCGCTTATTCCGCAGCTCTGCTTTGAGTTACAAATATGAGCAACGGCACGGTATCAAATACCCAGAGCTACTACGAAATCGGTAAGGTACACATCAATTACATGTATATCACATATACCTTTAGTGTTGCCGGCCTTCTTGTCCGCTAAGTATTTGGGGCAGTTCCGCTTCCAGTGTCCGCTTCCCTTGCAATAAAAGCACTCAGTCTCAGGCTTGGGTCCATTCTTTGACTTCTTCCCGGCAACTGGCTTATCGGTAGCGGCAACTCCTTGCCGTCCTTCTTGAAGTTCTTCTTACCCTTGCCTTTCTTGAACTTAGTGGTTTTATTCACCATCAACACTTGATGTTCCTTCTTGATCTCTACCTCCGCTGATTTCAGCATTGAATATACCTCAAGAATGGTCTTTTCCATCCCCTGCATATTGAAGTTCATCACAAAGCTCTTGTAGCTCAGTGGAAGCGACTGAAGGATTCTGCCAATAACCGCGTCATCCGAGAGATTAACTCCCAAATTTGAGTCAAGCGCCAGTGCAACCCACATTTTGAGTATATGCTCACCGACGTAACTATTTTCCTCCATCTTACAATCAAGAACTTGTCGGAGACTTCATATCTCTCGACCGGGCATGAGCTTGGAAAACCATTTTCAGCTCTTGAACATCTCATATGCTCCGTGTTGCTCAAAACGCTTTTGGAGCCCCGGTTCTAAAGCTGTAAAGCATGCCGCCTTTGAGCGAGGGAGTAATCATCAAGACGAGACCGCCAAGCGTTCATAACGTCTTGGTTCTCTCGATGGGAGCTTCACCTAGCGGTGCTTCTAGGACATAATCTTTCTTTGCAGCTATGAGGATGATCCTCAGGTTCCGGACCCAGTCCGTATAGTTGCTGCCATCATCTTTCAGCTTCGTTTTCTCTAGGAACGCGTTGAAGTTGAGGGTAACGTGGGCCATTTGATCTACAAGACATATTGTAAAGATTATAGACTAAGTTCTTGATAATTAAGTTCATCTAATCAAATTATTTAATGAACTCCCACTCAGATTAGACATCCCTCTAGTCATCTAAGTGATACATGATCCGAGTCGACTAGGCCGTGTCCGATCATCACTTGAGACGGACTAGTAATCATCGGTGAACATCTCCATGTTGATCATATCTTCCATACGACTCATGTTCGACCTTTCGGTCTCTTGTGTTCCGAGGCCATGTATGTACATGTTAGGCTCGTCAAGTTAACCTAAGTGTTTATGCATGTATAAATCTGTCTTACACCCATTATAAGTGAACGTTAGAATCTATCACACCCGATCATCACATGGTGCTTTGAAACAACGAACTTTCGCAATGGCGCACAGTTAGGGGGAACACTTTCTTGAAATTATTATGAGGGATCATCTTATTTACTACCGTCGTTCTAAGTAAACAAGATGCAAAAACATGATAAACATCACATGCAATCAAATAGTAGTGACATGATATGGCCAATATCATAAAGCTCCTTTGATCTCCATCTTCGGGGCTCCATGATCATCTTCGTCACCGGCATGACACCATGATCTCCATCATCATGACCTCCATCATCGTGTCTCCATGAAGTTTCTCGCTGTCGGTGTCAAAACCGGCGGATCTCGGGTAGGGGGTCCCGAACTGTGCGTCTAGGCGGATGGTAACAGGAGACAAGGAACACAATGTTTTTACCCAGGTTCGGGCCCTCTCGATGGAGGTAATACCCTACTCCGCTTGATTAATATTGATGATATGGGTAGTACAAGAGTAGATCTACCACGAGATCGTAGAGGCTAAACCCTAGAAGCTAGCCTATGGTATGATTGTTGTTACGTCTCTACGGACTAAAACCCTTCGGTTTATATAGACACCGAATAGGGTTAGGGTTACACAGAGTCGGTTACAATGGTAGGAGCTCTACATATCCGTATCGCCAAGCTTGCCTTCCACACCAAGGAAAGTCCCATCCGGACACGGGACGAAGTCTTCAATCTTGTATCTTCATAGTCTAGGAGTCCGGCCAAAGATGATAGTTCGGCTATCCGGACACCCCCTAGTCCAGGACTCCCTCAGTAGCCCCTGAACCAGGCTTCAATGACGACGAGTCCGGCGCACATATTGTCTTCGGCATTGCAAGGCGGGTTCCTCCTCCGAATACTTCATAGAAGGTTTTGAACACAAGGATAGTGTCCGGCTCTGCAAAACAAGTTCCACATACCACCGTAGAGAGAATAACTTTTTGCACAGATCTGCTGACGTATTCAGCGGCGTGACATCACACCACGGCCAGGCCTTTATTCGAATTGTTTTTTACTGTCCCACCTCAGCACGTTCAGCGAGGCGGTTTCCTTGGCACGTCTTATCAAAGCATAGGTCGTGCCCCCTTATTCCGGGATTCTCATCAATGCGGACGTGGGTAACCCAACCGCGCCATTGATTGCGGCGCTTGGGAGATAAGAGAGTTTTATCAGGCTGGTGGGGGACGCATAGCTTCGTCCGTCCATATAAGGGGATAAGGATCCACCCTTTTCACCTACGCCTTCCTCCTCCCTTGTTCATCCATTTCCGCGCACTCTGAGCTCCAGCGCCCAAGTCCGCACATCCTTCCTCAACCATCTCCAGCCATGTCCAGAGCGGGAGGCAGGTGGATGGTCTCCTCCGTCACGGAGGGCCAAGTAAAAAAGCTGCGGAAGGCGGATACTTGTCCAGCGACATCGCACATCGGCTGCCCGACAAAGGGCAGCTCATCCCCACCCCCAGGCCCCATGAGAGGGTGGTGTTCCTCCCCCACTTCCTCCGTGGACTAGGGTTTCCACTTCACCCATTTGTCCGGGGGCTCATGTTCTACTATGGCCTAGATTTCCACGATCTGGCCCGAATTTCATCCTCAACATCTCGGCGTTTATCGTCAGGTGCGAGGCCTTCCTCTGCATCCAGCCCCACTTCGCTTATGGCTGAAGATCTTTAATGTCAGCCGAAGGTAGTGGGCGGCCGCCAAGCGAGTCTTGAGGCGTCATGGTTGGCAAGATGGCCAAAGTCCTATGGCTCGAGGGCTCCTTTGTGGAGACCTTAAAGAGTAACAATCGGGGTGGTTCTACATCACCCGAGCATGCGCGACTCTCAATGGGCGGCCCCCGAATTCGATCCGCTTCCCCACATGGCTCACGCCATGGAAAGAGACGGGCAGACGTGGGGGGATTCGGATGAGCTATCCAGACTCCAAACCTGCGTCCGGAACCTGGTGGACAAGAATCTCAGGCTTGTCAACGTAATCCAGGTGATGCTCATCCGCCGGATTCTCCCATGCCAACAACGGGCCTTCAAGTTGTGGGAGTTCGATCCGCAAGACAAAGACTCAACTCTGAAAAGGCTCTTCGACACTACGTGCGAAGATGCACGGAAGGTCTTGTTCAAGGCGCCGAGGCTCCCACATCCGCCACCAATCGCGGATTCAGCTCGCAGCGTCAAGCCAGCGAGGTAAGTTATTTTACCCTTTATGGGACCCTTTTTCATAGTTTGACTCTATGCGGGATCTAAAACTCCCTAACCTTTGACAGGACTGGCTGAAGAAGTCCGGACAGATTAGCTGTCCGGCCCCTTTGCCAGAAGACCCAGCGGACGCCCGATTGGTGAGGCTGCTGGTTCCGGCACCTCGCCTGGTGCCGAAGAAGAAGGCCAAGAAGGAGGCCACAGGAACTCGAAAGAGCTCCCGGCGCCAGGTGTTGTCGGACTCATCGCCCGATAACCTGAGGCAGAATCCTCCTCTGAGGAAGAGGAGGAGGAGAAAGAAGCCTCTCCCCCAGCGGGGGGAGAGAAGAAAAGGAAGGCCGCCCCAACTGGGGAGGCCGGAGGGTCCAAATAAGGGAAGGACCCTTCCTCCGGACTTCTCCGCCAACGCCGACAGCGACGAGGAGGAGTGGCCAACAAGGGCCAAGCCCCTGGCGAGATCGTAAGTGTCCGGATTCTAGAATAACTCATGGATTTTCATTTGTCGCATAGTGTCTTCTAACGCCGAATATAACCATGTAGCCCGCCCAGGGACGATCTTGCCACTTCGTCGAGCGGCTCCCTAGATACGTCGGATGTGAATAGCACTTCACTTCCGACCGCCTCCTCTCCTCGTGACGCAGATGACACTGCGGTGGAGTCCCAAAAGGGGCCCAACCAGGAGGAGGTGGTCTGAGGCGCCCGCAAGGCGACCTCCGGACGCCGGGCGCAAAGGGGCAAAACCCGAGAGGGCTCTAAGTCTGCATCATGTGGGACTCGTCGGGAACCAGCAATGGTTCCGAAGACCGGCAGCGGCCCTTCGTAAGAAGGGCAAGATTGCGACACCGGTGACCTCCGGCCCAACCGGAGGCACCGGATAGTTTGTTGAGGCGCCTAACGGCGCCTCCATCGACGAGGAGCACCGCACTATCATGAGTGCGGTGATCCGAAAGTTCGATCCGCCAAGAGCGGGCTGATCCAGCCTGCATCAGCCTTCTAACAGGCTTTGAGGTATGTTTTTAATATATGTAAGAAGATTACCGCATAGACAAGAGCCCACGATGCTTAGTTCGGTGTTCGGAAAGAAAAGCGGACTAAGGATCTAAAAATATATCTGTGAGAGTCTAACATAATTATGTCAATATGGGAATGCAGGCTGCCCTGCTGACCTCTGCCGCACTGACTGCGGAGGTCAATGCATTGAAGGAGAGCCTCGAGCGGTCCGAGAACGAGCTCGGCCAAGAAAAGAGGCAGCTCGAGGATAAGGAAGGTAAGTAATACCTTATTAAAGAAATACCTTATAGAAAGGATTCGGTTGCAAAAAATGAAAGGAATAACGTGGGTATTGTAGGGGCCACGAACTAGGTGGTGACCCTGAAGGAAGCGGTGTCCGCGGCCGAAAGCAAAGCGGCCGCGGAGCGCACCGAGCGAGAGAAGTAGGAGGAGCGGGTGGTGGAGGTGCGGCAAGAGCTCCAGGCTCTCGTGGAAAAACACGAGTTTGGAGGCGTGACTCAAGACTTCGAGAGTCCGAGCTCGCCTCGGCTCTTGAGAGTGCCAAAGCCGCTAAGGCCGAAGCCCAAAAAGCCCTCCAAGAAATTGATTCATTAAAGAAGATAGCGACGGGTAAGGCATTCTTTATGCAAAGCAAGCATGTGAAAGTGAATTACCTATTACTTACCCGGATTTGGAGCTCTCCAGGAGCATTCGCAGATCTGCCCCGTAGTGTGTCTGATGCTGCCGCGTTCTACCGCGCCAAGGAGGGGAGCTCGATGGAAAAGGTGTTCTGGTCTCAGTATCTTTGAGGCGGACATCCGGTGCCCCTAAGCGACCGGCTGAAGCAGCTGGTCGAGCTCCACAAGGTCGCCGAACAGGCCATGAAGGGCCTTATAGTTCGGCTGTGGCCATTGGAAGCCATTCCTGGGAGCTACTTTGGGCTAGTGCGGCAGCTGGTGGACGCCTGTCCATGGATTGAAGTCATCAAGCGCTCCGTCTGCATTGAAGGTGCCCGTCGGGCCCTTGCCCGTGCTAAAGTGCATTGGGGCAAGCTGGATGCGGACAAGCTTGTGACGGACGAGCCACCGAAGGGCAAGGAGCATCGCACGCCCGAAATGTACTATGAGGGCGTCCTGAAGGGTGCCCGACGTATAGCGGATGAGTGCTCCAAGGATGTAATTTTTGAATAGACTCGCATTTGTTATCCTGTACGCTGAAAACTTGTTCATATGCGCTAAGCAACGCTTGTTAATTTAAAATATTACCTTATGTGCGGCCGTTTATCAAATTTGAGAGATGGCAAGTCGTTGGCTTCAGCCCCCATGCCACGAAAGTGCTTTGGGTTGTTCGATAAACTTGAGCGCTCTTGTTCCCATTCTTGGGTCCGTCGAGGGAGGCGCTCAACGCAACGAACAAGGCAACCGGACTTATAATGCTTGAACACTCTCACTTAGCCATAGAATTCTATAATTTTAAATTTCGGCGAAGCCCCTAGTATTCGGAAGACCGAGTTCGGGGCGCTATCCACGCCTTGGCCGGACAATGCCGACTCCTCGCTCTAAGCGGCATAAGTCTTTAGGGACCCGAAAAAACCTCTCGAACAGCCGACCGGCTCTCGCCCTATCATGACGGGTCAGTTTTGGCTTTCTCCACCGAGGTGCTCAACCCAGCTCAACCGGGGCACAATCTGATTGGTTCTCCCCGTTCTACCTTAGCCGATGTAACGGAACGTAAGGTACCAAAACATGGGAGCCGGGCAAACCCAACTATTGACCCAAGACATGATTCGGAGTCGATGCATATAATGCTATAAGTTCGGGGTGCCGCACTCATGAGAGTGTTCGGACTTCTAACACCATATTTTGGGGAACTTAAGCCCCTAGTGTATTGGCCGTACCAAAGTGTACGGGTGCAACATGTCATGAAATGAACGTATATATAGATAAAGAAAGGAGTGCAATAATAGGCAAAAGCTATGTATTGTTTATTCAAAAAGGAACTGCAATGGAAGCGAGCGATACAAATAGTGCGATAAGCAAGGGATGGGACTATTTAACATGTCCCCTCCGAGGGTAAGCCATGGGATGGTATGTAAAACAGGTATAATGATCGTAGTAGAGACCACCGGACACTCGGCGTAGCTTTACGCTTCCACAGCGTTGCATCGTGAGTTCGGCAATTCTAGTGCCGGACAGGACTTCTGGAAAACGGAGTCCTGAAAGTAAGAAAATGGAAGAAAAGAAAAAGAATGACACAATCGGGAGCCCCTAGTGCGGTTGAGCCGCATTCTGGGTGTGACGTGGTCGTGCCCCTCGCCTTATGCCCATGGTATCTCCAGAGCATAGTTATGTACGCATAGTACTGGCTTCGCAGTTTCGCGAGGGCTGGGGTTGGGGCCGGATTGCTAAGCGTGCTCGGATCGTGCCAGGCGGTATTGTTGTAGGTTACTTCGGGCACGCTTGACAGTGTCCGATTGTTTATTGGCCGGACTGGAGAGTTGCCTTAAGAGGCTTTTCTGCACTTCTGCCGCAAGGGCGGCCGTATGCTCCTCCGTTCGGAGGGAGCGTTTGGTGTTTCCATTGACCGTGATTACGCCTCGAGGGCCTGGCATCTTGAGCTTGAGGTATGCGTAGTGCGGCACCGCATTGAATTTTGCAAATGTTGTTCGTCCGAGCAGTCCGCGATAGCCGCTGTGGAACGGGACTATGTCGAAGATTAACTCTTCGCTTCGGAAGTTATCCGGGGATCCGAAGACCACTTCGAGTGTAACTGAGCCTGTACAATTGTCCTCTACACCTGGTATGACGCCTTTAAAGGTCGTCTTTGTGGGTTTAATCCTTGAGGGGTCTATGCCCATTTTGCACATCGTATCCCGATAAAGCAGGTTCGTTGCTACCGCCGTCCATCAGACTCTAGTGAGGTGAAATCCGTCGATGATTGGGTCAAGAACCAATGCGGCGAATCCGCCGTGACGGATGCTAGTGGGTGGTCCTTCGATCAAAGGTGATCGGGCAGGAGGACCATGGGTTGAACTTCGGGGCGACTGGCTCCATCGCGTATACGTCCCTTAGCGCATGCTTCCGCTCCCTTTTGGGTATGTGGGTTGCGTATATCATGTTCACCGTCCGCACTTGTGCGGGGAACCCCTTCTGTCCTCTACTGTTCGGCGGTCGGGGCTCTTCTTCGTCATCGCTATGCAGCCCGTTGTCGTTGTTTTCGGCGCTTAGCTTGCATGCTTGCTTGAACACCCAACAATCCCTATTGGTGTGGTTGGCTGGTTTTTTGGGGGTGCCATGTATCTGGCACAAGCGATCGAGTATTCGGTCCAAGTTGGACGGGCCCTGGGTATTTCTTTTGAATGGCTTCTTCCGCTGACCGGGTTTAGAGCCTCTGAATCCGGCATTTACTGTCGTATCTTCAGTATTATCACCGTTAATGCGGCGTTTATTCTTGTTGCGACGCGACCTGCCATTGCTGTCCTTGGTATCCGAACTACCAGGGTGTTTGGCCAAGTTGTTGCTTCGAGCTAGCCAGCTGTCCTCTCCCGCGCAAAAGCGGGTCATGAGTGTGGTGAGGGCTGCCATGGATTTCGGCTTTTCCTGTCCTAGGTGTCGGGCTAGCCACTCATCGCGGATGTTGTGTTTGAAGGCTGCTAGCACCTCTGCATCCGGACAGTCGACGATCTGATTTTTCTTTGTTAGGAACCGCGTCCAGAATTGTCTGGCCGATTCTTTTGGCTGCTGAATTATATGGCTAAGGTCATCGGCGTCTGGTGGTCGCACATATGTGCCCTGGAAGTTATCAAGGAATGCGGCTTCGTGTCCTCCCAACAACCAATTGATTCTGCTGGCAAGCTGTTAACGCAATGCCGAGCTGGTCCTTTAAGCTTGAGTGGGAGGTATTTGATGGCGTGTAGATCATCACCGCGGGCCATGTGGATGTGGAGGAGGTAGTCCTCGATCCAGACCGCAGGATCTGTGGTACCATCGTATGATTCGATGTTTACGGGTTTGAAGCCCTCAGGGATTTGATGATCCATTACTTCATCTGTGAAGCATAGTGGGTGTCTTGGCGCCTCAGATTGGGCTATATCACGGCGTAGCTCATATGAGCTTTGTCTCATCGTGTTCGGCCCGGTCGAGTTTGCTGTATCTGGTGTGACGGTAATCATCCCGTGTCGTGGGGCGCCCACGCGATCCGTAGATCGATCTTGTATGCTTTGCCTTATCCTCCAATATATCTCGTGAGTCCGACGCGCTTTCCCGTGCCTTGGTACTTTTTGAGCGGCGTCGGGGCGTGGCTTGAGCGGAGGGCCGAGAGGCTTCTCTGTCGCGGCCACGGGGTGGCCGGTCTGCCATGTTGTGCGCTGGTGACTTGGGTGCATCCTCCTCTAATCGAGGCAGCGGCCTGCGTTTGGGGTAGCTTTTGGAGGGGCATTCGAGTTCATACTGTTCGGCTGCAAGGACTTCAGTCCATCTGTCAGCTAGCAGGTCTTGGTCAGCTCTAAGCTGTTGCTGCTTTTTCTTGAGGCTGCTTGTTGTGGCCATAAGCCTGCGTTTGAAACGCTCCTGTTCGGTGGGATCCTCAGGCACGACGAATTCGTCGTCGTCGAGGCTTGCCTCGTCTTTGGAGGGAGGCACATAGTTATCGTCCTCTACCTCTCTTTACGCCCGCCTTTGTCGTGGACTTGCTTCTCCCTCCTCCCGTGGCCGAGTCCTGCCGGAGGGGGTCATCTTTAATCTTGTCCGGGGTATTATTGTCTCCCGTGCGGAATCGCCCGTTTTCTTGTGGCGGGATTTAGAGCGGCGCCACGACGCCGGCGCTTGGGCTGTTTCTTGGAGGGGTCATCCTCCGCTGTTCCATCGCCGTTCCCATCTTTTGGGATGTCCACCATGTATATGTCGTATGACGAGGTGGCCTTCCAGTGCCCTGTAGGCGCTGGTTCTTGGTCGTCTCCAGCATCGTCGTCCATACCGTCGATGTCTTGGTCGAAGTCGAGCATGTCGATTAAATCATCGGCAGTGGCTACAAAGTGGGTGGTGGGTGGGTGTTGAATTTCTTCGTCGTCCGCATCCCAACCTCCCCGACCGTAGTCCGGCCAGGCTCTCCGGATAAAGGAGAGACTTTAGTGAATTCAGGATGTCGCCAAAGGCGAGTGCCGAAGATGTCCGCGGCAGTGAACTCCATGACCGGCGCCCAATAGGATTCGATTGGCGGCGCGGAGGGTTCGAGTCCGGAGAGGAGTCCGGCACCTTGAGTCGCGGTCTTCGCAAAGCGACAGGGATGGAGTTGGCGCATCGCCGTAGAGATCGTGAGCCCCGAGGCGGTGTCCAGCCACTCGCCCTCGATCGGCGGAGTCGGCTCTGAGCTAAGGGTCGGGCGAAGCTGGTGCGGCCTCGTGGTCTTGTTCAGCGGCAGAGCTAGATCGTGCCCATCGAGACAAGTCTGGCGCTGCTTGGTCGTGGCTCGAATCCGTCGAAGATCAAGTCTCTGCGGATGTCGGCCGTGTAGTTCAGACTCCCAAACCTGACCTGATGGCCAGGGGCGTAGCTTTCGATCTGCTCCAGATGGCCAAGTGAATTGGCCCGCAGTGCAAAGCCGCCAAATACGAAGATCTGTCCGGGGAGAAAAATCTCGCCCTGGACCGCGTCGTTGTTGATGATCGAAGGAGCCATCGGGCCTAAGGATGACGCACACGTAGGAACTCTCAATGAAAGCACCAATGTCGGTGTCAAAACCGGCGGATCTCGGGTAGGGGTCCCAACTGCGTCTAGGCGGATGGTAACAGGAGACAAGGGACACGATGTTTTTACCCAGGTTCGGGCCCTCTCGATGGAGGTAATACCCTACTCCTGCATGTTTAATATTGATGATATGGGTAGTACAAGAGTAGATCTACCACGAGATCAGAGAGGCTAAACCCTAGAAGCTAGCCTATGGTATGATTGTTGTTCTGTCCTACGGACTAAAACCCTTTGGTTTATATAGACACCAAATAGGGTTAGGGTTACACAGAGTCGGTTACAATGGTAGGAGATCTACATATCCGTATCGCCAAGCTTGCCTTCCACGCCAAGGAAAGTCCCATCCGGACACGGGATGAAGTCTTCAATCTTGTATCTTCATAGTCTAGGAGTCCGGCCAAAGATGATAGTTCGGCTATCCGGACACCCCCTACTCCAGGACTCCCTCACTCTCCAACTATTACTTCTACTACTATGGCTAACGGTTTAGCAATGAAGTAAAGTAATTACATGGCGTTAAATCATTGACACGCAAGTCATACAATAATTGAGACAACTCCTATGGCTCCTGCCAGTTGTCATACTTAGCGACATGCAAGTCGTGATTCCTATTACAAGAACATGATCTCATACATCACATATATATCATTCATCATTCATCACAACTTTTGGCCATACCACATCACAAAGCAATTGCTGCAAAAACAAGTTAGACGTCCTCTAATTGTTGTTGCATCTTTTACGTGGCTACAATAGGGTTCTAGCAAGAACGTTTTCTTACCTACGTAAAAGCCACAACGTGATTTGTCAACTTCTATTTACCCTTCATAAGGACCCTTTTCATCGAATCCGCTCCAACTAAAGTGGGAGAGACAGACACCCGCTAGCCACCTTATGCAACTAGTGCATGTCAGTCGGTGGAACCTGTCTCACGTAAGCGTACGTGTAAGGTCGGTCCGGGCCGCTTCATCCCACAATACCGCTGAAGCAAAATAAGACTAGTAGTGGCAAGAAAGTTGACAACATCTACGCCCACAACAAGTTTGTGTTCTACTCGTGCAAAGAGAACTACGCATAGACCTAGCTCATGATGCCACTGTTGGGGAACGTTGCAGAAAATAAAAAAATTCTATGGTTTCACCAAGATCAATCTATGAGTTCATCTAGCAACGAGAGAGAGGAGTGCATCTACATACCCTTGTAGATCGAGCGGAAGCGTTCAAGAGAACGGGGTTGAGGGAGTCGTACTGCCGTGATCCAAACCACCGATGATCCTAGTGCTGAACGGACAGCACCTCCGCGTTCAACACACGTACGGTTGGGGAAGATGTCTCCTCCTTCTTGATCCAGCAAGGGGGAAGGAGAGGTTGATGAAGATCCAGCAGCACGACGGCGTGGTGGTGGATGCAGCAGCGATCTCGGCAGGGCTTCGCCAAGCTTCTGCGAGAGGGAGAGGTGTAGCAAGGGGAGAGGGAAGCGCCGAGAGCATGGGTGCGGCTGCCCTCCCTCCCCCCCTCTTTATATAGGCCTCCTAGGGAGGGGCTCCGGCCCTAGGAAATGCAATCTCCTAGGGGGGCGGCGGCCAGGGGGTGGCTTACCCCCCAAGCCAGGTGGAGGCGCCCCCACCCCTAGGGTTTCCCAACCCTAGGCGCAGGGGGGCCAAGGGGGGGCGCACCAGCCCACCAGGGGCTGGTTCCCCTCCCACTTCAGCCCATGGGGCCCTCCGAGATAGGTGACCCCACCCGGTGGACCCTCGGGACCCTTCCGGTGGTCCCAGTACAATACCGGTGACCCCCGAAACTTTCCCGATGGCCGAAACTTGACTTCCTATATATCATTCTTTACCTCCGGATCATTCCGGAACTCCTCATGACGTACGGGATCTCATCCGGGACTCCGAACAACTTTCATGTTACTGCATACTCATATCTATACAACCCTAGCGTCACCAAACCTTAAGTGTGTAGACCCTACGGGTTCGGGAGACATGCAGACATGACCGAGACGCCTCTCCGATCAATAACCAACAGTGGTACCTGGATACCCATGTTGGCTCCCACATGCTCCTCGATGATCTCATCGGATGAACCACGATGTCGAGGATTCAAGCAACCCCGTATACAATTCCCTTTGTCAATCGGTACGTTACTTGCCCGAGATTCGATCGTCGGTATCCCAATACCTCGTTTAATCTTGTTACCGGCAAGTCACTTTACTCGTACCGTAATGCATGATCCCGTGACCAGACACTTGGTCACATTGAGCTCATTATGAAGATGCATTACCGAGTGGGCCCAGAGATACCTCTCCGTCATACGGAGTGACAAATCCCAGTCTCGATTCGTGCCAACCCAAGAGATACTTTCGGAGATACCCGTGAGTGTACCTTTATAGTCACCCGATTACGTTGTGACGCTTTGGCACACCAAAGCACTCCTACGGTATCCGGGAGTTGCACAATCTCATGGTCTAAGGAAATGATACTTGACATTTGGAAAAGCTCTAGCTAAACAAACTACACGATCTTTGAGCTATGCTTAGGATTGGGTCTTGTCCATCACATCATTCTCCCAATGATGTGATCCCGTTATCAATGACATCCAATGTCCATAGTCGAAACCATGACTATCTGTTGATCAACGAGCTAGTCAACTAGAGGCTCACTAGGGACACGTTATGGTCTATGTATTCACACGTGTATTACGATTTCCGGATAACACAATTATAGCATGAATAATAGACTATTATCATGAACAAAGAAATATAATAATAACCATTTTATTATTGCCTCTAGGGCATATTTCCAACAACATCAGCACCGCGCATCCCATGCCCGTGCACAGGATCCAGTACGGCAAGGTGCTCCAGCTACAAGTGCCACTGTCGGAGCCACGGCTCTTGCTGTTCGCGGAGGAGGACCGCCGCGCGTTTTTCTTGGTCGGCGGCGTGCTCGACATCGGCGCGCCTATCGCCGTGTCGGTCGTCTACATCAGAGCGGGGGCATCCCCACTGCCGCACTACTTGGCCAAGCTGTGGGCGAACGGCCCGCCGGGGGAGCCCAAAGGCATGACTGACGCCATCAAGGTGGAAATGGAGGTGACAAGCAGCAAGGATCCCGACGACGTCGACGTGCAGGAGCTGACCTTCTTCATAGTTCCTCCCAAGCTACTGGTCGGGGCTAAGCCGGTGTCCCTCCACATTCATATTAACAAGCTCATGTCCTAAATGTTTCGACAAGCCTTACATTTATCTTAGTAATATGCTAATATAGGGATTACCTTGGTCTACTTTAGCTTAAGAAATGGTGGGTTTTTGGTGGCGATGCAGCAATTACTTCAACATCGGATCGATAATTTCCAGCGATCGAGCGGATATTTTGTGTCTGTTGGATATAAAGTTCCTTTGGGTAAGAAGTACTACTTGTCATCAAAATGGATAAAAGGAGATGTATGTAGACGTATTTTAGTTCTAGATACGTCCCTTTTTATCCATTTTGATGACAAGCACTCCCTCCGTTCCACAATAAATGCCTTCCATTTGTCAAAATATAGATGTATCTAGACATGTTTTAGTATATAGGTACATCCATGATAGAGCCAATCGGATGGTTGAGAACACTACAATTTGTAGCTACAGATGCTTGTGTGACTCCCAGATGCAGAGGCCGGGGGTCATCATCCTCCTTTTTGAGAAAAAACAGGCAGCGTGTGTGAGAGGGCGAGTGTGTGCGTGCACCTCTTCTCTTCTGTATAACGTACTACTAAACTCAGAGTACAAGTTTTTGTGGGTGGCACGATGGTGCGTGCAAGAAGTCCGAGAGATAGGTTTAATGCGTGCGAAAAAGGACTAGCCTAGAGCTGCCATGCGGCTATTCTGTCGAGCGCCCCATTAACCGTAAGATATGTATACGACGGTGCCAGTTATTGCACGTGCACAGCAGTACTCCCTCCTTTCCGGTTTATGGTGAGTGGTGGAATATTTTTTGTAGTTTGCAAAAGCACCTAATTAATGCTCTTGTTTTTCTCAAAAATTGTGTTTATCAATGCATTAATTGCAATGCATGCATGCATAAAGTACATGCATTGGTCAATTTTCTCTTAATACTTGCATGCAATGATTTAATGCGCCTTGGAATCTGAACATGTGTTGGGGAACAACCAAATTGAGCCTTATAAAATGGAAAACCTAAAATTTTGAGATAAGCCCTATAATACCGGAAAGGAGGGAGTAGAAAAAGAAGTACTCCATCCGAATAGTGCCGCACTTCAAACTAGAACCGTCAATAAATTTTGAGCTTGCGTCTCGTCACATTCCAAATTACTCCACGCTATATTGAATTGCAAACCTGTTCACACCGATCACAACCTAAACGGTTTCCCACTTAGGAGCGTATTAGTACCACGCTATATTGAATTCCAAACCTGTTCACACCGATCACAACCTAAACGGTTTCCCACTCAGGAGAGTATTAGTATTCGGTTATAAATACTGGTATGCCAAGATGATTGCACATTCCTCCTCAACTCCTCATACACAAAAACAAACAAGTCATTCAGCATCCTTCCCTTGCGTCTGCCATGGCCAGCGTGAGTTCTGGGTCGAGAGATTGCCACCAGGGAGAGGCGAGCATGGAAGCGGAAGCACGAGAGATCTCCCGCCTCGCTGCGAGAGCAGCGACATATCCCACCGCGAAGTAGCAGACAGAGGTCCCGCCACGGCTGGCAAAGCAACGGAGGTCCCGCCGCGCCGTCGATGCGGCAGACTGGTCCGATCGTGCCGCGGAAGCAGCAGAGATGTCCCGCCGCGCCACGAATGCAGCAGAGATGTCCCACCGCGTCGCGGCACAGGAAAATTTCTGTTGGCGGCGGCGGCTATTCTGGCGCATGCATGTGATCGTCCATAGCCAGATGGATCAGATCTCCGGCTTGGCGAGGTTGCAGAACGACGTGAAAGCCTCGTTTGAATAGGCTACCAGCGTCACCCGGCAACTAAGGGAGGGCAATCAGAGGCTCCGGGCGGCGCGACTGGCGAGGGAGAAGATCGTCCGGTGCGCAGACCAGCGAGAGGAGACCAGTGCCTTGTTGAAGAGGACCGGCGTCATCGTCAAGAAACTTATGGACGAGAATGACATGCTCCACAACGAGCGCCAAAGGCTGGTGGAGGAATCCGTGGATGTTCTCAAGCAGCGTCTTGAGGAGACAAAAGAGCTCATCGCCGCTTGCCGCGGAGACTAGTTCCCGCGGCCTACAGCAACGCATCAAGAAAGTAGAGATCAGCAAGCCAGATCCTTGGCTTCCTTCTTCTTTTGCCATTGTGTATTTCGGGTGTAGCCGCATGTGGCTTTTTTAATTATATTTCTAATTATGTAAGACAATTAATCGTCCTTATCTTTCTGTGGAAGATCAATGTTGCGAGGCTGGAATGAAGAAAACTCTTGTTGTGGCGACCCTGGCGTTGTTGTTCTTCTAGTTGCTGTTGGGCTTCCTTTAGTTTCCTGGTTTCTTTTGATGTAATAATCGGTTTAGGATGTGGATTGTGTCGTCGGTTGTGAAATGTTGGGTTCTAGCGCGGATGTTTGGCCTTTGTTGGCCTCTTGGGATATTGCGATTTCAATCTGGTAGAGTAGCTTTTAGTCCTTCGTGTTAGGCTGGAGTTGTGCTGAACTTCTTGTGAATTGTGGTGGTTTTCTGTAATGAAAATCGGAAGGGGCAAGCCCTTATTTGATCAAAAAAAGCGTCCTTATATATTCATCAGTCTTGCTATAAGTCGCAGTAGATGCTATATAGGTCCGTCGGATCTTATATCAAGATCCGTGCTTTTAGATTTTCTTTTTTCTCTCTTAAATCTCAGTCGAGTGAGACATAGCCATGCCATTAAAAAGAGGCTCGGGCGCCATTAATGGAGACCTTGGGAGAGAGGTGGACGGCAGATGGAGGTCAAAGGGCTCTCCTCCCAATAAGCACGCCTTGAGGGTCCTGATCGCACGCCTCTTGTACTCAAATAGCTACCCTGCACGGCGCCTCCTAGCTAATAAAAAACTGGGGACGCGTGGCGGCACGTAAATGGTACTAGTAAGTAGAACGCCCACGGTTTCAATAATACTTGTGTTTCCGATTGTAACGTGACAACACTTGTTCCAAAATGACTTTGTTGATTGTTAATGTGTGCGCCTTCGCAAATCGGACTGCAAATTTACCACAGCGTGTTGGTGCCATGTCATGGCACCAAGCCAAGTTTCATTATTTTCATGCGTGTTTTGGATTGACAGGAATTAAAAAACTAAGTTTCTCAATGTTTCCAACCCAGCCACGACGCCTAGAATTTTGAATTTCATTCCCGTTTCTTGCATGGAACCTAGAAATTTACCCGAGGACACACACGTGATTTTTCAACCAACTTTGGTGCACTGGAACATGTGCTTGTATTTCAAATTTGAATTATGCACACAAAGGTGACACGTTCCTCCCGAACCACGAGCCTTCTTGAGAGAAGCTCTGATTTGCAAGAAGCTTATACCAAAATTTGTTCCTATTCGCCAATTTTTTACCACGGCATGGTACTACCATGACATGACACCATGCCAAGTTTCATGATTTTAAAACCAAGTTTCTCAATGTTCTCGACCGAGCCACGATGCCCAGATGTTTGAATCTTATTCTCATTTTTTGCATGGCAGTAGAAATTCACCCGAGGACACAAATGTGATTTTTCAACTAACTTTGGTGCACGGGAGCACGTGCTTGTAGTTCAAATTTGAATTATGCACATTAAATGACCAAAAACTCAATTAATGTGTAAATAAGGCGAAACGAAGCCGGAATAATTCCAACATTTAACAGGGCACTCATGTAGTTCTATGTTGCCTTTGTAAATAAACTCAAGGGGAACAACGTATATAGCCTCGCACTCAGAGGTGACACGTTCCCTCTCAGAACCACGAGCCTTCTTGAGAAAAGCTTCGGTTTGCAAGAAGCTTATACCAAAATCTGTTCCTATTCGGCCATTTTTTTTACCACAACATGGTAGTACCATGACATGACATCCATGCCAAGTTTCATGATTTTCAGACGTGTTTTGGATTTACAAGAATTTTAAAACCAAGTTTCTCAATGTTCTCGGCCAGCCACGATGCCCAGATGTTTTAATTTTATTATCATTTCTTGCATGGGACCTAGAAATTCACCCGAGGACACAAATGTGATTTTTCAACCAACTTTGGTACACGAGAGCATGTGCTTGTATTTCAAATTTGACTTATGCACATTAAATGACCAGAAACTTAATTAATGTATAAAAAGCGACAAAGCGAACCCGGAATAATTCCAAATTTTAACATGGCACTAATGTAGTTCTATGTTGCCTTTGTTAAGAAACTTAAGAGGCGGGAAGCGTATATCGTTTCACACTCAAAGGTGGCACGTTCCCTCTTAGAACCACGAGCTTCCAAATCGGCCCAATTTTTTACCACAACATTTTAGTGCCATGACATGACACCATGCCAAGTTTCATGATTCCCAGCCAAGTTTTGGATTTACATGAATTTAAAATCAAGTTTCTCGATGTTCTCGGAAGAGTCATGACGCCCAGATGTTTGAATTTCATTCTCACTTCTTCCATGGGACCTAGAAATTCAACCAAGGACACACATGTGATTTTTCAACCCACTTTGGTGCATCGGAGCATGTGCATGCAATTCATATTTAGATTATGCACATTAAAAGTCCGAAACTCAATTAATGTATAAAAAGGCCAAATGAACCCGAAATATTTCCAAAATTTAACAGGCACTCATATAGTTCTATGTTGCCTCTGTAAATAAAATCAGGGGAGGCAGCGTATATCGTTTCGCACACAAAGGTGACACGTTCCCTCTCGGAACCACGAGGCTTGTTGAGAGAATCTCCGGTTTTGCAAGAGGCTTATACCAAAACTTGTCCCAATTCAGCTAAAAATTATACGTATGAAAACAGGGTTTAGATTATCCCAAACATCTCGCTATCTAGACCAATAATGTAATATGAATTGAATTCAACATAAAATGGATACAGATATTTGAATTGGAGAGTGTATGGTACATGTAGTTCATAGTGAAATATGATTACTGCTATATGCATGTCTTTTTGTTATCAAGATAATATTTAAATTATTGTATAACTTGACAACAATCGTATTCAAATAAGGAAAATTGATTCAAATTTAGTCCATATGGTAGACGACAATATATATGTTCACATGGTGGAGTAAAATGTTCATATATGATGGAAGATCAAAATGTACGACTACATCAATTATAAACCGCATAAGGTCACCTAATGATATATTCGAATTCAACATAACGTGGACTCAAAAATTGAAATTCGAGATCATGGCATCTGTAATCATATAAAAAGGGACATTACTCTTTCTTTGGTGGGAATTGATTTTTTGTTGTTGTTGAGGGAAGTGCGAATCGATTTGGTACTGTGCAGGGTAATCTTGTTCTCCGATTTTTTACATTTTCTTGTAGTTTTTCAATGGCATCTATAGCAATATAGTAAAGGGGACATGACTCCTTGTGTCTTGTATGATTTTTTACACGTTAAGTTTGTTCTTGAACAAGGAATCCGCACCTTGTTATCCCGAAATTTTCAAGCTCGAGTATCTTTTGTCTCACACATTTGAAACTCCCGCTTCTTCAACCCGCGCCGCGCCTTGTTATCCCGAAATTTGGACGCGCGCGAGAACTCCCTCCTCATCCGAAATTGCTCCCGCAGCCCAGACACGTGAAATCCCCCTTCTACCCCTCAGCCGGAAATGAAGCTCCACGTCGTGGTGTCAAAACCGGTGGGGGTACGCTGGTAACTTACCCTACATTTCGGACAAGCGCGTCCCTAAGCTTGGCTCCCCCCACCCCCTTCGCCCCCCCCCTCCCATTCGTACACCTAGGCTGCCAAAACCCGTGAAACCCCATGCTCCTCCGTCGGCCTCCCGACCACCGCCCAGCCGGAGACTCTTCCCCGACTATGTCGTCCACCGCAACAGCTCGCCGTCCCTCATCCACCGCACTGGATGAGGATCCATATTCGATCTCGTCATCCCGCCGAATCAGCCGCCCCGTCCTCCACCTCCAAGGAGCTACCCCGATGTTCGCCTCGTCTATCGCGCCACCTCAATCCCCACAGTGCCGTCTTGACCTGCCCCACCGGAACCGCAGCACCCTCACCAATTCCTCCGATGAAGCCGAGGCCAACTCGGCGCCACCAAGGAGGTTCTGCACTCACCGCTGCATTTTATCTTTTATTCGATCTCACGGGGCTGCCGGTGCTCGATACCGAGAAGACATGGTGTCTCTATCGACGGCGCCGTCGCCGGCCACATCATCCACGACGTCTCTCCCCCATGTCGTTGCTTCCTCGGCAGCGACTTCCACAACGGCACTAGCTGCAGCTACTCCGACTCTCGCTCGCGCTGCGGCTCTGTTCTTGTTGTCGGTCGTCTTCTTCTTTTCTCACCTTTTAGTTCGTCTTTGCTGCTCTACTCTTGCTCTCGCTTGCTTCTTTGCTGCTGCCACGACCTCCGGCAGCTCTGAGGAGTTGCTGCTTTAGCACTCACTCGCAGTGCTCTTTGCCACGACTTGCTCTATGCTAGTGCGTTCCCTGCTCAAGCATCTGCTGATTTAGATCACTGCTTCTCTGCTACAAGTGCTCGAACGCCCTAAACATCTATTGCAATGCTCTGTTACTAGTTCAATCAGTTTCGACAGTAAAATTCAGTTTATTTGTGAAGTTCATTTTCTTGATTAAGTTCGTGAGTGAACAGTACTTACAAAGATCCTGTCGGAGCGGCCGTGGCGCGCTGATGCGTTTTACATCTAGCACTTTTTGGTGATCTATTTTACATCATCTATTACAGATGATATTAGGGTCCCACTTCAGATTAAAGTTGTCTGTCTTGTCATGCTTCAGCCTCGTCGCCGTACACCTTAGCAGAGCTACTCCAACGATGGAACCGTCCATCACAGCGGAGCAGTACCCTCGGCGCCGTTTCCAGAGGCCTCGGATCTTCTTCCCCGCCTCCGACATTCACACCAGCATCATCACCATCCTCCACGTCCAACCCAATGATCTTTGAGGTCCACAAGGCTATGCCAAAGAGGTTGTACACTCGTCGCATCACTTTGTTTCTCCATTCCTCTGTTCTTCTAATTCATGTGAGCCAAACACCCAGGTTGACTGAAATCCTATGTTTCAAAATGCTCTGTTTTGCATGTGCATTCCTATCCTATTCCTGTGTTTTTCCTATCCCTGTGTTTATAGAATCCTCCAATTCTAAGGAGCCCTTACAGATTACTTCATTTTCAGATTGGTGTCAAAGAAAACTCTGTGTGTTATGTCCTGCTCCTGCCATGCCGTCATCCACCCCACCTGAGGTGCACCATCGACAGAAGCGTTCATCAGAAAGCGAAGATCCCCCAGAATTTCTTTCACGCCTCAGATCATCTTCCCGTTGCTTCAACCACGCCAACTGCATTACCATCATCGATCGGCAGATGAAGCTGAGGACTACACAGTTCCGGAAGAGAGGTCGCAGTCTTTCGTGTTTGCTTACGTTATACATCGGTTATTATTACCTGCTACTTTATCGTTCAATCTTGAGTTTTGAATTGCCCATGGGTCTCATATTGAGCCAGCAACGAATAGTATCTGTCTACTATCTGGTTCATCTGGGGTCTTCTATGTGGTTCATGTTGGGTGGGCAACAAACAATAGATGATCCATTGTCTATCTTTTAAAGCTGGAGCTATAATCTACCGCTATCATTAGTTTTGGATCCATCCACTCATTTGCTACCATCAGTCTTGATTTTTGCATGCACCCTTAGGCCTTACAAAATCTAACTATTTTTTTATTATGCATGTCGAGATATTGTACACAATCGTCTTGAACATGTAGAGAAAAAGAAGACCGTTGCGTCTTGAATATAATGTCATGCAGACGCTGCTCCATGGTGGGTAAGTGCCCTCCCCCTCTCTTGCATTTCCAGATTGTATTCGAGAGGAAGATAAGCTGTTGAGATGGAGATTCGGAAGGAGCCGACCATGCCTGCTTACCACCGAGGTGTTTGCTCTAACACAGCATCTTGATGTTGGTCATATCATGCATATGGCGCCTTGCATTGCTTACATTATACATCTTATATGTCATCATCTTAGTTTAGATTTGCTTTGTGTGAATGCCACATGTTTGGTTTCTATATCATACTCCCACCATTCCTAAATATTTATCTTTTTAGAGATTTCAACAAGTGACTACATACGGAACAAAATGAGTGAATCTACACTCTAAAATATGTCTATATACATCCGTATGTGGTAGTCCATTTGGAATCTCTAAAAGACAAATATTTAGGAACGGGGAGTATATAAAATTATGCAATGCCATCTTCTTTAGCCAGTATCATATCGTGAATCATGCAATGCCATCCTGTTTAGCCAGTCATCGTATATGTGAATTGTATCGTGCCATATTTTTTCCATAATGTATTCCATTTGTCAACAATTTTTATACATTCATCTACTCTTCTGTGCATCAGCCATTTGAGTCGGTCATGGGAAAATGGAGTGAAAACAAGGTCTTCGAGTCGATTGCTACACAGCCGATGCAGATTTCTTGTCGGTTACGATAGCTCCCTAGAGGAGGATTTAGAGAGAGATGACGGTCGTATTCCCCGAGGTGCATGCTCTAACTTGGTTGGGTTATATTGATCATATCATGCATATGGTGTCTTGCATTGCCATGCCATCTGCTTAGATTAGACATGCTCTATGTGAATGCCTCCTGTTTGCTTTCTATATCGGATATGTGAATTATGCAATGCCATGTTTTTTAGCCAGTTATCATATATGTGAATTATGCACCGCCATGGAGCCAGAAAACATATATGTGAATTATCTCATGCCATCTTTATAATCATTACGTATTCCATTTGTCGACAATCGGTGGATATTGAACTACTATTCATGTGTATCAGCCATTTGAGCCGGATATGGAAAAATATGGAGTGAAAACAAGGTCTTGAGCGGTAATGGTACTGTTGAAGCATATATCTCGATGGTTACTGAGGAGCTCCTCAGAGGAGGATTCAGAGACAGATGACTAGTCCTATATCCCACCTGAGGTGTATGCTCTAAGTTGCAATGTTTATATTTCTCATATGATGCATATGGTGTCTTGCATTGCTTAGTTTAGACATCATATGCAAAATATTGAATTCTATCTGCTTAGTTTAGAGATCATACATGTGAGTGCCAGCTGCTTAGTATATGAATCAATTATGTCGATTATATCATGCCATCCTGTATACTTAGACAACATGTATGTGAATTATTTCATTCCAACCTATTTTAGAAAGACATCATATAGTTTTGTCATGTCATCCTGTTTAGGTACTCATCATATGTTGAATTATGCCATTATATCCTGTTAAGTTATCCATCATATATCTGAAACGGTGTCATGCTATCATGTTTAGTTAGCCATCATACATGTGAAATTGTGTCATGTTGTCCTGTTTGGTTAGACAACATATATGTGAATTACCACATTTGTCTATCATACAATGTCTGTACGTTCAATTTCTTTTCTTGTTTATCAGCCATTTGAATTGGAGGGTCTTTGGCGGTATCTAAGGTAGCAAAAACCCGTTCTTCACAAAAGACAGTGCTACCCGTCGATGCAGATAGAACCATGGTTGTCTTGGCCCACAAACTAGCCCCACCACACATAATCGAGACTCTTCCAGATTGCACACTTACACCGTTAGGCGGAGAACCAGCTACAACCCATCTAACCGCAACCCCAGTGGATAGTAACCCACTTATAGTTGACAAAGCACCATGTCCACCACAGTACCCCCACACGAGCAGTTTTTAAAGCTACTGCAGTGCCCAAAGCACGAAGACCACCACAGCTAACCCAAACTCCACGTTTAAAGCAGAAGAGCAACTGTTCTCAGGTCAGATTCCATAGCTATGGTCCATACTCCTTTGTTGTTACATCACTGTATTTACTCATACCAACTACTTTCGAATTTGAAGGATCCAATTGAAACTCCAATGGCGCCATAGCAGTATGTTTTAAACCTATTTCTTTAACTGGATTGTTGTTCTAACTTCTTGCTCTATGTTGATTTCAGTTTAAGTTGTATAAACAGTTATGTTCTCATGTGATGCACATTACAAGTGCTGTCAATGTTGTGTAGTTTCTCACACTTATATTATGTCTATGTTGCTGTGTCTTAAAAATATATGAGTTGAACTGTGTCTTTATCTTGATTAGGGAACATAAACTAGAATGATATGGACAATACAGTGACCATAGTACATAGATATATGTTTGTTTCATGATGTTATCCTGTCCACCTTACTACTGAATAGGTTTACCAAAATGAGTTTGGTATACTACAAGCTAAACCTGTGATGTGTCTGCTTGTTTCTCTTGTAGTATGCAAACAGAATATTGGAGAAGAGCACCCCACTATGCAATGGTAGAGAAACTAATGCAGATAAGGTTCAAGATAGTGAGACAACCCTGTTGGTCTCCAAGAAAGGTGATAAAAACGATCTTATAGACAGTGAGAAAACCCCACAGTCCTGCGTTGATGTAGTGTTCGAGTTACTGGCCAGTACCGCTGGCACAAGCTCTTCGAACTTGCTGCCTGAATCACTTCGGCTTCTTCAGTCTCAGCTACAAGTCGAAGGCATCGATCGGTGGTCTTTGCGGCAAGAAGCCAAAGGACCGAGGAAGTCCCTCAGAATTCAGATCGTACTTCTTGTGCAACAGCAAGTTACTGGAGGATTTAAGCGCCAAACAAGAGAAAGTTAATAAGCTTGCTAAGCATCTTGCCAGCATTATGGGTACCCAGGATATTGTTTCTTGAACTCTTCTGAAGTGGTTTCAGTTCTGGACTTGTTTTGTTGCAGCGTTTATATGCTGCTGTGTTCCCTATATTTGCACTAGTGGTGAACTTTGATGCCCAGTGGATGTATTATGTGTAATAGCCGTGATAGCCTAGCATAAGTTGCTTGCTTATTTATTTCCTTGTTGTCTTGTCTATTTATTTGCTTGTAGTCAGTGCAGTTCTTTTTCCGCGGTTTGCTAGTGGCTGCAATAACCTATTTCTTAAAACTAGGCCACAATAACCATGGGCTAATATTTACTGTAGTGACACTGGGCCTCCTACGGGCCATAGAAGCGATGGGCCTTCCACGGGCAGAGAACAAGAGGGCCTTCTACGGGCCGTAGAAACATTGGGCCTTCTACGGGCCGTAGAAACAATGGGCCTTCTACGGGCCGTATCATCAATGGGCCTTATACGGGCCATATGATCGATTGGCCAAACATGGGCCAATAACAGGCCGCATTATGGCCGTAAACGGGCTAGAGTTTGAATCGTCCGTTCATGGGCTGACCATAACGGGCCATCGTTAATAGGCTGTATTTGATGACGCTATGAAAACGACCCAATATATTAACGGACCACAAACGGGCCGACTGTAACCACGGGCTGAATTTGGCCCACAAGCAAAAAATGACAGTAACGGGCCGTAAGTAAACGAATGCTCGAAATGAGCCCAAGAATAAATGGGCTCGAGAAGGCCGAAGATAACATGGGCTGGAAGCGCCCAATCAATAATGGGCCCTTAATGGGTATAAAGTGATACACTTTGTTCATTACGGGCCAGTTTCACCACGGCCGTTAATGGGTCTAAAGTGATACACCGTTCATTGCGGGCCGCTTTCACCACGGGCCGTTAATAGGCCAAGAGTTACATAGGGCCTCATATGGGCCGAAAGACGTCGTGGGCCATACATGGGCCAGAAGTGAAAACGGGTTGGAATCATATTGGATGGCCCAGATGAAGACGCTACTGGGCCTAATTCGGATAGGGCGTAACGGGCCTTGGGTTAGCGGGCTATAAATGGGCTATATGTGAATAGGTCGTTAACAAGCTTTCCATGAGCCGGCCCGTCACCTTTTGACCAAGTCAAACGGTCCGGCCTTTTCACAGGAATGGGCCTCTATTGGGCCGTGCCACGTGTCGACGTATCATAGGCGCCTCCTGTCCAATGAGTGGATGACATCTGTCCCAACAATGAGCCGACACGCAGTTTTCCTCCAGCCAATGATGATTTTACACGTGGAAAATCCCCATTGGTCGGGTCATAACGGGTTATCGGATCCAAAACCCGACCCGATAGCTTAACGGCGTTCCGTTACGGTGGATGCCACATGTCGGTCACCCTTGACGTAAAGCACTTCGTGACGCGATTTATCATCATGGAAGTGGACACTTCCGTGATGATAATTTTGGTAATGTCATGGAACACTTCTACGACAGCACAGGTATGACTATCTTGATTCTGTCATACATTTGTCATGGATCTACATGCATTACAAAAAACACGACCTACTGTGACAAACACGCATTATCATAGAAGTGTATTTTTTGTAGTGCACGTAGTGTACTAGTAGCACTCTTTGCCTCGTTTGCATCTTCCCCAACCACACATGTGACACGGTGGAGCTCATTTCTGTAAGATGATGCATCCCATGTGATAATTTGATGCGTCTAGTAGTAGGCACTCACTTATAAATAATGGAGGGTCGGGAACCACGCATGAACGGTGCCGCGTCATTTATAAATAATAATTTTTTTTCTTCAGTGACACGTACGCAATATAAATAGGTTCATATGGAGAGAAAAGGAAACCGCTCCACTATATACATAGCCAGGACGAGCCTACACGCTTGCTTGCTGGGGTTGCTCTCTTCACACTCTCTCGCACAAAACGACTATGGCCACATCTCTAACATCCGGGCGGATCACGTCCGCCGGGGGAAGGGGTGCATGCTTAGTGTAGATGCGGTCGCCGTCGCCGACGGAGAAAACCCACTGTCCGCACATCCCGATCAGGGGTCCCCGCCGTTCTCTCTCACAAAGCCGGTGAGGTTACCTTCGTCCCTTGCTCAATGCCACGACGTGGGCAGTTGACGCCTCCCACCGCCCTCCTCTAGGTTGAGCTACGTCCCGACATCCCTCGGGTACAACTTCCTTACAGCCGGCTTGCACCACTGCCCCAGCTGCCCACATCACTCCATGTGGATATTTCTCTACTTCTTTGCCCCGCGCATACCTCTACTGGCTTCTACGTTGTATTTGTGATGAGTTTATGTCTCATCAACTAGTCCCAGTAATCTTATTCTAATCACGATTCTTCAATTTCTTTGCACAGGGATGCTCATCTCGATTTTGGTGAAACTGCACAAAATGATCCAATGGTCAAAGGGTTGCAAACTTCATTTCTTCGGAAGCTTCAGCATTGCCAGCAAATTAAAGCCTAGTTGGGGTTTACGGTTCAAGGGCTAGGGACTGCATGGATCGTTTTTTTTCTTTAGTTGTCTTTGTTCCAAAATAAGTGTCAACTTTAGTAGTAGTAGTAGTACAACTTTGTACTAAAGTTTGCATACAGTTGAGACGCTTATTTTGGAATGGATGGAGTACATATTGGCTATGATTTGTCAATCATTGAGATGCAATAGCATGCATTTTAGTCTCCTTTGTATTTGATGAATTGTTGCAATGGGGAAACCTTGGACACAATGAAACAAACGTTGGAAGCTTCATAGCATTGTACAAATTTATCTCACTGAGAAATTACAATACGTACTATATTAGTACTATGTAAAGAGTTAGGTGCCGCACGGTGTCCAAAAAATATGGTGATAGTGTGAGGTGGGCCATGTAATCACTAAGCCTGCATGTTTTCACTGCTTTCGCACTCCTCCGCTGTAAGAATGGAGAAAATTGTAATCTAGTACCTCCTTTCGCCAAAGCGTGGGACATCCAGCAGTCGTACCACCTCAGTAATAATGACCAATGAGCTGTCAAATCATATAGATCCAGCAGTAAGTTGGACGGACGAAGCAACCATCACTCTTGAATCCGCTTCTCCCTTCAACGCAGGTGCCAGTGAGAGGTCGCGTCTGACTTTCCCTGGCACGAATGCAGCACCGATTCATCGGAGCGGCTGACTGTTTCGGGCGGGAAGCGTGCGCGGGCGATGGATGGGCTTTGGGTGGGCTGTAACGCCCCGGATACAACTTTCCATATTCGTAACTCCAACTCTTGCCTTTTCCGGAGATGCGATATGTTATTTCCTCCGTGGTTGGGTTTTTGTCTGTTGTTTTGCATTGTGTTCATGTCATGCATCTCATATCATAGCATCATGCGCATTGCATCTGCATGTTTTCATAAAACTCGTAGCCGTTCGTAGTTGCCCTTTCTCTCTTTGTCTCTGTTGACCATTTGTCAGACCCTTGTCTTTGTCGACCTCTCTCAGACCCCTCGCGTGCGTCCGAAACTTGCCCGAACCCGAACCGCTCAGTCATCACCGATGATCCGGATCGTCCCCAAACATCTATAAAACATCTCCATTTTCTTATTTGGACCCCCCTAGCCTATTTTTCTCGACCACCCAATTCCGATCGGACGTACCGAGTTAATCACAACCCTAATCCTCTTGCTATATAAATCAGTCCAAACCCTAGACTAGGCAGTCCCATCAATCATTTCCTCCCCGCCAAGAAAACCTCCACCTTGTCTCCTCTTCGTTTTCCCCTCGGGATCAACAGCGAGCCAATCAACAGCCTCATCTTGCCCGATCCAATCCTCCAACCAGAGACCGCACCCAATCCAGATCCTCTCTCGCCCTCAGACCACCTCCCTCGATTTGCGCCGCCGCCCAACCACTCCCTCCAACCAGGCCCCGAGCAACCGAGCTCCCGTAGCCGAGCTCCCTCCTCCATCGCCCGAACAACCAGCAGCTCGCCGCACTTCTCCTCCGTCCCTCCTCTCTCTGGTTCTCTCCCTCGTCTCTCATGCCTCTCCCTCTCTGTACCAGGAACAACCATGGTTGGCCGCAGCTCCCTCGCCGTTGTTTGCACCTGGCCAGCCGAGCGACGGACGGATCCGTCCTCCCGCGTCCATCCCCGTGTCCTGCTCGTCCCGGAGCTCCCCTGCTTCGCCAAGTCCGTGGCCGCCGCCTTGCCTTGTCGCCGGAGCCCTGCAGGTCGCGCGCCCGTTGCCCTCGCCTTCTCTCTTCTTCCCCTTTCCGTTCGCTTCTCTCAATATCTCTCTCTCTCTCTCTCTCTGTCCTTGCCTCGAACAGGAGCATCAGCCGGCGCCACCATCATCAGAGATGGGCTCCCGCCGGCCGGATCTGACGCCCTAGAGACCCGCGCCCCGCTGGACCTCCTTCCTCCGCCCAAGTCCCTCGAACCGCCGTCCGGAGCCCACCTCCTTGCTGTCCCCGGCGTCGTCGCGCACCTGCTTCCTCTGCTTCAAGGACGACCGCAGCGCCAAGTCCCGCTCGATTCAGCTGCTCCGTTGACCGCGCCTCTGCTTCCAGATCCCCGGCCCAGCGCGCCTCCTCACCCAGCCCGAACTGCCTCAGCCGCCTCCACCGAACGGGCTGAAGCCCATGGGTGAGCAGCCCCCTCCAGTTTCCCCCTCCTGTACACTATCGGTCCACCCAGTTTCGGCCCGCATGCCTTTTTTTACCTGACCTGCGAATTTACTAATTATCCAGTGAATTACTGTTTTGCAGAAAAACCCCTAAGCATCATGCATATAATAACTCATGAACTATGCATCATATGTAAATAATTTATATATGAAAAATGCTTAGAATTTTATCTAGTTTCACAATATGGTGCTCTCATCCATGTTTAATATGTTTAACTTGGTGTTTGTTTAATTTTGCTCAAATGCCATGTTAAAATGATTTATTTCATAACTAAATAACCGTAGCTCGGTTTTAAATAAACTTTATATGTAAATGGGGTAGAAAAATGCATAGATTAACTTGTTGCACTTTATTTTCCTGTTTAACAACAATAATATATGTTTTAGGGCAGAACAGTACCAAATTCGAAATATGCATATGGGGTTTTTCCGGAATTGTATTTTCTTATTTTCGGCTTCATTTAAACTTGCCTAAATAGTTAGTTTACTTATGCTTCACCTCTTGCCATGTTTAACAACATTTAAATATTGTTGAGTACCTAAATGAGATTGAACTAAATATGTCAATGTGGTGTTTTGTCAATATGCAACTCGTTGCATATTGATCTCCACTTAACTTGTAGTATTGTTTGTTGCACTTTGCCATGCCATGCCTATTTAAACCGGACATGCATCATACTTGATTGTGCATCACGCCATGTTTATGCTTGTGCATTTACCCTGCTGTTTGTTTGTTTCCGGTGTTGCTTCTTAGTTCCGGTAATGTTGCGATTGTGAGGATTCGTTCGACTACTCCCGTTCGTCTTCTTCATGGACTCGTTCTTCTTCCTAGCGGGATTTCAGGCAAGATGACCGTCACCTTGGATATATATACTATCATTGCTATGCTAGTTGCTTCGTTCTATTGCTATGTTGCATTACCTACCACTTGCTTTTCAAGCCTCCCAAATTGCCATGAACCTCTAACCCGTTGTCACCCTTCCCAGCAAACCGTTGTTTGGCTATGTTACCGCTTTGCTCAACCCCTCTTATAGCATTGCTAGTTGCAGGTGAAGATGAAGATTGCTCCATGTTGGATTATTTCTATGTTGGGATATCACAATATCTCTTATACTATTAATGCATCTATATACTTGGTAAAGGGTGGAAGGCTCGGCCTTATGCCTGGTGTTTTGTTCCACTCTTGCTGCCCTAGTTTCCGTTATATCGTTATTATGTTCCCGGATTTTGCGTCCCTAACGCGGTTGGGTGATTTATGGGACCCCCTTGACAGTTCGCTTTGAATAAGACTCCTCCAGCAAGGCCCAACCTTGGTTTTACATTTGCATCACCTAGCCTTTTTCCCTTGGGAGTCGCGCATCACGAGGGTCATCTTATTTTAACCCCCCGGGGCCAGTGCTTGTCTAAGCGTTGGTCCAAACTAGAGCACCATGCGGGACCATCCCTTGGCAACTTGGGTTACGTCGGTACCTGTACGCTTAGCTTATCCGGTGTGTCCTGAGAACGAGGTACGTGCGACTCCTATAGGGATTGTCGACACATCGAGCGGTCTTGCTGGTCTTGTTTTACCATTGTCGAAATGTCTTGTAAATAGGATTCCGGGACTGATCGGGTCTTCCTGGGAGAAGGAATGTCCTTCGTTCATCGCGAGAGCTTATCATGGGCTAAGTTGGGACACCCCTGCAAGGTTTGAACTTTCGAAAGCCGTGCCCGCGGTTATGTGGCAGATGGGAATTTGTTAATATCCGGTTGTAGTAAACTTGAAGTAAACTCTTCTAAAATACACCAACCGTGCGTAACCGTGAGTGTCTCTTTTCGGGGTTGATCGAGAGGAGAACACGGTTTCTGGGTTATGTCTGACGTAAGTAGGAGTTCAGGATCACTTCTTGATCATTACTAGTTGACGACCGCTTGCTTTGTTTCTCTCCTCGCTCTTATTTGCGTAAGCTAGCCACCATACATTTCCTAGTCGCTGCTGCAACCTCACCACTTTACCCCTTCCTTACCCCCTTAAGCTTTGCTAGTCTTGGTACCCATGGTAATGGGATTGCTGAGTCCTCGTGGCTCACAGATTACTACAACACCAGTTGCAGGTACAGGTTATGCGATGCTCATGACGTGAGAGCGATGTTTATTTGTATTGGAGTTCTTCTTCTGCTTCTTCTTTGATTGAGGGCTAGGTTCCTGGTCGGCAGCCTGGGCTAGCAGGGTGGATATTGTTTGAGTTTCTGTTTATGTTCCATCCGTAGTCGGATGTTGATCTTGTACTTGATGTATCGTTGTATTAATGTGGCTTTGTATGTATTGGATGTATCCCCACTATTATGTAATGTTGATGTAATGATATCCACCTTGCAAAAGCGTCTTCAAGATGCGCTTCTATCCTTGGTGGGACCTTCGAGTTCCTTTAGGATAGGGTCGCATCTTGGGCGTGACAAGTTGGTATCAGATCCTCGACCGACCATAGGAGCCCCCTTGGTTGTTGGCCGTTGTTGAGTCTAGTAGAAAACTATTTTGAGTCTTAGGATTATATATATCGGAGAGTAGGCTTCTTTTTACTCCTCAGTCCCTTCGTCGCTCTGGTGAGGCCTCTTGACGTAGATGTTTTGTCTTTCCTCTCCTCAAATTTCACAAAAAAAATAGGATCACGCGGGTATCTTGGGATCGTTCTGATAGTCTTGTGACGAGAACATTGTTCTTGGTGCCTCCTGACATTTAGGGGTTGTGGCAGTGTCCCGGGGAGTTGAGCTCCGAGGTGTTGTTGTCCCAATTTTATCGTTGCAGTTCTGGAATACCTGAGTTTTGCCGACATCGAAAATCTCTTTTATGCAGTTGTTGGTGAGATAACCTCGACGCCACCCAATACTGGAGAGTTCGGGAGTATTGCCATAGCTCGTATAACGGATGCTTTTCGAAGGATGAGGTACACGATTTACGGAGTTTTCTTGGTTATGTGTTGAAGGATGGATGCAGCTGGATCTAGGTATTGTTAGTTTGGGTGATATATTTTGTGTCCCCTATATCCCCAACACCAGATTGCATGACCAGAAAGTTTCGGGAGTTTATAGGTGGGAATTCAAGTAGCTCCTAGAATATCTTTCCGACAGATGCATGATATGAGATTGGGTAAATCTCCATCATATGTATTTGTTCCGGCTTATTCTGCAAGCCAAAACCTTTGTTTTGTTTTGAATTGTGGTATTCGAGTTGCTTCAATGTCAAGTGTTGATTCCATACCTTTCAAATGGTGTTCTCATATTTCTATGTGAATACTAATCCATCTTGATCATCGAGATTGTCATGTTAATTCTTTTCCAACTGGCGTGCTTCTCTTCAAGTGGATCCGATCATTTCAACATCCGTAAGATAAATTCTAAGTTTTTCTCAACGGTATCCATTTCATCCGTCCCCAAGTTGCCTTTGTTTTCCCGCCCTCCCACCCTTTTTCTTCAAGGACTCAGATTTCTTAATCAAGTATCCATTTATTTATTTGAAGTCTCTTCACTCTTTTCAATCAATGTTCTGATCCGGTGATTTCCCATGGAGATGCTCAACAGTTTCAAATTCATCATCCTTCGTTGTTGTTTCTTCTCCGGTGGACGCAATTCAAGCTTTCGATATTCATCATATTCCTTTTCTCGTTTCTAATGCTTTCTCATGCCGATGCACCTCTTAATCTTTCACTTCTTCCTATTCATTTGTTCTGGAGTGTTGAAGATATCTTAGAAGGCTCGTCTTTTCATTCCAGATCCGTTCAAGTTATTTTGAGGTTGTTATCTCATTCAAGCCATTTAATTCTACCGGTGCAATCTTTATTTCAAGCAATCCTTCAACGATGTTTCTTTTGAGTGGGCCCTAACCCACAGGTCTTTTTCCAGGATCTTACCTGACTCTTCTAATTTTCCCGAAACTATTCTCAAATTCATTCCAAAGTTTGATGTAAGAATGAATTTTCATCAGTCACATGCCGTCTCCTAGGCCGCTTTCAAATTCTTTTCATCTCTGGCTCAACCTTTCTATTTTTAATCCTTCCGGAGTTTCTCAACAATTTGGTGGTGTTTGTCCTCGTCATTCTCAGCATGGGAAGAACGAAGAAGAGTTCCTCTTAAATCCTTACCCGTTCTTCCAAAGATTCATGGTTCTAGCTTGTTGCCATTCTCTCATAATTGTTTTTGATTGTGAGAATATTTTTTCACCCATCTGGAGCATTTCACGAGTCTTTTCAGTTTGTTTCTTCGGAGCCCATCATCTCGGAATTATTCATTCAAGCTTTCAGCTCTCGTTCTCCAAATCATACCGGTGCATCATTCAAGTTTTATCTAATCAGCTCGGGATCTCTGCGTTCACTTGTATCTAAATTCTGTCAAGTATATTTATTCTTTTTCTAATTCTTCCCGGTGTTTCTTTATCTTTTCTTCGTTCATTTTCAATTCTTACTTGGTTCGTTCAAGAGTTCTCTGTCTTGGTTATCATATTAATTCATTCGTTGTTTCCAAATTCCACCGGTGGTTCCGTCAATACCTTCTCAAGTTTGCGCTATATCTCTCTTAATCCTTTCTATGGGAATAAGTAGTATGCCAAATCCATTGCTTGTCATCAATATAATTTGATGAAGGATAAGCATATAATAAATCTTATTCTTATTTCCTCGAGGTGATTCAATTCTTTCCTTCCGGAGATTGTTCATGATGAAGTAATTCTCGTTTCTAGTGTTTCATCTTTTCTTTTTCCGGAGTTCCAAGTTTTCGGCATTATCTCATCGCGAGGCTCCATCTAAATCATTGCAAGGCTTCATCTTGTGTTTTCAACTTCTCTTTCTTTTCATCATCCTTCTATTACCGGAGTTCTTCATGGAGGCTCTACATGATGGTTCGTCAAGGATTCCTTTCATTCTCGATTTGTTCTTCAAGATTTCTCTTGAAGTTATGACCCGCCAAGCTATACTCAAAATTAAACATGGTGCCCAACACATGTTTTGTTTTGAGGAGCTCAAGTATTCTTCATCTTGCATTCCAAAGTGCAATTTTTTCTACCTTATCTTTTGAGGTGGTGTTATGTCACTCTTGACAATTTCCTTCATGTTTCATGATTCATATGTTGTCAAGAATGAGGTATTTTATATCCATCATTTTCTCTTTGTTCAAGAGATCTTTTCAACCAACCAATCTTTTTGTTGGAGTTATATTGGGTTATATTTCACCTAAAGCCTTCCCTAAGGAATGTTGCTATTTGTGGTGCGTATCTATGATCGAATTTTTCTCCTTCTCATCTCGGTGAAGAAGTTTTTCATCTTTTTGGTGCTCTCAATCAAATCAATGGTTTCCATTAGTGGTCGGTTGTCACCTCATAGTATCAAGATGTTTTCCATAAGCCCACTACAAGCTTATTCGATTCGTTGTGGGTTTTCCAACAACCCCATTGTAACCTTCTTGGAAGGGTGCTTTCCAAGCTCATTTGTGGTAGAAGTTGGCATTTTCTTCTCCATTCTGTTATTTCAATGATCTATCTTCTATTCTTTCTTCCGGAGGCATTGTGATGTTGCTCTCTTCAGTCATCATCTCGAATTGTGAGGACCGTGTTCTTTTCATGCTTATCCATTTAACCGGAGTGTCGTGTCATCTCTTTAAGTTCTTTTCATCTTATCAAGTTTTC
Organism: Aegilops bicornis; assembly: GCA_021605145.1. Taxonomy (NCBI): domain Eukaryota; kingdom Viridiplantae; phylum Streptophyta; class Magnoliopsida; order Poales; family Poaceae; genus Aegilops; species Aegilops bicornis. Next base: position 639,187,386 of record CM038670.1, on the reverse strand, counting down.
CTTCTTCTTTCAGTCGGAGTGCTGCCCAAATTATATCAATTCTTCCTCTCTCATCTTGTTTTAACCGGAGTGGTTTCGAATTCTATCTTTTCCATTAAACTCTTGATTCATGTCTTTGCAACCTTCAAGTTCTCGTAATGTTCCTTGTTCCTCTTTTCTAAGGATTGTTTGCAATCTCGTTCATCTCTGTTGTACTCTTTCTTTTAAATTGTTCAACATCTCAAGGTTCTTTGGTTTCACTCGTTTGTCAAAGAAGCAACTTAGTTTTACCTCTTCTTTTCCTCTTTCGTTTCCCTCCGGTGCCATCATAGATCTCGGGATGAGATCCTCTCGTAGTGGTGGAGTGTTGTAACGCCCCGGATACAACTTTCCATATTCGTAACTCCAACTCTTGCCTTTTCCGGAAATGCGATATGTTATTTCCTCCGTGGTTGGGTTTTTGTCTGTTGTTTTGCATTGTGTTCATGTCATGCATCTCATCTCATAGCATCATGCGCATTGCATCTGCATGTTTTCATAAAACTCGTAGCCGTCAGAGTTGCCCTTTCTCTCTTTGTCTCTGTTGACCATTTGTCAGACCCTTGTCTTTGTCGACCTCTCTCAGACCCCTCCCGTGCGTCCGAAACTTGCCCGAACCCGAACCGCTCAGTCATCACCGATGGATCCGGATCGTCCCCAAACATCTATAAAACATCTCCATTTTCTTATTTGGACCCCCTAGCCTATTTTTCTCGACCGCCCAATTCCGATCGGACGTACCGAGTTAATCCCAACCCTAATCCTCTGCTATATAAATCAGTCCAAACCCTAGACTAGGCAGTCCCATCAATCATTTCCTCCCCGCCGCCACAAAAACCTCCACCTTGTCTCCTCTTTGTTTTCCCCTCGGGATCAACAGCGAGCAAATCAACAGCCTCATCTTGCCCGATCCAATCCTCCAACCAGAACCCGCCCCCGATCCAGATCCTCTCTCGCCCTCAGACCACCTCCCTCGATTTGCGCCGCCGCCCAACCACTCCCTCCAACCAGGCCCCGAGCAACCGAGCTCCCCTAGCCGAGCTCCCTCCTCCATCGCCCGAACAACCAGTAGGTCGCCGCACTTCTCATCCGTCCCTCCTCCCTCTAGTTCTCTCCCTCGTCTCTCATGCCTCTCCCTCTCTGTACCAGGAACAACCATGGTTGGCCGCAGCTCCCTCGCCGCCGTTTGCACCAGGCCAGCCGGGCGACGGACGGATCCGTCCTCCCGCGTCCATCCCCGCGTCCCGCTCGTCCCGGAGCTCCCCTGCTTCGCCAAGTCAGTGGCCGCTGCCTTGCCTTGTCGCCGGAGCCCTGCAGGTAGCGCGCCCGTTGCCCTCGCCTTCTCTCTTCTTCCCCTTTCCGTTCTGCTTCTCTGAATATCTCTGTCCTTGCCTCGAATAGGAGCATCAGCCAGCGCCACCATCATCAGAGATGGGCTCCCGCCGGCCGGATCCGACGCCCTGGAGACCCGCGCCCCGCCAGACCTCCTTCCTCCGCCCAAGTCCCTCGAACCGCCGTCCGGAGCCCACCTCCTTGCTGTCCCCGGTGTCGTCGCGCACCTGCTTCCTCTGCTTCAAGGACGATTGCAGCGCCAAGTCCCGCTCGATTCAGCCGCTCCGGTTACCGCGCCTCTGCTTCCAGATCCCCGGCCCAGCGCGCCTCCTCACCGAGCCCGCACTGCCTCAGCCGCCTTCACCGAACGGGCTGAAGCCCATGGGTGAGCAGCCCCCTCCAGTTTCCCCCTCCTGTACACTATCGGGCCAACCAGTTTCGGCCCGCATGCGTTTTTTTACCTGACCTGCGAATTTACTAATTATCCAGTGAATTACTGTTTTACAGAAAAACCCTAAGCATCATGCATATAATAACTCATGAACTATGCATCATATGTAAATATTTTATATATGAAAAATGCTTAGAATTTTATCTAGTTTCATAATGTGGTGCTCTCATCCATGTTTAATATGTTTAACTTGCTGTTTGTTTAATTTTGCTCAAATGCCATGTTAAAATGATTTATTTCATAACTAAATAACCGGAGCTCGGTTTTAAATAAACTTTATATGTAAATGGGGTAGAAAAATGCATAGATTAACTTGTTGCACTTTATTTTCCTGTTTAACAACAATAAAATATGTTTTAGGGCAGAACAGTACCAAATTCGAAATATGCATATGGGGTTTTTCCGGAATTGTTGTTTCTTATTTCCGGCCTCATTTAAACTTGCCTAAATAGTTAGTTTACTTATGCTTCACATCTTGCCATGTTTAACAACATTTAATATTGTTGAGTACCTAAACGAGATTGAACTAAATATGTCAATGTGGTGTTTTTTCAATATGCAACTCGTTGCATATTGAGCTCCACTTAACTTGTAGTATTGTTTGTTGCACTTTGCCATGCCATGCCTATTTAAACCGGACATGCATCATACTTGATTGTGCATCGTGCCATGTTTATGCTTGTGCATTTACCCTGTTGTTTGTTTCTTTCCAGTGTTGCTTCTTAGTTCCGGTAATGTTGCGATTGTGAGGACTCGTTCGACTACTCCCGTTCGTCTTCTTCATGGACTCGTTCTTCTTCCTAGCGGGATTTCAGGCAAGATGACCGTCACCTTGGATCTCAATACTATCATTGCTATGCTAGTTGCTTCGTTCTATCGCTATGCTGCGTTACCTACCACTTGCTTTTCAAGCCTCCCAAATTGCCATGAACCTCTAACCTGTTGTCACCCTTCCCAGCAAACCGTTGTTTGGCTATGTTACTGCTTTGCTCAGCCCGTCTTATAGCGTTGCTAGTTGCAGGTGAGATGAAGATTGCTCCATGTTGGATTATGTCTATATTGGGATATCACAATATCTCTTATATTATCAATGCATCTATATACTTGGTAAAGGGTGGAAGGCTCGGCCTTATGCCTGGTGTTTTGTTCCACTCTTGCCGCCCTAGTTTCCGTTATATCGGTATTATGTTCCCGGATTTTGCGTCCCTAACGCGGTTGGGTGATTTATGGGACCCCCTTGACAGTTCGCTTTGAATAAGACTCCTCCAGCGAGGCCCAACCGTGGTTTTACATTTGCATCACCTAGCCTTTTTTCCCTTGGGAGTCGCGCATCCCGAGGGTCATCTTATTTTAACCCCCCCGGGCCAGTGCTTGTCTAAGCGTTGGTCCAAACTAGAGCACCGTGCGGGACCATCCCTTGGCAACTTGGGTACATGTACGTGCGACTCCTATCCGGTGTGTCCTGAGAACGAGGTACATGCGACTCCTATCGGGATTGTCGACACATCGGGCGGTCTTGCTGGTCTTGTTTTACCATTGTAGAAATGTCTTGTAAACGGGATTCCGAGACTGATCGGGTCTTCCCGGGAGAAGGAATATCCTTCGTTGATCGCGAGAGCTTATCATGGCCTAAGTTGGGACACCCCTGCAGGGTTTGAACTTTGGAAAGTCGTGCCCGCGGTTATGTGGCAGATGGGAATTTGTTAATATCCGGTTGTAGTAAACTTGAAGTAAACTCTTCTAAAATACACCAACCGTAAAGCGTAACCGTGAGTGTCTCTTTTCGGGGTTGATCGAGAGGAGAACACGGTTTCTGGGTTATGTCTGACATAAGTAGGAGTTCAGGATCACTTCTTGATCATTACTAGTTGACGACCGCTTGCTTTGCTTCTCTTCTCGCTCTTATTTGCGTAAGCTAGCCACCATACATTGCTTAGTCGCTGCGGCAACCTCACCACTTTACCCCTTCCTTACCCCCTTAAGCTTTGCTAGTCTTGATACCCATGGTAATGGGATTGCTGAGTCCTCGTGGCTCACAGATTACTACAACACCAGTTGCAGGTACAGGTTATGCGATGCTCATGACGTGAGAGCGATGTTTATTTTTATTGGAGTTCTTCTTCTGCTTCTTCTTTGATTGAGGGATAGGTTCCTGGTCGGCAGCCTGGGCTAGCAGGGTGGATATTATTTGAGTTTCTGTTTATGTTCCATCCGTAGTCGGATGTTGATCTTGTACTTGATGTATTGTTGTATTCATGTGGCTTTGTATGTATTGGATGTATCCCCACTATTATGTAATGTTGATGTAATGATATCCACCTTGCAAAAGCGTCTTCAAGATGCGCTTCTATCCTTGGTGGGACCTTCGAGTTTCTTTAGGATAGGGTCGCATCTTGGGCGTGACATGGGCCACGCTTGTCAGGAGCGGGCGTGGCAGCTGTCCCGACTGGACGCCCGGAAATGAGAGAATGCACCGACTCTCACGGCTAAATCGTACACTACACACCATCTCTTTGTAGGAGTAGGTCGGTGTGTCGCTCTCTCTAACACACACATGATGTTAAACACACACACACACACATACACATACACACACACACACACACAGGTTCATAGAATAGGAATATCGTGCGAGTGCGAAGCCACGGGAAGTGAGATACAAATGGAGTATGTACAAGAAGAGAAGAGGTGAAGAATAGTCCATCAAACCTGGACTGAAGAGTAGTACTCCCTCTGTCTAGGTGTTAAGTCATCTTACGAAAATCAGATATTCCCAAAATGTTTAGGCGTCGTCCATTAACTTCGTATATCAATCCCCTCCTGGCCTCGTTGCTAGCGAGCGTTGTTACTTAGGGAGCGTTTGGATCCATAGCAAGAATAGTTATTGCCTAGCCGGGCAAGGTTAGGCGTTTGGAACTGTTAAAACATGTTAGCTTTTGTGGGCCAGCTAGCTTGAGTGGGATAGAAAAACCTTGCTAGCTCAGCCAAATCGGCTCGCTTCCGACGGCAAACTTCGCGCACGGAAAAATCGGCGACCCACTCATGACAACGATTTTCATGGGTGTCGGTGTCAAAACCGGTGGATCTCGGGTAGGGGGTCCCGAACTGTGCGTCTAGGCGGATTGTAACAGGAGACAAGGGACACGATGTTTTTACCCAGGTTCGGGCCCTCTCGATGGAGGTAAAACCCTACTCACCGCTTGATTAATATTGATGATATGGGTAGTACAAGAGTAGATCTACCACGAGATCGGAGAGGCTAAACCCTAGAAGCTAGCCTATGGTATGATTGTTGTTCGTCCCTACGGACTAAAACCCTCCGGTTTATATAGACACCGGATAGGGTTAGGGTTACACAGAGTTGGTTACAACGGTAGGAGATCTACATATCCGTATCGCCAAGCTTGCCTTCCACGCCAAGGAAAGTCCCATCCGTACATGGGACAAAGTCTTCAATCTTGTATCTTCATAGTCCAGGAGTCCGGCCAACGGTGATAGTTCAGCTATCCGGACACCCCCTAATCCAGGACTCCCTCAGTAGCTCCTGAACCAGGCTTCAATGACGACAAATCCGGCGCGCATATTGTCTTCGGCATTGCAAGGCAGGTTCCTCCTCCGAATACTTCATAGAAGATTTTGAACACAAGGATTGTGTCCGGCTCTGCAAAATAAGTTCCACATACCACCGTAGAGAGAATAACCTTTGCACAGATCTGCTGACGTATTCCGCGGCGTGACATCACACTACGGCCAGGCCTTTATACGAATTGTTTTTACTGTTCCACCTCAGCGCGTTTAGCGAGGCGGTTTCCTTGGCACGTCTTATCAGAGCGGAGATCGTGCTCCCTTATTCCAGGATTCCCATCAATATGGACGTGGTTAACCCAACCGCGCCATTGATTACGGTGCTTGGGAGATAAGCGAGTTTTACCAGGCTGGCAGGGAACGCATAGCTTCGTCCGTCCATATAAGGGGATAAGGATCCACCTTTTAACCTACGCCTTCTTCGTCCTTTGCTCATCCATTTCCACGCACTCAAGCTCCAGCGCCCAAGTCCGCACATCCCTCCTCAACCTTCTCCAGCCATGTCCGGAGCGGGAGGCAAGTGGATGGTCTCCTCCGTCACGGAGGGACAAGTCAAAAAGCTGTGGAAGGCCGGATACTTGTCTAGCGACATCACAAGACCGCTCCCCGACGAGGGCAGCTCATTCCCACCCCTGTGCCCCATGAGAGGGTGGTGTTCCTCACCCACTTCCTCCATGGACTAGGTTTTCCACTTCACCCATTTGTCCTGGGGGCTCATGTTCTACTACGGCCTGGATTTCCATGATCGGCCCCGAATTTCTTCCTCAACATCTCGGCGTTCATCGTCAGGTGCGAGGCCTTTCTTCATCCAGCCCCACTTTGGCTTATGGCTGAAGACCTTCAATGTCAAGCCGAAGGTAGTGGGCGGCCGCCAAGCGGAGTGCGGAGGTGCCATGGTTGGCAAGATGGCCAAAGTCCTATGGCTCGAGGTCTCCTTTGTGGAGACCGTGAATGGGTGGCAATCGGGGTGGTTCTACATCACCGAGCCGCGCGAACATAAATGGGTAGCGGCCCCCGAATTCAAATCTGGTTTCCCTACACGGCTCACCTATTGGAAAGAGACGGGCCTGACGTGGGGTAATCCGGAAGAGCTGACCAGACTCCAAACCTGCATGCAAACCCTGGTGGACAAGAATCTCAGGCTTGTCAATGTAGTACAGGTTATGCTCATCCGCCGGCTCCTCCCATGCCAACAACGGGCCTTCAAATTGTGGGAGTTCGATCCAGCACAGCACCAAACTCTGAAAAGGCTCTTCGACACTACGTACGAAGATGCCTGGAAGGTGCTGTTCAAGGGCGCCAAGGCTCCCACATCCGCCATCAAGATCGGGATTCAGCTCGCAGCGCCAAGCTACCGAGGTAAGCTATTTTACCCTTTACGGGACTCTTGTTTTTCATAGTTTGACTCTATGTGGGATCTAAACTCCCTTACCTTTGATAGGACTGGCGTTACACGTCCGGGCAGGTTAACTGTCCGGCTCCCTTGCCAGAAGACCCAGCAGACGCCCGCTTGACGGCCAGCCGGGGCTCCGGCACCTCACGTGGTGCCGGAGAAGAAGGCCAAGAAGAAGGCCACGGGGACTCGAAGGAGCGCCCGACGCCAGGTGTTGTCGGACTCATCGTCCGACGACTCTGAGGCGGAATCCTCCCCTGAGGACGAGGAGGAGGAAAAAGAAGCCTCTCCCCGGTGGGGGGAGAGAAGAAAAGGAAGGACGCCCCGACTGGGGACGCCGGAGGGTTCAAGAAAGGAAGGACCCTTCCTCCGTACTTCTCCACCAACGCCGACAACGACGAGGAGGAGTGGCCACCAAGGGCCAAGCCCCTGGCGAGATCGTAAGTGTCCGGACTCCGGAATAGCTCATGACTTTTTATTTGTCGCATAGTGTCTTCTAACACCGAATATAACCATGTAGCCCGCCCAAGGACGAGCTCGCCGCTTCGTCGAGCGGCTCCCTGGATTCGTCGGATGTGAATAGCACTTCACTTCCGACCGCCTCCTCTCCTCGTGATGCAGACGATTTAATCGCAGCGGAGTCCCAAAAGGCCCAGCCAGAGGAGGTGGTCTCGAGGCGCCGCAAGGCGACCTCCCGGACTCCGGGCGCAAAGGCGAAACCCCGAGGGCTCTAAGTCCGCCCTGTGCGGACTCCGTCCGAACCTTCAAAGTGGTTCCAAGTCCAGCAAGCGCCCCTTCGTAAGAAGGGCAAGATCGCGACGCCGGTGACCTCCGTCCATCCGGAGGCACCGGATAGCTTGCCGGAGGCGCTTAACGGCGCCTCCATCGACGAGGAGCGCCAGCCTTTGTTATGAGTGTGGTGATCCAGAAAGTTCACCGCCAAGAGCGGGCTGGACTGAAGCTGTACCAAGCCTTCTAACGGGCTTTGAGGTAAGTTTAGAATATGTAAAAATATTACCGCATAGACGGTAGCCCACGATGCTTAGTTCGGTGTTCGGAAAGAAAAGCCGACTGAGGATCTAAAAAGATATACGCAGGAGTCTAACATAAGTATGTCAATATGGGAATGCGAAGCTGCGCCTGCCGACCTCTGCCCACCTTGTTGCGGAGGTCAATGCATTGAAGCAGAGCCTCGAGCGGTCCGAGAACGAGCTCGGCCTTGCCAAGAAGCAACTCGAGGACAAGGAAGGTAAGTAATACCTTATTAAAGTAATACCTTATAGAAAGGATTTTGTTGCAAAAATGACAGGACTAACGTGGGTATTGTAGGGGCCATGAACGAGGTGGCGACCCTGAAGGAAGCGTTGTCCATGGCCGAAAGCAAAGCGGCCGCGGAGCGCACCGAGCGAGAGAAGCAGGAGGCGCGGGTGGCGGAGGTGCGGCAAGAGCCTGTGCTCTCGTGGAAAAACACGAGTTTGGAGCGTGACTCAAGACTCGAGAGTCCGAGCTCGCCTTTGCTCTTGAGAGTGCCAAAGCCGCTAAGGCCGAAGCCCAAAAAGCCCTCCAGAAATTGAATCATTAAAGAAGATAGCGGCGGTAAGGCATTCTTTATGCAAAGCAAGCATGTGAAAGTGAATTATCTATTACTTACCCGAATCCGGAGCTCTCCAGAGCATTCGCAGATCTGCCCCTGTAGTGTCCGATGTCGCCGCTGCTTCTACCGCGACGTGGAGGGAGCTCGACGGAAAGGTGTTCTCGGGTCTCAAGATATCTTTGAGGTCGGACATCCGGTGCCCTGAAGCGACCAAATGAAGCAGCTGGTCGAGCTCCACAAGGTCGCCGAACAGGCCATGAAGGGCCCTCATAGTTCGGCTGTGGCCTCTGAAGCCATGCACAGAGCTACTCCGGGCTAGTGCGGCGGTGGTGGACGCATGTCCATGGATTGAAGTCATCAAGCGCCTCCGTCTCGCATTGAAGGTGCCTGTCGGGCCCTTGCCCGCTAAAGTGCACTAGGGCAAGATGGATGCCGAGAAGCTTGTGACGGACGGCCACCGCCGGGCAAGGAGCATCGCAAGCCCGAAATGTACTATGAGGGCGTCCTGAAGGGTGCCTGCCTTATAGCGGGGGAATGCTCCAAAGATGTAATTTTTTAATAGACTCGCATTTGTTATCCTGTACGTTGAAAACTTGTTCATATGCGCTAAGCAATGCTTGTGAATTTAAAATATTACCTTCTGTGCGGTCGTTTATCAAATTTGAGACATGGCAAGTCATTGGCTTCAGCCCCCATGCCACGAGTGCTGGGGTGTTCGGGATAAACTTGAGCGCTCTTGTTCCCATTCTTGGGTCCTTCAAGGGAGGCGCTCAACACAACGAACAAGGCAACCGGACTATAGTGCTTGAACACTCTCACTTAGCCATAGAATTCTATAATTTTAAATTTCAGTGAAGCCCCTAGTATTCGGAAGACCGAGTTCGGGCGCTATCCACGCCTTTGGCCGGACAATGCCGACCCTCTCACTCTAAGCGGCATAAGTCTTTAGGGACCCGAAAAAACCTCTCGAATAGCGACCAGCTCTCGCCTCTATCATGACGGTCGGTTTTAGTTTTCCCCACCGAGGTGCTCAACCCAGCTCAACCAGGCACAATCACAAAGTGGTTCTCCCAGCGCTACCTTAGCCGATATAACGAACGAAGGTACCAAAACATGGGAGCCGGGCAAACCCAACTATTGACCCAAGACATGATTCGAGCCGATGCATATAATGCTATAAGTTCGGGTGCCGCACTTGTGAAAGTGTTCGGACTTATCACACCATATTTTTGGGGTACTTAAGCCCTCGGTGCATTGTCCGTACTAAAGTGTACGGGTGCAACATGTCATGAATGAACATATATATAGATAAAGAAAGGAGTGCAATAATAGGCAAAAGCTATGTATTGTTTATTCAAAAAGGTACCGGAATGAAAGCGAACGCATAAATAGTGCGATAAGCAAGGGATGGGACTATTTAACATGTCCCCTCCAGGTAAGCTGCGGGATGGTATGTAAAAAGGTATAATGCTCGTGGTAGAGACCACCGGACACTCGACGAAGCTTTTTCGCTTCACTCATTGTTGCATCGTGAGTTCGGCAATTCTAGTGCCGGACAGGGCTTCTGGAAAACGGAGTCCTGAAAGTAAGAGAAAAGAAGAAAGAAAAAGAATGACACAATCGGGAGCCCCTGGTGCGGTTGATCCGCGTTCTGGGCGTGCCGTGGTCGTGCCCCTCCCCTTATGCCCATGGTATCTCCAGAGCGTAGTTATGTACGCGTAGTACTGGCTTCGCAATTTCGCGAGGGCTGGGGTGGGGGCTGGATTGCTACGCGTGCTCGGATCGTTCCAGACGGTCTTGTTGTAGGTTACTCCGGGCGCGCTTGACGGTGTCTGGGCATTTAGTAGCCGGACTCGAGAATTGCTGTGAGAGGCTGCTTTGCACCTCCGCCGCGAGGGCAGCCGTATGCTCCTCCGTTCGGAGAGAGCGTTCGGTGTTTCCGTTGACCGTGATTACTCCTCGAGGGCTTGGCATCTTGAGCTTGAGGTATGCGTAGTGCGGCACCGCATTGAACTTTGCAAATGCGGTTCGTCCAAGCAAAGGCGTGATAGCCGCTGGAACGGGACTATGTCGAAGATTAACTCTTCGCTTCGGAAGTTATAAGGGGATCCGAAGACCACTTCGAGTGTAACTGAGCCTGTAAAATTGGCCTCTACACCTGGTATGACGCCTTTAAAGGTCGTCTTTGTGGGTTTAATCCTTGAGGGGTCTATGCCCATTTTGTGCACTGTATCCTGATAGAGCAGGTTCAGGCTACTACCGCCGTCCATCAGGACTCTAGTGAGGTGAAATCCGTCGATGTCGGGGGTTGGGTGCGACATATGCCAAAGGATGGCTTATCATGGTGGGGGCGAGTAGAACATCGCCGGTGCCTGGAAACGGGATGAGGCGAAGGCATGCTCGCTGGCGGATCTTACCCAGCGTCAGGGCTCTCCGTGGAGATAATACCCCTACTGCTGCTCTGCGGGGTCTCCGCATGATCACTATGGCAAAGTGGGTACAAGGTTGCTCCTTGAGCTATTCGGGGTGAGGAAAGAGAGGGGCACGGCTAGCTCTTCTCTTCCGTCTATGTGTGTCTAAAACTATTTGGGTCCAACCTCTTGCATGGGTGCCCCGGGGGGTTTATATAGGCCTACCCCCCGGGGGTACAATGGTAATCCGGCTGGGCGCGGGTCCCAGCCGTCTGTCTCTTAGGTCGCCGTCTTCTCCGCCGACTGCTGGGGCCCGCAGACTAGTGGGCCCCACCGACGGCCCAGCATGGGGCCGATGGGCCTTGTCCGCCGCGGGCGGGTCTTGCCGGCTGCGGATTACTGTAGTAGCGCCTCTAATGACGCCAGCTTGGTCATGGGGTCATGGCAACAGCGCTGCCGCCTGACGGGCGATCACTGTTGCCATTGCCTGTCTCGTCTGGTTAATGGCGTGCGGGCCCGTGGGAGGGGCCGACCAACTCCTGGGGGCCGACTCCCCACGGGTCCGTCTTCCGGCGCTCTCACCGTCTCCCGCACCCCCGCCGACAGGCGGGTCCCGCCGTCTCTGGGTCGTACAGAAAGGCCATCGTGGGTACAGGGATCTGCCCACGGGGCTGATGTCAGGGCTGGCGTGGCAACAGTGCCGCACCGGACGGAGATCTCCGTCAAGACGGCGCGATCAGGTCCATGCCCGCCGTGAACTGGGGCAGGATGGGCCGCTGAGGCCACACCCCATCCCGCCCGCAATTGCGTAGGCAGGAGGTGGTTGGAGTCGCGGGCCGACTCCCCATAGCCGGCTTCTCTGGAAACCGCCAGTTGGAGTCGGCTCATCTCGAGGCCGTCTCTGGACTCTTGGGAGGGCAGTCAGCGGCTCTGCCGACTCTCGAAGCGGCTCTTCGCCTTGGGATCTTGAGGGCTAAGCCTGCCCGATGTCTTGAAAGGTCCAGGCTCGGGTTTGCCTACCCGTGGCCCAGTACTCCGACAGGAGTCCCCGAAGCTGGTGAGGCGCCGAGGTCAACATGTCGAGGAGCCTCAACAGTTTCATCCCCTCTGATGGAAGAACCTGGGCTTGGCTCGCCGTCTTTCTCTAGGCCGACTAGCTGGACTCGTACTCGCAGGAGGCCGTCTTGCTCCTCCAAGGGTTGAAGGTCGTGGCGGGATCCAGGCAGCGTGCCTGATAAGCTTCCAGGCTGCTGCCCGTTGCGGGCCCGTCGCGTGACGCCACGCGGCAGGGTCAGTCTGCCCACCCACGCGCGCGACGAGACAGGCCTGTCAGGCGGGGCCCGCCACTACCGCGCCTCGGCGCACGAGCGGATCTGTCGCGGCCGCGCGGGCGGTTGGGGTTCCCACGTCGTTACTGCACGCAGTAACTTCGTGGGTTAAATCGTGGGGGGCGTGGGGTACTGGGCGCAGTTAATCCCACGCCCGCCCCATCGGCTTCTCAGCCCGTGAGCCTATAAGTAGGCGGGAGGAGGGGGGCGGCGAAGCACGCGCACCCATCTCCCCGCTTCCCCCGCTTCCTCTTGCTCCTTCTTCTTCTTCTTGCTGCCGCCGCGCCGAACCACGCCACGCCGCGGAGATGAGCTCTTCCTCCGCCGCTGCGCCTCCCGCCGCGCGCTCCAGCGTGTGGGACGGCTCCGAGGTGGACGACGACCAAATAGAGTTCCTCCGCCAGACGCGCCGCATCCCCGGGAAGAGCCTAGTGCGGACCGGTGCCGCGCCGGCGGGTGAAATATCGCCGGCGCCGGAGGAGGGCGAGCGGGTCGTATTCCGCTCGCACCTCATGCGCGGTCTAGGGCTGCCGGCGAGCGGCTTCTTCCGCGCCTTCTTGGAGTTTCACGGGCTCCAGCCGCACCACCTCACTCCGAATACGGTGGTGCTGCTGGCTGCCTTCGCTGCCTTGTGCGAGGCTTCCTCGGCGTTCTCCCCACCATCGAGCCGTGGGGGAATTCTTCGATCAAGCTCGGCACGCACATCGCCGGCGTGCCGGCTCTGTGCGGCACCTTCATCGCGATGCGGAGGCCGGTGGGCGACAACCCTTTCCCCGCCATCCCGCTGATCAAGTCGGTGAAGATGTGGCAGCGATCCTACTTCTACGTGAAGAACGTCGCTCCGGAAGGCGACTGGGTCAATCTGCCGCTTTACGAAGCCGGCGTATTGGCGGGGCGGCTTCCCAGCTGGTCCCATTGGGCCAGCACGCTGACTCCTGCGGGCGCCGCCGCCGTCGCGCGACTCAGTCTTGGCCGACGATCGGAGGGCCCGACTGGGCCGACTGCTGGCCACCTTCGTGGCGCCAACGAGTCCTTCGCTCCAAGGCCGACCTCATCTGATCTCGCCGATGAGCGCCACCGGACCCCGCCGGTCAGGTGCTCAAAGGACATGCCCCACGCGAAGGTGGCGGACACATTGAACTTCATGGCGAACTGCAATCTTACGGCGGATTGGCAGTTCGGCAAGGAGCCATACTCGCGCGCCAACCCCGCACCTGTGGTAAGTCATCTTTTTTCCTCTTCTGTTTTCTTTTTCAGCCGAATCCGACTTCTTATCTTTTTTGGTTTTTTCGAGTCAGAACCCCCTCATGCAGCCCTCGGCACCATGGGGCCGCCTGCGTGAGTTCGCCCCCGGATCGGGCGGAGAGCGACGCCAACGACTGACTTGGGGGCGGCGGCGATGGAGGCCGACGCCGAAGGAGGGGGAGGAGGAGGGTCTGACGACTTCAGGCCCTCGGCTACCTTCGCCGACTGGCCTGAAGATGATGGCGAGGGGGAAGTCATCCCCCGCCGCCAACCGGAGGTCGGCCAGCTGGGCGCGAGTTCCTCCGCCGGCTTGGGTGGTCGAGGCGACGCGAAGAAGCGCCGGGCCGGGCCGAGCTCGCCAGGCGGCCGGCCGAAGAAGTTTAAGGGGAAGGCCACCGCGACTGAGGGAGTCCTGGACAAGGGGGTGTCCGGATAGCCGAACTATCATCTTTGGCCGGACTCCTAGACTATGAAGATACAAGATTGAAGACTTCGTCCCGTGTCCGGATAGGACTTTCCTTGGCGTGGAAGGCAAGCTTGGTGATACGGATATGTAGATCTCCTACCATTGTAACCGACTCATGTAACCCTAACCCTATTCGGTGTCTATATAAACCGAAGGGTTTTAGTCCGTAGGGCGAACAACAATCATACCATAGGCTAGCTTCTAGGGTTTAGCCTCTGATCTCGTGGTAGATCTATTCTTGTACTACCCATATCATCAATATTAATCAAGCAGGAGTAGGGTATTACCTCCATCGAGAGGGCCCGAACCTGGGTAAAAACATCGTGTCCCTTGTGTCCTCTTACCATCCGCCTAGACGCACAGTTCGGGACCCCCTACCCGAGATCCGCCGGTTTTGACACCGACAGCGACCAAGCGGGAAGAGGCGGTCGCGAAGGCTAACCGCTTCCGCAAGGAAGTGAAAAAGCCGCCTCTGGTCTCCGCGTCAGTGCTTCTACTTTGTCTTGTTTTCTTCTGGTTCATCTTGTCCAAATCTTTATATGTCTTCTTCGCATCATGGCTCCCCTTACTTTAGAGTGGGTCGCCGCCGCCTCTGTCATGGGGTCGGCAGAGATGTCCGCCAATACTCGGCGGATTGACCCCGCCGCCGACCTCCGGGAGGCGACGAGCTTAACGCTGCAGGAGAAGCGACGAGGAGGAGGCCGCCTGTCTAGAGAAGGCGGAGGCCGAGAAGGCGGCGGCTTCAGCCCGAAGGAAGGAGGAGGAGGCCGCCGCCACAGTTTGCTGCAAGCCGAGGAGGCCGCGCGCCTCCAATCGGCGCTGCTCGTCACCCCGCTGAGCTCCGCGCCGCCGCCGCCGGAGTTCACGGGGCAGACGGAGGGAGCCGGCACCGAGTTCCCCGTCATGGAGAGGGAAGGCAGCGAGACCTCCCTGTCGAACGCACGTGCCGCTTCGCCGCCTCCGCCGCCGTCGAGCGCCATGAGGTAAACAGCGGCGGAACTGCCGGTGCCGCCGGCGAAGACGAAGCCGGGCAAGCTGCTCCTTCAAGTCGCCGCCAAATACCGCCCGTCTTGAGAAGGCGACTTGACACCACGCCTTGGAGACCGGCGCCGCCCGGCTTGGCCATTCCGGATGCCGAGGCAACAAGCACCGCGCCCATTGGAGTGGGTGCGAGGGCTGCGGGCCCGCTGAACCAGCGCTTCGACGGGCGTTGATGGTTGCGGTTAAAGGCGACGCCATCTGTGAATCGTATGCCAAGCGCGCCATTTTACGTCGCGAACCGCCCGTCTTGGTGTATGCTTCTTCTTTGAATTTTTCCTTGTTCTTCTCTGTGGGGGCGCGCCAGCGCACCCACTGGGTGTAGTCCCCGAGTTTCGGGCCGGCTGCTGAGCAGGCGGCTCGGAACTCTATCTGTCGATTTCCAAATTTTTACCTTTGTCTGAAATGCTTATCGCAGGAGTATCACAACCTCCGCGCCACTGCCTTCAACCGCAATGTTGAGGAGCTGGGCAAGCGGACCGCCTACTTGTCGAGGAGCCGGGGTGAGTCTTCTTTCTTCTTCACGGGGGCACGCTGGCGCACCCGCGGGCTGTAGTCCCCGAGATTGAGCCGATCACGAGCGTCGGGCCGGATCTTCCCTGGCGACCTTCTTAGTTGACGACTTAACGCCCTTTTCTTTTTATTCTTCGAGGCCAACGCCACTTTTCGACGGCAGCTGGGCGCAGTTTACACCGCCTTATGCGCCGCTTAAGGGGAGGAGTGCAGCAAGCTTCGCCGCAGAGCGCGACCGCTGCACGCAGCTGGCGGAGCAAAGGGAGCTGCTTAAGAAGGCGCAGGACGAGGCGGAGAAGAGAGAGAGGCTGCTCTCCTGGCCGAGTTCGAAAACGAGCGCTCCTCCTGGACCGACAAGGAGGCACAGCTGACCTCCGGCTTCCATGAAATCGAGGACATCGTCGACGGTGAGTTTTTTTACTTTCCTTCTTTGAGCCGCTGACTATTGGTCACGCTGACTCCTGGTTTTTTGACTTGCTTCTTTTTCGTCTTGGCAGACTTCTTCCCCGGCCATACGCAGGCGGCCAATCAAGCCATCGAGGCTGATCGCGAGGCGCGAAGGGCGAGTGGTGCTGAGATCGCTGCCAACGCCCCCCGGACCCTTGACGAGCAGCTTCTGAGCATTGAGGCTCGTCTGCAGCCGGCCCATCGGATGCTGCGCCGGCTTCAACGTGTCGGCGCCCACGCGATTGCTGCCCTATGGCCAGACATGCCGGTTCTGCGTACTCCCAGTCGGACTGCCGACTGGCTGGAGGTCGCGGCTGGCCGTCTTGAGGCTTGGAAGGGTTCCGCGTTCGGCCGAGCGCCAGCCTTGGAATTCGTCAAGGCGTGGTATCCAGGCTGGATCTCGACCGGGTTGGCCGCTGCTCGGTAGAGGCCCAGCGGAGCTGCCGGGCTGCGAAGACACACTGCCGGCGTGTGGCGGCGATCGCCGACTACACGGACACCAGCGTCTTCGTCTCGAACGGGCTGAGGGCGGCGGGAGGCGCCACGAGTGGTTGAGATGAACCCGGATTACGACGAGGACTTCATGGAGGTGATCGGCTCCAGCACCGAGGAGGAAGGCGAGGCGGAGGACGGAGATGAGACGGAGGCGCCAGAAGACGGAGCGGGCGACCAGCCTCAACTCGACCGCGACTCCAGCAACGAGCCGCGCCCGTCTGGGCTGGCTACCGCCGGAGATGATCAAACTGAGACCGCCCAGCCGGCCGCCCCGGCGCCTGACATCGCCGTCTCCTCCGGCCCTCCAAACCCGTCTGCCGCTTCCTAGGATGTTGTCTTGCCTTTATTTTATCTGCTTTGATAGTCTTTGAAAAACTTGTTAATTCGCACAATTCCACCACCATGGTGTATTTTTGAACTTCTTTCAAGATTCGGCCAAGGGCCTATGCTGTGTAAATATTATCCTAATTCTTTCTTTCCTTGCTCATTGCTCTTATGGCTCTTTCTTTTGCCGCCTTTCCTTAGTCGCCGCCTTGCCGTCGGGACAACCGCTCATGGATCGCCGTTTGGATCAAGTGCTTGGCTACTCTTGGGAAGGCAAGTACTTGGCCATTTTTTAGAGTTTTTTAAACAAGTTGGATAGAAAGAAGCAAGTCGACTACTTAAGAGTCGGTTTGCGAAGAGGGGCTGGGAGCTGGCTTAAGCTATGTTTATGCTTTGGGTCCTTAGCCATTTTTCGTGTGGGCTCCCATTCTTCCTTACTCCTACCCACCAAACAGTCGCTCTGCGAGCTGCGGCTTTTGACAGGAGACGGCTTTAGGCACCACACACTACTTGTCCGACTGCAGGGAGCATTTCATAGCGCATATGGCGAGTCCCAGGCCGACTAGTCGAACCCGGTGCCAAGCGGCATAACAAAGAGTAACATACTCAAAGGCATAATTCTTATCATACAGATAACAAAAGGGCAGTCCTCGAGCTCGTCTCGGGGGCCCAAGTCTTGCACTTTAACACAAAAGGTAGCGTGGTACATATGCATTTAATCAAAAATCTTCGGAGAAGATTTATGCGTTCCATGGCCGCCTCCGTGTCTTTGCCGAGTCGTCCTCTTGCGTTTGGGGCTTCGAGCATCGATCGGTAGTAGGAGTCGTTGCCCAGCACTTTGCTGATAATGAAGAGGCCTTCCCAAGGCGCCGACAGCTTGTGCTGGCCAGCTGTTCGCTGGATCAGCCGGAGCACAAGGTCACCCTCTTGGAAAGATCTCGGTGGCGGGCGTCGTTTTCTCCGACTCCCTCTCGGCTGCCAAGGCGGTCGCCGAGAGCCGGATGCTTGACGGGTGGCAGGGAGACTCGCCTTTCTCTGCGAGGAGGAGGAGGCAGATAGTCGTCCTGCCGCTCCACTGCTCTTGGGCGGCCGTCTTGGTCGCGCTCGATGGAGATGTGAGTCCGATTGTGGCTGACAGCCGGATCCTTGTTTTTTCTTCCACGGACACCGCCACCGGGCGTCGAGACGTCGCGCCTTGATCTCGGGCGGGAGGCAAGTCGTCGTTTTGTCGTCGCGGCGCCTCCGTCGCGGCAGCCGGCAAATCTGCTTGCGGCGGCAGCGTCGAGATCTCGGACACGCTCCGTCATCAGCGGCGCCTCGCCTCAAAGTTGTCCAGCTGTTCGCCGCCGCTGGGCGGCATGATGTTCTCATGGCGTGGCGTATGCATAGGCGATTGGCCCCGAACAGGTTGGTGATGGCTACGCTGCATTGCTGGACTACACCTAGGCGGGTTAGGCCCGGGCCGGGCGAAAGCGCCTACGCCATGATCCATCTCATGCTGGTAGGCTTCGACAAGCGTCTCATGCTTGCCGGCTTCGCGCTTCGAGGAGTCAAGGCGGCATGCCTCCAGCATCTTGGCGTCAGCGTCTTCCGGAATAGGCGCGGTCAGGTCTTGCAGAGCCGCATCGAGAGGGTCATGAGCTCCTTCACCGGAACGCTCGCCATGATCGATGACGAGCACTTCCGTGATGGTGCTTCCACCGCTCTCCGCGCGGGGGAGCGGCTCATCGTAGCCCACCACATTGGTGGGGAACGCGTCGAGCGACGCGGTGTCGGAGTCAACCAGCATCGGGTCGGTGGAGCCTACGGACTCCAGGTCCGTGGCAGGCTCGCCGGCGACGTGGAGTTGTTCGAGGAGGCCCGCAAGAAGGCTCTCGGGGCCGCCCGTGCATACGTCGGATGCAGGCTCGTCGGAGAGGCGAACCTCGCCGACAAGTTCGGCGAGGCAGCTGGCGCCAGAAGCGATCTCTCGGCGCCGTGCAGCGCGTCGGCGCAGACCCGTCCGGCGTGCGGCTGCTGCGCTTGCTGTGGAGGAAGGGTTCCCGTCGCAGCGTGTCTCCGGACGACGGTGCACCTAGCCCCATGGTGGGCGCCAAATGTCGGGGTTGGGTGCAACATATGCCAAAGGATGGCTTATCATGGTGGGGGCGAGTAGAACGTCGGCTGGTGCACAGAAGCAGGATGAGGCGAAGGCATGCTCACTGGCGGATCTTACCCAGCTTGTGGCTCTCCGTGGAGATAATACCCCCTACTCGCTCTGCGGGTCTCCGCATGATCACTATGGCAAAGTGGGTACAAGGTTGCTCCTTGAGCTGTTCGGGGTGACGAAGGAGAGGGGCATGGCTAGCTCTTCTCTTCCCTCTATGTGTGTCTAAAACTATTAGGGTCCAACCTCTTGCATGGGTGCCCCGGGGGTTTATATAGGCCTACCCCCCGGGGTACAATGGTAATCCTCGGCGCTGGTCCCACGTCTGTCTCTTAGGTCGCCGTCTTCTCCGCCGACTCGGGGCCCGCAGACCGCGGATTATCAGGGCCAGCATGGGGCCGACAGGCCTTATTCTGCATGGCCGGGTCTTGCCGGCTGCGGATTACTGTAGCCGCGCCTCTAATGACGCTAGCTTGGTCATGGGGTCATGGCAACAGCGCCGCCGCCTGACGGGCGATCACTGTTGCCATTCCCTGTCTCGTCTGGTTAATGGCGTGCGGGCCCGTGGGAGGGGCCGGCCGACTCCTGGGGGCCGACTCCCCACGGGTCCGTCTTCCGGCGCTCTCGCCGTCTCCTGCACTTCGCCGATAAGGCGGTCGCGCTGCCTCTCGGGTCGAGTAGACAAATCGTGGGTACAAGGATCTCGCCATCGGGCTGATGTCGAGGCGGCGTGGTAACGATGCGCGCCCGGACGGAGAGATCTCCGTCAATATGGCGCCGCGTGGCCATGCACGCCCTTTGTGAACGGAGCAGGGATGGGCCGCGCGGCGGCCACACCCCATCCCGCGTAATTGCGTGAGGCGGAGGTGGTTAGAAGTCGGGCCGACTCCCCATAGCCCGGCTTCTCTGGAAGCCGCCGGTTGGGAGTCGGCTCATCTCGAGGCCGTCTCGGACTCGGTGGGAGAAGCGATCGGCGGCTCACTGCCGACTCTCGGCGGCTCTTCGTCTTGGGATCTTGAGGGGCGCAGCCTGCCCCGATGTCTTGAAAGGTCCAGGGGCTCGGGTTTGCCTACCTGTGGCCCATTACTCCGACAGTCGATGATTGGGTCAAGAACCAATGCGGCGAATCCGCCGTGGCGGATGCTAGTGGGGTGGTCCCTTCGATCAAAGGTGACCGGGAAGGAGGACCATGGGTTGAACTTTGGGGCGACTGGCTCCATCGCATATACGTCCCTTAGCGCACGCTTCCGCTCCCTTTTGGGTATGTGGGTTGCGTATATCATGTTCACCGTCCGCACTTGTGGGGGGAAGCCCTTCTGTCCTCTATTGTTCGGCGGCCGGGGCTCCTCCTCGTCATTGCTATGCAGCCCCTTGTCACTGAGTTCGGCATTTAACTTGCTCATTGTTTGAAGACCCAACAATCCCTGTTGGTGTGGTTATTGGTTTTTCGGGGTGCCATGTATTTGGCACGAGCGATCGAGTATTCGGTCCAGATTGGGCGTGCCACAGTATTTCTTTTGAACGGCTTTTTTCCGCTGACCGGTTTAGAGCCTCCGAATCCGGCATTGGCTATCAGAGTTTCAAGCATTATCTCCGTTGATGCGGCGCTTGTGCTTATGCGACGCCGACCTGCCATTAATGTCCTTGGTATCCGAACTACCAGGGTTTTTGGTCAAGTTTTTACTACGAGCTAGCCATCTGTCCTCTCCCGCGCAAAAGCGGGTCATGAGTGTTGTGAGGGCTGCCATGGATTTCGGCTTTTCCTGTCCTAGGCGCCGGGCAAGCCACTCGTCGGATGTTATGTTTGAAGGCTGCAAGGGCCTCTGCATCCGGACAGTCAACGATTTGATTTTTCTTGGTTAGGAACCATGTCCAGAATTGTCTGGCCGATTCTTTTGGCTGCTGAATTATATGGCTGAGGTCATCGGCGTCTGGTGGACGCACATATGTGCCCTGGAAGTTATCAAGGAATGCGGCTTCCAGGTCCTCCCAACAACCAATTGATTCTGCTGGCAAGCTGTTAACGCAATGCCGAGCTGGTCCTTTAAGCTTGAGTGGGAGGTATTTGATGGCGTGTAGATCATCACCGCGGGCCATGTGGATGTGGAGGAGGTAGTCCTCGATCCAAACCGCAGGATCTGTTGTGCCATCGTATGATTCGATGTTTACGGGTTTGAAACCCTCGGGATTTGATGATCCATCACTTCGCCGTGAAGCATAGTGGGTGTGCGGCGCCTCAGATTGAGCTATATCACGACGCAGCTCAAATGAGCTTTGTCTAATGTGTTCGGCCCGGCCGGAATTGTTGTATCCGGCGTGACGGTTATCATCACGTGTCGTTGGGCGCCCACGCGATCCGTAGATCGATCTTGTTTGCCTTGCCTTGTCCTCCAATATGTCTCGCGGGTCTGGCGCGTTCCCCCGTGCCTTGGTACGAGCGACGTCGGGGTGCGGCTTAAATGGAGGGCCTAGAGGCCTCTCTGTCGCGGCCACGGGGTGGCCGGTCGGCCGCATCATGCGCTGGTGATGTAGGTTTTGGTGCTTCGTCCTCTAATTGGGGTAGTATCCTGCGTTTTGGGTATCTCTTGGAGGGGCGTTCGAGTTCGTACTCTTCGGCTGCAAGGACTTCAGTCCATCTGTCAGCTAGCAAGTCTTGGTCAGCTCTAAGTTGTTGCGGCTTTTTCTTGAGGCTGCTTGTCGTGGCCATAAGCCTGCGTTTGGAACGCTCCTGTTCGGCGGGATCCTCAGGCACGACAAGTTCGTCGTCGTCGAGGCTTTCCTCATCTTCGAAGGAAGGCATATAATTATCGTCCTCCACCTCCCTGTCTGCCGCTCTATCATGAGGGCTGGCTTCTCCCTCCTCCTGTGCTGAATCCTGCTGGAGGAGGTTGTCTTCGGCACCGTCCGGTGTTATTATCTCCCGTGCCGGAATCGCCGTTTTTGCTATGGCAGGATTTAGAGCGGCGCCGCTGACGCTGGCGCTTGGGCTGTTTCTTGGAGGGGTCATCCTCCGCTGTTCCATCGTCGTTCCCATCTTTTGGGATGTCCACCATGTATATGTCGTATGACGAGGTGGCCTTCCAAAGGCCCTCAGGCGCTGGTTCTTGAGTAAATCTCGACGCATCGCCGTCCATACCGTCGATGTCTTCGGAGTCGAAGTCGAGCATGTCGGTTAAATCATCGACAGTGGCTACAAAGTGGGTGGTGGGTGGGCGTTGAATTTCTTCGTCGTCCGCATCCCAACCTTCCTAACCATAGTCCGGCCAGGGCTCTCCTGATAAACAGATAGACTTTAGTGAATTCAGGAGGTCGCCAAAGGCGAAAGTCTTTGAAAGATGTCATGGCAGTGAACTCCATAACCGGCGCCCAATTGGATTCGATTGGCAGGGGCGCAGAGGGTTCGGAGTCCGGATAGGAGTCCGCACCTTGGGGTCACGGTCTTCGCAAAGGACAGGGATGGAGTTCGGCTCAATCGCCGTAGAGATCGTAGCCCCCGAGGCGGTGTCCAGCCACTCGTCCTCGATCAGCGGAGTCGGCTCTGAGCTAAGGGTCGGAGCGGATCTTGATGCGCCTCCGTGGTACCGCTCAGGCGTAGCTAGATCGTGCCCATCGAGACAAAGGCGGCGCTTATTGTGGCTCGAATCCGTCGAAGATCAAGTCTCTGCGGATGTCGCCCGTGTAGTTCAAACTCCCAAACCTGACCTGATGGCCAGGGGCGTAGCTTTCGATCTGCTCCAGATGGCCAAGTGAATTGGACCGCAGTGCAAAGCCGCCAAATACGAAGATCTGTCCGGGGAGAAAAATCTCGCCCTGGACCGCGTCGTTGTTGATGATCGAAGGAGCCATCGGGCCTAAGGATGACGACACAGAGGAACTCTCAATGAAAGCACCAATGTCGGTGTCAAAACCGGCGGGTCTCGGGTAGGGGGTCCCGAATCATGTGCGTCTAGGCGGATGGTAACAGGAGACAAGGGACACGATGTTTTACCTGTGTTCGGGCCCTCTCGATGGAGGTAAAACCCTACTCCCGCTTGATTAATATTGATGATATGGGTAGTACAAGAGTGGATCTACCACGAGATCGTAGAGGCTAAACCCTAGAAGCTAGCCTATGGTATGATTGTTGTTCGTCCCTACGGACTAAAACCCTCCGGTTTATATAGACACCGGATAGGGTTAGGTTACAAGTCGGTTACAACGGTAGGAGATCTACATATCCGTATCGCCAAGCTTGCCTTCCACGCCAAGGAAAGTCCCATCCGGACACGGGACAAAGTCTTCAATCTTGTATCTTAATAGTCCAGGAGTCCGGCCAACGGTGATAATTCGGCTATCCGGACACCCCCTTATCCAGGACTCCCTCAATGGGCAAGACTGGTAAGAAAAGGAACTAAAACGTTTGACCTGGCAAGGTTGGCAAAGCGAAAGCTGGCTAGCTGGGCTAGCCGAGCAATTTCCTTACTAAGCAATGTAACCAAACGCTCCCTTACTCTGCCTTTTTATTTCCCCCAGAAACCCAATGCATGGAGCGCAACTACGTGTTGATCAATCAACAAATCAAAGTCGGCTTGCATGCGAGTTAATACGTGGCCCTGCATGGTAGCTAAAACAGCATCTCTTAGTTGTTGTGATTAATTGTTGCATTTAGAGACAGAAATTAGGGCTTTGATTGGAGGAAGGACCGGTCAAGTTTCTCCTTCTCCTCCAATCTGCTTGCACCTTGGTGCTGTTTCACCTTCTAACATGACTTACACCTAGACGGAGGGAGTAGTACAAGATATCATGGCACCTTGTTGCGTCCTAGTGTTCACGAGCAGTAGTGAGATGTGTGAGGTAAGATACACCGCTGGCGCTTTTAATTTTTCTTATTAATTTGTTTGTTTCACCCTATGACTGGTGGGACCCAACATACTACATGGAGAGAGGTAAGGTGACTAAGACTGCATTATTTCTGTACTACCAACACTGCTTTAAATCACAAAAGACCTTACCACCAAAGCCACATGACACGATTATGATTTAAATTCCAATGACTCCCATGCAAAAAACACGGCATGCTTGTCACATGAATGCAGGAATGTATAAAAGGTTATTTTCCTCTCGTTAGACATAACGTGAGGGTGGTGTAGCTGGTTAGCCTGTTCACTCATCAAACTTGAGGTCTTGGGTTCGACAACCGCACTTGAGCTTAATTTTGTTTTTGTTCGACTTCTTTCTTCCACCCAATGACAGGTAGGCCCCGCATGACAGAGAGAGAGAAAGCGATTTGGGGCGGTGCCACGTATACGCTGCAGCCTCGGCACTTGTTTTCTAGGGTTTGCACTCTTCACACTCTCTCTCCACTATATATATACACGCTGGAGCCTCGGCGCTTGTAGTTGCTCTCTTCACACTCTCTCACCCTCTCCAGATCTAAACAAGAATTGTTGGCCTCTCTCTCTCTCCCCTCACTGCTGGTCAAAGAGCTGGCAGGATCCGTCCGTCAAGAAGGGAAGGAGGCTTAACGCTATCGTCGGCGGCGAGGAAGGGAATCCACTACCGGCGCAGCTGTTCTCTTTCACACAGCGGCTGCGCGGGAGGGCCTTCGACCCCTTCTTCCTTGTCGTCGTACATAGTGTGGGCCGAACGGCCTCCGGTCGCCCACCGAACCACACTTCAAGAACCCTAAGGTATAATTTACTTATTCCACATGCATTGCTCTAGCTGCATGTGGGCTTTTCCCGCTTCTGCACTCGAATTTAGGTGTTAGATCAAACAGGAAAGTAGTGGGGAAAGTTGTATAGCATGAATCTAGGACGTGGTTCAAAGAGGAAAGGAGGGGGGAAAGTTGTGGGGAAAGTTGTATAGCATGAATCTAGGACGTGGTTCAAAGAGGAAAGGAAGGGGAAAGTACTAGTACATACTGGCTATCCAGCACCTATGTTGGTCGAAAAGGGGAAACAAAGACTAACGCAGTACACACATCTATAACGAACTGAAGTTTTTGTTTTGGGGGACAAGGCTGTAGAGTTTGAGCAGGACTAGATTAGCTGCCCTCACATAGGGAAAGCTGTCTAAAGATAACAAAACTGGGACCAACACAAATATGCTCCTTGGTTGTTTGTTCTTTGTTACAACAGACTGTGCATCACCCCTTTATACATCGGTAGATGCACATGGTGCTGGTGCGTCCACTGTCCCGTGCAACTCTTTAGCTTTTGTTAATCTAAGGCCATGTTTGGTTAAAAAGTCCTAGGACTTTTTTTAGTCCCAACTAAAAAGTCCCTATTCCTACTTGGTTCCAGGGACTAAACATGGACTAGAGGTTATTAAATGACATGCTAAAAGACCATGTTACGCCTAGTAATGAACTAATAGAGATAAGGTGCAATGTCGAGCAGGGGAAACTGTTGGAAAAAGTCCCAAAAAGACTCTCCCTCAGGGTCTTCTTTCTTTAGTCCCAAATGCCCACTTTTAGTCCCTCCTGTTTGGTTTAGATGGGACTGAAAGGGACTTTTTTAGTCCCTACACAAAAAATTCCTTGTAAACAAACACCCTCTAATAATGCCGCTAGAAAATTGATGCAATGCCACAGTTAAAAGCAAATTACATGTTTAACTAATTTTATTGTTAATATAATCTCTCTGTTAATATGAATCGATGCCACCATTTGAGAAATGCTATTGTCTTGCTTTCTTTCCCATTTAGATAAGTTATATGCTTCTTTTTGTTGGCTTCTGTGTCATCCACCAATATTGACCACTAGTGTTTCCTTTGCACCTTTGTGTAAACAGGGTTATCTACTTCAGCTCGTTGCTATTGTGACCTTTTGTTGCACTGCACAAAACACTTTTGTTTTAAGAGTTTTTGTGCAGTTCAACCAAAATGTCACACCGACAATGTTGCTTGATTGCTTGATCTTAGTGGAACTGCACAAGAGGAGATCTGACTTCCTATCCGTGTTGGCAAATTTGGTTCAGATCTTCTTCTTGTGAGTTGTTTGAATTCCACGTCATGAGAGGTTAGTACTAGCCTTCTTTCACATGATTGTGCAGTGTGCTTTCATATGTTGTGCTACTTATACGTTAATGTTGCTTGATTGTAGTGAACTACACAAACGGAGACAAGACTTCCAATCTGTATGTGCACCGTAATATCCCATTGAGGTAAGATAAGGATATTTCACAACTGTTGGCCTGTATTTTGCCACTTTCATTAGAAAATTAATGTCATTGTTTAGTGCTATACTTGTGCTCCCTAATTGACATGCCAAATCTTACATTGAAGGCGAAGCTTGTCTGTTATTGAACCAAGTGATGAAGGGGAGGAACAAGCGGAAGAAAAAAATCAACTCCCGGTTCTGTAATCAAGCAATGGAACTATGATGACACAAGTAATGATATAGTTTTGCATCTTAACTTATTGCTATGGCTGGAATGAGCAATTTTTTTCCACTGATTTGATGTCACTCTTAATTTAGTATGTAATTATCTCTACTTGTGCAAACAGGGATCTTCTTTCAAGATAACATATATTTTAGTGGAACTGCACAAGAAGATGTTGGAAACATTAAACTAATCGAGGAGTATATAATAAGCATGGCAACCACAGTAGGTAACAACAGATGGTTCTGGAGAAGTGCTTCATCTATATGCTCTACAAAATAAGCCTCCTGACAAAGGTTGGTCCTGGCCCACGGATTTCATCCATATGATTGAGCTTTGTTATCTCTATAGGAGTTGTGCTACTGTTTAGATACTAGCATGAGAAAGTGGTATTGTCCTCAAGAAGTGCTTAATCTGTGATGTTTTAATTATTTCCTTTCCTTTTTTTCGAGCAAACAGGGATGCAACATTTAGTTGTTCTTTTGCCTTTGCACAACAGGATCATCCATGTCATAACAGAAGGAAGCAGTTGAAGGATGGTTACATTACTGCCCACAAGAACAAACTAACTTCAGCTCAGAAGGACTACTAGATCTCCATCTTTTGTTGCTGTGATGGGCAATACAATGTTGTGTTAGGATTCCTTCCGGTGAGTTCCATTTTTTAAATGTGTGCTCTGCATGGATCATGTAGGTTGCCTGTTTAAACTGTCAATTCATAGTACAGTTGCTTTATACTAATCACTTTTTTCGTATTTGTGCAAACAGGGGTGCTTAGCTTGATTTCAATGGGAACTACACAAAATGTTCATGAATACATCAAATCATTCATTTCCACCACAAGGAAGGAGGTGCCGATATGTTCAAGGCGTTACAACATATAAAGGTGAAACCATACAAGCTACGCGCAAATTTGGTTGATTTTGGTGGAACTGGAAAAAAAGTACAGCTGGTTTATTTAGCACGAGGTGCCATGTCAATGTCTGAACTGATGGCAAACCCTGCCCATTCCACAATCATAGACATTTGATATTTTGGAATGAGAAAACCTTGTCAAAGTTTTCTCATTGATGTACGCAAAACAACACGCATTTGACATTTTGGAATGGGACAACCTTGTCAAATTGTGCTCATTGATGTTAGCAAAAATACATGTGTTTGATATTTTTGACTGGGACGCCCTTTGCTGTCAGCAGCATCGATCGATTTTTCTTTATTCTTTAATTGTGAAGTAAATATTGGCTCTGACATGTGAATCGCTGAGATGCATAATCATCGATTGTTTTGAATGTTCCCTATGCATTGCTAGGCCTGTGTGTTTGATTGCAATGTACATGAACGCTAAAAAGCTTCTCAAACTCTTTGTACTCCCTGTGTTCCTTTTTACTTCACATATTAGATTTCTTTCAAGTCAGTTGATTTTACATTGTGAATGTTCATACTTTTTTCTATAAGATTGGTCAAAGTAGAGATACTTCGACTTCAGACAAAACTTATATGCAGACTAAAAAGGACCGGAGTGAGTACATGTAAAACTGCTGCAAACGAGGTGATCACCCTGGGAATAATGCTAGTATGTATTGTTTTGCATGTTCATCCAATGCCAGTGACACAAGAATTCGAACTAATCGAACTAAATTCATTCATACACGGTCGTATTTCATATAAACATGCCGGATTTTATTACATTTCATACATTATTGAACTAAAAAGGGGTGCGCTGGAAGTATAACTAATTAACCAAAGCTACCCACCCGTGTCCGGCTGAGCCGAACAGAACCTTCTTCTCTAGCACAGCTCTCCGACTCCATGTCGCCGCCAAGAAGCTAATCGGTCGTCAATGGTCAACCCGCCTAGCTTGGCTTCAACCGGAGGGTAGCAGCGGTGGCCTTACTTGGACCCGAGCGGCGGCGACCTACCGTGTTCTACTCTTCCTCGTTTTCTGTGTGGCGCGGCCTCGTTGGCAGCGGGGCGGGGCCTCGACGGAGATGGTGATGTCCTCTATCTCATTGCTGGCGGGGTGGCGCCTCGGCGGAGCGGGGGAAATCCTCCCCTTCGTTGTCGGCAGGACGGGGCCTCAGCTGAGTCGGCTATGTCCTCTGCCTCGTTGTTGGCGGGGCGAGGCCTTAGCGGAGTTGGGCCTCACTGAAACCGGCGAGGTCCTCAGTGGAGTTGGGCCTCGCTGAAGCTGGCGAGGTCCTCCGCCTCGGTGCCGGCGGGACGGGGCCTCGACGGAGCCGGCGATGTCCTCTGCCTCGTTGTTGGCTCGGCGGGGCCTCGGCGGAGCAGGGCCTCGCGGAAGCCGGCGTAATCCTTCGCCTCGATGCCGGCGGAGCGGGGACTCGTCGGAGCCGGCACTGTCCTCTGCCTCGTCCTCGGTCTCGCCAAACAGCGCCTCGCCCGCTTCATGGCCCTCTTTGTAGGCGGTCGCAGCCTCCGCCACCCGCATGCGGTACCGCCAGCGCTCGAGGCGGCTCTCGCGGGCAGAGCGATACGAGTCGAGCAGCGCCTCCTGCTCCGCCCACTCCGCAGTGATCTGCTCCTCCGCTTGCAGGTGCTGCTGGAGGAGATGGTGGTTGTAGGCGGCGTCGCCTACGCCTCCCGGAACTGCTCCTGGCGCTTCTGCCTCACTGTGTCCATGTATTGGGCACGGGCCTCGCCGATGGTCATGGTGCAATGCACCGGCGAGGATGGCACGGAGGAGGGGGTTGGCGCCGGATCGTCGACTACCATGTTCTTCATTAGGACGTCGTTGCCCTTCGCTGCCACCGGTTACCTGGGCCGGCAAGAATGGCTGCCATCTCCTTGTGGTCCGTCGTCCACCCGTCCCGAAGAGCGCTGGAGCACGAGGAAGCCATGGTGGGCAGTAGTGGTGTGGACAGGAGAAAGGGAACGGAGGCGGATGACTACGGCTATGGCCGGCACAGCAGTTTATATAGCAGTGGTGGGCGGCGGAGGGACGGACGGGTGGCGCTGGAGTAGCCACCTCGGCAACCGCGTATTATTAATGTGGGCGGCAGAGGGACGGACGGCACTTGTGTCGTTTGAACGCGGAGCAATCGCCTGCATCGGGAAGCGGCACGGGCGGCGCTGACCGTTTCAGGCAGAAAGCGCGCATGGGCGAGGGACGCGGTATGGGTGGGCCAGGGCGGTCAGACTCGTGGTTGGCAGCGGTCGGTCCAGCAGCCGGACATGCTGGCTCGCCAGCGATCTCGCCAAGCTGAGCAACGACAATCATGTGATGGACGTAGCTTCCAACCAGGAGCCGGCGCCACTGTCCAAGCCGGTTCATGCCGTGTTCACTATAGAGCAGGTGCGGCCGCACTTCGACGCCCTAATGGCGGAAGATCTACCAGCGCACCTGTGTTGCAACCTCCGTATCCTCAACGAGCACCGGCGAACAAGCGAACGACAATGCCGTCGCGGACATGTGGCCGTCCATGGGGCCCACGAGGCACCGCCATGACAGCGCCGTGGCGCCGCCGTCTCGCGTTGTCAACATGGTGAATGGACATGAGGGATGAGGAGATGACTTTGCTTGGAGAGGATGACAGTGGGGACCCACCAGGGCCATAGCCGCACGTACGCAGGTGCCTCCTTATTATATACAACTGTATTTTTTTTTTTTTGCTTCCTCCTGGTTTCCTGACATCATGGTCTCACACCATTGTCAACCTATGTAGTCAATAAACGAGAGAATTGCACAAGGAGCAGCCGACAGCTGGGACCAAGCAGCTCGAGCAGTATTTGTGTTTTTGAGTTTTTCTTGAGCGATGTTTTTGTTGTTGTTCAGAGGAGAGCAGGGTACTAACTGGGCGGGCTGTGGCCCGTCTAGCCCAAGACAGATATCCAGCCTAGATATTAATTTTTTTCAAGCTAAAAATGGCTAGCCCAACTATACTTTTTTTGAGGAATACCCAGGCAAGGTCAACTTGTTATTCTCCGCCCTGCTCGGCTGCAAATCTTTCCTAGGAGGGATGCATTAGGCTTAACAAGAAAATGGGCTTTAAGAAATAATAAATGAGATGTAATTATAAAAACTGGGCAGTAACTATAAAAAATGCACCAAACACGTAATTAGTTTTAAAAAATATTATTTTTGGATTTTGAAAATTTTAATTTCATTAATTGTTGCGCGCGCAATATTTCGTTGGATTTTTACGTAATACAAATTGGTTTTGAATTTTTTTTTATCTGACTAAAAATTTCGGGATAAAAATATTTTGGATCCCATCAAAATATGGGAAATTTTATTGAATTCTGTTTTGAGCGATTAGTTGAAATTATTAATCGTTGTCCTGGCTAGAAAATGGGTTGTACTTTTAACAAACTGTAAATGGGCTATAGTAAATTTCATTAGAGTTCAAAAATGGGATGTACATTCTTACAAATCGCAAATCGGCTATATGTTCTCTGCCACACACTTGTGGGCCTACAAAGTTGACGCGTCCCCTAAAAAAACTAAGTTGACGCGTATGCAAGGCTTTGTCAACTTATAGTCAACACAAGGTTCTAGCAGCAGTGGTCGTTGGATGTCCATCCAACGGATGTCGTGCTTCTTCTTCAATCTCGGATATTCTTGCTTCAGCCGCCCAAAAAATAATTCCTCCCCCTGACATCTGGGGTGCACCATTTCGGAGGCTGACCTGTGGGCCTACTAAGTTGACGCGTACCATGGGCTTTGTTAGCTTAGTCAATATAAACGATTCTAGCCGCAGTGACCGTACGATGTCCATCCAACGGCCGTCGTTCTTCTCCAACTTTTGGTCTTCTTGCTCCAGCAGCCCATACAAGCGCCGGCCGTGCCGCCTGCTCCTGCCTCCCGTGTCCGGCTGTGCTGCCACCGCTGGCCATGCCATCCCTCTACACTCACCGACACCTCCTGTTATTCTCAGGCGACGGCAGCCTCACACCGCAGCCGAAGCAGTCAACCCACGTACTCCCCTCCGCGTGGGCATCCACTGCCGCATCTTCCCCGCCTCCACGTCGTTCCCTTCCTAGGCCTCGCCGTCGTTCACCGCCTTGGTGCTCTCGGCGTGGCGTGGTCAACGGAGGACAGCCATCGGAAGAGGACTTTAGGCGGTGAGGCTGACAGCTGGACCCACCAGCTACATCTTTGTACACAAGGAAGTGCCTCCTTGTTATTCGCAAAATAAAAACGATTCCTCCCCCTGACGGCTGGGACCGAGCAGCTATATCTTCGCACGCAAGGAAGTGCGTCCTTATCCTCCCTGGCCGCTGGGACCCACCCGGTCAAAGCGTATGTAGCATTGTCTGCCTGGTCGCAAACATGCGGGGTCTCGAGCGCGTACTCGCGCATATATATACGGACGGCCAGGGCTTGTGTGCATGGAGAGGCAACGGACGGCGGCAACAGCGTCCTATTCATCAGGCAGCGAACCGGCTGGGTTGGAACGGAGAAACAGTGTCCTTTTCATCGGGAGGCAACCGACTGGGTCGGAATGCGTCGTGTTCATCGGGAGCCAACCGGCTTGGACAGAATAGCCGATCGAAACGAGGCCCGGTGTACCGCAGAACGGAGGAAACAGACTTGTGTTCGACTGACCAAGGTCGAAATGGGATCCTGTTCATCGGGAGGGGTCTGGCGTATCGCAAAACAAAGAAAACGGACTTCTCTTGGACCTCCTACGGTCGAAATGGGGTCCTGTTGATCAGGAGGGGTGTGGCGTACCGCAAAACGGAGGAAACGGACTTGTGTTGAAGCGCTACGGTCGAAACGGGGGTCCTGTTCATCGGAAGGGATGTGGCGTACCGCAAAACGGGACTCCACGGGATAATGTTCATCTCCACCGTCGACCTCGCTCCAGCCCCCACGGGCTACAGTTCATCCACCGTCGACCTCCTCCAACCTCCTGCGACTGTTCATCCACGGGCTCCTGTTCATCCAGCCTCCACTGCTCTTTCACCGGCTACTGTTCAACCAGCCCTCTCCACGGGGTCCTGTTCAACCACCCCTCCACGGGTACTGTTCATCCAGCCCTCCACGGGCTACTGCTCAACCAGCCCTCCATCTGGTCGTCCTGTTCATCCAGCCCTCCACCGGGTCCTGTTCATCCACCCCAACCGACTCGATCGATCGTGGTCCTGTTCATCCAGCGGCAACACCACGGGGTCCTGTTCATCCAACCCCCCACCGGGAACTGTTCATCCAAACCCCCAACAACACTCACTGTTCATCAAGGGAAGGAGGCAGCAGGTTCGATCGGCTTCAGTTAGCAGCAGCAGCGAAGGAATCGCTCTATCGGGTTCAGTTAACAGCCAGATCGATCGATCGCTTGGGTTCAGTAACGCGTAGCCTGAAGTGCAATCGCTCGGGTTCAGTAGGCGAACGCCTCGCTCACCCACACGCATACATGTATGAGAGAAACGTGCATCGCTCGGCTCCCGACCACCCACCGTAACCGGGAACTCCCCGATATTTTTCTCGCCCTCGCTTCTACCATGGTTTTTTTCTTCATGGACGGCCCAAAGAATGTCATGCAGCTACGTCTCCGGCCCGCCCAGGACGAAAAGCCTATTTTCTGTCATGATTTTTTGTCCTAGAAGTAAGAGCCCACCACATCTATGATGATACCGGGTTTTGTCACAATTATCGTCATAGAAGTGTCATAAGCATGACAGGAAAAAAATTTGTTCGGCCCAAAATGTCACGGATGTGTCTTTTTTTTGTAGTGCCCGTATACATCTGGCGTTATAGTCCTCACATCGCAGCCCCATCAAAACGCCTTTGCAAAACACAATTGCTTTGTATTGGTCCCTTTCTGATCGACAGCTTGTGACTGTGAGGGACCTCTTCCGGTTCATAATGCACCTGCTTCATCAAGCTCGTAAGGATGCTGAGATGTCAAAACCAGCCATGGATGAGCACAGAGAAGTTGAATCGAACATGCTCTGCTTAACCATGTAATTGATGACGCTAACTAGCTCATCGATGCTGAAACCATGACACAACAGCCTTTCTGCTTTTCAGTCTTTCAGAGTGGTGCCCTTTGGATCTAGGGCTTGCCAGTTTAGGGGGTTCATTTTTTAATACTACCATCATCATATGTTCAGGTCATCTTAATTTCTCTGCGTGCTTGTGTCACAGGCTGGGACGCATCTTGCAAGGCATGGATTGGGAAAAGTGATTCGCGGCGAGGTAGCGGTGGCCGCAAAATCAACCATTGGTGCGGGTATGCATTCATCATTGCTTTAATCCATCTTCTTACTACCTCCGTTTTGGTTTATTAGTCCCACTATAATTTATGTTAAACTTTGACCAAAGATTTAACTGATAAAATGTTAGTGCATGTCAACAAAAGTTATATTGTTGGATTCGTATTTGAACATAGTTTTCAATGATATAATTTTTTGTGACATGCATAAACATTTCATTAGTTAAATTTATGGTCAAAAATTGACACAGATTACAATCGGGACCAATAAGCCAGGACGGAGGTAGTATCTGGCAACTGCCAACAACAACTACTACGTGCTTAGAAGCCTGCAAAGGAGATACGGGTCAAATTATTTTGAACAGAGCGCACGGGCCCGCTTTGAAGCCGATTCTATTCTTAATAGATTAATGACCAAAAAGCTATATGAGAGTTTGAAACGCAGAATCCCTTGGACTCCTCAGCTCTCTCCAAGTACATAAGAGCAACTCTAACGGGGCGACCCAAACGGACACACGCTTTGTCCGCTTTTTGTTCGTTTGGGTTGGCTAGGCGGACGTGCACGTCCGCATTTTAAAATGGATAGGCTTGACCGCCCAATGGGGAGGCCGACCCAAATGTGCCGCCGTGGAAAAAAAATAACAAGTTGCACGAAATAAATATAAATAAACATAATTAAACATAAAGTGGTCGGTCAAACGCTGGCCAAAATCCACCTAAATCTAATAAACATTAAATAAAACATTAAAAAAAGTCTGTGCCCGCCTGCTGCAGCCCGGCATGCTGCCCTAGACGTCGTCGGCCTTGCTCTTGCCCTTGCCGTCGACGCCGCCGTCGTCGGTGAGGTCGATGAAGAGCGGAGCAGGGCCAGCCCACCCGAACGCCGCCTGGTACGCTGCCAGAGCAGCCTCCTCCGGCGTCTGCTGGGGCGGCTGCATTGCGGCAAGCCGCGTGTGCTCCTCCTCCTCCTCCTCATGCCGGAGCGCCTCCGCGTCGCGTTGGAGCATGGCCTCATAGCGCATCTGCTCCTCGCCGTCGGCCTGCTCCTGGCGGAGCCAGTGCTCCTTCCATCGCTCGAGGTGGGCCGCCTCCTCCTCCGGCGTCGCGGCGAAGTGGACGGGAGGCGCGCTCACCCACTCGCGGTACTGGCCCGTCCACGAGTAGGCCTCCTCCGGCCAAGTGGGTGGAGGCGGGGAGCGCTTACGCGTCGGCTCCGGCTCCGGCTCCGGCTTGGGCTGGACGGGCGGCGATGGTGGCGGTGGCGGCATGAAGAGCGGGGTGTGGACGGAGTCCCCCGCTACTGACAGGGCAAGGGCTTGCTCCAGCCCATCCCAGTGCGCGTCCTCCTCGATGCCGCTAGCCTCCAGCCACAGGTCTGCAGGCCTCCTCGAGGGCGGCTTGGTACTCCGCCTCCGCCTCCATGTCCTCCGGCTCTACCTTCGGGGGCGGCGGCGGGACGGCGTCGACACCCGAGCGCCGTTGCTCCTCGTGTTCGAGGGCGAACAATGCCTCCCAGTTGGGGGAGTCGGCGGCGTACTCTGGCAGCCGACGCTGCTCCGGCGTGAGCTGCGCGCGGCGCCTGCGCACCTCGTCGTCGTGCACCCGCTTGGTACGAGGAACCGCCGGTACCGGGATCCGCTACGGATCCAGATGCCAACGGTGTGGCGGCGTGACATCGGGGTACGGTAATGGCTGCTGCAGACTCCGGTGCCACCGCTTGGTGCACCGGAATGTGCAGGCGCCGGCGACCGGGGCGGAAATGCGCCGGCGCCGGAGGAGGAGGGGGAGGGGGAGCACGGGAGGACGAGGCGTCGGGGGTGCCCTTGCCCTTGCCATTGCTGCTGCCGAAGAGGCCCATGGGCGCGCTAGGGTTTGCGGTCGCCGGCGAGGAAGCAAAGGGAGTGGTGGGGGGCCAGATGTGGACGGGAGAAGTGGATGAGGCCGACCCCGCCGCACGCTGCGGTTAAAAAGGACGCTTTCATCGGGCCGACGCAGGCCCATTGCCGGTGGTCGTCATAAATAAGACGACCGGTGGCGGTTGGGTGGCCGCGAGGTGAGGACGCGGCGGACGGCGAGGAGACGCACGGCGCGTGCGAGCCGACGCATTCCAGACGCAATTTTGGGCCGGAAATGGGTCGGCGCGGATGCCAGGCGGACACGATTTAAGTTTGGATCGGCGCGTTGGGCCGTCACTTTTGTCTGCGCCGACCCAAACGGACGTGGGCGGACGAAATGGGTAGCCCCATTGGAGTTGCTCTAAAGTCCCGCATCAGTGCTGAGTTCAAAACTCGAGGTACCCGCCGTTTATTTTCATGCATTCTTTTCGCTAACTGTATGTTCTTCTTTTCCCACGCAAAAAGAAGCGCACAATTTATTTTACAACTTGTTTTCTGCAGAAGAAATTGCTAAGTCAAAACTGGCATGCAATTTCTTTGGCAACTTGTTTTCTCCAGGAGGATCTGCTAAGTCAGAACCGGCGCGCAATTTTTTTGGCAACTTGTTTTCTCTAGGAGGAAGTGCTAAGTGAGAACCGGCGCGCGAGTTTTTTGGCAACTTGTTTTCTTCAGAAGGAACTGCTAAATCAGAACCGGTCCACCCGTCCAAACCATTGGACATAGCTTTTTGGATTGTGATGGAGACCACTACAGCTTATCTTGGCCTTGTGCTCTATGCTATGCTTAACAGATCGGATGAGCTAGGCCCGGATGAAGAATATCGTAATTTTTCTATCAAAGTGTTGGATGATTTGAACAAGGGGGTTATTGGAAAAGGCCTTACCTTGGATAACGTGAACAAAGTGTTGGAACTCGTTCACAAGATCGATCACATTAAATCATAACAGAGACGCGCACACGACAACTTTTGCCAAAGGCACGTGTCGTGCCTCTCTTTCTCTTTATTCTTTCCTGTTTTCTCCACACGATGTTACAATTGATCGTACCCTGATCATGTATATATATAAATGACCCAGACAAGCTGCCGAACCGACTCCAAGTAAACCTACTCGTACTCTGCCTAGGACACGTACAAAACTGGTACTACTCCTAGCCGGACTATGACACCTAGCTAGGACTAACTCTATCTAATTACACGGCCACCTAGATAAAGACTTAAACCTAAACCGGACACATACAGCCAACTCCAATGCTACTACAACACGTAGAGCTAGCTCATGCAATCTCAAACACCACGTAGACTCCCTGTTGAATACTAATCAAGATTACTCTAACATTCTCTCCTTAATCTTGATATTGTCTTCCGTGCTTCTCCGATCTTGGCTCGTTGTAGATCATCCCTTGTCGACTCATCCGCTCGCACCACAACAAGTTAAATTGGTAGGCTTCATTGATCGTAACAATCTCTCCTCTAATTTTAACTTGGCGAATTTACGGATCACCTCAAATATGCCTTGGACTACCCAGCCTCGCTAGTAACCTGTAGAACGCACCACCCGGTGGACTACACCAGCCACCCTAGCGAGATACATGCCGACTCCTTATGGATTACACCATCCTGTGCACTACACCATGCACTCCAGCCTCATGTAAAGACATGCCATCATTGAAGAGACTCACCTTCATTGGTTTACCGCCCCCACATAGCTGAACTTGATCCTCTCGTCGAGACACATAGACGACCTGGATGTGCTTCATCTTCAACGCCTCCTCACAGAGACGAGCACATGGACATGACGACGTTGACACAACGATGATGACCGACCTACCGAGACGTGTTGACTCGCACAACTCCTTGACTCATCAAACTCCCGCGGACGATGATCTTGATGAACTTCCGGCACCATACCTCGGCACCACCGCTCCCATCAACGATTATCTTCCACCACCTTGCGGACGACAGCCTGCCGTCTCCCGCCTTGTCGCTGCGCCAAACGACAATCGCCTGATCCTCCTCATCGTTGCACCACCCAGCGACTTCATGGCCCACTCTTCCTCGTCGCTGCACCACCCAGCGACTATATCGCCTGCCCCAAGGCGCTAGTAGGCCGCCTCCCCGGGGCAAGCGCAGCTTCACCTCGACCTTGCTCTGATACCAAATGTTGGAACTCGTTCACATGATCGATCACATCAAATCACGACAGAGAAGCGCACACGACAACTTTTGCCAAAGGCACGTGTCGTGCCTCTCTTTCTCTTTATTCTTTCCTGTTTTCTCCACACGATGTTACAATTGATCGTACCTCGTGTATATATATAAATGACCCGGACAAGCTGCCGAACCGACTCCAAGTAAACCTACTCGTACTCTGCCTAGGACACGTACAAAACTGGTACTACTCCTAGCCGGACTATGACACCTAGCTAAGACTAACTCTATCTAATTACACGGCCACCTAGATAAAGACTTAAACCTAAACCGGACACATACAGCCAACTCCAATGCTACTACAACACATAGAGCTAGCTCATGCAATCTCAAACACCACGTAGACTCCCTGTTGAATACTAATCAAGATTACTCTAACACAAAGTGTTGGATGATTCGAGTAAGGGGGTCACTGGAAAAGGCCGTACCTTGGATGAAGTGAACAAAGTGTTGGATGATATAATCAAAGCCATGGAAGATTTGAAGAAGGCAGCCACATTCAAGCGTGAATCCCAGTGATGTCAGTGAAAAAGGCGGTAACTTTGATGAGCATGTGGACAAATGAAGATATCAACCGAGCAGAAGCTGCAATGCTCAAGGTCCTCCGGGCTGTCCAAGCCGAACGCTGGGTGTCCTGGTGTGCACTGAGGGGAGCTGCTGTTGATTCACAGGAACTGCTTGATTATTAGATGTACATAGCCATGGCATTTTCTTTTATAATGTTGTTATTCCTTGCGTCCTTGTGATTAGGTTGTTCCAAGGAAAGATCAAAACTGACATGACAATACCCAGGACCTTTGGCTCCTCCAGTTAACTGTTGGCTTTCAAGGAGGTGGTCTAATACCTCTATTCCTTGTGATTAGGTCGTTCTGCCGCGTGTATTCAGGTCATCGAATAGCGAAGTCATGGCGGTTACAAAATACCTCTATTTCTGTTTGTACATGGCGGATGTTTTCTTTGTTCTATTGTGTGAGATTTTACACAATAATTTATTTTGGGAATATATTTGAAGATTGCACTAGCACTGATGTACTCCCTCTCTCAATATGTAAGACGTTTTTTAGTCTCAATCTAAGACACCGTAACATCCCAAAATTCTAAATTTTGGAATGTTATAATAAATAGATAGATTTGATTGATTGTTTGATTGTTGTGTGATTGATTGAGTGAAATTCGAAACTTTTGAAAGTTAAATGAGAGGGAATAAAAAGACTTTCCCAAACTTTCATTTTGCATTTTGATCTTCGTGAATTCAAATTATTTTCACCACAAAACCCTGGAGAGAAGATGACATGACTTCTTCCATTCTAACATATAAGAAGGCTAGCCAACCCGCTCACCCGAGGCTTCCTCGATTTTACACCGGTTGTGTTCGTCCGATTGACTCTGGTCAGGTCAACGTGCATGTGCTGGCCGTTCGATTTTCACGGGCTGTTTTGACTCGGCAGTCCTGCATGGATGCAGATGACTGGTGGGCACAGTGAGTTCTCTGGTTGGCTGGGTTCGAATTGGCCACTCCTGCCGCGTCGCGTGGCTGTTTGACCGCGCCCAGCGCGAACGACGGGGTTGGCTGACGCATGCGCAGTCACGTGGTGCACCCTCCTCACGCTGGCATGTGGGCCAGTGCTTTTGCTGGCCCCGCTCGTCGGCTGCGCTGGCTCGGTTCGGCTCCTCGCAGGATGGGTTCGCGCGGGCGATCGTGTGTCCTTGCACAAGGACCCACACGGGATGGGCTATACGCGGGCGGTCATGCCTCGACGCGCGTCACGGAGTGGATGGGCTGGAGCGTGGAGGCAGCGGTTTGCTGATGAGGATATACCCGTTGATTCTTTGCACGGGATGACGTGTGGGGCACCATGCTCTCTGGTCCTACGCGTCGGCGGGTGGTGTTTGTTGGTCATGTGTCCAGCTTTTCTGTCCGTGGTTAGAGGCAGTTGTTGGCTTGCCATGTAGATTCCGTCATGCGAGGCTGACATGCGCGTGCCACGCCGTGGGCCCCGCCCCGCCTCTACGTCGCATGCGGTGTGGCTGATGCACGGCTCGACCAGCCGGACGTGCGGTCGCCGCGCCGTGGACCGCGCCTCTGCGTCGCGTGCGCTGGTCCTGCGCGTCTCCCTCTTGCGCTGGTGGCTTTCACCTGCTGCCCTAGTTTCTGTATGACAGTGGCCAGGGATGGCCCGCTTAGGACGCGTGCCTTCGCCGCGGTGGTGGGTCTGTTCCCGTGTGCGGTGCTGCCTGCTGCGGGGGGAGGCCACGCCCGTCCCTTTCTTATTCATCTTTCCTTTGTCTCTCCTTTTCTCTCCCCCGCTCTCCATTTTCGCTATCCGCCGTTCGCCTGCTTCGCCCCACCGTGCTTCACTTCCTCTCGGACCCGTTGCGGCTAACTTCTTCGCCGTCGGTGTGCGTGGCCGTTGTGAGGGCTTTTGTGCGTTCGGTCGGTGCTGCTGGTTAAGGTCGCTTGCACGCCTTGGTGTGTCCTCTTCGCCTTTACTTAATGCGCAATGCGCCTGCTTACCTCTGTGTTCTTCCTCTTGCGTGCTGCATGTGCAGCCCAGTTTCTTACTGTCTCCTGCGCCCGCCGTCGCGCCGTCCTGCCGTTTGCATTGAGGTTCGTCTTCCTCCCGTTTGCCTGCATGCAACGTGTTCGGCAGAATGCCTCTGTGGTAACCCGGCCATGTTTCTTGTCAGGCTGTTCGTCTGCTGCTCCACCTTCATTGGCGCGCCGCTGTCTTGGTTGTGCTACTTGGTTCTGGTAATGTGCTATTCCTTACCTTATTTCTTTGCATTTTTTATTAGTGGAGAGCTATGCAGTTGGTAACGGAGTGAAAAATTACTCTTGAGAAGATAAGTGTTCTGCCTATTTTAGTTGCTTACTGCCTCTGCAATTGATGTCTAGGCTTTCTTTTCTTGGCGATAGAATGGTGCGCTTCCTTTTCTCTAAGGTTTGGTTGTGTGCATGTGCCATGTACTGTTCGATTGTGTGTTGATGAGGATGTTAGTATGGTGTGTTATATTCTCTCTTATAGAATGCCTTAGAATCATATTGTTGCGGTTGAGGTGGCTAGATACTTCATGCTGCTTATGTCTATTAATTTGCCTGAAAGCAAACCGTATGAAGTGAGCTGATGAGCATCTTCTTGGGTTTCTGCATGTCGAGAAGAGGATCATAGCACTCACAAGTTAAAAGCTTATGTGATTTTCAAGAAAAAGATGCTCTGAATATAATGTATAGTGGTTTAATATAATGAACAATATTAATTCCT
Organism: Aegilops bicornis; assembly: GCA_021605145.1. NCBI lineage: Eukaryota > Viridiplantae > Streptophyta > Magnoliopsida > Poales > Poaceae > Aegilops > Aegilops bicornis. The sequence goes on along the minus strand of CM038670.1, from coordinate 639,146,695 downwards.
TTGGTTGAAAGAATTGGCTTAGTATAGTAATCAATATTAACTGCTTTGTTTGGTGAATGGGTTCTGGTGCCCTTCTGTTGCTCTGCATCTATTGAATGGGCTTTCATATGTGTTTTGCTGGGTTGATAGAATAGATGTGTTATGTGCCTACATAGTTATGCTCGTGTTCTTATGGTTCTATCTGCGTTTATTTTGCAGGTTGGAAGAGCTGCTCTGCTTCTGCATCTGCACCTGTAGCCTGCTGCTGCTGCCTGCTACTCAAGGTTTGCTCTCCTTTTCCACTGCATGTGCCTTGTTTATCGCTCAACATGTATTTATCTCTTGGTGCCCTGGGTTTATGGCGTCGTCTTCTTCAACCTGAGGCTGCATCCTGTGCTGCCGTTTCAGTTCAAGGTAGATTTCATTCCATCCCTATTCCTCTAAGCTGAGTCGTTGCACCTGTATTCTTAAATCCAATCGTCTTTTCTCAGCGCCTAAGCCGGCGAAGTGGTTTAGCCTAAACTGTTTTATAATCTGCTAGGTATTTCAGAGAGGACTAAACCATGCAAAACAAATTCATCGCAAACATGGCTTTAGCGTGCCTCTGCGCCATTTGGCGCAAAAAAACACATTATCCTGCCTTTGTTTTTACATCGAGGTGTAAATATTGAGAAGTATATTATTCTGATTGATAGTAGTTTGAGGAGCACTACAAAGGATCGCTGCCAAGAATTTGAAGGAAATGCCTTGCCAATCTGACCCATCACATAACTTTGGGTTCTATCAGTTGTGTGGCACATACATTTGGAAAGAAGTGAACTGTATTTGCAACTCTAAATATTTCTCTCATGCATGTAACTCTGAACGGCATGTATATTATGGTCTTGCTAAATTGATCCTATATCTGCCTTATCCATGTGTTAACTGTTTAAGATTTGGTTGCAGTGGCCTATAAAGAATTTGTTGGATTTCTAAATTGATCCTATCTTTGCCTCATCCATGTGTTAAATCTTTAAGATTTTTATGTGTGGCATGTCATGCACTTATAGGATAATCAAGTGACCTTTTTATTAACTTATTTGGAATACGACTTTCCTGATTTTGTGCTTCCTTTGAACCCTCAGAGTTCATGGTTGCCATGAACACCAAACTTTTTAATCTTTTAGAAGAGTGCAAATTCCATATATGATATGAAACATGATATTTTGTTAAGGCCTTTGCATTTTAACTATGACGGTGACCTTTGTAGTCACATGCATTAGTTGAAAAGCTTTTGGTTTCTCTCTTCTCTCCTGCTTAGGAAGTTTTCTTCTTTGGTTTTCCTAGGTATTGTTTCTAATTTTACCTACAAAGGCAAACCTTTTCAAATCACATCAGGTTTCATTATTAGAAAGGCTCTTACTATGGTCAAGTTTCATGCACTTATTTCAAGTATCCTGCCTTGAGTGTGTGCGTGTGTTGTGGTGGCGTGCATTTTTACCGAGTTGCTGTGGATCGTGCTTTATATATAAAGCGGGGCGGAAGCCTTTTTCGGTAATAACTCGTGGTTTGAAATGGGACCTTTTGCTATTTGGCGCAACGGGTAATGTTATTGTACATTTTTTTTGTAGACAGCAAGCCTCCATTTTTATGGTAGGCAGCGAGCCTCCATTCTGTTACAACATGTGCTTGCCCATAACTAAACCAACTGATACATGTGTCTTTTTTCAAAGCACATATGGACTCAACGGGTCTCTGCGCCATTAGGCGCAACGGGTCAACTATTCTCTATAAATTCATTTGCAAAGTTATTTCAGATATTCATATCGATTCAATAACAAGGTTACTATACCATATCATCATTGTCCATTCGTAAGTTAAGCAAAATAGTTGTATTTACTTCTTCGTTTGAATCGCGCTTTTGCGCCATTTGATGCAATGGGTTCTTCTCTCAAACCTATGTGCTTGCTGAAACCTAAAGTTTCTAAAAAATATCAATATTTTAAATGCGGTCATGGTTTTAAATGGGACTAAATAGCAGATGACTCATTGATAGAAATATTTCCAATGTTGTCATGGTTGTAAATGGTTCTTCTCTCAAACCTATGTGCTTGCTGTACTGGCTATGAAAGCAGTCGTCGACAAACATGCCTAATTTGAAATATAACGGGTCTAAATAGCACATGACTGTTGGATACAATTTTTTTTCAAACACAAGACTACTTCACAATTTCTATACAGAGGGGCTAAAGCTATGCTTATACATGCTCAAACCTAAAGTTCCTTGCTACAGAAAATATTCTGAAAGAACTCATGATTTTAAAGGTACATATATTTATAAAGAAAAGCCTATGCAATTTTTCTTTACATAAAGGGGTCTAAATACTTACCATATGTGCTTGATGTAAAAAATGCATATATGTTCAATGCTAATATGGTTTTAAAAGGGTCTCTGGGCCATCTGGTGCTGGTTTGTACGTGTTATATAAATGCACTTTTATTTCAAACTCGAACTTCACAACGTGATAAACATATTTTCAATATGTCATGGTTTAAAATAGGCTTTCTACACCAGTATCGAATATGTCCTTGCAAAATGAAATTATTTTCATCGACAACATGTCTTTAGCGGGTCTCTGCGCCATTTGGCGCAACGGGTCAACTAGTTTATTTAAATGACAAGGGGTGTTGAAAATATTTGAATTTCATTTGAGAATATTTCCAATTCTGAAACTTTATGCAACTCAATGATTTTCACGAGCGAAGATAAAATGACTTCTTCAAAACATATGAAATATGAGTTGGGAGTTTCAAATAATTAAATTCAAAGTTCTTTTGAATTTATTTTCAATTTGGAGTTATTTGGGTTTTAATCAAATTATTTTTCTCCAAAAATAAAACATATGGAGATTAGGGTAACATGATTCCCTACAATAGAAAATTGGAGATAAATAAATTTGAATTCATTTTGGTATTTTTAAAATGATTTTAGTTGGATTTTATTAGAGCAGCAGCAGTGTTTGATTTATCTGAATTTCTGTGGATTTTATTTGATGCTAGAAAAATGTTCATGGTGTAGAAAATCTTTTTCTGAAAATTTTGATATATTATATGCCTATTTAGTATTTTTATTTATTTTGTTTTTATTACTTTTGTTTGTCTGGAAAAATATTTTTTTAAAACTTCTTCCTCCGCTTAAATCGGGCTGCCCAGCTTAGCCGCCAAAGCCAGCCAAATTTCACAGGTCGCAGCCCAAGACCGCGCCTGGCCCCCAGCCTCCAGAGGGAGTCTGCCGCCACGGCTCGGCCGGGCGCCTGTCCGCCTGCCTCAGGCTCTTGCCCAAGGTCGTCACCCCCTCCTCTTATAAATTCCCTCCCCCTCCCTCTTCTCGCGCCGCCGCCCTCCCGCATCTCGCCGAGCCATCGCCGCCGCATCTCGCTGCAGTCGCCGCCGCCGACGAGCTTTCCCGCCATCGCCCCCGCACCGTTTCGACCGCCCCGACCGACGGCGACGCCACCATCGGACGCGCCGCTCCCTGCCGCACCTCCCCGTGCCCTTCGCCGCGCTTCTCCTCGGCCGAGCCACCACGACGACGGACCCGAGCCGCCGCCGCCGCCGTCTCGCTGTTGCCGGAGTTCGACCTCGCCGCCGCCGGTTTTCTTGCGAAAACCGCCAAACCACCGAACCGGTATAAACCTCCCGTGGTCCGGTTTATTTCTTTAGTTTTCCTCCGGTTTTTCTTTTAAAGTTGGTTTTATATTTTTAGTTACATTAATTAGTGGGCGTTAAATCTGTTAGTATTCAGTGAGCTTAACGATTCCGTTACTGTAGGGTTTCAGATGTAACGTTAGATTCGATAGGATTTTTCGTTTATTAATTTTTTCTGCCAGGGACTCGTTTGTGAATATTTTATTTATAGATTAGCCCCTGTTTTTCAAACGACCATAACTTTTTGTTCGTTAGTCGGAATTCAACGAAACCAACGCCCACTTCTTCGTTATGATCCCCTCTATCCAGTAATACAACTCAAACATGTTTTTGAAAGTTTAAAATTTGAATTTGACTAGATTTGAATTCAAACTTTGTTTGATCGTAACTTGAGTTTCGTAACTCCGATTTAGTTGATTCTTTTTGCAAATCGAAGCTCTTGACCTATACTTTCTGATAAGGCCAAAGACACATAGTTTTGGTACTGTTAGAAATTGTTTTATGCTGCAAGAGTTATTTGATTTGGTTTTGATGTTTTTTCAAACTGTTTTCTTCGTTCTTTCCGATCTTTTGAGTGATTGCTTATGTGTGGTTACTATTGCTTGCTTACGATAGATTGACCGGAGTGTGACGAGTAGAACTATCAAGGGTTTTGAGTGCGAATTATCTTCATCAACATTGCAGGCAAGTTCACACTTTGATCATATACTTTTCATACCCAGTTTTTATTGCATTAGACCAATCCTCAAACATTGCATGATTATGATCTAATTAAATTGTGGGTTTTGGGAAGTAGTTTGAGGTAGTACCTATTACCTGATTTATTATCAAACCCTTGGGTGTTACTTCTACGTTTGCTTATTTATGCCATGCTATGCTAGTAGACGTGGATTGGGTGAGTGTATCCATGACAGATGTGAGATTGTTAAATTAATGTTTTATTTAAGGTGGCAACTTAAACACACATCTGGGTGGATTGAGGCACCTGGTTTCTAGACTTGCTTGTTTTTCTTCGGACCGCCACCCAGGCTCAACGGGATCATAAGATTATTCATGCTAGAAACTTCCGTGTGCAGCCACATGCTACTATGGGCTCTAGCATAGTTGACTAAGTTGTGCGAACTCTTACGGGTAGACTAGCTGATGTAGGGGTTGTAGGTTGGTACGGTCTACCCATACGTAAGGTGCTAGCGCTTCTGAAAGACTATGTCTCGTTCATCCGTTTCTCAAACACCATGTAGTGCGAGAAATCAAGCGGAGGAGATCGAGTCTTGTGGGGAAAAGTGCACAAACCTCTGCAGAGTGTATAAACTAATCATGGTTAGCCGTGTCCCCGGTTATTGACATCTTGAGTATCTAGTACTTGGATATCATGTGAATCTCATCATGTTACTCTAATTAATATTGTTGGGTTGTTAATGAGTACTTTTAATTGGGATTGAGGATGCTGTCAACCATTCTCAATGTTCAACAACCACCATGATAGTTAAATAAATGTATTCCTTTGCAGTAGGGAAAAATTGGCTTTTCGCAAAAACATTGTAACCATAGAGCCTCCACCAGCCAAATATGCATGTAGAGATAGCCTTTATTCATCATTGCTCTATGGTGTGAATTTGCCAGTACATTCAATGTACTGACCCTTTGTGGCTGCAACGCCTCATGTTGCAGGATCTTCTGACAGTAAGTGATACGTTAGGGTTACGATTTCTACACTCAACTTTGCCATTGGTGTTGATGGGAATCCACAACCTTGTTACTTCCGCTATTTGGATTGAGGTAATAGTATTTACGTTATTTATACATGTGATTTACCTATATTATAAATCCTCGAGTACTATGTGTGTCAGCATACCGATCCAGGGATGACACTTAAGCACAGAGACTTGACCCATTCGGGTCGGGTCGCTACAGACACAAAACGTATTCATTTTGAGACAGAGGGATTATTTCTTAATAGTTGGATTGTACTTGAAAAAATACTATTTGTGTTGGGTTCTGCTTGATAATAATTATGTGTATTTCATATAGAAAAAATATCAAATATTCAATCGGCAAAAAGCAATCTGTATGATTTTGGCATAGCATAGCAAGGACGTGGCATGTGTTGTTATTGTAAAAAGTGTATTCATCCATCTTTGTCACCAAAGTAAAAATGATTAAAGTACATGTATCATTTACAATAGGACTATCTGTGCACTACAAAATGTATTTACATCATTTAACAACATATACAAGTTATTTGAACAAAGGATTTACAAATACACCTGATCACTTATTTCTTAATTTACCTTGTTGTGATCTTGCAGTTTAATTTGATTTTAAAACTGGTCACCAAACAATTGTAAGATCGATTCATTTGATTTTGATGACAAATTCTTTTGACAGAACATTAATTAGTAAGATGATCTGATATTGTTGATCTCAATGACCACTGTCTTCTCCTAAGTACATAAATCCCCTCCTCCCAAGTACTCCGGGTTGATGGTAGTGTTGACGAAAGACACCCCGACCATGGAAAGCAGATAAGAGCAACAGAGACCTCTTGGACCTCCTCGACATCGTCACGTCACCACCAACAACGATGACTTGGTTGCTAGAGCATCAAAACCAACTTGAGAGAAGTACAACACAGTTGTATCGAGCTAGAATGAGAGTGATGGTCACGATGGGGAGCAAGAGAAGAAGACAACGAAGAAGAATAAAGTGTGATTGTATAAGAAGACGAAGTGCGATTGTATAAGAAGACATTGTGTTGTGATTTAATGCCAATGGGCCGGGGGAATGAGATGTCAGTATGAGCATTGTGGCGTGAGGTGAGAGAATGAGAGAGTGAATTGCTTATTTTAGTAAGAAGAAAATGAGCAGTACCTTTTTAGGGAAAGCGGTTGTTTGCGATGAGAGAAATGTCACATACTTTTATACGGTGAAAATATCAGATACCCTAAAAATTCATTTCGGGAGAATAATTACCAACAAATGATTTACAGATGAACTTGTAGTTTATTAGAATTGGAATACAACTCACGTTACTAAAAAGCATGATGCCACTCTCCAACTAAAAATGGTCACATGCTTGCATTTAGCATCTCACCAATGAATATATATTATATATGAGCTTATTTCTATTTTAATATTGTGTATATGTTATTTTTTTGTTGACCAGAGATAAAAACTGATGGTTGCCGATGATGCTTCGAAAATGTCAATTGACAAAGCTTTATGAAGGACTAGACTGAAATATCGCCGAGTTTTAACAGTCAAAAGAGATACATACAAATAAATGTTCTTTATATATTTGTTGGGCATGATAATATAAATGGTGCTTATATATTCATTGGTGAGACGTGGAGAAGACGGCCAGAGGTCACGGGGCTTGCTATGGAGGACACTCACGTCTTCTGCAGTACATCAGGATCCTTGGGCAGCGTAAGGAGTCGTCCGACATGCTTCAACGGCATCAAATCGAATGCGATGGTCTGTGGTCGGAGGTGGGGAAGATGCGGTGTGGCGCTCAGTACCGGTCGACTTCCATCAAATTAGTAGGCTTTTAGGACGAGGGCATCTCATAAGAGCTCCCTGGTGAGGTGGAGGTGCTTGGGGTTGCCGTTGGCGGCGCGGAGACGAAGGCAGCAGCAACGGTGGCGCTCTGCGGAGGTGAGAGAGAGAGGTCGTGGGTGATTGAGGGAGGGAGGGAGAGGGATGGGGTGGAGGGAGGGTTGTGACACGTGGAGAGCTAGCCGCGACAGCACGCGGTCCCTGGGCAGTCGGCGCTCGCCGGAGTTGAGGGACAGAGTCCGTGAGGGAGAGAGGTGGGAGCTGAGAGAGAGGCCGTGAGGGGCCCACGTATAAGTGGGAGGGAGAGGGGGTGAGAGCAAGAGTTTTCCTTTTTATTTTTTCTGAGTGGGTCCCACCTGTAAGTGACACATGGAGGAAGGGACAAAATGTCCAATAAATGAGCCATAGACGGTCAAAGCCCTTCGATCGGACGATATCTACACAGAAAGGCATATTTATAAGGTGCACTAACGGCGCAGGGGCAAATTTGAGCAGACTTCGAAGTTAGGGGCAAATCTGATTAGGTGGTTCGAGTTAGGGACACAGATTGAAATGGATTATGTCGAAGTTCAAAAAGAATTTATTGACAAGGGTGTTGAGACGATGTCGTTGGAAGGGGCCAAAAATTCACCAAGTTTCATACAACAAATGGCCTGTGGCAACGCACGGGCATTCTACTAGTCTCTATTAGATCTCACTCTTGTTCGAGACCGTAAAGCGATTGACAACCCCTTTTTCGCGTAAGTGTAAGTGTTTCTTAGTTTGTGCAGGTGCATAGATTGGAGACTTGCTTGTGCCTCCTACTGGATTGATATATTGGTTCTTAACTGAGGGAAATACGTATCTCTAGTTTGCTGCATCACCCTTTTCTCTTCAAGGAAAAAATTTACGCAAGCTCAAGAAGTAGCGTGCAGTACTACCACAAGAGTACCGCGTGCACTACCATCAATTTCTCCGTTACCCATCTGGACTCGTGGTAGTAATGCTCGCTCCTAGCGACAGTACCGCTTGTGTGGTACTTTCGCTGGAGTACCTCACGTACTACCGTGGAAGTTTCTGTTACTCGCCGGCTAATTTGTGGTAGTACCGCTTATTAGAGGTGGTAGTACCACTCCGGTAGCAGTACCACGCGAGTTTTTTGCTGGTCCACTGTGCGAGTCCGCAGTAGTACTTCCATGTGTTTAGCGGTAGTACCGCTTAGGCACAGGTAGAACATAACAGTTGGATTTTTAACACCGCCCTCCCCACTAAAAAGGGGGTCTTCTTCCTCATTGCCCCTAACGGTTTTGGGCAAGTTTTCTCCTCCATTGTTTACCTCCAAAAGCTTGGCTTTCTCTATTCCTCCCATGATTCTTGCATCTTTTTGAGCAAAAAGAGAGAGGAGATCTAGATCTATATTTCCACCAGTCATTTTCTCCTCTAAGTGAGGGGAACCTTATGGATCTAGATCTTGGAGTTATTTGTGTTCTCCTTGTTCTTTCTCTCATATTCCTCCATCACTTTTGTTGCTTTGGTGGGATTTGAGAGTGAGGTACTTGAGAACTTCTTGTGTTCTTGTTGTTGCATTAGTTGCATCAGTTTGAGTTCTCCACGGTGATACCTGGAAGTGGAAGTTGAGAAGATTATTTCTCTTGGGTGTTTGGGCACTAGATCTTGTGCCTCTTGGGTGCCTGGGCGCCCTAGACAGTTGGTGGTGTCACGGAGCTCAATCATTAAGGTGTAAAGCTTCAGGGTCTCCAATTAAGTTGTGGAGATCGCCCCGAGCAATTTGTATAGGTTCGGTGACCGCCCCAACGGACGTCATTTGTACTGGTTCGGTGACCACCCTGACGGTTGCCATTTGTACGGGTTCGGTGACTGGCCCCAAGGGTCGTCATTTGTACGTGTTCGGTGACCACCCCCAAGGGTCGCCATTTGTACATGTTCGGTGACCGTCCACAAGGGACCATTAGTGGAATCACGACCTTTTGCATTGTGCGAGGGTGTGAGGAGAATACAATGGCCCTAGTGGTATTTCAGAGAGCATTGTGCCTCCACACCGCTCTAACGGAGATTAGCATACACAAGGGGTATCAACTTTGGGATACATCATTGTCTCCGCGTGCCTCAATAATCTTTTACCCGAGCCCTTTACTGCACTTACTTTGTGATAGCTATTGTGATTCATGTTATATATCTTACTATCACATAGTTGTTTATCTTGCTTAGCACAAGTTGTTGGATCACCTAGTTGAGCCTACTACATTTAGGTTTTGTTCTTGAAAAATTAAACATTAATTCTATTCCGCATTTGTTCAAGCCGAAACCGTAATTCTTTTAAAGCACATATTCACCCCACCCTCCTCTATGCGACATCCATGTCCATTCACGAGGACTCTGTCACTATGCGCAACACTAATCCGTTCTTTCATTTTTCTCATCGAGGCATGCGACCAAGGGCATTTCCTATTCGGCGCCTTCAGCACTGTTAACGTGCATTTTGTTAACTCGCACAGTTGGGCGCTCTTACCTAGGCCGACCCATCGATGGGCAGCCTTTTCTTTCTCTCTTTTTCCCGACTTGGGTATTTCCTGGACCGGTCTTGCTTGGTGTTTTCTTTTTATTTTCTTTATTTTGTATTCTTTTCTTCTTCTTTACTATTCTTTTCCTTTTTCTTTTCTGAAATGCATGAACTTTTTTCAAATTCATGAACTTTTTCTTCAGATTTGATTTACTTTTTTTTCAAAATCCATGAACTTCTTTCTAAAATTGATGATTTTTTTTCAAATTTGTGAACTTCAAAATCGATTAATATTTTCTGAATTTGTGATCTATTTTTCAAAACCGATGAACTTTTTTCAAATCGATGACTTTTTCAGATTTTATGAACTTTTTTTGAAAATGGATGAACTAATTTTCAAGTTCGATAAGCTTTTTCCAAAACTGATGGTATTTTTTCAAATTCATGAACTTTTTGGAAGCTTGTGAACATTTTTTTCCAAAATCCGTGAACATTTTTGAATTCTTGGTTAATTTTTTGATTTTATTGTAAAATTCATATTTTCCAAAAGTCAATGATTGATTGACTGGTAACCTGTCAATCGTTCAACTTTTGACTAACGAACTAACTACAAATGGGTCGGCCCATTCCTGTAGGCTAGTGGGCCCCAAATCTCCTATTCGGTGTCGTTAACGTCCGTTAACGTGCATTTTGATAAGTGACGATGAAGGCGCTCTTACCTTGGCCGGCTAATATATGGGTGCAACAGACGGCCGTTTTTTTCTTTTCCCAATTTTTGTTTTTCCTGGATCGGTCTTGTTTGGTTTCTTCTTTCGTTTTCTATTTTTTGTTAATTTCTTTATTAATTATATCTTTAGTTTTTATATTTAAAATACTTGATTTTTCATATTCGCGAACTTTTTCTTAAATTTTGATTAACTTTTTTCCAACATCCATGATTTTTTTCCAAATTTGAGATTCTTTTTGAAATCGGTGATTTTTTTCCCAAAATCGCAAACTCTTTTGAAAACTGATGAACCTTTACAAATTTGTTAAATTCATTTTCAAATCCATTAATTGTATTTCAACTTGATTAACTTTTTCAAAATCGATGATCTTTTTTTAGTTTGCGAACTTTTGTTTCAAAATTGAAGTACGTTTTTGAAAATTCGACAAAATTTTCACAAACCTGATGGACTTTTTTTTTCAATTCGTAAACTTTTTTTAAACTTGTGAACATTTTTAAAATCATAGTTTGTTTTGTTGTTTTAGAACTAAAAAAGATATTTTTCAAAAGTCAATGGTTGACTGGTCATCTGTTGACTCACAAACCCAATGCAAATGGGCCAACCCATTCCTGCAGGCTAGTGGGCGCCAGATAAGGCGCCGACTAGGAGCACTCGTGGGCATCTCCTATGCGGCAGAATGACGGGGCTTCGCAAAGGCAGTCCTCCGCCTAGGCCGGCCCACCTACATGCTGCTTGTTGTTTCCTGTCGCACGACAAAAAAAACTACCGACAAAGGCAGGATTCGATCCAGAGACCTCGCACAACATATGGTCCTAACCATGAGATGATAGCCCGTAAAACAGACGTCGGCCACTAGAAATAAAAGGCGCATAAACCCTATAAGAACATACGACAGGCATTGAGATTTGCGAAACATTTTTAAAACATTTCTTGAGAATTACGAGAAGTTTTCTAAATGCCGCAATTTTTTGATATTCTATTTTTTTTAAAGTGAACCGTTTTTGTAATTCCGATTTAAAACAAACAAGAACAAAAACTGCTAACATTTTTTGAAATTCCTGAATATTTTCTAAGATCACGGACAGTTTTTAATTTTGGAACAAAAATTGGAAACAAGAACATTTTTTAAATTCAGAACAAACGTTAAAACATGAACAGTTTTTTTAAAAATGCAAACAAAATTTGATGTGGTATACTCTTTTTGAAAATGTAAACAAAATTTGATACATGTGATCATTTTTTGAAATTGTGAACAAAATGTTGAAATCGCGTACATTTTTTGAAGCACTAATATTTTTCTGAACAAAATTTGAAAATCGGAACATTTTTTGTAATTTGCTGAATCTTTTTTGAACATTAACATTTTTTCGAAATTGTGAACATATATTGAAAATGAGGTTTTTATTGAAATTCGTGAACTTCTTGGAAGACGAACATTTTTTCAAAATGGTGAACAAAATTTTGAAAACAAGAACGTTTGTAGAAACATGAATATTTTTAGAAAATTAGGAACAAATTTTGAAAATGAGAAAATTTCTTGAAATTCCAAACAATAGTTATATTTTGGAACAAAATAAACAGGAAAAAGAAAAACCAGAAACAGGAAAGAAATGAAGAAAATAAAAAAGAGAAAAGAGAAAGAAACATAAAGAAAAATGGTAAATAAACTTGGAAAAGGAAAACTAAAATAAAAAAATAAAAAACCGAAATAGGAAAAAAGTAGAAAATAGAAACAGGAAAAAAGAAAAAAGAAAACAAAAAGAAAGAATCACATGAGAAAAAATAAAAAACGGTTCAAGAACCTTCTAGAAGGTTCCCAAAACCGGAAACACACTAGCAGGTTTGTTCACTTAGCGCGGTACCTTCGGTTGGTCCGGTTTTCTTTGGGTTTGCTTTCGTTTTTCACTTTCTTGTTGTATTTTCGTTTGTTTTATTTGTTTTTTCATGGTGTTCTTCGGGCTTTTTTTGTTTTCTATTTTTCTTATTGGTTTTTCTTTCTTTCTTCATTACTTTAGGTTTTGTTTATTTTCTTCACTTTCTCTGGTTTTTTGCTTTAAAATTTTTGCTTCCTTGTGATTTTCATCTGTCTTCTTTTTGGAGCTCATGTCTACTTTTTCCTAAATATACAATGTACATTTTTAGAGAACATGTGAATTTTTTTTCTGGTACACTTTGTAAATTTTCAAATACATGATTTAGGTTTTTTGAAGTACCTTATTTTGAATACGCGGCGACATTTTCCAAATACACACTGTACATATTTTCTAATGGCAATAAACATTTTTGTGCTACAAGGGCAGTTTTTTTACGTTTTGTGAATATGTTTTAATTTTTCATGGAAATTGTTTGGAAACACAATAATATCTCTTTGAAATATCAAGTACTTTTTTGTATTGGAAATTAACATTTTCAACCTATTTTAATATTTGTTTTACATTGTATTCACATTTTCTAAATGTCTGGAACATTTTTTGAATCACCAAAAAAATTCTTAAAAATGTCACTTCCATTTGTTTTAATGGTGGAAACATTTTTTCTACATTATATTTATAATTTAAAATATCAGGAACATTTTTTAATCACTGGCATTTTTGTTTAAAATGTCAGTACATTTTTTTATGTTACAAAGCATTTTTTACATTGCATGAGTTTTTCGTTTATATGTTGTATATAATTTTTTTATCTGTCCGAAAAACATTTCTGAAACTCTTGAATATTTTCTAAATGTAACATACATTTTTTTGAATTACATAAATAATTCTGTACTCTAACTCTCTCTCTCTCTCTTCTTTAATCCTCTGCTACATCAGCGTATTTGTTATGCGAGAGTGCAGATACGGACTAAGATACCACCACTATGGCTAGCCTTAGGAATCGAGCGAACCACGTGTGCCGGTCGCCGGTCAGCAACATTTACAATTTGAAATCTGCATAAGGACGCATAAAAAGCATGGTTGAGATCTCAACAAACACAAACACCTCAGTTTGTTGGGGTGCACGACCGTGCCATTGATACATCCATTTTACATCAAGTTTTTTTGTTTATATTTATTGCATTATGGACTGTTATTTTTCACTTTATAATATAATTTTTATGTATTTTCTCTATTTTGCAAGTTTCACATGAAGAGGGAGATTGTCGGCAGCTGGAATTCTGGACCGGAAAGAGTTATATCGGAGGCACTTTTTCTGAACAACTCCAAATGAGCTAAAAATTGACGGAGAATTATTTTATAATATATTAAAATTATTGGCGAAAGAAATACTAGAGGGGGACCCACCAGGCAGCCACAAGACTTAGGGGCGCGCTCTACCCCCTAGGCGCGCTCCCCGAGCTTGTGGCGCCCCTGGCAGGCCTCCGGGGCCCATCTTCACCTATATGGTGCCATTTGACCTAGAAAAAATTAGAAGTAAGGTTTCGGGACGAAGCACCGTCGTCTCGAGGTGGAACCTGGGCAGGAGCACTTCTGCTCTCCGGCGAAGAGATTCTGTCGGGGAAACTTCCCTCCGAGAGGGGGAAATCGAGGCCATCATCATCACCAACGATCCTCTCATCATGGGGGACTAATCTTCATCAACATCTTCACCGGCATTATCTCATCTCTAACCCTAGTTCATCTCTTATATTCAATCTTTGTCTCAAAACCTCAGATTGGTACCTATGGGTTGCTAGTAGTGTTGATTACATCTCATAGTTGATGCTAATTGGTTTATTTGGTGGAAGATTATATGTTCAGATCCTTGATGCTATTCAATACCCCTCTGATTTTGAGCATGAATATGATTTTGAGTAATTACTTTTGTTCTTGAGAACATGGAAGAAGTCTTGTCATAACTAATCATATGAATTCGGTATTGATTCGATATTTTGGTGATGTGTATGTTGTTGCTTCCTTTAGTGGTGTCGTGTGAACGTCGACTACAGGACACTTCACCATCTTTGGGCCTAAGGGAAGGCATTGTGTAGTAGTTATTACATGATGGGTTGCTAGAGAGACAGAAGCTTAAACCCTAGTTTATGCGCTATTTCGTAAGGGACTAATTTGGATCCGTATGTTTCATTCTACGGTTAGATTTATCTTAATTCTTCTTTTGTAGTTGCGGATGCTTGCGAGAGGGGGTAATCATAAGTGGGAGGCTTGTTCAAGTAAGAACAACACCCAAGCACCGGTCCACCCACATATCAAATTATCAAAGTAACGAACGCGAACCAAACAAACATGATGAAACACTGGTGCGCGTCGGTCCTAAACAAACGGTTTTTAACCCCTATCCGCGATGGCATTTGGAACCGTCGCCAAGTGAGTGTGTGCGATAGGGTGTCCTTCCCACACGATCCAGAAACCATCGGGGATATGGAGCAGTGATCCAGAGGCCTTCCAAAATGTAATCGTTTGCGATGCAGCACACACTAAATTCTTTCGCACATGTGGTATCGGTGATTAAGCGTTTCTAATGACGCAGTGAAACCATACGGTCTGTCGTAACGAACCATTTGGGAAATAGTATGTAAGGCACACGGGCCAACATATGAACTGTGTGTGATTTGTGCCCTATCGCACACGAGTTTTCTGCGTAACCCGTCTGCCATGCTAGACTCCATCGCACACGTTTTCCAACAATTACCGTCTGCGATAATGTTCTATCACAAACGGTTCAGGAGCCCCTTCGCACACATACAAGTGCTGCAGACCGTTTGTGTGTTAGGTATCACCGACGGTTGCCACAAGAGTGACGTGTGCTTTTCGTTTGGGATCCCACACGTTTCCTGAAAAAAATACGACTGGGATAGTATTTTGCATTGGGCACGGTTTACTCCCAGTTCTCGTGTGCGATAACGCGATATCACAAACGGTTCCGAAGAACCTACGCACACGTAGTAGCACTGCAAATCGTTTGCGATCTGCTGTGTATCACCGACGGTTTCGCTACGATTGACGTATGCTTTCCGATGTGGATCGCACACACTCATTTAGTTGGACCGTGTGCGGAGCAATTGCCAGGTTAAAACAAAAATATCCCATTTTAAATCGGCACGCAAAAAAACAAATTTGCCACAATATTCAATTGAACAAATAAAAAAAATATCCCATTTTGAATCGGCATGCAAAAAGCAAATTCGCCACAATATTCAATTGAATAAATAGTGTCCACTGGAAGAACATTCATCAGATTTCACAACAATTGCAATTGAACATATGGTAGCTAAATTCCAATGATTTGTCCACACATATATGCAGTACATAATTAATCATAGTGTACGAAATACGAAGACCTCATCAGATGGAAAACAATGGATCCATGCGTTATATGTTTAGCAGCTAACTCTTACTCAATGTTTCAGGAGAACGCATGCTGAAATCTTCATTATCACCAGTGGGATTGATGTAGTGATCCAGTAAGTCGCTGATAAATCTCCGAACCATCGGCAATTCACCAGCCGGGAGCGGTTTAGGGGTCCTCGATTTTAAGATGAGCTGCAGTATTTTTAAGATCAGAATGTGCCATATGAGTGGAGTAGAAGATATTAATTAAGATAGACTTACTGGTACTAATTCGCGAGGATCGTCACAACTATCAACAGATTTGTAGATGGAGATCATGTGTCTGCAAACATAGTATCCACAAAGGTTGGTCCCTGCTTCTTGCTGAGGACACTAAATTTTTTTGTACAAAATTAGTCATGTATTTGTCCTGTTAGGAACAACCTAACCGATGTTAGATGTATTATTTTTTTCTTTGGACAAAATAGAAAGAGGTTTATTTAGAAGCTTGAACATTTGACTAGCGTAAGGAAGGGTATTTGCAGACTGTTGGATAAATTTTCCGAAAAAATGGATTTCGGTGTGTTACCGGAGAAACGATCTCGTGCTGCAGTGGTAGTTTCCTCTTGAACAGGTTCCCTGGTTTAATTTGCCACAATGCGAGCACACTGCAAATGATGATGAATTTTGACAACATCAATTATTGAACCAGATATGAATGCAAATTAATTTCAACATCATAGAATTCAATACCTATCCAAGAATTGCTGAAGATGTGTCAGATCCTGAGTGTTTGTTGACTCTTTGAGAGAATCGATGTAGTAAACTGTGTTCTTGTTTGGAACAATGAATACCAATATCCAGTGATTGCTACATATTAAGAAAGCCATGAACTTACGAATGATGTCGAAATCTGAAAGACAATCAATGTATGCGTGCTTGCTTATTTGACTTACCGTTCATGATATGGCCAGAGAAATGATTCTGCATGGGACGTATTTTCAAAGATACGGACGACCGTGTTAATGGCCCAGTCTCGTCGGTCCTTTTCATGTAATGTTGTGCCATTTGCTAATGCAGGATCTATGAAATACACACTTTCACTTTGTCTTCTCTGTGCGTTCAATCCCCTGAGAGGAATAAAATGCAGTTAGCTGTTTATCATTTACAGCCTTGTATGGAGAAGTTGATCAGAATTTGTTAAGTACTTACAAAATCACGCATCTAACAAGAGTGGCATCGAGCATGTTGAAGTTGAAGAAAAGATGTAAGTCCTCGAAACTCACAATGATGGAACCAGCATTGTGTCGGAAATGATCTCTGTTGTAGTGGACTAGCAAATGGTGATGACCTTCTGACATTTGATCCATGCAATATTCATGTAACTCGCGGCAACTGGAGCTGCACTCATCAAAGTATTCGCCAACAAGAAATGGCTGCCCATGGATGTAACTGCGTGCTTCAGGTACGCCTGCTTTATTTTTAGCAAGCAACAAACGTATTTCTTCATCACCCATGGCGTCAAAAATAATATTACTCCCCGATTCGAACAAGTTGTTGTTAATTTGGTTCTGGGCGATGAGTGCTTTAAGTAAGAGGCAATCGCTCTCTTTCCTCTTCACTCTCCCGCTGCGCTCCCTCGTGGTCGTGGGTGTAGCCTTTTTGGCCACTTCCTTTTTGGTACTTGAAGCATTTCTGGCAGAATGTTTGGTTGCCTGCACGGTAAACAGCAGACGGTGAAGCTTGGACGGACTGCTTAGCAGACGGTTTATCTATGCCGGACGCCGAGTCTGGCGGTGTCTTTGTGATGACTCGCTTGGCTATAGGAGCGAGAGGCATCGGACTGCTGACCATGCGTTGAAGCTATGTCGGGTTTACTGCGCAGTGGTGCCAACTTGTCGGTGTCCGAGGAGGCCATGCCAACGTGTTGGTTTATCGAGGAAAGTGCCGACGCATTGGTATGCTGATCACGCTACCGCGGACCGACGGACCGACGGCGATCGGTTCTGGGCCTCTGACCGCTTAGCAGCGAAGCATCGACCGCTTAGCGATCTGCTCCACCTGTGTTGGTCTGCTGAGCATGTGCCGCAATTGAGTCTCCCCCGCCGCTTCAAAGCAGCATCTGAATCGGTGGTGCGTCATCGCGAGCTTGTAGGCCTTGCCACTGGCTGCTTTGGGGCGGAGGATGACATGGCTTGTACGCCACAAAGTCGGTCCGGCTGATCACAGGTTCATGCATCGGCCCGCGTGAGCTGCTGTGGCAAGGAGAGCGTCACCGGTTGAGGGGAGACAGTGGTTGCTCTTGGCGGGGCTTCAGGAATCTCATCGATGAATTCTATTTCCTTTCGTGGCCACTGGATGTGATGTAACAGTGTTTCTCCCAAGGTCCTTTGCTCATCGAAGTCTCCTAGGACATTCTTCGGGGAAATTCATTGAATCCAGGCTTTACTTCAGTCACGTAGCACTTCACACAGCCCGGCTTCAATGGCACATTGTCCAAGAAGAGGCCATCTTCCAAGAAAGATGGGCAAACCCAGGCTGTTGCACATTTTAATGTACCTTCATAATGTGTAAGCATGCCCTTGATTTGTCTTTCATTCCGGATAGATCGAGATATAGCATCATCACGGCATTGCAGCCTCAAGTGTCGCTATGGTCAGCTGATGCACAGCTACTCTTGTGCAGTGTTGTCGCGCAATAAGCAGCATCATACATGCCCGCTTCCCCTCCCATCTGCTGGCTATCTGTCAGTGTTAGTCTTCTGCATCATCATTGACTCCTCAACATCCTTTCGAACAGCCGGATAAATCTCCTTCTTCAACTTTTCAAACAATGCATTCTGCTTCATTTCACTCCTCGTTTTTTTTTCATGTTGAGCCTCTCTTCTTTGCTGAGTGTGAAAGCCCTCTTGTGCGGAACATTAACACCTATACCCCTTGCACGGCCAGGGGGCTCTTTTGTGTTCAGAGCAATGGACAGAATGTCACATGGCCCTGAGTTCCTGTAGAACCTTCCAGGGATCTTGGAAGCCTCTACCATCACTTCATACAGTTTGGCGTCACGTGCCTTTTCAAAGTAATAAGTTCCTTCATCACACTTCTTTGCACGTGCCCGCAAGTAGTCTCTGACGCGTTCGCCCCTGATTTCACTAAAGGTGTGACGCCCCCGATTCAATCGTACACTAATCATGCACGCAAATGTGTACGATCAAGATCAGGGACTCACGGGAAGATATCACAACACAACTATACAAATAAAATAAGTCATACAAGCATCATAATACAAGCCAGGGGCCTCGAGGTCTCAAATACAAGTGCTCGATCATAGACGAGTCAGCGGAAGCAACAATATCTGAAAGTACGCATATAAGTTAAACAAGTTGCCATAAGATGGCTAGCACAAAGCGGGATACAGATCGAAAGAGGCGCATGCCTCCTGCTCGATCCTCCTAAACTACTCCCTGTAAATGCGTCGGTGGGCTGCACGTAGTAGTAGGCCCCTCCAGCAGTAGTAGTCGCCATCGACGGTGGTGTCCGCTCTGGGCTCCATCGTCTGCTTTGCGATGTCGAGTAGAGATAGGGAAAAAGGGAAACAATGCACCCGTGAGTACTCATCCAAAGTACTGCAAGCAAGGAGCTACACTACATATGCATGGATATATGTGTAAAGGGCCATATCGATTGGTGAATCGCAGAATACCGTAATAAGAGGGGATAGCTAGTCTTATCGAAGACTATGCTTCTGGTCACCTTCGTCTTGCAACAGTAGAAGAGGGTAGGTTGAAGTCCTCCAAGTAACATCACATAGCAATAATCCTACCCGGCGATCCCTCCTCATTGCCACGAGAGAAGCGACCACCGGTTGTATCGGCACTTGGAAGGGTGTGTTTTATTAAGTATCTGGTTCTAGTTGTCATAAGGTCAAGGTACAACTCCAAGTCGTCTGCTATCAAGATCACGGCTATTCGAATAGATTAACTTCCACCTGCAGGTGCACCAACTTACCCAAAGACGCTTGATCCCATTTGGCCGGACACACTTTCACAGGTCATGCCCGCCGCGGAAGATCAACACGTCGCAGCCCACCTAGGCTCAACAGAGAGGCCAAGACGCCGGTCTAAACCTAAGCGCCGCAGGGTCTAGGCCCATCGCCTGAAAGCACACCACGTTGCGTCTGTGGCCGGAAGCAGACCTAGCCTAGTGGCGTTCAGTCCAATCCGGCGCGCCGCCGCCGCTTGTCGACGCCACGAAGTGCCGATACCACGACGCCGGGATACCCATAACTACTCCCACGTAGATGGTTAGTGCGTATAGGCTCAGAGCCAACTCAGATCAAATACCAAGATCTCGTTAAGCGTGTTAAGTATCCGCGAACGCCCGAACAGGCCAGGCCCACCTCTCTCCTAGGCGGTCTCAACTCTGCCACAGCCGCTCCGCCACAAAGATCCACTCATGGTGCTCCACAAGCCGACCCGACTTTAGTCACCACATGTATCATGTATAAGTATATAGTATATACCTGTGATCACCTCCCGAGTGATCACGGCCCGATAGTATAGCACAGCAGACGGACAAGAATGTAGGGCCACAGATGGAAATACTAGCATCCTATACTAAGCAAGTAGGATTGCAGGTAAAGGTAACAACAGTAGTAACAAGGACAGGCTATGCATCAGGATAGGTATAACGGAAAGAAGTAACATGCTACACTGCCCTAATGCAAGCAGTATAGAGTAGAATAGGCGATATATGGTGATCAAGGGGGGCTTGCCTGGTTGCTCTGGCAAGAGAGAGGGGTCGTCAACTCCGTAGTCGTACTGGGCAGCAGCAGCGTCGGTCTCGGTGTCTAGCGGAAGAAGAGGGGGAAGAAACAACGAATATTTAAGCAAACAGATGCATGACGATGCATGACAAAGCAAAGCGTGATGCTAGGCGTGCCCTAACGCGGTATGTGATGATACCGTGAAGGGAAGCTTGTCCGGAAAGTATTCCGGTGTTTCGCGTTTCGGGTAGAGGAGCCGGGAGGGAAAGTTGCGAGTTCGATAGGTTAGGGGGGTGTGGCGGACGAACGGGTTGCGTATCCGGATTCGTCTCGTCGTTCTGAGCAACTTTCATGTTGAAAATATTTTAATCCGAGTTACGGATTAAAAGATATGATTTTCTAAAGACTTTATTAATTTCTGGAATTTAATTAATTATTTAATCCAACATTATCCGAGCAGTAAAGTGGCGTCGGCATGACATCAAGGTGATGTCAAGTCAACGTTGACCATTGACCTGGTCAAACTGACGTGTGGGTCCAGTGGGACCCACCTGTCATTCTCTGTTTAGTTTAATTACAGAATAGTTAATTTAATTAGTGATTAGGTTAATCTAATCAGGATTAATTAGCTTAATTAATTAATTAATTAATATTCTAATTATTTTAATTATTATTTAATATATTTATTTATTTATATATTATTTTTATTTTTTAAAAAAACTTTCTGGGGTGGGCCCCAATTGTCATTGGGCGGGGGCCGTCACGGGTTCTTGAGTCTTTGGGTGTCGACTGGCGAAAGTGCCAGATCGACAAAGTGGGGGCGCCACAGGCGTGGCGAGGCCCGGCGTGGCGCCGGCGCTCACGACGCCGGCGAGGAACGGCGCCTGAGGGCGGCAGGGAATGGGCGGCGGGGAACGCGGTGAGCAGGGTGGCGGCGTCTGGCGTGGGGTTCCGGCCTATGGCGGCCGTCGAAAACGGAGGCGAAGGCGCTGTCGACGGGAAGCGGCGGTGGTGCTCGCGAGGAGGGAACCGTGCGGGAGTAGAGCGATGGTGCGGGCGAGGCCACGATGGCCTTGAACGCCGTGGCGCGGCCGGGCGCGTCTTGAGGCGAAGGGCGACGGCAGTGGTGGCGAAGCGCGTGGCCGAGGCGGGAGCACGGGGCCAGCGTCGCCGGAGGAGAAGGCCGGGTTGAGGTCGGGCGGACGGCAACGACAGTGGCGCCGAGCGCGTCAGCGGCGATGGCCGAGGCGACCTAGGGAGAGGAGGGCGAAGGGGAGCTCACGGGAGTAGGGTCTAAGCGGTGGGGCGGCGGCGGTCGGCGACGTGCGCTGGAGGGGAGGCAATCCGACGGGGAAGTCCGGCGAAGGCGCCCGACGCCCAGCGACGGAGTCGGGTCGAGGCGGCGATGGCGGGCGGCGCCGGGAGGAAGCAGAGGCTGGCCGGGAGGAGGGGTGGACGGGCGGCGTTCAAGGGTGGAGGGTTCCGCGAGGAGGCGTCGATGGGGGCGGGGCACGGTTGCCCCGATCCAGATCGATGGGGGGAGGAGAAGGGGATCGTGGGGGGAGTGGGGGGCGTCGGCGCCTAGGGTTTGCAGGGGGGATTAGGAGAGGGAGTGGGGGGCGGATGGGCCAGTGGGCTGGCCGGCTGGGCCGTTTGGCCCAGTTGGCCAGGGTCCAGCAGGGGGGGCTTCTCCCCCCTTTTGTTTTTTTTGTATTTTCTTTCTTTTATTTATTTTCTTTTCTGTTTTAATTCATTTAAACATATTTAGGCATTTTATAAAAATGGGTTTGTTGCACCATAATTAACTTTGTAATATTTGACAACCAATTTAACTTTTTAGTTTTAAATTTTGAAAACTTCTATTGTCATCATAAATTTGAATTTGAATTTCAAACAGTTTTGAATTAACCCGAGATTAACTACAGTGATGAGGTGGCGTGGCACCATCAACGTGAGTTCTTTGTAGCATGATTATCCGGGCGTTACAAATCTCCTCCACTACAAGAAATCTCGTCCCGAAATTTAGGAGGTAGAAGGAAAGAGTGCGGGGTATTCATCACGCAGGCGATCCTCGCGTTCCCTGGTGGCTTCATCTTCAGAGTGATTCGACCACTGGACCTTGAGGAACTTGATCGCCTTCGGCGTGTGCGGCGTTCGGCTTGGTCGAGAATGCGGACGGATGCTCTTTATAGGAGAGGTCCTGTTGCAATTCGAGCACTTCATGGTCCACTGCTCGGATTGGGTCCTTGAAGTAGCGTCGGAGTTGTGACACGTGGAACACATCATGAACTCCGAGAAAGGTTCGACGGAAGCTCCTGTTGTTATGCCACTTTTCCACGCCTTTCCTTGTTAGTGTATGGGCCAATATAGCGAGGAGCTAGCTTGCCCATGATCCCGTTGCGGTGAGCACCCTTCATTGGTGTAACGCGAAGATAGGCCTTTTCGCCAGTTGATAGACCATGTCTTTATGATGACGGTCATAATTACTCTTTTACGAGACTGAGCGATCTTGAGATTCTCGCGAATAATGCGGACTTGTTCTTGACATGTTGGATAATATCCGGACCGAAGAGTGGGCGTTCCCGATTTCGACCAGTTCGAGAGGGTTCGCACTTTCGTCCATATAACACTTCAAGGGGGCCATCTTGACTAGCTTGATAGCTATTATTATAAGAGAACTTCAGCATACGGGAGAGATTCCTCCCATTTCTTGCCGAAGGAAATAACACAAGCTCGAAGCATGTCTTCGAGAACTTGGTTGACACGTTCAACTTGCCCTTGTGACTGCGGATGAAACGCAGTACTGAAAGATAAGTGAGTACCCATAGCTTCTTGAAAACTTGCCCAGAATCTTGAAGTGAATAAGCTGCCACGGTCCAAACTGATAACCAGTGGAATACCGTGAAGTGAAACAATTCTGGACATGTAGAGCGTTGCAAGCTGACTAGCAGTGATCGTTTCTTTGACTGCCAGAAAATGTGCAACTTTAGAAAGCCGGTCAATGACGACAAGAATAACATCATCACCTTTCTGGGACTTGGGAAATCCGGTGACAAAGTCCATCTCAACATGGTCCCATTTCCATTCAGGAATAGAGATTGGTTGCGAGTCCCAAAGCAGGCCTTTGGTGTTACGCTTTGATACGACGGCAAAGCGTCACATTCAAAGAACATAACGAGCAATGTCTTGCTTCATATTAGACCACGTAATCTCCGGCGAATGTCTTGGTACATCTTTGTACTACCGGGATGGATACATAGAGGCGTATCATGAGCTTCTTTCATAACCTTCTCGAGTCATATTCAGGTTTTCCTTCTTACATCGTCACCACTAGGCGGCCTTTGAAGTACAAGGCGCCATCATCAAGAATAGTGAAGAATGAGGGCTTTCCTTCTTTGAGGTCTTGCTTAATCTTGTAGACTTGAGTCATATCCTGCATTGTCTTGATGGAGCTCACGAGATCGGGTTCGACAACCAGGATATAGAGGGAACCACAGGAAACAACACGGAGATTCATCTTGCGGAACTCCGGAGGAGGGGAGCGAAAAATCTTGAGGAACAATATGGAGGTTCAGCTTTACGAACTCTTCAACAAGTGAGGGCTGAACCTTGTGAATCTGGAGGTGGCTGCAGTAAGACTTGCGGCTTAAAGCATCAGCCATTACATTAGCCTTGCCTGGGGTATAGGAAATACCCAAATCAAAGTCTGCAACAGTCTCCATCCATCTCTGCTGACGGAGATTCAGGTCTGGCTGAGTAAACATATACTTCAGACTTTGGTGGTCGGTGAAGATCTCATAGCGATTACCGAGAAGGTAATGTCGCCATCGCTTGAGGCATGAATGACAGCAAGTTCGAGGTCGTGAACTGGGTAGTTCTCTTCGTGAGGGCGCAATTGCCGAGAGGCATAAGCAACCACTTTGCGCTCTTGCATTAGGACACGGCCTAATCCTTGACGGGAAGCGTCGCAGTAAATGACGAAGTCCTTCTTAGTATCAGGAGGAGCTAGTCTTTGGGGCGTAAGTCAACTTGTCTTTGAGAGCCTGGAAACTGACCTGACATTTATCTGTCAATAGGAACTTGACGCCCTTATGCAACAGGTTAGTCAGAGGCCTGGCAATCTTGGATAAGTTCTCGACGAATCGACGGCAATAGCTGGCGAGACCGAGAAAACTTCTGACTTGCTTAACGTTCTTCGGAGGAGTCCAATCGAGAATAGCCTGAACTCGTTCGGGGTTGACGGCAATACCATCCTTAGCGATGACATGCCTGAGATAGGTTACTTCGGAAGCCGAAATTCACATTTGGAGAACTTGGCATAAAGTTGATGCTCTCGTAGCTTCTCCAAAGACAAGACGAAGATGTTCAAGATGTTCTTCTTCATTCTTGGAAAATATCGGGATATCATCCGGATAAACCACGGACGAACTTGTCGCGGTAATCCATGAATATATAGTTCATCAGGCGAGAGAAGGTGGCTGGAGCATTGGTTAAGCCGAAAGACATGACGGTGTACTCGTATGAACCATAACGAGTCACAAAGGCGGTCTTGGGGATATCCTCTTCACGAACACGGATCTGGTGGTAACCCAACCTCAAGTCGAGTTTAGAGAACAGCGATGAACCAGCCGATTGATCATACAGATCATTGATCCGAGGAAGAGGATACTTATTCTGAATTGTAGCTTGGTTTATAGGACGGTAGTCTTGGACCAATCGGTTTGTCCCATCCTTCTTCTTGACAAAGAGAGAAGGTGCTCCCCAAGGAGAGCAACTTGGGCGAATGAAACCACTGCGAAGAGACTTGTCGATTTCCTCCTTGAGCTCAAGGAGTTCATGCGGCGGCATCTTGTAGGGTCGCTTGGCTGTAGGAGTGGTGCTGGTTTCAAGTCGATGACGAATTCGACAGCTCTAGCGGGGGAATCCTGGAAGTTCTTGAGGAAAGACGTCACGGAAATCGCGAGCAGCGGAATGTTTTCAATGCCCTCGAGGGTGCGGCGTTCAATGCATTCAATGCATAGAGCCTTGCCTCGACATTCTGAACGAACGAGCATTGTAGCTTATTATTTCATCGAAGGGTGTAGCAGATGGACGGTCTTAGTGGCGCAAAGCGATTGAAGCGGTATGCGCTTTCAACCAATCCATCCCCAAAATGAGGTTGATGTTAGGCGTCTTCGTGGATAATGGGTGAGGCACAGAATTCCAGCCCTTCGATTTCCACGGGACGTCGGCGCCAACCATGGAGGTTTGACATTGTCCCAAGGGGTTTTACCACTACCGAAGAGTTCATCTCCTCACACTTAACGTCGTGCTTGTATGCAAAATCTTCCGACATGAATGAATGCGATGCTCTGAATCGAATAAAACAGATGCAGTACTGAATTTATGAGGAGTGTACCCATCACAAGAAAGGTGTTGGTCTTGAGCTTCGTTCGGATCAACGTGGTTGGCATGAACTTCGACCATAAGGCTTGGCATTGTTGTTGCGGGGTTGGTTGCTTCCACGACCAGCCGCTGGAAGGGCCAGTGATTACGGTTACGTTGCATTCTCTAGCACGGTGCCTGGTTGTCCACACACAAGCACAAGCCATTATTGGGAGTGGGAACATGAGCTTGGGGTGGTGGAGTGGAAGCTTTGGCTGCCTATTTGGAGTAAGCGACGAGGTGCAGCATAGCTACGCCTTAGGGCAGGTGTGCATTCGGCCGGTACATGCCGTTGGGAATCCATATCTTGCGCTTACGGGAGGACGGGCCGAAGATGAGCCCGTGTCACGGTTGCGTCTGTTAGAGCTCTGGTATTCCTGCGGACCGATTTCGACATTGATAGCCTTGTTCACCAAGGTGGCGAAATCAGAAAAGTCGTGCACTAGAAGTGCGAGCTTGATGTCGCCTTGAAGGCCGCCACGGAACTTCTCTTGTCTGCGTGCATCGGTTGCAATATCCTCTTCAAAGATAGCGAGACAAGTCCAGAACTCTCACCGATAAGCTTCAACAGTCTTGTTGCCTTGGGTGAGGTTGCGGAGCTCACGCTTCTTCCGGTCCATGACTCCTTGAGGGATGAAGCGGGCACGGAAAGCAACTGGAAGTCCTGCCAGTGATGATTGTTCCAATCGGCAGAGTACGCCTGTGGCTGTCCCACCATTGAGTGCGGGTCCTTTCAGAAGAAGGAAGCAAAGGTGACATAGCTGGCGGGGGCTACATCAGCAGACACCATCTCATAAGTGATGTCACGGAGCCGATCCATCGACATCCGTGGGCTGGGTTGAGCTGCGGTACACACTTGGGTTGAGGCGCATGAAATCCTGCAGAGTTCTTGTGTTTGGCTGCCGGTTCATATTGGGGCGAGGAACGAGCCATCATGTTTTCCATGAACCTGGCGATTCATCTCAAGTCGTTGGATCATACTAGCCATGTACTCAAGCGGTGGTGGGAAGTTGCCACCACGACCACGACCAGCTGGTCTAACCATCCTGCTAATATATAACAGGTAGTTCAAGACTTGAGAAATTATGCAAAGGACAAGAATCATCCATGATGAAACATGCATAATGAAAGCAAAGACGATAGAAACTACATAGTAGTCGGCATATCTTACAAAAGGGATCATGCATAGAGTTAAATTTTACGAGTTCGGTACATAGACTAAGACATCATAGGCGGCACGCAGGCTCATGGGCGAATGCATCTAACACTAACAAGCAAGCCTACATCAGTCCCACGCGCATCGCTGGAGGTAGTCAGTAGCCTGAAAGCTGGTAGTGCGGCAGCGGATAGTCCTCCACGCCGGTGACACAGGGGCCATGGATACTGCAGTGCGTAACCCGACGACCAAGTGGCGGAGAGGACCAAGTGCGGAGAGTAGCCTCCCACCTCGGCCAACCGACACCACAGGGCATCACGGTCTGGCTGGGTAGATCGCGAGCAGCGGCAGCTCTCTGGATCGGACAAAGGGGTGCAACAGCGTCGAGCTGCAGTAAAGGTCTTGACGGGTGATGTACAACTTCGTGGCGAAGAGCTCGGTTAGCTCGATCCAGCCCATCGACTATGCGTAACAAAGTTACGATGGTAGAAGGGCTCTCTGGTGACAAAGTGGAGTAGGCAGCAGCAGTAGTAACCCTCCTCACCAACATCGACGCCGATAGCAATGTGCACAAGGGGAGGTGTCCAACTCCGATACTCTCCACGAAGACGTGTCGAGAAGCATAAGCAGCATCGTGGATCGCCATATCGATAGTCACCCCAACACCATGTGCGGTGTGCAGCAGACAAGAGTGGAGTCATACTCCCGAGAGTAGAGGTGGACGATGGCTCGGCATCGCTCTGGTTAAAGTCCCGGTACTCCTCAAAGACGGTGTACTCGAGGTGCCAGCGATAACCCGGATAGGTCATCATCTCTGCTAGCACCGCAGTGATCCCGAGGCACCAATGGTCGCCGTGTGGCGCACGACCTGCCTCGTGTGTTCCATCTGAAAACAAAGATGTTTCAAAGGAGTCAAATGACAAGGTGGAAATTGATCAAAATACAATTCCAAGGAATAACTATGGCTTTATCCAACTTTGGGGTGAATGTGGTCACGGGATCCTAGTGTTAGTTAGTAAATTCGTTTAACCCGAGTAGAAGAGAGTTCAGAGTCCCAGAGTAAAGTTCGAGGAGTAAAAGATCCTACTACCACCCAATGGCGACGTGTGCCCGTAAGACACACAGCCATGTTAGTAAAAGTTTTTGCAACGTCTAGACTCGACTTCGGCCAAGGAGTGTGGAAGGGGGATTCCTACAGGCAGTCGGCTCTGATACCAACTTGTGACGCCACCGATTCAATCATACACTAATCATGCACGCAAATGTGTACGATCAAGATCAGGGACTCACGGGAAGATATCACAACACAACTCTACAAATAAAATAAGTCATACAAGCATCATAATACAAGCCAGGGCCTCGAGGGCTCGAATACAAGTGCTCGATCATAGACGAAGTCGGCGAAGCAACAATATATGAGTACGAGACATAAGTTAAACAAGTTGCCATAAGATGGCTAGCACAAAGCTGGGATACAGATCGAAAGAGCGCGGGCCTCCTGCACAGGATCCTCCTAAACTACTCACGGTAAATGCCGCCGGGCTGCCTGCGTAGTAGTAGGCCCCTCCGGTCGTAGTAAATCATCGACGGTGGTGTCACAGCTCTGGGCTCCATCGTCATTTGCGATGTCGAGTAGAGATAGGGGAAAAAGGGGGAAACAATGCACCCGTGAGTACTCATCCAAAGTACTCGCAAGCAAGGAGCTACACTAAATATGCATGGATATATGTGTAAAGGGCCATATCAGTGGACTGAACTGCAGAATACCAGAATAAGAGGGGGATAGCTAGTCTTATCGAAGACTACGCTCGTCACCTTCGCCTTGCAACAGGTAGAAGAGGGTAGGTTGAAGTCCTCCAAGTAACATCACATAGCAATAATCCTACCCGGCGATCCCTCCTCATTGCCACGAGAGAGAGCGACCACCGTTGTATCCGCACTTGGAAGGGTGTGTTTTATTAAGTATCTGGTTCTAGTTGTCATAAGGTCAAGGTACAACTCCAAGTCGTCACATTACCGAAGATCACGGCTATTCGAATAGATTAACTTCCTGCAGGGTGCACCAACTTACCCAAAGACGCTTGATCCCACTTGGCAGGACACACTTTGGCTGGGTGGCGGCCGCGAAGATCAACACGCCGCAGCCCCACCTAGGCTCAACAGAGAGGCCAGCACGCCGGTTCTAAACCTAAGCGCCAGCAGGGGTTGGGCCCATCGCCCGAAAGCACACCTCAAGCATCGCTATGTGACGCTACGAAGCAGATTCCAGCCTAGTGGCGTTCGGGCCCAATCCGCGCCAAGGCCGCTTCGGGCCGGTCACGGCAAGTGCTTCTGATACCCACGACGGATACCCATAACTACTCCCACGTAGATGGTTAGTGCGTATAGGCTCGTAGCCAACTCAGATCAAATACCAAGATCTCGTTAAGCGTGTTAAGTATCCCATGAGCACGCCGAGCAGGCCGAGCCCACCTCTCTCCTAGGCGGTCTCAACTCGCCTGCCGCCTCGCCACAAAGATCCACTCATGGGTGCTCCACC
Organism: Aegilops bicornis; assembly: GCA_021605145.1. Lineage (NCBI taxonomy): Eukaryota > Viridiplantae > Streptophyta > Magnoliopsida > Poales > Poaceae > Aegilops > Aegilops bicornis. Next base: position 639,117,099 of record CM038670.1, on the reverse strand, counting down.
GGTAGGCCGACTTTAGTCTCCACATGTATCATGTATAAGTATATAGTATATACCGTGATCACCTCCCGATTGATCACGGCCCGATAGTATAGCAATGAGACGGACAAGAATGTAGGGCCACAGATGGAAATACTAGCATCCTATACTAAGCAAGTAGGATTGCGGTAAAGGTAACAGCAGTAGTAACAAGGACAAAGCTATGCATCGGGATAGGTATAACAAAAGCGATAACATGCTACACTACTCTAATGCAAGCGGTAGAGTAGAATAGGCAATATCTGGTGATCAAGGGGGGCTTGCACGGTTGCTCCTGGCAAGAGAGAGGGGTCGCCAACTCCGTGAGTCGTACTAAGCGGCAGCGTGACAACGTCGGTCTCGGTGTCTAGCGGAAGAAGAGGGGAAGAAACAATGAATATTTAAGCAACAGATGCATGACGATGCATGACAAAGGAAAGCGTGATGCTAGGCGTGCCCCTAACGCGGTATGTGGTGATACCGGTGAAGAAACATCCGGAAAGTATTCCCGATGTTTAGCGTTTTCGGCGAGAGGAGCCGGAGGAAAGTTGCGAGTTCGATAGGTTAGGGGGTGTGGCGGACGAGCGGGTTGCGTGTCCGGATTACGCCTCTGCTGCGATTACGAGCAACTTTCATGTTGAAAATATTTTAATCCGAAAGTTACGGATTAAAAGATATGATTTTCTAAAGACTTTATTAACTTCGGAATTTAATTAATTATTTAATCCAACATTATCCGAGCGGTAAAAGTCGACGTCAGCATGACTTCGTGGTGATGTCACAGTCAACGTTGACCATTGAACTGGTCAAACTGACGTGTGGGTCCAGTGGGACCCACCTGTCATTCTCTGTTTAGTTTAATTACAGATTAGTTAATTTAATTAGTGATTAGGTTAATCTAATCAGGATTAATTACTTAATTAATTACTTAATTAATTACTTACTTAATTAATTAATTAATATTTGAATTATTTTAATTATTATTTAATATATTTATTTATTTATATATTATTTTTATTTAAAAAAATGTTTTGGGGTGGGCCCCAATTGTCATTGGCTGGGGCTGTAAAATGCGGCTTTGGTGGTCGGGTGTTTGCCGCTGACCTGGGTGAGCGCCCGGATCGACAGTGGGGGCGCCAGCACACGGCGTGGCGAGGCAGTGGCTGGCCAAGGCCACGACGCCGCCAAGGAACGAGGGCTACGGGAGGGCGAGGCAGGAGCAGCATGGGAGGCGCGTGAACGGGTGAGCAGGGGGGCGGCGGGTATGGGTTCCGGGCCTATGGCCGGTCGTGAGCAGGGGAACGGAGGCGAGGGCGCTGTCGACGTGGGGCGAAGGGCGAAAGCGTGGTGCTCGCAAGGACAGGGGGGGGAGGGAACCGCAAGTGGAGGGGGCAATGGTAGGGGGCGAGGCCACGCGTGAGCGCGGGCCGCCGTGAGCGCCACGGGCGCTGCCTTGAGGCTTCTGGACGGGCAGGTGCGGCGCGACGGTGGTTGGCGTGGGTCGAGGCGTGGGGAAAGCACGGGGCTGGTCACGTGAGAGGGAGAGGAGGCCTGGGTTGAGGTCGGGCGGGATGGCCTTGCTGCATGCATAAGCCGTGAGCGTTGAGCGGGCGATCACGAGGCGACCTAGGGGAGAGGAGGGCTAAGGCGTGGGGAGCCAGGGGGGAGTAGGGTCTAGGCAAGTGGGGGGGCGAGGCGGAGGTCGGGCGACGGCGCCGGAGGGGAGGCGATCCGTGGGAAGTCCGGCCAAGGCGCCCCGACGCCCAGCGACGGAGTCGGGTCGAGGCGATGGCGGCGGGCGCTGGAGGAAGGAGAGGCCTGGTCGGGAGGAGGGGTGGACGGGGCGGCGTTCGTGGGGTGGAGGGTTCCGCCAGGGCGCCGATGGGGCGGGAGACATGCTGTTCCGATCCAGACGCAGGTGGGAGGAGAAGGGGGGTGGGGAGTGGGGGCGTCGCCTAGGGTTCTTGAGGAGGGGAGGGATTAGGAGAGGGAGTGGGGGATGGGTTGCTGGTGGGCCGGCTGGCTGCTTGGGCCCACTTGGCTGTGGTCCAGCAGGGGGGGGGGCTTCTCCCCCCTTTTGTTTTTTTGTATTTTCTTTCTTTTATTTATTTTCTTTTCTGTTTTAATTCATTTAAACGTATCTAGGCATTTTATAAAAATGGGTTTGTTGCACCATATTTGACTTTGTAATATTTGACAACCAATTTAACTTTTAGTTTTAAATTTTTGAAAACTTCTATTGTCATCATAAATTTGAATTTGAATTTCGAAACAGTTTTGAATTAACCCGAGATTAACTACAGTGACAGAGGTGACGTGGCACCATCAACGTGAGTTTACTGTAGCATGATTATCCGGGCGTTACAAAAGGCCGGATTCCCAACCGCCGCTACTGCTTCTTTGTCCTCCTGTTCCCATATCAGTTTCATGTCGTAGTATCCTGCCACACCCATATGGCGGGGGTGTATGTTCTTCTTCTGGAGTTCTCATTGCTTGAAACTCTTCTCAAGAAACTCGAGTTGCCACGACCCTTTTGAATTCTGCCCACCGCTTTTGTAATTTGGGGGTATGCGGGATTGGGTCCTTGCCTTCACTCAAGTACTTCTTGTACAGCACGTGCTTCCAGTTTCTCCAAGCATCCCTAGCCTTCTTCAGTGCAGCGTGCTCCACATGCATTCTCCACTGCTATGGAACGTTGAAGTGATCCATGATCTCGCGGACTATCCTTCGTCGTGTTTTTGTGTCAGCCTTCCGAAACCCCGGCAGATTAATGTTGAGCCTTGCCCTGCCAACAAATCCACACACATTCCTTCACCTCATGCGTGCTTTATCTGGTTTAGTTGGAGCCCAGGACTTTAAATCAATCTCGGTTACTTCATATACACCTTTAGGCTAGTGTGTGGGCTTCCTTGGAGCGTTCCTCCGTGTCCTGGCCGGAAGGGTAATTGCTGCAGCTCTATCCCGTTCAAGACTACTTGATCCCTCACAATCTGCTGAAGACCTAGGGTTGTCCGAATCAGATGAAGATACATGGCCTGAATGAGTGCTGTCGCTGCTACTCGGCATCTACATAGAACACATGCGAAACTCAGGAAAGGAGGATAAGCATAAAACTAACAACTTGGTACCAAGCTTTCTAAACATGCCATGCAATAATTTAGAAAATGTACGGCTAATTTGTTAAGTTTGTGTGACTCGGGTGCCCGCGATCTGTAAATAGGAAGTAACTTATTAGAACAAATACATCTTATATGTAGTAAGGAAGGTAGATAATGAACATATATACGCTCTCCGTTATTTTATAGCCAATTTGGGAACATACGGAATGAAATTGGAAGAGAGATTGCGAGGAAATATGACTCACAGCGATGGAGAGCAGTAACTAATAGGCTTCTTAATGCAAACCCACTTACCACACGTGGAGAGGCGAGGGTTATTGCATCGATATGCTCGAGGGTGGCTGGCGAGTAAAAGAAGATTTGCGGCGCTGGCCGCCAGCGTGTTGGGAAAGGCAAGGAGGTAGGCTTGACGCCAAGAGCGGGCACACGGTCGGGCGAAACACGGCCGTCGGGAGAGGGTTCTTGTGGATCCGGGGGGTGGAGCTAGAGAAGGAGATTGGGTGGACTAGTTGAGTGAAACGCGGGCAGACGGTGGGGGGATGTTGGCGGCCTAGGTAAAAAGGGTGAAGAATATCCCCGGTCACTGCGCGCGCGAAAAGGCCTATGCAAACGGTTGCCTCTGAGCGATCGTGTGCACAAACAGAATAATTTCGTTTGAAATGAAGACGTGCTAATTTTGAAATGAAGACTTAAGTTCATCATTTCGGCTCTAAATTTTTCACACGTAAACCAATCACAATTTTACCACGGGTTTGATTTGCTGGCGCATTTCAAGTCTCGTGTGCTATATGTAAGACATTTTTTGGCATTTACCGTGCATGTTGGCATATAATCAATTCCTAGCCGGACTCCATTTCCTGTCGAAAGGGATGAGCATTGCCGTTCGATCTGGGAGCATCCAACGGTGCGGCACGCACGATCCGTGGGGTTTGGGTTCTGGCCCAATCGTAATGCACGACTCAGATCACAAGGCCAGCGATGAGGGGGCATCGGCCACGGTTTGATAGGCACACAGCTTTCGTGTGTGAACCGTGTGCTATTTGAAAATATTTTTTTGGGGAGGGGCTATTTGAAAAGATGTACATGTGTTGTCGAAAGGGATGAGGATCGTCGTTCGATCACGGAGAATCCAACGATGCAGACGTACGATCCATGGGGTTTGGGTTCTAGCCAATCAGAACGCACGACTCAGATCGCGCGCGTGGCAGAGGGGTGGGGGGTGCATCGGCCACGGTTTAGTGGACACACGGCTTTCGTGAGTGAACCTGTGCTCTTTGAAAACATTTACATTACCTAACATCATATTTTTATTCGAATGAAAACATGAGTTCATCATTTCGCCTTCAATTTTTTTCCACGGTAAGAAATCATGAGTATAGTGGAGAGTGTCATATACTAATATCATAAATATACAGTACATATGATACTAGTGTATGATACTACCTTTAATTAATTATAGCGCATAGTATAATACATAGAGTATAGTATCATATATAGATCATATTTATTGTCATGCATGACACAAGTTAGCATCGCATTTAACATGATACGGTATCTACCTATTACTCTAACCCTCTTTATATATATTTAATTCTTTGCCACATCAGCATACTTGCTATGTCCGAGTAAATGACATCGTCGGCTATGATACCACCACTATGGCCAGCCTTATATAGTGGGGAGTATCATATACTATGTATATATAGTATCATGCATATGATACTAGTGTATGATACTACGTACGTACCTTAATAGTGCATATATAGTATCATAGAGTAGTACTAGCTCCCTTTGTAAACTAATATAAGAGCGTTTAGATTACTAAATAGTGACCTAAACGCTCTTATATTAGTTTACTGTCGGTGTACTAGAGTAGGGGTACCCTAGTATCCCATACTGCACACGACAAGCTTGACACTCAAGGGCAAGGTTTGCCTAAATCACCGCCAAGATCCTCCGTGGCTCCTTTGGAGCCATTCAAGAACAAAGTATTAGATTGAGAAGACAAGGCCCCGACAAGAGGAGCTTGTCGGGAAGGCCACTCCAGGCACGCAGAAGACCAGGCCCCGGCAAGAGGAGCTTGCCGGGAAGGCTCGGGGCGCGACAAGTCTCCGGGCGCGACAAGGATTCGGCCGCGGCAAGGCGCTTGCCGTGGCATGCAACTTCTCTCCATCCCCGCTCACCACCCAGCGACGTGTCGCCATGGGACCGTTCCATGGGCGCAGGTCGGCGGTCAGTGCAGCCAGCGGAGAGCAGCGATAAGCGGCGGCCGACAGGCTCGCCATCGTGGCGGCGGAGGCGCACTGACGGTCTCTATAATCGCTTTGGGCGACAATGACGGGCATTTATTGCTTTTGTCCCTTGCCGCCAGAAAGTTAGGTATTTGGCACTGCATAATCGCTCAAGTAGGTGTACCAACTCCTGTTTTTACATTTGTACCCCCGCCTATGTTGCCACCTGTCGGAGACCCCTTGAGCATATAAAAGGAGTCCCGAGTGCAACGTAGAAAGGGTTCAGGTTCGCAAGGTTCGGCTGGTTCGGTTCATTCGACTGGCCATAGACTAGACACACTCAAGCTAGGTTTTGTAGCTCGCATTGCTCCCTAGCAAGAACAGAATAGATCAGACAAGCAGCAGTAGGAGTTTTATCTCTCCGGAGAGCTCCAAAGCTGGGTAAACTGCTCGTGTGCCTCGCCTCGATCCGCTCTTCGTGCGATCTCCGCCCCCCTCCGAACCACAAGGGGCCTGCTCCGCCGGCCCGATAGGTGTTCACGGGTACGATCAGCCTCCCCGACATCTTTGGCGCGCCAGGCAGGGGGCGTCGAGGCCGTGCGAATCTGATCCGGCGTTCACACGAGCAGCGTCAGCAACATCTTCCCCAACATGCCACCGAAGAAGAAGGCTTCAGCGGCAGCAGAGCCGTCCGCTGTTGCACTCCACCCTCACCACAAAGAACGGGTGGTGAGGCGGACACGGGCGGAGGAACGGGCGCCGCGAAGGTGTTCGCGACGCTGCCAAGTCCAAGGACAAGGCACCGCAAACCTCGGCGTTCACGCATCCCCGCGCCCATCTCAGAGACGCGGGACCAACAACGCCATGGCGTTCACAACGCCATACGCTCGCTGGATCGAGACCCTCAAGATCGACATGCGCCGCCAACATGCCGCACGAGTGAGATACGGTCGCCCGGACGGGCGCGGCTCCTTCTAACGTGGTTAGAAGTCCGAGCGTGTCCCGCCTCGCACCGTTCTCCAATGCCGCCTACTACTCCAGCAGAAGCTCTGGCGAGAGCTCAACTGCTCCTCGATTACCCTCCAACGGCCGACAAGGTCGACGAGTGGAGGGCCACTATCCAGAGCCTCATCGGCTTTGCCAACGGCGACGCCCCGCGGCAACCAACCCCATCGTTGCCGCGGCGTGACGACAAGGCACGAGCCGGTGGCGACGAGACTGTCGGAGGTGCAACCACCGCGCACTCTCCGCCAAAAAGGCCAAGATCGCCGACTGACCGGATCCACCTCGACAGCGACTCCACTGCGTCGTCGGATCCATGAAGCTTCGCCGCGATCAGCGCCAAGTTCTTCATGAGCGACAACAAGAGGACGCTCGAACTCGCATCGAGCGCCGAAGAGAAGCGCGACGTCAGTCCAACAAGCGCGATGGGCCTTCTGTTGACATGCGCGCGCAGGAGGGGCCAGACGACTTGCCGTACGCGGTAGGTTGCCCTGCGTTCACTCGTGAGCTGCGGCAAGTCCAAAGGGCTCAGCCGTAAAAACTTCAAACCAGACGTGCCGGAGAAGTATGATGGCGGGACGCATCCGTCGGAGTTCCTTAGCATCTACACCATCGCGGTGCAGGCTGCGGGGACGGGACGACAAGATCCTCGCCAACTACTTCCCGCCGTGCTCAAGCCCAACGTCCGATCTTGGCTCATGCACTTGCCGGACAGCTCCATATCCTCTTGGCAGATCTGTGCCAACAGTTTGTTGGCGCCTTCACGAGTGGCCACAAACCTCATGGCTAAGAGAGTGACCTTCACTTGCTCGCCCTGTAAGGAAGGAGAGTCCCTGCGCCAAGTTCATTCGTAGATTCAGCGCGTGCACTACAACATCCTGCATCGTCCACCCCGCCAAGGTGATCGGCGCATTTCATCGAATGTGCGGAACCGCAGGATGAGGGAGGAGATGGCGATGTGCAAAGTCAAGGACGCCGATGAGCTGTACGCCTTGGCCGGCTGCGCGCACGCTACCGAGGAAGGAGGAGACTCCCGTGAGAGAATGCGAAGCGAGGATCTGACAAGGATGACACCGCCCAAGAAAGAAGGGCCGCGGCGAGGGAACAGAAGAAGAAAGCTGCAGAAGTGCTAGCAATGAAAGCAGTCCGGCAATGGAGGTGGCGACAAGAACGCCAAGGCTGGTGGCTCCGGCAAGGAGGTTGTCACGACGCCAACCACCCGGTCGGTGGCGGCCGCCGACAAGCGGGACAGCTCCGGCAAGCGATTGTGAAGATCCACCGCACCAAGGGCCACGATCTCCGTGAGCTGCAAGAAGGTCGAGCAGCTCGTCGAACAGCAGAGAGCTGAGTACGAGCGGCGCGACAAGGAGAAGGCCCAGAAGGTGCCGGGGAGCAAGCAAGAAACGCCCGGCCGGGAGGACGCCGCGACAAGGCCAAGCAGCGGCAAGGAGATCGACCTCCGCGGCCGCGATAAGGATGAAGATGATGACGGCGACGAAGACATGGAAGACGCATTTACCGGCGAGCAGGAGTTTCGTAGCCACGGAGGTCCTTTATGCGTTGGACGGGGTGCTTCCCTGCATACCTCCCACCGCCAACTCAAACAATGGATGCGAGAGGTCAATGCAGCGGAACCATCCGTAGAGTCACGCAAGCCTCTCAAGTGGTCCAGCACGCCTATCATTGTTGATATTGAGGACCACCCTGATCGCATAACTGCGGTCGGGTGCTTGCCGATGTTGGTCTCTCCAACCATCCGCAACCTCAAGGTCACAAAAATGTTAGTTGACAGCGGGGCCGGCTTGAATCTGATCTCCTCCGCGGTGCTCCAGAAGCTTCAAATCCCTGACAGCGAGCTTGAAGAGACCGGTACTTTCCAAGGAATCAATCCGGGAAGGAGCAAGCCAAGGGGAAGATTACGTTGCGGTCACATTTGGCCGAGCTGAACTTCAGATCGAGAGGGTCACGTTCGACATTGCCGATTTCCCATTGCCTTACAATGGGATACTTGGCCGCCCAAAGACTCGCCAAGTTCATGGCAGCCTCTCACTACGCCTACAACCTACTCAAGATGTCGGGCCCGATAAGCGTCATCTCTGTCCATGGCGACAAGAAGGGCGCCCTTATCTGTGCCGACAAGATCTTCCGGGATGCAAAGAGCCGAAAGACTGCCAAGCACTTGCCGCTGAAGCTCCCGGGGAAGAAGACCAAGTCCAAGTCCGGCAAGGGCTCGATGCTCACTCCGGCAAGCGCACCTCTTGAGTGCTGCGCCATCGTCGAGGACGCACCATCGAGCTCCACCGCCAAGTGCAAGAAGATGGTGGCTCCGCCAAGACCAAGAAGGTGCCCGCCAAGGAGGACGGCATCTGGTGGTACCTTCACCATCGCTGCCTCTCTCGACCCTAAATAGGAAGGCGCCGTTGCTTTCCTCAGGCGAATGTCGGCGTGTTTGCATGGCAACCGTCTGATATCCCCGGTGTTCCTGTGAAAGTGATTGAGCACCGCTGGCCGTTTGTCCTCATCTTGCGCCCGTCAAGCAAAAATTCAGGAAGCAAGCGGTGGAGCGCCAAGAATTCATAGCCGAAGAGATCAAGAACCGGAAGCAGCGGGCCTTGTCGAGGAGTGCTCCATCCCTCGTGGTTGGCCAATCATGTAGTCGCGCAAGGCAAATGGGAAATGGAGACTTTGTATTGACTTCCGGATGTTAATAAAGCTTGTCCCAAAGATCCATTTCCCTTGCCGCGCATCGACCAGATTGTCGACTCCACGGCCGGATGTGATTTGCTTTCGTTCTTGATGCATACTCGAGATACCATCAGATCTTCATGGCTAAAGAAGATGAAGAGAAGACCGCATTCATTACACCATGTGGCACATCTTTGCTTCATACGGATGCCTTTCGGTTTGAAGAATGCCGGTTCAACATTTGCAAGGGTAGTCCACGACGCTTTTGAGCCGCAAATGCACGTAAATGTAGAAGCCTACATGGATGACATAGTGGTCAAAAGCAAGGACAAAGCAACTCTGGTTCAAGATTTGGACGAGACCTTTGCAAATCTGCGCAAGATCAACCTCAAGCTCAACCCCGAGAAGTGCGTGTTTGGAGTCCCTTCCGGCAAGCTTCTCGGGTTCTTCGTGTCTCAGCGAGGGATTGAACCAAATCCCAACAAGATCAAGGCCATTGAGCAGGTTGAAGCACCAAAGCGCGTCAAGGATGTACGAAGACTTGCCGGTTGCGTGGCTGCTCTCAGAAGTTTATTTCTAGGTCTGTTGAGCGCCTCGCCATTTTCAAGATTTTGAAAAGGCAGGTCCAATGAAATGGACTCGAAGCGGAGGCTGCTACCGCAGGACTTAAAGAGATACTGTCCTCCACTCCAACACTTGTCGCACCTAGGCCACAAGAGAAGTTGTTGCTATATATAGCGGCAACCAATCAAGTGGTTAGTGCTGCGTTAGTAAGCGGAGAGGGAGCCGAATGACGAGCCAAAGAACCGCAAAAGCACATCCAGCGACAAGGTGGGGCTTCACGACAAGCTCTGGTCCCGACAAGGATGAATCCATGCGACACAAGAACAGATGCAGAGAAGGATGGTGCAGCCCGGTCTACTTTGTCGGCTCCCTCCCGTAGGGGGGTTAGGTCAAGGTACTCGTGTGCAAAATTGCTTTTCGGCCTCCTCATGGCCTCGAGAAAGCTGCGCCATTACTTCCAAGCACATGAGATCACAGCTTGTCACTCGCTTCCCGAAGAGGATACCTGCAGAACCCGAAGACGTGCAGGATTGTCGAAAGTGGGCATCGAGCTGTCAAGCTTTGGTCTTAAGTTTGAAAGCACATCAACCATCCAGCGGCGTTGGCGTAATTCATAGCGTAATGGACGCCAACACCGGATGAAGAGATTCCGAGACGAGCATCCCCGTCAAAGAAGCAAGCAAAGAGTGGCTGATGTACTTTGATGGTGCCTTCGCTGCAGGCGCCCGGTGCCGGCGTCGCTTATCGCACCCACCGGAGAACACCTCAAGTACGTCGTCCGGATGCACTTTCCCAAGGAGCAAGCGACAAACAATACCGCAGAGTATGAAGGTTTGCTTGCCGGTCTCGTGGATCGCAGTGGACCTTGGGATCAAGAAGCTTATTGTCGTGGGTGACTCGCAACTCGTCGTCCGCCAAGTCAACAAAGATTACCAGAGTCCGTTGATGGAAGCCTACGTGGATGAAGTGAGGAAGCTGGAAGAGCGCTTTGACGGCCTGCAAATGGAACATGTTCCAAGAGCTCAGAATGATATTGCTGACGGCCTGTCAAAGTACGCTGCACTTAAGTTGCCTGTGGAACCAGGGATCTTCGTGCTCAAGCTGACTCAGCCAACCGTAACACCATCAACTGGACAAAGCAAGAAGAGGAAGTTGGCCTCTGGTGACTACTTTTCGTGTAGCTTCCCGGCCGTCGTTGCAAAGGTCCCCAAGATCAACACCAACAAAGTCTTTGAGGAGCGATGCGCTCCGACAGACCCCAGGGTTTGTTTCGTTGAAGCAGACGCTCCCGACAAGTCTTGCTCGGGCAAGCTTGTTGGGCAGCATCAAGCTCCGGCAGGGCCGCAGGCTCTTGCCGTGGAAGCTGATGTTCCCGCAGTAGCAGATGTGCCTTTAGTCCTTGTTGTCGAGCCACAAGCTCCAAAGATGGGCACAAAGCAGATTGTCCATTTCCTTGACAGAGAACTTCCGAAGAGCAAGAAGAAGCGGAAAGAGTAGCCCGGCGGTCAAATATGTACCAGTTTGTCGACAAGATACTGCATGTAAGAAGACTCAACGGTTTGAAATTGAAGTGTATTCCTGTGGAAGATGGATGAAGCTGTTGGCGAAGATACATGGAGGCATATGTGGTCACCGCATTGGCGCAAGAGCACTTGCCGCAAAGCTTTCCGGCAAGGTTTCTTCCGCCGACAACCCTCCAGGATGCAATCGCACAAGTAACCAAGTGTGAAGCGTGCAGTTCCATTCCAAACAGATACACCAGCCAGCTCAAGCTCTCCAGACGATCCCTTTATCCTCGCCATTTTCGGTCTGGGGCTCGACATCCTCGGCCCCTTCCCCGAAGCTGTCGGGGCTTTGAGTACTTGTACGCCGCCATCGACAAGTTCACAAAGTGGCCGGAAGTGGAAGCGATGAGGAAGGTGACGGCACGGTCGGCCGATCAAGTTCTTCGTGTCAATTGTTTGCCGTTGAATCCCCAACCGGATCATCACCGACAACGGCACACAATTCACGAAGTCGCACCTTCATGCAAGATCGCCCAAGACCTTGGCGCCAAGGTCTGCTTTTCGCTTGCTCACCCGAGAAGCAACGGTCAAGCGAGAGAGGGCAAATCTTTGAAGTGCTGCTGGCTCAAGACCGTAACTTTCGACAGTCGCACAAGTGCGGAAGAAACTGGATCGAGGAGCTGCCGGTGGTTCTTTGGTCGATCAGACGACGCCAAATCGAGCCATCGCCGTGCACCCTTTGCTCTAGTCTATGGAGCAGAGGCGATTCTCCCCACGGAACTCAGATACGGATCGCCTCGAGTACTCGCTTATGATGAGCTTGAGCAAGAGCAGCTGCGACAAGATGACGCCGCTGCTCCTCGAGGAGGATCGTCTTCAAAGTCCATTGGCGAGCCGCCGCTTCAAAGAAGCCCTGCGTTGCTACCATAGCCGCAGGTTAATGCCGAAGTCTCGAGGAAGGCGACCTTGTTCTTAGGCGCGTTCAGTCCGCCAAGAATTCAAACAAGTTGACGCTTGAAGTGGGAAGGCCCTTATCGGGTGAAACGAAGTCACTAGGCCTGGCGCTGTCCGCTTTGAGACCGAAGATGGCATTCCGTGAGCAACTCCTGGAACATTGAACATCTTCGTAAGTTTTACCCATAGGGCGCGGTTGTCGGAATCCGTTCCGGCAACCACCTTTTGTACAAGTCTTGCCGCAGTTGCATGTAATCCTTTGTACAAAGCCGGGCGCAGACCCCGTGCATCAGTAAAAGCTCATGTGTTGCGCACAATTTGTCAAGTTCATGCTTTCATCAATCTATTGCATGTTTTGGCTAACACTTTGTGCAGCAACCACACCCGGTAAGCAGAATCGAGCCACTGGGCTCCATAACGTTATTTCCTCTTCTTTTTCTTTTTTCAAAGAAAGGGAGGCTCCCTCGCGCACAAGTTAACCAGGGGGGAAGGAGGAGATAATATTATGGACCAGCCGCCGCTCGAGGAAGTTTCACCTCATCGGGAAGCAAGAGACAGAAAAGCTAAGTTGCCAAAGTTTGAGCGATCAATTTTTAAAATTTTTAAGTTATCTTCCTCGAACGATAGTACTTTGTATGGAAAACCTGTGCGCAGAGGAACCAACTCGCCGGCTAGTCGCGCCCTTACTTTGTTTCGAGTCCGCTCAACAACTTAAGTGAGCTGCGACTAGTCGCGACAAGGTTGCTTGTCGGAGGCGGCACCGCCAAAGAAGTCTTGACGTTCGCGATCGGCCTTTCATGACAAAAGTGCCCGCACCGACAAGTCCCCTAAATGCGTAAGGCGTAAACGCATTACAAAGGAAGAAATCAAGTAGAGGAAATAACGTTGCATTGATCGATTCACCTAAGATAGAGTATATTACGTAATAACTTGTCGCTGATCTAACAAAGCTTTCTAAACATGATCAGCAGCCGACAAGGGAAAGATAAGGTTGGCGGCCTAGTCCACGCGGTGTCGCCCTCAATCCGCTTGATCTTGTTCACCTTGTCCACAATGGAGTGCGACAAGGGCTTTGAGCTCCTCCACGTTGGCTTCGGGCGGCAAGGATCTGAGGACGCCGTTAAGGTTGAGGCCCGGGCTGCGGAAGGCCACCTTCATCAACACCTTCTCGAGGGCCCCTGCACAAACCTGGCGCGATTCCTCGGCAAGCTGCTTCGTGACCTCCTCCCGGAGTCGCCGGAGGCCCGTCGCCACGCCTTTGAAGAACAAGCTGAGCTTGGCGCTGGGTTGGAGATGCTCGTCGGAGGAGCACGCAAGGTCCGCCATCCCAAGCTCCATCAGCTCGTTGTGGATGTCGGCGGCGGTGTCCACAAGACCTTCGGTCCAGTGCTCCACGCTCTCCCTCAAAGTGTTCTGGACGGAGGCAGCGTTCGCCAGCAGCTCCTCCTTGGCCTTGATCGCCTCCAACAAGCCCACCTCCCGCCTCTGGCGCCCGTCCAACGTCTGCGTCGAGTGGTCGCTTTCAGCTCAAGATCCGCCTTGGAATCCTTGGCGGCGTCGAGGCTCCTTGGCCCCTGTCGGCGAGGCAGCTCTGCAGCTTCGCCGGCGTGTAGGCATCCTTCTCGCTCACGCTTGAGCATGGCAATCTCTTCACGCTCTTCTTGAGGTGGCCTCCGGTATGCCACCTTCGCCTTCAGCTCTTCCTTGGCGGCCTCGGCAGCTGCGGCGGCGTCGCCGCTTCTGAAGCGCCCAAGCGACTCCTCATGCAGCAAAGGTCCTCCTCGTGGCTGTCCAGTTGACCTTCCGCTGCGCCAACTCGCTTTCTGCTGGCGAAGCTTCTCGGCAACCAGCTTCCTCATCACCGCGGCCTTCTCAAGGATGAAGGCCGTGCGCTCTTCTGAAGTTGCCCCAGCGCTTCCGCCACGTCGCGGAGGGCTTCTTTGTTGGCGCCCGAGCTCCTCGGCGCTTCTCCATGTCCGCTCCGCCCTCGCGGCAGCGCCTCCGGTCTCCAACTTGGCTGCCGAGCGGTAGAGCGACAAGGCAGCTTCTTCGTGTTGCTCCTCCTCGAACTTCGCCATTGCTTAAGCGCGTCCACCGATGTCGGCCAATGAGGCGAGTAGCTCGCCGTCGAAGGTCTCGCCCTCGACCGGCGCCACAGAGCTCGGTTCCTGTGGGAGCTTGATGAAGACGCCGCCGGCCTTGGTAGGCACCGGTGGGGCTCCTCGAAGTTCTGACGCCAGCGGCAAGCAGCTGGGAAGTCGGCTGCCGGTGTAGCGCTTGTCAGCCTCTGTGGCCTCAGGGTCGTCGATGATCGGCCGACCCTCGCCGCCCTCTGCGTGAGCCTCGGTGGCCTCCTCGCCAACAGGCTCGTCGGCGACGGCCTCTTCCTCCACGACGACGACCTCTTCTTCTTCGACGGCGGCCTCGTCGGTGTTGCCGCGCGCTTCCTCCTCGCCGGCGGCGTCGACCTCCATCGGGTCCGCGACAGAAGAAGAAAGAGCAGTCAAGCAGATGTTCAAAGAGAGAGACAAAAGAAAGAAAACCCAAGGGACATTTTCGCGTAAGGGAATTACCTGCGACAGGGTCCGCAGCCGTGGCCTCGACCACCGGAGGGTCACTGGCGCCGTCCCTTGTCGGGGTAGCCTCCCTTGCCGGAGTGGCCTCCCTTGCCGGGGTGGCCTCCCTTGCCGGGGTGGCTTCCCTTGTCGGTGGGAGCTCCCTTGCCGGGGAGTTCTCCCTTGGCGGCGTAGTGGCAGCGGGCAGGATCTCGGAGGCGGTTTCCGAGCCCTCCTGATGAGGCTGCTCTGCTCCTACACAAGCAAACTATCAGAAATCAACGCAGAAGGAGCACCCCTGCACACCTAATAGTAAGAAGAAAATTGCACACTTACTCTGGGGGCTGTGCTGGGGGCTGCTCTGAGGGAGGGTTGCCGGGTCCGGCAAGGCGGTCTCGGACGCGTACCCTGTCGCCACGGGGGAATCGTCCTCAACGACGATCGTCGGGATCTTGCCCCTCTTCGCCGCTCTCTGGGCCAGCGTCCTGAAAAGAAAAGAGTCCAGAACGAAGCAAATCAGATTCAAGATGAAGCAATAAAAATTGAAGAAATACAAGCACAATCGCGAGAAGCTTACTCTTCGCCTTCCTCCTCGGAGCTGGCCTTGGAGAAATCAAACTCAGCCCGCCTCCCGGTGTGATGAGGCGGGAGTGGGTCTCTTGCCGCTTGGCGGAGGCGTCGGCGGCGGCTCGAGAAGATTCCGCCCATTGTCGCTGCAGTTTAGCGCTCATGCTGCAACCTCGCTTGCTGCGGTGGAAGCGCGTCGGCGGCGCCTGTGGGCGATGCCTCGCCCGACTCATCTCCGACCTGCGAGACGCCTCCTTGGCGGAGCTGGGCTCAGCTGGCGGCAAGTCGCTTGGCGGTGGAGAAGAAAGCGCCCTCGGCGGAGTCCACTCGACCCGCCTCGGGCCCGACAAGCTCGTCCTCGCCGGTGACCTCCGCTCGCCGGCAAGGCTTGCCGCCTCCGCCTCCTCCACGGTGAACCCGAAGGCTCCGGTGGCCGGCCGCCGCCTCCACCCTGGTGGCGATCATCGCCATCTCCTGGTCGGTGGTGTCGCGGGTGAGCCTCTTCTGCTCGTCGGCGCGGATCGGCACTTCTTCTAAGTCATCAAAGAATTGCTGCACGATCTCGTCGGGGGGCTCCTGCCATGTCGGGACGATTCCGTGGGAGTCGCACAATGGCATCATGGCGCGGATGCGGTCGAGCGCCGAGTTGTTGCACAGTGGGACGACCCCTCGCGGCAACCTGAACCACTCTGGATGTTCGGGTCGTTCTTGAACAGCTCGAGCAACACCGAGTCCAGCTCCATGACAAGAAGTTCCACCAGTGCCCGGCGCAGCCTCATGATATCCGCCGCGTGCGAACTCCCAAGCAGGCCTCCTCCTTTCCCCGCAAGGGAAGCGTCTGGCGGCGAATGAAGTCTGCGCCAACTACTCCTCTTGTCAGCCCGGCAAGCCCGAGGCGCAGAATTGGTCACACTATCTTCACTTGGTCCTCGGCGCCAAGTTACTCCAGTCCTTGCCGCGCATTATTGGGGTTTGGCGCCTGGCGGTGAAGGGCTGTGGGTTCTCCTCTCACGACTCCAAAGCAGTTGGCTCTCCACCTCCCACTTGTTCCGTAACTCCCCTCTAGGTAGGCCTCTTTCTTGCCGATCCTAGAGACCTGTGCTATCCCTCCCGGCAAGTGGCTCTCCTCTCTCGCCGCGGGGAAAAAAGAAATGGCGTAAGAGTGCCAAATTGGGGTGGACTCCGACAATTTTTTCGCACAAATGTGCGAAAACGGCCATGGTCAAGATGGCGTTGGCGGTGAAATCAAGGAGGCGGAGGCTAAAGGTGTTCATTATGTCGCAAAAGAACTCGGAATACGGCGGGCAAAGACCGCAATAGAAGAAAATGGCGAAGAAAGGGCACCCTGTTGGGGCCAGATCAAGCGGAGGCGGGAGCACCCTCGTGCGCGGATGCGCCACGAGTCTCCGTCGACCGAAAAGGTAGAAGACGCCCCGCAGCTCCCGTGCGCCGAGCTGCGTGGGAAGATGGCTCACTCCTTGCGCGCCGCGAAAGCCGCTGCGCCTCGGCCGACTTGAGCGCCCTTCTCCTTATCGGCCTTCGGAGCCATGGCGAGGAGGGCGGAGGAGGTCGACGACGGTGAGTGCGCTTGCGGCGAAGGGGCGGGCGCTGCTCTTTGCACCGGAGAAGAAGAGGGAGCGGCGGTGGTTTCTTGACAAGACAGCAATGGCGGGGTGGTCGGCCTGCCTCGCTTTCCTCCGCTTATAAAGGGGAGGAGGGGCGGACGCCCGCTTATATCAATAAAGAACCCCCACGATCGCGCTTCACGATCTTCGCACGACGCCACGTCCGGTGCGTGCTGTTAGTGGGGATCGTGGTGGGTCCGGGCGAAGGCGGCGTGGTCGAGGCCGTGCGTGTCCGTGCACAGCTTACGGGCCCGGCCCGACAAGCGCTCGGCACTGTACGGCCCAGCCCGGGCTCTGCCGGTGTACTAGAGTAGGGTACCCTAGTATCCCGTACTGCGTGCACGTAATAGTTGCAAGACCCAGCAAGGTTTGCCTTGTCACCGCCAAGATCCTCCGTGGCTCCTTTGGAGCCATTCAGGAACAAAGTATTAGATTGAGAAGACAAGGCCCCGACAAGAGGAGCTTGTCGGGAATGCCACTCCAGGCACGCAGAAGACTGTGCCCCTGCAAGAGGAGCTTGCCAGAAGGCTCGGGCGCGACAAGTCTCCGGCGCGACAGGATTTGACGCTGACAAGGCGCTTGTCAGCATGCAACTTCTCCGTCTCCGCTCCAGCTCACCCAACGACGTGTCGCCATGGGACCGTTCCATGGGCGCGTGTCGAGCGGTCAGGCAGCCGATGGAGAGCAGCGATAAGCGGCCGACAGCTCGCCATCGTGGCGGCGGAGGCGCACTGACGGCCTCTGTTACACTGCTTGGGGCGACAATGACGGGCATTTATTGCTTTTGTCCCTTGCCGTCGAGTTAGGTATTTGGCACTGCATACATCGCTCAAGTAGGTGTACCAACTCCTGTTTTACATTTGTACCCCCGCCTATGTTGCCACCGCCGGAGACCCCTTGAGCATATAAAAGGAGGCCCGAGTGCAACGTGAAAGGGTTCAGTTCGCAAGGTTCGGCTGGTTCGGTTCATCTGACCGCCATAGACTAGACACACTCAAGCTAGGTTTTGTAGCTCGCATTGCTCCCTAGCAAGAATGTAATAGATCGTGCAAGCAAAGCGGAGGAGTTTTATCTCTCCGGAGAGCTCCGAAGCTGGGTAAACTGCTCGTGTGCCTCGCCTCGATCCGCTCTTCGTGCGATCTCCGCCCCACTCCGAACCACAAGGGGCCTGGTCCGCCGGCCCCATAGGTGTTCGCGGGTACGATCAGCCTCCCCGACATTTACGGAGGGAGTATATATCATAGATGTCCGTATTTATGGCCATGCATGACACAAAGTAGTATAGCATTTGTTATATATATGTGTGTATGTGTGTGTGTTACAATATCTACCTATGTTACTGCTTCTTTGCCACGTCATCATATTTTCTATTCCCGGGTGCATGATACTGGCTATGATACCCCCACTATGGCCACCCTAATAAGGTTGGTCGTAATATGGGAGTATCAAGCGGTATGATGCATGCCAACTAAACTTTTTGGATGATGTGGCACACAGTTAAATGATGAAAAAGAGGGTGTGGGGTATCATATCATGATACCATATCATATTAAATGTTGTACTACTTTGTGTCATGCATAGTAATTAATAAGGAACCTAAGATATTAACTTATGATACTATGGATGAGCGCATTACGGAGGTATTGCCGATCATATACTAGTATCATGCATACATACTCCCTCCTTTCCGGTTTATAGGCTTATCTCAAAATTTTAGTTTTTCCATTTTATAAGGCTCAATTTGATTGTTCCCCATCACATGTCCAGATTCCAAGGTGCATTAAATAATTGCATGCATGTATTAAGAGAAAGTTGACCAATGCATGTACTTTATATATGCATGCATGTATTGCAATTAACTAGTATAAATGCCCGTGCGTTGCACCGGCGATAAATGTGGCAGAACTTGCTTCATGGGCCTTTTGTGCCATTTTTCTATATCTAATTTGAATAAATTTTGAACGTGAAAATTTCCTTGTTAACATTTTCATTAAAAATGTAAAACCTTTTGGAGGGTGCTTTAAAAAATTATGTAAATCGGAACATTTCTTTGTAAAATATTTTTATGTAAAATAATTATTCCTGTTGTACATTTCGAAATGGTTTCTGTAGTTAGTAGTGTTTTTTGGAAGAATTTTCAAGTGTTTTTAAAAGGTACGAACATATTTTGTTGAAATATTTCTAAACTATTTTTATATGTTAATTTTGTGGGTATTTTTGTTTGGTAATTTTTACATATAGTTGTTTTTTCAAACTATTTTGGTTTGGCCCAAACAAAATAGCAAACGTACACACAAGAACCCACGAACTCATCTTCGTACCTATTATTAAAAAAACCATCTTCTTACCGCTGATGTATCCCTTGTGCACCGCTGTTAGGTCTCTTTCTTATCTTTCCCCAGTCAAGTTCTCCCTTGTGCGCCGCCGCTGCCCGCAGAGCCTGGACGAAGGCGAGCGTTGGTATGCCACTTCCCTCTCATCCTCTTGCATCTTCTCTTAGCCACCAGAACCTGGACGAAGGCGAGCGTTGGTATGCCACTTCCCTCTCATCCTCTTGCACGGGCTGCGCATCCTCCTCTAGTACAAATGCCTGTGTGGTTCACTGGACAAAAAAATAAATATAACCTGCTCCATGTGCCATTATACAACACTTTTTTAATCTAATTGTTGCAAACATTAGAAATAAGGTTACATTGAGTATTTATTTTTGGACTTTGTAATCTGGACGTACCTTAACAATGTTTGTCATGACCTATTTCAGCTTCTCATTTTCATTTCATCCCGTAAAAAGGTTTCAATTTTTATTTTTTGTTTGTTCAGTAAAACATGATTATTTTTTACTTTGGGTAGTTGTTTTTAGATTTTTGAGATTTTTTTAAATGGAATCATCTTTATGGTGACGGATATTTTTTGGAATATTATATTTCATGTCTTATTTATTTTGCACTATTTTTTGTGTTTGGTCCATTGAAAGTGGAGGTGTTATTTTAGTAGCAGCTAGCTCAGGGTCATTTGCTAAAAAAAAGTAGTTCAGAGTGGTCGCTCTGCCACTTGCTGCCTCCTACTGGATGTTAGTCACCGCTTCAGACACATGCGCATTTATCCAACAATCACATAGGGGGAAAATACCCGTCGTCTCTTACCTCTCCCTGCTCAGCTTCTAATCCCCATTCCCAAACCATGGCGGGAGCTCACCTTCTCGCCCCTCCCCCTCCACCTCCGAGCGCCTCACCCAGCTGTTCCTCAACAGCCCGCAGCTGTCGCTCAAGTCGCTTCCGCTTCTCTCCTCCTGCCTCCCCCCTCACTGCCGTCCGCCGTTGACCGAACCTGGATGGACGAGCACCTCCTCAAGGCCAAGCAGGTGCGGTGCTCCGCAGTCTGGACTCCTCGGCGTCGATGCAGTCTGCATCCACCAAGGTATTCATCTAATTAGTTCTATGTCTTCTGAAATCTGACTGGTTTTTCTTCCTTCACATCTAATTAGTTTCACATGGATTTGTATGCTGCAGAGTTCTAAAGAACAGAGGAAGATTCCTGTGCTTGGAGTTGAGTCATATGAGTGTTCTTATTTTTGAAGACATGTAGGTTTCCTTTGGTCAAGTATGTTGTTGCTATAGGATAACTTCGTATGACCACTGTCTTAAACATTCAGTTAAAAACAAACAAGCAGATCATGTCATTAAAAAAACATAGGGCTACAATAACCTGCAACAAAGTTAATATCTGCTTGCAAAACTATGTGGTTTCCTTTAGTCAAGTATGTTGTCGCTGGAATTTGCCTTGAATTGCATACTTATAACCAATGACGCATATAGTCTTGTGTATTAATGCCTTGAAATTGCCCTGTATCGCCTCTCTTCTCCTCTTCGTGCCGCTGCACTTGTTCGGTTTGGTTCGATTTGCTTTTCTTCCCGTTTCCCTAATGTGGTTTCCTCATGTAGGTGCTGCTGCATGATGTGCACTGCGGATAAGGAAAAAAGAGAAGGCTGTTCAGGTGACGAGGAAACCAAATGGGACGCGGGGCTAGGCCTCAATGAATCCAAAAGAGCTCAATGATATGATGTTTATTCCTCTGTTGTTTGAGATGGACTTGTGAATTTCCAGTGCTAGTATGTGAAGAACACTCTACATTTTGAGGTTCAGAGCACTTGTTTGCACTTGGCACACAACCACATAAGCATAGAAGGCATGCAATTCCTATAACCGAAGCACATTCAGCTAGCTAACAGAAGAGAGTAACCATGAGGTACTGAAAAAGAAAAATACTGATAATATATAACTGTGTATATTTTCAGGTTATGCTCGTACAGAACAAAAAGAGCATTCAAAAGGATGGAAACTGCAGAGGAAAAATGAGTGAAGAATTAAGAAAATTTGAAGATAGAAACTCTGGAAAAAGGTAAATAATTCTGAGAATTGAAGAGAAGCTTGCTCCAGCCATATGCAACCTTGCCATGCACATCTTTTAAAGTTAGCGACAGTTCACCGTGCATGGCACTTGTTCGCTTCTGGCCAGTAATATCAAAAACTTTCAAAGCTTTGTATTAAAAGTTGGGCTTAGGCCTTTCTCTAAAAGTAAGATAATATCATCAATTGATCTACACACTGTAGATCCAATTTGTTCTGGAATATGTAGCCTTTAACTTAACTCAGCCATTAGTTCTGCCTATGGAAAAACAAACTGCGTACAACCTAAAAATCGAACATAATTAGGGATATTAGCCATTGCTGGCCAACTACAACTACATAACTATTTTAGTGGTCTACCCATATAACCTACCCTACGCTAGTTTTTACTCTGTAGAAAAGGGCACATTTATCTGAGTAAACAGTTCTGCATAAATAATAAACAATAATGTAGATAGATTACTCCATTTGAACTACAAAGAATCCATAGATAATGTGTAGATATAATGCCTTAGCAGTAGAAAGAAAAGATATATTTTCCTGAAGATAGAAGGTAGATCAGTGAGATGGATAAGGGCATAAGGTATAAAACTGTCGTTCAGATGCGAGGAACCGTGCTTTGAATGTCTTGCCATTTGTTCGTATATAGGAAAGGCAATTCAGCTCCCAGCTAGGTGTAGAAAAAACATGTAAAACGGATCCTCAATGGAACCGTGCTTTGAATGTCTTGCCATTTGTTCCTATATATGAAAGGCAATTCAGCTCCCAGCTGGGTGTAGAAAAAACATGTAAAATGGATCCTCAATGTCGATTTTAAAAGCAGAGACGCTGATATATACACGGGAAGATATATTGCCTCACCCATAGGTTGTCTCATGAAGGCAAAGTACTATGTGAAGCATCACAAAATATGTTAGTAATTTGGTATTTTTATAGGAAACAATGTAATTTGGCATGGCATATAGCCGAACATATATTCAGTAGGTTTTCTTCTGGTTTAATTAGATCTGACAATAAGTTGTGGATATATAGCCCATATGACAACATAACTAAAAATATACTAATATCGTAAGAGGTTCCTATTATAACTCATCAAGTGACTTATCTATAAAGATTGGACACGGGATCACATACTTATGCCCCTACAGGAAATACCAGAAAGCATTGGTGTATTTTCCTCTACCAACTCTATTCTAAAAGCATGATATGAGTATGTTACGCAAAACATGAGAAAGTTGGACTATTTTCTCATGTTTTCCCAGTAACCATTAGTTGTACCACCTATTCCCGATTATCCAAAATGTGCAATGGGACCATTTTCTGTTAAAGTGACAACATCGATGGAAGAACTCAAATCTTAAAGTTGTGGGCATAACATAAACAATTTCAACAGCGTATTTAGGAAACTTATATTAGTAAATATATTGTGAAGCAGAGAATGTAAGGGCACATAGCTACTTCCCAATGATGGGATTAGGGGTGACCGGCAATGAACTGAATGGTGCCAAGAAAGTGAATAGCTTCGCCGCTAGTCTGCTGCAGTTCTTTCAGTTGGCAGCTTCACCGCTAGTCTGTTGAGTTGTTTCACTTGGCAGTGATGTCTACTACACAACCTTCTTCTTGTAGACGTTGTTGGGCCTGCAAATGCACAACTTTGTAGGACAGTAGCAAATTTCCCTCAAGTGGATGACCTAAGGTTTATCAATCCGTAGGAGGCGTAGGATGAAGATGGTCTCTCTCAAAAAACCCTGCAACCAAATAGCAAAGAGTCTCTTGTATCCCCAACACACCCAATACAATGGTAAATTGTATAGGTGCACTAGTTCGGCGAAGAGATGGTGATACAAGTGCAATATCGATGGTAGATAAAGGTTTTTGTAATCTGAAAATATAAAAACAGCAAGGTAACTAATGATAAAAGTGAGCGTAAACGGTATTGCAATGATAGGAAACAAGGCCTAGGGTTCATACTTTCACTAGTGCAAGTTCTCTCAACAATAATAACATAGATAGATCATATAACAATCCCTCAACATGCAACAAAGAGTCACTCCAAAGCCACTAATAGCAGAGAACAAACGTAGAGATTATGGTAGGGTACGAAACCACCTCAAAGTTATTCTTTCGGATCGATCTATTAAAGAGTTCGTACTAGAATAACACCTTAAGACACAAATAAACCAAAACCCTAATGTCACCTAGATACTCCATTGTCACCTCAAGTATCCGTGGGCATGATTATACGATATGCATCACACAATCTCAGATTCATCCAACCAACACAAAAGTACTTCAAAGAGTGCCCCAAAGTTTCTACCGTAGAGTCAAGAAAACGTGTGCCAACCCCTATGCATAGGCTCAAGGGCGGAACCCGCAAGTTGGTCACCAAGACATACATCAAGTGGCACGTGATATCCCATTGTCACCACAGATAAACACGGCAAGACATACATCAAGTGTTCTCAAAGTAAAGACTCAATCCGATAAGATAACTTCAAGAGGGAAACTCAATTCATCACAAGAGAGTAGAGGGGGAGAAACATCATAAGATCCAACTATAATAACAAAGCTCGCGATACATCAAGATCATGCCATAGAGGATACATCAAGATCATGCCATAGAGGGAACACGAGAGAGATAGATCAAACACATAGCTACTGGTACATACCCTCAGCCCTGAGGGTGAACTACTCCCTCCTCGTCATGGATAGCGTCGGGATGATGAAGATGGCCACTGGTGATGGGTTCCCCCTCCGGCATGGCGCCGGAACAGACTCCCGAAAGGTTTTTGGTGGCTACAGAGGCTTGCGGTGGCGGAACTCCCGATGTATCTTGATATTCGATGTTTTTAGGGTACGTAGGCTTATATAGGCGAAAGAAGTCGGTCGGGAGGTGCTCGAGGGGCCCACGAGACAGGGGCCGCGCCCAGTAGGGGGGGGGGGCGCCCTCCTATCTCGTGGCTGCCTCGAGGATCTTCTGACGTGAACTCCAAGTCTCCAGGATCATATTCTTCCAAAAAATCACGCTACCGAAGGTTTCATTCCGTTGGACTCGTTTGATATTCCTTTTCCTCGAAATCTTTGAAACAGCAATAAGACAACAATATGGGCTGGGCCTCCGGTTAATAGGTTAGTCCCAAAAGTAATATAAAAGTGTAAAATAAAGCCCGTAATCATTCAAAACAGATAATAAAATAGCATGAATGCTTCATAAATTATAGATAAGTTGGAGACGTATCAGCATCCCCAAGCTTAATTCCCACTCGTCCTCGAGTAGGTAAATGATAAAGAAAGAATTTATGAAGTGTGAATGCTAGAAGGTGCACAAGTTTGATCGATGATAATTTCAATCACCTTTTATGGCATGATAATATGTCATAACAGTAGTGTATCTCATAAAACTTCTCACGATAAAGTAACAAGCAATTCACATGTCAAAGCATAGACCATAAACTTTCTTGAAAACTAGCAAACTTCATTCTTAGTCATCAAACCAATGCAATTCATCCTATTTTCAGGAAGGGTCTATGTCAGAGTTTTAACTTAGCAAACTTCACATACTCAACTATCATATAGTCTTCTACAATTGCTAACACTCACGCAATACTTGTGGTTATGAAGTTTTAATCAGACACATAGAAAGATTGGGGCTTATAATGTTGCCTCCACACGTATTCACCTTTGGGTGATGTCAACAATAATAGTTCATGCTAACTTACATCCAATTGGATATATATATATATATATATATATATATATATATCAGGATCACCCCAACACAAAGTGCTTGCCAAAGGATAAAATGAAAAAGGGAAAGGTGAAGATCACCTTGGCTCTTGCATAAAAGTAAAAGACATAAAGTAAAAGATAGGCCCTTCGCAGAGGGAAGCAGAGGTTGTCATGCGCTTTAAGGGTTGGATACACAAAATCTTAATGTTAAAGAACGTCACTTTATATTGCCACTTGTATATGGACCTTTATTATGCGATGCTGTCGCTTTTATTGCTTCCATAACAAGTTCGTACAAAGCTTATTTTCTCCGCACTAATAAGTCATGCATATTTAGAGAGCAATTTTTATGGCTTGCACCGATGACAACTTACTTGAAGGATCTTACTCAATCCATAGGTAGGTATAGTGGACTCTCATGGCAAAAAATGGGTTTAAGGATATTTGGAAGCACAAGTAGTATCTCTACTTGATGCAAGGAATTTTGGCTAGCATGAGGGGGAAAGGCAAGCTCAACATGTTTGAATGATCCATGACAATATACTTTAAGTGAGATGTCGGAAAACATAAACCATTACGTTGTCTTCCTTGTCCAACATCAACTCTTTAGCATGTCATACTTAATGAGTGCTCCCAATCATAAAAGATGTCTACGATAGTATATTTATATGTGAAATCTCTCTTCCTTCAATATTCTTTCATGAATTGTTCAAATGACCAATACAATGCTTGCTAACCTTCAATAAATTTACAACCTTTACTTCTAAGATGTGAAGTCATTACTCCCCATGGGATAAGAAAATGAAGCATATATAATTTCAGATTTATGACAATTAACTCATTCAACAATTTACTCATAGGATATAAGTGAAGCTCGATGAGTAGCTAAATAATTATGCAACTATGCGAAGACTCTCTCTCATTTAAGAATTTCAGATCTTGGTATTGTATTCAAACAGCAAGCAAAATAAAATGACATTGCAAGGATAGCACAAATCATGTGAAGAAGCAAAAACTTAGGCTCAACCGATACTAACCGATAGTTGTTGAAGAAGAAAGGTGGGATGCCTACCGGGGCATCCCCAAGCTTAGATGCTTGAGACTTCTTGAAATATTATCTTGGGGTGCCTTGGGCATCCCCAATCTTGAACTTTTGTGTCTCCTTAATTCCTCTCATATCATGGTTTCTCTATTTCTCAAAATCTTCATCCACAACAAACTCAACAAGAACTCGTGAGATAGGTTAGTATAAACCAATGCAAAACCTTGTCATTTTCTACTGTAACAAATCACTAAAATTATTATTCAACATTGAATACTAAATGTCTCTGCATATTTAATACTCCTATCCTCAAATAGAACCATTAAACAAGCAAACATATGCACACAATGCAAACATAACAGCAATCTGCCAAAACAGTACAGTCTGTGAAGAATGCAAGAGTATCAATACTTTCCTAACTCCAAAAATTATGAACTAAAATTCTCACTGTAATAAATTTATCATATCTCATTATGCAAAAGGTTTCAACATGATATCGTTCTCTCAGTTTTCTAGGGAATTTTTGTAACAACGGTAAACTTTCTGTTTTCAAACAGCAACATGTATACTAGCTAAATAAGCATGGCAAAGGCTATCCTTGACATTTTTATTGGAACTAAAGATGAAAAACATTATTCTAAATAACAGCAAGCAAAAACTAACAAGAGAAAATGACACTCCAAGCAAAATACATATCATGTGGTGAATAAAAATATAGCCTCCAAGTAAAGTTACCGATGAACGAAGACGAAAGAGGGGAATCCTTCTGGGGCATCCCCAAGCTTGGGCTTTTGGCTACTCTTGAATATTACCTTGGGGTGCCTTGGGCATCCCCAAGATTAGGCTCTTGCCACTCCTTATTCCATAGTCCATCGAATCTTTATCCAAAACTTGAAAACTTCACAACACAAAACTTAACAGAAAACTCGTGAGCTCCGTTAGCGAAAGAAAACAAAACACCACTTCAAGGTACTGTAATGAACTCATTCTTTATTTATATTGGTGTTAAACCTACTGTATTCCAACTTCTCTATGGTTTATAAACTATTTTACTAGCCATAGAGTCATCAAAATAAGCAAACAACACACGAAAAACAGAATCTGTCAAAAACAGAGCAGTCTGTAGTAATCAGTAACTAACGCAAACTTCGAACTCCAAAAATTCTAAAATAAATTGGTGGACCTGAGTAATTTCTCTAGTAATCATCTGCAAAAAGAATCAACTAAATAGCACTCTCCGGTAAAAAGTTGAAGCTAATCTCGTGAGCGCTAAAGTTTCTGTTTTTACAAAGCATGATCATAAAGACTTCACCCAAGTCTTCCCAAAGGTTCTACTTGGCACAAACACTAATTAAAATATAAAACCACATCTAAACAGAAGATAGATGGTTTATTTATTACTAAACAGAACCAAAAAGCAAGAAATTAAAATAAAATTGGGTTGCCTCCCAACAAGCGCTATCGTTTAACGCCCCTAGCTAGGCATGATGATTTCAATGATGCTCACATAAGACATAAGAATTGAAACATAAAGAGAGAATCATGAAGAATATGACTAGCACATTTAAGTCTAACCTACTTCCTATGCATAGGGATTTTGTGAGCAAACAACTTATGGGAACAATAATCAACAAGCATAGGAAGACAAAACAAGCATAACTTCAAAAATTTAAGCACATAGAGAGGAAACTTGATATTATTACAATTCCTACAAGCATATGTTCCTCCCTCATAATAATTTTCAGTAGCATCATGAATGAATTCAATAATATAACCAAAGACCTAAAGCATTCTTTTCATGATCTACTTGCATAGAAAATTTACTACTCTCCACATAAGCAAAATTCTTCTCATTCGGAATATTGGGAGTATCATAAGAGACTCGAACACTAAAAATTGTTTCCACATTAAAAGAGTAATGTTCAGAAAAAGGGTAATCATAATCATGACAAGGTTTGCAAATATAATCATCACTACTTTTTATAGCATAAGTTTCATCACAATAATCATCATAAGTAGCAACTTCGTTCTCATCATAATCGATTGAAACCTCTCCCAAGATAGTGGAATCACTAAATAAAGTTGACACTCTTCCAAATCCACTTTCATATTCATCACAATAAAATTCAACATCCTCCAAAATAGTGGGATCACTACTTCCTAAAGTTAACACTCTTCCGAACCCACTTTCATCAATATAATCATCATAGGTAGGAGGCATGCTATCATCTTAACAACTTTGCATATCAAAACTTGGGGTGCTAAAAATATCATCTTCATTAAACATAGCATCCCCAAGCTTGGGACAAACATTAATTTCAGCAAATATATTCTCAAATATTTCATCCTCATCAAACATAGCTTCCCCAAGCTTGGGCTCTTTCATATCATAAGCATAATCACTCTCATCATTAAAAATATGGATAGCACCAATAGTAAAGCAATTATCATCATCACAATGAGTAGTAGGAGCAACATCATTTGGGAGGGATACCTTTCTACCTTTGTTGCTCCTCCTTTTCTTTTTCTTCTTCACAGTATGTGTAGGTTCAACCTTCCTCTTTGAGCTCCTTATTGATGAGATTGGTTGAATAGAAAGCTCCTCCTCGTTACCTGATTCATCATAAGAAATAATAGGAGGAGATTGGGAAGTTTCTTCCCTTTCATTAGTATTCTCATCATCTTTCATTTGCTTTCTTTTCTTTAGGTAATTGTCAATATAAGGATTTTGAATGCAATTCTCCGCACAAAACATATAAATCTTTTCTAGATCAATATCAAGAAAATGCTTAAGATTAAATTCTGGAATAGGCTTAGTTAAACATTTCAACTCTTCACTACCCAAAAGCAAGCTAAGTTCATTGAATTGAGAAAGGGAGATCAAATCATCACAATTTTTGGCACGATCCGATCATGAAACAATTTGCATTGGAGATGTAAATGATCTTGTTTATTGCAAAATTCACAACGGGAAAGATATCTTAAATTATCCGCACTCTTATCTAGCCTTTCTTGCAACTTCTTAGTTTCTAAATACTTATGCCTCTTGCAACATATATCTTATTTATTTGGTGTGTTAATGCAAACATGCACTCCACAAAAGTTGACATGCTTATGAGAGTTATTTTCATCATGACTAGAGCAATCATCATTAGTACTATGGATATTCAAGGAGTTTATACTAACAACATTGCAATCATGCTCATCATTCAAAGATTTAGTACCAAGCATTTTAAAGCATTCTTCTTCTAGCACTTGAGCACAATTTTCCTTTCCATCAAACTCACGAAAGATATTAAAAAGACGAAGTGTATGAGACAAACTTCACTCCATGTTTTTTGTAATTTTCTTTTATAAACTAAACTAGTGATAAAACAAGAAACAAAAAGATTCGATTGCAAGATCAAAAGATATACCTTCAAGCACTCACCTTCCCCAAGAACGGCGCTTAAAAGAGCTTGATGTCTACGACACAACCTTCTTCTTGTAGACGTTGTTGGGCACCGCAAGTGCAGGTTTGTAGGACAAAGAGCAAATTTCCCTCAAGTGGATGACCTAAGGTTTATCAATCCGTAGGAGGCGTGGGATGAAGATGGTCTCTCTAAATCAACCTCGCAACCAAATAGCAAAGAGTCTCTTGTGTCTAACACACCCAATACAATGGTAAATTGTATAGGTGCATTAGTTCGGCGAAGAGATGGTGATACAACTGCAATATGGATGGTAGATACAGGTTTTTGTAATCTGAAAATATAAAAACAGCAAGGTAACTAATTATAAAAGTGAGCGTAAACGGTATTGCAATGATAGGAAATAAGGCCTAGGGTTCATACTTTCACTAAGACATACATCAAGTGGCACATGATATCCCATTGTCACCACAGATAAACACGGCAAGACATACATCAAGTGTTCTCAAAGTAAAGACTCAATCCGATAAGATAACTTCAAGAGGGAAACTCAATTCATCACAAGAGAGTAGAGGGGGAGAAACATCATAAGATCCAACTATAATAACAAATCTCGCGATACATCAAGATCGTGCCATAGAGGGAACATGAGAGAGAGAGAGAGAGAGAGAGAGAGAGAGAGAGAGAGAGAGATCAAACACATAGCTACTGGTACATACCCTCAGCCCCGAGGGTGAACTACTCCCTCCTCGTCATGGATAGCGCCGGATGATGAAGATGGCCACCGGTGAAGGGTTCCCCTCCCGTGAGCATTTTAACGGACTCCCGAAAGGTTTTTGGTGGCTACAGAGGCTTGCGGCAGCGGAACTCCCAATGTATCTTGATATTCGATGTTTTTAGGGTACGCAGGCTTATATAGGCGAAAGAAATCGGTCGGGAGGTGCTCGAGGGGCCCACGAGACAGGGGGCCACGCCCAGTAGGGGGGCGTCCTCCTATCTCGTGGCTGCCTCGAGGATCTTCTGACGTGAACTCCAAGTCTCCAGGATCATATTCTTCCAAAAAATGACGCCACTGAAGGTTTCATTCCGTTTGGACTCCGTTTGATATTCCTTTTCCTTGAAATACTGAAACAGGCAGTAAAACAACAATATGGGTTGGGCCTCCGGTTAGTAGGTTAGTCTCAAAAGTAATATAAAAGTGTAAAATAAAGCCCGTAATCATTCAAAACAGATAATAAAATAGCATGAATGCTTCATAAATTATAGATACGTTGGAGACGTATCAGGCAGCTTCACCGCTGTTTGATCTGAAGCTTCACCAACAATGGCGGCTGGTTGTACGATCTGATTCAAACTGTATTCGATGTGTCTCGTTCTGCACTGCATATTCCAAGGTGAATTGCAGTTTGCTGTTGGCATGAGTGGAGGTGATTGAACGACCTTCTGCTCAGACAACATGGATTGCATCGTCGTTGGGGTTGGGGTAGTGGAATCAACATGGAGGGAGATTCAAAAGAGACTGGTTGGAACACTTTAGACGATTTCCTGCATGAAGATTACAAATTAGAAGGAGGAAGAGGACATATTAGACAGGAGGAAGAGGACGGATGAGGAGGAGCAGCGCTAGGCTCTCTTCTTTGGCCGGCTAGATTGGGGCAGGAAGAAGCCCGCAAGGGAGATGTTTTTTGTGCTAGAAGAGGAATCTGGACACCAACCTGGCTCCAATTCTGGTACAATAAAAATCCTGGAACGGATTGGATCGAGGGATGGTGACGGAGGCGGGCGCGCGCCATGGGAGGGGCCGTTAGTGGGAGGAAGGGAGGAGGCGCCATGGGAGAGGAACACGAGGGGGCGCGGGAGCGGAGGTGCGGGGAGGAGACTGGGTGGAGCGAGGGTGCGGGGACGGAGAGAAGCTTACCTGGGCCACCGTCGCCGCCGCGGTTCCGCCGAGTGCTCGTCGAGCTGCTGGACTCGGTGAAGATGAAATGGGGGGAGAGAGAGGGAAGAAAGGAACGACACTGCGGGTTGAATACATCGAATGTACGTTTTTGTGTAAAAACAGAACGTTTTCTCAGGTGCACTTAAGAAGGGATTGCGGGTTCAATTTCCGGAAAATAGGAGGGCCTTTTTGCAAAAAACACCGACAACGGGTGAGCGGGCAGAAATGATGCGTGCTTTATTATTAACTAGCAAAAGAGCATGTGCTTTGCAATGGGAGAAAAACACAGCACACACTCTTAACCGAACAATCATCACTCAAGACCACAATAGGTCCATCTCCTTTATTTTAACGACGCATCATATTTGTGTTGCCGCTTATCCTTCTTCTCACCCTTGCCGGCGGTGGCCTTAGTGTTCACACAAACCAAAACGTGTTAGAATGTGGTTAATCCTAAGACGTCTCTCTCTCCCTCTCTCTCCTCCCTCTCCCTTTCTCTCGCTTTCTCTCACACTCGCGATGAGAAATATGTTGTTTTCCCTTGCAGCGTATTCAAAGGTATGCATGTGTAGTTCTCGATGTTTTCTTTTCCCTATATGATTATAGTGGGTGTTTATTTGCAATCCGGATCGCCGCCTGTATGAAAGAAAAATGGATGTGCGCTATAATTATAAATTTGCTTCCAAAACAATATTTAAAAAATATTTAACGGGTAAAATTAACATCATATACAGATTTCACACATTTTTCTAATCAAATTTCATATATAACATATTAAAATCGGAGTTACGCTTTAAAAGATATGTATAATTTAAAAAACCATTTGTTTGAATTAAATATCTTTCAAAATAATATTTATAAATACTTAACAGGTTAAAATAATCTTATATTTATATTCTACATATTTTTCTAATCAAATTTCATATATAACATGTTTAAATTGGAGTTACGGTTTAAAAGATATGGATGGTTTAGAAAAGCATTTGTCTGACTTAAATATGATCCGCGAATGGAATACCTAAAAAGTCAGGGGGTTTGAAAAACTATAAAATAATGGTTCGGTGTGACTTAAATCTGGACTGTGGGTTGATTTCATGAAAATGCAGGGGCTTTTTTGTAAATTGGCGCAACGGACGGGCAGAAACCCTACGTGCTTTATTATTAGGTAGAGATTAGGGAGGAATACATTGGAAACATAAATTTTTAAGGAAAACAAAGCATTAATTGGGTGATTTTGCAAACTACAAAAAGTATTTCACCACTTACCATCTACCTTGGTTGGTGAGATTTTTGAATTGAGCCCTATAAGGCTGGTTGTAATGGGGAGTATCATATATACTAGTAGTATCATGCATATATATGATAGTGTAGCTAGGATGCTACTTCCGTAATGCATAGTATCATAAGTTAACATCTTAGGTTACCTTACTAATTGTCATGCATCACACAAAGTAGTTGTACAACATTTAATATGACACGGTATCATGATATGATACCACATCCTCTCGTGTGTGCCACATCATCCAGAAAGTCTAGTTGGCATGCATGATACATCATATGATAATACCATTACAACCAGCCTAAACCGGAAAGGAGAGAATATGAGACTGGCCACAATGGAGAGTAGTACACTAGTAACATACACATATCCCTAGACTATATATGCTACTACCTTCATAGTGGGTAGTAACATAAGTGTAGTTGTAGGATCGAAAGTATGTCTAGAGGGGGTGATTAGACTACTTGACAAAATAAAAACTTATCCTTTTCCCAATTTTAGTCTTTGGCAGATTTTAGCTAACTTAGCACAAGTCAAGCAATCTTTACACGATTCAAGCAAGCATGCAAACAGTATATGAGCAGCGGAAAGTAAAGCATGCAACTTGCAAGAATGTAAAGGTTAGGGTTTGGAGAATTCAAACGCAATTGGAGACTCGTATGATTTTGTCGTGGTTCCGATAGGTGGTGATATCGTACATCCACGTTGATGGAGACTTCAACCCACGAAGGGTAATTTACCCTTGAGTCCACGGAGGGCTCCACCCACGAAGGGTCCACGAAGAAGCAACCTTGTCTATCCCACCATGGTCGTTGTCGCCCACGAAGGACTTGCCTCACTAGCGGTAGATCTTCATGAAGTAGGCCATCTCCTTGCCCTTACAAACTCCGTGGTTCAACTCCACAATCTTGTCAGAGGCTCCCAAGTGACACCTAGCCAATCTAGGAGACACCACTCTCCAAGAAGTAACAAATGGTGTGTTGATGATGAACAACTTGCTCTTTTGCTTCAAATGATAGTCTCCCCAACACTCAACTCTCTAGGATTTGGATTTGGTGGAAAGAAGATTTGAGTGGAAAGCAACCTGGGGAAGGCTAGAGATCAAGATTCATATGGTAGGAATGGAATATCTTGGTCTCAACACATGAGTAGGTGGTTCTCTCTCAGAAAATGCAAGTTGGAAGTGTAGGTTCGTTTTGATGGCTCTCTCCACGAATGAAGAGGAGGTGGAGGGGTATATATAGCCTCCACACAAAATCTAACCGTTACACACAACTTGCCAAACTCGATGGGACCGAATTGATAAACTCGGTCGGACCGATTCAGCAAATCTAGTGAACGTTAGGATTTTCGGTGGGACCGACATGCAACTCGGTAGGACCGATATGATTAGGGTTAGGGCATAACGTAATCTCGGTGAGACCGATTACACAAACTTGGTGAGACCGATTTTGGTAATAAGCTAACGAGAGAGTTGGTCGGAGTAAACTCGGTGGGACCGATTAAGCTCTTTTCGGTGAGGACGAAATGTTACGAGCAGTAATGTGAGAGTTTACATTGCAATCTCGATGGGACCGATCGCTCATCTCGGTGTGACCGAAACGTTACAAAGGGAAACAGAGAGATTACAATCCCATCTCTATGAGACCGAGATCCCTATCGGTGAGATCGATTTGCCTAGGGTTTGTGGCAGTGGCTATGACATCTGAACTCGGTGGCGCCGGATAGAAAGAATCGGTGGGGCCGAGTTTGACTTTTGGTTTAGGTCATATGTGGATGTGAGGAAGTAGTTGAGGGCTTTGGAGCATATCACTAAGCACTTTAAGCAAGCAAGCCATTAAGCAACACCTCATCCCTCCTTGATAGCATTGGCTTTTCCTATAGACTCAATGTGATCTTGGATCACTAAAATATAAAATGTAGAATCTTGAGCTTTGAGCTTGAGCCAATCCTTTTGTCCTTAGCATTTTGAGGGGTCCACTTTTCTCATCCATGCCATGCCAATCATTGAGCTTTCCTGAAATATTCATCTTGAAATAGCATTAGCTCAATGAGCTATATGTTGTTAGGAATTACCAAAACCACCTAGGGATAGTTGCACTTTCAATCTCCCCCTTTTTGGTAATTGATGACAACATATAGATCAAAGCTTCGACAAATGATAGTAAGAGTGAAAAACATTGTCGCTTTGAGAAGTATGTGAAAAGCAAGAGCTCCCCGTAAATTTGTGCATAGTTTAAGATTTGCTTTGAATCGCAAATGCACAATGAGTTAGGATCATGGGTTACTCTTCCATGTCACATACATCTTGGTGGAGCGCTCAAAATGATAATAATTGAATACATGCACTCATCACCAAGCAAAGTGAATGATCATATGAGAATATAAAAGGATAATGTCACCCAACAAGCATTAAGATAGCATATGATCAAACACATGATCATCCAAGTATCACACCAAAGCATAAAGTATCTCAACCAAGCAAAAAACAAAGTTCAACCACCAAAGAGAGAACAAAAAGCAACACTCTCTCTCGAAGCCTATGATCTATACATTTTCTCCCCCTTTGGCAACAAGTTACCAAAAAGTTCATAAAAATGCATAGTGCTAGATCGACTCTCAGGCTTGGTCTTCTGGTGGTGGTGTAGACAAGACTCCAAGAATGAAGGCATCAGTTGATGTAGATGGAGCTGGTGGAGTGGGTGCTGGAGCTGGTGCAGATGTAGTTGCTCTGGTGTCTGTGACTGGCATAGCAGCAGACCTCTGTGCTCTGGGCACTCTAGCAAAAGCATCAATGGTAGTCTTGCCCTTTTTCTCCTGCACTTCATCCTGAAGTTGCTCAACAACTGATTGTATCTCAGTGACCTTCACATCTAAGTCATAGAACTTCTGCTCCATGATCCTCTCCATGCTCTCCTGGTTTTGAGTCAGGGTGGCCAAGCCCTTCTCAATCCTCAGAGTGGAGGCAATCAAGTAGCGAGGCTGATCTTGCTTGCTCTTCAGAAGATACTGAGATGCCTCATCCATGGTTGGCATCTTTGCAGCTTTTTCAGTCCTTGCCTTCTCTCTCTTTGCTTGTGCTTGCACAGAAGATGGTTCATCTTCATCCATGACCACAGTGTTGTCCTCAAAGTCTGGGTAGATGGGCATATGTTCCTTGTCCAAAAGATATGTGCCAGTGCCCATCTTGGAGTTGATCGGCTCCTGGATCTGTGGGGCATACCCACAACTTCTCTTCGGATCTGCAATTTGTTCTCTTAATGGTTTCCACAATTAGGCTCATGACTTTGAACTTTTGTGGGACATCAAATATGTCTTGACAAGTTGATGGAATGTCCTCTCGATCATTCTGTGATCTCCTCGACTTTGGCAATAGAGTGTGCACGAGGATCCAGCTTGATTGTAGGCAATCCTGACGACAAGTGTTTCAATCGAACCAAATTGGTGAGTCTCAAGTTACGCATCGTGAATCTCCTTGTACATGCTAGCCATGGAGTTGTGATCCTTCTTCTTCTTGGCATAGACATCCAAGTCATCTTCTTGTTCTTACGGGGCATGGATCAACCGAGCCCATTCTTCAACTGCTGACCGGTACCTAGTACCTTCGGACATCCGCATAATTCTTCCATCTGGGTAGAAGTGAGCTGTGGAGTAGAACTACATGATAAGCTCATCATTCCACTTGGTGAGCTTCTGAGCCACAAACTTATCAACTCCACATGCCTTGAAACTATTATAGACTCCAGGATAGTGTTCTTCATTTTGCTTGATGTACTCCCAGTCAACCCATCTCATGTCACACACTATGGGCTTCTTGTCAAGCAGAATTGTCTCATAGAAGTCCTGCTGTTCCTTGGTGTGAAATCTATAGTCCACAGCAGTCCTTCTCCGGTAGCATATGGATCAGACTCTCTCCATAGTCT
Source organism: Aegilops bicornis (assembly GCA_021605145.1). NCBI lineage: Eukaryota > Viridiplantae > Streptophyta > Magnoliopsida > Poales > Poaceae > Aegilops > Aegilops bicornis. The sequence continues at coordinate 639,080,548 of CM038670.1, read as the reverse complement.
CAATCTCGAGTCCTTCACGATCTTCATGTTCTCGCCTCTTTGGATGAGCATCATTGTGATCTGGAATTTTGGGCTTCAACTTTCTCAAGACATGTGACTCATCATCTTCTTCTATATGACTTGAACCTTTGGGGCCTTGTTCTTCTCTGCAGCTGGGATGTTGCTGGTACTCCTCTTGGGTGCAGCTTTGGGTTTTGGAGCAGCTGCCTTGGGAGCTTCTTTGGACTTATATGGAGCATCCCCTGACCTTATAGCATCTCCCATGAGCTTCTGGGCTTTAGGTGCTGGTGCAGCAACCTCTTCCTCTTCCTCTTCCATCATTGAGGGCTTCCCAATTGCTCTCACAGTGGTCTTCTTGACCCTTTCTTTCCTCTTCTTGCCCTCTCCAGTTTCCTCAGTAGTAGATTTTGAGGCTTCAACAGCCGATGCTCTAGCTTTGGACATAGGAACTCTCCTGGCTGCCATTTTTGTTTTCAGACCTGGCTTTAGTGGAGCTGTTGTGCTAGCTTCTTTCTTTAGCACTTTCTTCTTTGAGGTTGCCTCTTCCTCATCAGCCACATAGTCCTCATCCTCGAATTTGAGGTTCTCTTCTTTCGCCCCGGTGGCTGCCTTTAGGCAAGTTGCTTGGAGTGCTCCTGCTGCCTTCATCATAGCTGCTAGAGGGACTAGTGCCCTCACTCATTTGAACTTGCTCCTCAGACTTGTTCTGACTATCACTCTAATCTGACATGATGCAAACACTGACAGCAGACCCTGTGAGTAGATTATAGATGAGGTAGAGTGGATGAGCATCACAAAGTGTAGAGTTTTTTGCAAAAGAGTGAGTCAAAAACTTAGTTTTAGTTTTCCACAGAAAGCATTTCGGATCAACCGATTTGAAAAATCGGTGATACTGAAGCAGCTGTTGAAACCTAAACTAGTGAACTCGGTCAGACCGAGTCACAGTTCGGTGGCACCGAGACTGCTAAGGTTCACAAAGAATTGAACTCGATCACACCGATCTGCAATTCTCGGTCAGACCGAGAATCACATGTGCAATGGCCTTAGCCAAATCAGTGGAACCGATTTCAACAACTCGGTTGGTCCGAGATGGTTTCGGCAGAAACCTAACCCTAAATTTTTAATCCACAACTAATCTAAGGAGTGAATTCGTTGGATAGAGTGATCTCAATCGTGGCAAGATACATGGCAAAAACAATGTGCTAAGAATGGGAGTGAGATTAGCACAAAGATCAAGTCCATACCCTAAGTGCGGCGATGGACCTGCTACGGCGGCAACGACAGAGACGATATCCGTTGACGGCGGCGGAGACCAGCGGCGGGAGGCGGCTGGCGATTAGGAGGATGATCCGGAGACCCAGAGAGGCTGAGCAGGCTGAGCGCAGGCGAAGAGGTTCGGAGAAATTTCCAAATTTTGGCCCGGGGATATATATAGCGACCACTTCGGTGTGACTGAGTGGAACAACTCGGTGGCACTGAGATGCATAATCGCAAGCGATTACTACAACTCGGTGTGACCGAAAAGTTCAAACCGGTTGCACCGAGATTGAAAACCTAGATCGACTTAGTGATCTCGGTATGACTGAAATGGATGAATCGTCATACCGAAATGCACAAAGAAGTTTTGGAAGTTTAAGTCTATGATGAATCGGGGACTCCGAGTGATCCTCACACAGAGTGGTTCGAATCTGACTTGATCAAACTTTGCGATGTAGCATGAATAGAGTTTGAGACAAGAAAAGCATAGATAGCTAGAGAAGGTTCTTAGGCATTCTTGTCCATCCACTTGGCAAAAGAAAAGGAACCAAACAATCAAAACAACAAGTGGATGTCCTCGAATGAGTAAAATTCAACCAACATGCTCACACAATAAAATGGCGAATGAAATATGTGGCAAAGCATGCACAACCATTCTAGCATCTATCAAGCAATTGGCGATGACTAGGTCATCTATATATGATTATATTGACTTAGGAGTCAAATGAGAACATTTGATTATAGGTCATACTCATCGTTTAAGCACAAGTGGGGTTACCACTTTTACATAAAGCGTTGTTGTGTTCACACCATTAGAGTTTCTTTAGCTCAATTCTTAGAGTAAAGCTCCCCCTAGATATGAGATCCCCCCTAAGAGGGATGAACTAACCTTGGGTTTTGTTGATGATGACTTCATGTAGGGGTTGAAGATGTGGATGCTCATTGTTGATGTAGATCTTTTGGAGCAATCCTTTGGAGTGAGTTGCACTTTCAATACCTACACGGGTTAGTCCCACAAGGAACAAACAAGGATATCCATAGACATAGAGTGATGCACACACAAGATAATGTCTATGAAAGCATTAGGTTACCTTGTCCCTTGTCTTACCAACAAGAGGGTTTGTGACTCCTTGAACTAGTGCAAGATGCGGAAGTTGATTGCACTTGTCCTTGCCAAAATGATAAGAGTGAAGTATGTTGGCGGAGTCATCCTCAAGAATTCTCTAGTTCTTCTTCTTCGGGATCCACACCATCTTGATGGGAATCCTTGGGGTTGTAGTCGTACTTGATGAAGTAGAGCTTGATATAGTCTTGGGAACCCACTTGACCAAGGCCTTAGGTGCTTCTTCAAATGCATCAATCTCCTCTTGAAGCTTATCCTTGCTTTTTTGCTTGTGGTCTTGTGGTGGAAGATCATCTTGAGCTTGTGTCCCTTTGAAAGAAGTAGGATCATACTTCTCTTGTTGAGGAACAAACTTTGTCTTGGGGTATTGATCTTCTTCCCACTCAACTCCATTGGCATTGAACTTTCGTTCAAACCAACACCTTGGTTTTTTCGGTGCCTTCCTTGCTTGCGTACAATTTCCTCGAATTGCTTACTCCCGGCAAGGCTCTTGTAAACACCTTTCTCTATAATTTCCTTCAATAAGCTATTTTCTTGCTCAAGTGTAACTTGGCTAAGAGAATCATTAGTGGAATCAAGAGAATTACTAGAAGCAACAACATTGGATTTAGCATGATTATTGTTACTACTAGAGGAAGAATCTTTCTTGTTCTTGTTACTAGACTTGACTTGAGGCATGTAAGTTGATAAGAGTAAACGCTTGGCAATGTAGGAGCAACTTTTCTTGCGAATATCATCATTGATTGCCTTTAAGAACTCATGCTCTTGCTCGAGGTTGAGCTTTTCAAAGCATAATTTCTCATGAGTCCTTAAAAGTTCTCGATGATCTCCTAAGATAGTTTCATGAGCTAACTTAAGAGTGTTTAGTTCTTTAGTTAGAAACTCAATCTTCTCCTTATCATTGTCATTCATTTTATCTTGATTTGCATGATTAATTGATGTTTCATCATAGTATTCATCACTAGAGTTATCAACAAGTAAATCATCATCACCTAACAAGTCATCTTCATCACTATTGAAATCAACATACTCGGGATGTGATACCTTTGGGCCTTTAGCCATGAAGCATCTTCCAATTCCTTCATTTGGTGAATCAAATATGTCGTAGGAGTTGGTTGACACAAGTGCTAGACCGGCAACACCTTCATCTTGAGTATATTCGGAGTCGGAGTGATAACTTTTTTCAAAGTGATTTTTGGAGTCGGAGCCGGATACCCATTCACCAACATGAGCTTGATGTCTTCGTTTTGTATAGCTCCTTGATGATTTCTCCTTCCTTTCCGAATCCTTGCTTCTCCGAGAGGGTCTTCGTTCATAACGATCATCTCTACTACTTCTCTCTCGTGATGGTGATTCTTCTCTTCTACTTCTTATTTTTGGAGAATATTCTCTTCTTTTGTAGGGGGCTGTGCACTCATTTGAGTAGTGTCCGGGTCTTCCACAATTGTAGCAATTTCGCTCTCGACTAGAAGATCTTTTGTCATTGTAGGACCTTGACTTGTAACTTGTCTCTTTGCTTCTACTCTTGTAAAACTTGTTGAAGTTCTTCACCATTAGGCTCAATTCTTCATTGAAGGTTTGTTTCTCACTTGATGATGTGGGAGCTTCACATGAGGCTTTGTAAGCACCACTTGACTTGTTGTGAAGTTCCTCCTTATCCTTGAGTGACATCTCATGAGCAACAATTCTTCCAATGACTTCTATTGGCTTGAGATCTTTGTAATTGGGCATCATTTGGATCAATGTGCACACGGTATCATATTTTCCGTCCAAAGCTCTTAGGATCTTCTTGATGATGAATTTGTCGGTCATCTCTTCACTTCCTAAGCCGGCAATCTCATTTGTGATAAGAGCAAGCCTCGAGTACATTTCAAATGACACCTTCACCATCCTTCATTTTGAACTTGTCAAGCCGACTTTGAAGCACATCCAACTTGGATTCCTTGACGAGTCGGTACCTTCGTGCATATCAATCAAAGTATCCCAAATTTCCTTTGCATTCTCAAGACGGCTGATTTTGTTGAATTCTTTGGGGCACAATCCGTTGAAGAGGATATCACAAGCTTGAGCATTGTATTGCAGCATATTCAACTCTTTCGCGGTAGCTTCACGGTTCGGTTCTCTCCCATCAAAGAATTCACCTTGCAAGCCAATACACACAATATCCCATACGACGGGGTTATGTCCAAGAATATGCATTTTCATCTTATGCTTCCAACTAGCAAAATTAGTACCATCAAAGTAAGGACCTCTACGGTGGTAATTTCCCTCGCTAGACGCCATACTCTCTTAGGTTGTGAAACCAAGGCTATGACTACCAAAAACTATAAAAATCAAAGCAAATGGAGACCAAAGCTATGATACCACTTGTAGGATCAAAAGTATGTCTAGAGGGGGGTGATTAGACTACTTGACCAAATAAAAACTTATCCTTTTCCCAATTTTAGTCTTTGGCAGATTTTAGCTAACTTAGCACAAGTCAAGCAATCTTTACACGATTCAAGCAAGCATGCAAACAGTATATGAGCATCGGAAAGTAAAGCATGCAACTTGCAAGAATGTAAAGGGAAGGGTTTGGAGAATTCAAACGCAATTGGAGACACGGATGTTTTTGTCGTGGTTCCGATAGGTGGTGCTATCGTACATCCACATTGATGGAAACTTCAACCCACGAAGGGTAGCAGGCCTTGAGTCCACGGAGGGCTCCACCCACGAAGGGTCCACGAAGAAGCAACCTTGTCTATCCCACCATGGCCGTAGCCCACGAAGGACTTGCCTCACTAGCGGTAGATCTTCACAGTAGGCCATCTCCTTGCCCTTACAAACTCCTTGGTTCAACTCCACAATCTTGTCTGAGGCTCCCAAGTGACACCTAGCCAATCTAGGAGACACCACTCTCCAAGAAGTAACAAATGGTGTGTTGATGATGAACTCCTTGCTCTTGTGCTTCAAATGCTAGTCTCCCCAACACTCAACTCTCTCTCACGAGATTTGGATTTGGTGGAAAGAATATTTGAGTGGAAAGCAACTTGGGGAAGGCTAGAGATCAAGATTCATATGGTAGGAATGGAATATCTTGGTCTCAACACATGAGTAGGTGGTTCTCTCTCAGAAAATGCAAGTTGGAAGTGTAGGTTCATTCTGATGGCTCTCTCCATGAATGAAGAGGAGGTGGAGGGGTATATATAGCCTCCACACAAAAATCTAACTGTTACACACAACTTGCCAAACTCGGTGGGACCGAATTGATAAACTCGGTCGGACCGATTCAGAAAATCTAGTGACCATTAGGATTTTTGATGGGACCGACATGCAACTCGGTAGGACCGATATGATTAGGGTTAGGGCATAACGTAATCTTGGTGAGACCGATTACACAAACTCGGTGAGACCGATTTTGGTAATAAGCTAACCAGAGAGTTGGTCAGGTAAACTCGGTGGGACCGATTCACTCTTTTTGGTGAGACCGAAATGTTACAAACAGGTAACAGAGAGTTTACATTGCAATCTCGGTGGGACTAGTCGCTCATCTCGGTGTGACCGAAATGTTACGAAGGGAAACAGAGAGATTATAATCCCATCTCGGTGAGACCGAGATCCCTATCGGTGAGACCGATTTGCCTAGGGTTTGTGGCAGTGGCTATGACATCTGAACTCGGTGGCCTTGGGATAGAAAGAATCGGTGGGGCCGAGTTTGACTTTTGGTTTAGGTCATATGTGGATGTGAGAAAGTAGTTGAGGGCTTTGGAGCATATCACTAGGCACTTTGAGCAAGCAAGCCATTAAGCAACACCTCATCCCTCCTCGATAGTATTGGCTTTTCCTATAGACTCAATGTGATCTTGGATCACTAAAATATAAAATGTAGAGTCTTGAGCTTTGAGCTTGAGCTAATCCTTTTGTCCTTAGCATTTTGAGGGGTCCACTTTTCTCATCCATGCCATGCCAATCATTGAGCTTTCCTGAAATATTCATCTTGAAATAGCATTAGCTCAATGAGCTATATGTTGTTAGGAATTACCAAAACCACCTAGGGATAGTTGCACTTTCAGTAATGTCATGCAAAGCTTCATTTCTTAGGTTACAGACTCATATTGCATTGGGACATGTGATGCTACAGTAACTAGCTAAGTTACTGAAACTATCTCTCTCCTCGTTAACTTATTGCCACGTAAGCAAGTTTCTTTGAGTTGGAGTCGGTGTTCTTCTTTGAAGTTATTCCCCATGCGGCTAGTCCGATACTAGCTAGTCGCCTATAATATACTAGCTACCTCACTAAGAGCATGGTTAATAATACAAATTGGGTCGGCTATAAGAAGTTGCCATGTCATATACAGCCAACCTCTTAGCGGGCATGTATAATAATAAGTTTTATATACGTACTAGTTTATCAATAGCTGGGCCACCTTACATCCTCACAAAGTGTCTTTGGGTCTCGTGTTGCAGCTGGCTCTACTAACCAAGAGCCCGCTTCTCTTCTCTTTCCTCCAACTAATAAGCACATATATATTATTCTATTCCTTATAGCCAGACTACCCACAGTGGGAGTAACATAGGTAGTAACATCACACATATCTAGATAAAATAGATGACGTGGCAAGCAATAAATGAAGAAATGGAGGAAAGTGGATATGTGTGATGGTACTACCTATGTTACTCCCACTGTGGGTATAGTCTTACTATAGTATGAGACTACCCACAATGGGAGTAACATAGGTAGTAACATCACACATATCTAGATAAATTAAGTAGATGATGTGGCAAGCAATAAATAATGAAAGAGAGGAAAGTAGTAACATAGCTAGTTACCAGTAGTATGAGTAACATCACATGTACATATCAAGGCAAGATGTGTTTATAGCCTAATAAATGAAGTGTTGCATGTTACCACACATATATGTTACTCCCCACTATAGAGGTAGTAACATAGACTAGTAACACATGGGCATGTTACTAGTCTATGTTACTACCCATTGTGGCTAGTCTGAGTAACATCACACATCTCAAAGCAAGATGAGTCTATAGCCTAATAAATGAAGTGTTGCATGTTACTACACATATGTTACTCCCCACTATAGAGGTAGTAACATAGACTAGTAACATTCTATGTTACTACCCATTGTCGCTAGTCTTATGTCACTCTATTGTGTACTTACTTGCTCTAATGCATAGTATCATAAAGTAGCTAGTATCATATGTAGTACTTTATTTATATTGTCATGCATGACACATAGTAGCATAACATTTATTATGATACGATTTCATGATATGATACTTAACCCTTTCTTTCTTCATTTAATTAATTCTATGACAGCTCATCAAAATTGCCTAGTTGGCATGCATGATACTAGCTATGATACCCCCTTACTATCAGCCTAGCAAAGGTGTACAGATCATGTGTGCATCGCTTTGTGAGTTTTCATCCGTTTGTTCGAGAAGCGGGGAGAAGTTGTAAACATTTCGTCATGCGAGGTGCGCCACTAAGCGTAGGCCTAGTTGGTATTTTAATTACGTAAAATTCAGATGGAGTTCGGACATCATCAAAATCGATGTGTGTGCTCGTGGCGTGCTCTCACGACCCCGTGGAAAAAAATTGTAAAGTTTGGCACAAGTTTTGATGACCACTCCTTCCAAACCGGAGCATCTCACATGAAGGATCATGGTTTTCCAAAAGGAGACGTGTCAATTCAAACTCCTGTGGCCGATGACTTCATCGTTTGGCCTCATAAAAATTTCCACGGTACGCAATCACCATTATACCACGGGTTTAATTTTCTGGCGCATTTCAGGTATCGTTAGCTATATTTAAGACATTTTTTGAGATTAGCGTGCATTTTGTGCATAAAAATAAAATTACAACCGAAACAGCATGTGCTGTCGAAAGGGATGAGGATCGCCGTTCGATCTGGGAGCATCCAACGGTACAGACATACGATCCGTGGGGTTTGGGTTCTGGCCAATCAGAAAGCACGACTCAGATCGTGGGCGAGGTGGCGGGGTTCGGTTGGCACACGGCTTTCATGAATGAACCGTGTGCTATTCGCAAACCAGATTGCATATTTTGTTCACACATACTGTAGTGAGATCGATTGAGTGTGCTACCTCTATGATATAATAATAATAACAACAAAAAACAACTCATATTCATTGCCTGAGCTGACAGCATATCAAGGTCAACATATCAACGGTTCTTACATCAACAGAAAACCGGGCATAACTCACAAATTCAGTACACACGATAGTTCTAAATTGAACAAATTAAGTTGCAGGGTAGGCATAAAGACTAGTCTTACGGCTTAATTCCCATGTACATGGGGGAACTGGGATCATTAAGTTGACCCGGAATGAACTTCGGGTTTTTGATGATTTTACGCTTCTCTGTTACACTGGTGCGTGATCCCTTGGCTGGAAACTCATCAAATTCATCGTACTCGTCCTGATCGGCAACATCGTCGACACCCAGTACCCTTCTCTTCCGATGCATCGCTAAATGGCCGTTCTTATGCAAGGGGTCTTCCACAAAGAAAATCTGGGTAGCATCACTGGCAAGAATGAATGGGTCCGCATGATATGCCATCGTTGTCCTATTAACACATGTCATCTTGTACTCATCAATACTTACCTGACCAAGAGGGATCCATGCGCACCTAAATAATGCCACCTTAACTTTCACATAGTCAAGCTCCCAAATCTCTTTGATGGTTCCATAGTATACCCTTTTATCAGCTTCATTTACAGTCATGCATTCTATTCGAACAGAGTTCTGATACAAGGTCTTATTTTCACGTTCCTCAGTGTAGAACGTGTATCCATTTATGTCATATGCTTGGTATGTAAACATCGTAGGTGATGGCTTTTGTGCCAACCACGTAGCAATGTCATCGATGGATCCTTGTGCCAAACGATTCTTCAGCCATTCGGCGTACTTCTTAGTGTGCTCCTTCATCTCCACTTCTAATGAAGGCACCATTGGTAAGAAGCTTTGGTGTATCTCCGCCAAGTGTTCTTCGACATAAGCGATGAGAACTGGGAACATTAAGCGATCTTAGTCAAATGGGCTTTCTCTGCCAATTCTCCGGGTGCAGCCATTTGCGTGCCAGCAAGGACCGGCTTACCTTTTAGCCTTCCCTCGTGGCGAGAGAGGGGCAAACCTATAGGTCTTTGTTTCATGTATTCGGTGCAAAAGTCAACCATCTTCTCTGCGGTATTACCTTGTAGGATGCTTGCCTCTGGATGGTTTCGGTTCCGACAAATGCGCTTCAGTATTCCCATGAACCGCTCGAAGGGATACATGTTGCGAAGAAACACAGGACCACAATACTTTATCTAAATCGACAAGGTGCACCGTGAGATGGACCATGACATCAAAGAATGATGGTGGGAAAAACATCTCTAGGTTGGACAATATTCTTGCAATATCATCTTGCATATGATCCAACTCTTCAGGATTTACAACTTTCCTCTATAGTTGGTTGAAGAAATCACAGAGGTCAATGAGTGTGTTTCTTATATCTTTGTCCATCGATTCTCGATGGCCACCGGGAAGGATTTGTGTCAACATTACATGGCAATCATGTGACTTCATGTGTCCCAACTTCATTTTACGAGCTCACATCCACGATACTTCCGATGTTTGCGCAGATGGGAAGAGGGTGTCTTAATCGACAACAAATAGGTGAAGAAGCTGTGTTGCTTCTTTTGTACTGAAATTGTAACTCTGGCGAGCTTTGATGAATTTTTCATCATCTTCTGCTTCACTCTTGCGTTGTGATTGATCAGCAAGCATATCGAGTTGTGAACCATCACCATCCTTTCTTTTACCTTTAATCTTGAGCAGAGTACCAAGGATGCTTTCACATACGTTCTTCTCTACGTGCATGACATTGATGCAGTGACGTACACATAGAATCTCCCAGTAAGGTAATCTTCTTAAACACTTGATCCTTGGGTGTTAGTTTCACCGTCAAAGGGTGGTTCTTGCCAAGCACAACATTAATTTTTTTAGCCATGTTCTGGACCACCTCCCCTTCATAGGGTCTTGGGCCCTCAGCTGCCTCTGCCGTACCATCAAATTTATCTTTCATCTTTCGGTATGCGTGATTTTTCCGTAAGAACCAACGATGACGCAAATACACTGTTTTGCACGAGTTGGGAAGTCTTCTGCTAGCTGTTTCTGCCCCGATGTGTTGCCTAATGCCGACATATCTTGAATGGTGTGCACCAGCATCGCATGTAGATCGAAAATCTCCTTTCTGTAAGCATCATAACATTTTACAAAGCATCTATCCACACTTGTCGTGGTTCTTCTACCAAGATGGCTGAAAGTAAATGTCGATGTCATTTCCAGGTTGCTTCGGGCCTTGGATAATCATTGACATCACAATGTATTTTTTCTTCATACACAACCAAGGAGCTAGGTTATATATGCACAGAAGCACCTGTCATGTGTTGTGATTGGTGATCATATTGCCAAAAGGATTCATCCCGTCAGTACACTCCCCGAGCCTTATACTTCTAGGATCCTTGGCAAAATTTTCAAACTTGTTGTCGATTAATTCCCACTGAGCCCCATCTTTCGGGTGCCTCATAAACCTATCCGCAATTCGCTCATCATGATGCCACCGCAACCTCTTTGCCTCTCTAGGGTTTGCAAACAAACGCCTCAACCTTGGAATTAAAGGCAAGTACCAAACAACCTTGAACGGGATTCCTGTCTTGATCTCGTTGTCCAATTTGTACTTGTCATTTGCTCTCCTGCGCTTCTATCGTGCATGCTTGCATGTGGGACATGCACGAAAAACTTTGTACTCACCACGGTACAATATACAATCATTCACACAAGCGTGTATCTTCTGTACTTCAAGTTCCAATGGGCAAACAATTTTCTTCGCTTCATTCATGCTTTTGGGGAGCACATTATCTTCCGGAAGAATATCTTTGAAAATACCTAAGATCTCTGTGAAGCCCTTGTTTGATAGACCGTTTGCTGCTTTAAATATGAGAAGCGCCAGGGTGGCACTCAACCTGGATTTTTTTTGCAACCTGGATACAATTCTTTCTTGGAGTCCACATCAATGGTTGGCAGATCCTTGTACCCAATCATATCCTTTTCTAGGCCCTCGAAATCTGCAATCATAGCGGCAAAATCTGGCATATCAAGACCGTCGTCATCTGCGTGGACGTCTTGGTTTTCCAGTGGGCGTTTCGGCTTTCCGGTGTTCCATTGGTAGCTTGACGCCTCTGCCCCGATGTTAGATTCAACATCCATGTGACACTGATCGGGGTTTGGCATCTCACAACACTGGGTATCTTCATCCATGACCTCCTCTTCACCGTGTCTGGTCCAACGTGTATATCCATCCATGAATCCCCTAGAGACTAAGTGCATCTGGACATCCGCAACTTCATGTGACTCTGTATTGGCACAATCAGTACATGGACACAAGATGTAATCCGCATCACCAATTCTCCTCTTTGCACTTTCAGCCAAATTCATGAACTCTGTCATGCCACTGATAAAATCTGCGTTTTCTGATTCTTAATCCATCGAGATCGTTCCATCTGCAGCAGACGAATGGTAATTAAAAACAAAAAAGTAACATTAATACACTAATTAACTATTGCCCAGAGATGCGTGCATAAATCACAATGTTTTATTTTAATAATTACCGAGGGCGCTCCATGTTGTTATCCAGACGTGCAATGACAAAAATTAATGGCCAGTCAATTTACACGCAGAGTACTAGTACAACACTACACTTAGGAATTGAATACCTTAATTAAGCCACTCACGAAAAGAATACCTTAATTAATTAGCCGTGCGGCGACCTCCACCCGGCAAACAGACAAGCGCGATGTGGCGGCACGCCGAGATAGCAGGGTTGAGGAGCAAAGCTTAGTGCGGCTGCCACCTGAAGTTCGACCTCCGCTATCCCGCCATCGACTGCGATGGGTATGCTCGTATCACGCCGCCACCGACCTCGATGGTTGAGCTCCTCCTATCTCCCTCCGCATACCAAGGATTGACCTCCTATGATGCCGCCGCCGCCCATCGACCGAGGATTGACCTCTTCTCTGGTAGCCGCTGCCTAGGCCGCCGCCGCCATCTCTATATGCAGAGCGGCTTTTTTTACTGGATATCCATGAGCGGCCGCTTACACGGTATCTCACTGTAACTCAATTATATGGACAGGGTAGTACATCACATACGGTTATGTAACGGCAACCATGTCTAACCTACATTGTCTTCTCACACGGGTTGTTGGGGTAATCGTGTGTGACGTTGTAATATCTAACACAAACGACATGTACAAACAGTGTGCCGTATACAACATATATATAGTGCCATTAGTAGTTCCCGACCGTTAGCTTATCTCTCTGATTTCCCCATTTCCCCAAATCCCTACATAGCCTCCAAATGCCCTTGTGTGGCGGCTGACATTGGGGAATGCGGACGAGTGGTGCCGATGGTTTCGGTCGCGGCTCTGCTTCGCCAGACGCCACCACGACGGTGGTCGCCGCCGAGCACTTGCCTAAGGTCATCAGAAGGCAGGTGTACTATGGATCCAAATCGTCCTGTTAGGTTCCAATCTATCCCGATCTTTTTAGCATGTCCAAAGTATAGATCCTTGTTGAATCCGTCCCTAATGACCCCCCAGAAAGCGATCTGGCGGATCCGAGCTTGACTCCGGACTCCTGCAACACGAGTTCGACTCGAGTTTTGCGCCACCGAGAAGTACCAAAAGGCGAGTTGTGTGCACGGGCACACTCCCGCCGGCGATGTATGCACGGAGGATTCAACATTGGCACGCGGTTTCTCGGTTGCCCCTTAGAGGTTAGTGCTAATTAAGTTCATCATTTTACTTGATTAATGCCACCGCTCATCCGAACACTATTTAACATTGGCGGGGATATGAGGCTTGTGCCTTTGTTAACCGGGCCGATGAAGAATGGCATGGCGAGGCTCAGTGTTACAACCAAGCTCGTAGAAGATAACGTAAAGCTAAAGAAGAAAGCTGGTTGATCCGAAATGTACAATCGATGCGATGAAGCAAGAAAGAATCAATCACAGGCAACAGATGAAAGCAAGAGACAAGAAGGAACTAGCATGTGTAGTTGTGGTTGTCGCATTAGCTATGTTCTATGCGCTATTTGCAATGATGTGGCCACACCAGATATACACAAGGAATTTGTGATATATTGTGATGCGTCGAGAACCGGACTGGGAGGTGTTCTGATGCAAGAAGGCAGAGTCGTAGCATATCTATCCGAACATTGCGTCCTCATGAAGAGAACTATGCTACTCATGATCTTGAGTTGGCAACTGTAGTTCACGCCTTAAAGACCTGGCGACATTACCTTCTAGGGAAGCGGTGTGAGATATACACGGATCACAAAAGTTTAGGGGTTTCGTTTGACAGTATTGCCAAAGCACATCTAGATGTGCTCTAAGTAATGCACATCTAGGTCCTATGCCATTGATGTTACGCGAAGATTCGTGCATATATTTTTCTTTGTCTTTTTTCTTTTCCTTTCTAGTTTGATTATTACTGGCTTTATCAATAAGAAGAGCTCAATGTATTGCTTGCCAACTGTCCTACTCCGTTCGTGCAGATGCGGTGCATAATCCCAAAACTCATTCCTTGTTTTTGTCCTGAAAAAGGAAACCAGCCAAATAGCCAATAGGAGTCCTGCGCAACCCCAGGAATTTGGAGCGACTCGGTACAAATAATTGCGGTTGATTATATCAGCGGTTAGATAATACGTCAACCCCCTTCAATTGGCAGTTCCTCTTCTCTGCATACCCCGCTTAAGTGTCCACCATCTTCATCGCCGTCCTGGCAGCCGCACTACACACCGACACACACTCTGCGGCCATGTCGGCGATAGCGAGGATGACAGATCGGCCCGGCCGATGAGCCCGATGATAGGTCAACATCGGAATCATCCCGCTGCGTCTTCCATGAGTCGGCTCGAGCCCAAACCTCGATTATATCCGGTTCATGGAAGGGACGCCGTCTCCTGAGTCGTCAGACGACAACCAGATGGACGAGGAGCCGTCGGAGGACGAAGAAGAGGACGACGATGATGATGAGGAGGAATGGTCGAACGAGGAGGAGGAGGACGATGACAGCAACGATGATGACGACGGCGGCGGCAATGAAAAGCCAACGGTCAGTGGCAAGAAGCATCCTCGCCAAGACGATGTCACGGGGCCATCCAACAAGAACAACAAGAAGAAGGACTAAATTAAGCAGACTGTATATATCTCTATTTATCCTGTCAATCTCATCGCAAACGGTTAGTAATATGTATTCGACAGAGATCTTCTACATTATCGCCAACAGGTTGGTTTGTTGAACTGTGTGCCCTGACGAGCACACAATTCACAAAAAAGACCGTATGGGCTGTCTATAATCACAATTATAATTACCGACCTGTTTGCCGGGTATCACACAGATCTTGTTACGCCGAATCGTTTGTGTTCACCTCACTCATCGCAAACGGTTCATCGGAGTGAACTGTATGCCGTATATCACACACACCTTGATCTGGCTGCCCGTTTCTGTTGTTCTGTCTCGCCATAAGCAGTTAAATGCAGATCAACCGTATGCCCCTCGTCGCACACGCAACTATAATCTGAACCGTGTTTGATGTATCATTCTTCACAAATGTTTTGCATCATTTCTGACGGTTTTCATACAGCACCATTTGCGATTATTTCATCGCACACCATTTCTCGAAGGGTCTCTGATCATAGTGTCGCATTAGCAGCATCCTGCAGTAGTGAAAGTGACTAGATGAAATTCCCGTGTGTCCTCAAGAACGCTTTGCTTATTATAAGAGACTATTTCGGCCTGTCCTTTACTACAAAAAGGATAGGCCTACCTTGCTGCACCTTTGTTACCATTACTACTTATTGCTCATTACAAATTACCTTGCTATCAAACTATCTGTTACCAAAAATTTCAGTGCTTGCAGAAAATACCTAGCTGAAAACCGCTTGTCATTTCCTTCTGCTCCTCGTTGGGTTTGGCACTCTTACTTATCGAAAGGACTATGATTGATCCCCTATACTTGTGGGTCATCAAGAATCTTTTATGGCGGCATTGTCGGGGAGTGAAGCGCCTTTGGTGAGTGGAATTTGGTAAGGAAACATTTATATTATGTGCTGAAATTTACTGTCACTTGTTACTATGGAAAACAATCCTTCGAGGGGTTTGTTCAGGGTATCTTCACCTCCACCGGAAGGACAAAGAGTTGCTCCTCAACCTACTGCACCTACTGAAAATATTTATTAGGATATTCCTTCGGGTGTGATAGAGAAACTGTTAGCTAATCCTTATGCAGGTGATGGAACAATACATCCTGATATGCACCTAATCTATGTGGATGAAGTTTGTGGATTATTTAAGCTTGTAGGTCTACCCAGAGACGAAGTTAAGAAGAAGGTTTCCCTTTATCTTTGAATGGAAATGCATTGACATGGTATAGGCTATGTGATGATATTGGAGCTTGGGATTGGAACCGATTGAAATTGGAATTTCATCAATAGTTTTATCCTATGCATCTGGTTCATCGTGATTGGAATTATATATATAATTTTTGACCTCATGAGAGAGAAAGCACATGAGATGGGTGGACTGGAAGTTCATCGATAAGAATGAGGATCATTTCCCCCATGTTCATGAGGATCTCAGGACTGTTGACATTGATGAGTTCATTGGGAAGAAGCTGACTGCATGCAATGACGAGATGATCATGCAATTTTAGTCTATAGCTCACTTCTACCCCAATGGCAGAATTGTGTGCATGACCGAAGGTGTCAGATATCAATCTAGTGTGCTTGAATGGGCTACTTTGCTGGGTGTTCCAAGGGCTGAGGAGGATGACATTGATGTATATGCCAAGTCCAAGATGGACTACAACTCCATGGCTAATATGTACACTGAAATTCCCAATAACTACAAGGAGTCTCACAAGCTTGGATCAGTGTATCACCTATTGGCTGGTCTTACTACCTCCAATACAATCATGAGGCATACCTTGATGCCAAAGTCAGGAGATGAGAAGATGATAAGAGGCCACGCTATCATCATGCTGCATCACATTGATCAACAACAGAAGTTCAAGGTTATGGATATCATAGTTGAAACTGTCAAGAGAACTGCTGCAAACCAGAAGAGATCATGTGGATTTGCACCACACATCCAGATGCTTATCAACTCAAAGGGTGCAAACAAGTCATTTCTGCTTGATCGTGACCATTTGCCGCTACAGCCGGAGTTCGGGGACAACACCATGACGATGGATCTTTCCCATCCCACCTCGGCTGCAGCACAGGCAGAAGAAGAGGCTACTAGGACTGCAGAGCCAAGTGCTCCCACCGCGCCATTGCTAAAGATCAAGACTGACCAGATGAACTACCTTCTTCAAGCCACTCGGAGGATCGAGCGGAGTTTGGCCAACCTAGCAGAGAACCACAAGAGTCTTTAGAGGATCATTTAGACAAAATTCTATGATCTGGATGTCAAGGTCACAGAGATACAGACCACCATTGAGAGTCTGAAGAAAGAGGTGGATGAAGCCAAGGCACGGTCTAGTGATG
The DNA here is from genome assembly GCA_021605145.1 of Aegilops bicornis. Taxonomy (NCBI): domain Eukaryota; kingdom Viridiplantae; phylum Streptophyta; class Magnoliopsida; order Poales; family Poaceae; genus Aegilops; species Aegilops bicornis. The sequence continues at coordinate 639,063,560 of CM038670.1, read as the reverse complement.
ACGATGAGCACCATGGCACAATACTTCCCACGAACACTCAGTTCCAGACCATGCCTAGGTCAGCAGTCATGCTAGTCACTTTTAGAGCCACAGTCTCAACTCCAGCTACTGCATCTACGGTTGCTCCATCAGTGCCTCCAGTTTTCTCTACTACACTACCACAACAGACATCAACAGAGCTCTTCGCAGATGCACTTCTCTCCACTCCGACGTCTATGCACACCGGCGCTGCAAGTTCGAGGACCTCATCACCAGGAATTGCTGGAGATCAAGCCTAGAGCGACGCTTAGCTCTATACTTCTTCGAACTTTTTGGTACTTGTTTCCAAAGGGGGAGAATTAGTATAGATCATTAGGCTTCGAGAGAGAGTGCTCCTGCTTTTTATCGTTTGGTTTCTTGAGTCTCATGATACTTTGAGATACTTTTGGTTGATGCTTGTATATATGTTACTTTGTGCTTGATCATACTGTACTCTATTGCTATGCATGCTTAAATATCTATCCATATGCCCCTTGTATGATCATTCACTTGTTTGTTTGGTGATGAGTGCTTATTACATTGTAATCATATCATTTTGAGCGCTCTACAAGATGTATGTGACATGGAAGAGTGACTCATGATCCTAATTGAAAGAACATGCGGTGCCCCCATGTTTGGTTTTGGTAACTGATGACAATCTCTATGGACTAATGGTTGTCTTGAGTTATATTTGAAGGATTTGTCCATAGGCTTCTCTTGAAGTCCATGTGTTGGTTTCAAGGAGTTTATGAGTTGACCAAGGTGCTATTAAGGAATTATCCAAAGATTGGTTATGTGAGTGTTGAGCTTATTGCAAGCATGTCTTGAAGAAGAATATTGTGTGATCATTCATGTTTACCTTCAAGACATCATCCAAATGAAGAGAGTTGGAAAGATTCAAGGTTGATCAAGACTAAGTCAAGAGTGAATCAAGTTGATTAACTCACAAAGTGTAGAAGATGTACCGAGAGGGATCAAGGGATCCCATGGTATGGTAAGCATTGTCCATTGTGCTTTGTGTACTAACCCATGGTTTATGTGAGAGTTCTATGTGGGGTCAGGTACGTGTTCATGGGCTTGCATCAAGAGGAAGATATGACTCAACCCATGGAGAGGATGACATCAAGTGGTGATCGTCATCAAGATTGTCGTGTGCAAGTTCAAGTGGAGCATCACGAAGAGATCAAGTGCTTGAAGCTTGCCGTCCATTGTGGTGACAATGGACTTGTGAATATGTGCTGAAGAGTGGCTCACCCATAGTGGACTATGGGGGAGCAATCATCTAGTCTTCATCGAGCCAATGCAATCAAGAAAGGTGGTCCAACTTGAGGGAGTCAAGATCGTCATCATCTAGATCAAGTGGACCATGTGCAAGGCAAAGGTTTTCCCTTGATAGGTTTTCTATTTTACCGGTCTCATGGTGGTAGTTGGGAGACCGGGTTATAGGATCGTTCATTGCACTATCAAGGGGGCTCTCAAGTTGGTAGCTTGATCATATCGTTAGTAGAGAGCTCAAACCATTGCATCCTTGCATCATGTTTCTTGGTTCTTGTTTGGTTCTCTTTGTGAGTCTTAGAGCTTATGGTCATCTTGATGACAAGCTTGATTTCATCGAAAACGGAGTTCACATGCGTCTTCTATGATGTTTTCGGTGTTGGAGGTTTTACCGGTCTTATCTGAGGAAGGGTTCTCACCATTTTCTAATGGGCCTTTTCTCATTTGCTTCTTATTGATATTTCTATCAAGATTGTGTTAGCCCTTGTCGCTAGCTTTCCAACAAACTTGGTTTCGTCGAATTCGGAGTCCGTTTGCAGAAGTTGTGGTAGTTTTGGTGTTCTGAAAAGGTCATGCGGTACTACCGTGGACGAGGAGCGGATGTAATTTTTACTACCGCTCTTGGGAGCGGTACTACATGACTACTTCCGTGGCTACTTCCGCTTGGGACCAAAAACTCGTCACAAGTCCAGCGGTGGTAGGCACAGATGTAATTTTTTAGTACCGCTAGCAAGCAGTAGTACCGCTACCCTTAGTAGTAGTACCGCTACCCCTAGCGGTAGTACCGTGAGGTCAAGCGGTACTACCTCTCCGACGGTTCTTCTGGCTTCTTTGCCTCCTCACTGTTGTGTTTCAAAAGGCTACTACCGCCCTAGCGGTAGTACCGCTCGGTGCGGGCTGTGAGCATAACGGTTGGATTTTTTCCCACCTATAAAAGGGGGTCTTCTTCCCCATTGAACGTCATCCTTTGAGCTTGTGTTCTTCCCCCATTGTTGGCCTTCTTTGAGCTTGCTAACTCTCAATCCCTCCATGGATTCTTGCTAGTTTTTGTGGGAAAAGAGAGAGGAGATCTAGATCCACATTTCCACCAATCACTTTCTCCTCTATGTGAGGGGAACCCCTTGGATCTAGATCTTGGAGTTCTTGGTGTTCTCCTCCTTGTTCTTCCTCTCATTTTCCTCCCTAGCATTAGTTGCTTCGGTGGGATTTGAGAGAGAAGGACTTGGGCACTCCGTGTGCCCTTGCCATTGCATTTGGTGCATCGGTTTGAGTTCTCCACGGTGATATGTGGAAGTTACAAGTTGAGAAGCTTATTACTCTTGGGTTCTTGGTACCCTTGAGCTTGTTCCTCTTAGGTGCTTGGGCGCCCTAGATGGCTGGTGGTGTTCGGAGCTCAATCATTTAGGTGTAAAGCTCCGGGCAAGCGCCGGGGTCTCCAATTAGGTTGTGGAGATCGCCCCGAGCAATTTGACGGGTACCAGTGACCGCCCCCAAGGGTTGCCAAAGTGTACGGGTTCGGTGACCGCCCCCAAGGGTTGCCATTTGTACGGGTTCGGTGACCGCCCTCAAGGGTCCCTTAGTGGAATCACGGCATCTTGCATTGTGCGAGGGCGTGAAGAGATTATGATGGCCCTAGTGGCTTCTTGGGGAGCATTGTGCCTCCACACCGCTCCAAACGGAGATTAGCATCCCCAAGGGTGTGAACTTCGGGATACATCGTCGTCTCTGCGTGCCTCGGTTATTTCTTACCCAAGCCCTTTACTTATGCACTTTACTTTGTGATAGCCATATTGTTTCTTGTCATATATCTTGCTATCACCTAAGTAGTTCTTCTTGCTTAGCATAAGTTGTTGGTGCACATAGGTGAGCCTAGTTGTTGTAGGTTTTGTGCTTGACAAATTAACCGCTAGGTTTATTCCACATTTGTTCAAGCCTCAACCGTAATTTTTTAAAGCGCCTATTCACCCCCCCCCCCTCTAGGCGACATCCATGATCTTTCACTAATTGATTGTGCATTTGCATTTAAACGCAAATTTTTAATAACGCACAAATTTAGGGGGAGCTCTTGCTTATCACGTACCTCTCAAAGCGATGATGTATTTCATTGATTATATCATTTGTCAAAGCTTTGATCTATATGTTGTTATCAATTACCAAAAAGGGGGATATTGAAAGTGCAACTAATCCCTGGATGGTTTTGATAATTAATAACAACATATAAGTCATTGATCTAATGCTCATTGATAATAGATTTCACAGAATACCAATGATTGCCATGGCAAGGACTAGTGATTGTGGACCCCTCAAAATGATAAGGACAATAATTGGCAAAGCTCCAAGACTCTTCATTTTTTGTTAAGTGATCCAAGATCACATTGAGTCCATAGGAAAGCCAATACTATTAAAAGGGGATGATGTTTTAGTCATGACTCAATTGCTCAAGTACTTAGTGATATTGCTCCAAAAATCACCGTGTATTCATTGCGTTTGATTTCTCCGATCCTCATTTACATTCATATGCAAAGTCTTTACTTTCCGCTGCTCAACTCTTAGACTTGCATGTGTGGGGTGTTCTTGACTTGGTAGAATTTCTAAAACTTGCCCACAACTAAAATTTGGAGAAGGATAAGATTTTATTTGGTCAAGTAGTCTAATCACCCCCCTCTAAACATACTTCTGATCCTACAACTTCCAACTCTCTTTGTTATAATTTGGAGAAGTCATTTTATCCTCTCTCATGAAAATCATTGAGTTGCATAAAGTTTCTGGTTTGAATTGTTTTCAAATGAAATTCAAATATTTTCAAAACACCTTTTCATTTCTAATTGAAGAAGTCGTGTCATATTCACTCTAGGGTTTGTTATGAAATGAATTTGAATTCATGGAAACCAAAGTACAAAATGCAAGAATGAATATTTGGGAAGGTCCATTTATTCCCTCTCATCTAACTTTCAAAAAGTTTCAAATTTCCACTCAATTTCAAACAACAATCACACAAGCAATCATTATTACTTAATTAGTATAACATTCCAAAATTTAGAATTTTGGGATGTTACAAAACCCTAGACGCCGCCATTTCCATCTCCATAGCCATCTCCTCCACCATAGTTCTCTTTCATCTAGTTCATACTTGTAATCGTGCATCGCACAAGGCATCCATTGTAATACATATTGCAATCAATCAATCTCAAGATGTGTTCTTCAATTTTCTTCTCGCAATTTGATCTCAATGTGTTAGTAGTTCGGTAAGGTATGCGTTGAGGCATGAGCGTTAGAACCCAAGGTATTTTTTGAGGAGATCGATGGAAGACTTTGACATAACGTCCCATATGTTTGACAGAAAATTGTTCCTTGAAGATGTCTCTTGTCTTGTCCACGATCTTCATCCCTACAAGTACCCAGGATCATGGAGATCAAGCACCAGTTAGACTAGGAGCAAGGAGACCGTGAAGTGTTGTATCGAACACCGGTGACAGTAAAGTTCAGTAGGGTAAGATGGATCATATCCTTGGGGATAAATGAGGTGTAGTCATTAAACGCCCAAAGCTCTTGTCTGATTTCATGATCTTAATTATCGAGGCAACCCCGCGCGATGGATAGGGCCTGTGGTAGAACAACTGATTCTTGATGCAGGACTCGTGTCGGTCAAGATGTTATTTGGACACATCCCCACTTCGATCCATTACAATCACATCTCGATGGGTGACTTCTAGCGCACAAATTAATATCCTATTTGATCCTAGTGCAAATGCAAGGTTGTAAGCATTAAGACCTCATACATGTACCTCTTTAATTATAAGAGTTTGAACCACTATTTGCTTGTTGATTTGGTCAAAAGCTGGATTTGACACTCTGACAAAAGCTTGCTGGAGACCATCGCCTCAAGGGAATCTTCCTCCCGTGGATTCGATAACCCAGGGTCACCTCTTGGGAAATAGGTGCGGGATACTCTTTTCTGTTCTAATATCGGATCAATAAAAGGATGTATCAATCACGCATTTGATGATGAAATTCGGTGAACTATGCAAACGTTGCCGCTCCTCCATGCTCTAGCACAACATTTTCACCCTGAAATTGAAACACTTGGTCATAGATTTGATTTGCATGCTCTTCATCTACGATTATGTTGTGCATGATCACATAAGCAGTCATCACCTCCCACAACTTCTTGGTGCTCCAAGGTCTAGTAGGATACCGAACGATACCTCATTGAGATTAAAGAACAACGAAAGCACACTTCACATCATTTTTAGCACTCTCTTGTTCTTGGGAAAATCTCTTCCTCTTCTCTCCTATCGGGTTGGGTATTGTCTTGACAAGAGTAGTCCACTGACGATATATACCATCAGCTAGGTAGTATCCTTTGTTGTAGTGGTGGCTATTGATCTCAACATTGACCTCTAGCCAGTTGCCTTCTGCAAGCCTTGCGAACACCGGAGAGCGCTGAAACACATTGATGTCATTGTGAGAGACGGCCATGCCAAAGAAGAGTGCCAAATCCAAAGATCTTGTGAAGCCACGACCTCAAGTATGACGGTGCAAGCTTTCACGTGGCCCCTATACTGCACCTGCCAAGCAGAAGGGCAGTTCTTTCACTCCCAGTGCATACAATCTATGCTACCAAACATCCCGGAAAGCCCTCTACCGCATTGATTGGTAACAATCGGGTTGTATCCGCAGAAGTTGGCTCTCTCAAGTACTCCGGGCCAAATACTACTACCACAGCCTTGCATAACTTATACATGGAGTCTAGGCACGTGGACTCGCTCATTCGGACATACTCATCAATGAGATCACTTGGTACTCCATATGCAAGCATCCGAATAGCTACAGTGCATTCTGATAAGAGGAGAAGCCAATCTTTCCTAGGGCATCCTCCTTGCACTCGAAATAGTTATCGTACGCCATCAGGAATCGTAATGTGCAATGTGCACTTAATTTCTGTATAAAACATTATAGATCATTGTGCCCTGTATATAACAAAAGAAACAACTAATCAGGAATCATAATGTGCAGTATCTGCTCAATTTCTGTAATAAAACATTATAGATCATGGTGTCCTGTAGGTAACAAAATAGACAACTAACCAAGAATCCTAATGTACAGTGTCTACTCAATCTCTTTAATAAAACATTATAGATCATGGTGTCATGTAGGTAACAAATTATACTGCACAAATCGGCAGTGTGATGGTGACAATTTCCTTTATTTTCTTCCGATCATAAGATGTGCAAATTGCAACGATGTAACCTGTGCAGGGGAAGGGCTGAAAGTACGCCGACGGTAGGGCGCGATGGCGACCTATGGCCTTGAGATGGTGTGGCCACCAGGGCGAGGACGGTGTGGACACCGGAGCTAGGGCAACATGCTGATATGGGCCGAGATGACCTCGAGACGGCAGCCACCGGGGCGAGGACGTCGTGGATACCAGATCAGGGAAGCTCGCCGGGACGGGGAGGTTTCCTCGAGACGGCGGCCACCAGAGCGAGGACGGCGTGGACACCAGATCTAAGGCAACTCGCCGGGACGGGGAGGTCTCCTCGAGACGGCGGCCACCAGGGGCGAGGGCAGTTCGTGGCCTGATGGCGGCGTTGATCACGGACGTAGTGTATTTTCTTGGAGGTGGTATCGTTGGGATGTCCAGCATCCCGTGCGGGGGCAGACGGGGGCAGTCTGCTGGCAGAATATTTGCTCTGAACTGTTGATCTAATTGACAGACGATTAATGTGACGTGGACACTTGGATGTATTTAAGTTGGTTTGATCGGACGGGGCTGGTTATATCCTGTATGCACTATTTAGTGTGGCTGTAGGAGAATTCATATTTGATTTTTCTTAATAGTAGTGTACATGAGGCCGTTCATGCAAAATGTCCTGTGGATCTCCGGAAAATATGAAGGAGAACCTGAGTACCAGCGCATCCTATATGTAAAAAAAATTAATGATTCAAAAAAAGTTCAAAAAATTCCAAATCTTTTTTGTATTAAACATGATCAAGTATTGTAGTCATATAAAAAAATTCGTCGGAGAATGACTTTTGTTGCATCCTGGGTCGAAGATTTGGCAAAAAACGCTATATACAAGTACTATACACGCTATATTATCGTCATAAACTTGTCGTTTTTGCCGTGAAGTCAATATGAATCATTTCTTGTCCAAACTTTTTATATAAGTACAATACCTGATCATGTTTGATTTCAAAAAAGATTTGGAATTCTTTGAACTTTTTTCAAATTACTAAATTCTTTTCCGCATATAGAGTGCGCGGGTACCCGAGAGCACCAAGTTCGCATCCGCGGATCTCCACCCTTCTTGATCTTTACCATGGGATCTTAATCCAGTGGCTGAGGTAGCTGGATCGCACGATCTCACCTGAGGTACTGATCTCATTAGTGTCAAGCTCTCCTTTTGTAAATAACCACTGTTTTGCTTGAAGAATATCAGACACGAGATACGCTGCAAAAATTAGGATATTCGATCCGATCCGGCGCAGAGACTACAGAGCTTCTACCCATAGAGAGCGTCGATGTTAAAGACCTTGCAGAGCACAGCTGCTGGCCTCCGTCAACCGCGCCGGTTCGCCCTGCTGTGGCCGTGGTGTACGTACGTAGCTCGCAGCTTTTTTTTTTTTTTTGAGGGATGTACGTAGCTCGCAGCTAAAGCTAGCACGTAGTGCTCGTAGCACCTCTGACCGATCGACGAGGGCGTTAATGCGGTTAATGCGATCGTAGCGCACGCGCCCCAGCTAGCTGCAGCTGGCGTGGGCTGGCCCCAAAAATGCTACACTTACGGAAAGCTGTTACGCGCTGATCTTACGGACTCTTTTGCTCGCCAACCCGCCCTCCTGATTTTCATAGCTGGGCCCCCTTCCTCTCCAATCTTCTCCAGCCATATTTTGACACGTGAGTCCGTAACATCTGTCCAATAGAAATATGTCCGTAAGTCTAGCATTGTTGGGCTGGCCAAGTAGGCCGCCCCGCCTATGCCGGACCCGCGCCTAGGCCGAGCACGCACGGCGCTCGCCCATGCCGCTATGCGCGGCCGGCCGGCCGGCAGATTGTTCTGGCGGGCTGGCTGCGAATCGATCGGTGGTCGGTTTTCGGAACAGGGGGGGAGGCCGTTTTCTGATCGGGTGATTATGCAATGTCACATCGATCCATTGCCCCTCCTTTTACGAGCACAGTACGTGATGCTTGGTGGTACGATTACGAACAATAATTTCGAGGTGCTCGCACTGGCTACAGCGCGCCCTGCCCTGCCCTGCCCTAGATGCCAGTGTTGCGTCTGAAATGTCATGTGCGCGTTATAACGGAACACTGGCCTGTCGAAGTTGACGAGCCTTCCGTTTGCAAATCATAGAGGTTCGCATGCCAGAAATACAGATGAAAATCATAGAGGTTCGAGTACAAACTTTACGGCTGGTGCGCACTACAGCCCCGGGAGGTTTTGTCCTCTTCCAGGCATCTCCAACGCCGATCCGTAATTTTTTTTCCGCATTCGTCCATGCCAGGGTACAGCCAATGAACACCGACGCGAGAGTCGGCCAGTCAATATTATCTGCATACATTTCAAGCTGCGTTTCAGCAAACCGGAAGAATTTATCAAACCCCACAGGATTCATCAAAATTTGGATTGGAAATAGCACAAATCATCCCTACATCGCATGCAACTAAGTCTAGTACAATAATAATTCAAATTCAACTAGATTAACCGGAGCTTTAATAAAATTTTCATGAACGGATCATGTCGTCCCACACATAGTGCCCCTTCAACTTCATCCAACAGTGTATATACGTAAATAGACGTCCCTCTATCTTGTGGTACATCATGGCAGCGCGTACGGGCTATACAATGTGTAGAGCAACATTGAATGAGTGAATGATTCAATTAAGTTGAGCAAGAAGAAGCAAAATTTACGATCTCCTTCGTTGCCGCGCGCAATGGCCACCTTGCCTCCAGCCGAGCAACTGTATTACAAAACTTGGTGACAGTGGTCAGGATAGCATACCATCGATACGATAACGACTTCACATTGCGTTGTTCGATAATGTGCATGTCGTAGGACGCAATGTGCCTTCGCACGTGAAACAAATCATGCATACGATGCCAGAAGAGCCCCTTCTACTCCTGGCTACGAAATCCACGGATACGGCCAACTAGAGATCGCACAACTCATCCTCCATGGTCGAGTACCCTGCCATTTTTCTACTCTAAAAAACAAAGATGGCATTCGAAAATAAGCTCAATGGCATTTGACCGAACACCAGCCGGGCGTGGTGCCTGCCATGGACGTCGTCGCGCGGGGGGGGGGGGGGGTGATACCTGGCTACAGACGGGTCCTGGGTGGACGGCGCCGTCAGACAATGCATGTGTGGCGACCGTAGAGGTGCAGCAGCGACGGTGAAAGAGGAAGGTGTGGATGCAGAGCAAGTGGGGAAGGAACGGATTGAAAGAAAATAAGATCGGAAGGAGGGATTCAATGGGCTTGGGGTGTCGGACTCTACATGGTTGTTCTCCAGACTCCCGCAAAGTCCTCCCAACTTTGCTTCCAATTTACAAAAAAAAGTGCGCCCGAACTGGTCGGCGGAGTGATGTAAACCCAAGTTGAATGAAAAAATACGTCTGGATCGTGCGGTCTGGATGTATGCGGGCGGGTGTAGAAGAGTAGAAGAGGAGTGCAACTGTATCGTCCTGCGTAGGTTCAGGTTGCGTTCGTAATCACTCCCAAATGAAAGTATTACAAGTACGGCGGATGTACTTGAATACGTGATGGCCGCGTGCGTACCGTTGTTGTTATCTTTCAGCGCACACTGCTGTGATGCGTGACGTTTATTATGCTCCGGCCGGCGCCGTTACATGTGACAAATGCAAGGACGAACGGACGAACCATGCATGTGCATGAGTGAGTTGGTTTACCGGCCGGGACTCTTTTTCCACCGCAACATGTCGGCAACCAGTACGACATTTTGTTCGTGCGCACGTACGCGAATAATCAGCCCAGAGGAACACAAAAAGCGGATCCATCAAGTGCCATGCTCATGCATGGTCCAACTAATCCATAGCAGGGCAAATGCATCTCCCATGCATTGTCGCCATCGCGTCTCTAACTTCGTCGTGTCTCTAGATCCGTCGTCTGTTCTCCCTCCGTCATCTGGTTTGGTGATGAAATTAACGGCCGGCCGGCAGGGTGGCGTGAGCGACGGAGGCAAGGAAACGAGGCCTCTAGGGCAACACGTCAAACAAAGCTAAATCTGGCATTGCGCCACGGTACGTATGACACGAGCCGTGCATGGCCTGCCCTACTGGCCGCAGTGGTCGCCGTCGCGGGGCTACCCTGCCGTACCACGGCTCGGGAGGGAGGGATCAGGGATCATGTCTCCATCGACTACCGACCGGACGTACGCCGCCGGCCGGCGACAAGATGTGCACGTACGGACCGGCGGCCACTCTGCATGCCTTTTCCTGGCAGAGGAGAAAAAAACATGGCGCGGCGAGCTAGGCCGGCATGCGTGTGGCAGGGTGCCTGGCTAATTAACGTTTTGCCGGAAGTGGGAGGCCGCGCCCATGATTTGGTTGGGCAAACGACAATGCGCCAATCTGATCATGATGGCCAAGCAGGAGATGGAATGCTTCAGCGTAACAGGATGGGTAAAGGCTTCGGTGAGCAAACTGAAACTGATCCAGATGATACACAGTCGACACGAATTAGTAGCGTAAAATTTGGCCTTCACTAGGCAAACATAACAATTTACAAGGTCAATAATAGAATGGACCCGAGTTGCTCATGGAAGCATGTACTAGAGGTCTAGTACTCCCTCCGTCCGGAAATACTTGTTAAAAAAATGCATAAAAATGCATGTATCTAGAACTAAAATACATCTAGATACATTCATTCCTCCGACGAGTATTTTCGGACGAAGGGAGTACAAAGAAAGATTTTATTAGGCCAACTCTAACTGATTCCCTATTCAATTATAAGGGATGATAAATTCGGTTTCTCTCCTCTACACCGCACCTAGCTGATCCCCTAAACCGAATAGAAAGGATAATTTATCCTCATCACATAACTGATCCCTATATATACTCTGTTTGGAGGCGGCCGACGATAAATTTTCTTCACGCAAAGGCCTCCTTTTTAGCCGGCCGGCGGCTCGCGTGAAGCTCCCTTGTCGACGGCTGCGACCTCCGGCCTCGCCGGCGTAGGGAATCCTCAGGGGAGGTGGCTGTCGCAGTGCCTGGTGCAGCTAATGTGTGCCCAATGCGACAGCAACAAGCAGATGCATGCGTGCGTGCCGCGGCCGTCCAGCGAGTTCAGGCTCGCCGATGGCCGGAGATGCATGCGTGCGTGCCGTGGCAAGGTCGCTGTCGCATGCGTGCCGCTGCTGCCCGCGCGTCCTGATGCTTGTCATGTCCGTGCCGCCGCTACCCGCGCGTGGTGCTGCTTAGGCCTTCTACAATGGAAGGTGCTTAGGAGAGATGCTTAGAGAAATAAAACAGAAATTCTTTAAACACCGGTGTTTATTTGTACAGGGTAGATGCCTAACTAAACATCTCTCCTATAAAAATAGGCACCGGTGCTTCAGAAAAACCCGGTGTATCTTTCTAAGCACCTCCCTAAGCATCTTCTATTGTACAAGGCCTTAGGCTGGTCATAATGGGAAGTAATTAGACAGGTAACATGCATATGTTATTAGTCCCTGTTACTATCTTTATAGTGCATTGTATCATAGATTAGTATCATATGTGGTTTCATTTATTGTCATGCGTGACACATAGTAGCATCACATTTATTATGTTTACGGTATCTATCTATGATATATAATCATCTCTTTTTCTTTAATTGCCTGTCACATAAGCATGTTTGCAAGTCCCAAATGCATAATACCACTTATGTTACCCCATTATGGCCAGCCTTATTGCTTGTTGCGTGCGTGCGTGCGGGCCGCTGCTGCCCGCACGTGCTGCTGCTTGTTGTGTACGTGTGCGTGCTTGCCACCGCTGCTTGCTACGGGCGTGCGCGTGCTACCAGTTGATTGCGGTTGGTTTGGCCGCCTCGGACCGAGCCCACTGTTGTGTTAGAGTTCACTGTCCACTGTTACTCGTGTTCACCGTTTTCATCGGCATGGTCACCATCGTCGTCGCTCCCGTGGAGGCGCATATCAAATGTTTGACGAAATGCATTGGTCAAATAAAGGTTTTACCCTGCTATATATATGAAGGATCGGCTATGTGCGGCGAAAATTTAGTGGAGTAAATATACTTCATTAAGATTTAGTTGAAGATTTACTGCTTTGTTTTATAAGAGCGTGGTTAATAGTATAGCCAGCTGCTGGCTATATGATCTTCCCACGTCATCTATAGTCAGTCTTATAGCCGGCAAGTACAATAAATGCATATAAATTTGTACTACTTTGTTGATACATGGCCCATCTTTCTCTCTCACAGAGTGTCTAGGAGCACGTGCTACAACCGGCTGTTAGTGAGTAACCCGCTTCTTTCTCTCTCCTCTTCTCTTCCCGCCAACTCATCAAAAATATAATATTTAAAGTCTTATAGCCCGTCTATGTCATCCTATTGTAGAGCTTAAATATTATATTTTTTATGAGTTGGTGGAAAAGGAAGGAGAGAGAGAAGAGAAGCGAGCTACTAGTTAACAGCCGGCTGCAGAGCATGCTTTTAGGCACTCTGTGAAAGAGGAAGGTGGGCCATGTATCAACAAAGTAGTACATATTAGTATCAAGCTATTGTACTTGCCGGCTATAAGCTTGGCTATATCTAATGTGGCAACAACATATATAGCCATCAGCGAGTGGGGCGTTTTGGTGACCGAGCTCCATGGAGCCCTTTATTTTTGAAAAATTCTAAAATCAAACTTTTTGACTTCGAAAAATTTTGGAAAAAAAGATGCAACTTTACAAGGATGAAATGTATGTGTGTTTAAATTCAAGGTGAAATACTTTGAAATGCGACCTACACAAAAAAGACAAATTTCTGGACTTTGAGGATGAATAGTATCATGTGTTAAAAAGCCTCAGATTTGCCTTTTTTGCACAGACTTCATTTTAACGTATTTTGTCCTAAAAATTTACACGCATGTGTGTTATGCCTTCATGTATATCTGTATTTTTTCAGATTTTTTTGAATTGTAAAAATATGAATTTTCATGAATTTTGCGTTTTTCAAAAACTGGCCTCCATGGAGGCCGAGCTCCAAAAGGCATTTTCGGCCATCAGCTGGCTATATTATTAACCATGCTCTAAGGTAGTAGTAGTACTAGTATATCGGTTAGGGTTGGCCTTACGACGACGGACCAATCGAGCAGGCTTTTTATCCGTGCAGTGTTGATGGCATGGTTCAACATGCACTTTTTTAGAGAAAAGACGCAGCCGAGCCCGAGTAGGGTGCTAGCCTAGTCCGACTTTGAATTAACAAAGCCATCAACTGGCCAGGATACAACTGCAGAGTACATCGAAGAACAAGAACAACAGAAAGCAGCAAGATACAGAGGCGCCGAAAGCAGCTTCATCGAGCCTCAAACACTTCACGCAGGAAGGATATACAATGAATCACACAGCCGAAGAGGTTGAGGTCCTCCAGCACGCCTAAACCTGAGCGGAAGCAATGCCGGCTATGGAGAGGAGTGAAGATGCATTAGAATGGCATGCCGTCACCAGACACTAAGGGCCCCGACACACCGCATCCATCCAAACTCCACTCTTCGAAGAAGGCCCCAACCTCCTCGCCGTCTAAGAGCGGTGAGTTCCCCTGAACAAGAATGGACGCCACCGGCAAACCCCAAGAGCGGATCAGAGCATCCACCTGAGCCGACGAGGCTCGAGGCTCATCCAAAGAGAGCAAGCTACACCTCCCAAGGCCAGAACGCGTCGGAGGAAAAGCGGAGGCTTGGGCGAAAAAGGGCACGCCATCGGCTGCTGTCACCGACCCCAAACAGCGCCTGCCACCACCCAGCCCTCAAGGCGACGCCTTCAAGAAGGTCGCAGCGCCAAAGACGCCGCCGCCGCCCACCGGAGTTAGGTTTTCACCCGAGAAGCTAGGTGGTGGGGAGTGGAAGGGCAGACCTTGACAGACGTCTCCATGAAGAAATCGGCGCCCAGCGGCGTCGTTGTCGTCATGACGGCGGAGCCGACCCGGGTTTCCCGATCTAGATCCCGACCACCAAAATCGCCGCATCCTAGCGGCAGCCAACCAAAGACGCCCTGTGGTCCCTCGCAGGAGAAGCGCACCGAGCGGTGGAAGATGGCGGCGGCGGATCTGGCGCCGCGCCGGCCGCGGCAGCCGCGTGAGGCCCAGCCACCGGAGATCCGTCGGCCACCCGACCAGATCGCGGCACCACGCCAACCCTATCGCCCGCGCAGAGACAGCGAGCCTCGCCGAGCCGCCGCCAAGATCCGAGCCCTCCGATGCAGATCGGAGCAGAGCGAGCCCGCCGCCAGCCCCCGGCCGCGCCCAGCGCCCGGCGCCCAGGCGGGCGGCGAGGGAGTGGAGAGAGAAGGGTTACGCCGGCGGGAGGGAAATCGCCCCCCGAGACACCCGCTAGGGGCGGCGCGGGGGAGGGGAGGAGGGAGAGATCGTTCAACATGCATGCCTACAGTACTAGTAGAACTGCGGTGAACGCATGGTCCTTCTGTACCTAGAGTACTACGTGCCTTCATGTCGCTCGTTTACTTTGGCAGATGTCCAAAGCTAAATATTTATTTACCCTACACATGCGGAGAAAGCTGCACCCCTACAACTCAGGCCGTCACCACTCTACGACGACTTCAATGTTCAAAAGTGTTGAAGGGAGAGAGGGATTGGTGGAATAGTTGTTGTATTGCTTGAGCCTCGTGGGCATATATATAGGAGTACAATGATCTACTTGGAGTACAAGACAAGCCAGAACAAATCCTAGTCTATCTCGTCTTTCCT
Organism: Aegilops bicornis; assembly: GCA_021605145.1. NCBI lineage: Eukaryota > Viridiplantae > Streptophyta > Magnoliopsida > Poales > Poaceae > Aegilops > Aegilops bicornis. The sequence goes on along the minus strand of CM038670.1, from coordinate 639,048,339 downwards.
AATAAACATTATACTCAACATCCCCCCGCAGTCACAACGGGAGCGACGCAGACGATGAGACTGGAGAAGAATCCGAAGGCAAGCCGACGGATACCCCCCGCAGTCGTAACGGTTCATACATCGCGGAGTTGTGGCTGGAGTGAAAACCGACGAGGATGCTCAAGCAGGCGGTAGCCCTTTGTGCCGTTTGTCGATGTAGCCGAGAGCGTGGGTGGTGGAGCCGTGGTCGAGGTAGCCGTGTGAAGAATGCCGTGGTCGATGTCGAGTCGGGGTAGTCGGTGTCGAGGAAGTCGTCGTGGAGCCGCGGGCGCAAGGAGGCGCCGAGTTAGTCGTGAGCGCAGTGGTATCGAAGTAGTGGTGCGCCAGGAAGGAGATGATGTTGATGACGCGTCGCGGCGGGTTTGCCAAGCCCGGGGACACATCGTAGACGAAGGCATGCACCGGTGTTGCCAGCACCGGGCATGCATAGACGGACGAAGACGAAGTTGATGAAGCGCCGCACCGTGCTTGCGTGCCGGGGACACGTCATGGGCGAAGGCTCGCATCGGTGTTGCCAGCACCGGGCATGCATAGACGAGGACCTGCACAAACTGTACGCCATGTCGGAGGAGTCGGAGAGGCTGGCAGAGAAGGACTCGACGACGGTTGCGGTGTCAATCAGCGCGGGAATGATGTCGCCTACAGTTGTCAGAGTAGACGAAGTGGTCGGTGTAGATGACGGCGACGCTGGCGACGGGCTGGTGCCGGACGAAGACGAAGGGGGTGGACGGGCGGCTGCGGCGGCTACAGGGGTAGTGGCGGCGGCTACAAAAGAAGAGCGGCGGCGGTGGCCTGATGGCGGCGGCGGCTAGGTTAGGAGCGCGGCGGCGGTGCTCGAAGTAGGCGAAGAACCCGACAGTGTGACAAAGACCGGCGCGAACGGTGGCGTACCCGCGCCAAAGGAGGTGGTGCGGCGCATGCCACAGGAAGTCGACGCTGGGGCGGCGGTGGACCCATGGCGCGGCGCTTCTGACGAAGGCGGCAGCAGCGGCGGGCGATTCGGGTGACGACGGAAGACCTCGGGGCGGTCGCGAGGATCGCGGGTCAGCGGTGCTACAGGCGGGCGCATAGCGGCGGCGCGGTGGTGCAACCGCGTGGACGGCCTCGAGACGGCGGCGTGGACCGCGTGCTACGCTCGCTACGGCCCGACGGGGTGACGCAGCGGCGCGAGGGTCGGTGCAGCCACGGGACGGCTCGAGCGGGACGGCCTCGGGCGGCGGTAGATCATGCGGGCATGGCACTACGGCCCGGCGGCGACGCAGCGTGACGCTGGTTGGTGCAGCTGGGAGAAGAACCACGGGCGGCGCGCGGCGGCTGGCGAAGCGACATACGCGATCCGTTGCTCGATCGGTGGAGGGGCGCGCTGAACTCGGGACAATCTTCACGGGACCTGCGGAGGCGCGCGCAACCGACGGGCCCGGTTGGTTGCGCGGCGTAGATGAGGTGGATCATGGCGGCAAGCGGGTGATTAAGCCGATCGCGCGCGAGGACGGGGACGCCGCTCGATGGAGGCGTGGTGGCGACGGAGTCCTGGATGAGGCCGGCAACGGTGGGCGACAGGGGCGGCTATGATTGGCCGCCGCATGGCACGAGGCCGCCGGGTCGGGTGATGCAGGAGTCCCGGTCGGAGCAGGGCGGTGACGGCCGGCGCAGGGCGACGGGCGGGCCGGCGCGTGAACGACGGCCTTGAGGGCTGCCTGTCACGCGAGGCCGGCGGGTCGGTGAAGTAGCCGTCCGGTCGCGCCGATGTCAGAGTAGAGGCGTGAGATGTCGACGGCGGCGGTGGGCGACGCAAACCGATCCAATGAATCGAAAAACCAAAAAGTAGACGCCGATCAAAGTGACCGGCGAGAGAGAGAAAAACCCGGATCAAAGGATCGAAAAAAGACTCTCTAGGGCAGCCGACCAACACGGCCGACGGACGAACCCTAAATGCGGTAGCGCGGCCCCGGCGGCGGTCATGGAGGCCGACCGCCCCGGGGGCGGTGCGTAGGTGCAGAAGCGGCGGCGGCTAGGGTTTACGATCGACTTGCGATAGATACCATGTTGAAGGGAGAAAGGGATTGGTGGAATAGTCGTTGTATTGCTTGAGCCTCGTAGGCATATATATAGGAGTACAATGATCTACTTGAAGTACAAGACAAGCCAGAACAAATCCTAGTCTATCTCGGTTTTTCTAATAAATATTATACTCAACAAAAAGGTACTAGGTAGTGCTATGCTCCACTTCCACTGATCCGAAGCAGCTCATCCTCATCGTGTCCCTGATCAGCCAATTTCACGCTCCAACAGTCAACAGAGTAAACCAAACATCACCAAGTCCCCAACCGCTGCCACCATCGCCATCGCACCTGTGAACCCACCCACAATACTAAATCATGTAAATTAAAATTAGAATAATCTATGCCATAATAAAATGGTAACTTATGGATTTTTGTTTACAATTCGTATTGAATCACGTTAGCACAACGAATTTCTATATGAAGAATGCTTTGAAAAACATACTTTTATTCCAAAAGAAATGTTATTGACGTGTTTGTGAAATCTTTTAGCTTTTTCATGTTCCAACTTGAAAATACAAATAAAGTTGGTTTGATGTTAATTTTCACCATTTCAAACAGTAAACTTTAAATAACTTAATATCCGATGAAGAAAAATAAATTAAAATCTAAATCTGAATTTTCTATAGGTTGTTTGAATATTTCTCTTAACAAACAGCAATACTGCTTTCATTCCATATTATAGTGCGTATAGATTTTTTGAAAAGTCAATCCTCACAAACTTTGACCAAGTTTGTGAAAAAAAACATTTACATCTAGAATTCCAAGCATATATCATTAGCTTCATCGTAAGAGGTATTTCATATTTTTATATTTTTGATATTGTAGATATAAATAGTTTTCTCTGCAAACTTGGTCAAAGTTTGAAATTTTTGACTTTTCAAAAAACTATACACGCTCCATTATGAAATGAATGAAATATTGACATGCGTACAATTTTTTAGCATACTAATTCTTTTGAGAAAAATAAAAAATGCTTCCGTGCATGCATTCAACAGTATTTATGCGAGGAGCAAATTCCTATAGGCTGCTACTCTCTACGTGCACACTTCCTACGGGCTCAACTATACACGCTTCTAGGCTACACTGGAGTAGTACTACATTTTGTCTAATAGGGCCAGTTCCCAATGTAAAGCTAGCTCGGTTGCTTCTCGCGTAAAAGTTCTCGAGCAAGTGCTACGTTTATAACTCTAGAAAGATCCATCAACCTCGTTTTGGCGCGCGGTTGTGCGACGCGAATCCAAGACACCATGGCCGTTGGATAAGTTGGCTTCAACATTGATAAGTGGCATGGATTCATCCCGTGAAAGAAATCAATGGCTAACAGATGCTTCCCCATCACTGTGGGCAGCTAATATGAATTTAAAAATTGGTGTACTATAATAGTAGAGACTAGCATCCGTGCAGTCCAACACTAGTCGCGCGAGTCGGACCCCCGAGCCACGCCATCTCCATTGCACCTGGCCGAAGCAGGCACCGCGCACCACGGGCACGGCCGGCCGCACGTCACCGGCGACTGTGAGCGGCGGCGTCGGGGCATGCGGGCATGCATTGGGTCGGTGCCTACGTGCCGCCCTGCCGTTCGGGAGCATATGCGTAGGGGGGATGCCGCCTTGTTCCCGCGTTCCAGGACAAACGAATGCTTGCTCTCGAGCTACGGTCCTTTCGCGAGCGCCATGCACGTTTGCTCTGACATTTATGGTTACTCACAGTGTCTCCAAAACGATTGTCGGGGAAGCAGTGGCCTTTTTCAACCAGGCACTTTGCCCAAAAGCCACCAGTCGGTACTCCCTCCGGTCCTTTTTACTCTGCACATTGAATTTACCGAAAATCAAACTTTATTAAGTTTGACCAATTTTATATTAAAAATCATTAGCATCTATAATATCTAATAAATATAATATAAAAAATATTACAAGATGAATCTAATGATATTGGTGTTGTTATGTGGATGTCTATAATTTTTTATATAACTTTAGTCAAAGTTGGATGAGATTGAGTTCGAACAAACCTAATATGCAGAGTAAAAAGGACCGGAGGGAGTAAATGATAAGACTAGTCACAATGAAAATAACTTAACTAGTAACATCACACATTTCAATATAAGATTGCTTATGTGGCAGCTAATTAATGAGGAGAGAGGAGTTTGTGGTAACTTAGCTAGTTACTATAACATCACACATTTCAAGGCACAATGAGTCTATGACCTAATAAATGAACTCTTTCATGATACCACTCATATGTTACTACCCACTATAAAAATAGTAACATAGACTAGTAATATCGGCAAGTTACTACTCTATGTTACTCCCCACTGTGAGCAGTCTAAATATGCAAAGAGTCATTAACGACCGCAAAATAGGCTCATCAGAAAGTCACAAGCCACATGCAAAGTGAGTGAACGAGGAGTGACGTGGCATTACTAACAACATGCACGTCGTTTGCCTGCCTGCCCTTGAAACTTAAGAGCATCTCCAATACATGATTTAAATGTTAAAATAATTAACTTTTACATATTCAAGATAAAAAATCTCTCTTCAATAGATGATGTAAATGAAAAAAATTATATCCCCGCCTCCTGAAGACGTAAAATACAACAACTCGTGATGCAAATTTATAAAACTGCCAGCCGCGTGCCAACCCAACCGCCATGAAATCCCCCCCTCTCCCCGCTGGCTGCCTACCTTGATCCGCCGCCGCACCACCAGGCCGCCGTCAGATCCGACCTCCCGACTACCCCCTTCGCCGATGCCGCCCGCTTAAAATTCGGCCGCATCACCCCTTTTTTTCGCCGCAGCGCTGCCGCCGCCAGGTTCGAGCTTCCCCCGTTGCACCGCCGCCGCCGGATTCGAGCCGCACATCCGCCGCCACCGTTTTCCGCCGCCCTTCGCTAGAAAATCGTCTGTGTCGGTCGTTTTTTCGTCGCCCGGCCGTTGCGATTCGATCGCCTAATTCGAGCTCCCCTGCCACCCCGCCGCTTTTCGATTCGAGCCGCACACCCGCCTCCAAGCTGCCGCCGCTCGATTCAAGCTTCTTGCGCCGCCGAGCCGCCGTTAATTCACCGCCCAATTCGAGCCCCTGCCGCCAGCAGCTCGAGCTCCCGCCGTCGCATTCAAAGGCAGAGGCTCAGGCGCCGCGCCGCTCCTCATCGCTCGGCCGCTAGCGCTCCTCTCGGAGCTCGGTCGCTGCAGCTCGATTCACAGCCACACCGCCGCCATGCCGTCATTGAACTAGTTTACATCTTCATTTGCATCATCTGTTGGAGTTGCACTTTTACATCATAAATATACATCATCTATTGAAGTTGCCTATCTTTTGGAGATGCAAAATGCACTTTTTAAATATGTAAATTTTAACATCTTCTGTTTTACATCTTCAAATTTACATTTTCTATTGAAGTTGCTCTAAACGTTGCCTCTATTTACTTAATAAAAAAACAAATATAAGCCAGCCCAAAGCTGTTTTCCCCCAAGTGAAATCCGCTTAAGCCACATTATGCCAAATACAAAGCACGTCTGACCAAATGAAATTTACTTTCCGTCAAATGAAAGCTACTGTCTCTCAACAAATCACTAATCCGCTTTCTGCCACAACGCACCACACCGCAGGCGGATGTCTGGACTTCCATAAACGTCCCACGAGTTTGCTTCTGATTTGCGGGATTTCAAACGTAAACATGCATCGGGTCCACGTTACGGTGTGAGGGTCTGCGTTGGTGATGCCCTAACTAATAACAAAACTCAAAGCACGGGGTACAGTGACGTGCAACAGTTCTGGGATAGCAACTGATCATGCGGCAGTACTTCTCCATTTCGAGCCGTGGTAAACTCGTGCATTCATGGAGACTCCACCCGGTACCATGCTATCCCTACGTACGACGCAGTACGCCAATAGCCTTGCCCCAAGCTAACCTTCCACTGTCTGACTCTATCTACTCTCACCAATACCCAAAAGTTGTTAGCTGGGAGAGGAGTTAATTAATCAGGACCTTATTAGTGCTGATGTAGTGTCGTACTACTTAGGCTGGTCACAATGGGCAAGAACATAAGCTAGTAAATTACACACTTCTCTAGACTATGTTACTACCTTTATAGTGGGTAGGAACATCTATGTAGTGTCATGCAATAATGTATTTATTAGGTTATAGACTCATTGTTTCTTGGAGTGTGTGATGTTCCGGTAACTTAGCTAATTACCACAAGCACCTCTCTCTTTATTAAATATGTGCCACGTAAGCAAAATTATATTGGAGTGTGTGATGTTACTCTTAAGTTCCTCCCCATTGTGACCAGCCTTATCTTACCCATAAGCTCGCCTTCCCTTGCAATCCTGGCAACTCTTGTTCACAGGTCATCAACCAGGGCAAGCCAGTAGGAATGGACCGGATTATTAGAGTAAAGCTAGTGTGCGCCGTGAATCCTGGTCATGTCATCATCCACCTTAATTAGTCAAACCTCTGGTGCGCGTGACAAAATTATTGGTATACATGATCCTAGGCTCAGAGGCTAAAAAGGTACTGGTACGGTCTAGCTACCTTATTCTTGGTTTATCTTTGTCACGTGCGTGATTTGATGCTTTGTAGTACTCCTAAACCTCATTATTCCCTTCATTTTTTATAAAAGAACACTATCAAAATTATAATTTGCATCTATACAAGGCTACTAACACCAATCGAGATAAAATTGATGAGGTTTGCCTCGTACTAGCAACCGAGGACATTAATATCCCATGCATGCATGTGGGGTGTGAAGGTTGAGTGAGAGAGTTGTCTTGTTGTACGTTGGAGAGAAAAATACGCATTAACTAACACGTCAAGCGAGGAGAAAAGCCTAGTTGCAACATTGGCTTAAATGGCCTTTAGTTTCTACCTTGATACCTGTAATATGAATTTATGGCCTTGTATACAAAAATGAAGGAAGTACTTCTAAAGTTAATATAAAATTGGGTCATCTATTTTGGAACGAAAGGAATACTTATTACAGTGTTTTCCATCACTTCTTACTAAACGAAGGTTCATCACTTATAGTGCTACGATTGTCTGTCGTTCGAGAATCGTATGCAAAACATTGCAGATAGAAGATGCTCTTAACGGAGTCGATGTGCCTATGCCTTTTTTCCCCTGGTTGACTCGTACGCATGCTTACCTAGATGGCCAACGGGCCACGCTCGACGAGTGCCCCGAGCGCCATATCGTCCTGCCGAACGCCACCTTCGCCGAATGTGCTGCTTGCACAGCAAAACAGTCTCCTGCAGAAGAGCTTGCCTCCTCTCTGACAATAGTGATGAGGCGGCCGCTCGGGCAATGCAGTGTGCGATGCGTCGCTCTGCTTACCTGTTGATTCAGATTCCGTACTATTATTATTACTTTAATGCAGTCGAGGTTGCATGTGACGGAAAATAGGTGAGAGGGAAGAAATAAGATGATGACATCACATGGAGGAAGATGTCATCCTCCGTTGGGCGATCAAGACGCATACCATAGCTTCTTTCAAACTTATCTAGGTGGAAGAGGTGAGGTTGCAGGAGGGTCATGCCTCCTTACTGCATGCCCTCAACCGACTCGATGGATGCTTCGATTGCTTGTCATATGCAAAACACCATACATGCAGCGATGCTTCTTCTTAACAGAATCACTGTGCGTACGATTTTCTTTATCCACACGTACAATAATTACCTAGATGGCTGCAAACTGCAAGCCAACCGAATCGACTTGATGGATGGGTTTGGTTGTTTGTTGTACGAAAATAATATGCAAAACACTGCACATGTAGCAACACTCCTTAATGGAATCACTGTGCATATGATTTTCTTTGTACGGTTCTTTTACAATGCTTACCTGAATGTCTACAACATGCAACCCACAAAACCGGCTTCATTTTAATAGGACGTAACCGACTTGATGGATGGCTTCTATTGATTGTTGTATGAAAATGCAAAACACCATACATGTAGCGATGTTATATTCCTAATGCGCCAAGGTGACAGTGTCCCGGATTAGGAGTCACTCGCCACGTCGTCTCCCTGCCAGGTGGGCTGGGCCATGGACCCCACATCAGTTCACTAGTGGGCCACGTCAAAATAGCCCATGGCATATGAAAGGAAGGCTCCCGAAGACTTGCGTATACTCCAAGACATTTAGAGGTAGTTTACAACATGTTTACCTTGTACGTACCCGACTATGTAGTAACCCTAGACCCCCCGTACCTATATAAACCAAGGGGTAGGGCTCGCAGACGACACATAAAGCTCTCGCGGTATATCACTTGTACTTTGTACTCCATCCCAAATCAATATTCCCTCCGTTCCTTTATGTAAGGTGTGTATTATTTTCAACACGGTGACCAAGACACGTAATTATAGACATGTTAGGATGAAATTACCCTTGGTAAATTTATTGGTTAGTGGCAAGTAAATCAGTTAGTCCAGAAAAGTAAGAGATACACACAATTGACACAGAGATACTTTCCTTCTTTTGCTACAAGGAGAGATACAGACAACCAGGAGAAAGATAATTTCCTTTTTTCTAGAGGGCTAACAAGGGAATTATGAGGAATTAGAAGAAATACACCTTACATTCTAGAATTTCATCAAGAAACAAATACACCTTATATAAAGAAACGGAGGGAGTACAACACAAGCAAGGCGTAGGTTTTTATCCCTCAGGAGAACCCGAACCTGGGGTAAAACCGGTGTGTGTGTGTTAGCATCACATCAATGCTACTATCTCGGGACCCCCTACCCGAGATCTGCCAGAATCAACTCCGTCATTGGTGGTCCACGTAGGTCCTGCTACGCAATCGCAGCGATTCGATGGATATCAATATCTGCAATCAAATCGACACTGACATGACTTCCGCATTGTGCCAGACTTTTGTCTTCAACAACATCGCCTTCCTTGCTGACTTGGCTGGCCACTTAGGTCAGATCGAAACCTCAGCCCTAGGTCAAGTCGTCAGATTCAATGATCGGGATAACACCACGGATTTCCTTGTGAACCAGGCCTTCGTGAGTTGGGTGTCAGACCGGATGATACATCTCCAACGTATCTATTTGTTTACATAGTTATATCATGTTATCCTGTTTACATAGTCATCATATTTTGAAGTATGTCATTCTATCCTGTTTAGTTAGCCATCATACATGTGAAATTGTGTCATGCTATCCTGTTTAATTAGCCATCATATATGTGAAATTATGTCCTGCTATTCTATTTGGTTAGAAAACATAAATGTGAATTATTGCATGCCCTGTTTTCTTCCCTACTATCCATTGCACTGGTCTATCTTACAATGTCTGTACATTCAATTACTTTTCTTGTTTATCAACCATTTCAATTGGAGGGAGTGATGGCAGTATCTGTGGGAATAAAAACACGGTCTCCAGAAAAGATCGTGCTACCTGTCGATGCAGATAGAACCACGGTTGTACTTGCCCAAGAACCAGCCCCACCACACATAACCCAGACTCACGCAGATTGTACCCCTACCCAGTTGGATAGAGAACCAACTACACCCCTTCTAACCCCAACCCCAGCAGATAGTAACCTAGTTCCAGTTGACACAACACCGTCTCCACCACAAAGCACCCAAGCATGAGTAGTTAGTAAGGCAACTGCAGTGCCCAAAGCACGAGAACCACCACTCTGAACCCCAAGTCAACGCTTAAAGCAGCGGAAGAATTGTTCTCAGGTCAGGTTCCGTAGCTATGGTTCATACTACTTTGCTCTTGCATCACTGTATTTACTCATACCAACTAATTTCAAATTTCAAGGATGCAATTGAAACTCCAATGGTGCAACAGGTATGTTTTAAACCTGTTTCTTTAACGTGTTTGCTGTTGTAACTTGCTTTATGTTGATTTCAGTTTCAATTGAATAAACAGTTATGTTCTCATGCCATGCACATTACAAGTGTTGTTATTCTTTGTGTAGTTTCCCACACTTATATTCTGTCTATGCTGCTTTGTTTTAAATAGATATGATTCAACTGTCTCTATCTTGATTTGGCAACATAAACTAGAATGATATAGACCATACAGTGACCATACTACATAGATATATGTTTGTTTCATGTTGTTATCATGTCCACCTTACTACTGAACTAGTTTACCAAAATGAGTTTCATATACAACATGGTAAACCTGTGATGTGTTTGTTTGTTTCTCTTTTAGAACAATGGATAAAATATTGGAGAAGAGTACCCCGTTATGCAATGGTAAAGGAAGTAATGTAGATAAGGTTCAAGATAGTGAGACATCCCTGTTCGTCTCCAAGAAAGCTGATAAAAACTATATTGTAGACACCGAGACAACCCCAAAGTCCTGTCTTTATGTAGTGTTCGAGTTACTGGAGACTACTGCTGGCACCAGCTCTTCGAACTCGATGCCTGAATCAGTTCAGGTTCTTGAGTCTCAACTTCAAGTTGAAATACATCGATCAGATGTTATACGACATGAAGACAAAGGACTGAGGAAGTCCCTGCAGAATTCAGATGCATACTTTCTGGTGCAACAGCAAGTGCTGGAGGATTTAAGCGCCAAACAAGAGAAAGTTAATAAGCTTGATAAGCATCTTGCCAGCATTATGGGTACCCAGGATATTGTTTCTTGAGCTCTTCTGAAGTGGTTTCAGTTCTGGACTTGTTTTGCTACGGCGTTTATTTGCACTGGTCGGCAACTTTGACAATCAGTGTATATGATATGCTGCTTTGTTCCCTATATTTGCACTGGTGGCGAACTTTGATGCCCAGTGGATGTAATATGTGTAATAGCCGTGATAGCCTAGCGTAAGTTGCTTGCTTATTTATTTCCTTGTTGTCTTGTTTATTTGTTTGCTTGTAGTCAGTGCAGTTCTTTTTCCGCGGTTTGCTAGTGGCCACAATAACCTATTTTTTAAAACTAGGCCACAATAACCATGGGCTACATATTTACTGTAGTTACCATAGGCCTCATACGGGCCGTAGAAACAATGGGCCTTCTAAGGGCCTACGGGACGTATGATCGATCGGCCAAACATGGGCCAATAACAGACCGCATTATGGGCCGTAACAGGCCAGATTTGGAATCGTCCGTTCATGGGCCGACAATAACGGGCCGTCGTTAATCGGCCGTATTTGATGACGCTATGAAAATGGCCCAACGGGTTAACGGGCCGCAAACGGGCTGATTGTAACCATGTGCTGAATTTGGCCCACAAGCAGAAAAGGCCAGTAACGGGCCGTAAGTAACCGAATGTTGGAAATGAGCCCAAGAATAAATGGGCCCTGAGAAGGCTGAAAGATAACACGGGTTGGAAACGGCCCAGTGGAATAATGGGCCGTTAATGGGTATAAAGTGGTACACTGTTCATTGCGGGCTAGATTCACCACGGGCCGTTAATGGGCCAAGAGTTACAAATGGCCTCGTATGGGCCGAAAGACATCATGGGCCATACATGGGCTGGAAGTTACAACGGGCTGGAATCATATTGGATGGCCCAGATGAAGCTACTGGGCTTAATTTCGATAGGCCGTAACGGGCCGTGAGTTAGCGGTCCATAAATGGGCTATATACGAACAGGTCGTTAACAGGCTTTCCGTTGGCCGACCCTTTACCTTTTGACCAAGTCAAACGGACCGGCCTTTTCACCGGAATGGGCCTCTGTTGGGCCGTGCCACGTGTTGACGTATCATAGGCGCCTCTTGTTCGATGAATGGATGACATCTGTCCCAACGGTGAGCCAACAAATGTTTCCTCCGGCCAATGAGAATTTTACACGTGGAAAATCATCATTGGTCCGGGCTGTTAGCGGGTTATCGGATCCAAAACCGGACACGATAGCTTAATGGCGACCCATTACGATGGATGCCACGTGTCGGTCACCCTTGACGAAAGCACTTCCTCGACGCGCCATTTATCGTCATGGAAGTGGACACTTCCGTGATGATAATTTTGGTAATGTCGTGGAACACTTCTACGACTGCATGGGTATGACTATCTTGATTCTGTCATAAAATCTTCATGGATGTACATGCATGACAGTAGACGTGACCTACTGTGGCAAACACGTATTCGGAGTAGGAAGGGAAGAGGGGGAAGGGGGAATCCTATTCCCTTTTCCTTTCCTCCTTCCCCTTTTCTACTCCAATTTGGCCAGCCCATATGGGGGGGGGGGGCACCAGCCCCTTTGTGGCTGGTGCGTTTCCCCTCTTGGCCCATAAGGCCCATACCTTTTGCCGGGGGTGCCCGGAACCCCTTCCGGTGACCTGATAAGTACCCGGTGCATCCCGAAACACTTCCAGTGTCCGAATACCATCGTCCTATATTTCAATCTTTACCTCTCGACCATTTCGAGACTCCTTGTCATGTCCATGATCTCATCCAGGACTCCAAACAACATTCGGTAACAAAATCACATAACTCATATAATACAAAATCGTCATCGAACGTTAAGCGTGCGGACCCTACGGGTTCAAGAACTATGTAGACATGACCGAGACACCTCTCCAGTCAATAACCAACAGCAGAACATGTATGCTCATATTGGTTCCCACGTATTCTACGAAGATCTTTACCAGTCGTACCGTAATGACAACATACATTATTCCCTTTGTCATCGGTATGTTACTTACCCGAGATTCGATCGTCGGTATCTCCATACCTAGTTCAATCTCGTTACTGGCAAGTCTCTTTACTCGTTCCGTAATGCATCATCCCGTAACTAACTCATTAGTCACATTTCTTGCAAGGCTTATTATGATGTGCATTACCGAGAGGGCCCAGAGATACCTCTCCGATACTCTGAGTGACAAATCCTAATCTCGATCTATGCCAACCTAACAAACACCTTCGGAAATACCTGCAGAGCATCTTTATAATCACCCAGTTACGTTGTGACGTTTGAGAGCACACAAGGTATTCCTCCTGTATCCAGGAGTTGCATAATCTCATAGTCAAAGGAATATGAATATAACATGAATAAAGTTATAGCAATAAAACTGGACGATCATTATGCTAAGCTAACGGATGTGTCTTGTCCATCACATCATTCTCCTAATGATGTGATCCCATTCATCAAATGACAACACATGTCTATGGTTAGGAAACTTAACCATCTTTGATTAACGAGCTAGTCTAGTTGAGGCTCACCTGGGACACGGTGTTTTGTCTATGTATCCACACATGTATGAAGTTTCAGTTTAATATAATTCTAGCATGAATAATAAAAATTTATCATGATATAAGGAAATATAAAATAACAACTTTATTATTGCCTCTAGGGCATATTTCCTTCAGTCTCCCACTTGCACTAGAGTCAGTAATCTAGTTCACATCGCCATGTGATTTAACACCCACTACTGCAGGATGGTCCAAATGCGACACTACGATCAGAGGCCCTTCGACGAAACTGTGTGTGATGCCATAATCGCAAACGGTGGTGTAAAAAAACCGTCAAAAAAGGTGCAAAACGTTTGCGATGACAGATGCATCAAACACGGTTCAGAATTTAGTTGCGTGTGCGATGCAGGGCATACGGTTTAGCTCAATTAATTGTTTGGGATGAGGAGGCACAAAAGAAATGGGCAGACAGATGAAGGCGTGTGCGATATACAACATACGGTTCACTAGGATGAACTGTGTGTGATTAGGCAACACAATGGAAATGGTTCAACTGAACAAGATGTGTGTGATACGCGGCAAACAGGTCCGTAATCTGAAATGTGTGCGAAGACCAATAATAACACAGAAAATTGCTGCTAATAAGCCGTGTGAATTGCTCTGTCTAAAGTAGAATAACATGGATTTATATAACTGAAATAAACATCCAATTACATAAGTGACTATACTGATCATTCGCACACACCTTGATAAACAATTGCATGCATGCTAAAGTAGGAGAAACGATCGTCTAATCATCTACTTCTTGTGACGCTCCCGCCACTGCTATGTGGCTCGATCCCTCGTCTTTGTCATGTCAACGATCCGCCTGTACATCTCGTAGCTTCTGTACGCGTCCATGGCCGCGTACTTGGCATGTTGTTCATCTAGTCTCTTATGCCACACACTGTGCCAGGCGTTCTTGTCCTTATTGCTCTTTTCCTTCATCTCCGCGTAGTAGGGGTCGATGATGGCCGAGGCGAGGTCAACCAGGGAGTTCAGTTTGTTTTTGTCGCTGCCCCAGACCTTGTAGTGGTGCTGGATGTTGACAAGATTCGGGCATTTCAAGTCCGAAACCTTGAGCGCTTTTAGATCGTTGGTGGTATCCATCGTAGCGAAACTGTAGTCGGAGCTCTTGATAAACCTGGAGAAACGCTCGCAAGGCCTTGTGGCAAGGTAGAAGTGGCAGACGAGGACGTCATGTCGCACGCACAACTGGGCGACGACAACCTTCTGATCGTGCCCGGCATGACCGATGGTGTACTCGAGGTCGAAGCCGACCACTCGGTACTTGTCCTCGGCAAGGAACTGCTCCATAGTTTGGATGGAGCTCTCCACCGAGACCGGATCATTCGTGTACACCACCGAGAGGGCCTCCCCCCCCCCCCCCACGTGGGTGTCCACTACGTGATGCGTGGTGAACTGCATGCCGTTGTCGTCGTCGGCCGCTGGGAGCGCCATTGCAGCCACGGGGAGCGTCATTGGAACCGCTGGATGTCCTCTCTGTATGTGTCCTCGTGGGTGTGCTTATTGTGTCGTGTGAGACGAGAGATGAAAGTAAATGGCTGCAGGAATAAAAGGGGGCCGAGCGGCGTGGATCGTGGGCGCGTCCGCATGGCGGTTTTAGCAGTGGGTAACTGCATTGTCACGCCGTGCCCGACGCAACCGCTTGCACACGAACATGTGTGATCGTGCGCCGGCCCCAAACACTGGCAGCGTGTGTGGAGGAACGAGGGCAGAGCACCCGGAGGGACGCAAGAGCAGAGCGCGCGCAGCAGGACGCGAGCAGAGCGCGCCGCGGCCGCCTGAACCGCAAGCAACCACACGCAGGAAATGGTCGCCTACAAGCTGGCCGACAGTTGCGTCGCTGCGTAGAGAGCGGCCATGTGGTACCACCTCCGTCTAGTCTATAGTCTCCTTTATATTCCATGCCATACTTTGCCCTCAAATTTCACTAACAAAATGTTAATGCATGTTTTAGAAATTATATAATTGGAAACTATGTTCAAATACAAATCCAACTATATAATCTTTGGCGACATGCATTAGTATTTTATTAGTTAAATCATACTTATAAACCAGGACGGTGGAATAGTAGGTAATTGAATCGCAAACGTTTTTTTATTAACCGTATGTGTACGTGGCCTTTCGTCGTCCTCTCGCGCAGCTTGTCACTCCGCTGCAGCAAACGGCTTATAGCGCAAGCTTGCGCAGCGCACGGGGGCGTTCTTTTTGCCAAATGGTGGCGCCAATGAATCGTCGGTGAGCCCGTTCCCGCGCAACCTTGCAGGTTCCCGCGCAAGCTTCCCGCCCGACTCGGTGAAAGCCCCCAAAATCCCAATGCTTACCGGCCTGCTATAAAAACCCTCACGGCCGACGAGTCCTGCGTCGCATTTTCCCCTCCATCCCTGTAGCTTATCTCGTTTGCTTCTCCCACAATCGCCAATGGAACCGGTCCGTCATCGCCGCCAAAGAACCCCACCATCATCGTGAGGACAGCTCAGCTGGAGGCTACTCACAAGGGCGGCGTTAGCCCCGGCGTAGTGTAGTGCGCGTGGCGTCCCTATTGGGTGTGCACGGAACACCCACCACAGGCTCCGCCGCCGGTGCCAGTTGTCGGTGTCAAAACCAGTGGATCTCGGTTCGGTGGTCCCGAACTATGCGTCTAAGGCAGATGGTAACAGGAGGCGGGGGACACGATGTTTACTCAGGTTCGGGCCCTCTCGATGGAGGTAATACCCTACTTCCTGCTTGATTGATCTTGATGATATGAGTATTACAAGAGTTGATCTACCACGAGATCGTAGAGGCTAAACCCTAGAAGCTAGCCTATGGTATGATTGTTGTTGTCCTACGGACTAAACCCTCCGGTTTATATAGACACTTTGGAGGGGCTAGGGTTACAGTAGTCGCTTACAAGGGAGGGATCTACATATCTGTATTGCCAAGCTTGCCTTCCACGCCAAGGAGAATCCCATCCGGACACGGACGTAAGTCTTCAATCCTGTATCTTCATAGTCCAACAGTCCGCCAAAGGATATAGTCCGGTTGTCCGAGGACCCCTAATCCAGGACTCCCTCAGTAGCCCCTGAACCAGGCTTCAATGACGATGTGTCTCGCACGCAGATTGTCTTCGGCAGGGCAAGGGGGGTTCCTCCTCCAATACTCCATAGAAGATTTTGAACACAAGGATAGTGTCCGCTCTCGCAAAACAAGTTCCACATACTACCGTAGAGAGAATAATATTTCCACAAATCTAATCTGCTGACGCATTTTGTAGCATGACATCACAGCACGGCCCGGTCATTATTCGAACCGTTTTTCACAACCAGCCACGGCACATATCGCGAGGCGGTTTCCTTGGCACGTCTTGCCGAAGCAGAGATCGTGTCCCCTTATCACGAGATTCTCATCAATACGGGTATGGGTAACCCAACCGCGCCATCAACTATGGTGCTTGGGGAATAAGCGATTTTACCAGGCAAGTGGGGAGGCGCATCGCCTCTTCCGCCCTTATAAAGGGACAAGGATTCACCCTTTTTACCCACGCCTTCTTCTTCCTTGCTCATCCATTCTTGCGCACTCGAGCTCCAGCGCCCAAGTTCGCGTTTTTCTCCTCAAACCACTCCAAGCATGTCCGGAGCGGGAGGCAAGTGGATGGTCTCCTCCGTTACGGAGGAGAACATCACAAAGCTACGGGGAGCCGGATATCTAGCCGCGGATATCGCACACCGGCTGCTAGATGCAGGGCTGATCATCCCTATGCCGAGCCCCATGAGAGGGTGGTTTCCCTTACCCACTTCGTCCATGGATCGATTTCCTCCACCCGCTTGTCCGCTGGATCATGTTCTACTACGGGCTGGAATTTCATGAATCGCCCCCAATTTCATCCTCAACATCTTGGCGTTTATAAATGGGTATGCGAGCCCTTCCTCCGCATCGTACCCCACTTCGCTCGTGGTGAAGACCTTCAATGTTAAACCGAAGGTGGTGGTCAGCCGACAAAGCGGAGTGCGGAGGTGCCATGGTGGGCAAAATGCCTAACGCCACCTGGCTTGAAGGCTCCTATGTGGAGACCATAAAGGGGTGGCAATCGGGTGGTTCTACATCACCGAGCCGCTGCGGACACCAACCGGGTGGCGGCCCCAATTCCGATCCGGAATCCCCACGCCGCTCACCTCACGGAAAGAGAAGGGCCTGTCACTGGGTCCATCTATGGAGCTGACCGGACTCGAAATGCATCGAAACATGATGAGCAAGAAAATCAAGCTTGTCAACGTGGTCCAGGTCATGCTCTTCCGCCGGATCCTCCCGTGTCAACGACGGTCATTCAATTTGTGGGAGTTCGACCCGGCCGAGCACCAGACGCTGCAAGATCTTTACGACACGACGCACAAGGACGTCTGGAAGGTGCTGTTCAAGGGCGCCGAGGTACCTCCTCCCCTTACCGAGGACCGCGGACTCAGCGCAAAGCGCCCTGCCAATGCGGTAAGTTTTCCATATCTCATAGGATGTTTATTTTCCCCAGTTTAATCATGTGCGGGATCTAAGCCTCCATGCCATTTAACAGGATTGGGTAAAGACAGCGGAGCAGATCGATTGCCCAGCTCCCTTGCCTGAAGATCCTGCAGATGCTCCCCTAACGGAGATGCTAGTTCCGGCGCCTTACGAGGTGCCGGTGAAGAAGGCCCAGAAGAAGGCCACGGGGACCGAAAGGGTCTCCGGCGCAAGGTTATATCGGACTCATTGTTCGAGAACTCCGAGGCGCACTCCTCCCACGAAAACGAGGAGGAGGAAGAGGAAAGTACTCCCCCCAGCCGGGGGAGACAAGAAAAGGAAGGCCGCCCCAACAGCGGAGGCCGAATGGTCCAAGAAGGGAAGGACCCTCCTTCCGGATCGCTTCCACGACGGCCGCCTACAAATGACGATTTAGTGGTTGCCAGGTGACAAGCCCTGGTGAAGTCGTAAATATCCGGGTACCATAGTAATTCGTGGTATGTTTTATTGCACTGCTTCTCATGACGCCGAACATGATTATGCAGTCCGTTCCGAGCCCATATCAACGTATCTTCGTCGGATGGTTCTTTGGACCCGTCAGATATGAGTAGCGATTCACTTCCGACCGCCATTACCCCTCGCCCTACGGACAACGTCGCGGTGTTGTCCCAAAGGGCACAGAGCCGAGGGGAGGTAGTCCTGGAGGCGCCTCAAGGCGACGTTCCAGACCTTGGGCGCAAGGGGAGCAAGACTCCCATGGGCTCCGAATTCGCCCCCAATGAACAACTGCCGGAACCTCCAGTGGTTCCGGACTCTGTCAGGCGACCCCCCGTGAAGAGGGGCGAGCCACCTGTGCCAGTGGCTTCTGTCCATCCAGAGGCGCCAGACAACTTGCTGGAAGCGCTTCGTGGCGCTTCCATCGACGAAGAACACCGCACTATCATGAGTGCGGTGGCTGAGAAGGTTCTGTCCGCCAAGAGCGGACTGACTGAAGCATGTGCCGGCCTCCTAACAGGCTTTGAGGTAAGTAACCAGATTATAAGAGAATGTTACCGCATAGACACTAGCCCCTGATGCTCTGCTTATGTCACAAGAAAGGCCGAATAGAGGATCAAACAATGACCGCATGAGTCTAATCAGAATATGTCTATGTGCATATGCAGGCTTCACCATGGTCAGCCAGACGATCAAGCTGGAGGTCGCCAGATCAAGCAGGACCTTGAGCGGTCCAAGGAAGAGCTCGGCCTTACCAAGAGGCAGCTCGACGAGAACAAAGGTAAGCGATACCTCCTCTGTATATTTAAAATAAATTTTATTGTAAAATAATAGGATCATCATGAATTTGCCAGGGACCACGACCGAAGTGGTGACCCTGAAGAAGGCGCTATCCGAGGCCGAAGACAAAGCGGCCAAGGAGCGCATTGAGCGATAAAAGCAAGAAGCCCAGGTGGGCGAGGTGCAGCAAGAGCTCCAGGCTCTCGTAAAAAAACACAAGTCCTTGGAGGTTGACTCTAAGACACGAGAGTTCGAGCTTGCGAAGGCCCTCGAGAGCGCACGAAACGCCAAGGCCGAAGCCCAGAAGGCCCTCCAGGAAATTGAGGCGGTTAAGAAGATAGCAGCGGGTAAGGCATTCATTATGCAAAGCAAGTATGTGAAGGAGACTTTCCTTTTACTTACCCGAGTTCAGAGCTCTCCAGGAGCATTCGCAGATCTTTCCCGCAGTATGTTGGATGCCGCGGAGTTCTACTGGGCTGAAGAGGGGAGCTCGACAGAGAAGTTGTTCTGGTCTCAGTATACTGGGACCGAACACCCTATGCCCTTGAGCGGCCAACTGAAGCAACTGGTCGAGCTCCACAAGGCAGCCGAACAGGCCATGAAGGGTCTCATAGTCCGGATGTGGCCTGGCGATCCCCTGCCTGATAGCTACTTCGGCCAGGTGAGGCGGCTTGTGATTGCCTGCCCACGACTTGACGTCATAAAGCGGTCTGTCTATATCGAGGGCGCGCGCAGGGCTTTTGCTCGAGCAACGGTCCGCTGGGCGAAGCTGGACGCTGAGAAGCTGGTGAAGGAGGGGCCGCCGGAAGGCAAGGAGCATCGCCACCCCGAAATGTATTATAACAGTGTCCTGAAGGGTTCTCGCTTTGTATGAGGAATTTACGAAGGATGTAATATTCGAATGAATGTACTCATGCGATCCTGTAATATGAAACGAGTTCATTTGCGCTATGCAACGCTTTTGAATTTAAATATTACCTTATATGCGGCCGTTTATAAAATCTGAGAGTTGGCCAATCGTCGGCTTCTGCCCCCATGTAACTAGTACTGGGGTGTTCGGGATAAACCTGAGCACTCTTTATCCCAATTTTGGGTCCTTCGAGGGAGGTGTTCAGCACAACGAACCAGGCAATCGGACTGTAAGGCTTTATCACTCTCACTTAGCCATAGAAGTCTACAATTTTAAATTTTGGCGAAGCCCCTAGTATTCGGAAGGCCGAATTTGGGGCGCTATATACGCGTAAGTCGGGCAAGGCCAACTCCTCGCCCGAAGCGGAAAAATTCTTTAAGGACTTGAGACCTCTCGAACAACGACTAGCTCTCGCCTTATCGTGACAGTCAGTTTTCGGCTTTCTCTACTGAGGTGTCGTCCGGAAGAACCGGGACACAATCGCAGTAGTTTTCACAGCGCTACCTTAGCCGATATTGCGGAACGTAAGGTACCAAAACAGGGAGCCGGGCAAACCCAACTATTGACCCAAGACATGATTCGGAGCTGATGCATATAATGCTATAAGTTCGGGGTGCCGCACTGTCGAAGTGTTCGGACTTCTCATGCCATATTATGGGGTATACTGAAGCCCCTGGCGTACTGGTCGTACTAGAATGTACGGGTGCAAGTTGTCGTAAATAAGCAGACAAGAAAAAAGGAAGGGTAATTCAATAATAGACTAATGCTATGCATTGTTATTTAAATAATACGTCGAAGCGCACTGATGCAAGTAGTGCAATAAGCAAAAAATAGGACTATTTGACATGTCCTATCCAAGGGCAAGCTGCGTATGCGTTTTAAAAACGGGTACTTCGATTGTTATTATAGACCACCTGGGGATTCCCTTGTACGTCTTAGCTTCTTGCCTCCTTGGTTGTTCCTTCCCGTAATGTGTCCAGCTACTGCCGGAAAGGGCTTCCAGATAGTAAGGTCCTGAAATAGAGAAAATGATAAAGGTATAGAGCCCCTAGGGCGGTTGAGCCGCATTGTGGGACGTGCCCTGGTCGTGCCCCCGCCTATGCCCATGGTATTTTCAGTGCGTAATTATGTACGCGCGGCACGAATTTCGTCGCTTGACTGGGACTAGGATGGGGGCCGAATTACTAGGCGAGCTCTGAACGTGCCAGGCGATCCTGTTGCAGGTTACTCCGGACACGCTTGACGGTATCCAGGGGCTTTATCGCCGATTCGGCGGTTTGCCTTAAAAGGATGCTTTGTGCCTCAGCTGCGAGGGCCACGGTGTGTTCCTCCGTGCGGAATGAGCGTTCTGTGTCTCCATTGACTGTTATAACCCCACGAGGTCCTGGCATTTTGAGCTTGAGGTATGCATAATGCGGTCCGCCCGAGCAGTGGGTGATAGCCACTGCGGAACGGGACGATATCGAAGATTAACTCCTCGCTTCGGAAGTTGTCCGGAGATCCGAAGACCACTTCCAGTGTGATTGAGCCCGTGCAATGGGCCTCTACACCAGGGATGACACCTTTAAAGGTGGTTTTAGTGGGTTTGATCCTCGAGGGGTCTATACCCATTTTGCACACTGTGTCCTGATAGAGCAGGTTCAGGCTGCTGCCGCCGTCCATAAGGACTCGGGTGAGGTGAAATCCGTCGACGATGGGGTCAAGGACCAATGCGGCAGATCCACCATGACGGATACTAGTGGGGTGGTCCCTGCGATCGAAGGTGATCGGACAAGATGACCATGGGTTGAACTTTGGGTCGACTGGCTCCATCGCATAGACGTCCCTTAGTGCATGCTTCCGTTCCCTCTTGGGAATGTGGGTTGCGTATATCATGTTCACCGTTTTCACTTGTGGAGGGAACCTCTTCTGTCCTCCCGTGTTCGGCGGCCGGGGCTCCTCATCGTCGCCGCTATGCAGCCCATTGTCCTTGTTTTCGGTGTTCAATTTGCCGGCCTGCTTGAACACCCAGCATTCTCTGTTGGTGTGATTGGCTGTCTTGTCGGGGGTGCCGTGAATTTGACACGAGCGATCGAGTATGCGGTCCAAACTGGACGGGCTCGGAGTGCTTCTTTTCAATGGCTTTTTCCGCTGACCGGATTTAGATTCACTGAATCCGGCATTGACTGCCGTATCTTCGGCGGTATCGCCGTTGTTGCGGCGCTTGTGTTTGTTATGACGTGGTCTGCCGTTAGTATCTTTGGTATCTGAAGTGCCAGGATTCCTTGATGTGTTGTTGCTGCGAGCCAGCCAGCTATCCTCGCCCGTGCAAAAGCGGGTCATGAGTGTCGTGAGTGCTGCCATAGACTTCGGCTTCTCCAGGCCAAGGTGCCGGGCGAGCCACTCGTCACGGATGTTATGCTTAAATGCCGCTAAGGCCTCTGCATCCGGACAGTCGACAATTTGGTTTTTCTTAGTTAAGAACCGTGTCCAGAATTGCTCGGCGATTCCCCTGGCTGCTGAGGTATATGGCTCAAGTCATCAGCATCCGGTGGTCGCACATAAGTGCCCTGGAAGTTGTCAAGGAATGCATCTTCCAAATCCTCCCAACTGCCAATTGAGTCCGCTGGCAAGCTATCCAGCCAATGCCGAGCTGGTCCTTTGAATTTTAGTGGGAGGTACTTGATGGCGTATAGATCATCACCGCGAGCCATGTGGATGTGGAGGAGGAAATCCTCGATCCATACCGCGGGATATGTTGTACCATCATATGATAAAATATTTACGGGTTAAAAACCCTCTGGGAATTTGTGATCCATTACTTCATCAATGAAGCATAGGGGGTGTGCGGCGCCTCTTTGCCGGGCTATATCACGGTGTAGTTCATATGAGTCTTGTCTGCTGTATTCGGCCTGGTCGGATTTGCTTTTAGTGTATCCGGCGTGATGATCATCGTCTCGCGTTGGTGCGTTCCCCCGTGATCCGTAGATCGATCTTGCATGTTTTGCCTTGTTTTCCAATACGTCTCGCAGGTCCCGTGTGTTGCCCCGGGCCTTGGTATTTTTGTTTGAGTGGCGGCAGGGTGCAGGCTGGACTTCAGACTGAAATGCCTCTCTATCTCAGCCACGAGGTAGCCGATCAGCCGTATCATACGCTGGTGATGTAGGTTTCACTGCTTCCTCCTCGAGTTGAGGTAGCAACCTACGATTTGGATAACTCTTGGTTGGGCGCTCGAGTTCGTATTCCTCGGCTGCCAGGACTTCGGTCCATCTATCCGCTAGCAGATCTTGATCAGCTCGAAGCTGTTGTTGCTTTTTTATTTAGGCTGTTTGCTGTGGCTATAAGCCGGCGCTTGAAGCGCTCCTGCTCGACGGGATCCTCAGGCACGATAAATTCTTCGTCGCCGAGGCTCACCTCGTCTTCGGAGAGAGGCATGTAATTGTCATCCTCCGTTTCTCCGTGTGCTGCATGTTCTGGAGGGCTGGCTTGTTCATCCTCCCACTCTAAATCTGGCTGCAGGGTATTGTCGTCGTCTTCGGCACTATCCGGAGTGTTATTGTTTCTTGTGCCAGTATCACTACTTTTGCTATGGCGAGACTTAGAGCGGCGCCGCTGACGTTGGTGCTTGGGTTGCTTCTTGGAGGGGTCATCCTCCGCTGTCTTATCGCCATCGCCTTCTTTGGGGGTATCCACCATGTATATATCAATACGATGAGGTGGCAGTCCAGTGCCCTGTGGGCGGTGGTTCTTGTTCGTCTCCTGCATTGTCATCCATACCGTCGATGTCTTTGGAGCCGAAGTCGAGCATGTCGGTTAAATCGTCGACAGTGGCTACTAAGTGGGTGGCGGGTGGGGCATGAATTTCTTCGTCGTCCGCATCCCCTTATAGCCGGACATAGTTCGGCCAAGGGTCTCCCGACAGGGAGAGAGACTTCAGCGAATTTAGTACGTCGCCAAAAGGCGAGTGCTGAAAGATATCCGCAGAGGTAAACTCCATGATCGGTGCCCAATTGGATTTGACGGGCACGGACACAAGCGGCTCGGAGTCCGTGGCCGAGGACGAATCCAACGGTTCAGCAACACAGGTATCGTAGGAGGTGAAGTCAGTATTCGGCGCTATCGCCACTGAGTGTGCGGCCTCTGGGGCGGGGTCCATCCATCCGTCCACATATGGCGCGATTTGTTCCGGATTGAAGGCCGGAGTAGTTACAGGTGTGATCTCCCGAACATAGTCCGACGACAGAGCTAAATCATGCTCGTCGTGATCGTGCGGTGCACCTGGCATGGGTTCGAATCCGTCGAAGATCAAGTATCCACGGATGTCGGCAGTATAGTTCAAGTTTCCAAACCTGACCTGATGGCTAGGGGCATAGCTTTCGATCTGCTCCAGATGGCCGAGCGAGTTAGCCTGCAGTACGAAGCCGCCGAATACGAAGATCTGTCCGGGGAGGAAAACCTCACCCGGGATCGCATTGTTGCCGATGATCGAAGGCGCCATCAAGCCTTACGGTGATGGCAAAGTGGAACTCTCAATGAAAGCACCAATGTCGGTGTCAAAACCGGCGGATCTCGGGTAGGGGGTCCCGAGCTATGCGTCTAAGGCGGATGGTAACAGGAGGCGGGGGGCACGATGTTTACCCAGGTTCGGGCCTTCTCAATGGAGGTAATACCCTACTTCCTGCTTGATTGATCTTGATGATATGAGTATTACAAGAGTTGATCTACCACGAGATCGTAGAGGCTAAACCCTAGAAGCTAGCCTATGGTATGATTGTTGTTGTCCTACAGACTAAACCCTCCTGTTTATATAGACACCGGAGGGGCTAGGGTTACACAGAATCGGTTACAAGGGAGGAGATCTACATATCCATATTGCCAAGCTTGCCTTCCATGCCAAGGAGAATCCCATCCGGACACGGGACGAAGTCTTCAATCTTGTATCTTCATAGTCCAATAGTCCGGCCAAAGGATATAGTCCGGCTGTCCGAGGACCCCCTAATCCAGGACTCCCTCACCCGTAGGCACCTGTTGCTGCCACACCACTTTCGAAAGCCAGGGCCATCGCCCGCTCCGCCGCCGCGGCCCGAAGGCGGGAGGTGGCCGTCGTTGCCGCCACCCCACTGCCGGCCACTGTGGCCATCACCCGCTCCGCCATCGCGGCCCGAAGGCGGGAGGTGGGTGGTCGTGGCCGCCACCCCGTCGTCGAACGCCATGGCCGCCAGCCCACCATCGACCCCCGGGGTCATCACCCGCTATGCTACCGCCGCCTGAAGGCGGGAGGCGGAGGTGGATGCCCCCACGTGCGTCAGCGACCTTGTGCGCTACAGCGAGTTCCCGCGGGAGGAGGAGGAGCACCTCGTCGAGCACGCAAAGAGCCCGACCGCCGCCGTCGCCGCGGCACAAGCCGCCTCAGAGGCGAGGAATCAGGATATCTATGAGGAGAACCACCACTTCGAGAGGGGTCGACTAGAGGGGCAGAGGGCGTTCAAGGTGAGCGTCGCTGAAGCTGCATTAGCGGCAGGCACCGCATTGCGGTTGCCTAGCTCGTCAGTAGGCTCCTCCTCCTCCTCCTCTTACTGAGTGCGCTCGGCAGAGGAGAGGCAGCCAGAAGTAGTACAAAGCCCCTCCGCAGTAGTAGTAGTTGTATTTAGGGGCTATTTAGTTCAGTTCATCTGACTATAGATGTGGTGGAATCGCATAACGATTTAAAATTAGCTAGTATATATAGTTGAACTAGCTATTTCAGTACGTGGTTGGAATCAATTGGGGAAAAGTTCGGTCGGTTCAGCTGTCGAGTTGAACTGTTTGTATAAATTAAGAATGACTGCTTAATCTATGAGTGAAATCTATGCTTAATTACTGAATTTTGACAAATAGTAGTGTTACAAGGATTGACAAATCTTACCAAATTGTTTGTACGTGGTTGCACACGGGTCATCCAAAACAACCGTTTGCATTGAAGGGATGCACAAATCCTGCATTGCTCCCACTTTGCATACGGGTGTTCTATCTAAAACCTTTGCGATCAAGAGCTGCAGAAATCCTGCTCGGCACATTTTCTCTTGGCTTCCTGGGGAAGCTGTCGGTTTGCATACGGGTGTTCTAACTAAAACGTTTGCGATGAGTGTTTTATATTTAAAAAGAGAATTAAACTGCGGCTTGGGCACCATTAATGGAGAGGATGCGAGCAAGGCGGGCGACCATGGAAGTCAAAGGGCTCGCTTCCCAGTGAGTCCGCGCAGCGTACAGCTCGCACGCTTCCCGGTGAGCCTGCGCACTCGAGGACAGCTTGCACGCCTCTTGGTCAGCTAAGCACCGGACGGTGCTCGCACGCCTCCCGTTCAGTCAAGATCAAGCAGCTGTCCGCACGGCACCTCCTACAGCCATTAAAACCAAGACACGTGGCCTCACGTGAATGGTTAAAAGAATTTTGGATTTACTAGAATTTTAAAACCAGGCATCTCAATGTTTGGCGGCAATCAATGATGGCCTGGTGTTTGAAATTCATTCCCATTTCTTGCATGGGACCTATGCATGCACCAAAGGACACATATTTGATTTTTAAACCAATTTATATGCACTGGAGCTTGTGCATGTAGTTCAAATTTGAATTATGCACATAAATGCATTGAAAACTCAGTTAATGCATAAAAATGTCCAAACGGACCCCAAAAAATCACAAAAATTCACACAACACTCCTGTTGTTCTATGTTGACACGAGAAAAACATTGAAAGCAATAAGAGGCAATGGATATCGTTTCATCCCCAAATGTGGGGCGTTCCCTACCGAAAACCATCATGCTTGTTGTGAGAAGCTCCGGTTTGTGAGAAGCATATACCCAAACCTGCCCCAAATGGGACAAAATTTGTACCACGGCATGTTGATGCCGCTCCATGATAGCATGCCAAGTTTCATGAATTTCAGACGAGTTTTGGATTTACTAGAATTAAAAAACCAGACATCTCAATGTTTTGCCGGCAATCAACGGTGCACTAGTGTTTGAAATTCATTCCCATTTCTTGCATGGGACCTAAGGATGCACCCAAGGACACAAATTTGATTTTTCGACCAATTTATATGCAATGGAGCATGTGCATGTAGTTCAAAATTGAATTATGCACATAAATGCATTGAAAACTCAGTTAATGCATAAAAATGTCCAAACGAACCCCAATAAATCACAAAAAATCACACAACATTCCTATTGTTCTAAGTTGACACGAGAAAAAAAATTAAAGCAATAAGAGGCAATGGATATCGTTTCGTCCCCAAAGGTGGGACGTTCCCTACCGAAAACCATCATGCTTGTTGTGAGAAGCTCCGGTTTGTGAGAAGCATATACCCAAACCTGCCCCAAATGGGACAAAATTTGTACCACGACATGTTGATGCCGCTCCATGATAGCATGCCAAGTTTCATGATTTTCAGACGAGTTTTTAATTTACTAGAATTTAAAAACCAGGCATCTCAATGTTTTGCCGGCAATCAATGATGCCCTGGTGTTTGAAATTCATTCCCATTTCTTGCATGGGACCTAAGCAAGCACCCGAGGACACATATTTAATTATTTAACCAATTTATATGTACTGGAGCATGTGCATGTAGTTCAAATTTGAATTATGCACATAAATGCATTGAAAACTCAGTTAATGCATAAAAATGTCCAAACGAACCTCGAAAAATCACAAAAATTTGCACAACACTCCTGTTGTTCTATGTTGACATGATAAATAAAATGGAAAGCAATAAGAGGCAATTGATATCGTTTCGTCCCCAAAGGTGGGACGTTCCCTGCCAAAAACCATCATGCTTCTTGTGAGAAGCTCCGGTTTGTGAGAACCATATACCCAAACCTGCCCCAAATGAGACAAAATTTGTACCATGGCATGTTGATGCCGCTCCATGATAGCATGACAAGTTTCATGAATTTCAGGCGAATTTTTGATTTACTATAATTTAAAAACCAGGCACCCCAAAGTTTTGCCTGGCAATCAACGGTGCCCTGGTGTTTGAAATTCATTCCCGTTTGTTGCATGGGACCTAAGCATGCACCCAAGGAGATAAATTTGATTTTCAACCAATTTATATGCACTGGAGCATGTGCATGTAGTTCAAATTTGAATTATGCACATAAATGCATTGAAAACTCTGTTAATGCATAAAAATGTCCAAACGAACCCCGAAAAATCACAAAGATTCGCACAACACTCCTGTTGTTCTATGTTGACATGAGAAAAAAATTGAAAGCTATATGAGGCAATGGATATCATTTCGTCCCCAAAGGTGGGACGTTCCCTACCGAAAACCATCATGCTTGTCGTGAGAAGCTCCGGTTTGTGAGAAGCATATACCCAAACCTGCACCAAATGGGACAAAATTTGTACCACAACATGTTGATGCCGCTCCATGATAGCATGCCAAGTTTCATGAATTTCAGACAAGTTTTAGATTTACTAGAATTTAAAAACCAGGCATCTCAATGTTTTTCCGGCAATCAACGGTGCCCTGGTGTTTGAAATTCATTCCCATTTCTTGCATGGGACCTAAGAATTCACCCAAGGACACAAATTTGTTTTTTCGACCAATTTATATGCACTGGAGCATGTGCATGTAGTTCAAATTTGAATTATGCACATAAATGCATTGAAAACTCAGTTAATGCATAAAAATGTCCAAACGAGCCCCGAAAAATCACAAAAAATCACACAACACTTCTATTGTTCTATGTTGACACGAGAAAAAAGTTGAAAGCAATAAGAGGCAATGGATAGCGTTTCGTCCCAAAGGTGGGATGTTCCCTACCGAAAACCATCATGCTTGTTGTGAGAAGCTCCGGTTTGTGAGAAGCATATACCCAAACCTGCCCCAAATGGGAGAAATTTTTTACCACGGCATGTTGATGCCGCTCCATAATAGCATGCCAAGTTTCATGAGTTTTAGAAGAGTTTTTGATTTACTAGAATTTAAAAACTAGGCATCTCAATGTTTTGCTGCCAATCAACGGTGCCCTTGTGTTTGAAATTCATTCCGATTTCTTGCATGGGACCTAAGCATGCACTCAAGGACACATATTTGATTTTTCGACCAATTTATATGCACGGAGCATGTGCATGTAGTTCAAATTTGAATTGTTCACCTGAAATGGCTAAAAATCCAATTTAATGTATTAAATGTTCAAACGAATCTTGAATAATTCCAATTCTTTTACGACACACATATAGTTGCATGTTCACTCCAGATAAAAGGTCTAGCAATTCAAACACTGTCCATTGCCGCTGTGACCCCATTATGTAATTCTAATCAAGATGAAAAATCAAGTAGATGCAGCTCAAAATATCCTGGAGCACCGTCGGTGTATAGTACGCCTATGGCTTACGCGAGAAGGTGCGTCGGCTATAGTCCACAGCCGGCGTCCCAAGCACACTAACTCGCTCCCCAAATATCATTTCACTGTTCAATCATCGTCGGTGAAAGATGGGCACGTGGACCCGCGTCGTGAGGGCAAATTCGGTGGCCCACTCCGGTGAGAGCGCGGTTGCAGCCGCCATGCGTGTGCTAACAAGGTGCATGAGCGCGGCCGCAAACTGTGACCGGGAGGCAAAGGCAGCCTGAACGGCCGCTGTTGCTTCTCAGGTGGAGGTATTAACATCTGCCTCGGGGATATCAACTAGCGAGAGCGGCACAACAGCTGTCAATTCCGCAGCTGCGGCCTTAGCCCTGATGGAGGCTGCCCACGACCATGTCGAGGCCGCCCACGCCCGGCTCCTGGCAGTCACCGCACAAATCGAACGAAGCTTCTCCGACAACGATTGGCAACTCACAACCGAAGAGCTGGCAATCGCCGAGAGCGTTCGAGCAGCCGTCCGTTCCTCTGCCGCCTACCTTGCGACGACGGAGCCTGTCCAAGCCCAGATCGCATCCGCCCACGCCCTACTCGTGGTGGCCTTTTCCAAATAGATGGCGGACGTGGATGGCGAGATGCTTGCCGAGTATGGTGTGATGGATGCCATGGAGCCCCTTCCCCAGGAGACCGTCTGGCGCGATCTGGACATGGAGGCGGCGGCGGAGATCGACGAGCACCAGCCGTAGTTGTACTCTATGTTTTAATTAATTAAGAGTGCCGGTTTTTAATTTGTTAGAGTAATGTTTAGGTCAGCTAGCTCTGTTTAATTGCTGAACTTGCTCGATTAAGAAGTGTGGGTGTGTTGTAGTCTCCTTTGTGTACCCAAATTATGCAATGACGTGGATGACCACTGTAACCATGGAAATTCGAACCAAAAATTTTGACGTTCAAACTCATCACACATGGGTTAAGCTATCGGAATTGTTTGTGATGTCCACATATCATACACAGTTCTGAATAAGGGACCCTGTTTGATGACACTTTGCGCGCCAGTTTTTTCGCTGAAGCGATTCCATATTTTCGGCTTCCGCGGAAATATCTAACTCCCCGCACCCTCCCCCCTACCAAAAGCCACATTTCTCCTCTTTCTGCCTTCCTTTCCAAGTTGAAACCTTCACTCCTTGCTTGCAGCGCCGCCTCCTCATCGGCGCCCCTCCTTCACGCTGCTCGGCCTCCTCTATCTAGGCAAGTAGTCCACACCGACCCCCCATCCTCCTGCTCCTTCCACATCCCACATGCCCCGACCACCGGCGCGAGGGCGACACCTTCCACCCAAATCACCAACCCCTCAACCAAATAAGCGCCGGCCTAAGCCATGGTGCACGCGGTATAGCCAGGACCTCAAGGAGCATTTGGCAGCGGAGAAGCAAATTGCGGCCGCACGCGCGGATGAGGTCGCGATGGCTACCATTCGTGCTGACCCCCAGATCTTGAAGGAGCACTTTGCCATTTCCTAGCTACGCCGTTAAGCATGCTCGATTTACCTGTTGCGTGTGTTGCTCCTGCCTTTCCTTCACAAATTCTAGTGAATTGTGCTAGCTAATTTTACCATGCAATCTGTTGCTCTAGTGTATATGTTCTATATGTCCTGCAGTGTGGTGCTCACTTATTAACTGTTTTGTTAATTAGTTGTCGTCTTCAGTTAACTGTTTGGTTCTATTCTGCAAATGTGATGTTCAATTCTTCAGGCTGCAATTTTGTATTGTTTTCCGTGTGAGAAATAAATCGAATTTGTCTTTATGAAATTGTGGTTGCATTCTGTTATTGTATACCATGTGAGGAATAAATTGAATTTGGCTATAGTAAATACATCAGAAACAAATACAATTGCTACAATTGGGTGTAGTTAACTGTTTGGTTAACTGTCTGATCTTCTATTAGGAGTATGTTGTATTGTGCAATGTGGTGCTTAGTTAATGTTTGGTTCATTTGTTGTGGTGTTTAGTTAACTGCTTGGTTCAATTCTGCAATGCAATGTCCAATTGTCGTGGGTAGAATTTTATATTGTTGTGCATGTGAGGAATAAATCGAATTTGGCTGCACTTAATACACGAGAAACATATACAAGTGCTATATTTCCTAGTTCTTAATCATGCTTGGTTTGGGTAAATGGGTTTTCCGTGTGGCTTGAATTAATCTGATGAATCTGCAATGTGCTTATTTTTCATCAACATATTTTACTGATAGCATGCGAACCCTTACTTAACATGATGACTAACTACCTTATATGTGTTGCAGGGAAACAATGGGAAGCACTGAGGTTTACAATCGAGGTTGGCATGTACATGGTCCATTGTCTAATAGCACATTATTATGCAATTGCAGAAACCGTTCTAATATTTAGGTTTTTAACAATTTGGTCTTGCACATGTAGGTCCCTTGTCGAGGTTCGACCCGCATGATTCGACACTTTTTGCATATGGGGAAATGAGTTGTCCATGAATATCAATCAAATCAAGAAACTCAGAAAGATTGTTAGGATAAAGAAATTAGCGGAAAAAAACAAAAAGATCTTTGTCTGCACAATGAAGAAGACATCAGTTCACTACAAGATGGTACTAACTATTATACCTTGCCTTTTTTATTCTTTGCCCCATTTTCAATATAGAGAAGATATTTATGGACATCCTTGTTTTCAGGCCTTTCCAAAGCAGTTCACTGATGATTACCTCTCAAACCACCTCTATGGTCAGGAGGCGAGGAAGGTTTTCATACAACACCCACGGTTCAATATAGAAGTGTTCCTGAAGAGGACGAAGGATGGACGGTCAATCATCCACATGCACTGGCCTAAAGTTGCAAAGTCCTTCAACATGAATTAAGGCTAAATATTCGCCTTCCACTTCAGTAGTTTTCCAGATGAGATACATCTGTCTATGTACCGTCTATGATGCTAATTTCGAAAGGTTCTACATGTTGCATGTGGAACTTGTTCTTTAGTCTTGATTGTGTGATGGGGTAGCTGAGTGCTGAAGCTATATCATGTTGTACTCTGATGTATTTCAATTATGAAATTCTGCTTCCTTAATATGGAAATGAGATATATCATGTGCTTAATATGAAATGTAAATTAGATTAATAAATTGATTATGAATAATCAGATAATTAGCCTGCTAATTGGGTTTTGCTATTGCAAACAGTTATTGAAATAATATCGTGGGCGATGACCTCAGGCAACGCACACGGTTTCTAGGAATAAATCGTGTTGGATCAACGAACAATCACACATGACTTTCTCTTGAAAATTGTTTGCGTTAGGCCACCTTGCGCAAACGTTTACCACATAAAAACTATGTGTGATGAACAACCTTTGCCACACAGTTTCTTCTATGGACCGTGTGTGATACATTCAATAACGCAAACGACTTAACGGGAAAAATTGTGTGTGATGTACCTGTGAACGAAAACGTTTTCCTTGGAGCGACTGTGTGGGATGTGCATACGAACATAAACGTTTAGCGGGGACTGACTGTGTGGGATGTACTTGCGACCGGAAACAATTTTGCTGTATAATTGTATTTTTAGCTCTACTGTACGTATTTCCGTATTTGAGCACTCGTCGGTCGCACACGACCTCATTTTGCCGAACGTGTGTGCGAGGAGGGCATATCCCCGGCGGTTTCTAGGTCGTGTGGGAAGGACCCCCCTATCGCCCACACTCACTTGGAGACGGTTCCAAATGCCATCGTGGAAAGGGGTTAAAAACCGTTTGTTTAGGACCAACGCGCACCAGTGACGAATAGTTCACATCTTTATGTGATTAACACCCATAGTTCACATCGCCATGTGACCAACACCCAAAGGGTTTACTAGAGTCAATAATCTAGTTCACATCGCTATGTGATTAACACCCAAAGAGTACTAAGGTGTGATCATCTTTTTCTTGTGAGAGAAGTTTAGTCAACGGGTCTGACACATTCAGATCCGTATGTATTTTGCAAATTTCTATGTCTACAATGCTCTGCATGGAGCTACTCTAGCTAATTGCTCCCACTTTCAATATGTATCCAGATCGAGACTCAGAGTCATCCGGATCGGTGTCAAAGCTTGCATTGACGTAACTCTTTACGACGAACTCTTTATCACCTCCATAACCGAGAAATATTTCCTTAGTCCTCTAAGGATAACTTTGACCACTGTCCAGTGATCTACTCCTGGATCACTATTGTACCCCTTTGCCAAACTCATGCAAGGTACACAATAGATCTGGTATACATCATGGTATACTTTATAAAACCTATGGCTGAGGCATAGGGAATGACTTTCATTCTCTCTCTATCTTCTACCGTGGTTGGGTTTTGAGTCTTACTCAACTTCATACCTTACAAATCAGGCAAGAACTTCTTCTTTGGCTTATACATTTTGAACTCCTTCAAAAATTTGAAGATTCACTACAAAAAAAGACACATCCGTGACATTTTGGGCCGAACGAATTTTTTTTCTGTCATACATATGACACTTCTATGACGATAATTGTGACAAAACCCGGTATCATCATAGATGTGGTGGGCTCCTACTTCTATGACAAAAAATCATGACAGAAAATGGGCTTTTCCTCCTGGGCGGGTCGGAGATGCAGCTGCATGACATTCTTTGGGCCATCCATAACGGAAAAAACCGTGGTAGAAGCGAGGGGGAGGAAAATTTCGGGGAGTTGCCGGTTATGGTGGGAGGTCGGGGGACGAGCGATGCGCGTTTCTCTCGTACACGCAGAGGCGTTGGCTCTAATCAACCCGAGCGAGGCGTTGGGCTCTAACTAAACCCGAAAGCGACAGACCGCAGTTACGCTATCGAACCCGAGTGATCGATCGATGGTGTTAATCGAACCCGATGGAGCGATTCTTCGCCATCGCCGCTAATCAAGCCGATCGATTGGATGAACAGTGCGCGTTGCAGGGAGGGGGGGGGGTTGGATGAACAGTGAGCGTTGGTGTTGCCTATGGATGAACAGGACCCCGTGGTGTGGAGGGATGGATGAACAGTAGACGGTGGAGGGGTGGCCGTGGAGGGGTGGTTGAACAGGACCCCGTGGTGTGGAGGGCTGGATGAACAGTAGACGGTGGAGGGCTGGATGAACAGCAGACGGTGGAGGGGTGGTTGAGCGAGCTTGGTGGAGTAGCGCCGCGGTGGAGGCCGGAGGAGGTCGACGGTAGCCCGTGGAGGCCGGAGGAGGTCCACGGTGGAGATGAACAGTATCCTGTGGAGTCCCATTTTGCGGTACGCCACACCTCCCGGCGAACAGGACCCCTGCTTTGACCGTGGCGCTCCAACACAAGTCCGCTTTCGTCTGCTTTTGCGGTACGCGACACCCTCCCGATGAACAGGACCCCTGCTTCGACCGTAGGAGGTCCGTTTCCTCCGCTTTTGCGGCACGCCACACCCTCCCGATCAACAGACCCTCGTTTCGACCATAGGAGGTCCGTTTCCTCCGTTTTGCGGTACGCCACACCCCTCCCGATCAACAGGACCCCGTTCCGATCGTAGGAGGTATGTTTCCTCCATTGTGCGGTACGCCGGGCCTTGTTTCCATCGCCTGTTCCGTCCAAGCCCTCCCGATGAACACGACCACGCATTCCGTTCCAACCTAGCCGGTTGGCTCCCCATGAACACGACGACGACGCTGTTTCTCCGTTCCGACCCAGCCATGTATCGTGCGCGAGTAGGCGTTCGAGACCTCGCCGTATGTACGCACGCGTGGTCGTATTTCTTTCTTGCACCCTCGCCGCTGTAATGCGTGACGTACATGCTACGTCGTGCCTCTACATCGACCGGTATGTACGCATACCGTTCGCGACCAGAATGACAATGCTACGTACGCTTCGACCAGGTGGGTCCCGACTATCAGGCACTTCCTTGCCTGCAAAGATGTAGCTGGTGGGTCCCAGCAGTCAGGGGGCGAATCGTTTTGTTTTTTTTACCCAGACGCAGTTCCTTGCGTGTGAAGATGTAGCTGGTGGGTCCCAGCTGTCAGGAGGGAAACATTTTTTTGTGAA
This sequence comes from Aegilops bicornis, assembly GCA_021605145.1. Lineage (NCBI taxonomy): Eukaryota > Viridiplantae > Streptophyta > Magnoliopsida > Poales > Poaceae > Aegilops > Aegilops bicornis. The sequence continues at coordinate 639,013,048 of CM038670.1, read as the reverse complement.
ATACGGTGGCCCACCCGGTGGGTCCCTGTTGTCAGGTGGAGGAATCATTATTTTTCGTGTAATAAGGAGGCACTTCCTTGCTACGGCCGTGGACCCGGCTGTCATCCTCTCGACGTACATCCATGTCCGATGGAAGTCGTTCCTTGACCACGTTGACCACGCCGCGCCGAGAGCACCAGGGCGGCGGACGATGGCGAGGCCTAGGAAGGGGACGACGCGGAGCCGGTGAAGACGTGGCAGTGGATGCCCAAGCGGAGAGGAGTATGAGTATTCACTCGTTCGGCTGCGGTGTGAGGTCGCCGCCGCAGTGGCCCGGCCTAAGGCGGAATAGTAGGGGCGGTGAGGCCTCCGCGATAGCACAGCCGCCACGGAGGCGTGAGCAAAGCGGCACGACCGACGCTGCTTTGGGCGGCTGGAGCAAGAAGACCAGAGGTTGAAGAAGCACTACGACCGTTGGATGGACATCGTACGGTCACTGGAGCTAGAATCGTTCATATTGACTAAGTTGACAAAGCCCTCCGTCCCTGTCAACTTAGTAGGCCCACAAGTCAGCCTCCCACCAAGGTGGGTCCCAGCTAGGAGGGGGTATTCATTTTTTTGTGCGTAATAAAGAGGCACTTCCGGTGGGTCCGAGCTGGCAGCGGGGGGAATGTTTTTTTCGTGAAATACGGTGGCCCGTCCGGTGGGTCCCAGCAGTCAGGGGGGAAATGTTTTTTTGCAAAATAAGGTGGCCCGTCCGGTGGGTCCCTGCTATCAGGTGGAGGAATAATTATTTTGCGCGTAATAAGGAGGCACTTCCTTGCAGACGCCGTGGACCCAGCTATCAGCCTCTCCATGTACAGTACTTTTCCGATGGAAGTCGGTCATTGACCACGTTGACCATGCCGCACCGAGAGCACCAGGGCGGTGGACGACGGCGATGCCTAGGAAGGGGACGACGCGGAGCCGGGGAAGACGCAGTAGTGGAAGCCCGCACGGAGAGGAGTACAAGGTTCACTGGTTCGGCTGCGGTGTGAGGCTGCCGTCGACGCAAAATAACAGGGGGTGTGGATGAGTGGAGGGATGGCCTGGCCAGAGGTGGGAGTAGTATGGGGGCGGTGAGCCCTCCGCGGCAGCACAACCGGCCACGGGAGGCAGGAGCAGGCGGCACGATCGGCGCTGCTTTGGGCGGCTGGACCAAGAAGACCAGAGGTTGAAGAAGCACTACCGCCGTTGGATGGACATCGTACGGTCACTGAAGCTAGAATGGTTTATATTGACTAAGTTGACAAAGCCCTTAGTACGCTCCAACTTAGTAGGCCCACAGGTCAGCCTCCAAAATGGTGCGCCCCAGATGTCAGGGGGAGGAATCATTTTTTGGGCGGCCGAAGCTAAGAATATCCGAGATTGAAGAAGAAGCACGACATCCGTTGGATAGACATCCAACGACCACTGCTGCTAGAACCGTGTGTTCACTATAATAAGTTGGCAATGCCTTGCATACGCGTCAACTTATTTTTTTTAGGGGACACGTCACCTAGTAGGCCCACAAGTGTATGGCAGAGAACTTATAGCCCATTTGTGTTTTGTAGGAATGTACAGCCCATTTTTGAATTCTAATGGAATTTACAACAGCCCATTTACAGTTTGTTAAAAGTACAGCCCATTTTCTAGCTAGGACAACGATTAATAATTTCAACCAACCATTGAAGACAGAATTCAATAAAATTTCCCACATTTTGATGGGATCCAAATATTTTATCCCGAAATTTCTAGTCGATTAAATATAAATTTGTATTACGTAAAAATCCAACGAAACATGGTACAACAATGAAAATTTAATATTTTCAAAATCCATAAATAATATTTTATAAACTAATTTTGTGTTTGGTGCATTTTTATAGTTACTGCCCAGTTTTATAATTACATCCCATTTATTATTTTTAAAGCCCATTTTCCTGTTAAGCCTAATGCATCCCTCCTAGGAAAGATTTGCAGCCCAAGTGCAGAGAATAACAAGTTGACCTTGCTCGGGTATTCCTCAAAACGACGTATAGCTGGGCTAGCCATTTTCATCTTGAAAAAAGTAGTATCTGGGCTGGATATCTGGCCTGGGCTAGACGGGCCACAGCCCGCCCAGTTAATACCCTGCTCTCCTCTGAACAACAATGAAATCATCGCCAATAAAAACTCTGCAGTGCTCACGCCTCAAAAACACAAATACCGCTCGAGCTGCTTGGTCCCAGATGTCGGCCGCACCTTGTGCAAGTCTCTCGTTTATATTGACTACATAGGTTGACAATGGTGTGGGACCGTGATGTCAGGAAACGAGGAGAAAGCAAAATAAAATATAGTTGTACATAATAAGGAGGCACTTGCGTACGTACGGCTATGGCCCTAGTGGGTCCCCAGTGTCATCCAGTCAAAATAAAGTCATCTCCTGAATCCTCATGTTCATTAACCATGTTAACAATGCTCGGCGCCACGGCGAGCGCAACAACTCGAAGGACAACGGAGAGGGCCTCGCGGGCCCTACGGAGGTCTGATACGCGCCCGCTGCTCATTCAGGAAGCCAGGATCATCGGACACCTATGAGCACCTTCGAGAAACTTAGACGGCATGAAACGGTAAGGCCGCGCTTGGGAGCTCTGGTTTATTTCAAACCTGTATTAACATACAAGTGTAATTTACTCGTCATCGGAAGGCCCGAGGTCTGTAAGTAAAACCGGCGGGTTACGCGTGTAATTTGAGAGACCAGTGTATATTTTACGAGCACTGCTATATGGACGACATTACCATACGATACATGCACGACGTGCGTATCATGTCATCCATGGGCAAGGCTAAAACAACAGCTAACGACTGGATTAGCAATCGTCCGAGTGTCGTTCTGCGTTTTTATCGTGTGTGAAGTACTTCCGATATTTCACTAGTCGAAATCGACCAACCAAGCGCCTTCTCCCGAGACCATCTGCTTTAATTTACAAGCGTCAGTTTTACTAGTGGTTTTGGTTGGAAAACGACGATCCAATCACGGCCTAATATCATGAGTTGGTCGGAAGATCATATGGTTTCATGTCTAACCTACCCGACATGTCGTATAGGCTATGAACGAGGGCCTGTTTGGTTCCAAATAAGTCACCAACTTATAAGTCGAAAAGTGAAAAAAGTGACTTATTTTGCCAAAATGCATCTCGACTTATAAGTCACTTCAACTTATAAGTCATAAGTTGCTCCACCCCAACTTAAAACTTATAAGTCATCCCCTTTTGCGTGGGTCCCACCACCTGCATGATGTTGATTGGTGTGGGAAGGTGTGTCAGGTGACTTATAAGTCAGGTGACAACCAAATAGGCGTGACTTATAAGTCACTGGTTTTAAGTCACCGACTTATAAGTCGTGTGACTTATTGGAACCAAACAGGCTCAAACATCGACGATGAACTTCTTACGCACGGAAACAATGTAATAGGATGATCTTCTTAACAAGCAAAGCACCGCATTAGATCGACATGCAAAACAATACGAAGCATTATTCTCAGGAGGCACGGTGAACAGCTCGTGATGCCGCATGCCACAACATTCCAAGCTCAACTTTGCAATCAAACACAAGTCCTGGCATTACATAGACAATATTCAGAACAAACTCTTAACACAGGAATATCTCAGCAGAGTAACTATTTACTTCTAAACTGAACACATGAATAGGAAAACACTCGACGCTGCTCACAACAAGGGCGTCCCACTCAAAAATATCAAATGCATGTCTTCTGGCTAACATCAATGAGCAAATTTTGACAAGGTTTTCCAACTCCAATATATTAAACTAACGTCTTCTTGCTAACATCAATGATTAAACTTTGACAAGCTTTTCCCATTCAAAATATGTAATGCCTATGATCATGGAGTCCTGTCGCTTCTTGCTAAAATCAATGATTAAACTTTGAAAAGCTTTTCCCATTCAAAATATGTAATGCCCATGATCGTGGAGTCCTGTCGCTTCATGTACTTGTTTGGGCACTTTTTTCCCAGGGCACTCCACGTGTTGTTAAATCGCCAATGGTCTCTGCAGACTAGTCATGTCACCGGTGTCTAATATTTTTGGCACCGGTACATGTAATGGAGGATTCGTGCCAAACTAAGAAAAGGTGAAATTGGCACCTCTTTTGGCCTAAATAGTGGAAGGCCTAATACTCTGTAAAGCTTCTCGGTCATTCCTTCTGTAATGTAGCGCAAACAGTGACTGCTTCTTTCTCCAAAGTGGAACGACCAACTCGACCCAGTAATGCAGCAGTTTGCCTTGGACACATTGGCTCCTTTTGTGCAGTTGAACTAAAATCGAAGTCGGAATAAAGCTGAGCTTTAATTGTGATATCCCTATAAGCAACAAAAGGTATAAGGGAAACAACTACTGAGAATAACGGTTGATGACTTGTACTCCCAGAAGAAAAACATCTACTGATCTAACTTATCTTAATGGGAAACAAAGTAGGAGAGTAGCAATTCTCAATCAGTGTGATTCATTAATATTAACTGAGACATTATCTTAACAATGCCTTGTTTCAACATGTATAAAGAACTAAAAGCGTAAAAGTATCATTCCTAAAACAATGCGATCGATTCATTTTAACAGAGACATTATCTTAACAATACCTTGGTTAAACATGTAGAAAGAACTACAAAGCAGGATAGTACCATTCCTAACAAGTGTTGCAGTTTTGAACTAAGATTCAGTAGTTAATTAATTACGAGAGTGGCATTGCTTAATTTTACCAAATGACATTAGATTAACGAAAAGCATAAACAGTTCCAGGGAGAGTGGGTGCAACAACAAGATGTGCTTCCATCTACTTATAAAGGGGTGATGCAGAGTTTGTTGTAACAAAGCAACAAGCATCATGTCCAGGTTGGTCCCATTTTTGTTCACTACTTAATGGGAAAAGACAGCAATACAATAGCTTCAATTCAACATTTATTTAAAAAAGTACCAATACAAGTAGCACAATATCTCAAAGCACACTACACAATCATGTGGATGAAGGCCTGTACTGACCTTTCATGAGAAGACCAGGATAAAATATGAACACGAATAGGAAATCGAATCTCGTTTTGTGCGGTTACCTTTGAAATCAAGCAAAGTGTTTCACGTAGCGAAGCAAAATGTCGCAATAGCAATAAGTTGAATAGATATCCCTTTTTAAACAGATGCAAAAAAGTAATCAATTACTGGATAATAAAGGAGGATGAAACATGCAGCCACAAAAATGGTAATCCCGCCAATCCCTAACAAGTGTTGCGCTTTGAAATAAGATTCAGAGTTAATTCCGAGAGTGGCATCAATTACTGGCTTATAAAGGGGTGATGCTGAATTTGTTGTAACAAAGCAACAAGCATCATGTGTGGGTTGGTCCATTTTTGTTCACTACTTAATGGGAAAAGACAGCAATACAATAGCTTCAATTCAACATTTATTTAAAACAGTACCAAAACAAGTAGCACAACATCTCAAAGCACATCAAGACATCATGTGGATGAGACCAAGATTTGAAACAACTCGACATGAAGAGTGGAAACAAATCTCGATCTCCTTTTGTGCAATTCCACAAAAATTAAGCAAAGTCACCGGTGTGACATTCAAGTTGAACTGCACAAAACACTCTTAAAACATAAGTGTTTCGAGTAGCGAAGCAAAATGTCGCAATAGCAACAAGTTGAATCAATACCCCTGTTTTAACAGAGGCAAAAAAGGAAACAATTACTTGCCGATAAAGGAGGATGAAACAAACGGTGACAGAAAGAAGCATCTAACTTATCTTGGATGGAAAACAAAGTAGGACAGTAGCATTTCTAAACGGTTGCATTGATTCATATTAACAGAGACATTCTCTTGAAACAACATTCGTTAAAAAATGTAATTTGCTTTTAACAAAGGGCATTGCTTCAATTTTTCGGCGACATTCTTAGATTAACAACAAGAAAATAGCTGTATGGGACATGCCAGCACCATGTGCGTCCACACGTATAAATGGGTTATGCAGAGTATGTAGCCAAGCGACATATATGCGTTGGTCCCATATTTGTTCTCTTTGAACCTTTTTCCTATGTGAGGGCAGCAAATCTAGTCCTGCACAAACTACCCGACCCCCCAGTTTCTTTCCCTTTTCAACAAACAGATCGGTTCTATGTGTGTACTAGGTTACCCCCTTTTTCCCTTTTCGACCTACAAAGCGGCTGGATAGCCAGTCTATACTACATTCCGCCCCTCCTTTCCTCATTGAACCACGTCCTAGATTCTTGCTCCAGCCCACCGCACCCTTCTTTCCTCTTTGAACCAAGACCTAGATTCGACTACAGATCAAAAAAGATCCACATGCAGCTAGAGCAACGACGGTTTCAAAGAAACTTATACCTTAGGGTCGTCGGGATGTGGCAAGGCGTCTTGGCGGAGGCCGGATCTGCCCAAACTACGTATGACAATGAGGAAGAAGGGGTCGGTGGCCCTCAAGACAAAGCGCTGGGTGAAAGAGAACAAGCGCAGCAGCGGTGGATTGCCTCCTCAAGGCGATAGAGTGATGGCTGCACCTCCTCCCCTTCCCTGTGCGACGGGATACGGACGCCTCCTTCACCAGCTGTGAGGGGGGAGAGAGAGAGACAAGAGGCCAATGCACTCTTGTTTAGATCTGGTGAAGAGAGGGTGAGAGACTGTGAATATAGCAAACCCTAGCAAATGAATGTTGAGCCTCCAGCGTGTAACATATATGTAGTGCGAAGCGTGTGGAGAGTGCAAACCCTAGCGAACAAGCTGAGGCTCCCGCTTTTTATATATATATATATATATATATATATATATATATATATATATATATATATATATATATATACTACTGTAGTACGGACTAAGCTCGATGCCTTCATCAAGACTGCTTTTGGCTGTATGACAGGTGAGCCAGCCACATTTTGGGCCCACCTGTCATAAATCCAAAGGCAGGTGCACTAAGTCAAGCCGCGTCCATATAGTACTCTCGTGTATACAAGTAATATATACCAGTGGAGTTGTTTTATTATTCTCTCCATAACAATCGTTTTAAATTGTGTAAGTACGAAACGAAACTCTTTATCTAATGTAGAGTGAAGAAAACTAGTACTACTTCCGATGAACTAATGATCCACGCCCACGCGTCCTGGTCGCACTTCCTGTCCTTCACGTGTGGTACACTACCCTCCCTTAAGTGAATAACCACAAATGCGCCAAATTATCGGAAATGTGTGAGAGTGTGTACAAATAAAGAATTTTAATTTCAATTATTGGAAAGGTTTGAGACTATTATAAAGTTTGACTTCAGTCAAATCTAATATGCGGAGTAAATAAAATGGAGGGCTACTACGTCCATCCGGGTTTTTAGTCCACACCATTTTTTAAATCAAAGTTAATAGCTGGACAAATAAAATTATAGGGGAGCTGGAGACAAAGTTGTGAGAAGGCTTATAAATCAATACAAAACTTATGCTCTTAGTACCAACGTCGATCTTTCTTCGAGGAAACATTTGGTTCATAGCCAATTGTGTGATAAAATTGCACCAACGTGAAAGACGCGTCTCCAACGCAACCAAGGTGAACTGACGAAGGATATCATCTTTGTGCGTAACAAGCAAAGAGCACTGATGGAAGACAACTTGTTTTTCATTGAAAATCGATCAGCTTCACCAGCCGACGCAACCACGAGGCGCAACCATGAGCATCGATAGGTCATCGTGGTGATGCATCATCCATTTGGCATCAAGTTTGGGTGAGGCACCTATGAAGTTCGACAAATCCTCACTGTGGTCTGTTTCTTCTCAGTAATCAAGCACGAGGAAGGAAGAACCACGTGGCAGAGGATAGTGAGGCGGAACAACAATGGCCATCCAATTTTGTGCAGTTCCACTAAAATTGAGGAAGACATGCTCGGGTATGGAGACACGCATCGCTGTTTCCAAAAACAAAAAGAGGTTTAATGAAAAGTACACCAACAAACAGAAGCATTATAATTATATCTTGATGGGAACTAAACCAGGATACCCGAGAAAAAAAGCATTTCTTCATTTAACCAGTGATAGTACTACCACCATATGGACAATGACCGCACAACCGCCATGTACTTTGTGTCGAAACAACATGTATACCTCCATCGAGGCATAAATCAAGAAAACTTTTCGAGTGGCATTTCCTCTATAATAGTACTAGTAGGTGATGTTGGACCAGCCGACGAACCCTAGCTACTATGCATGGGGAGCTGGGGAGTAGTCGCATAGAAGAAAACCCACACGAAACGACCTGGGGAGCTGGACCAGTACAAGAAGTTATACCTCAGGTGGGCAAGATGTCGTTTAGGCGGGCGGGCGGGATCTGCCCACACGACGGCAGCGAACAAGGGCGCGGAGGATCTTCATCCGCGCCAGTGCCGGCTCCGAGAGGACGGTGCGCATCGGCTCCCTCCGTCGCCGACGGCGACAACATCAATGCTCCACCTCATCACCTTCCGCAGTGGACGGGATTCGGGCATTCGGCCGGATCTGTGACCACCGATGAGGAGAGAGATAGAGTGGACACTGTCATCTTGTTTTGATATGGAGAGGGTGAGAGAGCGAGACGCGAGAAACTCTATCAAACAAGAGGCTATAATGGAGTAAAAAAATCTCTCCATAGCAGTGGTTTTAAATAGAATACGCGCGCTCCCGGAAAAAAGAAACGAAAACTGGCGGACAATTTTTTAAGGGTCTGTATAGGACACATCTAGATGTGACATAGTTATGTCACATCTAAGTTGATGTCCACTCTGTTTGTGGTCTATTTTTTTGTCCTAGTTTTTTTTATTGTTGCTACATTATATACTTGTGGGAGCTTAGATGTGATATCCTTAAATAACATCTAGATGTGAATTGGACAAATTGGTTTTCTAACGTACCAAGAAAGAAAACTCGATCAAAAACACGCCCCCGCTTCCAGGTCGCGAGAGTCGTCACAAGACACACACATAGACATAGACATACATATCCGTGTTTACGTAAAATTCCATTTCCATCTCCATCTCCAATCATATTTGTCCAACTGGCACATTATTTACGTTGTTAATTATATACGCAGCAATATTAACGTACATCATCTCTTACTTGCGCATGTCCGGACCGCTGCCACGGCCTGTCCTGACCAACCCAAACCCTCTTCATCACCCGCGCGTGCTTCCCGCCCGAAACGGTCAGTGCCGCATTCATGCCCGGCCAGAGCGGACGCAACCTCTCACTGGCGCCGGCATTGAAGCGGCGCGCCGGCCGAGAGAGCGTCGCCCGCTTGCTTCCGTGCACGCGTCACTCCGTGTTCAAAGGTCGCAATAGCGGCTACTACATGCATGTAAAAAGTTCTTGGGAGTCCGTATACAGTTAGCCGTCCTCCCCAACTCGTCAATCTCTTCCAGTAGTGCTAGTAGTACTCCATGGCGCGATCCATCAACAAGCAAAGCGGAAAGTTATCGTATACTCGGTTTGCGGTGAGTGGCATGCCGAGCGACCGTGTGGGGTCAAGCCGTGGAGGAGGGTGAGACACGAACACGACATACGTGATATAAACGTCGAAACAAAACGTTGGTTTCTCTCCGTTTCCATTTTTTCTCCGGAAAAACGGAAACTTTCCACTCCATTTTCATTCCTATTCCAAGGTTGCCCCGTTACAACATTCCATCAAATACAAAGGAAAACTAACACGCATGTCGATGCATCTCAATGATTCACAGATCATAGCCAATATTTATTTCACACTAAATAAAAAGTTGCGAGAGCGTGTGAAAGAAAAACTACCGATGGGGTCACTATGACTTAAACCCTAAAACCTAAACATGATTTAATTCCTGGCCAGGTAGAACTCCGTCGAAGGAAAGACGATCGGCACCCTCGGATCATACGATGCTTTTGTGCAGTTCCACTAAAATCGAGCTGAGCATCCCTGATGGCAAAGATATTGAAGAAGTGTGATTAGAATAATAGTACTGGCACTAGTTCATGAGACATAAACTCATCACAAGTAGAAGCCGGTAGAAGTAGAGAAAGTAGACATGGAGATGGAGCTACGGCAGTGGAGCAAGCCGGCTCCAAAAGGAAGATGGACTACCTGGGACGTCGGGCTGTAGCTAGAAGGGCAGTTGGGACGTGGCATTGGCCCATACCGCGGCGACCCCCGATTGGGACGCACCGACTGTGGGTTTTCTCCCTCGCCGATGTCGACCGCGTCTACGCAGAATATTGTTCCCTTCCCCACCGCCGGATCGTGCCCGTTGTTCTATGCTTGTGAAGAGAGCAACCTTACCAAGCAGGCTTGTAGCTTAGGATCCTGCTAGTGTATATATAGTGGTTTTCTTTTTCTCCATATCAACCATTTTATATTATGCGTCGTGTCATTCAAGAGTGAAATGATGGTTGCTTCTTCCGACTAACTTATCGTGTGATTTGACTGCTCCTTAATGGCCCCTACACGCATTCCCCTATGTGTATGCAACAGTCACACGTACACATGGATGCAAAAACGCGCGCGACGCCCTAATGCATGCATGTCCGAGCACACGACGGAACACACACGGTCACGCTAAGTGCTCAACCTACATGTGCATGCACACACATACTTAGTCAAGGTGAGCTAGTGAGCGTATAAACACCAGAATATATATATTGAGCGCAATGAGCGTATTATGAAGTCCACTGACCGTATTTTTACAAATATACAGTTACAGACATTGTATTTATCTCGTTTGAAATTAATCCATATTAACCGGAGAGGAGGCAGTATGGACTAGCATTACTTATGCGCTGTGGCTCGCAGGACAAGGAGAAACTTTTGACTAATGCAAGCTCTCCCTCGCTCGAGGCGGTGGGCGTCTGACGATTAATTCGGTGTCAGATTGCCAGAAGCATACACTATACTACTAGTGCTACTATTGTTCGACTTCCCGAATAGGCAAACAGCCAAGCGCAAAGTTTACTAGTACTAGTACTACTAATATAGTCTATAAAGGTACGTAAGTACTATACTAGTACTAGGAACCGGATGGAGGAGCGTCTGCACTCTTATTATAATTTTAAAATGTGATAAAGCAATCTTCAACACATTTGGTTCTCTTCGAGGGTTCTCGCATGTGATAATGGAAGTTGATTGCATGGAACACTCGCCACAATTCTCGCTAATTCTGGCTCATGTCCTGTTACAAATAGTAGCGCCGGTAATATTTCCTCTTTTTGTTATTCAGCATGTAAACAGGTCACCAAACCTTGCGGCGCATCTTCGCATGCGAACCGTGCTTGCTGCACTTTGAATGTGGCCGAGAGCTGGCTTGATGAAACACCTCGCTTCCTACTTCTTTTTTTATGGGTACCTCGCTTCCTAGTGACCAAAGTGTCTTGGCTGATCGTCCTAAGAATGCTTATATATGAATAAAGCTCTCTCATTTACCCGCAAAAAAGATTAAGCCATATTAACCGGAAAGGAGGGAGTATGGACTAGCACTACTTTTTGGTGTGTCCCGTCAACTCGCAAAACGAGGAGAAGCTTGCAGGACAAGGTGAAGCTCGCTTACGCCTTTTGACTAATGCAACCTACCCTCGGTGGACATTCATCAGTCCATTTGGTGTCAGATTGCCAGAGGCATACACTGTAGTACCCAACATGCGGAGTACCATCATTGTTCGACTTCACGAAGAGGCGAATAGCCAAGCGCAGTAGTACAAGTAGTACTACTACTAGAACCGCATGGTGGAGCCGCCTGCATCAGATTTTTTTTATCTCTGATAAAGTACACGTTTATTCCGGAGAAGGGCGGAAAACGGCAGCCCATCATGTAATGAATGATATCTATCAACCAACCATGCTCGAATATATCTTGGCCTCCATGCGAACCCGTCTGTGTGTTCTCGCTCCTCGTCTCTCTCAAGGAATGGCGGGTTGGCTCTTTCCGTCAATTGAGATCAGTTTGCTCACACTCCTGTCCCACATGTCGTTGATATGCCAAGAGGAGGTGCATTGACCGACCGCCATACGCTGCATTTGGTTTTGAACCTTCATACTACTCCTCCCTCCGTCACAGTTTACAGGGCGCGCTTCATTATGATGCATTTCTCTCAATTCATTTCCACCGCCAGAGAGACTTTAGATGCATTTGGTTTAATGGTCAATTAATTAGGGCGTGGTAACCGCAATCAAGTCTACAATTTTCTCTCCATGTACTCTGTATTACAGTACTACGGAGTGGAGTAAGTGCATGCATGTGTATTCCCTGGGTGGAAGCACTGCATGCATGTGTGTACGCACTATTCCCTCTAGTAATAGATGCCGTGCTATAACTACCAATGCTATTTTTCAGGCCGATCGCTAGTCGCCTTGGTCCCACAGATCTTTTTTCTTTTTTCTCAAGCGCTATATAAACAAAGGACGGATGGAGTATGAGCGGATTCAAAGAAGAGCGTATTGATGGTTGCTTCTTCAGAGCAACTTACAGTGGGAAAAGTGGGGCTTATGATTTGACTGCTCATTACTCACTATTAATATGGCGCAACGACCGGGCTGAGTCTCCCATGCAGTTGTGCACTACCCCCTTGGTTCTTAAATATACTCCGGAGTATATTTGTCTTTCTAGAGATTTCAACGAGTGACTGCTCAAATATTTGTCTTTTTAGAGATTTCAAATGGACTGGCACATACGGATGTATATACATATTTTAGAGTGTAGATTCTCTCGTTTTGCTCCGTATGTAGTCACTTGTTGAAATCTCTAGAAAGACGAATAGAATATTCAGGAACGGAGGGAGTACACATACGAAGCAAAATGAGTGATTCTACACTCTAAAATATGCCCACTTGAAATTTGTAAAAAGATAAATATTTAGGAACGAAGGAGTATAATTTTGTGCATGGCACATGGACCCGGATGATGAAGAGGCTTCTGGCAATGCTATCAAGCTTCCATCATTTGTTTACATAATTGACGTACTATACAAATAATTTTCCAAAGGAGACATGAAATTGTACAATGGTGTGAGCTTTCAGCTTCTGTTTCACGTGTCTTGCCATCGATGCTCTTTCGGAAACAATAAAAAACTAACTTCCTTGCTAATGCATGTCAATTATTAGCAGATCAGAGCTAATAATTACATCGCAAATGAAGACAGAGTTGTTAGAAGGTGTTAAATTAAAATTGATCCATGCTTTCATTGGCGACAACGTCCCCATTTCTGTCTAAATCAACAAGGCATGTTGGGAAAAAAAGTAGCTGTCTGGAGCATGCAACATTCCGATCATTTTGTGCAGTTCCACTAAAATAGAGCTGCGCGTCCCTGTTCCAAAGATATTAAGTGTGATTTCGATAATAGAGGACTACTGATGAAACAATAAACACATAAATAGAAGCCGGTCACCTTTGCAGTCTCTCTTAAGACTAACTAGTTGGAGAAGATTAGGCTCGGAGTTGGATGAGGAGGATAGAGCAAAACCAATCTCCCTTTGTGCAATCGCACTGAAATGTAGAGACGTTGCCCATGTGACATTTTAGTACAACTGCACAAAACACTCTTAAGAAAAAAGTGATTTGTGCAGTTCACCAAAAGGTCGCAATAGCAACGAGGTGAAATGGATCGCCTTGTTTGCAAAATAGAGGTAGAAAGAAAACAATTACTGGCCAATAACAATTGATGACACATGCGACGACAAAAAAGAAGCATATTCCTTGCCCTAAGGGAATATAACAACACGGTTGTGTTTGTCTAAAACGGTGTGAGGACGAGAATGCAATATGGAAAGTACGCTGGACGAGCTATGTTTGAGGCAAAGAACTATGGAAGATCCACATGCAGCGACGTGGGAAGACGGGTAGTGGAGCAAGGCCGGAGGGGATACCTGGAGGTCGTCGGGATGTAACTAGGTGAGCGGCGGCGGGCGGAATCTGCGAGCAGGTGGCGTAGGCCCTGCCGCGCCGGAGCTTGGTCAGAGAGAACAGCGTGTACCGCAGATCGAGACGTGCTGCCTCGGCGCCGTCGAACGGAGAAACGATGCACTTCCTCCCTTTCCCCCGGCGGACGGGATGCGGCCGGATCAGTGACCAATGGTGAGAGAGAGAGAGGCCACAACACTCCCTTTCCCCCGGCGGATGGGATGCGGCCGGATCAGTGACCAACAGTGAGAGAGAGAGAGAGAGACCACCGCAGCCTTGTGTGAGATACTCTGAAGAGCGACAAACCAGGCACGCAAGGCTCCATTGTATATAATGAGCGGACTACCTTTTTCTCCATAAAAATCGTTTTATATTCTGTGTACGTGCCATTGAGCGCTATAACTTTATTTAAAAATAACGCGGCAACGCGTCAAGTCGAACTTTATTTAGATGCGGGCGTGGTACACGACCTCCCTAGGTAAACAACCGCTTCTGAGGCGTTCAAATTAGCACGTGGGCTGCCATTTCAGAAAGAAATGAGCTCCACCGATGTACCCGTCAAGTGTGTGGCTGGGCACGGCGTGAGTACATGCACGGTGCTCCTTTTCTCTTCTTGTATTGGTACACAACGTTCGTGGGGTTGTGTGTGAGAGTTACAAACGTAGTGTGATTTTGTGTGTGGGTTCTTGCGTGTTTTTTTGGGGGGCAATCAAACATGTAACATATGCAATGTGTGTGAAATAGAGTCCTGGATATAACATATATATAGAGGGGGCAATCCACGAGAAGAGAGTGGAGGTATCACCGGCTTGAGGTGTCCATAGAATCGAAAAGAGGGATGATGTGTGTGTGTGTGCGCGCGCGCGCGATCGATAAAGAGTGCCATTGAATTTGTGTGTGCCCACGTCAAAGATATAGAGTGGGTGGCCCTCTTGGAGAACGTGAGAGGGACATGTGCGGTTTGTCTCTGTGGCATGGATACCTACCTGCAGCGCCGACTATCGGTGTGTGGTGGGGAAGAGGGAGGCCCAATTAACTATAGAGGTACAATGGCTGGTATATGTGTGGAGGAGGAGAGAGGCCTACCTCATGTATTAAGGATATCGATCTGCCTCATGTATTAAGGGAGATCGATCGGCATCCATGCATATGTGCAGGAGAGGAATAAGGTTGGGAGAGAGACGGAGCTAGAGTGTTGGAGGGGGTGGTAGTGGAGTTGCTTCTAACAAATGGTGGGATAGGCTTGCTAGACAAACGGAGGGCACACCCACAATATCAATAAGAGAGGAGATGGCTACTTGTTGTCTGTGCACGTGCGTGTGAGACGGGTCAGGAGGCATGCATGAATGACGAGGGGGGACGATGTGGCTGTGGTAAGCAGACATAACTACATAGGAAGATCAATCGCCCTTTGTTAGAGAAAGGAGAGACATAACTTGTGAGGTACGTCGATCGATGGGGGGGTAGTTAAAGTCGATCCAGGTATATGTTGGGAGATCGATCGGTATACATGCATGTGTGTGTTAGAAGCAAACGAGGCACGAGGAGAAGGATAGAGATACATGGATGCATGTAGGAGGTGTACGAGAGGCATACTATATCGAGCGGGGTGGAGTGTGCGAGTACGAGAACGATGAAAAGAGTGGTGTGAGTGAGGCATGGACGGTGACAAGAGAAGAGGGAAGCTTGTGTTTGTGCTAGGCACACCTGGCTAGAGAGGCATATCGATCGATGTGTGCCGTAAAGAAGGAGCTGGGGCCTACACACACCGTGGGTGAACGACCTAAAGTGAAACGAATTTAATTTGCACGATGGAGCTAGAGAATGCTGAGGGAGGGTGAGAGGGATGCGGGCGTGTGCATGCACAAGAGAAAGTTAAGCGCTAGCTACAAAGATAAGAAGGTTGTGTGGGTGTAAAAGACGAATAGAGATCATATATACTTCATTATAAAAAGCGAATTCAGATATTTGAAGAATTTATCATAGTGTTTTAAACCGACGCACACGTGAATATATATAACGGTGATGTAGATGGTGTGTATATGAACATGTTATACTACATTTAATATATTTATCTCTACTCTTATAAAAAAACGGAGTTGTTGATGATGGTGTGCCTGCCATCCTGCATTATAGGCCGTCCGATTTATATCTCAAGCGGATAGCAAGGAAACTATGATGGTTGAAGTTGGCAACAATCATGATTGTAGATTCTTATTGAAATAGAGAAACGAATTCAAATTTAGTTCGAATTGCAGCGGTAGTATAGACATTTGGAATGCACTAAAATGTTGGTATGAGTAGGTTACATGCATTATACAGCAAGCGAAAAAAATTAATCAGACATAACATGGATTCATACTCCCTCCTTCCTTCTATATAGGGCGTAATGAGATTTTTAAGACCGCCTTTGACTATTGACAAGATTAATAGTGCATGACATGCACAATATGAAAATTATATCATTGAAAGAACCTTTCATGCATTTAATTTAACGGTGTGCTTTGTGTAAGTTGCATGCCATATATCATTGCTCTAATATTTGGTCAAAGTTTGCATCGAAAAACGCATTAGGCCCTATATAGATGGAAGGAGTGAGTAGCTTTGAATAGCATTTGTATAGTAAAACGGGGCAAGACTCTCTCTTTGTGTGGTGTGAATAGTTATATTTTTTCGTTTTCTTTTTGGTTGAGGGAAGTGCGAATTGATTCGCACGCATAAGTACAATATTACTACACGTTAGGCTTGTCCCTAAAATTCAACCCGCGTCTTGTTATATCCCGAAAATTCAGATATCGTGCTCCCAAAACTGGCGCCTTCACAACCCGCGCCTTGCTATCCCGAAATTACAACGCTACAAAAACTCCTCCAGCTGCCAAATCCCGACACGAAATCCCCCTACTAACCTCGAGCCGAAGGGCCGCTTAGTTCAAATCGGTGGGGAGTACTTTTGTAACACACCCTACATTTTGGACAAGCGTCCCTAAGTCATGCTTCACCCTCCCATCGCCCCCTTTTCGCCATTCAAATCCCAGGCCGCCATAACCTCTCCGCTCAGCCGAAACCCCACCCTCCTCCGTCCGCCACGCCACCACTGCCCAGCCGGAGCCTCTTCCCCGACGATGTCGTCCACCGCAACAGCTTGACGTCCCTCGTCCACCTCCCCGGATGAGGATCCGTCGTCCATCTCGCCGTCCCAAGGAGCTGCTCCGACGATCGCCTCGTCTATCGCGGCTGCTCCATCCCCATAGCGCCGCCTTAACCTGCTCCGCCGGAACCGCAACATCCTCACCGACTCCTCGGACGAAGCCGAGGCCTACTCGGCGCCACCAAAGAGGTTGTACACTCATCGCGTCGCACCTTCTCCTTAACTCGACCTCCCGGCGCCGACGGTGCTCCATCCCGCACCCCCATGGAGCGGCTACCTTGAAGCCGGCTCCGCGGGCGACATCTCCCTGGCGGCTCTCCCCCAGTGCGAGGCCCTTCGACGGCGGCGTCCATACCAGCCGGATCTGCTGCTACTGCTCCGACTCTTGCTCGCTTCGCTTCTTCTTGCTCGCTCTCGCTCGATCGCTTCGCTTCGCCCAAGCTTCTTTCTCTCCCCCCTTCGTCTTTGCTCTGCTCGATTAAGCCACACTTGATCGACTGAATCGACATTTGGGTCACCGATTTTCAGGGGTTGGGTGGGGGGCTTGCCGGAGTTAAGGAAGAACCACCGCAGCGGGGACGGGGCTCACGGAGAGGTACCCCACTATCTATCTTAGGGTTGTGGTGGGGCGGGGGCCTAGAGGGCTGGGCGGGCGGGCGGTGGCGAAGTTGTTTCGGGCGGCGACAAGGCCAAGCGGGCGGTTCGGCCGGTGGTGGCTGGCGGCTCGTGGGGTGCAGTTGAAGATGAACTGCAGGCCCTCCCTAAACTACATGTCAAGTGCCTCTCTGCTACCATTTGCTCTCCGACAAGAGTATCATTCAGATTCCACAGTAAATTTCAGTTTCGACAGTTAAGTTCAGAGTCAATAGTTTTTACCTCATCTGTTGTAGTCAGGTGGTTTTTGGTGATGTTAATTTTACATCCATTTTACATCATCTATTGGAGATGCTATTAGAATCCCACTTGATATTGACGATGTTTGCCTTTGTGTCGCTTCAGCCTTGACGTCTTACGACTCACCGTAGCTGCTCCAACGACGTAATCCATCCATCACAACAGAGCAGTGCCTCGGACGCCATCTACAGATTCCTCGCATCTTCCTCCACACCTCCCGGCAGCCACCTCTGCCTCAACCGCTTCAAAGGACCAACCCAATGATGCTTTGAGATCGACCTGGCTACGGCAAAGAGGTTGTACACTTGTTG
Organism: Aegilops bicornis; assembly: GCA_021605145.1. Lineage (NCBI taxonomy): Eukaryota > Viridiplantae > Streptophyta > Magnoliopsida > Poales > Poaceae > Aegilops > Aegilops bicornis. Next base: position 638,994,774 of record CM038670.1, on the reverse strand, counting down.
CATCACTTTTACTATACATCACGTCGATCCATTAGGGCTATTTTGGTTCAACGGAAAACGTCAATCCACCGGGTTGTTACCATCACTCTAAATTTCTGCATGCTCTCCTTACATAATCTCACCATATTTTTTTCGTATGCATGTCGATATTGTACACAAATCATGCCGAACATGTAGAGAAAAAGAGAAGAGTTTTATGGCGGCAATACAATGTCATGCAGACATCGCTCCATGGTGGGTTCAATGGCAAACCCTCCCCACCCCTCTCCAGATTGTAATCCAGAGGAAGATATCTGTTACGAGGCGTATTCGCACGCCACGACCACTCCTATTTACCCCCAAGGTGTTTGCTCTACCTTGGCATGATGATGTTAGTCATATCATGCATATGTTGCCTTGCGGGCCTACTTTTGACATCATATATGTCATCTGCTTAGTTTAGACATGTTCTGTAATGCCACCTGTTTAGTTTTTATATCATATATGGGAATTATGCAGTCTCATGTCTTTTAGCCAGCCATAATATATGTGAAATGTGCAATGCCATCCTGTTTAACCAGGCATCATATATTTGAATGATATCTTGTCCATCCTTTTCTTCATTACATTTCCATTTGTCAACAATGTTTGTACATTAAACTACTCTTCCTGTGAATCAACCATTTGGGTGGGAGATGAAAAAATCTGGAGTGAAAACAAGGCCTTGAGAGCGGCATTGCTACACTGTCAAGCAGATCTCTTGTTGGGTCCCGATAGCTCCCCAGAGATGGATTCAGAGACAGATGAGCAGTCCTATTCCCCCACTGAGGTGTATGCTCTAACTTGGCACGGTTATACTGCTCATATCGTGCATACGGTGTCTTGCATTGCATAGTTTAGACATCATATACACAATATTCAACACCATGTTCAGACATCATATCGAATGCCCTCTGTTTAGCATATAAATCACATATGTGAATTAAATGATGCGATCCTGATTACTTAGATAACATGTAGGTGAATTATGTCATGCGATCCTGTTTAGTTATTCATCATATCTTTGAGTTATGTTATGCTATGCTTGTTGGGGAACGTAGTAATTTCAAAATTTTCCTACGATCACGCAAGATCATGGTGATGCATAGCAACGAGATGAGAGTGTCGTCTACGCATCGTAGACCCACAGTGAAGCGTTGACGCAACGTAGAGGAAGTAGTCGTACTTCTTCACGATCCAACCGATCCAAGTACCGAACGTCACGGCACCTCCGAGTTCTGCACACGCTCAGCTCGATGGCGTCCCTCGAACTCCGATCCAGCCGAGTGTTGAGGGAGAGTTTCACAAGACGACGGCGTGGTGGACGATGATGATGTTCCACCGGCGCAGGCTTCGCCTAAGCTCCGCCACGGTATTCTCGAGGTGTAATATGGTGGAAGGGGCACCGCACACGGCTAAGGAAAGATCTCAAGGATCAACTTGTGTGTCATGGGGTGCCCTCTGCCCGTATATAAAGGAGGGAAGGAGGAGGGCTGGCCGGCCAAGGGAGGTGCGCCAGGTGTCCTACTCCTACTAGGAGTAGGATTCCCCCAATCCTAGTCCAACTAGGTTTCCCCAAGTGGGAAGGGAGAGAGGGGGCGCCTTCTCCTAGTCCTAATAGGACTAGGGAAGGGGGAAGGTGCACCAGCACTTGGGCCCCTTCTCTCCTTTCCACTAAGGCCCATGTTGGCCCATTAGTATTCCGGGGTTCCGTAACCTCCTGCATACTTGGTAAAATTCCCAATTTCACCCGGAACACTACCGATGTCCAAACATAGACTTCCAATATATGAATTTTTATGTCTCTACCATTTCGAGACTCCTCGTCACGTCCGTGATCTCATCCGTGACTCCGAACAACCTTCGGTACAGAAACATCATAACAACTCATAGTAACTGCCATCGAAGCGTTAAGCGTGCGGACCCTACGGGTTCGAGAACTATGTAGACATGACCGAGACACCTCTCCGGTCAATAACCAATAGCGGGACCTGGATGCCCATATTGGCTCCTACATATTCTACGAAGATCTTTATCGGTCGGATCAGCATAACAACATCGTTGTTCCCTTTGTCATCGGTATGTTACTTGCCCGAGATTCGATCGTCATATCCAATACCTAGTTCAATCTCGTTCGGCAAGTCTCTTTACTCGTTCGTAATACATCATCTCACAACTAACTCATTAGTTGCAATGCTTGCAAGGCTTATGTGATGTGCATTACCGAGAGGGCTCAGAGATACCTCTCCGACAATCGGAGTGACAAATCCTAATCTCGAAATATGCCAACCCAACATGTACCTTCGGAGACACCTGTAATGTACCTTTATAATCACCCAGCCATTGTGACGTTTGGTAGCACCCAAAGTGTTCCTCGTGCAAACGGGAGTTGCATAATCTCATAGTCATAGGAACATGTATAAGTCATGAAGAAAAGCACTAGCAACAAACTATACGATCAGGTGCTATGCTAATGGAATGGGTCATGTCAATCAGATCATTCAACCAATGATGTGATCCCGTTAATCAAATAACAACTCCTTGTTCATGGTTTAGGAAACACAACCATCTTTGATTAACGAGCTAGTCAAGTAGAGGCATACTAGTGACACTCAGTAGGTTTATGTATTCACACATGTATTATGTTTCCTGTTAATACAATTCTAGCATGAATAATAAACATTTATCATGATATAAGGAAATAAATAATAACTTTTATTATTGCCTCTAGGGCATATTTCCTTCAGCCTCCCACTTGCACTAGAGTCAATAATCTAGATTACACAAGAATGATTCTAACACCCATGGAGTCTTGGTGCTGATCATGTTTTGCTCGTGGAAGAGGCTTAGTCAACGGGTCTGCGACATTCAGATCCGTATGTATCTTGCATATCTCTATGTCTCCCACCGACCAAATCCGGATGGAGTTGAAGCGTCTTTTGATGTGCTTGGTTCTCTTGTGAAATCTGGATTCCTTTGCTAAGGCAATTGCACCAAAGATTGTCACAAAAGATTTTCATTGGACCCGATACACTAGGTACAACACCTAGATCGGTTATGAACTCCTTCATCCAGACTCCTTCATTAGCTGCTTGTAAGCAGCTATGTACTCAACTTCACATGTAGATCCCGCCACGACGCTTTGTTTGGAACCGCACTAACCGACAGCTCCTCCGCTTAATGTAAATACGTATCCGGGTTTGCGATTTAGAATCGTCCGGATCAGTGTCAAAGCTTGCCGACGTAACTGCTATTTACGAAGTTCTTTGTCACCGCCATAAATGAGAAACATATCCTTAGTCCTTCTCAAGTACTTAAGGATGTTCTTGACCGCTGTCAAAGGATCCACTCTGGATTACTTTGGTACCGCCGCCAAACTTACAAAGAAGGCACACATCGTGTCTGCAGTACACAAGCATTGCATACATGATAGAGCCTATGGCTGAAGCATAGGAACATCTTTCATTTTCTCTCTATCTTCTGCGGTGGTCGGGCATTGAGTCTTACTCAACTTCACACCTTGTAGCACCGGCAAGAACCCTTTCTTTGCCTCGATCCATTTTGAACCTTTTCAAAACTTTATCAAGGTATGTGCTTTGTGAAAGTCCTATTAAGCGCTTTTGATCTATCTCTATAGATCTTAATGCCCAATATGTAAGCAGCTTCACCGAGGTCTTTCATCGAAAACTCTTATTCAAGTATCCCTTTATGCTATCCAGAAATTCTATATCATTTCCGATCAGTAATATGTCATCCACATATAATATCGTAAATGCTACAGAGCTCCCACTCACTTTCTTGTAAATACGTGCTTCTCCAAAAGTCTCAGATAAAACCAAATGCTTTGATCACATTATCAAAACGTTTATTCCAACTCCGAGAGGCTTGCACCAGTCCATAAATGGATCATTGGAGCTTGCACACTTTGTTAGCTCCCTTTGGATCGACAAAACCTTCTCGTTGCATCATATACAACTCTTCTTCCGTAAATCCATTCAGAATGCAGTTTTAACATCCATTTGCCAAATTTCATAATCATAAAATGCGGCAATTGCTAACATGATTCGGACGGACTTAAGCATCGCCACGGGTGAGAAGGTCTCATCGTAGTCAATCCCTTGAACTTGTCGAAAACCTTTTGCAACAAGTCGAGCTTTATAGACGATAACATTACCATCGGCGTCAGTCTTCTTCTTGAAGATCCATTTATTCTCAATTGCTTGCCGATCATCGGGCAAGTCAACCAAAGTCCACACTTTGTTCTCATACATGGATCCCATCTCAGATTTCATGGCCTCAAGCCATTTTGTGGAATCTGGGCTCACCATCGCTTCTTCATAGTTCGTAGGTTCATCATGTTCCATTAACATGACTTCCGAATAGGATTACCGTACCATTCTCGGTGCGGATCTTGCTCGTTGATCTACGAAGTTCAGAGAAACTTGATCTGAAGTTTCATGATCATCATCATTAGCTTCTTCCCTATTTGGTGTAGGTGTCACGTAAACTGTTTCTGTGATGCACTACTTCTCAATAAGGGAGTAGATACGATTATCTCATCAAGTTCTACTTTCCTCCCACTCACTTCTTTCGAGAGAAACTCTTTCTCCAAAAAGTTTCCGAATTTAGCAACAAAATCTTGCCTTCGGATCTGTGATAGAAGGTGTACCCAACAGTCTCCTTTGGGTATCCTATGAAGACACATTTCTCCGATTTGGGTTCGAGCTTATCAGGTTGAAGCTTTTTCACATAAGCATCGCAGCCCCAAACTTTCGTAAACGACAACTTTGGTTTCTTGCCAAACCATAGTTCATAAGGCGTCGCCTCAACGGATTTAGATGGTGCCCTATTTAAAGTGAATGTAGCCGTCTCTAAAGCATGACCCCAAAACGATAGCGGTAAATCAAGAAGAGACATCATAGATCGCACCATATCTAATAAAGCACGACACTGACGTTCGGACACACCATTACGTTGTGGTGTTCCGGTGGCGTAAGTTACAAACTATTCCGCATTGTTTCAAATGTAGGCCAAACTCGTAACTCAAATATTCTCCTCCACGATCAGATCGTAGAAACTTTATTTTCTTGTTACGATGATTTTCCACTTCACTCTGAAATTCTTTGAACTTTTCAAATGTTTCAGATTTGTGTTTCATTAAGTAGATATACCCATATCTGCTCAAATCATCTGTGAAGGTGAGAAAATAACGATATCCGCCATTTAGCCTCAACATTCATTGGACCACATACATCAAGATGTATGATTTCCAATAAATCTGTTGCTCTCTCCATAGTTCCGGAGAACGGTGTTTTAGTCATCTTGCCCATAAGGCACGGTTACAGTGCCAAGTGATTCATAATCAAGTGACTCCAAAAGTCCATCAAGATGGAGTTTCTTCATGCGCTTTACACCGATATGACCTAAACGGCAAGGCCACAAATAAGTTGCACCATCATTATCAACTCTGCATCTTTTGGTTTCAACATTATGAATATGTGTATCATTACTATCAAGATTAAGTAAAACAAACCATTCTTCAATGGTGCATGACCATAAAAGATATTATTCATATAAATAGAACAACCATTATTCTCTCGATTTAAATGAATAACCGTCTCGCATCAAACAAGATCCAGATATAATGTTCATGCTCAACGCTGGTACTAAATAACAATTATTTAGGTCTAATACTAATCCGAAGGTAGATGTAGAGGTAGCGTGCCGATCGCGATCACATCGACTTTGGAACCATTTCCCACGCGATCGTCACCTCGTCCTTAGCCAATCTTCGCTTAATCCGTAGCCCCTGCTTCGAAGTTGCAAATATTAGCAATGTAACCAGTATCAAATACCCAGTGCTCATGCGAGTATTAGTAAGGTACACATCAATAACATGTATATCACATATACCTTTGTTAACCTTGCCATCCTTCTTATCCGCCAAATACTTGGGGCAGTTCCGCTTCCAAAGTGACCAGCCTCGCTTGCAATAGAAGCACTCGGTTTCGTGCTTAGGACCAGACTTGGGTTTCTTCTCTTGATCAAGAACTTGCTTGCTGTTCTTTTGAAGTTTCCTTTTCTTTCCTTTGCCCTTTTCTTGAAACTAGTGGTTTTGTTAACCATCAACACTTGATGCTCCTTTTGATTTCTACCTCCGCTGCTTTCAAAGATCGCGAAGAGCTCGGGCATTGTTTTGGTCATCCCTTGCATATTATAGTTCATCACGAAGCTCTTGTAGCTTGGTGGCGTTGATTGGAGAATTTCATCAATGACGCAATCATCCTAAGATTAACTCCCAGTTGAATCAAGTGATTGTTATATCCGGACATTCCGAGTATATGCTCACCGACGTAACCGTTCTCCTCCATCTTACAGCTATAGAACTTATTGGAGACTTCATATCTCTCAATCCGCATTCGCTTGGAATATTAACTTCAACTCCTGGAACATCTCATATGCTCCATGGTGTTCAAAACGACGTTGAAGTCCCGGTTCTAAGCCGTAAAGCATGGCACACCGAACTATAGAGTAGTCATCACTTTGCTTTGCCGGACGTTCACAACATCCGGGCGCAGCCCTTGCACCAGCCCTGGCACCTAACGGTGCTTCCAGGACGTAATTCTTCCGTGCAGCAATAAGGATAATCCTCAAATTACGGACCCGATCCGTGTAATTGCTGCCATCATCTTTCAACTTTGCTTTCTCAAGGAACGCATTAAAATTCAACGGAACAACAAAGACGAGCCATCTATCTACACATCATAGACAAGCAAGATACTATCAGTACTAAGTTCATGATAAATTTAAGTTCAATTAATCATATTACTTAAGAACTCCCACTTAGAAAAATATCCCTCCAATTCTCTAAGTGATTGCGTGATCCATATCAACTACACCATGACCGATCATCACGTGTGATGGAGTAGCTTCAATGGTGAACATCAATATGTTGATCATATCTACTATATGATTCACGCCGACCTTTTCGGTCTCCGTGTTCCGAGGTCATATCTTATATGCATAGCTCGTCAAGTATAACTTTGAGTATTCTGCGTGTGCAACTGTTTTGCACCCGTTGTATTTGAACGTAGAGCCTATCACACCCGATCATCACGTGGTGTCTCAAAGACGAAGAACTTTCGCAACGGTGCATACTCGTGGAGAACACTTCTTGATAATTTAGTAAGGGATCATCTTATAATGCTACCGTCAATCAAAGCAAGATAAGATGCATAAAGGATTAACATCACATGCAATCAATATAAGTGATATGATATGGCCATCATCATCTTGTGCTTGTGATCTCCATCTCCAAGCACCGTCATGATCACCATCGCCACCGGGCGCGACACCTTGATCTCCATCGTAGCATCGTTGTCGTCTCGCCAAACTTATGCTTCTACGACTATCGCTACCGCTTAGTGATAAAGTAAAGCATTACAGGCGATTGCATTGCATACAATAAAGCGACAACCATATGGCTCCTGCCATTGCCGATAACTCGGTTACAAAACATGATCATCTCATACAATAAAATATAGCATCACGTCTTGACCATATCACATCACAACATGCCCTGCAAAAACAAGTTAGACGTCCTCTACTTTGTTGTTGCAAGTTTTACGTGGCTGCTACGGGCTGAGCAAGAACCGTTCTTACCTACGCATCAAAACCACAACGATACTTTCACAAATAGACTCCGCTTTAACCTTCTCAAGGACCGGGCGTAGCTACACTCGGTTCAACTAAAGTTGGAGAGACAGTCTTCCACAGGCCATCTATGTGCAAAGCACGTCGAGGAACCGGTCTCGCGTAAGAGTACGCAGCGTAAGGTTGGTCTGGATCGTCTTTCCAACAATACCGCTGAACCAAAGTATGACATGCTTTGGTAGGCGGTATGACTTGTATCGTCCTCAACTCACTTGTGTTCTACTCGTGCATATGACATCTACGCATAAAACCTGGCTCGGATGCCACTGTTGGGGAACGTAGAAATTTCAAAATTTTCCTACGATCACGCAAGATCATGGTGATGCATAGCACCGAGAGGAGAGTGTCGCTCACGCACTCGTAGACCCACAGCCGGAAGCGTTGACGCAACGTAGAGGAAGTAGTCGTACTTCTTCACGATCCAACCGATCCAAGTACCGAACGTCACGGCACCTCCGAGTTCTGCACATCGTTCAGCTCGATGACGTCCCTCGAACTCCGATCCAGCCGAGTGTTGAGGGAGAGTTTCACAAGACGACGGCGTGGCAGGACGATGATGATGTTCCACCGGCGCAGGCTTCGCCTAAGCTCCGCCACGGTATTCTCGAGGTGTAATATGGTGGAAGGGGGCACCGCACACGGCTAAGGAAAGATCTCAAGGATCAACTTGTGTGTCATGGGGTGCCCTCTGCCTCAGATATAAAGGAGGGAAGGAGGAGGGCTGGCCGGCCAAGGGAGGTGCGCCAGGGTGTCCTACTCCTACTAGGAGTAGGATTCCCCCAATCCTAGTCCAACTAGGTTTCCCCAAGTGGGAAGGGAGAGAGAGGCGCCTTCTCCTAGTCCTAATAGGACTAGGGAAGGGGAAGGTGCGCCAGCACTTGGGCCCCCTTCTCTCCTTTCCACTAAGGCCCATGTTGGCCCATTAGTATTCGGGGTTCCGGTAACCTCCCGGTACTTGGTAAAATTCCCAATTTCACCCGGAATACTTCCGATGTCCAAACATAGACTTCCAATATATGAATTTTTATGTCTCGACCATTTCGAGACTCCTCGTCACGTCCGTGATCTCATCCGGGACTCCGAACAACCTTCGTTACAGAAACATCATAACAACTCATAGTAACTGTCATCGAAACGTTAAGCGTGCGGACCCTACGGGTTCGAGAACTATGTAGACATGACCGAGACACCTCTCCGGTCAATAACCAATAGCGGGACCTGGATGCCCATATTGGCTCCTACATATTCTACGAAGATCTTTATCGGTCGGACCGCATAACAACATACGTTGTTCCCTTTGTCATCGGTATGTTACTTGCCCGAGATTCGATCGTCGGTATCCAATACCTAGTTCAATCTCGTTACCGCAAGTCTCTTTACTCGTTCCGTAATACATCATCTCACAACTAACTCATTAGTTGCAATGCTTGCAAGGCTTATGTGATGTGCATTACCGAGAGGGCCTGAGATACCTCTCCGACAATCGGAGTGACAAATCCTAATCTCGAAATATGCCAACCCAACATGTACCTTCGGAGACACCTGTAATGTACCTTTATAATCACCCAGATTACGTTGTGACGTTTGGTAGCACCCAAAGTGTTCCTCGTGCAAACGGAGTTGCATAATCTCATAGTCATAGGAACATGTATAAGTCATGAAGAAAAGCACTAGCAACAAACTATACGATCAAAAGCTATGCTAATGGAATGGGTCATGTCAATCAGATCATTCAACCAATGATGTGATCCCGTTAATCAAATAACAACTCCTTGTTCATGGTTTAGGAAACACAACCATCTTTGATTAACGAGCTAGTCAAGTAGAGGCATACTAGTGACACTCTGTAGGTTTATGTATTCACACATGTATTATGTTTCCTGTTAATACAATTCTAGCATGAATAATAAACATTTATCATGATATAAGGAAATAAATAATAACTTTTATTATTGCCTCTAGGGCATATTTCCTTCAATGCTATCCAGTTTAGATAGACATCATATATGTGAAATTATGTCATGCTATCCGTTTTAGTTAAAAAATATACATGTCAACTATTTCATGCCCTCTTTTTTCCACACTATCTATTGCATCTGTCTCTCATACAATGTCTGTACATTCAACTATGTTTCCTGTTTATCATCCATTTGAATTGGAGCGGGTGATGCCAATATCTAGCGGAATAAAAACACGGTCTTCAAATAAAACGGTGCTACCTCTTGGTGGAGATAGCACCCCGGTTGTACATGCACAAGAACCAGCCCTACCACACATAACCCAAACTCCCGCAGATTGTACCCCTACTGCGATGGATAGAGAACCAGCTTCACCCAATCTAACCCCAACCCCAGCCGATAGTAACCCAGTTCCTGTTGACACAAAGACCATCTCCACCACAGGCTCCCGGACAAGAGCAGTTAGTAAGGTAGCTCCAAAGGTGCCCAAAGGGCCAAGATTATCACGGCGAACCCCAACTCCACCAGCTTAGTACGCCTATTCACGTGGAGGAAGCACAACCACCAATCGTAGTTTAGCATCTATCCCATTTGATGTTGTTAAATCAGTAAAGCGTATCTTCCCATCTTGGAAATATTATCTGAAGATGAAGGAAAATGCCGATTGCAGGTGTTTGTCCAGGAGTTATGTGTAAGTAATGTTATTCACGGCAATTACTTTGCTTCGTCCCATACATCGTACCTCCATGATGGTTATAATACAGCAAATTTTCCCATTTTTCTCTATAGAGAAGGACCGATTTGGAAACTCAGGATGAGGTAACCTGTGCTAATACCTCTGCTATCTTCAAGAATGCTTGGTGGCAGTATCTGAATTACCTGAAGAAAACGTACTTCACCGGCAAAGAAACCCATCAAATTCCCTTACGTTCTCCTGAGACACATTTACTGGACGATGACTGGGAACGCCTTGTTATGTACTGGTCCAGAACCAAGAATTTGGTAAGGTCTATGAGCTCATTATCTATTTTTAAGTATTTTATTCTTGCGTCTTACTGTACTCTGTTCATGTAGAACAAGTGCCTAAACCTGAAGAACAACTGTTCTAATTTAAGATTCCATTGCTATCATAGTTCAAAAAAGCGCTAGGCGTTAATTGTGCATTTTGCCACCGCCTTGCACTTTACTGACCAAAGCGCATGCTTATGCGCAGTTAAGCACAGATTATGCGTAGTTATGTGCAATGCGTTTTGCCAACGCCTAGAGCCTAGGCGCGCTTAAGCACTCGCTTAGGTGCGCCTTTTTTAACTATGATTGCTTTGCTCTTGTATTACTGTATTTACTCATACAAACTTATTTTTAAATTGAAGGATCCAATCGAAACTCCAATCGAAACTCAAAAGAAATCCGTTGACGGCGGCGGAGACCAGCGACAGGAGGCGGCTGGCGACGAAGTCGACGATCCGGAGACCTAGTAGGCAGAGCGAGCTATGCGCGGGCAAAGAGTTTCGGAGAAAGTTTTCCAAAATTTTGCCCGTGTGAATATATAGTCCGACATCGGTGTGTGACTGAGTGGAACAACTCGGTGGCACCGAGATGCATAATCATTATCAGCATAAAGAACTCGGTGTGACCGAGAGTTCAAATCGGTTGCAGCAAGATGAAAACATAGATCGACTTAGTGATCTCGGTATGACCGAAATGGATGAATCGGTCAGACCGAAAATCACAAAGAAGTTTTGGAAGTTTTAAGTCTATGATGAATCGGGGACAACGAGTGCTCCTCACACAGAGTGGTTCGAATCTGACTTAATCAAATTTTGTGATGTAGCATGAATAGAGTTTGAGACGAGAAAAGCATAGATGGCTAGAGAAGGTTCTTAGGCATTCTTGTCCATCCACTTGGCCAAATAAGAAGAAACCAATCAATCAAAACAACAAGTGGATGTCCTCGAATGAGTAAAATATGCAACCAACATGCTCACACAATAAAATGGCAAATGAAATATGTGGCAAAGCATGCACAACCGATTCTAGCATCTATCAAACAATTGGCAATGACTAGGTCATCTATATATGAGTATATTGACTTAGGAGTCAAATGAGAACATTTGATCATAGGTCATACTCATCGTTTAAGCTCAAGTGGGGTTACCACTTTTACATAATGCATTGATGGGTTCACATCATTAGAGTTGCTTTGACTCAATTCTTAGAGTTAAGCTCCCCTAGATGTGAGATCCCCCTTAGAGGGATGAACTAACCTTGGGTTTTGTCGATGATGACTTCATGTAGGTGTTGAAGATGTGGATGCTCAATGTTGATGTAGATCTTTTGGAGCAAACCTTTGGAGTGAGTTGCACTTTCAATACCTACATGGGTTAGTCCCACAAGGAACAAACAAGAATATCCATAAACATAGAGTGATGCACTCACAAAATGATGTCCATGAAAACATTAGGTTACCTTGTCCCTTGCCTTACCAACATGAGGGTTTGTGACTCCTTGAACTAGTGTAAGATATGGAAGATGATTGCACTTGTCCTTGCCATAATGATATGAGTGAAGAATGTTGGCGGAGTCACCCTCAAGAACTCTCTAGTTCTTCTTCTTCGGGATCCACATGATCTTGATGGGAATCCTTGGTGTAGTAGTTGTACTTGATGAAGTAGAACTTGACGTAGTCTTGGGAACCCACTTGACCAAGGCCTTGGGTGCTTCTTCAAATGCATCAATTTCCTCTTGAAGCTTGTCCTTGCCTTTGTTCTTGTGGTCTTGTGGTGGAAGATCATCTTGTGCTTGTGTTCCCTTGAAGGAAGTAGGATCATACTTCTCTTGTTGAGGAACAAACTTCGTCTTGGGGTATTGATCTTCTTCCCACTCTACTCCATTGGCATCGAACCTTCGTTCAAAACCAACACCTTGATTCTTCCGATGCCTTCCTTGCTTGCGTACAATTTCCTCAAATTGCTTACTCCCGGCAAGGCTCTTGTATAGACCTTTCTCTATGATTCCCTTTAATAAGCTATTTTCTTGCTCAAGTGTAACTTGGCTAAGAGAATCATTAGTGGAATCAAGAGAACTACTAGAAGCAACATTGGATTTAGCATTATTATTGTTACTACTAGAGGAAGGATCATTCTTGTTCTTGTTACTAGACTTGACTTGAGGCATGTAAGTAGATAAGAGTAAACGCTTGGCAATGTAAGAAGAACTTTTCTTACGAAGATCATCATTGATTGCCTTTAAGAACTCATGCTCTTGCTCAAGATTGAGTTTTCAAAGCGTAACTTCTCATGAGCCCTTAAAAGTTCTCGATGATCTTGAAGATAGTTTCATGAGCTAACTTAAGAGTGTTTAGTTCTTTAGTTAGAAGCTCAATCTTCTCCTTATCATTGTCATTCGTTTCATCTTGATTAGCATGATTAATTTACGTTTCATCATAGTATTCATCACTAGAGTTGTCAACAAGTAAATCATCATCACCTAACAAGTCATCTTCATCGCTATTTAAATCAACATACTCGGGGTGTGTTACCTTAGGACCTTTGGCCATGAAGCATCTTCCAATTCCTTCATTTGGTGAATCGAATATGTCGTAGGAGTTGGTTGACACAAGTGCTAGACCGGCAACACCTTCATCTTCAGTATTCGAGTCGGAGTGATAGCTTCTCTCGGAGTGATTGTCGGAGTTCGGGCGGATACCCATTCACCAACGTGAGCTTGATGTCTTCGTTTTGTGTAGCTCTTTGATGACTTGTCCTTCCTTTCTCAATCCTTGCTTCTCTCTGTGAGGGTCTTCGTTCATAACGATCATCTCTATTCCTTCTCTCTCTTGGTGGTGATTCTTCTCTTCTACTTCTTCTCTTGGGAGAATCTTCTCTTCTTTTGTAGGGTGTCGTACACTCATTGGAATAGTGTCCGGGTCTCCCACAACTGCAGCAATTGCACTCTCGACTAGAAGATCTTTTTTCATTGTAGGACCTTGACTTGGAGCTTCTTTCTTTGCTTCTACTCTTGTAGAATTTGTTGAAGTTCTTTACCATTAAGCTCAATTCTTCATTGAAGGTTTGTTTCTCACTTGATGATGTGGGGGCTTCACATGAGGCTTTGTAAGCACCACTTGACTTGTTGTGAAGTTCCTCCTTATCCTTGAGTGACATCTCATGAGCAACAATTCTTCCAATGACTTCCGTTGGCTTGAGATCTTTGTAATTTGGCATCATTTGGATCAATGTGCACACGGTATCATATTTTCCATCCAATGCTCTTAGGATCTTCTTGATGATGAATTTGTCGGTCATCTCTTCACTTCCTAAGCCGGCAATCTCATTTGTGATAAGAGCAAGCCTAGAGTACATTTCAGCGACACCTTCACCATCCTTCATTTTGAACTTGTCAAGTGACTTTGGAGCACATCCAAAGATGGATTCCTTTAACGGAGTCGGTACCTTCATGCATATGAATCAAAGTATCCCAAATTTCCTTTGCATTCTCAAGACGGCTGATTTTGTTGAATTCTTCGGGGCACAAGCCATTGAAGAGGATATCACAAGCTTGAGCGTTGTATTTTAGCATCTTCAATTCATCCGAGTTAGCTTCACGGTTCGGCTCTCTCCCATCAAAGAATTCACCTTACAAGCCAATACACACAATAGCCCAAACGGCGGGGTTATGTCCGAGAATATGCATTTTCATCTTATGCTTCCAACTAACAAAATTAGTGCCATCAAAGTAAGGACCTCTACGGTGATAATTTCCCTCGCTAGACGCCATACTCTCCTAGGTTGTGAAACCAAGGCTATGCCCACCAAAAGCTATGGAAGTCAAAGCAAATGGAGACCAAAGCTCTGATACCACTTGTAGGACCTTTGAAGTATGTCTAGAGGGGGGTGATTAGACTACTTGACCGATTAAAAACTTAACATTTTCCCAATTTTAGACTTTGGCGGGTTTTAGCTATCTTTGCAACAGCAATCTTCACGCAATTCAACCAAGCATGCAAAGAGTATATAGGCAGCGGAAATTAAAGCATGCAACTTGCAAGAATGTAAAGGGAAGGGTTTGGAGGATTCAAACGCAATTGGAAACACAGATATTTTTGTCGTGGTTCCGGTAGGTGGTGCTATTGTACATCCACGTTGATGGAGACTTCAACCCACGAAGGGTAACGGTTGCGCGATTCCATGGAGGGCTCCACCCACGAAGGGTCCACGAAGAAGCAACCTTGTCTATCCCACCATGGCCGTCGCCCATGAAGGACTTGCCTCACTAGCAGTTGATCTTCACGAAGTAAGCGATCTCCTTGCCCTTACAAACTCCTTGGTTCAACTCCACAATCTTGTCGGAGGCTCCCAAGTGACACCTAGCCAATCTAGGAGACACCACTCTCCAAGAAGTAACAAATGGTGTGTTGATGATGAACTCCTTGCTCTTGTGCTTCAAATGATAGTCTCCCCAACACTCAACTCTCTCTCATAGGATTTGGATCTGGTGGAAAGAGGATTTGAGTGGAAAGCAACTTGGGAAGGCTAGAGATCAAGATTCATATGGTAGGAATGGAATATCTTGGCCTCAACACATGAGTAGGTGGTTCTCTCTCAGACCTGGTAAGTTGGAAGTGTAGGTATGTTCTGATGGCTCTCTCCACGAATGAAGAGGAGGTGGAGGGGTATATATAGCCTCCACACAAAATCTAACGGTTACACATAATTTACCAAACTCGGTGGGACCGAATCAACAAACTCGGTCGGACCGATTCAGTAAACCTAGTGACCGTTAGGGTTTTTGGTGGGACTGACATGCAACTCGGTAGGACCGATATGGTTAGGGTTAGGGCATAACGTAATGTCGGTGAGACCGATTACACAAACTCGGTGAGACCGATTTTGGTAATTAGTTAACCACATAGTTGGTCAGGTAAACTCGGTGGGACCGATTCGCTCTTTTCAGTGAGACCGAAATGTTACGAAAGGGAAACAGAGAGTTTACATTGCAATCTCGGTGGGACCGATCGCTCACTTCAGTTAGACCAAAACGTTACGAAGGGAAACAGAGATTACAATCCCATCTCGGTGAGACCGAGATCCCTATCGGTGAAACCGATTTGCCTAGGGTTTGTGGCAGTGGCTATGACATTTGAACTCGGTGGCGCTGGATAGAAAGAATCGGTGGGGCCGAGTTTGACTTTAGGTTTAGGTCATATGTGGATGTGAGAAAGTAGTTGAGGGTTTTGGAGCATATCACTAAGCACATGAAGCAAGAGGCTCATTAAGCAACACCTCATCCCTCCTTGATAGTATTGGCTTTTCCTATAGACTCAATGTGATCTTGGATCACTAAAATGTAAAATGTAGAGTCTTGAGCTTTTGAGGTTGAGCCAATCCTTTGTCCTTAATATTTTGAGGGATCCACTTTCATCATCCATGCCATGCCATTCATTGAGCTTTCCTGAAATAGTTGTCTTGGAATAGCATTAGCTCAATGAGCTATATGTTATAAATTACCAAAACCACCTAGGGATAGTTGCACTTTCAATCTCCCCCTTCTTGGTAATTGATGACAACATATAGATCAAAGCTTCGACAAATGATAATAAGATTAAAAAACATCGTCGCTTTGAGAAGTATGCGATAAGCAAGAGCTCCCCCTAAATTCGTGCATATATTAAGATTTGCTTTGGACTGCAAATGCACAAGGAGTTAGGCTCATGGGTTACTCTTCCATGTCACATACATCTTGGTGGAGCGCTCAAAATAATAAGGATTGAATACATGCACTCATCACCAAGCAGAGTGAATGATCATATAAGGATAAATAAGATAATATCATCTAACAAACATAAGTGTAGCTTATGATCAAACACATGATCATCAATGTCTCACAGGTAATAGCATAGTATCTCAAGCAATCAAAAGCAAACAAAGTTCAACCACAAAAGCAAGAGAGAACAAAAGCAACACACACACACACACTCTCTCTCGAAGCCTATTGTAACGCCCCGGATACAACTTTCCATATTCGTAACTCCAACTCTTGCCTTTTCCGGAGATGCGATATGTTATTTCCTCCGTGGTTGGGTTTTTGTCTTTTGTTTTGCCTTTTGGTCATGTCATGCATCTCATCTCATTGCATCATTTGCATTGCATCATGTCTTCATGCAACCCTTTTATAACTCAGTTAAATAAGTTGCATAGATCGTTGATCTATTTAAATCAAGGAAATTCACATGGTGATTTCTCTTTATAACATATCCTCCTAATATTTATGGAGCTATTATAAATATTCCATTAGTTTGGAATTTACCACAACACACGTGCATGTTAAATCCCTTGGCCTTTTCTTCTTCATGTTTTGACTCTCTAACCTTGTCTATAATTCTTTCTTCATCTATCGAAGCCCCACCAAAATTCTCAACATTTTTGGACCTTCCCAACCGTCACTTCCTATTCAAACCATTTGAATTTAAATCAAATGAGTTTGAATTTAAACTTCCATTCATGCCCACTTCTATTTTACCTGGATCAAGATCATTTTAGGAGTCCGGGAAAATTAACCCTATGCGCATATTCTTTCCCTAACCCCTCTTTCATTTTCCTTCTCTCTAATGCTTTCCTGTTTTGGAAAATAAGAGAGAGGGAGAAGAGAGCCCAAGCCTCCAGCCAGGCCTCTGGCCACTTCCTTCTCTACCGGGCCGGCCTCTAAGGCCCAGCTACACCCCTCTAACCCTAGCCGCAGGGGACAGCTCTGCTCGATCCCATCTCCTCCTCTCGTTCCCTCTGCCCGCCGCCACACACCCATTACTCGATCCCATCGCCCCTCCTCTCGATCCCCTCTCCCCATCGTCCTCCTCCTCCGCTGCCACACAGAGAGGAGTACAGCCCTGCGCCCGGCCTCTGCAACACCTCCGGGGCGGCCAACTCCGGCGGCCCTCCGTCGCCTGCGCCCGTGCCCCTCCTCTGCCTCGCCAGCCGTCATCCTCAAGCTCGTCCAGCGGCCTCCTTTCTTCTCCTCGCGCCCGCCGCCGTCTTCATCTGCGCCCAGAGGAGCCCGCAGCCTCCCTGCCTTCTGCTCGACCTCGTCCTCGGCCCCGAGATTCTGCTGCCATGGCGTCCCGAGCTCCGCCACACCTCTGCTCCTGCTTCCCCTTCGTGCACCTGCCGACCACCGCTGCACCGAGCCCCGTGACCGCTTCCTGCCGCTGACCACCACCATCACTTCCTCCTGCTGTCCGTCCAACACGAGCACGCACGCGCCTGCTGCTCTTCGCGCCTCCACCTGGGCCCGGTAGCCCCACCTTTGCTCGTGGTTTGCCGCTGCCTAGACCATCTCCGGCCAGGGCTCCTTCGCCTCCTTGCTGCTGCCACTCGAGGCCCTGGTGTTGCTTCGTTTTGGATCGTCAAGACCGACTACACAAAACTGCCAGTACCTCTACGCACCATGCAATGTTACCGTGGACGCATGCACCCCCGGATCGGAACCTCAAGCACCAAGTACACCACCGGCAAGACCCGGACTCCGAACGCCAAGTACAACTACGAACCCGAAGACCTCGGATGCATCAAGTTCCTCTACGACCTGTTTACAACTACCGTACGCCGAGACCGGACCGACAAGTACCCCGACAACGTGTGTACCACTACCGTCGACCCTTGAAGACTCCGTGGACGTCAAGTTCCTCGCCGTGACCCCGAACATCTACGAAACGTGAACCACTACTTCCACTACCGTCGTCGTGTACCACTACTTCCACTACCGTCGCGAGAACGACTACTTCCACTACGACCCGTGAACGATTACTTTCTTCGACATTTTTTAACCGCCTCGAAATGCACGCTTCGAAGGTATAACCGCCGAAACGACCGCCGTGGACCGAATGCGTATGTTGTATGAGATGTACCGTTTGCACCGTGTCCGAATTGTCACTCGTTTCCATGCCACTAACCCGTAGGAACCTGGTAGTCGGGAGCACCTCACCATCTCTAGCATGTTCCGCACATCCGCACGCTTCCTTTTGCACCGGTATCTCCATGAGCTACCGGAACCGATATGTTGCAGTGGCATCATTTTCGGATTAAATCGCCGTGGCACCCTTTTCCTTACGCCATAGCGACAAATGCCTCGTATCATGCTCATGTCAACATTTTCATAAAATTGCTTAAAACTTGCATATGTCATTCGCATCATGATAACAACATTTAAAATGTTTAAAATTGTGTTTGCATTAAAATGCTAAATGCATGTGGGGATTTTCCAAATTGTTGTTTGTTGTTCCGCCTCATTTAAAATTGCCTAGATAGGTAGTTTTATTATGCTTCACCTCTTGGCATGTTAACAACATTTAATCCGGACATGCATCATACTTGATTGTGCATCATGCCATGTTTATGCTTGTGCATTTACCATGTTGTTTGTTTCTTTCTGGGTTGCTTCTCTCATTAGCTTCGGTTTCGTTCCGGAGTTGTGAGGATTCGTTCGACTACGTCCGTTTGTCTTCTTCATGGACTCGTTCTTCTTCCTAGCGGGACTTCAGGCAAGATGGCCGTCACCTTGGATCTCATTACTACCATTGCTATGCTACTTGCTTCGTTCTATCGCTATGCTGCGTTACCTACCACTTGCTTATCAAGCCTCCCAAATTGCCATGAACCTCTAACCTTTGTCATCCCCTAGCAAACCGTTGTTTGGCTATGTTACCGCTTTGCTCAGCCCCTCTTATAGCGTTGGTAGTTGCAGGTGAAGATGAAGATTGCTCCACGTTGGATTATGTTTATGTTGGGATATCACAATATCTCTTATATTATTAATGCATCTATATACTTGGTAAAGGGTGGAAGGCTCGGCCTTATGCACAGTGTTTTGTTCCACTCTTGTCGCCCTAGTTTCCGTCATATCGGTATTATGTTCCCGGATTTTGCGTTCCTAATGCGATTGGGTGATTTATGGGACCCCCTTGACAGTTCGCTTTGAATAAAACTCCTCCAGCAAGGCTGACCCCCTTGACAGTTCGCTTTGAATAAAACTCATCCAGCAAGGCCCAACCTTGGTTTTACCATTTGCCTCACCACCACCTACTTTCCTTTGGGAGTAATTAACCCAAGGGTCATCTTTATTTTAGCCCCCCCGGGCCAATGCTTCTCTAAGTGTTGGCCCGAACCGAGTAGACTGCGGGGCCCTCTCGGGGAAACTCGAGGTCTGGTTTTACTCGTAGGATGTCTCATCCGTTGCTGCCCTGAGAACGAGATATGTGCAGCTCCTATCGGGATTGTCGGCACATCTTTCTTTGGTCTTGTTTTACCATTGTCGAAATGTCTTGTAAACCGGGATTCCGAGATCGATCGGGCCTTCCCGGAGAAGGAATATCCTTCGTTGATCGCGAGAGCTTATAATGGGCTAAGTTGGGACACCCTGCAGGTTTGAACTTTCGAAAGCCGTGCAGCGGTTATGTGGCGAGATGGGAATTTGTTAATATACGGTTGTAGTAAACTTGAAGTAAACTCTTCTAAAATACACCAACCGTGTGCGTAACCGTGAGTGTCTATTTTTGGGGCTGATCGAGAGGAGAACACGGTTTCTGTGTTATGTTTGACGTAAGTAGGAGTTCAGGATTACTTCTTGATCATTGCTAGCTTCACGACCGTTCCGTTTGCTTCTCTTCTCGCTCTCACTTGCGTATGTTAGCCACCATATCATGCTTAGTCGCTGCTGCAACCTCACCACTTTACCCCTTCCTTTCCCATCAAACTTTGCTAGTCTTGATACCCATGGTAATGGGATTGCTGAGTCCTCGTGGCTCACAGATTACAACACAAACAGTTGCAGGTACAGGTTATGCGATTATCATCACGCGAGAGCGATGTTTGCTTGTTTTGGAGTTCTCCTTCTGCTTCTTCTTCGATCAGGGGATAGGTTCCAGGTCGGCAGCCTGGGCTAGCAGGGTGGATATTGTTTGAGTTTACATTTATGTTTCATCCGTAGTCGGATGTTGATCTTATGTATGTTGTATTGTTGTATTCATGTGCCTTTGTATATCTTGGCTGTATCCCCACTATTATGTAATGTTGATGTAATGATATCCACCTTGCAAAAGCGTCTTCAAGATGCGCTTCTATCCTTGGTGGGACCTTCGAGTTCCTTCAGGATAGGGTCGCATCTTGGGCGTGACACCTATGATCTATACATTTTTCTCCCCCTTTGGCAACAAGTTACCAAAAAGTTCCTAGAAAATGCATAGTACTATATTGTCTCTCAGGCTTGGTCTTCAGTTGGTGGTGTAGAGATGGCTCCTTGGACGAAGACTTGATTGATGTGGAAGGAGTCAAGGAGTTGGTGCTTTGGAGCTGGTTATGTTGGAGCTGTAGGCTGGAAGCAGATGAAGTGACTCTGGTGTGCATTCTTGGCTCGACAACTAATCTCTCGAGCTCGAGGCATTACAGCAAATGCATCGATGGTTGTCCTGCCCTTCCTCTCCTGCATGTCATCCTGTAGCTGCTCCACAACCCATCAATCTCGATTACTTTGACATCTAAATCATAGAATTTTTGTTCCATGATTCTTTCCGAGCTCTCCTGGTTTTGAGTTAGGGTGGCCAACCCCTTCTCAATCCGCAGAGTTGATGCTATCAAGTAACCAAGCTGGTCCTGCTTGCTCTTCAAAAAGTACTCAGATGCCTCTGCTAGAGTTGGCATCTTGGCAGCCTTCTCTTTCCTTGCTTTCTCCTTATTTTCTTGAGCTTGTACTGATGATGGTCCATTCTCAGTCATGACAACTTGATTTTCCTCAAAGTCAGGATAGAGAACAAAGTGTTCCTTATCCAACAGATACTTCCCTGTGCCCATCTTTGAGTTAATCAACTCCTGAGTTTGTGGGGCATATCCACAGCTTCTCTTTTGGTCTGCTGCTGTCCTCTTGATAGTTTCAACTATGAGGCTCATGACCTTGAATTTCTGTGGCACATCAAACAAGTGTAGCAAGTTTATAGCATGCCCTCTGGTCATGTTGTGGTCACCTGACTTGGGCAAAAGAGTGTGCCTTAGGATCCAGTTGATCGTTGGCAGCCCTGACAGAAGAAAATGAACTGAGCCAAACTTGAAAGTCTCAAGTGCCTCATCTGGGATCTCCTTGTACATCTGTGACATAGAGTTGTGATCCATCTTCTTCTTGGCATAAACGTCCAAGTCATCTTCACTCTCCTTTGGGGCATTGATCAGACTTGCCCATTCCTCAATGGTTGATTGGTATCTCGTTCCTTCAGACATCCAAACTATCCTGCCATCCGGATAGAAATGTGCTGTGGAGTAGAATTGCATAATGAGCTCATCATTCCAGTTTGTGAGCTTTTGCCCAACAAAGTCTGCAAATCCACATGCACTGAAGCTGTCATACACTCCAGGATAGTGTTCTTAATTTTCCTATTTGTAGGTCCAGTCGACCCACCTCATATCACACACTATGGGCTTCTTGTCCAACAAGATTGTCTCGTAGAAGTCCTGCTGCTCCTTTGTGTGGAACCTGTAATCAGCAGCAGTCCTTCTCCTGGTGGCATATGGATCTGACTCTCTCCATAGCCTCAACCCTGAATCTCTCCTGATCTTCATGTTCTCAGCCACAGGATGAGCATCATTATGGTTTGGAATCTTGGGTTTGAGCTTCCTTAGGACTTGCCCTTTATCATCTTCCGCAGCAGCAACATCAGGCATTGGGGCCTTGTTCTTTTCAGCAGCTGGTATACTCCTGGTATTCCTTTTAGGTGCACTCTTGGGCTTGGAGGCAGCTTTGGGTGCATCTTTGGGCTTTGATGTTGCAGCCCCTGACCTTATAGCATCACCCATCAGCTTCTGTGCCTTGGGTGCTGGTGCAGCAACCTCTTCTTCCTCTTCCTCTTCTTCCATCATGGAAGGGTTTCCTATTACTCTGGCCATGGTCTTCTTGACCCTTTCCTTCCTTTTCTTTCCTTCTGCAGCAGGCTCTTTGGGTTGGGATTCCAAAGATGCTTGAGTGGAGACTCTGGCTTTAGACATTGGTTGTCTTCCTGCAGGTCTTTTGATCTTCATCCCTGGCTTTACTGCAGTTGAGCTATACTCCTTCTTGAGTACTTTGTTCTTTGAAATAGCCTCATCCTCAACTGCCACATAATCCTCATCCTCAGACTCCGAGGTTCTCTTCTTCCTTATCCTAGTGGCAGCTTTGGGCAAATTGCTGGGAGTGCTTCTGCTTCCCTCATCTGAGCTGCTAGAGGGACTAGTGCCCTCACTCATGTGAATCTGCTCTTCTGACTTGTTCTGGCTGTCACTTTGGTCTGACATGTTGCACACCTGATTGCTGACCACAGTGAATAGTTATAGATGAGATAGAGTGGATGAGCATCACAAAATGCAGAGATTTTTGCAAAAGAATGATTCAAAAACTTAGTTTTAGTTTTCCACGTAAAGCATTTCGGATCTACCGATTTTCAAACTCGGTGATACCGGGCAGTTTTGGAACCTAAACTTCGTGAACTTCGGTCGGAACCGAGTCACAGTTCGATGGCACCGAGACTGCTAGGGTTTCACAAAGTTTTAAAATCGGTCACACCGATTAGCAATTCTTGGTCAGACCGAGAGTTACTAGTGGAATGGCGTTAGCCAAATCGGCGGGACCGAGTTTTTCAACTCGGTGGGTCCGAGATGGTTTCGGCGGAAACCTAACCCTAAATTTTGGAATCACATCTATTCTAAGGATTGTTTTGACTGGATAGAGGAGTTTCAATCGTGGCAAGAAGCATAATGAACACAATGTGCTGAGAATCAGACGAGGATAGCAATGTGATCGAGTTCATACCCTAGTTCGGCGATGAACTCGCAACGGCGGCAACGGCGGAGAAGAAATCCGTTGACGGCGGCGGAGACCAGCGACAGGAGGCGACTGGCGACGAAGTCGACAATCCGGAGACCCAGTAGGGAGAGCGAGCTATGCGCGGGCGAAGAGTTTTGGAGAAAGTTTTCCAAAATTTTGCCCGTGTGAATATATAGCCCGACACTGTCGGTGTGACCGAGTGGAACAACTAGGTGGCACCGAGATGCATAACTGTTAACAGTTACAGCAACTCGGTGTGACCGAAAATTTCAAATCGGTTGCAGCGAGATGAAAACATAGATCGACTTAGTGATCTCGGTATGACCGAAATGGATGAATCGGTCAGACCGAAAATCACAAAGAAGTTTTGGAAGTTTTAAGTCTATGACGAATCGGGGACTCGAAAGTGCTCCTCACACAGAGTGGTTCGAAACTGACTTGATCAAATTTTGTGATGTAGCATGAATAGAGTTTGAGACGAGAAAAACATAGATAGCTAGAGAAGGTTTTTAGGCATTCTTGTCCATCCACTTGGCCAAACAAGAAGAAACCAATCAATCAAAACAACCAGTGGATGTCCTCGAATGAGTAAAATATGCAACCAACATGCTCACACAATAAAATGGCAAATGAAATACGTGGCAAAGCATGCACAACCAATTCTAGCATCTATCAAACAATTGGCGATGACTAGGTCATCTATATATGAGTATATTAACTTAGGAGTCAAATGAGAACATTTGATCATAGGTCATACTCATCGTTTAAGCTCAAGTGGGGTTACCACTTTTACATAATGCATTGATGTGTTAACATCATTAGAGTTGCTTTGACTCAATTCTTAGAGTTAAACTCCCCCTAGATGTGAGATCCCGCCTTAGAGGGATGAACTAACCTTGGGTTTTGTCGATGATGACTTCATGTAGGTGTTGAAGATGTGGATGCTCAATGTTGATGTAGATCTTTTGGAGCAAACCTTTGGAGTGAGTTGCACTTTCAATACCTACATGGGTTAGTCCCACAAGGAACAAACAAGAATATCCATAGACATAGAATGATGCACTCACAAAATGATGTCCATGAAAACATTAGGTTACCTTGTCCCTTGCCTTACCAACATGAGGGTTTGTGACTCCTTGAACTAGTGTAAGATATGGAAGATGATTGCACTTGTCCTTGCCATAATGATATGAGTGAAGAATGTTGGCGGAGTCACCCTCAAGAACTCTCTAGTTCTTCTTCGGGATCCACATGATCTTGATGGGAATCCTTGGTGTAGTAGTTGTACTTGATGAAGTAGAACTTGACGTAGTCTTGGGAACCCACTTGACCAAGGCCTTGGGTGCTTCTTCAAATGCATCAATTTCCTCTTGAAGCTTGTCCTTGCCTTTTGTCGTGGAATTAACACGTCAGATGTCCTTAGTGTCAGGACTTAGTCGCGAGGCCAACGCATCTATGTGGTAGCTTGAGAGGGGTTGAGCGGAATCGAGAGACGCAACACAAGACAGAGATTTAGACAACTTGGTCCCGGAAACATCATCCGTAAAAACCCTACATGCTTTGTTTGAGGCTAGGTCTCATTATCATCACGAGGGAGTCGCCAGTAAACCGGCTCTC
The DNA here is from genome assembly GCA_021605145.1 of Aegilops bicornis. NCBI lineage: Eukaryota > Viridiplantae > Streptophyta > Magnoliopsida > Poales > Poaceae > Aegilops > Aegilops bicornis. The sequence continues at coordinate 638,969,635 of CM038670.1, read as the reverse complement.
CTCTTTGTGTCTAGCCCTAAGATTGTTTCTTCTTGCTTGTAACTTGTCCCTCTTTGGGGAGCCCTACCTCTCCTTATATATGTCAAGAGGCGGGTTACATGTAGAGTCCAACTCGGACTTTAACTTAAACTATTCTAACTTATCGCCATGGGCTTCTTAACATCTTGGGCTTCATAACGCCTTGGGCTTCATAATCCTCGACAACCCGATTATCACTGTCATTTCGCTTAACATTGTCTGCGCGGTTTAACATTGTCTGCCGGTTTAACATTGTCTGCCCGGTTTAACATTGTTCGCCGGTTTACCACCAACGGTTTACCGTCTGTTCGAGCCATCTGTTTTGATCGTCCGCCGGTTTAACATCCGCCGGTTTATCATGTCCCGCCGATTTACGACTCCGCCGGGTCATTCCATGGTATATCCCGACATTAGCCCCCGCTTAATTTGGATTTATCCATGTTAAACTGATCCTGATCATCCTTAAGTCCTTGTCACTTCCTTCTTCTAGAAAATCCGGTTTAATAGGCCAGCTTCATAATCAATTTGTCGACATTGTTTGTCACAGAGAAATATTGTGAAGAATAACTTTCTTGACTCAGCTCCCAATGCTTAACAAAAATATTGGTCTTTGAAATACTCATCTGATCTTCAGCCGGTTGTAGAACTTTGCCGGTTTACAAATATTGATGGCACCGGATCATAACTATTTGTTAACATCAGCTTTTGAAAATATACCTCTTATATGCCTATCACTTGTAGCCCTCAACTCTTAAGAAGGTAACGAGTAACAGCTTAAGATTTGCTTCAATATGAATGTCACAAGCTTGAAGAAATCCAGTTGTTCATCTCAATCACTAGTCGAATTGAGTATTCCACATATGTAGCCCCCAAGTGTCGGGTTGTCATGCTTGCAAACAACACAGGACTTGTAATTTCTGATGCTCATAAAAACTTCAACCAAAGGTAGCCCCCAAGGGCCGGGTCATTATGCACATAATGAACAGGACTTTATATATACTTCATTGAGAATAACATCATGTTATGTAACTCCCATCATGGGGCTTGAACCCACGTTCACAAGGCTGAGAGCTTTGTGCTTTACCAACCGAAAGCAAAGGACCCTTCAATATAATGGATAAAAAGCTTTGTACCTTGAATAGTTGACAGGAGCAATTGGTAGCCCCAAGGGCCGGCTCATTATAATATGATGAGTCGGGTCTTCAATAAGGTGAGCAAACAATGACTTTGCATTAGCCCCCAAGTGTCATGGTGCATGCTTGCAGCAACATGAGACTTGCATATTTGATGTAATCTCAACTTGAATAATGTAGCCCCCAAGTGTCGGGTTGTAAGCTTGCGGCAACTCGGGACTATTCCTTCAATTGTAGAATAAATCATATCCATTGATAATCGATAGCCATTGCGCTAAAGCGACTTTGAAAACCTCAATCATAATATTGGTTATTGATAACCATAATATAAATCCAGCCATGTTGGCTATTTGAATAATATACTGAATTATTTATAAGCGCATGATTCCAATGGCGCAATTCAAATATGTACTGGCGACTTATAGTCCAAAGCCAGGCCGGGTTAACAAACACCGGATAATTTATCATCATATACTGGTGACTTATCGTCTTAAAGCCAGGCCGGTTTAATAAACACCGGATAATTTATCATAATGCTTTATTCAACCTGTCTCTATGACATTGAATCACATCATTGGTTTACCAACTTTTTGTAGTAAGGGTGATAACCCCAATCTTGAGTAATGATAACTCCTTTCATACTGTGTCGGTTTATGTTAAAACCGTACCGGGTTGTGATAAACACCGGTTAACCACATAAAATACTGGCGACTCGTAGTCAAACCAGACCGGGCGGATAGTCTCCGGATTATGATTTGATCAATGTACTGACAACTTGTAATTGAAAGTCAAGCCGGGTTAATGAACACCGGTTTACTCCATAATAAGATGATAACGTAAAATCAAACCGGGCAGATAGTCTCCGGATTAGGATTTGTCCGTGTTCCGCCAATTTGTAATTGATGATTTGAAACGGATTAACAATGTCGGTTTAAAATGCAACAAAAATCAAATAACAGTTATGAAAAAATATGGAAGCAAAGGCAATGATAAGACCGTTTGCAAAAAGAGGTTTTACCGAGCCGATCAGATGGTGTTACCATGGTCGGACACGACCAAGCTCCCAATAAGGTGTAGCTATGGTTCAAGTCAGCCAGATCCCCAACTGAAACCGTGGCATTATGCCGATCAAGTGGCGTGGCAATGGTTCGGGTTCGACCAAGCCCCAAGTGACTCTATGGCCTTAGGGCCGATCAAGAGGCGTGATCGGGTTCAGACTTGACCATGTCCCCAAGTGATCTGGTGGCTTTCGCCTATCAAAAGGAGTTGCAGTGGTTCGGACACGACCAAGCCCCCCAGGGATGTTGTGGCACTAGGCCGATCAAGAGGCGTGGCTATGGTTCGGATACGACCAAGCCCCCAAGTGATCAATAATATGATAAGCCAATAAGGCAGGATACCCATGTTTGAACCGCGCATCATGGCAGCAGGTCCTCTTTGGCACCCTTTAACTTTTTACAAGAGATAAATCCTTCTTGAACCGGGATTTTGAACCGGATTTGAGAGCTTCAAAGCTTTGTGGGAGATATCGTCCCCTTGAGCCGGATTTTAAACCGGAATCCCTCTTTTTAAGCCGGAAATTTTCTGACGGCCTTTAAATTTGCACCAATATGGCGGTTTAGGGTCCTGCATGAGAGAACTTTGCAACTCGGAGTAATTGCTCTTTTAAAGAAGGAAATATGTAATATAAAATATATTGGATGGATTTCACCTGATATATCGTGCCAGGGGTTATCCATCGTGGAGTTGATGATCACCATGCTGAAGCGGAAATCAATCATGGCCAAGTCAGCCGTGGCCTTAGATAGATGAATAGGCCGCGATGTTACGAATCGGTGAGACGGATCTTTGGTCGCAAGATGGTGCTGCCAGTGCTCCGTACTCGTGATATGATGTCACATTTATAGTGAATCCTTGCCCTGCATGTTTAAAATATACATGCCGTAGTACCGTTTCTTGAAAGAATAAGTATGTTTACAAAAATAAACCGAAAGGATACCACCTGGTCTTCTTGTCAGACAAAAGATAGTAGATGCTCGGTTGATCTGATGGTGTGCATTCCCTTCGGCCCTTATTATTCTAGGACCTGATCCTTTTTGTTTTCTTTCCTCTCATGAGGAGACAATACTCATAGTACTCAAATTGTTTCCTGCATGTCAACCTTTTCTTCTAGCCGGCTTGTCTGTACTGTAAATTTTTGCATTGACGCTTGTGGTGTAACACTAGTTTCCCTAGTAATTGTTTGACTGATTGAATCTTCACGTGGAGTTGTAAGAGCAGCGTGGCCTGAGCCCTAGTCCATCTAGGAGCATTAAGTAGTAGTACTACTAGCTCACGACTGCCTATGGGTCCAGAACCCCTTCCTTAAGATTTTTTTTTGCCCCTGTCGATCGCTGGCTCCGGATCACACACACGTCGGTGGGGCCCAATCGCTGACCATCTTATCTCCTTAGCTCCAGCAAGAGCCACTCCTTCCAGTGCTATTTCCATGGCAGACTTGTCTTTGTATCTAGTCCATCGATTCCTCACGCCCCGCAGCTCTCACCTCCTACTGCTGTCTCACAGGTTCGGTATACGCGGCGGGCAGGTGACGCGGAGACGGCAGCGGGGCGACGCGGGATGAGGCCGGTTGCAGCCGGGTGGGCATGGATGCAGGCGACGGGAAGCGGTTCGCGGAAGATAGGACGGCGCCGAACCGGCTATAGCAGGGACGCGGCCGGGGCCAGCTAAAGCAGCGAGCGGCGTGTCAGGCGTATGCTGTGGCCAGCTAAAGCAGCGAGCCCGCAGCGTGCCAGGGCGGCTAGGGCCGCAGGCGGAGCAGGCGGTCATGGGCAGAGCCGGCCGGAAGGCAGCCGTGCACGAGTGGAGCCGGAGAAGGGGACCAAGAGGTGCGGTACGAGCGCAGCAGCGAGGAGCACCGCTGCCAAGGCTACAAGGCCGGAAGGCCACGGCGGTACATGCGAGGTTGGGCATCGGGGCCGAGCCAGTGTATGGCCATTGTCGGGACCTTTGTTATCACCGCAGCCGTAGACTGAACCGGCACAGAGCGGAGGGGCTTGGCGGGTCAGGCGTGCGGGCACTTGAAGCGCTCTGATGCGGAGAATGTGAGTCCCAGCATAGCTCGGCCCCGCGGTGAATTGATGAGAGGCGGGATGAAAGAAAACGACCGCGGCAACACCGGCGAGTCGGCGAAGCAACTTGCTCCGGTTCATCGCGTCCATAGATGAGAGGCTACGACTTGCCAACAACTCTTCGCTCCTCGGCGTAGCAGGGAAAGCCCGCCTCGAGTGTAGCAGGTCGTGTTTTGGAGCTGCGAAGACGGAGGCAACCAAGGCAAGGCCGGCATTGACAAGGCGGAGGCGGAGGTGCCGTGGAGACCGGCATTTCACCGCGCCAAGCTAACCCGGCGTTGCAGCCTCCAAGTAGTTTCGACGAATCCTTTGTAATTGAGGAGGCATCCAGCCACGCGAGACGGCGGTTTGAAGGTGCCCGGCGACAGATTAACACAGAAGGTGAAGCCAGGGCAAGGCGGTTTGCAGCAAAGGTAGGCCAAGGCCGCTATGGCTCATTACAATGTAGGGTCAAACCGGCAGGCGCTCGAAGCGAGCAGTGGAGGTAATCCGGAGGCGCTCGGTTTACGACTCCGGCCGGGTCATTCCACAGGGTATATCCCCGACACCTTTGTTCTTGTGGTCTTGTGGTGGAAGATAATCTTGTGCTTGTGTTCCCTTGAAGGAAGTAGGATCATACTTCTCTTGTTGAGGAACAAACTTCGTCTTGGGGTATTGATCTTCTTCCCACTCTACTCCATTGGCATCGAACCTTCATTCAAAACCAACACCTTGATTCTTCCGGTGCCTTCCTTGCTTATGCATAATTTCCTCAAATTGCTTACTCCCGCAAGGCTCTTGTATACACCTTTCTCTATGATTCCCTTCAATAAGCTATTTTCTTGCTCAAGTGTAACTTGGCTAAGAGAATCATTAGTGGAATCAAGAGAACTACTAGAAGCAACAATATTGGATTTAACATTATTATTGTTACTACTAGAGGAAGGATCTTTCTTGTTCTTGTTACTAGACTTGACTTGAGGCATGTAAGTAGATAAGAGTAAACGCTTGGCAATGTAAGAAGAACTTTTCTTACGAAGATCATCATTGATTGCCTTTAAGAACTCATGCTCTTGCTCAAGATTGAATTTTTCAAAGCGTAACTTCTCATGAGCCCTTAAAAGTTCTCGATGATCTTCGAAGATAGTTTCATGAGCTAACTTAAGAGTGTTTAGTTCTTTAGTTAGAAGCTCAATCTTGTCCTTATCATTGTCATTTGTTTCATCTTGATTAGCATGATTAATTGACGTTTCATCATAGTATTCATCACTAGAGTTGTCAACAAGTAAATCATCATCACCTAACAAGTCATCTTCATCACTATTAAAATCAACATACTCGGGGGTGTTACCTTAGGACCTTTGGCCATGAAGCATCTTCCAATTCCTTCATTTGATGAATCGAATATGTCGTAGGAGTTGGTTGACACAAGTGCTAGACCGGCAACACCTTCATCTTGAGTGTATTCGGAGTCGGAGTGATAGCTTCTCTCGGAGTGATTGTCGGAGTCGGAGCCGGATACCCATTCACCAACGTGAGCTTGATGTCTTCGTTTTGTGTAGCTCTTTGATGACTTGTCCTTCCTTTCCGAATCCTTGCTTCTTCGTGAGGGTCTTCGTTCATAACGATCATCTCTACTCCTTCTCTCTCTTGGTGGTGATTCTTCTCTTCTACTTCTTCTCTTGGGAGAATCTTCTCTTCTTTTGTAGGGTGCCGTACACTCATTGGAATAGTGTCTGGGTCTCCCACAATTGTAGCAATTGCGCTCTCGACTAGAAGATCTTTTATCATTGTAGGACCTTGACTTGGAGCTTCTTTCTTTGCTTCTACTCTTGTAGAATTTGTTGAAGTTCTTTACCATTAAGCTCAATTCTTCATTGAAGGTTTGTTTCTCACTTGATGATGTGGGGGCTTCACATGAGGCTTTGTAAGCACCACTTGACTTGTTGTGAAGTTCCTCCTTATCCTTGAGTGACATCTCATGAGCAACAATTCTTCCAATGACTTCCGTTGGCTTGAGATCTTTGTAATTTGGCATCATTTGGATCAATGTGCACACGGTATCATATTTTCCATCCAATGCTCTTAGGATCTTCTTGATGATGAATTTGTCGGTCATCTCTTCACTTCCTAAGCCGGCAATCTCATTTGTGATAAGAGCAAGCCTAGAGTACATTTCAGCGACACCTTCACCATCCTTCATTTTGAACTTGTCAAGCTGACTTTGGAGCACATCCAGCATGGATTCCTTAACGGAGTCGGTACCTTCATGCATATGAATCAAAGTATCCCAAATTTCCTTTGCATTCTCAAGACGGCTGATTTTGTTGAATTCTTCGGGGCACAAGCCATTGAAGAGGATATCACAAGCTTGAGCGTTGTATTGCAGCGTCTTCAATTCATCCGCGTTAGCTTCACGGTTCGGCTCTCTCCCATCAAAGAATTCACCTTGCAAGCCAATACACACAATAGCCCAAATGGCGGGGTTATGTTCGAGAATATGCATTTTCATCTTATGCTTCCAACTAGCAAAATTAGTGCCATCAAAGTAAGGACCTCTACGGTGATAATTTCCCTCGCTAGACGCCATACTCTCCTAGGTTGTGAAACCAAGGCTATGACCACCAAAAGCTATGGAAGTCAAAGCAAATGGATACCAAAGCTCTGATACCGCTTGTAGGACCTTTGAAGTATGTTTAGAGGGGGGGTGTCGTGGAATTAACCCGTTAGATGTCCTCATGAAAGGACTTAGTCGTGGAGCCATCACAATGGGTTAGCTTGAAGGGGTTAAACCGGACAAGGGACACGGGAGTTTATACTAGTTCGGCCCCTTCGATGAAGGTAAAAGCCTACATCTAGTTGTGATGGGATTGATTGGGTTTCGATGACCAGGGAGCGAAATACGCTTGCCTGAGTCTCGAGTTGTTGTTTGTTGTCCCTGAACCACCATCGGGTCGTCCCCTTATATACATGGGTTGACGCCCGGCCGGTCTACAGAGTCCCGAGGCCGACTCATACAAGTGTTCGGCTCGGTCTCTCCTTTCCTTATCTTACAACACAAGTTACAGGACTATGGCGGTTTACCACTACGGGCCCTAATCCGCCTTTGGGCTCCGGGCCTCTAAGCTTCATAGTAAAACACCATCTTCTGAGTCTTGTGGGCTTCAATATAGTTGAGGGTGAACCGGCCCCTCCTAGGCGGTTTACACTCAGTAGTTATATCCCCAACATTAGGCCCCAGATTGATTTGAACCTGTTCATGTCAATCTTCAACACTTAGGAAAATCCTCAGAAATATCTTCCTTCACTTCTCATAAACCGCCATGATATCTTCCTTCTATAAATCTTGTTAAACCGCCGTGACGTCATCCTCTCGACACAAAGAACGGATCATCATGACGTCATCTCTGTAAAAACGAATAAAAAGATTCCCTTCATTTAATGTCATCCCGGAAATCGAGGCGATAGCCACGCCACTTGCCGCTTTTGACTCCTCGATTCTCGCTTGTCACTTATGCTCGCCTTATTATAAATAAGCTCGACGGGCCTTTTCATTTTCTCCCGTTTCTTCTCATCTTCCTCCTCGCGACCGAAGGACCTCCAGCGTCGCCCGCCCGCGTCGCTCTTCGGATCTGCACCGACCAAAAGGCTGCATCAACCTGTTTGCTCCAGAGACCTTGTCGCGCTCCTCCGTCGCCGAGTGGCCCTGGTAAGTTCATGTCTCGTAACCCTAGATCTTCATTATAGTTTTTCGAGTTCATCCATGTCCGCCGCTGTTCATCAGTTCTTCCGTGTTCCTCCTTCTAGTTCTTTGTACTAAGGGTATATACATGTGCTTGATAGGTTTGAACTGCAGCTAGATCTATTCCATTAGTTCACCGTCTTTGTAGCATCTTCGCTTCAAATAAACTCCGCCTGGTTCGTCTCTGTTCCTCTTTAGCGCCATTGTAGGGCTCAAAAACTTTTTCTTCAGTTATCCATGGTAGATCTGAGATTACACTGTCATATTGTGAAACTTGTTTTTGCAACACTTAGTGAAAATTATGAATCTTGGCCCTTCTACCTCTCGGCGGTTTAACTTTTGATAGCCAATCCGCCATATATCATTAGCCCTCTCTTAAACCGCCAATTGAACCTTACATAGTATTTTTCTCCGGTTTAACACTGAATTGTACACTTTAAACCGTAAATTCTTAAACCGGCACTTGTTTTTCCTTTCAGTTCCCCCTTCCGGAATGACGAAACAATTCTATGCTTGCAATTGGGTTCCGTCCCGGATCACAGAAACACAAATCAATGGTTATGTCACCACTGGTGTTTTAGCCTAAAAAAGTGCGTTCTCCACTGGCGTGTTCCGGAATCGGAATGTCCACCTGAACCTCAAGAAGGAGAGGTGATTGTTTTTATGCAACACTTAGACCGGGGATTCAGTCCGCCCGGATCAAAAAATTTCCCGGATGTCCTCGCTAGCTTCCATCTCCATCAACAATATATTGGCCCGAATTATGTTTCCAATATATGCAACTTCCAAGTATTCTGCGAAGTCTATATTCAAGAGGAGCCAACCGTGGAGCTATTTCGGGACTTCTTTTATTTCAACCGCCGTACGGAATTCTCAGATGGTCCCAACACAGAGCTTGGTGGCGTTTCAATTCAGAAAAGAAAAGAAGCTGACTTCCCTCATGCAAAACATCACAGCCATCCCAAAGATTGGAATCAAACCTGGTTTTATCCGCCGAACACTGCCTCGATGGAGAAAATCCTTTGCGGGTTATCGCCCTCACCGGGTTAGCAACGCCACCCATTACCTTTACGCTTGACCGGCCTTGAGCGGAAGAATTTTGCACCTCAACTCACCAAGCTCCGGGCTCCGATGGCCAACGGTTTAACTGGCATTGATCTTGTCCGCTGCTGGGTTTCTTGGGCCATTTTACCTTTAAGCCGCCACCCCGGATTGATGCATGAATATACTGGTGATGTCAAAGACCCTCAACGATATCATGACATAGTAATAATCAATCTTGAAGTTACTGAATCGGTGAAGAAGATGCTTGATGAACCGATCTCTGCATGTAGCCAAACCGGGTTGGCTCCGTTTTACGTCTCCAATAAACCGCCAGCGGTAAAGTTCATCTCAATACTTTACTGATTTGCTTCCGTATTGACTGTGTACTAACCTTTCCTTGTCTTAATTTCAGGCTAACAACTCCTTTTGGAAACGGACTAAACCGCCCGGCTCCTCGTAAAGACCAAGGCCACCAAGAAAGCTGGCAAGAAGAAAACCGCCGAGTCTTCTGATCCGCCAGAAGAGCAAGAATCCGACGCTGAGGTAGAACTTGACTCACTTGGTTCCTTTTTCATCCATCTTATTGACAATTACTATTCCTAGGATGATGCTGAGGCCAGCCATGCAGAACATGTTGAGATAATTCTTCTTTCTTCCGATTCAGATCTTGTACCGGTTCAAAGAATTTGCCGCCTGATGCGGAAAGTAAAACAATCTCACCCCCTTGCTCATTTGGATCCAAAATTTTCTTTGGAGACACAGCAAGTTGAAGAACGTCGCACAACCCGGCATAGCGGTCAACAAATAACATCGTCCGGTTTAGCTGATACGCCAACCCGGAAACATCGTCCAGAGGTGATTTGTTCTCCTGAAAAGTGTTATCCATTGATAGGTTTCTTCCGATGCCCTCTCAATCCGTCTGGCCCGAATTACCAGGCTTCTTCCAACTCGTCTGGCGGTTCATCAACCACTCAGCTGCCTCCTCTCAAACTCGTCGCTGGGTAAGTATATTACTCCTTAATTTGTTTCTTTTATTTGTCGGTTTACCATGTTCTAACCTTTGATGTTGTAGTGCCAAGGCTCGATTAAGTAAGAAAGCCAAGACCAGCGACCCTATTGTTGATGTTGATCCAGAGAAGACTCCAGAGCATCATGGCAAAGACCCTGAAGCTGCTATAAACAGCTCTGCTAGGAAAGAACAAGATGCTGATGCTAACCCGCTAGAAGTTGAACCGAATGTAGAAGCTGATACTTCACATCCTCCTGCTCCACCAAGTCCAACAGTGGAACAGCGGGGCTCAACTGCTGATCCGCCAAGCCCTGCTACCAAAGCGCCAAGCCCTGTGAAGAATGTCAATTCATCCAGTCCGGCCAAATATGATGACGTTGTTGTTACTAGTACTGCGTATACCGCCCTGGTAATCCGGTTATTCTATCAAAGCACACTGCCAAGGATGAGTTTGCTGCTATGAGCAAGGGGAAGGAGAAAACTGATTGGTCATCTTATGTCGACCTTTCTGCTCAAGAGCTTCACTCCGGCCTCTTGAACCGGCTTTACACAAGCCGTGATTATGAAGCCGGTTTAGTAAACCCGATGAAGGAGCGCTATGAGGTAAACAGTGTTGCTCTTTGCCCTGTACCTTCATTGCATTGTAGCCCCCAAGGGCCGGTTTGTCTTTAGAAAGTCAAACCGGGACTTTGTATATTCCATACTGTACTTTATGAGATTTCCTTGTGTATTTCTGATCAAACACACATTAGCCCCCAAGTGCCATGATTAAAACTTGTATTAATCCTTGGGACTTCAATAATCAGCATAAAAATGATCCGCATTAGCCCCCAAGTGCCAAGTGTATAACTGGTTAGATGCTTGGGACTTTGACAAATATATTAACATGCTCTCTTACTGCTGTAGTGTGAGATAAACCAACAAGTTTCACAGATTGCTGACCTTCAAGAAAATCTGAAATCCCAACAAGCAGAGACCACCAAGGCCAAGGATGAATTGAAAACCGCCTTAACCACCATGGAGAAGCTCAAGGAATGGTACAAGTCTGAACAGGCCAACTGGGATACTGAAAAAGATGGATTGCTGAAGCGGGCGGAAAATGCTGAATCAGCTCTTAAACCGGTGACGGAAGAGCTTACTGGATTAAAGCGCCAAGTCCATGCCATGACCTCTGCAATATTTGGCAAGCACTGTTTACCAAGGCTTTATGAATATTCCACATTGAAATTTTCTCCGGTTTAACATGAACTTCTTGAACCGCTATAGGCAGGCGCATTGCTCATCTGGGTTCTGATGTACGGAAGAAACTCAAGGCCGCATATACACTGATTGAACAGTTATATACCGGCATACAATGGGTTATCTGCGCCACTTCGTATGACAATGCGGCTCCAACACTGATCAAGGACACGCTGGACCGGCTATCCATGACGCCAGCGTAGATAGAAGAGTTGAAGTGATCCGCTGCCCGGGCTGGCGCTTTACTAGCACTGACTCGAGCCAAGGCATGGATAGCTGATCTTGATCCTGCTGATATAGCCAAGGGCTTCCCGAAGGCATGTGAAAACGGCGAAGTATTTGACAACGACGCCCTCAAACAGGTAACAAGGGAGATGCGTCCTCTGGCGAGTCAGTTGGCAGAAGAGGCTAACCTGATGGTTCATCGATCTTTCTATGATGCAAACAACAAACGGGTTGAAGCTGCTATTCCTGAAGTGCAGAACTTGGTTCCACCAATCCGTAAGCACACTTACGCCCCTGACGTTGATCCGGCTGAGCTTATAAATGAAGAGGCTGTCTTTCAGGCTTTAACCCGGATTGACTGGACCACCAATGACTTCCAGCCATTGGATGGGGAAGAGGAGGCTGAACCGACGCCAGATGACCCATCTACTTCACATCAACCCGGCGATGAAGCTTAATCCGTCAAGTCGGTTGATACATCAGAAACTGTCCGTTGTGAAACAATTCCATATTTTGGGCCTCTTAATGCCTTGTAATAGGATAACAAAAACTATTTTGATCTGCTACCATCGTGCAGAAGGAGATACTTTATGTGATCCGCCATGTCAATGCCAAGTTTGGTTCAGATATGCTGCCATCATAATATGCAACTCCTGTGTGTGCATAAAGAAAACAGGGTCCTGGAGGTTTACCGCCGGACGGGTCACAATGCCCAAGAAAAGGGCTGATTGATAATCAAACCGTAAAAATATGAAATTATTCATACCTGTGATGCAATATCCCTGTTTAGTTGGCTGGTTAATTTTGATTGTAGTAAGGGTGAAAACCCAAATCTGAAGTTCTTTGTACAACCCCATCATGTACTGATGTTGTATAGTAAGTCATACCGGGTGATGATACACACCAGATGATCAAAGCTGATGACTGGTAGTCAACGCTAGGCCGGGTTAACAAACTCCGGTTTTAAGAATAAGGTCTGTCAACGTGTAGTTGCAAACCAAGCCTGTTTAAAGAATACCGGGCTAATAAAATAACTGACAAGGCCAAGAAAATTGGTTTAACATAAAATTCAGCAACACACAAACAAAACCGTGTAGTCAAGGCTTTTTTAGGGCTACCAGGCCCAAATTCGAGGCTTTTTGTGGGCTGCCAGGCCGCTGAGTTGAACGATTTAACAAAGCCTTTTAAGATGGACCTCCAACTAACCAATCACCGTTTTAACTTTGACAAGTTCAGGGTCTCAATGAGAGTAATCACAAGCGTTTGGAGGGTCGTGCCAGGAGGACCTGGATAGGAGTGTCTTACTTGATGAAGGCAGGTTAACCTGGGGTTTTGGGTAAATATACCAGGCTTCCAAGCCGTGGGTCGATACCCAGCTACAAGGGTCCATTCAAACTCCTTGGTATTTGACACGAGAAGCCCCCAAGTAACATGATGAGCTGTGCTCATTGGGTGCCTATGTTTGAGTTGTGCATAGCATCCAGACTCTCTTTGGCCCCTTGGGTGTGAAGCTGCCAAGCTTTGTGGCTTGATAGCCGGTTTAACAGGTAGTACTCCGCTTTGTCAGCTGAAGCCCCCATGTAACTCAAAGGATATTTGAGAAAAAATAGCAGAAGCCCTGCTTAAAGCAAGGATGCTAATTTATTTACTGATCATACATTATCGAAATATATACATAAGAGGAGCCTATGGCTCAAGTGTAATAAGGCCGGAGGAGAGCTATGTTCCATGGCCGCCGGGTCTCCTCCTCAGAGTTGCGTGAGTTGTCTCGAACGTCAATGAGGTAGTATGATTCGTTGTGCAGATTCTTGCTGACCACAAAAGGTCCTTCCCAAGGCGGGGATAACTTGTGCATGTCGGTCTGATCCTGGATGAGCCGGAGCACCAAGTCACCTTCTTGAAAGGTTCTTGTCCTAACCCGGCGGCTGTGATAACGCCGTAGATCTTGTTGATAAACCGCCGATCGAGCCAGAGCCATATCCCGTTTTTCATCTAACAGGTCCAGTGCCTCTTGGCGAGCTTGCTCGTTGTCCGCTTCAACATAATTAGCAACCCGAGGCGAGTCATGACGTATATCACTTGGGAGAACCGCCTCTGCCCCATATACCATAAAGAAAGGTGTGTAACCCGTTGATCGATTGGGGGTGGTGTTGGTACTCCACAACACAGAAGGTAATTCTTCCACCCAACAACCCGGCGTCCGCTGCAAGGGAATCATGAGCCGGAGTTTAAGACCCTTTAGAATTTCTTGATTAGCTCGCTCCGCTTGACCGTTGAATTGAGGGTGTGCCACAGATGCTAGGTCAAGCCGGATGTGCTCTCTCTGACAGAAATCCTCCATCTCACCTTTGGAAAGGTTGGTACCATTATCCGTGATGATACTGTGTGGAAAGCCAAAACGGAATATAATCTTTTTGAGGAATTGAACCGCCGTAGCTGCATCACACTTGCTAATAGGCTCCGCTTCAACCCACTTGGTGAATTTATCAACTGCCACCAACAGGTGGGTCTTCTTGTCCTGGGAACGTTTAAAGGGTCCCACCATATCAAGCCCCCAAGTAGCAAAAGGCAAAGTAATAGGAATCATCCGTAGTTCCTGCTACCGGAATATGAGCTCAAGGTGAATTTTTTTGGCAAGCATCACATCGCTTTACCGGATCCTCTGCATCGGCATGAGTCACAACCAAGAAACCCATGACGAAAAGCTTTTGCAACCAGGGACTTTGAACTGGCATGATAACCACAATCCCCTTCATGAATTTCCCGTAGGATCTCTTGGCCTTCTTCAGGAGAAACACAATGCTGAAATACGCCCGAAACGTTACAACGGTGTAACTCGCTGAGGGAGTCCTGGACTATGAAGATACAAGATTGAAGACTTCGTCCCGTGTACGGATGGGACTTTCCTTGGCGTGGAAGGCAAGCTTGGCGATACGGATATGTAGATCTCCTACCATTGTAACCGACTACGTGTAACCCTAACCCTTTCGGTGTCTATATAAACCGGAGGGTTTTAGTCCGTGAGGATCGAACAACAATCATACCATAGGCTAGCTTCTAGGGTTTAGCCTCTACGATCTCGTGGTAGATCCACTCTTGTACTACCCATATCATCAATATTAATCAAGCGGGGTAGGGTTTTACCTCCATCGAGAGGGCCCGAACCTGGGTAAAAACATCGTGTCCCTTGTCTCCTGTAACCATCCGCCTAGACGCACAATTCGGGACCCCCTACCCGAGATCCGCCGGTTTTGACACCGACATTGGTGCTTTCATTGAGAGTTCCTCTGTGTCATCATCCTTAGGCCCGATGGCTCCTTCGATCATCAACAACGACGCGGTCCAGGGTGAGACTTTTCTCCCCGGACAGATCTTTGTATTCGGCGGCTTTGCACTGCGGGCCAATTCACTTAGCCATCTGGAGAAGATCGAAAGCTACGCCCCTGGCCATCAGTTCAGATTTGGGAGTTTGAACTACACGCCCGACATCCGCGGAGACTTAATCTTCGACGGATTCAAGCCACAGCCAAGCGCGCCGCACGGTCTCAATGGGCATGATCTAGCTCTGCAGCAGAACAGTGCCCTGGAGGCCGCACCAGCGTCCGCTCCAACCCTTAGCTCGGAGCCGACTCTGCCGATCGAGGACGAGTGATTGGACACTGCCTCGGGGGCTACAATCTCTACGACGATTGAGCCGAACTCCATCCCTGTCCTTTGCGAAGACCGTGACTCCAAGGTGTCCGACTCCTCTCCGGACTCCGAACCCTCCGTGCCCCTGCCAATCGAATCCAATTGGGCGCCGGTTATGGAGTTCACTGCCGCGGACATCTTTCAAAGACTTCGCCCTTTGGCGACATCCTGAATTCACTAAAGTCTCTCTCTTTATCAAGAGAGCCCTAGCCGGACTACGGTCAGGAAGGTTGGGATGCGGACGAAGAAGAAATTCAACACCCACCCACCGCCCACTTTGTAGCCACTGTCGAAAGCTTAAACGACGTGCTCGATTTCGACTCCGAAGACATCGACGGTATGGATGATGATGTAGGAGACAACCATGAACCAGCACCTATAGGATGCTAGACAGCCACCTCATCCCACGATGTATACATGGTGGATACACCTAAAGGAAGTGACGACGAGGAACAACGGGACACTATGAAGGATAAATCCCTCGAAAAGCAGTCAAAACGGCAATGTATACGCCGCACCAAGTCCCGCCTCGACAAAGACGGCAACCACACAGACCCAGCGATAGAGCAGGGCGAACTGGTGGGCGACGAACATGCTATCGAGCAACCGTCCGAACAGGACAACTTGGATAAACAACCCGTCCCCGGTGAAGATAACAGTCCGGACGATCTCACGCCGGACAAATTGTTGGAGCACAAGAACCTCCACAAAAGGCTCGTCGCCCATCGCGTAGCCTGAAAAAAGCGAAAGCTCAAAACAGCGGAAGATGCACTCAGAATCAGATGGAGCAAAGTACTCAACACCGCGAAATACGGCGACGATGCGCCAAACAAAGAGCTACCCGAAGCGCAAATTACTGCCCGAATTCGATGAGGAGGCCGTAGAGCCCCCGCAATCAAAGAACAAAGAGGCCGCCCGGTCGGATAGATGATCACATGGCAAACATGGAGCGGCAAGCGGCGCCGCACACAAGCCGCACACGATCCGCATAAGGATTCGCATCAAAAGGATGGCCCAGTTAGGTCCATCTATGGGCCGAGAAAGCAAGCTCTTCCAAGCAATGCAACACGCCAAATATCCGAACATCACGGCACACCCAAGTATAGGGGTGCCGCACATCCTCTGTGTTTCACCGATGAGGTCTTTGGATCACGAATTCCACGAGATCCAAACCCGTAAACATAGAGGCATCTGACGGAAAAACAGACCACAGAGTGCGGATTGAGGATTAAATCCTCCACATACAGATGGCTAGAGGAGATGATCTCCACGCCATAAAATACTTACCCATAAGCTCAAAGGGCCAGCCCGGCATTGGCTCAAAAGCCTCCCTGAAAATACCATTGGAAGTTGGGAAGAGCTCGAGGATGCTTTTTCGGGCAAATTTTCAAGGGACTTATGTCCGTCCTCCGGATGCGTAGACGATTTAAGTCACATAACTCAACAACCCGGAGAGTCAGCCCGCAAATTCTGGAACAGGTTCCTCATCAAAAGAACCAAATAGTCTCTTGTCTGGACGCCAAGCCTTAGCAGCTTTCAAACACAACGTCCGAGACGAATGGCTCGCCAGACACCTCGGCCAGAGAAGCCGAGAACAATGGCTGCATTAACAAGGCTCATGACCCGCTTTTATGCGGGAGAGGATAGTTGGCTGGCAAGATGCAGCACCAGCGACCCAAGTACATCCAAGTCAGGATGGAAATGGAAAACCACGACGCAGCAAGGACCAAATACGGACAAAGGGAAACAGCCCGAAGAGCACGATCCAATGCCGGATTCGAGCTCCGGCAGAATCATAAAAACTGCCCCTCAAGGACAACAAATGACGAGCTATCCAACCTAAACAAAATCTTGGACAAAATATGCCAAATCCACAGTACTCCGGGAAGCACGCAAACCATACCCACGAGAGATTGTTGGGTCTTCAAGCGATCCGCAAACTCAATCTTTGAACACATGGGGCTCGACACACCAAGCGAGGACGATGACGAACCCCACAAGCAGAGCACCGGAAAACAAAAGAATTTCCCCAAAAAGTCAAAATAGTGAACTCACTTCAAGTGACAAAAGGGAAAAACAGAGCGGCGCCCATAGAAACACGCGCCGCACGGTCTATCCCAGCAGAGTCCCAACGATAGTTGTCAAAACCAATCACCTTCGATCATCAGGACTATTTCGGACGTATCCGGAACGTAGGATGGACTGCCCCGATATTAGATCCTATAATCGACGGACTCCAATTTACACAAGTCCTAATGGATGGAGGTAGCGATCTAAACCTGCTATATCAGGACACAATCCGCAAAATGGGGATAGACCCAACCAAAATTTGCCATAGCAACACCTCCTTCAAAGGGGTAATGCCAGGCCTATATGCCCATTGTATGCGGGCTCCCTACTGCTAGAAGTTGTGTTCGCTCATCCGACAACTTCCGCCATGAAAAGTTAACCTTCCACATCGCCCCATTCGAAAGTAGCTATCAAGTACTCTTTGGGGACGTGAAGCTTTCGCCCGCTTTAACGCAATACGGCATTATGCATCTCTTACACTTAAAATGCCCGGTCCACGCGACATCATCTCATTAAAAGGGAGTATCAAGTGTTACTCGAGCACGGAAGAACGTGAGACTGCCTTGACAGCCCCACACTAATCCGGCTTCGCTAATCAAAGCACCTGAATAGGTCATTCGAACCCCGGACATGGCTAGACGAGTCCGGCGTAAACATGTAAATGCCTACTAGCGGCATACCCCCGTACAAGGGGCTGCACGCATGTACAACAGGAGACGATAAAGCTCAATTTCATTCACTTTTCAAGCCGTACTCTGTTTATTTAATATAAAGTACATTTTTCGCACGATCTTTTTTCTTTTCAACTAAGTTCTTCTCTTTTACAGATGAACACCGTGCTACACCCGTCCAGGATACGGCTAGCGGAGACACAGTAGCAGACGTGCGATGAGGGACCCGTTGCAAGGATTCTTTTCAGATTAAGACCTGCGTAAACGCTTTTTCTTGTCTCTTTTGATACACATCCCCGGTTTCTTGCTATAACCGAGGAGGAGGCTGGCGTTTTGGCATCGGCCGCACCAGAATTTTTATGCGTGCACGGACACGGGGGCTTAGGGCATTATTCTGCCCGTTTTCATAAAGACCGAATACCTTAGGGAGTGTTAAATGCGTCTCGAGTTAGGCCTTATATGCATCAGCTCCGAATCATGTCTTTGGTCAAATGTTGGGTTTGCCCGGCTCGTGTTTTGCTGCCTTACATTCCATTCTATCGCCTAACGTGGCACCGGAGAGCTACTTGCGATTGTGCCCGGTTCGCCAGGTGAGCACCTCAAGAGAGAAAGCCAAAAATCGATCACAATGATATAGCGTGAGACTGGTCAACCACTCGATGACCCACCCGAATGTTTAGAATTCCCCGCATTAACGAAGGACCGTTTCCCGGTCGAGCACATACGCGCCCAATTCGGGAGCGCGGTGCCCCTAGGGGCTATATAGTAGCCCCACCATCAAACTCCTATGGCTAAGTGAAAGTGATAAAGCATTATAGTCCGGTTGCCTAGTTTGCTACGCTATCACCTCCTTTACGTAACCAAGGCGTTGGATTAAGTGTGAAAATGCGCCTTTTTGCAAACACCCCTGCACTATGCGTGGGGGCTGAAAGCTGAAAGACTGCCATCTTTCGTGTTATATACACATATACATCAACGGCCGCCAGAGGTGTTTTAATACTTGAACGCACAAGTATAAAAAGCTCTTATATTATATTGAAACATTGTTTTCACAAATCATACATGTCATTAAAACATAATATCCTTCCAAAGATCTGCGTCTCTATTAAACGAGCGCCTGCAGACTTCCTCAAAATAGTGCTCGGCAGTACTCTTCGTCCGAATCTTGGGATGCAACGTCGGTGGCCTTCATCTCCGCCCGGTATGTCTTGACACGGGCAAGAGCCATCCAGCACCCTCTATGCATGCTGACCGCTTCATTGCATTGATATGCAGCACCGCACCAAGGAACTGTTGCACCAAGCCAAAATAACTCTTCGGCTCGGGCCTTTTCGGCCACAAATGAGTCACGACAGCCTTCATGGCAAGTCCGGACAACCTATTCAGCTCAGCCCATTCAGGCAACCGATCGGTTAATGAAAGTGGACGCCGGACTATGGAACTGCGACCAAAAGCTCTTCCATTCCGTGATCCTTTTGACCTCGGAAGTGTTCGACCAGCGTCTGAGGCACTTTCGCCGCCAAGTCGAGATAAGCATCCTCCGCACCCCACAGCCGGTCCAATTGAGCGTATTTTAGGATCCGTGAATTTCCTTCGTGATCGAAAAGGGCTTTCCAGCCGCGATATCTCCGGCCTGACGTAGCTCCTCCTTCATAGCTCTCATCGCAGAGCGAGTATCCTTGGCCTCGGTGGCGGCCTTTTTCAGGTCCTCTTGTTTCGCTCGATCTTCTTTTTCAAGAAGCTCGCAACGGTCAGTAGCATTCTTCAATTTCACGGCCATCTCGGCCATTTTTTTCTTGCTTCGGCAAAGGAGCAGCCTGTTCGCTTTTAGCTCTCGACCGCCTTTAAGGCAGCCGCATCACTTTTTCTGGCTTGCTCCTTGGCTTGGGCGAGCTCTACCCGAAGGTTCTCCATAGCAGCGGCACCATCTGCATTAAGCATACATGTTGTAAGGCATGGGCATCAAGCTCCCTTTCCAGGTGTCCGCGAAGAAGTTGCATACCTTGCGACTCGTCAAGCAGCTTATTAACAAGCGTGATGTCCGCATCCGCCACGTCAAGTTGCCGCTTCAGTTCGGCAAATTCATCAGCCCGGCTAGCCACCGGACGCTTCGCCACCTACATAGGAAGAGCGCATATTATACCTGTGGTTATGATCCTCGGTGCTCCGTCATTTTTGACTCCGCACCAAGTCTCTGTGGCTACTATCTATACAGGGCGGATTTCATATGCAAAACTGTATGAAGGTACATCATTTTGCGTACCTCAAAACCCGTCAGTAAACTTACGACGGCTTCATGCAATCCGCTCTCAGCGGATGAAATCCTTTAAATCACCGTACCCATTAACGTACGGTGATCTTCCGAGATAGGCGCTCGCCCGAGCAGATCCTTCAGCTCCTCCGACCGTACACCCGTTGGTGCGGACTGCGTCCGGTGGCCTTTTCGAAGGCTGGACATGGAGGGCTTTGAGGGGACATCTGACGCCTTACGGCCCCGCCAGATTCGGAGAGCGCCCTCGCGGCGACACCTCGTGGTCGCCCACCTCGCATAACGGTACGGGCAGCGGAGGCGTTTACGCTCTCCATCATCTCCGGACCAAGATCCCTCAAGACGAGCTCTGTTTTGAAGGGCGGAGATCCGAACTACACGGTAAACTTTCGGTTACCTTCATAAATAAAACGGTGATGTCTCTATTTTAAAAAAAAACGCCCCCTTTACTTACGGCTCGCTGGAGGGCTGATCTCCTTGGGAAATAGTGCGGCCGGGGCATCTCCCGCCAGGACCCTCTGGTGAAGATTTCTTCCCCGGCTTGAGGCTTTGGTCTCCGGATCTTGAGCGGTCCTCTTCTCCCTTGGAGGGAGGGATTCTCGATCCCCTTACTTGATAGCCTCCTTCACGGAGGTAGTAGTTCCCTTGTTCCCCCCTTCGCCTTCTTCAAAGGGCACGACCTCTAGCATCTTGGTTAATACAGGATCCGGCGTGGTCTCAGGGAGGGGGGCCAGACACCTGATCAGTTTTGCTTTTGCTATACACTCCTGTTTAAAGGGTAGCTCTTTTAAGGGCAAGTTTATGATAAATATGCGCATAGCATGTCCGGGTACAGGACTACTTACTTGAGTATCCGGGCGATTGCAGCTCAGACCTGCGTCCTCGGTTAAGTCCGGACACATTGCTTGTGATCCGAAGAACAGTTGGTACATCTCCACGGGCGTAACGCCCATAAAATGTTGGAGAGCTCGTGGTCCCTCCTGATTAAACTCCCACAGGCGGAGGGGGCGACGTTTGCAGGGCAAGGTGCGACGAATCAGCATGACATGCGCTACTACGACCAGATTGATCTCTCTCTCTCTCTCGGAGGTCTCGAATACGGCCCTGCAACAGAGGTACGTCCTTGGACGGTCCCCAGTCGAGCCCTTTATTGACCCATGACGCCCACCGCAGTGGAGGACCCGAGCGGAAGGTAGGTGGCGCCGCCCATTTGGTGCCCCTGGGAGCGGTGATATAAAACCACTCCTATTGCCATAAATTGAGCTCCTCTTGAAAAGAGCCCTCGGGCCATGGAGCGTCCACATTCTTGCTTATAATAGCCCCTCCGCACTCTGCCTGATGCCCCTTGATCATCTTCGGCTCCACTTTGAAGGTCTTGAGCCACAATCCGAAGTGAGGGGTAATGCGGAGGAAGGCTTCACATACGACAATGAATGACGAGATGTGGAGGATGGACTCCGGATCCAAGTCATGGAATTCCAGCCCATAATAAAACATGAGCCCCCTCACAAAGGGGTCCGTCGGGAAGCCTAAACCCTGAAGGAAGTGAGACACGAATACCACACTCTCACCGGGCTCGGGAGTGGGAATAACCTGCCCTTGGGCAGGCAGCCTATGCAAAATTTCGCTGGTTAGATACCTGGCGTCTCTCAGCTTTAGCACATCTTCTTCCGTGATAGAGGAAGACATCCACCGGACGTGCAGGTCGGAGCCGGACATCGTTGAAGGTCCGAAGCGCCTAAGTCTGGAGCTTTGGGTGTTGGAACTCTAGGCGAGGGGCGGATTCGATTGAGATTGAAAGAAAGGAGCGGGGCTTGGTATCGTTATAAAGAGGTTGAATACCAAGAGCCCTCCCCGTGACCGTTCGGGACTCGCCTTTGATGGAGGAGGCATGCCAACGGGCACGACTGGGTTACCCACGCCCGTATTGATGAGGATCTCAGAATAAAGGGGGCACGATCTCCGCTCTGATAAGACGTGTCAAAGAAACCGCCTCGCTAACGCGCTGAGGTGGGACAGTAAAATGATTCGTATGAAGGCCTGGCCATGGTGTGATATCACGCCGCGGAATACGTCAGCAGATCTGTGCAAGGGTTATTCTCTCTACGGTGGTATGTGGAACTTGTTTTGCAGAGCCGGAGACAATCCTTGTGTTCAAAATCTTCTATGAAGTATTCAGAGGAGGAACCCGCCTTGCAATGCCGAAGACAATATGCGCGCCGGACTCGTCGTCATTGTAGCCTGGTTCAGGAGCTCTTGAGGAGTCCTGGATTAGGGGTGTCCGGATAGCGAACTATCACCGTTGGCGGACTCACGGACTATGAAGATACAAGATTGAAGACTTCGTCCGTGTCCGGATGGGACTTTCCTTGGCGTGGAAGGCAAGCTTGGCGATACGGATATGTAGATCTCCTACCATTGTAACCCGACTGTGTAACCCTAACCCTATCTGGTGTCTATATAAACCGGAGGGTTTTAGTCCGTGGGGACGAAAAACAATCATACCATAGGGTAGCTTCTAGGGTTTAGCCTCTCTGATCTCGTGGTAGATCTACTCTTGTACTACCCATATCATCAATATTAATCAAGCAGGAGGAGTAGGGTTTTACCTCCATCGAGAGGGCCCGAACCTGGGTAAAAACATCGTGTCCCTTGTCTCCTGTTACCATCCGCCTAGACGCATAGTTCGGGACCCCCTACCCGAGATCCGCCAGTTTTGACACCGACACTCTCCATTGTGAATAACCATTGACTTGGATCGCCAGACTATCTCTCGAGCCAGGACTTTATCATTTGGTAACTCGCCCCGGCTCATATACACCAGATATGGAACCGTCCAATCTGGTATAACGTGTAAAGCGGCCACCAACTGAGCCTCCGGATCCGGGATAGCCAAATCTTCTTCTGTAGGCACCTTAACAGACGGGTTATGCAAGATATCTAAAAAGGTGTTAGGAGGTACTGGTTTACGCTGAGATCCAAGGCGGCTCAAAGCGTCTGCTGCTTCGTTTTTGCGCTGATCGATATGCTCAACCTGATACCCTTTGAAATGTCCCGCCACAATATCTACCTCACGCCTGTAAGCTGCCATGAGTGGATCCTTAGAATCCCAAGTACCAGAAACTTGCCGAGCCACCAGATCAGAATCTCCGAAACAACGAACTCGACCTAAGTTCATCTCTTTGGTCACACGGAGACCATGGAGTAAAGCTTCGTACTCAGCTGCATTGTTAGTACAAGGAAACATCAAGCGGAGGACATAGCAAGTTTTATCCCCTCGAGGGGAAGTAAGAACAACTCCAGCCCCCGAGCCTTCCAACTGCCTGGATCCATCAAAATGAATGGTCCAA
Source organism: Aegilops bicornis (assembly GCA_021605145.1). Classification (NCBI taxonomy): domain Eukaryota; kingdom Viridiplantae; phylum Streptophyta; class Magnoliopsida; order Poales; family Poaceae; genus Aegilops; species Aegilops bicornis. Next base: position 638,946,065 of record CM038670.1, on the reverse strand, counting down.
TACGTATTATCCGGTTTATCTTTCGGTGCTTGCAGCTCGGTCCAGTCATTGATAAAATCCACAAGAGCCTGAGACTTGATGGCTGTTCGAGGTACATACTCTAAAACGTATGGTCCAAGCTCGATTGCCCACTTTGCAACCCGGCCAGTTGCTTCCCTGTTTTGAATTATATCGCCCAAAGGAGCAGAACTAACCACTGTGACAGGAAGGCCTTGAAAATATTGCTTGAGTTTTCAACTGGCCATAAAAACCCCGTACACCAACTTTTGCCAATGTGGATAGCGTTGTTTTGACTCGATCAGACTTCACGATGTAGTATACAGGTCGTTGAACCGGATATTCCTTCCCAGCTTCTTTACGCTCAACCACAATTGCCACATCGACCGCTCGGGCATTGGCAGCCACGTATAACAAGAAGGCTCATGGTCAATCGGGCTGCAAGAACCGGCAGTTCAACCAATCGCCGATTTATCTCCTCAAAGGCCGCATAGGCTGAGTCACTCCAAACGAAATCATCCGTCTATATCAACATCTGATACAAAGGAAATGCCTTCTCTCCCAAACTACTGATAAACAGGCTAAGGGCTGCAATACGACATGCGAGATGTTGAACATCATTGATACACTTCGGTTTAGCTGTGGATGTGATTGCCTTAATTTTTTCTGGGTTGGCCTCAATGCCCCTGTTGGATACCAAAAACCCGAGAAGCTTGCCTGCCGGAACACCAAAAACACATTTATCCGGATTAAGCATCATCCTGTAAACCCGAAGATTGTCAAACATCTCCTTGAGGTCATCCATCAGTGTTTCCTTCTTCCTGGATTTGACCACAATGTCATCCAGATAAGCATGAACATTACGCCCGATCTTCGTGTGAAGACAATTTTGCACACAACGCTGATAAGTTGCCTCAGCACTCTTGAGCCCAAAGGGCATAGAAACATAGCAGAAGGCTCCAAAAGGAGTGATGAAGGCTGTCTTCTCCTGGTCCTTAACTGCCATCTTGATCTGATGATATCCTGAATAAGCATCCAAAAAACTCAGGCGCTCACAACCCGCCGTCGCATCAATGATCTGATCAATACGTGGGAGAGCAAAGGGATCAGCCGGGCAAGCTTTATTCAAGTCCGTGTAATCCACACACATACGCCAAGTGCCGTTTTTCTTAAGAACCAAAGACCGGATTAGCCAACCATTCAGGATGGAACACTTGACGATAAAACCGGCAGCCAACAAAGCTACCTCTTCACCAATTGCCTTACGTCTTTCTTCATTAAAGCGACGAAGAAATTGCTTGACTGGTTTAAACTTTGGATCAATATTAAGAGTGTGCTCAGCGAGTTCCCTCGGTACACCTGTCATGTCAGAAGGCTTCCATGCAAAAATGTCCCGTTTCTCATGGATGAACTCGATGAGCGTGCTTTCCTATTTTGGGTCCAAATTGGTGCTGGTGCTGAACTGGTTGGACGAATCGCCAGGTATAAAGTCAACAAGCTTAGTCTCGTCAGCCGGTTTGAAATGCAGGGTCGGGTCATGCTCAGTGGTGGGCTTCTTCATAGGGGTCATATCTGCCGGATCAACTTTCTCCTTATAAAACTTTAGCTCTTCTGTAGCACAAACCGCCTCAGCATAAGCCGCATCACCCTCCTCACAATCCAACGCGATTTTTCGACTTCCATGAACCGTGATAGTCCCTTTATGACCCGGCATCTTGAGCTGCAAATAGATATAACAAGGCCTTGCCATGAATTTTGCATAAGCCGGCCGCCCAAACAGCGCATGATACGGGTTCTGGATTCTTACTACCTCAAAGGTCAATGTCCCAGCCCTAGAGTCATGCTCATCACCAAACACAACTTCCAAAGCGATCTTCCCTACGTGATACGCCGATTTACAGTATCACGGCGTTCGGGAACGGGGTCCCCAGACTTGCTCGCTGCGGCCTGCAGCGTGGCTCAAAGGGGGCCCATCACGGCCCATCTTCATCAACACAAGCTCAAGACCCTCGCGAGGGGCCAGATTGCTGGGCGGACGACAGGAGCTTCCTCGAGCACAACCTCGTCAGGCTGGCTCATGAGGAGGCGGAGAGATCAAGGCGGGTACCTCACGAGGTGCCCATGACGCAAGCCATGACGACCAAGAGGCGCCCAAAGGGGCGCCGGCCATGATGTCCTCCTTTCCTCTTTGGTGCAAAGGGAGCAAGCGCGTAGAGCATCAAGCAAAGGCGTCCATTTCGGTGCAACAAGACCAAGACCAATCCAACGGCAGGAAGGAAGTCATTGTGGAGCCCAAGCCAAGGCGTTACCACCAGAGCCTTTGACAGGCGAGGACCAACTTTAGTTAGGATAAGTGTACCAGATGTTCCCCTTTAAAATGGCCAATTGTTGGCGCCCTTCCCGCTCAATATTTGGGAAGAGGCCTAGGGCCTCTGTCTATAAATAGGACTAGCCATACACAGAGCTAGGGACACCTTGAACCTGAGACCTGGAACCTGGCACCTTGAATCGAGAGAGAGAGAGAGAGAGAGAGAGAGAGAGAGAGAGAGAGAGAGAGAGAGAGAGCGGACGAACTCCTCCAAGCAGTTCATCGCCCGGCCAAGAATGTACCCTCGCGAGGCCGTTCTTCCTTGTATTGTTCATCACCATCAGCCCAAGAGGCAATCCACCACACCACAAACTAGAGTAGGGTATTACACCACAATGGTTGCCCGAACTAGTATAGACCTTGTGTCTCTTGTGTTGTTCCTTTCAAAGTTTAGATCTTAGCGAGGCGGCGGGTGCAGGTAGGTAGAGGGCGAGATCTCCGCGCGCACCCCAGTGTTCGAACCTCAAGGGTCTGCGGAACCCGAAATCCGACATTTGGCGCGCCAGGTAGGTGCGCCGAATTGCCTTCCGCCGCCCTGTTCTTCGTCGACCACCGCATCCATGTCGGCCTTCGCCGGGCCGCGCCCGGCCAGGCCGCTCTCGCTTCCCGCGTCGCCCAGACGGCTCCCGTCGGCGGGCGCCCTCGTCGTTCCCCATCGCCTGCCGTCAACGCCGCCACCGGCCCGGCGGGGAACGAGCAGCAAGCATCGTCCCAGCATCCCTCCGTGAGGCAGGACGGCCACACTGCTACCCCCTCACTCGCCCCGGCTGGTTCTTCGTCCCGCGCATTCCACACGTCCATGGAGGCTCGAGCTGCGCTCATCGCGGCAAACGAGCTCCTGCGCTACCGTCCCGTCGACAACGTCTACGAAGAGTGGCTCCACCGCATCGCCGAGCTTGTCTGCGCCGCAGGGGGCTCCCCCGCGCCGTCTGTCCCGCTGCACCGCACCCCGCCCTGCGCGGGCGACGAAGCTCCGGGGGTGCCTCGGCCACCTCCCCCTCAAGAAGGAGCCTTGGCCCCAAAGCGCGTGGTCCCCTGGCGGAACCCGCTCCGTCCCGGCGCCCGGTAGCAGGAGCAAAGCTACCAGGAAGTCCCTCGCCCGCAAGAAGCTGCCCGAGTGCTCCCCGCTCCAGCCCGTCGCGACCACGCTCCTGATCCGGCGCGTCAAGACCCCGCGCTGCTCCCAGCTGCAGCGCATGGGGACCCGCAAGACCAAGATCTTCGTCACCCAAGGCCTCCCGTGGCCACAGCAGGCTGCCGTGCCTTCACCATCGAGCTGTGCAGCGTCACGTGGCCCGGCAAGTTCAAGCCAGACCTGCCTCCTCGCTATGACGATACGACCGACCCTGCAGAATTCCTCCAGCTCTACGAGCTGGGCATCAAAGCCGCCAACGGAGACGAGAAGGTCATGGCGAACTGGTTTCCCATAGCGCTCAAGGACGGGGCCCGCACCTGGCTCCTGAACCTGGCTCTAGGCATGATCTCCTCCTGGGACGAGATGCGCACCCGCTTCATCGCCAACTTCCAAGGTACTCGAGACCGGCCACCCGCCGTGAGCGACATGCGCCGCATCAAGCAGCAACCAGGGGAGACCCTGCAGAAATACATCCAGCGCTTCAACAACTCACGCCTCAAGATTCCCATGGTGACCGAGGAGGCCATCATGTCCGCCTTCTATGACGGTGTGCGTGACGTCAAGATGAAGGAGGAGCTGGCGATGCATGAAGACTTGTGCACTTCCTTGGAGCTGTTCAACTTGGCGACCAAGTGCGCCAGGGCCGAGGAAGGGCGTCTCTCCCTCCTCGAGCTGCCTGCCGCACCCGAAGGAAAGAAACCCAAGGCCAAGGATGTGAAGCGCAAGGGGCTGCTGCGTGCTCATGCGAACCGGACACCAAGCGGGGCAGAGATCAGCCCGAGTCTTCCAAAGGCAGCCGGTACTGCGTGTACCACGACCTCCACACCCACAACACCAGCGAATGTCAAGAGCTCCAAGCCGTGCGAGAAGGGAGGATCGGCCGACGTCCCGACCGCAGCGACCGGGGCTACGGCCGAGGAGGAGGAAGGAATGCAGGACGCTAGGAAGACTGCGGCCCTCACCAAGGGTGGCGCGACCAACCTCGCGAGGATCGCTGGCGGGACCCACCTCGCGAGGGAGGCTGGAGAGATCAGCCTCGCGAGGATCGCCCGCAAGGCAACGCAGACCCCCCTCCTCTGCCACCGTAGCCAAGGAGAAATGAAGACCATCATCGGGGCCGAGGGTGGGGGCTTCGAGGAGCCGCGCGATCGCTGCAGATCCCTGGCGGAGCTCAAGCCCCAATCTCTCAACGCATCTTCAAGCAGTTCACCCGCGAAGTGAATGTAGTCCTCCCCAAGCTCGAAGCCACACGCCCCCTCAGGTGGTCGGCGTGCGCCATCACGTTCAGCTCAGTGGATCAGCTCAAGTGTGCGGCCACAGCCGGAGTCCTCCCGATGCTTTGCTCCCCAATCATCAGCAACGTGCTGGGTCACCAAGACCCTCATCGATGGCGGGGCAGGGCTCAACGTCCTGTCTGTGGAAACGTTCAACAATCTCCAAGTGCCTTACAATCAGCTTCAGCCAACCAAGCCTTTCTCTGGGGTCACCAACGGCTCCACGGTCCCGATTGGGCAGGTTCGCCTCCTTGTCACCTTCGGCGCGCGCGGCAACTACCGCACCGAGCTCATCGACTTCGACGTCGCCCACATTCCCCTACCATACAACGCCATCCTCGGGTACCCAGCGATGGCCAAGTTCATGGCCGTAACCCACCATGGCTACAACGTCCTCAAGATGCCAGGAAGTGGCGGAGTCATCACAGTGCCCTGCAAAGAGAAAAACGCGGTGTGCTCGCTGGAGCGAGCCTTTCAGGCCGCATCACTGGAAGACCTGGATCGCGGAAGCAGGAGGCTTCCCGAGACCGCCCCCAAGAAGAAGAAGACATCGTCCGGCCTGACCCCTCAGGAGGCAGGCCCCTCAGGGTCCGCGCCCGCTCAGGGGGAACCTCCTTCTATTGCATAGGAAAGTGTGCCCGGCGCCCTCCTCAGGCAGGGCTCGGGGGCTCCCCCCTGGAGGGCCACCGACCTTGCTAAGGTCACGAGGAAGGCGCTTGGGCACCACTTGGAGGCGTGTTTTGAAGCACTTTTCCCTCAAGAAGGAGCAAGGCAAGGAGGGCCAAACCCTCAGGAGTTCATCAGCAAGATCATTCAGGAGCTGCAGGAGTCAAGAGTCATGAGTGGCAGCCGCGCCCGCTTACGTGCCGTAGCTCCCCATCCAGGCGAGGATGGTGGGCTGCGCGTCTGCATCGACATACCAGGGCTCAACCGAGCCGCCTCTCAGGAGCGCCTCTGGCCCTCTCGCGTGGGGCGCTGCGAAGGTCCACCCCATAGCTACGTTCACATGCCTTATGTCTTGCCGAACACGGCTGCCACGCGCCAGCGCCTCATGAGGAGCATCCTGGAGGCTCAAGAGGCCAGGCGTTCCGCAGCCCTGGCAGAGATGGAGATGGTCCACGAGGAGCCACTACCGCCGGAGCCTCCCCGAGGCCCCCGAGCCAGGGGGCTCGTGAGGATCGGCTCCCGCAGCCCACCAAGTCTGCCGCACCAACACCCTTTCGCCTTCAACGCTATCGGTGACATCTTTCAAGTTTCATTTCCACTGGGGCGCCCCCCAGGGCTGCTTTATTCCCAGGCCGTGTGGGTCCGTCCCTGCGGCGTGTATCCCTTTTACTTCTTGTTCCTAGCTTATCTTGTTGGGGGCGCCCCGCGGGCTGCATCATCCCCAGGTCACTCGGGTCCGACCCGGCGATATTCGTCTTCTTTGCGCTTATCTAAATGGACTTGCTCCTTCGTGATTAACATGCTTGACCTAGTTGCCTGCTCAATTGACACCAACTGATGGAGCTGCTCCCTAACGGCACGACGCTTGCGCATGGGTCCATCCCTGCAACGCCGACAAACCTGAATGGCTGAGCTCTGGCCGCGGCAGCCCCGCATAGCGCCACCTCGTCAAGCCTTCAGTGCCTCGTCACCCCTCCGGGGCAACTAACGGCTGACTATCGGTTGTCACGGCGAACTTTCGTTCTTCTGTGATGAGCCTGCAGGACCTCTTCAAGGAGTAGCGTCAGGCGAGGCCCCCACAGTGTCTCCTTCACTCTCATTCGCGCGAACCGCTTGCACGTTAAAGGGGGGTGCCTGAGCATCACGACTCAGGGCTCCTACTGGCTCTCCAGCCCTCACCCTCTGGCCTTGACCACGGCATCGCGACCTGGCATACCAGCGACGGCTGAGACTCGCTCGAGGGCCGGGACCCGAGGACGTAGAGCAGAAAGGGGAGCAAAGGCGAGAGGGGAGGGACGCGAGGACCTCGCCAAGCGATCCCTCACCTGCCGATGCACGGACCCGGCAGAAGACACCAGAAGCGGCTCCTGATTCTCGAGATAAGTCACCCCCCGGAAGCACTAACTAACACGGCACTGTCCCCTCACCCAACGCAATCCCGTGTTAGCAACGTCGCTCTCCTTTCTCACCGAACGATGGCTGCTTGAGAGCTAAGGGGGACCTCTTGAGCATCGCGACTCAGGGGCTCTTATCGGACCTCGGGCCGTTCACCTCCCGGCCTTGACCACGGCATCGCGACCTGGCATACCAGCGACGGCATCAAGCTCGCCTTGGGACTGGGACCCGGCGCAGAGCATCAAGCCCTCGCGAGGTTTGAAAGGAGAACCGAGCTAAGACGGAATGAGCAACTCGCCTTTGCTTCACGGCAGGATCATATTAACAAACAGACCACATGCACCTTACAAGCCTCCCACGGGCGCCGCTTTTGATTCATCGCAGGAACATATCCTAAAGAACGCTAACTACACGCCCCGCAAAAGCGCCTGATGGGCCGCCGGCACCAGCGCCAACCCCATCCAGATCGAGGCGGTGACGGCTCGCCGAGCCCGCCCTGCTCCCGAGAGCGGCGCAGGCTCGGGGCTCAGAGGCTGTCGCCGCCGCCTCCGGAGTCGTGAGGAGCTCGGCGGAGTCGCTGGATCCTCCGACGCCTCCACCGCCTGAGGAGCTGCCGAGGGAGTGGTCGGCGAGCCTAGCCCTCACCGCGGCAGGGCCTCAATCACCTCTCCCGGGGCAGCACGCCAGCCGGCGCCCTTCCTCGTCGAAGACCTTGAAGAGCATGACCGAAGCGCCGTCGTACTCCAGGTGGATCGTGAGGGCGCCCCTTGTCCTGCAGACCCGGGCGATCTCGCCCCAGCCTCGGGTCATGAAGACCTCGCCCGGGGCAACGACCGCAACCTCTACCCCGGTCGCAAGGGTGCCGCAGCCGGCGTGCTGCAGACAGAGCTCCAGGGATCCTCCCCGCGGAATCGCGGAAGCGAAGAAGGGAGGAAGGCGAATCCAAGACCGAGGAGACATGGCGGCGTGAAGCACGAACTCTTGGGAGGGGCTCTCGGCGTGGACTCTAGGGGGAACGACACACACCTTCGTGACCCGCCGGCGCCGACGGCGGCGTCGTCCGTGGCTTTCGGCATCAACTCCTTCAGAGCCCTCGATGTGGGCGTACAAGGGAAGCGGGAACCCTGGTGGTGGCCGCTCGCACCAGGGCCTCGACACCGCCTGGTGGGCACCCTCATTCCGATGGCAGAGGGTTAGCCGCTTCTTTGGCGGTAGCGGGTCAGGACCCTCTCGGGGAGCCTTTCCCTTCTCTGCCGCGGAGAACCGGCGGATCGGAGCCATAGCAGCAAGACGGAGCAAGGACCGGGAAGAAGGAGAAGCAAGAAGAAACGGACCAGAGGAGCGCTCACCGTTCCGTACTTAAAGCCAGAGGAGGCCAACCGCCGACCTCCATGATCGCAGGTAATCATAACCCGCTTTGCATGGAGGGAATTGTCAATTCGTGCAGTTGCCGAGGCGTCGTGGGGAAGTGGAGAAACCCACGTCCAATCAATCACCACGCGGCGCCCAAGGCCGCAGGCTGTTAGGGCCCGCGGCGCTTCGCACTTGCTCTTTCGCTTCTTTGCTCGTCCAAGTCCGGGCGCGCCTTGGGCCCGGGGGCTACTATCGGCGTTCTGAGAACGGGGGTCCCCAGACTTGCCTGCCTGCGGCCTGCAGCGTGGCTCAAAGGGGGGCCCATCACGGCCCATCTTCATCAACACAAGCTCAAGACCCTCGCGAGGGGCCAAGCCTCATGGCGGACGACCACGGAGCTTCCTCGGGCACAACCTCGTCAGTCGGTGGCTCGCGAGGCCCGGAGAGATCAAGGCGGGGTACCTCACGAGGTGCCCATGACGCAAGCCATGAAGACCAAGGGCGCCAGGCGGGCGCCCAGTCCGCGCAGTGTCCTCCTTTCCTCTTTGGTGCGAAGGGAGCAAGCGCAGGCGAGAGCATCAAGCAAAGGCATCCGTTTCGGTGCAACAAGACCAAGACCAGTCCAATGGCGGAAGGAAGTCATTGTGGAGCCCGGCCAGGCGTCACCACAGAGCCTTTGACAGGCGAGGACCAACTTTAGTCAGGATAAGTGTACCAGATGTTCCCCTTCGAAATGGCCAATTGTTGGCGCCCTTCCCACTCAATATTTGGGAAGAGGCCCATGGCCTCTGTCTATAAATAGGAGTAGCCACGCACAGAGCTAGGGACACCTTGAACCTGAGACCTGGAACCTGGCACCTTGAATATATATATATATATATATATATATATATATATATATAGAGAGAGAGAGAGAGAGAGAGCGACTGAACTCCTCCAAGCAGTTCATCGCCCCGGCCAAGAACAGACCCTCGCGAGGCTGTTCTTCCTTGTATTGTTCATCACCATCAGCCCAAGAGGCAATCCACCACACCACAAACTAGAGTAGGGTATTACACCACAATGGTGGCCCGAACTAGTATAAACCTTGTGTCTCTTGTGTTGTTCCTTTCATAGTTTAGATCTTAGCGAGGCGGCGGGGTGCAGGTAGGTAGAGGGCGAGATCTCCGCGCGCACCCCAGTGTTCGAACCTCAAGGGTCTGCCGGAACCCGAAATCCGACAGGTACCACACCATGAAAAACAGTGTTGGACGGTTTAAGATTCTTATCTGTCAACCCCATGCGACGGAATGTCTGATAATACAGAATATTGATACTGCTTCCTCCATCCATGAGTACTTTGGTGAACTTATAACCTCCTACCTGAGGTGCCACCACCAGAGCTAGTTGACCCGGATTGTCAACCCGGGGCGGATGATCCTCCCTACTCCACACAATAGGCTGTTCCGACCACCGCCGATAATGTGGAACTGCCGGTTCAACAGCATTGACTGCCCTCTTGTGAAGCTTCTGATCACGCTTGCACAGACTAGTGGTGGACACATGATACTGCCCACCATTCAACTGCTTTGGGTGACTCTGGTAACCCGACTGCTGCTGATTCCCTTGATTATTCTACTGGTTATTACCACCTTGGTTGTTCTGGTTGCCATAATTACTCTGAAACCCAGAGTTTGAGCCGCCGCCACCATGGAAACCTGGACCTAAACCACCCGACGGACCCTGATCATACCGGAAAAGATCAAAGTTCTTGAACTCCTTCATAATATGGCAATCCTTCCAGAGATGCGTTACAGGAGCCTCCTTGGTCCCATTCTTCGGACAGGGCTGATTCAACAAGCGCTCCAGATTCATCGCCCCACCGCGCTGGGGCGGTTTACCTTTTTGGCGCAGCACATTAGCATTAGCCACAAAATCTGAATTCGCTTTACGCTTACCATTATTCCCATGGCCTCCTTGGTTGTCTTCTTTGTCCCTTCGCACCGCCATTCTTCTTTCCCTTCTCCGGTTTCTCGTTATCGAATCGGGATCCTTGGTATTATCGAATCGGCATACTTTACCAAGGCTGCCATGAGGGTTCCCATGTCGCTGCGGTGGCGCTTGAGCCATCCCAACTTCATCTTGATGACTTAAACCGCAATTGCGCTCCAAAGCAGTGATAATCGCTTGACCAGAGTTAATCCGGTCGGACGAGTGTAAAACTTCTGAAACCCGGCGCACCCAATGAGTTGTGGACTCGTCCTCTCCTTGAACAGAAGCATCCAGATCCACAATGGACATGGGCTGCTTGCACGTGTCTTTGAAATTGGCTATAAACCGGCTTTCAAGCGATCCCATGACTCGATGGAATTAGTCGGCAGATTTTTCAACCAAGTACGGGCTGTTCCCTCCAAGATCATTGTGAAGTACTTTGCACAAGCTGCTTCATCTACATCTAGCATCTCCATTGCCATCTCATAACTCTCGACCCACGCCTCAGGTCGCTGATCCGCCGTGTAGTTAGGCACTTTGCGTGGACCCTTGAAATCTTTGGGCAAACGCACATCACGGAGAGACGGAATAAGGCACGGCACTCCCCAGGAACTGAAGGCAAGACCGGTGCCTCATTCAACTGACGCTGCTGGCTGAACCTGGGCGGGTTGATAACGACCCAAAGCGGCATCCCTTCGTGCCCTGCCATGATCCACCACATCTTGAGCATTGCGATGCCGCACGCTGCTAGACACCTCCGGTTCATCCATACGCCGCTATAACTTGGGCTCGGACGAGGGGTTGAATGAATTCTATCCCGACTATATGAATAAACCCTCTTTGCTGTACCACGGCGGTTTGGAGAAGATCTCTCGCCCGCCGCGTCTCAACTGCTGCTATTGAACCACCTTCCATCGGAATGGCCGCCAGGCGTGAAGCTGCGGCAATCATGTTATCCAGAGGGCTCGAGAAGTGACCCGGTGGTGTAGACACGTATTGCAGCGGGTTATCTGTTTGTCGGGGTGGCTCCGTTATCCATAGTTGATTCGGAACTATCCTAGGCGCCTCCGTCCGGTTTGCAGCTACCGGATTGCTCGGCCCAGCGCCTGGCGTCTGAAAGAGATTTAACCCTTTGTAAACCGGCGGCAGACGTGACCGGTACTTCCTTCGCATTACATCCTCTGAGGCGGTCCGATCCAGCATGAGCTGGTAATTCTGTGCCTGTATCCGCTGTGATTGAGCATCCAAAGCGGCCCGCTCTTCAGCCATCCTAACATCCTCAGCTGCCAGGTCCTCCTTAGCCTGTGCTATTTGGTCCTTCAGTTTCGCGACGTCGGCATTGTGCTGATCCCGCGTCTCCGGGGTGACTGTTGCGGTCAACAAGGTCGCCCAGGCGTCCATTATCGGAGAGGACTTGCGCCGGTGGCGCGCCGGGACTCCTGCCGCGGCTTCTGGTCCGGTGTTCGTCGCTGCGGTGGATGAAGACTGCAACGTGGGCTGTGTTCCGGCCATGTAAACAGCAACCCGACTTGGCGGTTCAAGAAGGTCCGGAATACTGTTGCCATTGGAATATCCTTCGAACACACCGCTATGAACCTGGTACAAGGACTCGGTTAGCGATGGATGACTCGCCGTCGAGTATACGGCCGTCTCGCCTTCAGACACCGGTTCAGATCCGATCCCATAGACACATCCTACGAACGCACGCTTCATGGAGGGCTTAACCCGGCCTGGACTCGCACACCGAGCCGTCTCGACAAGGTCAGTGCAGATGTCCGGCTCAGGGCCCGGTTCGCCGATCTTGCCGATGAAGACATGAATTCCGCCGAAGGGGACCCGATACCCGTACTCGATAGAGCCGGCCTCGGGGCCCCATCCATCGTCGTCGATGTAGAGCTTGCCGTGACGAATTTTGGTCATCCGGCCGATCACGTACCCATTAAGTCCTTCAGAGCAGCCCTTCAAGAACTCGACACCATCGTGCGATAGCCCCACGGTGGGCGCCAACTGTCGTGGAATTAACACGTCAGATGTCCTCATGAAAGGACTTAGTCATGGAGCCATCGCAACGGGTTAGATTGAAGGGGTTAAACAGGACAAGGGACACGGGAGTTTATACTAGTTCGGCCCCTTCGATGAAGGTAAAAGCCTACATCTAGTTGTGATGGGATTGATTGGGTTTCGATGACCAGGGAGCGAAATACGCTTGCCTGAGTCTCGAGTTGTTGTTTGTTGTCCCTGAACCGCCGCCGGGTCGTCTCCTTATATACATGGGTTGACGCCTGGCCGGTCTACAAAGTCCCGAGGCCGACTCATACAAGTGTTCGGCTCGGTCTCTCCTTTCCTTATCTTACAACACAAGTTACACGACTATGGCGGTTTACCACTACGGGCCCTAATCCGCCTTTGGGCTCCGGGCCTCTAAGCTTCATAGTAAAACGCCATCTTCTGAGTCTTGTGGGCTTCAATATAGTTGAGGGTGAACCGGCCCCTCCTGGGCGGTTTACACTCAGTAGTTATATCCCCAACAGGGGGTGATTAGACTACTTGACCGATTAAAAACTTAACATTTTCCCAATTCTAGACTTTGGCAGGTTTTAGCTATCTTTGCACAAGTCAAGCAATCTTCACGCAATTCAATCAAGCATGCAAAGAGTATAGAGGCAGCGGAAATTAAAGCATGCAACTTGCAAGAATGTAAAGGGAAGGGTTTGGAGGATTCAAACGCAATTGGAGACATGGATGTTTTTGTCGTGGTTCCGATAGGTGGTGCTATCGTACATCCACGTTGATGGAGACTTCAAGCCACGAAGGGTAACTGTTGCTCGAGTCCATGTAAGGCTCCACCTACGAAGGGTCCACGAAGAAGCAACCTTGTCTATCCCACCATGGCCGTCGCCCATGAAGGACTTGCCTCACTAGCGGTAGATCTTCACGAAGTAGGCGATCTCCTTGCCCTTACAAACTCCTTGGTTCAACTCCACAATCTTGTCGGAGGCTCCCAAGTGACACCTAGCCATTCTAGGAGACACCACTCTCCAAGAAGTAACAAATGGTGTGTTGGTGATGAACTCCTTGCTCTTGTCCTTCAAATGATAGTCTCCCCAACACTCAACTCTCTCTCATAGGATTTGGATCTGGTCGAAAGAGGATTTGAGTGGAAAGCAACTTGGGAAGGCTAGAGATCAAGATTCATATGGTAGGAATGGAATATCTTGGCCTCAACACATGAGTAGGTGGTTCTCTCTCGAGGCTGGTAAGTTGGAAGTGTAGGTATGTTACGATGGCTCTCTCCACGAATGAAGAGGAGGTGGAGGGGTATATATAGCCTCCACATAAAATCTAACCGTTACACACAATTTACCAAACTCGGTGGGACCGAATCAACAAACTCGGTCGGACTGATTCAGTAAACCTAGTGACCGTTAGGGTTTTCGCTGGGACTGACATGCAACTCGGTAGGACCGATATGGTTAGGGTTAGGGCATAACGTAATCTCGGTGAGACCGATTACACAAACTCGGTGAGACCGATTTTGGTAATTAGCTAACCAGAGAGTTGGTCAGGTAAACTCCGTGGGACCGATTCGCTCTTTTTGGTGAGACCGAAATGTTACAAAAGGGAAACAGAGAGTTTACATTGCAATCTCAGTGGGACCGATCCCTCACTTCGTTTAGACCGAAATGTTCCGAAGGGAAACAGAGAGATTACAATCCCATCTCGGTGAGACCGAGATCCCTATCGGTGAAACCGATTTGCCTAGGGTTTGTGGCAGTGGCTATGACATTTGAACTCGGTGGCGCCGGAAAGAAAGAATCGGTGGGGCCGAGTTTGACTTTAGGTTTAGGTCATATGTGGATGTGAGAAAGTAGTTGAGGGTTTTGGAGCATATCACTAAGCACATGAAGCAAGAGGCTCATTAAGCAACACCTCATCCCTCCTTGATAGTATTGGATTTTCCTATAGACTCAATGTGATCTTGGATCACTAAAATGTAAAATATAGAGTCTTTAGCTTTTGAGCTTGAGCCAATCCTTTGTCCTTAATATTTTGAGGGATCCACTTTCATCATCCATGCCATGCCATTAATTGAGCTTTCCTGAAATATTTGTCTTGGAATAGCATTAGCTCAATGAGCTATATGTTGTTATGAATTACCAAAACCACCTAGGGATAGTTGCACTTTCACTTATTGTCTTGTTTAGTTGTTTGCTTGTAGTCACTGCAGTTCTTTTTGTGTGTTTTTCTAGTGGCCACAATAGCCTATTTTTTGTAACTAGGCCAAAATAATCATGGCAACACACGGACTGTTGTAACCATGGGCCTCCTGCAGGCCGTATGATCCATGGGCCTTCGTTCGGCCGTAGGACCATTGGCCTTCTATACGGGCCGTAGGATCCATCGGCCTTCTATACGGGCTTTAGGGATCAATGGGCCTTCTACGGGCCGTAGGGTCCATGGGACTTCTACGGGCCGTATGATCCATGGGCCTTCTACGGGCCCTACTATCCATGGGCCTCATACGGGCCGTAGGATCCATGGGCCTTCTACGTGGCGTATCATCATTTTGCCAATCATGGGCCGTAATATTCGTGGACCATAACGGGCTGTTAATAGGCCATATTTGATAACTCTATGAAAACAGCCCAACGGATTTTTTTTGACATGAAAACGGCCCAACGTATTAACGGTCCGCAAATGGGCCGACCGTAACGACGGGCTGAATTTGGCCCACAAGCAGAAAATAACAGTAACGGGCCGTATGTAACCGAATGCTGCTAATGAGCCCAAGAATCAATGGGCCCCGAGAATACCGAAAGATAACTTGGGCTGGAAACGGCCCAATGGAATAACAGGCCGTTAATGGGTATAAAGTTATACACTGTTCATTACGGGCCAGTTTCACCATGGGCCGTTAATGGGCCAAGAGTTAGAAAGGTCCTCATATGGGCCGAAAGAAGTCATGGGCCGCACATGGGCCGGAAGTCAAAACGGGCTGAATCATATTGGACGGCCCAGATGACGCTACTGGGCCTAATTCAGATAGGGCGTAACGGGCCCTGGGTTAGCAGGCTATAATGGGCTATATGCGAACAGGTCGTTAACAGGCTTTTCGTGGGCTGGGCCGCCACCTTTTGACCAAGTCAAACGGGCCGGCCTTTTCACAGGAATGGGCCTCTGTTGGGCCGTGCCATGTGTCGCCATATCATAGGCGCCTTCGGTCCAATGAGCGGATGACATCTGTCCCAACGGTGAGTCGACACGTGTTTCCTCCAGCCAATGATGATTTGACATGTGGAAAATCCCCATTGGCCGGGGCTGTTAACGGGTTATCGGATCCAAAACCCGACCCGATAGCTTAACGACGTTCCGTTACGGTGGATGCCACATGTCGGTCACCCTTGACGAAAGCACTTCTGTGACACGCGATTTATCGTCATGGAAGTGGACACTTCCATGATGATAATTTTGGTAATGTCATGGAACACTTCTATGACAGCACAGGTATGATTGTCTTGATTCTGTCATAAATTTGTCATGGATGTACATGCATGACAAAAAACGCGACCTACTGTGACAAACACGTATCATCACGGAAGTGTATTTTTTTGTAGTAATTGATGAGATTGACTGAGATGAGATGGTGCCGGTGAAGATGCTGATGAAGATTGATCCTCCCATGATGAGAGGGTTGTTGGTTATGACGATGGCTTCGATTTCCCCCGCCCGGAGGGAAGTGTCCCCGGCGGAATCGCTCCACCGGGGAGCAAATGGCTCCTGCCCAAGTTCCGCCTTGAGATGGCAGCGCTCCGTCCCGAAAGTCCTCTCCTTATTTTTTTTCTAGCGAAAATCGGCTTATATACTAGAAGATGGGCACCAGAGGCTGGCCATGGGCCCCAGAAGCCACCAGGGTGCGCCTTGGGTGGTGGGCGCGCCCTGGTGCCATGTGGGCACCGGAGTGGCCCCCTCTGGTACTTCTTTTCTCCAATATTTTTTTATTTATTCCATAATAAGTCTCTATGAAATTTGAGCTCATTTGGAGATGTGCAGAATAGGTATCTCTACAACAACAACAAAGCCTTTAGTCCCAAACAAGTTGGGGTAGGCTAGAGGTGAAACCCATAAGATCTCGCAACCAAATCATGGCTCTGGCACATGGATAGCAAGCTTCCACGCACCCCTGTCCATAGCTAGCTCTTTGGTGATACTCAAATCCTTCAGGTCTCTCTTAACGGACTCCTCCCATGTCAAATTCGGTCTACCCCGCCCTCTCTTGACATTCTTCGCATGCTTTAGCTATCCGCTATGCAATCGGAGGTTCCGAGGCCTCATTGAATATGCCCAAACAATCTCGAGAGGATGTTGGACAAGCTTCTCTTCAATCGGTGCTACCCCAACTCTATCTCGTATATCATCATTCCGACTCGATCCTTCCTCGTGTGGCCACACATCCATCTCAACATACGCATCTCCGCCACACCTAACTGTTGAACATGTCGCCTTTTAGTCGGCCAACACTCATTAGCCATACAACATTGCGGGTCGAACCACCGTCCTGTAGAACTTGCCTTTTAGCTTTTGTGGCACTCTCTTGTCATAGAGAATGCCAGAAGCTTGGCGCCACTTCATCCATCCGGCTTTGATTCGATGGTTCATATCTTCATTAATACCCCCATCCTCCTGCAGCATTGACCCCAAATACCGAAAGGTGTCCTTCTGGGGTACCACCTAGCCATCAAGGCTAACCTCCTCTTCCTCACACCTAGTAGTACTGAAACCACACATCATGTACTCGGTTTTAGTTCTACTAAGCCTAAACCCTTTTGATTCCAAGGTTTGTCTCCATAACTCTAACTTCCTATTTACCCCCGTCCGACTATCGTCAACTAGCACCACATCATCCGCAAAGAGCATACTCCATGGGATATCTCCTTGTATATCCCTTGTGACCTCATCCATCACCAATGCAAAAAGATAAGGGCTCAAAGTTGACCCCTGATGCAGTCCTATCTTAATCCGGAAGCCATCAGTGTCGACATCACTTGTTCGAACACTTGTCACAACATTATCGTACATGTCCTTGATGAGGGTAATGTACTTTCTTTGGGACTTTGTGTTTCTCCAAGGCCCACCACATGACATTCCGTGGTATCTTATCATAGGCCTTCTCCAAGTCAACGAACACCATATGCAAGTCCTTCTTTTGCTCCCTATATCTCTCCATAAGTTCTCATACCAAGAAAATGGCTTCCATGGTCGACCTCCCAGGCATGAAACCAAACTGATTTTTGGTCACGCTTGTCATTCTTCTTAAGCGGTGCTCAATGACTCTCTCCCATAGCTTCATTGTATGGCTCATCAGCTTAATTCCACAGTAATTAGTACAACTCGGAACATCCCCCTTGTTCTTGAAGATTGGTACTAATATACTCCGTCTCCAATCTTCTGGCATCTTGTTTCCCCGAAAAATGAGGTTGAAAAGCTTGGTTAGCCATACTATCGCTATGTCCCCGAGACCTTTCCACACCTCAATGGGGATACAATCAGGGCCCATCGCCTTGCCTCCTTTCATCCTTTTTAAAGCCTCCTTGACCTCAGACTCCTGGATTCGCCGCACAAAACGCATGTTGGTCTCATCAAAGGAGTCGTCCAGTTCAATGGTAGAACTCTCAATCTCCCCATTGAACAGCTTGTCGAAGTACCCCCGCCATCTATGCTTAATCTCCTCGTCCTTCACCAAGAGTTGGCCTGCTCCGTCCTTGATGCATTTGACTTGGCCAATATCCCTCGTCTTCCACTCTCGGATCATGGCAATCTTATAGATGTCCCTTTCGCCTTCCTTCGTGCCTAACCGTTGGTAGAGGTCCTCATACGCCCGACCCCTTGTTTCACCAATAGCTTGCTTTGCAGCCTTCTTTGCAGAATAGGTATCTCTAACATAGCTTTTTCAGGTCTTGAATTCCAGCTGCTGGCAATCTCCCTCTTCATGTAAATCTTGCATATTAAGAGAGAAAAGGCATTAGAATTGCTCCACAAATGTTATATTGATTAAAAACACTATAAATAACAGTAGGAAAACATGATGGAAATGAAGGAAATATGCCCTAGAGGCAATAATAAAGTTGTTATTTTATATTTCCTTATATCATGATAAATGTTTATTATTCATGCTAGAATTGTATTAACCGGAAACTTGATACATGTGTGGATACATAGACAAAACATCGTGTCCCTAGTAAGCCTCTACTAGACTAGCTCATTAATCAAAGATGGTTAAGTTTCCTAACCATAGACATGTGTCGTCATTTGATGAATGGGATCACATCATTAGGAGAATGATGTGATGGACAAGACCCATCCGTTAGCTTAGCATAATGATCGTTCAGTTTTATTGCTATAGCTTTCTTCATGTCATATACATAATCCTTTGGCTATGAGATTATGCAACTCCCGGATATCGGAGGAATGCCTTGTGTGCTATCAAACGTCGCAACGTAACTGGGTGATTATAAAGATGCCCTACAGGTATCTCCAAAGGTGTTTGTTGGGTTGGCATAGATCGAGATTAGGATTTGTCACTCCGAGTATCAGAGAGGTATCTCTGGGCCCTCTCGGTAATGCACATCATAATAAGCCTTGCAAGCAATGTGACTAATGAGTTAGTTGCAAGAAGATGAATTACGGAACGAGTAAAGAGACTTGCCGGTAACGAGATTGAACTAGGTACAAAGATACCACGACCGAATCTCGGGCAAGTAACATACCGATGACAAAGGGAATACCGTATGTTGTCATTACAGTACACCCGATAAAGATCTTTGTAGAATATGTGGGAACCTATACAAGCATCCAGGTTCTGCTATTGGTTATTGACCGGAGAAGTGTCTCGGTCATGTCTACATAGTTCTCGAACCCGTAGGCTCCGCACGCTTAACGTCCGATGACGATTTTGTATTATATGAGTTATGTGATTTGGTGACCGAATGTTGTTCGGAGTCCCGGATGAGATTACGGACATGACGAGGAGTCTCAAAATGGTCGAGAGGTAAAGATTCATATATAGGACGATAGTATTCAGACACCTGAAGTGTTCCGGGGGTACCAGGTACATATTGGGTCACCGGAAGGGGTTCCAGGCACCCCCCCGGCAAAGATATGGGCCTTATTGGTCCAAGGGCGGGTGAGGGAGTCCCGGATTAGGGGATGTCCGGATAGCCGGACTATCGTCACGGCTGGACTCCAAGACTATGAAGATACAAGATTGAAGACTTCCTTGGCGTGGAAGGCAAGGTTGGCGATACGGATATGTAGATCATCTACCATTGTAACCGACTCTGTGTAACCCTAACCTATCCGGTGTCTATATAAACCGAAGGGTTTTAGTCCGTAGGACACAACAACAATCATACCATAGGCTAGCTTCTAGGGTTTAGTCTCCTTGATCTCGTGGTAGATCTACTCTTGTACTACCCATATCATCAATATTAAAGTAGGGTATTACCTCCATCGAGAGGGCCCGAACCTGGGTAAAAACATCGTGTCCCTTGTCTCCTGTTACCATCCGCCTAGATGCACAGTTCGGGACCCCCTACCCGAGATCCGCCGGTTTTGACACCGAGATTGGTGCTTTCATTGAGAGTTCCGCTGTGCCGTCGCCATCAGGTAGGATGCCTCATTTCGTCTTTAAAGACGACACCATCACCAAAGAAGCCTTGGCCACTGGTCAGACTCTTCGGCTAGGCGGTTTTCTCATGACCGCTAGTTCGGCCGCCGCGCCGACGATGACCTCTCGAGTCATCGAAACCAATCTCCATGTTGCTTCAGAACTTGCCAAACAGTTAGATCCGATCGAGCTCTCCTCCATAAACGAGCTCTTGGATCACATCGCCGCCCTGGGAGTCGCTACAGATTATGACCGGATCGGGCCTAAAACCGATCTGAGAGAGATCAACTCTCCCCAGGCTACCCATCATGTTGCTGTGATAGAGGAGCAATGCGGCGATTCTTCTTCTATCTTAAGGACTAGCTACGTCCGGATTCCCGATCCCTCCATGCCGGATTCCCGGAGGGACGGATGTCGATCAAGCCACGAACTTAAAGTCAGGTGTGGGTCGGACTCATTGGATAGCACTCAAAATCCAAACTTCCAAGTTCGGAAACTTCTCGGACCTTGAGTCCTAAATTGGACGGGGTTCCGGATTTAGTGCCACCCGCCCACCCAAACATGAGCGATCTCTCTCGAATTCGGCAAGAGCCCGCTAAAACAGTACATCATTACTGGGCCAGATTCCTCCTGGTTTTGAATAGGACAAAGGACCGCCGAGAGGAGGACGCAATCCCAATTTTCTGCAATAATTGCACGGACAAGGGAATCTTAAACGCCATAAGTCGTCGCGAAATCACATGCTTTGCTGACTTGGTGACCATAGTACAAAAGTACTGTGCGATGGAGAGCGCCTGGACAACCGAAAGTAAATTTTGGGATAATCCGGCCCCGAATACATCCCTAGTCCGGAACAAAAGGGTGCATCATTATCAAGCACACGGGATGAATACCAAAAACCAAAACCCCTAAAGGGTGCGGAACCGTCATGGAGGGTTGGCTAAACGGACCTCGCAAAATTTATAGCACAGAGGGCGCCACTCCAACTCATAGCCTTCGAGCATGTTGGATACTACGGCAGGTGGCCAAAAGTGGCGAAGAGCTTCTAGCTCCAGAATCCCAGCCCAGCAACACCAGTACGGTGTTAACATTCTTCGAGACTTTCGCATCAAATAACATGCGAAAACGAACACTCCGCAACCTTGCCGAAGTCTACCAAGTAGCAACAATAAATCCATGGAGTGACACGACTATTACCTTTAATGCCGATTTAACCTAAATTCCGAACTGCCCGGGCACCAGCCGCATTGGTCCTCAGTCCGATAGTGGACGACTTTCGCCTTACTAAGGTACTCATGGATGGCGGCAGCGGACTAAACCTCATCTATGAGGAAACCCTCCGAAAAATGGAAATAGACTGGAACCGCATTGAGCGAAGCAACACAGCCTTTCGAGGAATAATCCCCAGCCGGGAAGCATGCTGCACAGGAAAAATTACACTGGACGTAGTGTTCGGCTCGCCGGACAATTACAGGTCCGAAGAGGTCACCTTTCAAGTGGCCCCGTTCAACAGCGGATACCATTCTTTATTAGGACGAGAGGCATTCACAATTTTTCAAGCTATACCCCATTAAGGGTACATGAAGCTTAAAATGCTCGGACCTAACGAAATCATCACTCTCGCTAGTGATCCGAACATAGCACTCCGCGCCGAAAACAAGACAGCCACACTAGCCCTCGAGGCACTATCCGAAGCCCTAGCGGCCGAAGAACTCACCGCGATGCGATCCACGGTGAAACGAGGACGATGTGATACTTGATAAAAGATCCAAGTCCACCTCTTTTAAACCAGCGGATGAGATAGTCAAATTCCAAGTCCACCCAACGAACCTCGCAAAGACGGCCTCCATTGGGGCACAATTAAACCCCGATGTAGACGCCGCACTACGAGAATTTCTACGAGAAAACTGGGACATCTTTGCCTTGCACCCTTCAGACATGCCAGGAATCCCACGTCGGCTGGCCGAGCACAGCCTAAATATCCTAAAAGGATTCAAGCCAGTCAAACAGGCTCTTCGGCACTTTTCCGAACCCAAGAGACAGGCCATGGGAGAGGAGCTAGCCAAACTTTTGGAAGCCGGATTCATCAGAGATATAAAACATCCGAATTGGCTAGCAAACCTGGTGATGGTACCAAAGAAGGATAAATCCTGGTGCCTATGTGTTGATTTCAAAGACCCTAATAAGGCTTGCCCAAAGGATCCCTTCCCCCTCCCTCGAATTGATCAAATCATTGGCGCTTCTGGCAGGACACGACTCATTGTGCTTCCTCGACGCTGCACTCGGCTACCAACAAATCAAGATGGCGGAGCTGCACCAAGCTGCAACAGCATTCATCACTCCATACGGCCCGCTCGCTTCAACACAATGCCCTTTTGGCACAAAAACGCCGCGCAACATATCGGCGCATGATTCGTACATGTCCGCAAACCAGATCGGCAAAAGCGGTGGAAGCATATGTAGATGACGTGGTCGTTAAAACCAAGCACGCCGAAACTCTAGTAGACGACTTGAGGCTCACATTCGACAATCTTCGAAAATATGACATCAAGCTCAATCCGGAAAAATGCGTCTTCGGCGTTCCAGCCGGAAAGCTCCTGGGCTTCATTGTGTCCGGTAGAGGAATTGAAGCAAATCCAGCCAAGATCCAAGCTCTGTCACAATTGGATATCCCAGAAGACCTCAAACAAATACAAAAATTGACAGGATGCGTAGCGGCTCGAAGACGCTTTATTTCCCGATTGGGAGAAAAGGCGTTGCCCCTTTACCGCCTCCTCCGGCACACCGAACACTTCGAGTGGACGGAGGACGCCACGGCCGGACTCGAAGAAATAAAGGCCATTTTGGCAACAAACCCGGTCCTGGCCGCGCCCAACGTATGAACCAATGCTATTATATATCGCCGCAACACATCAAGTTGTTAGCGCGGTGCTCGTTGTCGAACGAGCAACGGACGGACACCGGTTCCCTCTTCAAAAACCAGTTTACTATGTGTCCACTGTCCAAACTCAATGCAAGTCTCGGTACCCACACTCTCAAAAGATAGCATACGCGGTGTTCATGGCATCCCGGAAGCTGCGACACTACTTTCAAGAGTGTTCGATAATAGTGGCCTCCGAAGTACCCCTTAATGACATTATAAACAACCGCGACGCAACGGGCCGGATTGCTAAATGGGCCATAGAGCTGCTTCCATTCGACATAACCTACAAGCCACGACGACCTATCAAGTCGCAGGTTTTGGCCGACTTCGTGGCCGAATGGACCGAAGCCGAACTCCCTAAAGAGTACGGCACATACTCCGATTGGATTATGCACTTTGACGGCTCCAAAATGTTGGCCGACACAGAATTTGGGGTCGTCTGGCGTCCCCAATCGGGGACACAGTCCAATACGTACTTCAAATAATGTATACTGAGACTCCAACAACGCGGCGAATATGAGGCCCTTCGCACGGCCTCCGGATGGCGATCTCCATGGGCATTCAACGCCTAGAGGTGCGCGATTCAAACCTCGCAATATCTCAAATAAACGGGACTTTGATGCCAAAGATCCAAAAATGGCAGCATACCACAATGCGGTCCTAAAAATGTCGGCGAGTTCAAGGGCTCGAATTTCATCATATAGCCCGAGATAACAACCAGGCGGCGGATATATTGGCTCGCATCGGTGCAAAACGCGATGCCGTCCCACCCAATATCTTTTTGGAACGGCCGTTCAAGCCATCCGTACTATGGGAAGGGGAGTCCGGCAACATCAATCCGGACCCAACCGCTCTGCCTGATGCCGAACACTCTGACGTAACCGGAGGCTCTCCCCCCGAGATAACACCCTCTGCTCACGAAATAATGGCGGTTATTGCCCCGTGGACGGAACCATTCCTAGCCTACCTTACTAGGCAGGAACTCCCCGAAGACCAAAATGAGGCTCGCTGCATAGTAGGGCGCTCTAAAGCCTATAAAGTCCATGAGGGAGAGCTTTATAAGAAAAGCACTACCGGAGTCCTTCAAAGGTGTATCTCCGAAGAGGAAGGGCGAAACCTCCTGGCTGAAATTCATGCCGGACTGGGTGGGCACCACACCGCAGCCCGGGCCCTTGTAGGCAAGGCCTTCCGTACATTATTTTATTGGCCGACGGCCCGGGCAGATGCGCAGGACTTAGTTCAACGATGCGTCGGTTGCCAGCTTTTTGCTAATCAAAGCCACATGCCACCCACCGCCCTTAAAACTATACCCATTACCTGGCCGTTTGCGGTCTGGGGGCTTGACATGGTTGGACCCCTCAAGGGAGGAACCCACAAGCAAAAATACCTATTGGTCATGGTGGACAAATTCACCAAATGGATAGAGGCCAGCGTGTTAAAACGGCCGAATCCGGACCAGTGATAGACTTCATATCAGGGGTAGTGCACTGTTACGGTGTCCCCCACAGTATCATCACAGATAATGGCACCAACTTCACGGCTGATGAGGTCAAATTATGGTGCAAAAACATGGGGATCAAGCTCGATTACGCCTCAGTCTATCACCCTCAAACCAACGGCCAAGTCGAAAGGGCAAATGGTCTGATCATGAGCGGCATTAAACCCAGACTAGTGCGGTCCCTCAAAGAATCTAACACGCCTTTGGGTTGAGAGCTCGACTCTACGTACTCAGGGGCTGCGGACCACGCCCGAATCGTACTACGGATTCACACCATCCTTCATGGTGTATGCGGCGCAGAGGCAGTCTTGCCCTGCGACATAATACATGACTCACCTCGGCGTGCGTATGCGAAGAAAGAGAAGCCGAGCTCGATCGGCGGGACAGCTTGGACGCATTGGAGGAGGAGCGCGATGTGGCAAAAGCTTCGTTCGCATATTATCAACAAGAGGCTCGAAGATATCAAAGCAGGAAATGCGGGCCAAAGCTTATAACGTTGGCGAACTTGTTCTACGCTGCCGGACAAGAAAAAGGACAAACTCAAGCCCAAATGGGAAGGTCCCTTCATCATTGACCAGGTCCCGACCGACAGAAAGATACCGTCTGCAGAACGCATCGGATAACCGACTCGAGCCGAACCCATGGAACGCAGCCCGTCTACGAAGATTCTACGCCTAAGTGCCGGATTCCAAGTTCGTCTCCTTCCTCCGTCCGCATTCTTTATTTTTGGTTTTGTGCTGTCTTTTATTTCTCTCCTTCCTCCTTCTTCTTCTTGTAGCCTCTAGAGGCTCGTTTGCGCTTTTTCCGCACACACTTGATGCGCTATCCGCGATCATTATACCTGGGGGCTTCTTTAACAGAAGCTTATATATACGGGCTTCATGCCCAACACATGCGTTAAGCTTCCGCATGTACCTTTTATTCACCATTATATGCATCAATATGACTTAAGTTTTGGCCAAGCTGGGTTGCCTGGCTCCTGTGCTTACCCCTCGTTCCCGATTGTTCGGCTAGGTGGTAAAGGGAGCACCTCTGCGATTATTCTTGCTAGGTCACCGGATGTGTACCTCGGACCGGGTGAAGCCGAAAGCTAGCGTTCTTAAGGGAATATTCGGTCGATGAACTGAAAGACGATTTTAACTATTTACCCATCTGCCCCAGATGATTTTCTGCTTTCATAGCAGCTTTGACATGCACTTTAGGGCATGCATCCCAAATAAAGGAACCCTTAACGGAACTATTCTCCCGGAAGATGTTTCTTACTACCCATGTAATATAACATAACTAGTTGGGCACTTGTCTGATACAGCAACAATGACCCCTACGCCTTGTCTCCATGCATACCACGGTTCTTATATAACCACGAAGGTATTCGGACACAATCCGGACTATTGGGTCCGGAGGTCGAAGCGAAAAGGTCCGCTATGACAAACGATCTACAATCCGGCTAGAAGACATCCTTTCATGTCATATTTTTTACATAGTCAACTCGACTCATTGTATTCCTCCTCAATGCCATCTAATAGGCTATCTCATTTACAATCTTGCTGGGAATACTTGGCGGCCAATTCTACTTGGCCGTACACTAAGCTTTCTGAGGATCTCCATCCCATCCGGCCCCACAGGTCCGACCTCGGCCATGTGGTTTGGGTCAACCTTCGTGTACCGCGTCTTTACCATGGCCCTGGCCTCCCTGGCGCCTTGACGGCAGGCCGATACCTTCCATAGCCGGAAGCACCGCCGTGCTCCTTGAAGCCGCTCCGCCAGCTCCCCAATGCCTTGAGCGAGGAGATAGATGGCCACAAGGCACGGCCGATGCCTTTCATCAACTCGTTGCGGTACCGACGCAATTCGGGAAGAAGATCACCCGGCATCTGGGCATCTCCTCCTCGGGGCGACACAGTGAGCAAACCTACAAACATGTTTATGTTAGTGGCCTTCCTCGCCGAACTCTTTTCAAAGTTCGCTCAAGCACTTACCGAAAATGCCGCGACGAAGCCGCCGATTCTCCTTTACGGAGTCAGACAACTGGGCACGAACATCCTTTAGTTCCTCACCCAGCTTGGTGTTGGCGTCTTGGAGGTTATTCTTCTCCTGCCACACCCTTGTAAGCACGCTCTCGCCGGCCTTTAGCTGGCGCAAAAGCTGTTGCTTGTCCGGATCTAGTCCGGCGCCATCAGCAATGTTTTTGTCAGATTTACACACCCGCCGCACTTTATAAACTATTTATCTTTTAAACGCATATATTACCAGAGGGGGTCTCTGTAGATCCCCCTGTAGCGGCTAGTGCGGCCTCAAGTTGGGCCTTGCACTCTTCAAGCTCCTGGGACAGTCCGGTATTCTTCTCTGTAAGATCCTGCATAACAAATGATCCTCAAATCAGTTATTCTAACTATTTTAAGTCTCGGGGGCTACCGGCATATATAACTGTCAAATTATCTTACCCGTATGTCCTTTACATACTACTCCTGGGCTCTGGCTAGACCATCTTGAGCGGCACGGAGGTGCACATCTCCCGAATCAAAGGCATTCAAGGCCTCTTGGGAGAAACATGCGTCACGAAGAACTGTCCGGCGACGCCTGTGATTCAAGGCGCTCTCCACCTTAGAGTTGGTGGCGGACAACCTGTCGGCATCCTCTGTCGGAGGAGCATCCGACGCATGTCTCATGCTCGCCTCAGCCTCCGGACCAGACTTTGAAGCTTGGTCGGTGAAGGTTCGATTGGCAACCTCTCCAGACTCGATCCGTGGGCGCTCTTTTTCTGAAAAGGCGTCGGCGTTAATCGCCTTCCAGAATCAATTGCAGGAGTATGGTGACACACCGTGCATCTGCGGACGGAGTTTCGATCCGAACCGCACTTCTTTTTAACTGCGGGCCGCTTGCCCTTTGTTGGCCAGCCGCCCTTGAGCTCGGCTTCCTGCCTCGAAGGCACCCCCTGCGAAACACCATTGGTATACGGTGATAAAAAATAAGCATGGATGGGTCATTATCAGGGTTTTAGGATTTCGGTCTCATTTACCTATGAGGCTGGAAGTATTCCGGGGTAATCAGCCATAATGGCAACCAAAGCATTATCGATGCTAAGTTGATAAAACACCCCGTCGATCAACTCCACCTTTATATCCGGATCCTCTTCGGAGGTCGGATTGAGGGACCGTTCCGGATCCTCGGGTTGTGGGGGCGGGCTGTGTATCTTTTCCACAGTCCGGCGCAGTTCCTGCGCAGAAACCAAGAAATGAGATATTTAACCATGGGTACATGGATTGGACAGGTCATGAAGATGTTTGCTTACCCAGCTTCGAGGATTATTCGAAGAAAACTCCTTCAGTGGATTGACGCGGAGGAAATCCTCCTCCTCCCCTTTGTACATAGCAGACAAGATCTTCACCAGTTCGGTGACCGATCCCGGCCCTTTGCGGCCATGGCGGGTGGCGTCGTCCTCCCCGTTGAAGTCCCACATGGGGTGGCCCATATATTGGAGCGGCTGCACCCCCTCATATCTGATTGCCATGACTCCAATCATGGTTAATCCGGCATGAGCCAGTAACCTTATTCGGCTCATTAGATAGAGGACGTCCTTGTCATCTTCCCTCTGGGGGCTTCGAGGGCGCCAGCTTAGGCGCTTCTTCAGAGGAGCATTGCTGAACTCCGGAAGGCCGATCCGAACAGGATCCGGCAGCGGGACGTCCTCCATATAAAACCATTCCGAGGGCCAGTCTTCGGACGCCTTCTTTGGGGTTCCGGATAGGTATCCAGTCCCGGCGATGCGCCATAGCTCGGCTCCGCCCACTTGATATATTGACCCCTCATGAGAACGGGGTACTAGGCAGAATATTCTCTTCCACAGCCCGAAATGAGCCTCGGCCCAAGAACAGCTCGCAGAGGGCCACGAAGCCCGCAATGTGCAAAATGGAGGCAGCGTGGGTGGTGCAACCGAGGCCGAGAACTCCAAGAGCCCCGGAGAAACGGATGGATTGGAAACCCGAGTCCTCTTACTAGATAAGAGATGAAGCACACCTGCTCTCCTTTAGAGGGATCGGGGATGCTCTCCGCTTGCTTTCCGCCCTTGTAGGTGACGAGTGCGGCTCGAACCGGAACCATGAAGGCCGGGGGAAGAAATCCCTTGGTTTGGAGTATAACTAGCTCGCTATGCGGGAC
Organism: Aegilops bicornis; assembly: GCA_021605145.1. NCBI lineage: Eukaryota > Viridiplantae > Streptophyta > Magnoliopsida > Poales > Poaceae > Aegilops > Aegilops bicornis. Next base: position 638,917,663 of record CM038670.1, on the reverse strand, counting down.
TGAGCATCTCTCCCAATTTCCTGAGGGCTGGGAGCGCGAGGGAGGAGCAGCGTCGGTATCCATGATGGAATGGGCTTTGGTCGAGGCGCTCGATGAAAGCTCGCTAAGGAGGGATGATGTGACTCAGATCTAGATCCTCGCCCCTTTTATAGGCAGCTCATTTGCGCAGCTAAGGGGGTAATTGTAAAAATACCCTGGCCTTTCACATTCATCCAAACACGTGGAAGGTGGCCATTATTGGGCGCAGAAGCCAAGGAGCACAACATTTATCAGAAGCCGGACAACATTATTCGGCGGTATATGGAATTTGGAGAAGAACCCGCCTCGCAATGCGAAGACAATCAACGCGCCCGGACTCGTCGTCATTGAAGCCTGGTTCGGGGCTCTTTGAGGAGTCCCGGATTAGGGGTGTCCAGATAGCGGACTATCGTCACGGCGGACTCCAAGACTATGAAGATACAAGATTGAAGACTTCGTCCCGTGTCCGGTGGGACTTTCCTTGGCGTGGAAGGCAAGGTTGGCGATACGGATATGTAGATCTCCTACCATTGTAACCGACTGTGTAACCCTAACCTATCCGGTGTCTATATAAACCGGAGGGTTTTAGTCCGTAGGACACAACAACAATCATACCATAGGCTAGCTTCTAGGGTTTAGCCGCCTTGATCTCGTGGTAGATCTACTCTTGTACTACCCATATCATCAATATTAATCAAGCAGGAGTAGGGTATTACCTCCATCGAGAGGGCCCGAACCTGGGTAAAAACATTGTGTCCCTTGTCTCCTGTTACCATCCGCCTAGAGGCACAGTTCGGGACCCCTACCCGAGATCCGCCGGTTTTGACACCGACAGCGGGACAGACCAGCCCCTAGTGGGCTGGTGCACCCCCATATAGGCCGAATAGGAGGATAAGGAAGGAGGGGAAGGGAGAAAGGAAAGGGGAGGATTAGGCCTCCCCCTTTCCTTGTCTCCCCCCTCTCTTTCCATCCCCCTCCGACATTTATGGAAGGGGGAGGCCGACTTGTGGGAGGCACCGAAGTAGGATTACTCCTACTTGGAGCACCCCTTGCCGCCCCTCTCCTTCTCTCACCTATATATATGTGGGGAGGGGGGCCGCTAGAACTAACAACATTGATTCCTAGCCGTGTGCGGCGCCCCCGTCCATAGTTTACGCCTCCGGTCATATTCACGTAGTGCTTAGGCGAGCCCCTACGCGGATCACTTCACCATCACCGTCACCATGCCGTCGTGTTAACGGAACTCTCCATCGACACTTTGCTGGATCAAAAGTTCGAGGCACGTCATCGATCTGAACGTGTGCAGAACTCGGAGTTGCCGTACGTTCGGTCGGAACGAGAAGAAGTTCGACTACATCAACCGCGTTGTCAAACGCTTCCGCTTTCGGTCTATGAGGGTACATGCACACACTCTCCCCCTCTCGTTGCTATGCATCACCTAGATAGATCTTGCGTGAGCGTAGGAATTATTTTGAAATTGCATGCTACGTTCCCCAACAGGAAAATGCACGTATCAACTTCCCCAAGCTTAGACCTCGCTTGTCCTCAAGCGAAAGCCGATATCGATAATCATGTTCACATATTTAGAGAGAGAGGTGTCAATAAAAAACTAAATACGGACATAGTATCATCATGATCATTATTATAGCAGCAATAAACATTATCATATAACTTCTCATGAGCAAGTAACAATTCATCACAACAACAGAGTATAAGGCATAAAATTTCTTGAAAACTAACATACTATGTTCTCATTCAACAATGCAATTGCAATTCATCATATTTTCAGGAAGGGTCTCATGTCGGAGCCTTTTAGCAAGTCCACATACTCAACCATCATTTAGTCTTCTATGATTGTTAACACTCACAACATATATATGGAGCAAAAAGTTTCAGCCAGACACGTAGAAAGATAGGGGCTTATAATTTTGCCTCCCAACTCATTTACCTCGATACTGTCAATAATAATAACTCATGTTCACTCATATTCAACAGGATATATATGTCTAGATCTTTCCCCACCACATGATGCTTGCAAAAATAGAAAAATAAAAAGGAATAGAGGAGAACACTATTGACTCTTACATGAAAAGTAAATACATAAAAGTAAAATATAGGCCCTTCTCAGAGGGAACAGAGGATGTCATGCACTTTTTATTTTTGGATGCGCAAGCTCTTAGTGCCAAGGAACGTCACATTATATTGCCCCTTTTGATAGCAACCTTTATTATGCAGTCCGTCGCTTTTATTTATTTACCATCACAAGTTCGTACAATGCTTATTTTCCCTTACAATAAAAGATCATTCATATTTAGTAGCAATTTTTATTGCCTTATGCACCGATGACTGATAACCGACAAGTATAGGGGATTGCAACAGTTTTTTAGGGTGGAGTATTCAACCCAAATTTATTGATTCGACATAAGGGGAGCCAAAGAATACTTGTAAGTATTAGCAGTTGAGTTGTCAATTCAACCATACATGGAGACTAAATATCTGTAGTACTGTGATCAGTAGCACAGTAGTATGATAATTTGATAGCAGTAGCAATGATAGTAACAGGTACAGTAACAGTAGTAGCAGTAGTTTGTAGTAGTTGTAACAGTAGTAACTTAGCAAGAAATATATGTAAAAAACTTGTAGGCACTGGATCGGTACTAACGTTGGATAATATTCATAACCTAGGGCGACACAGAACTAGCCCCAATTCATCAATGTAATGTAGGCATTATTCCGTTAAAAGTCATACGTGCTTATGGAAAGGAACGTGCGCGGCATCTTTTGTCCTACCCTCTGATACGTCTCCAACGTATCTATAATTTTTTATTCTTCCATGCTGTTATATTATCAATCTTGGATGTTTTATATACATTTAGTGGCAACTTTATATCATTTTTGGGACTAACCTATTGATATAGTGTCCAGTGCCAGTGGTTGTTTTTTACCTATTTTTTACTTTGCAGAATATCAATACCAAACGAAGTCCAAATGCCACCAAATGTTTTGGAGATTTTTTTTTGGCCAGAAGACACCCTAGGAGCCAAAGGAGCACACGAGAGGTGGCCCGTGGGGCCCACTAGGCACCAGGGCGCGCCAGGAGGCCCAGACGCGCCCTGGTGGGTAGTGAGCCCAAGGGAACCGCCCTCACCTACCTCTGTGATGGCCCACAAGTATAGGGGATCTGTCATAGTCCTTCTGATAAGTAAGAGTTTCAAACCCAATGAGGAGCAGAAGGAAATGACAAGCGGTTTTCAGCACGGTGTTTTCTGCAAGCACTGAAATTATCGGTAATGAGTAGTTTGGTAGCAAGGTAATTCGTAACGAGTAACAAGTAACATGTTTAACAAAGGTGCAGCAAGGTGTCCCAATCCTTTTTGTAGCAAAGGACAAGCCTGGACGAACTCTTATATGAAGCAAGGCGCTCCCGAGTACACATGGGAATTGTCGTCAAGTTAGTTTTCATCATGCTCATATGATTCGTGTTCGCCACTTTGATAATTCGGTATGTGGGTGGACCGGTGCTTGGGTGCTATCCTTAGTTGGACAAGCCTCCCATGTATGATTAACCCCTCTCGCAAGCATCCGCAATTACGAAAGAAGATTAAGATAAATCTAACCATAGCATGAAACATGTGGATCCGAATCAGCCCCTTACGAAGCAACACATAAACTAGGGTTTAAGCTTCTGTCACTATAGCAACCCATCATCTACTTGCTACTTCCCAATGCCTTCCCCTAGGACCAAATCATGGTGAAATGTCATGTAGTTGACGTTCAAATAACACCACTAGAGGAAAGACAACATACATCTCAAAAAAAATTCAAATGAATACCAAATTCACATGATTACTTATAACAAGACTTCTCCCATGTCCTAAGGAACAAACATAACTACTCTCAAAGCATGTTCATGTTCAAGATCAGAGGGGTAATAAATATCATTAAGGATCTGAACATATGATCTTCCACCAAATAAACCAACTAGCATCAACTACAAGGAGTAATCAACACTACTAACAACCCACAGGTACCAAATTGAGGTTCTGAGGTAAAGATTAAATACAAGAGATGAACTAGGGTTTGAGAGGAGATGGTGCTGGTGAAGATGTTGATGAAGGTTGGTCCTCCCATGATGAGAGTATCGTTGGTGATGACGAAGGCTTCGATTTCCCCCTCCCGGAGGGAAGTTTCTCCGACAGAATAGCTCTGCCGGAGCCCTAGATTGCTTCTGCCCAGGTTCCGCCTCGAGATAGCGGGCTTCATTCCGAAAGCTCTCTTATGAGTTTTTCTAGGTCAAAACCCTTCATATAGCAGAAGGTAGACACCGGGAGCAGGCCAGCGGGTCCACAAGCTCAGGGGGCGCACCTTGGGGGGGTAGGGCGTGACCCCAGGCTTGTGGCCACCTGGTGGGTCCCCTTGTGTTCCTTCTTCACCCAATATGTTTTATATATTCCAAAACAATTCTCCATAAAGTTTCAGAACATTTGGAGTTGTGCAGAAAAGGTATCTTAGATTTGCTCCTTTCCGGTCCAGAATTCTAGCTTTCGGCATTCTCCCTCTTCATGTAAATCTTGAAAATAAGAGAGAAAATGCATAATAATTTTATCCTAAAGTGTAATAACATCCCATAATGAAATAAATATCAACAGAAGAGCATGATGCAAAATGATGTATCAACTCCCCTAAGCTTAGACCTTGCTTGTCCTCAAGCGAAAGCCGAAATCGATAATCATGACCACATGTTTAGAGATAGAGGTGTCGATAAAATAAAATACAGACATGAGGGCATCATGATCATCTTTAGAACAACAATATATTGTCATATAACTTATTATGCTAAAGTGACAATTCGTTCACAAGGTAAAGTAGGAACCAAAAGCTTCATTGAAAACTTAACGAACTACGGTCACAGTCATTAATGAGATTGCAATTTGACATAATGTCAGAAAGAGTCAATGTAAGAGCTTTTATTCAGCAAGTTCACATACTCAACCATCATTTAGTCTTTCATAATTTCTAACACTCACACGATACTTATGAGGTCAAAGCTTCAATTAGACACATAGGAAGACAGGGGCTTATAGTTTTGGCTCCCAACCATTTACCTCAAGGGTAATGTCAACAACAATAACTTATGATCACCTACATCCGAGTGAATATATATGGCTGGATATTTCTCCAACACATAGTGCTTGACAAAAAGACAAAAATAAAAGGAAGGGTGAAGATCACCATGACTCTTGTATGAAGGTAGAAACTAAAATGGAAGATAGGCCCTTCACAAAGGGAAGCAGCGGTTGTCATGCGCTTTTTGTTTGGATGCATGAAATCTTAATGCAAAAGAACGTCACTTTATATTGCCGCTTGTGATAGAGAACTTTATTATGCCGTCCGTCGCTTTTATTTCTTCCCCATCACAAGTCCATATAAAGCTTATTTCCCTCACACTAAAACATCATACATATTTTGAGAGAAATTTTTATTGCTTCCACCGATGACAACTTACTTGAAGGATCTTACTCAATCCATAGGTAGATATAGTGGACTCTCATGACATGAAATTGGGTTGATGGTTTTTGGATGCATAAGTAGTATCTCTACTTGGTGCGGAATTTTTGGCTAGCAAAGGATAGAAAGCAAGCTCAACATGTTGGAGGATCCAGGACATTATAACTTCTATTCGGATACAAGTAAACATAACACATTATGTTGTCTTCCTTGTCTAACGTCAACTTATTAGCATATAATATTTTAATGAGTGCTCAGAATCATAAAGGACGTCCATGATAGTTTATTTATATGTGAAACCACTCTTTCCTTATTTCTCCTCATTAATTGCAACAATGACCAATATTATGTTTGTCAACCTTCAACAAATTTCATGCATTATAGTTCTTATATGTGAAGTCATCACTCTCCATAAGATCATTATATAACCCTTTTATTTCCTTTATTCTTTTCCATCTCTAAGATCAAAGCAAGAAAGAAAAGCCCTCAACTCAAAACTAATCTTTATTATATAACTCTCATACTTGATTACATAGATAGATCATGAAGCAAAAACTTAAAGACTAGATCATACTAAAACTACTATTCTACTAGATCACGATTTAACCAAAACGATCAGACTAAGATAAACAATAAAGTAAATATGTGATGGTGAAACGATACCAGGGCACCTCCCCCAAGCTTGGCACAAGCAAATGGGATTGCCCATATATACTCATGTACTCCAGTCTCCTTCTTCGGAGGTGGCGATGATGAAATTGGTGAGGTGGCAGAAAGCTTCTCCAACTTGCGTTTGAAGATGAAAATTTCCTCCCTCAAATCATCATTTTCTTGCTCAAGCTTTAGTAGCCTTTTAGATAATGCCTCTTTGCTTTCCTGCAGAAAACGGGACGGGATAAATTCGATCTTAGATTTGTTTACTCTGTTTGGAAGGCTTGACTTCTTGAACTCCACATGCATATCCCCTAGTTGAGGTAGGGGGGCATCATCTTCATCTGAGCTCGCATCTTTCGTTCCCTCCGCCTCGGAATCTTGGTCATCGTCCGTGGACCATAGAAGAGGTAGATGTCCCCAAAGATCCTTGGATCTGCAATATAGTGGGAAACATAGCTCTCTCCACCCGAACCTTGTGACGACATAATTTCGTATATGTTAGAAAAGTAGCTCGAAAGAAGAAAAGAGGGTATTGTCGTGATATGGTAGTCAAAACCTTCAGGAGATTATATAATAGTTTTTTCCTGTGCAAAACAAGTAATCTGGCAGAAAACGGAGTCCGGAGGGCACACGAGGTGCCCACAAGCTCGGGAGGCGCGCCCCTCAGGCTTGTCGCCTGCCCGTGCGCTTTTCGAACTACATATTATTTTCCTAATTTTTTAATATTCCAAAATGGAGTAAAATTGCATTTTGGGAACTTTTGTAGTCGGTTTCCTTACCGTATCAAATACCTATTCCTTTTCAGGGTTCTAGAGCGTTCTGGAAGGTTTCCTTTATGTACTCCTGTGGTGTTATGGAATGAATAATGTTGGTCTCAACATTTATAGGTGTATCTGAGATATAATGTTTGATTCTTTGCCCATTCACCACCTTCGTTTTAGTGCCTTCGGTGTTGTTGATCCTGATGGCACCGGAAAGATAAACTTCTTCGATAATGTAAGGCTGTTCCCATTTGGAGAGAAGTTTTCTTGCAAAAAATCTTAAACAAGAGTTTTATAGCAAGACTAGGTCACCTACATTAAATTCCTACTTTTGTATTATTTTGATGTGCCATCTTTTAACCTTTGCTTTAAATAATTTAGCATTTTCATAAGCTTGGGTTCTCCATTCATCAACTGAGCTAATGTCAAATAACCTCTTTTCACCGGCAAGTTTGAAATCATAGTTGAGTTCTTTAATTGCCCAATAAGCTTTATGTTCTAGTTCGAGAGGTAAGTGACATGCTTTCCCATAAACCATTTTACTAGTGGGCCCATTGCGCCAAATGGTGCAGAGGCACACTAAATCCATGTGCGCGATGAAATGAATATCCATGGTTTAGTCCCCTTTAAAATGAAACATGGTGGATTGTTGTCTATAATGAGATGTATATACACATTTTAATTTGATAGCACAAAATAATTTTACAATGTTCGCAAAGACCCATTTGAAATCATGTTTGCATTGATATCATTTGTATTTCTTAGTGACTTTGTGTTTGAGCAAAAAAATAGATAGGCTCTTGTTTAAAAATATATATACCTGTAACAACATGAGTGGTTTCAAAGTATTTTCATTAGTTAGGAGCTTTGATGAACCGTTGCGCCAAATGGCGCAGAGACCCACCAACACCATGTGTGCTTTGAAAAAAAATCCATGTATTGGTAGGTTCTGTGGCCAAGTAGTGTGCACTGCTCTAAACTCCAGTTTCAGAATCATTTTTTTCCAAACCATGCAATATGTTTGTATATATTATAGAGGAGTATTTACACAGTCGGGGATGATGAAACAAGCTCACACGAGCCTACTGCCTAGTATCAGGATCAATGTCACACTGGATCATCGTGAAGACACTATCAAAGCCCGTTGTGTTTATCCCTCCATATGCTCCAAATGACCAGAGATAAAAGCATTCATAGTTTTCTTTCACCCACCCTAAGTTCTTGACCTAACATTTGGCCACCAGAGAAAAGCAGGATCAGGAGTGACCTTATTTCAATCATTCTGAAAATAAAAATTCCTAAAATATGACTAACATTAGATGCATGAACATCATACTCAACTTAAGGCCACATATATATCTTAATCTTATAAAACCAAAAATGAACAACATTAAAAAGGGGATATTGCATATATAATGAAATAGAAATGCCCACCAGTGCAGCGGTGCCACTTCACAAGCCTCGGCCGATTTTGAAAAGGTAAAATATCATCAAACATGGGAAACTTAACACCCATCCAAAAATTTCCTGGAATCTGATACATGAAGGAAATCATATGAATGGCTACCATAAATCATATAAAACATGAACCTATTTGTTTTAATTGAGAAACCATCTCATAATGGATTAATATTTCGCATCCCACGAAGGTCATCGGACCAATCACTACTTGCTCCAGCGCCTATTGTCGACAAAACTGGAGCTTCTCATGGACATGAGACCAACAAATATATTTTTGGTTTGGCTGAAGCAAACGCTCGTCATAGCACAAGATCCCTTCTAGCCTCATGATTCACCCTAAAACACCTCTTGTACGCACATCAAGTACCTCATGAGCACGAAATATAAATGAATATATACGTTAGTAAGTCCAGAAATTAACCAAATACAAGGATCTTAACCATATTGTGTGACATGCATCAAGATGTAAGATGTGGTGACCTTGGCGCCACAACCATGGAGGCAGGGCCAGTCAGCTGCCAAAATTTTATACTACGACGTGAAGCTGCAAAGTTGAGATGTAGCAACACATTTCTCTAAATCTAATTAGTGTGTCTATTTGTTGGAAGAAATTCATAATTTATTCATGCATTGACATACATCATCGAACCCCCAGAGCCTACAAGTGCGGATTAATATGCATTTAGAAGCAAACCAATAAAATTATGTCTACAAAGGATTTGATGAAATATCTTGTAATGAAAGCAGATCAAAAGTACAACCCATAAACATACAAGCAATAACACACTCTTGTTACTCACATTTATCAAAAATAATGTTTCCAGAAGGAAACATAAGTTACAGAGTTTTTTATTTATTTTCTCAATATGATGAGTAAACTAACTAAAAGAAATAAAAGATGAATGGGACCTAAACATATGTAAACTTACTTAATTTATAAGCTAAATGTTTGAAACACAATCGTAGTTAACTTAGGAACTAGACATTGCAACCACAACAGATTGCTCCACAAACATGATATCCCAACCGGTTCCTACAACACATTGGACAATGAGCACAATATATGATTGTGATTTATGATTATATTACGCAAGTACGCTGAATGTTGTAGGCAGTGTACTTCCTAGGCTACTTTTAAAAATGGCCATACCTAAGTCTGTATGGTACAGATAGATATCTGTGTGTGCCATCTTCTACTCCCTCCGTCCCAAAATAAGTGTCTCAACTTTGTAATAACCTTAGTACAAAGTTGTACTAAGCTTGAGATGCTTATTTTGAGACGGAGGGAGTATATTACTACCAAGAAAAGGAAGAACATGTTAGCTAGACGTCTTCAAGCAGATTTTTTAGTCATGGGAAGGAAATGGTCAAGGAGTTGCAGTTGAGGTTCTTGCACTTCAATACAAAGGCACTAATTTAGCATCAAGTAAAGAAAAATAGAAATAGTGCATTACACCTTAGTCCTCATGCATGATTATTTGTGCATTGAGAAATCACATAGAAGCGTAAATGAAGTTGGTGGCCTTCTAGATATGCTAAATGGGAGCACAAACAATGTTTCCACACATCACGGGGATCAAGATGGACCTACTATTATTCCTATAAACAGAAACATCTTAGAAAATTCAAGCATTGATGATAACATACCTAAGTTCGGAAATTAACTTCTAGCTCTGCAATGATTTAAGAACACAAGCAACAAAACATTGGTCCATGGAGTGAATGAGGAAGAAGATGGTACTTGCGGACCACAACATCATCTCATGGCCATGGCAAATGGAATGAACTTTTAGTTTTCATATAGAAAATTACTAATAATACTTGCTGATGGCACCATTGTATGGTGACCACACCACTTTTACCAATGGTAGCCGAAATAGTGAGCAGATGAATAGAGGGAACGACTTGCTAATTTTGCGAACAGACACTAACATCTTATTAACTTAATAATCTTTGGAAATGTAAAACACTATTTTGTGAATGAAAAATAAGCATGTGGTGAAGGGAAACTTATCACCAAATGGAAGAAAACAAATAAGGGTATTGTTCCTATACTGTTTGCATGTGTCAACAGACGCTCATTGGAAAAATAGAGAACGCTAATTGCTCCACTACCCTTAGAAGAACCTAATATAGAGGAGCTAAAAATTAATACGGTAGAACCTAACATTAGCTCTTGATTTGTCAGTTAAAACCATAATAGTGGCCAAGTAAATACCATGTACAACCCATGACCCAGAATGGAAACCACCATATACATTTTCCATGCATCAACATCTATCTATTAAACACGGAGAATTGTTTCTACGCATGCACATATATCCGCTAGTGCTTTTTCAAGAATTACCTTTGTGAATAGCCTTCATTAGAGGATGGGCACTTCTTCTCAAACTTTACAATCAATTTGGACCAATTCATTAAATTGAAACAGAACCTTTTTCTTCACCACTGCACTCTTATTCAAAACTGAAGGGGATATCTTTTGCATAGTATCAACCGGGGTGAAGTATGCCTTGGGTAGCAGGTTGGAGCGATCCCAGATCCAAGACTTGGCATTGAGAATATCTGCACAAACAATGTCACAGTCAGTGTGAGTGCCATAATGAACCTCTAGAATGGATAAATTGTTCAGGTACAAACTTTTGAAGCATGGGGTATCGATGTGGTCGTGGAAGATCATAGTGGTGGCAGTATCCAGCTCCCTGTCACTAAAGTAACTGCCGAGGTCCTCGTACTCCCAGGTCCCATCCCTGAACTTGCTCTCAGGTGCAGCTTGTAGTGTCGTGCATCCAGAATTACATCATCCCTGTACCACAGCTTGTTCCAATCCAAACCAAATTCAGAAAGAAGCATCACGATGGTAGGACCAAGAACAACCTCTAGCCTAGCATCATCATGATCCAAACTAAATTCAGAAACAAAAATAAATAAAAAATGTTAAAAAGATAGCCTTAACATTACAACTGTCTAGTGAAATCATACACAATAATTTGAGGGTTATTGTAATACACTCTACTCATGCATTCTCGCAAACTTGTAAATCCTTACGACACAAGAAAATAAATGTATCCAGAAGCCCTCCACATGCGCAATCAACTGTGACTGACCAAGACTCGCTAGCAAGTTGTTGCATGACAAAAAGCATTATGAATATTCGGAAGAAGTAACACATCCATAACTTACATTATAGAGAAGGCAATACTATATGAAAAAACCAGATATAGTTTATAGCATTCCTTTGCATTATAACGTAAGTTCAGTACCCAAGATTTGACAAGGACTACAAGCATAATTATAAAAAACTCAGTGGCATCGTCCCTGATAAGACCGTGTAAAGCTTAAATCCCTAGTTATAATTTTACAGGATAACATAAGACAACAAATCTACTTTGCATTTTAATTGATGCAATTAGAAGAAATATGAATACAGATACTCCAATGAACTGCAATCAACAACAGAAAGAACCGAGTAAATTGATTAATTTTCTGAAGGGATAAATAAATTGAGTGGGTCAAGAACTCAGAGCGCAAAGACCAGTTGGCATTAAGGCCGTTAGAGAGAAGTACGTACAACAACAAGGATGCCTGAATCTCGGATTTGTAGCACATGAATTGTTTGATATCTACTAGCAAGATGCCTGTGCATTGCACGGAACATCAGCATGCATTTTTTTACAAAAAACCTATTGTTATTGACCCATGCGGGAGTAATCCCATGTGTAAGAACTAATGATATCTTGAGATAGAGGAGAGATAGGGTGAGGAGGAGTGGGGCGTGGTGGTGATTGGTGGTCGGACTGAGCGGAGGCATGGGAATGGACGGCGCCGGCAGCGGCCACCATGCCAGATTGTTCCAGAGGCTTCCTTTTTTAATTGCTCAACAATGAAGTTGTGGGAGATAAGGATGAACGAGGGAAGGACTTATCTGCAAATGTGGAGAGAGGTGCGGGTATCTTTTTGCAAAATTGCCATAGTTTTCTTTCTATCCGTCAGATATAGATCGGACGGTCTATATTGCAAGATGGCAGGCACACCATCATCACCAACTCGATTTTTTTATAAGAGTAGAGAAGAGAGACAATCTAAACCAGATCCTCGTACAATTGAGTTGGCAACCTACGACTTGGCCTTCCGCTCCTCGTGGCGCCCCCGCAACTGAAGCCCTCATCCATGAGACAAATGGGGAGAGTGAGAGGGGGAGAGAGGAGGGAAAGACAAACCCTAAATCATTGCCAGATCCTTGCTCCTGATGCTCCATCCCGCGCGTGGACTGTGCCTTCCACTCCTTGCTACACCGAGCAGATGCCCTCACCCATGAGATAAAAAGGAGACAAGAGTGTAAGGACAGGGGAAGAGAGAGGGACGGGGAGGGGTAAACCATGAATCACCTCGAGCTCCTTGCTCTTGCTGCTCTGGCTCGCTAGCCTCTCTCAACCGATCTCGCCCACCACTGGTACGCGTCGGTGCTATACAAACGGTTTTTAACCCCTTTCCGCGACGGTGTTCGGAACCGTCGCCAAGTGAGTGATGGCGATAGGGGTCCTTCCCACACGACCCTGAAACCGTCAGGGAAATGCCCTCCTGGCACACACGCTCGGTAAAATGAGGTCGTGTGCGATCGGCGAGCGCTGAAATACCATTATACATACAGTAGTGCTAAAAAAATACAATTATACAGGCGAAATCGTTTCCGGTCGTAAGTACATCCCAGACAGTCAGTCCCCACTAAACGTTTCATTTCATATGAACATCCCACACAATCTCTCCAAGGAAAATGTTTCCCTTCGCAGGTACATCAGACACAATTTCCCCCCTTAAATCGTTTGTGATAGCGTTGCCATTGCACATGCTATTAACAATTTTATCATTTGCGTTATTGAATGCATCACACACGGTGCGTAGAAGAAACTGTGTAACAATGATTGTCCATTGCACACAGTTTTTATGTGGTAAGCGTTTGCTCAAGGTGGCCTAATGCAAACAGTTTTCAAGAGGATGTCCTGTGTGCAGTGGAGATTGATCGACACATAGTGGATCCTAGAAACGTGTCTGATCTCCACGTCTACGTAGATGTTTTGCTTTCGCAAACCGTCTACATTGTAATCCGCAATTAATCCCTAATTTAAAAATCACATGTTTTGGATTTGAAAGTAGGCAATCACTAATTTCATATCCAACCATGTTTATTACAAATATAGGTTCAACCACGAATTCATGATTAGATGCACATGTACATATACTGAAGAACTACAAAAGCACTAAGTAAAGAATGATGAACCACAGTTGTACTAAAGACTGTAAAGAGAGAGGCGAAAGACATTCCGGTTGCTGGAGAAGGTGAAGCGGAATGCCCATATTATGCCCTCCTCCATGTGTAATGCGTGCATGACTCTAGGCCAACCCCTTGTGATGGCTGCCCGTCCATCCTTCATTGTCTTCATTACGACTTCTTGATGCTCATTGTAGTCTGGATGAAATACTTTAACCTTCATTGCGTGTCCACCAATCATGTACTCTGTGAGGTAATCTTGAGTGAACTGCTTCGGGAACCACTGCGAACAAAAAAGATTCAAATATTGTTGTCTAACAACTCATTATGGGCAGTAAAAAGAGAAGGCTGCAGAGTTTGTAGTTACCATCCTACAGCTCACTGTTGTGTTGGATAGAGCATAAACAAATAATTTGCGTGCCACCGTTCATATCTTTTTGCTAATAATCCTTATCAGTTTCCTCACTTGATGCTTGTTCATGAATATCTCATTGCCCCATATGCAAAAAGGGTCGATGCATGGATCATTGCCAAGGGCATATGTACCTACAAGCAACAAGTCAATATTAGAAGCTAACAAATGTCCAGGCCTGGATCTATATGCACTACATTATGGAACGACAGTGGTAGTACAAGCCGAGGGATGAAGCTAACCTCGGCGGAAAATGGTGGCCACTCCTGTTGTTATCCTGCATAAGTAGTGGAAAGGCATGATAAGTACATCAAACTTAACATCAAATAAATATAGCAAAGGTAAACAACATCATCTTCAAATGATAGCTTGAATGTGTTGGTTTCATCATGCTGTTAAAGCAGATATAAAATGGAAGGCGATATTCTTGACAAAGAAGCTTAATGACCATCAAATATTGCAATTCAAACTGGTATTGTTGAAACTGAATAGAACATAGGTAATGCTTAAACATCACACTAGATAAACGTGTAAAACTGAAATAGAGGCATGTGTTAACTACACGAGGCATAACTGGAACCAAATATAGCCATTCAAACTGGTATTGATTCAGTCGAGCGACACAGTTCCGACTTGCACATAATGCACAACACATTGTGAATGACTGGAATAAACAAGGCATAAATGATCAATATAACAACCAAATATAGCCATTGAAAACTGGACAGAGTCTGACTGCAACCAACCTAACAAGAAAATACAGATAAACACGGCATATGCTTGAAAGCTGGACAAATTCTCATTGCAACCAACCTAACAAGCATATACAGCTAAACAAGGCATCGGCTTGAAAACTGGACAAATGCTAAAAAAGGCAACCTAGCAACCAAATACAGATAAACAAGGCATCTGCTTGATAACTGGACAAATGTCACTGCAACCAAACTAAGAACCAAATACATATAAACAAGGGATCTGCTCGATAACTGAAAAAATGCTCACTGCAACCAACCTAACAACAAAATACAGATAAACAAGGCATGTACTCACTATAAACAACCAAATACAGCCATTCGTGAAACTGAAGTGGACAATTCATACTTAAACATCACATAGCCCTATTGAACAATACATTTTTGCATAACTGAAATAATTAAACACGACACAGTTAAAGCACTGCATGGCAAATGCTACTACAACAAAGGGTACGGGTTGGCAAGCTAGAAAAGGTAAGATTTGCTGATAGGATGTTGCGTCACATTTCATGGATGGGATCCTTCCAGTTGGAAGAGCACAGACCCATGGTGCGCTCTCTGATGTCACAGATGGGCTGTTTCACCTTGGAAGAACATTCGTGGCTGCCCTCCTCGTTGTCGTGGTCGTGGTCGATGAGATCTGACTTCGCAATTGAGGATCCCAAGCCACCGCCATAGAACGTGTCCTTTAGAAATTACAAAATGGGCTTGATGGCGTATAAGGATCGCAAATCCTTGACCGCTTGGCGGAGGAAATCAGCGGCAGGGCCGTCGAAGAGATCAACGGTGGTTGAACCAAAGGGGTTGGGGATGGACAACTTAACATGTGACATGGCCCGCGTGAAGCCGTTGCTATCGACGAGCTTGATGTCGTAGCCATCTTTCCCGAGATACAGTAATATGCTAGCCCACTGACATGAATCCTTCGGCATGGCAACATGGTCAACGTCTTCGCCGCCTTATGCGGTGATGTGTTGGTTCGGGATCGACAGGTCGGGGTGAACGGCGGCCACCTCGCCAACGTCCGCCAGAGAGGTCATAATAAACCTCTTCTTGGCCGAACGCTCGCTGGGCTGCACGGGGTATGTCGATTTTTGCGATTTTTGCGACGCGCAAGGCGGGTAGTTTGTTTTTATATTTCTAGCTAGCTAGTCTATCGCACACGGTTCGTCCTAATTTCCAAATAAACTTACCCGCCTTTAGCTTGTGCAGGTGGTGATTTTACAGCACACTTGCATCGCACATGATTATGCCAGTACCTCCACCCTTTGCTCGAGCTTGTGCAGTCATGGTGATTTTACAGCGCACTTGCATCGCACACGGTTGAGCCAGTACCTCCAACTTCGCTCGCGCTTGCGCAGTCGTCGTGATTCACTGCGCACTTGCATCGCACATGGTTAAGATATTATACCCGTGTCCGTTGAGTGTCCGCCTTTGGCTTGCGCAGGTGGTGATTTTACAGCGCACTTGCATCCCACACGGTTAAGCCAGTACCTCCACCCTTTGCTCGCGCTTGCGCAGTCGTGGTGATTTTACAATGCACTTGCATCACACACGGTTGAGCCAGTACCTCCACCTTCGCTCGCGCTTGCGTAGTTGTCGTGATTCATAGCGCATTTACACGATTAAGATATTATACACATGTCCGTTGAGCGTCATCAGAGTCTTTGCAGCAAAAAAACGTTAGAGAGGGTCAGAAGACAACCACACCAGCATGTGGCCCAAATATATATGAGTGAAAAGGGTGGTCTGTGATGTCCAAAATTTCAATGCACAACTTCGACCACACGGGCCCACGGTTGGGCGCGTCGTCGAAGATCGATGAGAGGGGCCAGAAGTCAAGAACCACCTGGAAGTGGCCAAATATATGTAGGAATATTGGGTGTGATGTTTAAAACTTTAAATACACAAAGCATAACTTTGGTGGCACCTGCCTCGCAAACCCGAAAGCACCCTTAGATATATCTATAATGACATAATGTCGTAGCTAGCTAGGATGCTTGGCCCACCACCTCCCACTTCGTGTCAGCGGTGCGAATGCACGTAATGATAATTTGGTCATACATGCATGTCGCCATGACCTACCATAAGACGGACCAATTAATCTATTGTTTGGTCAAACGACAACTGTTGTTGTCGGTAAACCGCTTGGGCCAATAGATTGAACCATCATAAAAATCACACAAGAGGGACCACAAAACCAGCACCTCTTGCATGCGGCGCAAAATGATGTATGTTGGGAAGGGGTGATGTGTGTTTTCAATATAGAATAATGAATTTCGATGTGGTGCCTACCTCTCGATACAAACAACAACCATAGTTAAGGATGAGATATGCAGGGTACGATGTAGGTCGAACCCAGAAATCCGAGCATGTGGGAGGAAATCCTGACAACGCATGAGCTCTAGCTTTGGTTGAGAGATATGTGATGGTGACCGGACCTAACACGAACTAGGAGGAATCCAATCATGGCCAACACATACCCCTCGTTATCGGTCAAAGGGATGATATATATACACTCGGGGAGCCCATAGATATGCGTGTCGTCACAAAAAGCCACACAAGGGAGACGGGGTCGATCGGAAGACCCCGTATGAAATGCGTGCAGCCCGAAAATATTTATGGGTATAGTGGTATGTGATGTGTTTAAATCCCGAATGCACAACTTCGATGGGCCACCAACTACATTATAAAATGAACACTGTACCCGACTCCGAGCCTGGTTCAATACGTACAATGTCGGTTTCCCAACTTCGAGGTTGCGGCGGGGGGGGGGGGTGGGGGGGGGGTTGTCCCATGCATGCACTCAAACTTTATTTGGTCTAGCATAGCACACATCTATACCCCTATATAGTGTGCGAATAACTTTGAAAGTTGGTCGTTGGATGAAGCTAATCCGACGGTACAAAGATGGAAAACCCAAGCACTACTGGCCGTTGGATATCATCTACATTCCACCAGATTCTGCCACATGTACAATCTAGAAGACTCCATGGTTGAACTTAAATATAATGCACAAACCTGAAAACACAAGCACTTCTCCGTTGTTCTAGAATCTTCCATATCTTAATTTCCCAAACTTCTTTTTTCTAAATGAATTGTCACTATTTGTTTTTTTACATCATGCATATATGACTCAAAGCTTACATTCTATAGTGTGGTATTTATTCATAATTTGGTTACCAAATCTCATGCGTGCAATGCACGTGTACCTTACTAGTATCAATAGGAAACCATCATGGTCAAACCCTTCCCGTTGTTGGGCCAAAGGGATAGATTGTGTGGGCCCCCCTCATTGTCGGTAAATGATAGTATATATATATATATACCTCAGGGAGCCCACAGATATGTGCAACGTCTATAAGCCGCACAAGGGAGACATGCTCGATAAGAACACCCTGCCCCCTATACCCTGCATGCGACCTGAAAAAGGTTTATATAATTTCCATGACAGGTCAAGTCAATCATTCTTTAATTTTTTAGAGGAAAAAATAACCAATAAAAACATAGTCTACAAATTAGCAAAACAAGGATCCCAAGGTTTATATATTTGCCATGATAGGTCACTATAGAGATATGTGCATCGTCTATAAGCCGCACAAGGGAGACATGCTCGATAAGAACACCCTACCCCCTATACCCTGCATGCGACCTGAAAAAGGTTTATATAATCGCCATGATAGGTCAAGTCAATCATTCATTAATTTTTAGAGCAAAAAATAACCAATAAAAACATAGTCTACAAATTAGCAAAACAAGGATCCAAGGTTTATATAATTGCCATGAATAGGTCACTACAGAGATATTTATCTCTATAATGACCGTGTCATGGCATTTAAATGAAGCTTGAGATATGCAACTTCCCACCGGGTCACCCATCCTCGGACTACTCCAGCCCGAGCACGCTTAACTTCTGCGTTCTATTCGATTAGGCTAGCGGATGGGAAGCCGCCCCTTGCTGATAGTAATTGCCTCCTTGCCGTTAAGGCGTTTCACGCTGGTCACCCTATGGGACCTACTCCCTCCTATCACACACATTTGTATTTTTAGAAACTATGTGCGATATTTACATGGCCGGTGTGTCGCCGCTAGCCTTCAATGAGCACTGACAATGGTAGCGGGAAAATAATAGGAGAAGAGGTAGGAAACCAATGAGAGGAGTGGCGGGAAACGATAGCCTGTTTAGAAAATGTAGTACAGAAGGAAGCGTGAGCTAGCACGACGCATGCGCATAGTGCTTACCCATGTACTGCATGTGCTGTCGAAAGGGCAGAGGGTTGCCATTCAATCTGGGAGCATCCAACGATGCACACGTACGATCCATTGGGTTTGGGTTCTGGCCAATCAGAACACACAACTCAGATTGTGCGCGTAGCAGGGGGAGGGGCATCGGCCACGGTTTGGTAGGCACACGGCTTTCATGAGTGAACCGTGTACTATTTGAAAACATTTCATGAGAAGAATCTCGGTTTTTAAATCCCCGTAAATCCAAAACTCAACCAAAAATCGTGAAACCTGGCATGGTGTCACGACATGGCACATATATGTCGAGGAATTGTTTTCGTCCATTTTGGCGCAAGTTTTATAACAACCCTCTGACAAACCGGAGCTTCTATCAAAGAAGCCTCGTGGTTCCAATAGGGAAACGTGTCCCCCTTGTGGGCGAAACGTAATCACTGCCTCTTTTCTCCTTGTATTTTCTTCTACAGGCAACATGGAACGACATGATATCCGTGCTGAAATTTAAACTTATTCAGGGTTCGTTTGGCCTTTTTATGCACTCATTGAGTTTCCTAGGCATTTCATGTCCGTAATTCAAATCTGAACTTCAAATACATGCTCCAGTTCACCAAAATGGCTAGAAAATTTATACATTTGTCCTTGGGAGCATGTTTAGGTCCCATGCCAGGAATGGGAACGAATTACAACCGTACCGGCATCCTGGCTCGTCCTCAAACATTTGGAATCTCGGTTTTTAAATCATCGTAAATCATAAACTCAACAGAAAGTCATCCAACGTGGCATGGTGTCACGTCATGGCACATATATGTCGTGGTAAAAACATTGTCCTATTTGGTCCAAGCTTTATTATAAACCTCTTAAAAACCGGAGCTTCTCTCAAAGAAGCCTCGTGGTTCCGATTGGGAAACGTGTTCCCCTTATGGGCGAAACGTAATCACTGCCTCTTTTCGCCTTGTATTTTCTTCTATGGGCAACATGGAACGACAGGATATCCGTGCTGAAATTTAAACTTATTTAGGGTTCGTTTGGCCTTTTATACACTAATTGAGTTTCCTAGGCATTTAATGTCCATAATTCAAATCTGAACTACAAATACATGCTCCAGTTCACCAAAATGGCTAGAAAAATTATACATGTGTCCTTGGGTGCATGTTTAGGTCCCATGCCAAGAATGGGAACGAATTACAACCGTACCGGCGTCTTGGCTCGTCCTCAAACATTTCGAATCTCGGTTTTTAAATCCCCATAAATCCAAAACTCACCAGAAAGTCATCAAAGGTGGCATGGTGTCACGTCATGGCACATATATATCATGGTAAAAACATTGCCAATTTGGGCCAAGCTTTATAACAAACCTCTTACAAACCGGAGCCTATCGCAGGAACCCTCGTGGTTTCGATAGGGAAATGTATCCCCTTGTGGGCCCAACGATAATCGCTCCCTCTTCTAGCCTCATATTTTCTTCTACACGCAACACGGAACAATGGGAGATTCGCGCTGAACTTTGAAATTGTTCAGGGTTTGTTTGACCTTTTTTATTCATTAATTAAGTTTTCTAGGCATTTAATGTCCATAATTCAAATCCAAACTACAAATACATGCTCGAGTGCACCAAAATGGCTAGAAAAAAACATGTGCCCTTGGGGGTGCATGTTTAGGTCCCATGGAATGAATGGGATTGAATTCAACCATCTCGCCGTCTTGGCTTGGCCACAAACATTGCAAATCTCGGTTTTTGAATCTCTGTAAATCCAAAACACACCAGGAAATAATGAAACTTGGCATGGTGTCACTGCATGGTACATATAATTATCCAATTTGGGCGAAGCTATATTACAATCCTCTTACAAAACGGAGCCTGTCGCAACCCTCGTGGTTCCTGTAGGGAAGCATGCCCCTCTTGTGGGCGAAACGATAATCGCTGCCTCTTCTCGCCTTGAACTTTGTTTTCTACAGGCAACATAGAATAATAGGAGTGTCGTGCTGAAATTTGAAACTGTTCAGGGTTTGCTTGGCCATTTCATATATTAATTAAGTTTTCTAGGCATTTAATATAGTGCATAATTCAAATTTGAACTACAAGCATATGCTCCAGTGAAGCAAAATGGGTGGGAAATCGTACATGTGTCATTGGGTGCATGTTTAGGTCTGATTTAAGGAATGGGAATGAATTACAAACTTCTCGTCGTCCTGAAACATTGAGAATCTCGGTTTAAATCC
The DNA here is from genome assembly GCA_021605145.1 of Aegilops bicornis. Lineage (NCBI taxonomy): Eukaryota > Viridiplantae > Streptophyta > Magnoliopsida > Poales > Poaceae > Aegilops > Aegilops bicornis. Next base: position 638,896,363 of record CM038670.1, on the reverse strand, counting down.
AAGTAAATAAAAAACTCACACAAAAAACATGAAACCTGGCATGGTTTCATGACATGGCACATATATGCCGTGGTAAAAAAATCGTCCAGTTTGACACAAGGCACACACATTAATTGCCAACGAAGTTCTTTTTGAAACAAATAGCTGACACGTTAATACCGCAAACGGTTGCTTTATATGAACCGTATCAAAATTTAACCATATTCGGTGGCGTGCGTGTAGCAGTTTGATTAGACGGGACGAGCGCAAGAAGTCCGCCATGCAGGCTCGACGGGACGCGTGCGAGCAGTCCGCCGCGCAGGCTCGACGGGACGCGTGCATCTTGTCCACCTCGCAGGCTCGATGGGACACATGCGAGCAGCAAAGCCGCCCATGCTCACCATGAAGCGAGCTCTTTGACATCCATGCACTAGGTGCCGCCTGCCTCACTCACAACTTGTCCATTAATGGGTTAATTAAAGCACCTGGACGGAGGGTGTTTGCTTGTGATCCCATGGAAGCATTTGCTTTGTTCGTATTTTCAACTCGTATTCCGGGCCTAATTTAAATTGCCACATAGGACAATGGATAATACGACGACAAATAAAATGGCAACGGATAATACGAGGACAAATTTACAATGGCGCAGATAATAATTGTCTTACCTATCTATATCTATACCTAGTAATAAAGCAAGGTGCGTTTCGCCAATTTTTTCATCCGTTTACCGCAAGTTTTGATCTATCTATATCTATACCTACTAATAAAGCAAGGTGCGTTTCGCCAATTTTTTCATCCGTTCACCGCAAGTTTTGATCTATCTCATATTAAAGATACATGAGGTGGTACTAATCATAAATCAATTTGTAGTCCAAATAAATGAAAAAAATATTTAAGCCTGTTGGGAGGCACACGACCCATGCAGGCAAAACGAAGCCACACCAGCGAACATGCCACTGGCTCAAAAAAAGGTGGCTCAAGGCCCGATGCAAATACATAATGGATGGCACATCAATACGAACTCACAACCTCTTGTACAATAATAATCAACGTCGGGATCAACTGACCCAGCTATTGATCTGTTATACATAGTGACATCAAACAGCCTTTTAAATAGTCCCGCCTTGCTTTCTTACCTCCTGCTCGCGCTCGATCCGGAGCTTTCTTAAGTCACCCATCAGTTACTCGACGACCGCTGTCAGCGTCATCCCCGAGGCACTGCTCTGCTCATGCAGCATCTTCCAGCCGGTGGCCTCCTCCTCCTTCTCGGCGAGCGCCTTGAGGAATGGTGCATTGTAACCCATGAGTTGCTCGACGAGGCCGGTCGCCTTGTAAACTGAGGCATCGCTGATCTCGAATAGCTTCATCAAGCCATCGACCAGATCCTGCTGCTTAATGACACGAGGGAGAATGTCGTCGTCGCCGGCCAATGACTTCTGGAATGCTAGCTCGTTGCGATGGCCGACGCGGTGAGTGTGCTTGTGAGAGCCCTCGCATGCCCGTGAGAGCTCGTTCGAGGGCTCCGTGGCGCACCAGGACATCTCTGCTACAGCTGCCGCTTCGCGGTGGGACCTCTCTAGTGCGCATTTGTTTCTCCCGTTGCAATGCACGGGCACATTTCTTAGTTTCGGATAATTTAAAATGCCACATGCGGCAAAGTCCGGAAGACATGGGGGCAGGAGAAGAAAGAAATCACAGACAACGATCTGGGTTGCTACTGTCTCTACTCGTCGATGGATCGCGGGGCGACGACATCCTCCAGCTCCTTCAATTTCTCATGACTTTGCTTGAAAGCAGCCCCGGATTCCTCCACCTCCTGCTCGCGCTCGATCCGGAGCTTCCTTAAGTCACCCATCAGTTACTCGGCGACCGCTGTCAGCGTCGTCCCCGAGGCACTGCTCTGCTCATGCAGCATCTTCCAGCCGGTGGCCTCCTCCTCCTTCTCGGCGAGCGCCTTGAGGAGCGTTGCATTGTAACCCATGAGTTGCTCGACGAGGCCGGTCGCCTTGTCAACTGAGGCATCGTTGATCTCGAATAGCTTCATCAAGCCATCGACCAGATCCTGCTGCTTAATGACACGAGGGAGAATGTCGTCGTCGCCGGCCAATGACTTCAGGAATGCTAGCTCGTTGCGATGGCCGACGCGGCGAGTGTGCTTGTGAGAGCCCTCGCATGCCCGTGAGAGCTCGTTCGAGGGCTCCGTGGCGCACCAGGACATCTCTGCTATAGCTGCCGCTTCGCGGCGGGACCTCTCTAGTGCTTCCGCGGCCTTGGTCTTTGCTGCCTAGTCTCATATTAAAGATACATGAGGTGGTACTAATCGTAAATCAATTTATATCTATCTATATCTATACCTACTAATAAAGCAAGGTGCGTTTCGTCAATTTTTTCATCCGTTCACCGCAAGTTTTGATCTATCTCATATTAAAGATACATGAGGTGGTATTAATCGTAAATCAATTCGTAGTCCAAATAAATGAAAAAAAAATTTAAGCCCGTTGGGAGGCGCACGACCCATGCAGGCAAAACGAAGCCACACCAGCGAACATGCCACTGGCTCAAAAAAAGGTGGCTCAAGGCCCGATGCAAATACATAATGGATGGCACATCAATACGAACTCACAACCTCTTGTACAATAATAATCAACGTCGGGATCAACTGACCCAGCTATTGATCTGTTATACATAGTGAGATCAAACAGCCTTTTAAATAGTCCCGCCTTGCTTTCTTACACCAAATCCTCCTAATTTATATACGTCTTTGAGTTTTCTCGGTTTTAAGGAGCGATCTCGGGAATCAATAAAGAAGGAAATTAGCTACCCAGTAATATAAAAAAGGAAAGAGAGAAAAAGGAAGGAAATAGATGAAAATAAACGAAGGAAAGAAAAAGAGACGCGTAATATAAAGAAGGAAAGAGAGAAAAACAAGAAGGAATGTGGGATTTCAAATAAGGAAAGAAACATAGAAAAAGGGAAAGCGACGAAAATAAAGAAGGAAAAAAGGCATGTTGAAAAATAAAAATAAGGGAAGGACGGATGTCATTGGTTTAATATAGATAAAAATAAGACCTCCATATTTGATGGAAGTAATGGGTAGCGAGAGGGATGCATGAGAATTAATTAAATACTGCACCCGCTGCTACTGTCGGAAATTAGAATTAATTAATAATTAATGGGAGGAAACATGCAGGCAAATAAATAAATAAATATAAAATTAATTCATATTAAGTGATGAATTAGTTCGTGAGAATTTAGAATTTTATGTATTTTTGCGAGGAAGAATTATGTGTTAATTCTTAGACCACTCGAGCAAAAAAATGACACTATGCATATGATTTGTAGGTATTTCACCTACGGACTCGATTTTTTGATAGAAAAATGCGGGTGTCTCAGGACCGGCTCCATCATGTTGGACGTCATGAAGAACGTGGTGCAGGAGCTAGAGACGGACACCTATTTCAACTCTTTCCGGGGCTAGGCCCATTTGCGGTGACACCATCAAGATAGAGGTCAGCATCATGGATGGATATGGAAGGCTTCTCTGCTATAAGAAACCCCACCTCGCTCGCTTTGTCAATCGTATACCTTATGTTGCATCCAGATCTTATTTGTGGCTCACAAAAGTTACATTTCTGCATGCAAATTCGAATTTCCTTAATTGGTCACATTATTACAAGTGTTCTGTATATATTTCCTAACTTCCAAATGAACATTCAAAAAATTGCAACCAATAGGCAATGAATTGTTTACCTACCGAAGTCTTACCCTGGCTAGCACATTTTTACTACGACGAATCTTAACAAGGTCCATCATCCAGTCTCATGAGGGCTTGATTTGCTTCACTGCTTAAAAGTTACATCAACATTGTACATATTACTTCAAGACAATCGGCGTTTGCTCCTCAGTGAAGCTCGCGGAGCGTGGGAGTGATACATGCATCAAGTGTAAATGAGATAGGGGGGCGCCCAGCATCCTTAAATATATGGATAACTTGTCCATGCTTGGCGAAAGTAGCAAAATTATCAGTGACAGCACAGATGGGTCGCTAGGGACGTGTAAGCATTTGTTTCTCCCGTTGCAATGCACGGGCACATTTCTTAGTTCCGGATAATTTAAAATGCCACATGCGGCAAAGTCCGGAAGACATGGGGGCAGGAGAAGAAAGAAATCACAGACAACGATCTGGGTTGCTACTGTCTCTACTCGTTGATGGATCGCCGGGCGATGACATCCTCCAGCTCCTTCAATTTCTCGTGACTTTGCTTGAAAGCAGCCCCGGATTCCTCCACCTCCTGCTCGCGCTCGATCCGGAGCTTCCTTAAGTCACCCATCAGTTACTCGGCGACCCATTTGTCGGCGTCGTCCCGAGGCACTTCTTTCTGCTCATGCAGCATCTTCGACGGTGGCCTCCTCCTCCTTCTCGTGGCGCCTTGAGGAATGGTGCATTGTAACCCATGAGTTGCTCGACGAGGCCGGTCGCCTTGTCAACTGAGGCATCGCTGATCTCGAATAGCTTCATCAAGCCATCGACCAGATCCTGCTGCTTAATGACACGAGGGAGAATGTCGTCATCGCCGGCCAAGGACTTCAGGAATGCTAGCTCGTTGCGATGGCCGACGCGGCGAGTGTGCTTGTGAGACCACGACATCTCTGCTACAGCTGCCGCTTCGCGGCGGGACCTCTCTAGTGCTTCCGCGGCCTTGGTCTTTGCTGCCTAGTTATATGTCCACCCGAAACTACTCCTACCGGTCATGGGCAGAACAACTTGAGAGGAAAGACCAGTTTTGTGGGTGATGAGGAGAGGAAGTTGTCGGATTTCGGGTTCTGGCAGACCCTTGAGGTTCGAACACTGGGGGTGCGCGCAGAGATCTTTCCCCTACCAGCTCATGCGTGAATGGTTAGCGTGGGATCTAAACTACGAACGATGAGCAAAACAAGGTACACAATGTTTATACTGGTTCGTGCCACAGATGTGGTGTAATACCCTACTCCAGTGTGTGGTGTGGTGGATTGCCTCAGGGGCTGATGATGAACAGTACAAGGGAAGAACAGCCTCGCGAGGGCTGTTCTTGAGCTGGTGCAATGAACTGCATGGGTGAGTTCAGTCGCTTCTCTCTCTCTCTCTCTTGTGAATATCCTCTCCCTGGTCCGTTATACTTGTCCCCCTTTCCGTCTGTGTGTGTGTCCTATTTATAGAGGGAGGCCCTGGGCCTCTTCCCAAATAATGAGCGGGAAGGGCGCCAACAATTGGCCATTTTGAAGGGGAACATCTAGTACACTTATCCTGACTAAAGTTGGTCTTCGGCTGCCAAAGGCTCTGACGGTGACGCCGTCCTGGGCTCCACGATGATCTCCGCACTGCCGCTCTCCTGGTCTTGATCTTGTTGCACCGAAGCGGTAACCTTTGCCTGATGCCTTGGCCTGTGTTTGCCTCCTTTGCACCAAAGGGAAAACGAGGACACTGCGCGGGCTGGCGCCCGCCTGGTCTCGATCATCATGGCTTGCGTCACGGGGCACCCTCGTGAGGTATCCTGCCTTGATCTCTCCGCCTCCTCGTGAGCCTGCCTGACGAGGCTGCTCCTGAGGAAGGTTCTTGTCGTCCGCCTCGTGAGGCTTGGCCCCTCGCGAGGGTCTTGAGCTTGAGCTGATGAAGGCTGGGCCGTCTTTGGGCCACTACTTGAGCCACGCCGCAGGCTGCAGGCAGGCAAGTCTGGGGACCCCCGTTCCCAGAATGCCGACAGTAGCCCTCGGGCCCAAGGCGCACCCGGACTTGGCTTAGCAGAGAGGCGAAGGGGCAAGTGCGAAGCGCCGCGGGCCCCAACAGCCTGCGGCCTTGTGCGCCGCGTGGCGATTGGTTGGTCATGGGCGTCTCTGCTCCCCATGACGCCTCAGCAACCACATGACTTGACAAGTCCCTGCATGCAGAAATGGGTCATGATTACCTCTGATCGTGGAGGCCGATGGTTGGCCTCCTCCGGCTATAAGTACGGAACGGCGCAAGCCCTTCTAGTCCATCCCCTCTTGCTACTCCTTTCTCTCCATGGCTCCGTCGAAGAGGTTTTCGGCCGTGGAGAAGGGGAAGGCTCGCCAAGTTGGGCCTGACTCTCCCCCGGCCAGGCGCGGTCGAGGCCGTCCGTGCAAGCTTCTTGTGGCTCCCGTAGCGGCTTCCCGTGGTCGTGGAGGCGATCCCCTGCGCGGCGATTGGCGCCAAGTCATCGATGGGGGGCGTGCCGCGACTGCGCGCCCCCCTAGGCCGTGCTTCCACTCGGTGGAGGTGCTGCCGGAGTCCGTCGTGTGGTCGGGGGAGCCGACCAGCACCTGGCTCCAGCTTCCCCGCTTCTTTCTTGTTGAACTTCCGCCCGGCGCTCCGGGCGGCCTCTGGCTTCAGGCGGACGGTTGTTGCAGTCGGGCCTCCTGGGCTTCGCTGGAGGTCTCCGTTGCCGGGAACGTGGCCCTGACCCGTGGCTGGCAAACGTTTGCCCGCGCGCGTGGCCTGAGCCGGCGGTGCACCCTGCACTTCAAGTTCGACGGCGACGCCACCCTCTATGTGAGGGTGTTCGGAGAAGACGGTTGTCGTGCCGGGTGCTGCCCCGAAGACGATGACCGTGGCCGCGTACCCAGCCCCGGTGATGATCGGGATGAAGATGACGGCAGGCGCGTGGTCGGCGGCTCTCGGGGCTCGTCGAGCTTCGGTGGTTCTCCTTCGGACAACAGCTCCTACAGCGGTGGCCGCGACCAGCCCTCGCGCCGTCGCGCCCGCCTGGAGGGAGGTAGCGGGTCAGCCCGTCGTCGCGCCTCGGTGAAGCGCGAGGAGGAGTCCAACTGAGCTCCGGAGGCAGTACGAGTCTTTGCCGCGAGTTGGTGCCAGGCAAGTCGTGCCTATTTTGCTTTTCTCCCTTCCCTGCGCAAAGAGAAAGTAGTGTAGGGCCCCGTGGGGGCGTGCTGGATTGTTGCTGTTAATTACCATGTTGTTTCCGCTATTTCTACGCCGTGCTTTTGTGCCGCATGCCCGCGTGCAGGAATTACTTAGCTTGGGGGGGGGGGGGGAACCTGCCACGGTCTTCACTTCCCGAGGCCGAGGCCTTGTCGGACGCTTCATGTCCTGCAAGGATTAGTCAGGAGGGGTAGTGTCGGTGTCAAAACCGGCGGATCTCGGGTAGGGGTCCCGAACTGTGCGTCTAGGCGGATGGTAACAGGAGACAAGGGACATGATGTTTTTACCCAGGTTCGGGCCCTCTCGATGGAGGTAATACCCTACTCCTGCTTGATTAATATTGATGATATGGGTAGTACAAGAGTAGATCTACCACGAGATCGTAGAGGCTAAACCCTAGAAGCTAGCCTATGGTATGATTGTTGTTCGTCCTATGGACTAAAACCCTCCGGTTTATATAGACACCGGATAGGTTAGGGTTACACAGAGTCGGTTACAATGGTAGGAGATCTACATATCCATATAGCCAAGCTTGCCTTCCACGCCAAGGAAAGTCCCATCCGGACACGGGACGAAGTCTTCAATCTTGTATCTTCATAGTCTTGGAGTCCGGCCAACGGTGATAGTTCGGCTATCCGGACACCCCCTAATCCAGGACTCCCTCAGTAGCCCCAGAACCAGGCTTCAATGACGATGAGTCCGGCGCATTGATTGTCTTCGGCATTGCGAGGCGGGTTCTTCTCCAAATTCCATATACCTGTTGAATAGTGTCCGGCTTCTGATAAATGCTGCGCTCCTTGGCTTCTACGCCCAATAATGGCCATCTTCCACGTGTTTGAATGAATGCGAAAGGCCAGGTTATTTTTACACTTACCCCCCTAGCTGCGCAAATGAGCTACCTATAAAAGGGGCGAGGATCTAGATCTGAGTCACACCATCCCTCCTTCGCAAGCTTTCATCGGAGCGCCCCTGACCAAAGCCCATTCCATCATGGACAGTCGACACGGCTCCTCCTCTCGCGCTCCCAGCCCTCGGCACAGGAAATTGGGAGAGATGCTCGATCCGCATAGCGAGCTAGTTATACTCCAAACCAAGGGATTTCTTCCCGGCCTTCATGATTCCGGTTCGAGCCGGACTCGCCACCTACAAGGGCGGAAAGCAAGCGGAGAGTGTCCCCGATCCCTCTAAAGGAGAGCGGGTATGCTTCATCTCTTATCTAGTAAGAGGACTCGGATTTCCAATCCATCCGTTTCTCTTGGAGTTCTACGGCCTCCTGTTGCACCACCTTACGCCTGCCTCTATTTTGCACATTGCGGGTTTCGTGGCCCTCTGCGAGCTGTTCTTAGGCGTCGAGGCTCATTTCGGGCTGTGGAAGAGATTATTCTGCCTAGTACCCCGTTCTCATGAGGGGTCAATATATCAAGTGGGCGGAGCCGAGCTATGGCGCATCGCCGGGACCGAATACCTATCCGGAACCCCAAAGAAGGCGTCCGAAGACTGGCCTTCGGAATAGTTTTATATGGAGGACGTCCCGCTGCCAGATCCTGTTCGGATCGGCCTTCCGGAGTTTAGCAATGCTCCTCTGAAGAAGCGCCTAAGCTGGCGCCCTCGAAGCCCCCGGAGGGAAGATGACAAGGACGTCCTCTATTTGATGAGCCGAATAAGGTTACTGGCTCATGCCGGATTAACCATGATTGGAGTCATGGCAATCTGCATTATGAGGGGGGTGCAACCGCTCCAATATAGGGGCCACCCCATGTGGGACTTTAACGGGAGGATGATGCCACCCGCCATGGCATAAAGGGCGGGATCGGTCACCGAACTGGTGAAGATCTTATGCGCTATGTATAAAGGGGAGGAGGAGGATTTCCTCGCGTCAATCCATCAAGGAGTTTTCTTGAATAATCCTCGAAGCTGGGTAAGCAAACATCTTTGTGACCTGTCCGATCCATGTTCCCGTGGTTAAATATCTCATTTCATGGTTTCTGCGTAGGAATCTACTTATTTGGGTATGGAGAAGATACACAGCCCGCCCCCCACAACCCAAGGATCCGGAACAGTCCCTCGATCCGACCTCCGAAGAGGATCCGGATATAAAGGTGGAGTTGATCGACGGGGTGTTCTACCAACTTAGCATCGACAATGCTTTGGTTTCTATTACGGCCGATTACCCCGGAATACTTCCAGCCTCACAGGTAACTGAGACCGAGGTCCCAAAACCCTGATAATGACCCACCCATGCCTATTTTTTGATCACCGTATACCAATGGTGTTTCACAGGGGGTACCTTCGAGGCAGGAAGCCGAGCCCGCGGCGGCTGGCCAACAAAGGGCAATGCGGCCCCGCGGGCTAAAAAGAAGTGTGGTCCGGATCGAAACTCCATCGCAACGGTATGGCATGTCACCATACTCCCAGGATTGACTCCTGGAAGGCGTACTAACGCTGGTGCTCTTTTCAGGAAAAAGAGCGCTCACCGGACTGAGTCCGGAGAGGTTGCTAATCGAACCTTCACCGGCCAGGCTTCAAAGCCGGGTCCGGAGGCTGAGGTGAGCACGAGACGTGCGTCGGATGCTCCTCCAACAGAGGATGCCGACAGGATGTCCGCCACCAACTCCAAGGTGGAGAGCGCCTTGAATCATAGGCGCCGCCGGACAGTTCTTCGTGACGCATGTTTTTCCCAAGAGGCCTTGAATGCCTTCGATTCGGGAGATGCGCACCTCCGTGCCGCTCAAGATGGTCTAGCCAGAGCCACGGAGCAGTATGTAAAGGACATACGGGTAAGGAAATTTGATGATTATGTATGCCAAGTAGTCTCCGAGACTTAAAATAGTTAGAATAACTGATTTAAGGATCACTTGTTATCTGAGGATCTTACAGAAAAGAATACCCGACTGTCCCAGGAGCTTGAAGAGTGCAAGGCCCAACTTGAGGCCGCACTAGCCGCTACGGGAGGAGTCACAGAGACCCCCTCTGGTAATATACGCTTCAGAAGGTGAATAGTTTATGAAGTGCGACGTGTGTGTAAATCTGACAAAAATATTGCAGATGGCGCCGGACTAGATTCGGACAAGCAGCAGCTCTTGCGCCAGCTAAAGGCCGGCGAGAGCGTGCTTACGAGGGTGCGGCAGGAGAAAAATAGCCTCCAAGACGCCAACACCAAGCCGGGCGAGGAACTAAAGGATGTTCGTGCCCAGTTGTCTGACTTCGTAAAGGAGAATTGGCGGCTTCGTCGCGGCATTTTCAGTAAGTGCTTGAACGAACTTTCAAAGAGTTCGGCGAGGAAGGCGACTAACATAAACATGTATGTAGGTTTGCTCACAGGTCGTCCTGAGGAGGACATGCCCAGTTCTTCGGGTGATCGTCTTCCCGAATCGCGTCACCGCACGAAACGAGTCCGACAGTGATGAAAGGCATCGGCCGAGCCTTGTGGCCATCTATCTCCCTTCCGAAGGCATTGGAGAGCTGGCGGAGCGGCTTCAAGGAGCACGGAGGCGCTTCCGACTATGGAAGATATCGGCTGCCGTCAGGCGCCGAGGAGGCTGGGCCATGGTGAAGACACGGTACACGAAGGCTGACCCAAACCACATGGCCGAGGTCGGACCTGTGGGGCCTGATGGGAAGGAGGTCCCTGTAAGCTCAGTGTATGGCCAAGTAGAATTGGCCGCCAAGTATTCTCAGCAAGATTGTAAATTAGATAGCCTGTTAGAAGGCATTGAGGAGGAATACAACGAGTCAAGTTGACTTTGTAAATAAATATGACATGAAAAATGTCTTCTAGCCGGATTGTAGATCGTTTGTCATAGCGGACCTTTTCGCTTCGACCTCAGGACCCAATAGTGCAGGTGTGTCCGAATACCTTCGTGGTTATATAAGAACCGTGTTATGCATGGAGACAAGGTGTAGGGGTCATTAGTGCTGTATTAGACAAGTGCCCAACTAGTTATGTTATATTACATGGGTAGTAAGAAACATCTTCCAGGGAGAATAGTTCCGTTAAGGGTTCCTTTCGCTGGGATGCATGCCCTAAAGTGCATGTCAAAGCTGCTATGAAAGCGTAAAATCATCTAGGGGCAGATGGGTAAATAATTAAAATCATCTTTTAGTTCATCGACGAATATTCCCTTAAGAACGCTAGCTTTCGGCTTCACCCGATCTGAGGTACACATCCGCTGACCGGTAGTAACAATCGCAGAGGTGCTCCCTTTACTACCTAGCCGAACAATCGGGAACATAGGGGTAAGCACAGAGCGAGCAACCCAGCTTGGCCAAAACTTAAGTCATATCGATGCATATAATGGTGAATAAAAGGTACATGCGGAAGTTTAACGCATGTGTTGGGCATGAAGCCCGTATAAATAAGCTTCTGTTAAAGAAGCCCCCAGGTATAATGAGCGCGGACAGCGCGTCAAGTATGTGCGGAAAAAAAGGTGCAAAAGAGCCTCTAGAGGCTTCAAGAAGAAGGAGGAGGAAGGAGAGAAATAACAGACAGCAAAAATAAAAAATGTGGACGGAGGAAGGAGACGAACTTGGAGTCCGGCACTTAGGCGTAGAATCTTCGTAGACGGGCTGCGTTCCATGGGTTCGGCTCGAGTCGGTTGTCCGACAACCCATGACAGTGCGCTCCGCCGGTCAGGACCTGGTCGATGATGAAGGGACATTCCCATTTGGGCTTGAGTTTGTCCTTTTTCTTGTTCGGCAGGCGTAGAACTAGTTCGTCAACATTATAAGCTTTGGCCCGTACTTCCCTGCGTTGATATCTTCGAGCCTGCTGTTGATAAAATGCGGAACGAGCCTTTGCCACGTCGCGCTCCTCCTCCAATGCGTCCAAACTGTCCTGCCGATCGAGCTCGGCTTCTCTTTCTTCGTACATGCGCACGCGAGGTGAGTCATGTATTATGTCGCAGGGCAAGACTGCCTCTGCGCCGTACACCATAAAGAATGGTGTGAATCTGGTAGTACGATTCGGCGTGGTCCGCAGCCCCCAGAGTACGGAGTCGAGCTCCTCAACCCAGTGCGTGTTAGATTCCTTGAGGGATCGCACTAGTCTGGGTTTAATGCCGCTCATGATTAGACCATTTGCTCGTTCGACTTGGGCGTTTGTTTGAGGGTGATAGACTGAGGAGTAATCGAGCTTGATGGCCTTGTTATTGCACCATAATTTGACCTCATCGGTCGTGAAGTTGGTGCCGTTATCAGTGATGATACTGTGGGGGACACCGTAACGGTGCACTACCCCTGATATGAAGTCTATCACCGGTCCGGATTCGGCCGTTTTAACAGGCTTGGCCTTTATCCATTTGGTGAATTTATCCACCATGACCAATAGGTATTTTTGCTTGTGGGTTCCTCCCTTGAGGGGTCCAACCATGTCAAGCCCCCAGACCGCGAACGGCCAGGTGATAGGTATAGTTTTGAGGGCGGTGGGTGGCATGTGGCTTTGGTTAGCAAAAAGCTGGCAACCGACGCATGTTGGACTAAATCCTGCGCATCTGCCCTGGCCATCGGCCAATAAAATCCTGTACGGAAGGCCTTGCCTACAAGGGCCCGGGCCATAAAATCCTGCGCATCTGCCCTGGCCATCGGCCAATAAAATCCTGTACGGAAGGCCTTGCCTACAAGGGCCCGGGCTGCGGCGTGGTGCCCACCCAGTCCGGCATGAATTTTAGCCAGGAGGTTTCGCACTTCCTCTTCGGAGATACACCTTTGAAGGACTCCGGTAGTGCTTTTCTTATAAAGCTCTCCCTCGTGGACTTTATAGGCTTTAGATCGCCGTACAATGCAACGAGCCTCATTTTGGTCTTCGGGGAGTTCCTGCCTAGTTAGGTAGGCTAGGAATGGTTCCGTCCACGGGGCGATAACCGCCATTATTTCATGAGCGGAGGGTGTTATCTCGGGGGCAGAGCGTCCGGTTGTGTCAGAGTGTTCGGCGTCAGGCAGTGCGGTTGGTTCCGGATTGTTATTGCAGGACTCCCCTTCCCATAGTACGGATGGCTTGAACAGCCATTCCAAAAAGATATTGGGTGGGACGGCATCGCGTTTTGCACCAATGCGTGCCAATATATCCGTCGCCTGGTTGTTATCCCAGGCTATATGATGAAATTCGAGCCCTTCAAACCGTGCTGACATTTTTAGGACCGCATTGTGGTATGCTGCCATTTTCGGATCTTAGGCATCAAAGTCTCCGTTTATTTGAGATATTGCGAGGTTCGAATCCCCGCGCACCTCTAGGCGTTGAATGCCCATGGAGACTGCCATCCGGAGGCCATGCAGAAGGGCCTCATATTCGGCTGCGTTGTTGGAGTCCGTATACATTATCTGAAGGACGTATTGGACTGTGTCCCCGGTTGGGGACGTCAGGACGACGCCAGCCCCCAGGCCGGCCAACATTTTGGAGCCGTCAAAGTGCATGATCCAATTGGAGTATGCGCCGTACTCTTTAGGGAGTTCGTCTTCGGTCCATTCGGCCACGAAGTCGGCCAAAACCTGCGACTTGATAGCTCGTCGTGGCTTGTAGGTTATGTCGAATGGAAGGAGCTCTATGGCCCATTTAGCAATTGACCCGTCGCGTCGCGGTTGTTTATAATGTCATTAAGAGGTACTTCAGAGGCTACCGTTATCGAACACTCTTGAAAGTAGTGTCGCAGCTTCCGGGATGCCATGAACACCGCGTATGCTATCTTTTGATAGTGTGGGTACCGGGACTTGCACGGAGTTAGGACAGTGGACACATAGTAAACTGGTTTTTGAAGAGGGAACCGGTGTCCGTCCGTTTCTCGTTCGACAACGAGGACCGCGCTGACAACTTGATGTGTTGCGGCGATATATAATAGCATTGGTTCGCCCACATTGGGCGCGGCCAGGACCGGATTTGTTGCCAGTATGGCTTTTATCTCTTCGAGTCCGGCCGTGGCGGCATCAAATCCACTCGAAGTGTTGATTGCACCGGAGGAGGCGATAAAGGGTAACGCCTTTTCTCCCAAACGGGAGATAAAGCGGCTTAGAGCCGCTACGCATCCCGTCAATTTTTGTATTTGTTTGAGTTCTTTTGGAATATCCAATTGTGACAGAGCTCGGATCTTGGTTGGGTTTGCTTCAATTCCTCTACCGGACACAATGAAGCCCGGGAGCTTTCCGGCTGGAACGCCGAAGACGCATTTTTCCGGATTGAGCTTGATGTCATATTTTCGAAGATTATCGAATGTGAGCCTCAGGTCGTCTACTAGAGTTTTGACGTGCTTGGTTTTGACGACCACGTCATCTACATATTCTTCCACTGTTTTGCCGATATGGTTTGCCAGACATGTCTGAATCATGCGCTGATATGTTGCATCAGCGTTTTTGAGCCCAAAGGGCATTGTGTTGAAGCAGAACGGGCCGTATGGAGTGATGAATGTTGTTGCAGCTTGGTCTGGCTTCGCCATCTTGATTTGGTGGTAGCCGGAGTACGCGTCGAGGAAGCACAAGGAGTCGTGTCCTGCTGTAGCGTCAATAATTTGATCAATTCGAGGGAGGGGAAGGGATCCTTTTGGCAAGCCTTATTAAGGTCTTTAAAATCAACACATAAGCGCCAGGATTTATCCTTCTTTGGTACCATCACGAGGTTTGCTAGCCAGTCCGGATGTTTTATATCTCTCATGAATCCGGCTTCCAAAAGTTTGGCTAGCTCCTCTCCCATGGCCTGTCTCTTGGGTTCGGAAAAGCGCCGAAGAGCCCGTTTGACTGGCTTGAATCCTTTTAGGATATTTAGGCTGTGCTCGGCCAGCCGACGCGGGATTCCTGGCATGTCTGAAGGGTGCCAGGCAAAGATGTCCCAGTTTTCCCATAGAAATTCTCGTGGTCTTGGCGTCTACATCGTGGTTTAATTGTGCCCCAATGGAGGCCGTCTTTTTCGAGTCCGTTGGGTGGACTTGGAATTTGACAATTTCTTCCGCTGGTTTAAAAGAGGTGGACTTGGATCTTTTATCAAGTATCACATCGTCCACATTCACCGTGGAGCGCATCGCGGTGAGTTCCTCGGCCGCCCAGGCTTCGGATAGTGCCTCGAGGGCTAGTGCGGCTGTCTTGTTTTCGGTAGCGGAGTGCTATGTTCGGATCACTAGCGAGAGTGATGATTCCGTTAGGTCCGGCATTTTAAGCTTCATGTACCCATAATGGGGTATAGCTTGAAAAATTGTGAATGCCTCTCGTCCTAATAAAGCATGATATCCGCTGTTGAACGGGGCCACTTGAAATGTGACCTCCTCGGACCTGTAATTGTCCGGCGAGCCGAACACTACGTCCAGTGTGATTTTTCCTGTGCAGCATGCTTCCCGGCTAGGGATTATTCCTCTAAAGGTTGTGCTGCTTCGCTCAATGCGGTTCCAGTCTATTTCCATTTTTCGAAGGGTTTCCTCATAGATGAGGTTTAGTCCGCTGCCGCCATCCATGAGTACCTTAGTAAGGCGAAATTCGTCCACTATCGGACTGAGAACCAATGCGGCTGGTGCTCGGGCTGTTCGAAATTTAGGTTCGTCACTGGCATTAAAGGTAATAGCCGTGTCACTCCATGGATTTATTGTTGCTACTTGGTAGACTTGACAAGGTTATGGAGTGTTCGTTTTCGCATGTTATTTGATGCGAAAGTCTCAAGACTATTAACACCGTCTTGTTGTTCTTTGGGCTGGGATTACGAAGCTAGAAGCTCTTCGCCACTTTTGGCCACCTGGTAGTATCCAACATGCTCGAAGGCTATGAGTTGGAGTGGCGCCCTCTGTGCTATGAATTTTGCGAGGTCCGTTTAGCCAACCCTCCAAGACGGTTCCGTACCCTTTAGGGGGTTTTGGTTTTTTGGTATTTGACCCAGGTGCTTGATAATGATGCACCCTTTTATTTCGGACTAGGGATGTATTCGGGGCCGGATTATCCCAAAATTTACTTTCGGTTTTCCAGGCGCTCTCCATCGCCGAGTAATTTTGTACTATGGTCACCAAGTCAGCAAAGCGTGTAATTTCGCGACGACTTATGGCGTTTAGGATTCCCTTGTCCGTGCAATTATTGCAGAAAATTGGGATTGCGTCCTCCTCTCGGCGATCCTTTATCCTGTTCATAACCGGGAGGAATCGCCCGATAATGATGTCTTGTTTCAGCGGGCTCTTGCCGAATTCGAGAGAGATCGCTAATGTTTGGGTGGGCGGGTGGAACTAGATCCGGAACCCCGTCCAATTTAGGACTCGGGGGCCGAGAAGTTTCCGAACTGGGAAGTTTGGATTTTTGAGTGTTATCCAATGAGTCCAACCCGCCACCTGACTTTAAGTTCAGGGCTTGATCGACATCCGTCCCTCTGCAGGAATCTGGCATGGAGGGATCGGGAATCCGGACGTAGCTAGTCCTTATGGTAGAAGAAGAGTCGCCGCATTGCTCCTCTATCACGGCAACATGATGGGTAGCCTGGGGAGAGTTGATCTCTCTCAGATCGGTTTTAGGCCCGATCTGGTCGTAGTCTGTGGCGACTCCCAGGGCGGCGATGCTATCCAAGAGCTCGCTTATGGAGGAGAGCTCGATCGGATCTAACTGGTCGGCAAGTTCCGAACTAACATGGAGATTGGTTTTGATGACTCGAGAGGTCATCGTCGGCGCGGCGGCCGAACTAGCGGTCATGAGAAAACCGCCTAGCCGAAGAGTCTGACCAGTGGACAAGGCTTCTTTGGTGATGGTATCGTCTTCAAAGACGAGATGAGGCATCCTACCTGATGGCGACGGCATAGAGGAACTCTCAATGAAAGCACCAATGTCGGTGTCAAAACCGGCGGATCTCGGGTAGGGGGTCCCGAACTGTGCGTCTAGGCGGATGGTAACAGGAGACAAGGGACACGATGTTTTTACCCAGGTTGGGCCCTCTCGATGGAGGTAATACCCTACTCCTGCTTGATTAATATTGATGATATGGGTAGTACAAGAGTAGATCTACCACGAGATCGTAGAGGCTAAACCCTAGAAGCTAGCCTATGGTATGATTGTTGTTCGTCCTATGGACTAAAACCCTCCGGTTTATATAGACACCGCATAGGTTAGGGTTACACAGTAGTCGATTACAATGGTAGGAGATCTACATATTCAGACGCCAAGCTTGCCTTCCACGCCAAGGAAATTCCCATCCGGACACGGGACGAAGTCTTCAATCTAGTATCTTCATAGTCTTGGAGTCCGGCCAACGGTGATAGTTCGGCTATCCGGACACCCCCTAATCCGGGACTCCCTCAGGTAGCTTCCGGCCTCGGTTTTGGAGGCGACTGACCCAGGTCCGGTGTTCACGTTGCGATGCCTGTGGGGCATGGACTGGGAGGGGTGCTCCCGTATTGGACCTGGATAGGAAAGCTTCAAACAACAGGGGCAGAAAACACTCGCGAGGGTGCCCGTGCTGCTCCCTCGCGAGACTTGCGCGAGAGAAATCAAAGCAAGAGAGCGAAAAAGACAAAGAGTCACAAGCCAAGGACGGCAACAACTTCAATAAAACTTCAAATAGGAACGAACAAGCCAACTGCAGAAAGCAAATGAAAAAGCCGCGTCCGGCACCTAATCTAGTCTTCGACGTCTTCTCACCAGCGTGGAGCTAAGTGCTGCCACTGGGCGTGGGAGGGAGCCCCCGAGGCCCGAGGGCGGCTCTCCGGAGACTCCGGGGCATGTACAGCCCCAACTCCTTATAACGTGAGAGTGTCACGGGCGGCGAGCTTCACAGGCATTGGCCTTCTTCACAGGCTTCGGGCCTTTCTCGGGAAAATGGGCTTCACAGGCGTTGGCATTCTTCACAGGCTCCGGGCCTTTCTCGGGAAAACGAGCTTCACAGACGTTTGCCTTCTTCACAGGCTCTGGGCCTTTCTCGGGAAAACGAGCTTCACAGGCGTTTGCCTTCGTCACAGGATCTAGGCCTTTCTCGGGAAAACGAGCTTCACAGGCGTTTGCCTTCTTCACAGGCTCTGGGCCTTTCTTCAAGGGTAGAACTTCCGGAGATGCTGGATGATCCACACGTTCGGGATGGGCACCCCCTCCTGAGTCTCCAAGCGTGCGGAGCCGGGCCTGGAAACATGAACAACCTTGAACGGGCCCTCCCACATGGGAGAGAGCTTGTGCAACCCTTCCCTGGAGAGGACCCGTCTGAGCACGAGGTCCCCTACCTCAAGAGTCCTGGGGCGGATGTTGCGGCAGTGGTATCGCCGCAGCGCCTGTTGATACCTTGCCGCTCGCATTGCGGCCTCTCGATGATTGTCCTCCCCTAGCACGAGATCCATCCCCGGCATGGCGTCCTGTTGCGCCTCGTCGAACGCCAGGACCCGTGCGGAGCGACCTCTGACCTCGTGGGGGAGGACAGCTTCTGCTCCATAGACGAGGAAGAACGGGTCTCGCCCGGCTTGGCAGCTGATGCGTGCGGATGGACCACAGACGGATCGGAGCTCATCGTGCCAGCCCCTGCCGCAGGCCTCCATCTTCTTCTTGAAGGTCCTGGTTTTGAGGCCCTTCAGGACCTCCGCGTTGGCTCGCTCGGCCTGGCCGTTACTCCGGGGGTGCGCCATCGAAGCGTAGCATATCTGCGTTCCAAGGTTAGCACGGTACATTTTGAAGAGATTGTTGGTGAACTGCGAACCGTTGTCGGTGATGATGCGGTTAGGCACCCCAAACCGGCTCACGAGGCCCCTGATGAACTTGACCGCAGAGCCCGCTGGGATGGTGCGGACAGCTTCCACCTCAGCCCACTTGGTGAACTTGTCCACAGTGACGTAGAGGTAGCGATAGCCCCCTGGCGCCCGAGGGAACGGGCCCAGAATGTCCAGCCCCCAAAATGCGAATGGCCATGAGAGGGGTATTGTTTGCAGACCTCCCGCCGGCTGATGGATCTGCTTGGCATGAAATTGGCAGGCCTCATAAGCCTTCACCAGCTCAACAGCGTCGCTGAGTGCTGTGGGCCAGTAGAATCCGTTGCGGAACGCCTTGCCAAAGAGGGTCCTTGACGACGAGTAGTGCCCACAGTCTCCGCCATGTATGTCTTCCAGCAATTCCTTCCCTTGCTCTCTGGGAATGTAGCGTAGGGACACGTCATTCGGCCGCCTCCGGTAAAGCTCTCCATACCTGATGCAGTAGGCTGTGGCTTGCCGTGCCACACGCTCCGCCTCCTCCTCCTTCTCCGGCAGGGTCCCCTGTGTCAAGTAGCTCTTGAGCTCTGTGATCCAGCACCCCTCCTGAGGTTCCAACGCTAGGAGCAGGCGTGCCCCTGAGGCCGGGCCGCAGGGCGGGGCTCCCGAGGCAGGCGGCTGGGGGAGCTCCTCCCGAGGTTGCGCCACACTCGAGGGTGAAGGTGCCGCTGAGGGCCTGAAGAGTCGCTCTTCGAAGACGCCAGGCTCCTGAGGCAGCCGCCTGGACGCCCTCTTGGCGATGTCATCCGCCTCCTTATTGGTGCCGCGAGGCACATGCTATAGTTCCAGCCCGCAGAACTGTTTCTCCATCCTGCGAACCTCCGCGATGTAGGCTTCCATGTGCTCGTCCTTCGGCTCATATATCTTGTTGGAGAAGTTGACGAGGAGTTGTGAATCTCCCTTGATGATGAGGCGCTTTACCCCCAAAGCAACTGCGGCTCTCAGGCCAGCTATCAGGCCTTCATATTCTGCTATGTTGTTGCAGAACTTTTCCCCGTGCTGGAAACAGAGCTGCAAGGCGTAATAGAGCTTGTCCTGAGTAGGGGATACGAGCACTGCGCCGGCCCCCGCGCCATGTCGGGAGAATGCCCCGTTGAAGTACATGACCCAGTCGTCCGGTGCCTCGCTCCCCGAAGAAAGCGATCCGTCCATTCTGCCATGAAATCTGCCAATGCAGCCGCCTTGATGACTCTGGTTGTGCTGAATTCTAGCTGAAATGCTTGCAGTTCGATGTTCCACTCGGTGACTCTTCCAGCTGAGTTGGGGCTCCTGAGCACCCTCTCTAGAGGGTATGCTGAGACGACCTTGATGGGATGACCTTGAAAGTAGTGATGCAGCTTGCGTGAGGCTACCAATAGCGCGAGGAGGAGTTTTTGGGGCATGGGGTACCGCGCCCTCGCATCCCGTAGCACTATGCTGACGAAGTACACTGGGTTCTCGACGAGAGGAGGAGTGCTGACGAGGCCCGTGCCCTCCGGAGGGTCTGACGCCTCCTGAGTCGACGGAGCCCCCAGCACCTGGCTGCCTGGCACGGCCTCTTCGGCCCTAGGGGCATCTTCCTGCTGAGGCTAGTTTCTGTCTGCCGAGGCCGTGACCTTCGCGAGGCCTTCTTGGTATCGTGCCGCCACGACCGGGGCCGTGGCCGGGCGTGACGCAGCCTTGATCTGGCACTCTTCCCGAACCGCCACTAGAGCTGCGCTGGCGGAGTAGGGTGTGGCGGCGAGGTAGAGCACCAGGGGCTCGAGTGGGCGTGGCGCGACCATCACAGGAGGGCTGGTAAGGTACCTCTTGAGTTCTTGGAATGCCTTGTCGGCCTCTTCAGTCCATTCAAAGGGCCCTTCTTCTTCATCAGCTTGAAGAATGGCGGTGCTCGTTCCCCAGCTTGGAGATGAAAGCGTCCTAAGCAGTCACGCGCCCGGTGAGTTTCTGCATCTCTCTGAGGGTCTTTGGCGGGCTCATGTCTTCGGCTGCTTTGACCTTTTTCGGGTTGGCCTCGATGCCCCTATGGGACACGAGGAAACCCAGGAGCTTGCCCGAGGGGACTCCAAATACGCACTTCTTTGGGTTGAGCCGCATATCCACTTTATCAAGGCTCGCGAAGGTTTCTTCCAAGTCCCGTATCAGGGTTTTCGCCTCCCGAGACTTCACCACAATGTCATCGACGTACGCCTCGGCATTCCTCCCGAGCTGTTGGCCCAGGGTGATGTGCATCAGCTGCTGAAAGGCCGTGCCTGCGTTGCACAACCCAGACGGCATGCAGGTATAGCAGTACACTCCGCACGGGGTCAGGAAAGCCGTCTTTTCCACGTCTTCTACCGCCATCCTGATCTGGTGATAGCCTGAGAAGGCATCCAGGAAGCACATCAGGTCACACTCAGCGGTGGAGTCGATGATCTGGTCAATGCGAGGAAGCGGAAATGGATCCTGTGGGCAGGCCTTGTTGAGGTTGGTGAAGTCGACACACATACGCTCCTTTCCCCTTTCTTTGGCACGACAACTGGGTTGGCCAGCCAATCCGTGTAGCGGACCTCGCGAATAACCCCTGCTGCCTCTAGCTTGCGGGTCTCTTGGATGATAAAAGGTTGTTTCTCTGTGGACTGTTGCCTGTATACGCTTCACGGGCATGCGTTGGGGCACACGTTGAGGTGATGCTCAATCACGCCCCTCGGGACCCACGCCAACTGATCAGGTCCCCATGCGAACACCATCTTGTTCTCGCGCAGGAACCTTACCAAGGCCTCCTCCTGTTTGGGTTCGAGGTTTGCACCTATGGTGAAGGTGGCGTCAGTGGACCCGTCCTCGTCGACTGGTACCTGCTTGGTCTCCGCCTTGTTTTGAGTGATTAGCTGCTTCTTCTTGGACGGCGCAGCCCCCTTGGGCTTGGGGGCGTCAGCGCTGGCGGGCCGTGCTGCCGCAGCCGCCTTGAAAACAAGCTCGAGCGCCTGCAGTGCATCCCCGGTGTTTCCTGACACGGTAAGGATGCTGCTGCTCCCGGTCATCTTCATGAGGTTGTACGCCGGGTGAGTTGCTGCCATGAACCGGGCCAACGCCGGGTAGCCGAGGATGGCGTTGTAGGGGAGGCTGATGGGGGCGATGTCGAAGTCGATCAGCTCCGTGCGGAAGTTGTCACGGGTGCCGAAGGTCACGGGAGGCGAATTTGTTCCAGGGAGGCGGTGGAACCGGCTCCGACTTCCAAAAGGCTCTTTGGCTGGAGCCGCTCTGGTGGCACATGGAGGAGGCTGAAGGCCTCCACAGAGAGCACGTTGAGGCCGGCTCCGCCATCGATGAGGGTCTGGTGACTGCCACTTCACAGATGGTGGGGGTGCATAGCATCGGAAGCGCACCCGACACGGCGGGGTTGGAGGGGTGATCGTCCGAGTTGAAGAGCAGGTCGGCCTCGGGCGCCACCCAGCCCGGCGGGGCTCCCCGGCACTTGGAGGCGTGGCGATCTGGCAGGTGAACGACTTGACGTGGCGGCTCGAAGGTGGCGCCAGTGAGCCGCCCAGGAGAGCTGCGACGACCGGGGGCGCCGGCCTAGCGCGATGGGCGAGGTTGAGGTCGCACAGCCCTCCCCCCCCAACAGGCCTGCTGCTCGTTCCCCGCCGGGTCGGTGGCGGCGTTGGCGGCAGGCGCCGGAAACGACGGGGGCGTCCGCCGACGGGAGCCGTCTGGGCGACTCGAGCAGTGCGAGCAGCCCTACGCTCGGCGGGAGCTCGGCGAGTGTCAGCCATGGGCATGACAGAAGATCACACGTGACCAGCGGGAGAAAGATTCTGGCGCACCCCTACCTGGCGCGCCAAATGTCAGATTTCGGGTTCCTGCAGACCCTTGAGGTTTGAACACTGGGGTGCGCGGAGATCTTTCCCCTACCAGCTCATGCGTGAATGGTTAGTGAGGGATCTAAACTATGAACGATGAGCAACACAAGGGAAGCAAGGTTTATACTAGTTCGGGCCACCGATGTGGTGTAATACCCTACTCCAGTGTGTGGTGTGGTGGATTGCCTCAGGGGCTGATGATGAACAGTACAAGGGAAGAACAGCCTCGCGAGGGCTGTTCTTGAGCTGGTGCGATGAACTGCTTGGGTGAGTTCAGCCGCTTCTCCCTCTCTCTCTTGTGAATATCCTCTCCCTGGTCCGTTCTACTTGTCCCCCTTTCCGTCTGTGTGTGTGTCCTATTTATAGAGGGATGCCCTGGGCCTCTTCCCAAATAATGAGCGGGAAGGGCGCCAACAATTGGCCATTTTGAAAGGGAACATCTAGTACACTTATCCTGACTAAAGTTGGTCTTGGCTGCCAAAGGCTCGACGGTGACGCCTGTCACAGGCTCCACGATGATCTCCGCACTGCCGCTCTCCTGGTCTTGGTCTTGTTGCACTGAAGCGGTAACCTTTGCCTGATGCCTTGGCCTGTGTTTTCCTCCTTTGCACCAAAGGGGAAACGAGGACACTGCGCGGGCTGGCGCCCGCCTGGTCTCGATCGTCATGGCTTGCGTCATGGGGCACCCTCGTGAGGTATCCTGCCTTGATCTCTCCGCCTCCTCATGAGCACACTTTGTGAGGCTGCTCCTGAGGAAGGTTCTTGTCGTCCGCCCCGTGAGGCTTGGCCCCTCGCGAGGGTCTTGAGCCTGAGCTGATGAAGCTGGGCCATGCTGGGCCCCCACTTGAGCCATGCCGCAGGCCACATGCAGGCAAGTCTGGGGACCCCCGTTCCCAGAACACCGACAGAACTGTAAAGTAATTTTCGAGTGGGTAGTTTTTATATCCCGGTGCTAAGTGTGAACACATATTAGTTTGATAGGTGTGAACAGATTTGCAATTACTTATTGCGTTGTAATCTGCAATGTGACAAGAAACAAGGTCAAAATTTATTGATGGCAGAAGGTTGAGCACGTGGTCACTCGCGATTGAGGCGGCTGCGGCACCCTCAGCTCGCATCCGTTCATGTGTTTTTCTCGCCATTGAGGCGGCCGCGGGGCGCTCTGCTCCGGCATCCCTGCGTGTCCTCTGCTCGCCATTGATGCAAAATTACAATGGCAACGGTTAATAATTGTCTTACAAATTCAGAATAATTTGAAATGCCACATGCGGCAAGGCCCAGAACACTCACGACCTACATATGCATACAGTTATAATAAAATATAGGCTAAAAGGCTAAGCTAGCGGCCTTCCGACGATGGTCTTCTCGGACTCCATGATCTACGTAGCACCCTTGTGGCCGTTCACTCCAAGTGTCCCGACCCGCCTCCGCCTACGGAGCTGCTGGCGGTGGGAGGCTCTTGGGGCTGTTGGGCCTCTTCCAAAAGAGCTTGACAACGTGCAACCGCGCGCATGATATCTCCAAGGAACCGCTCCATTTCCATGTCTCTAGCCTGGTAGCAAATTCCTTCCATCACCTGTAGCCTCAAGATATCACGTTGGCGATGTTCTACTTTGTCGGGGACATCAACTCCGCCAAGGATGTGCTCGAGCATGGCCACCACATCATCGGGATCGAGGTTGACACGGCCGCTGTGGGCAATGATGAAGCCGCAGGCTTCCTGTCTCTTGACTAAATCACAGAGGTCCTCTGCCCATTCCTTGCACAGTGGATGGCGGTTCTTCGGGTGGGTCGTCAATCATGCCACCGAGCAGCTCTGGATCTTTTGCACAGTGGATGGCAAACTTCTCATCACACCTCCTCTACAGTATGTCGATTGTGCTCCCAAGGACTGTGACGCAGATATCGCTGCCGATGGGCCATGGTGCCTGCACCGACCGATGAAGCTCTTGCTCCCCGACCTGCTCCAGCTCGTTCTCCTCGCCGAAGATGTAACGCAGGTAGGCGTCGACATCGAAACTTTGGTCGTTGCCTGACATGCTTGGAATAACTAATGGTAGATGGGTAAGGACTAGATCTGCGTAGAATGTTTTGACGGTACGTTGCCACCTGGGTTATATGCAGCAAGCCATTAGCTGGTGGTGGGAAACCGATGAGGGAAGAGGCGTGGATTTTACAATTCACCCATGTGGAGCACGGGAAGCATTCGGTGGAGCGCGGGAAGACTAAGTGGAGCACACACACAACCCAAATATCGTATCCGGTGCCACGTGTTATTTATCACACACATGTTAACATAAGGAAACATTTGTGTAACTCGTAGACGCATCGTGTGCGATACTCCTACCACCGCAAGCAACTAGTCTGCATTTTTCAAAGTTTTTTGTACACACAGAATCGCACACGAACTAAATGTATTAACTATTTGTGTTGTAATTTCTCATCGCAAACAGTTCATCCGAGTCGGCTGTTTGCCACGTATCACACACATCTTATTAAGTTGAACCGTTTCTGTTGTGTTCCCTAATTGAAAACAGTTCGTCCGAGTGAACCGTATGCCGTGTATCACACACACCTTGATCTGGCTAACCATTTCTTTTGCACTCCCTAATAGCAAACAGTTCATTGGAGTGAACTGTATGCCGTATATCGCACACGCATTGATATGGCTTCCCGTTTCTGTTGTTCTGGCTCATCGCAAACAGTTCGAATGATTAACCGTGTGCCCTGCATCACACACGCAACTAAAATCTAAACCGTGTTTGATGGCTCTGCCATCGCAAACGTTTTGCACCTTTTTTGACGGTTTTTTACATCCCCGTTTGCGATTAATGCATCGCACACAGTTTCGTCAAAGGGTCTTTGATCGTAGTGTCACGTTAGCAGCATCCCGCAGTAGTGCACATTCGCTAATCCACCCATCCCTACTGCTTCCTCCCACCAGCGCCGAACTTCCCACGGCCTTCTGCCCCCACTCCGACCTGACCGACCACCATGGGGCCTAAGGAGGAAGCGGCCTGGTGGCTGTGTTGGTGAGGGAGGAAGGAATGGGTGGCGCAGCGGTGATGGCTGTGATTGAGGAAAGGGGCTAGGATTCGTGTTCTGACGGCTGGCGAGGGAGAGAGATGGACATGACCCAGCGTCCTAGTGTAGGAGTCAGGCCAACCACTCTCTTCAACCCGGACGGGACGCCCACAAAACGCCCACGAAGCGCACACACTCCCACCGACAAGTGGGACCAGCGGTAGCATGGGGCCACATGTCACCGCACCGGCGAACCAGCAGCTAAAGCGTGCACCAGGAGGGTGGGCTTGCGCCTGCCTGCACTGCATATCCCGCGGAGCCAGTCCCCGCGCCGCACAACCACCCACGCCCAACCCATCCCACGAGGAGCCCAGCTAGTGCAGCCGACGAGCGGGGCCAACAGCAGAACTGGCCCACCCGTCATCGTGAGGTGGCCATGCAAAACGGGTACGCATGCATCGGCCAACCTCCCCCGGGCCACCAGACGCACGCACGCCGCGGTAAGAGGACGCGGTCAGCCCGGAACGATGCGATGTGCAGCCCATCCCATCAGGATGCCAACCGACGAGCGGGTCCATCAGCACTACGAACCCACGTGTCTGGGAGAGGAGGGGGCGCCAGCCGGGTACAAATGCCTTGCCCAACCAGTCGCCCAACCAACACACTCGCCCATGCACGCATAGTGCGGTCAGCGCAGAAACAGGGCATGCGGCGCTCGCCGAGTGGGCACCTGAAAAGTTCGAACCCAGCCAACCAGAAACTAATCCGAGCCCACCAGTCATCCGGTTCCATGCAAGAACATTCAGTGAAATAGAGGGTGGAAATTGAACGGCAAGAACAAGCTCGTTGACCAGACAAGAGGCAATCGGACGACCACGACCAGCGTGTATTCGAGGAGGCCTCAGGAGGGCGGGTCAGCTAGCAAGCTTATATGTTAGAATACAGAGACATACCCATAGGATTTTTATAAGCAGTTCTGTAAGCCCATAATGCATCATCAAGTTTCTTAGACCAATTCTTTCGAGACCTATTGATAGTCTTTTGCAAAATTAATTTGATTTCCCTATTGCTTAACTCTACCTGACCACTAGACTAACGGTGATATGGACATGCAATTCTATTGTTAACATCATATTTAGCAAGAAGTTTACGGAAGGCACCATGAATAAAGTGTGAACCACCGTCAGTCATTAAATATCTAATGACTCCAAACCTCGGGAAAGTAACTTCTTTAAGCATTTTAATAGAAGTGTTGTGATCAGCACTACTAGTTGGAATAGCTTCTACCCACTTAGTAACGTAATCAACAACAACTAAAATATGAGTATACCCATTGCAGGAAGGAAAAGGTCCCATATAATCAAATCCCCATACATCAAATGGTTCAATAACAAGTGAATAATCCGTAGGCATTTCCTGACGTCTACTAATGTTACCTATTCTTTGACATTCATCACAAGATAGGACAAACTTACGTGCATCTTTGAAAAGAGTAGGCGAATAAAACTGGACTGTAATAACTTGCTTGCAGTTCTGTCTCCCGCATGGTGTCCTCTATAAGCCTCAGAGTGACACTTCCATAGGATTTGTTCCTATTCATGCTCAGGTATACAACGTCTAATAGCACCATCTACTCCTTCTTTATAAAGGTGTGGGTCATCCCAAAAGTAATGTCTTAAGTCAAAGAATAATTGTTTCTTTTTTTGGTATGTGAAACTAGGTGGTATAAATTTGGCAACAATATAGTTCGCATAGTCTGCATACCAAGGGGTTCTAAGAGAAGCATTTATGAAAGCTAGTTGTTAATCAAGGAAGCTATCATCAATAGGTAGTGGGTCATCAATAATATTTTCTAACCTAGACAAGTTGTCCGCTACTAGGTTCTCAACCGCTTTCCTATCGGTGATATGTAAATCAAATTCTTGTAGCAAAAGAACCCACCTAATGAGCCTAGGTTTAGCATCTTTCTTTTCCATAAGGTATTCAATAGCGGCATGATCGGTGTGAACAATTACTTTGGAATCAACAATGTAAGATCTAAATTTATCACAAGAAAACACAATTGCTAAGAATTCCTTTTCAGTGGTAGCATAATTTCTTTGAGCACTGTCTAAGGTTTTACTAGCATAATGGATAACATTTAATTTCTTATCATCACTTTGTCCTAGAACAACGCCAACAACATAATCACTAGCATCACAAATAATATCAAAGGGTAGGTTGCAATAAGGTGGTTGAACAATAGGTACAGAGATTAAGGCTTTCTTAAGTATTTCAAATGCTTCTACACAATCATCATAAAAACGAATGGAACATCTTTTTGCAAGAGGTTGGTAAGGGGCCTAGAAATTTTAGAGAAGTCTTTAATAAATCTCATATAGAAACTAGCATGACAAAGGAAACTTCTTATACCTTTGATATCTTTAGGACATGACAGTTCTTCAGTTGCATCAACTTGAGCTATATCAACTTCTATAACTCTTTCAGATATTTTATGCCCCAAGACATTATCTTAATTAACCATAAAGTGGCACTTCTCCCAATTCAAGACAAGATTAGTTTCTTCACATCTCTGCAAAACTCGATCAAGGTTGCTTAAGCAATCATCAAAAGAAGTAACGTAAATAGAAAAATCATCCATGAAAACCTTAACAATCTTTTCACACAAGTGAGAGAATATAGTAGTCATACATCTTTGAAAGGTAGCAGGTACATTGCATAAACCAAAAGGCATACGTCTATAAGCAAAAGTACCAAAAGGACATGTAAAAGTAGTTTTTTCTTGATCTTCTTGTGACGCGGGTATTTGGGAAAAACCAGAGTATCCATCTAGAAAGCAAAGGTGTGTATGTTTTGATAGTCTTTCTAGCATTTGATCAATGAATGGTAGAGGATAATGATCTTTCCTAGTAGTTTTGTTTAGTTTTCGAAAATCAATTACCATCTATTACATGTTATAATTCTTTGCGGGATAAGTTCATTTTTATCATTAGGAACAACAATAATACCTCCCTTCTTAGGGACAAAATGAACAGGACTTACCCATCTACTATCAACTATGGGATAGATTATACCTGCTTCTAGAAGTTTTAATATTTCATTTCATACCACTTCCTTCATCTTAGGATTTAATCATCATTGATGGTCAACAACTAGCTTAGCATCAGCCTCCATATTAATCTTGTGCTGATATAGAGTGGGACTAATGCCCTTAAGATCATCAAGAGTATATCCAATAGTGGCATGGTGCTTCCTCGGAGTTTTCAATAATCTCTTTTCTTCATGCTTTGAAAGGTTAGCACTAATAATAACATGATATATTTTATTTTCATCAAGATAAGCATATTTTGAATTATCAGGTAATTGTTTAAGCTCAAACAGAGGATCACTCTTGGGTGGAAGAGGATCTCCAAGAGTTTCCACAGGTAAATTTTGTTTCAAAATAGTCATTTTTTTAAAGAATATCTCATCTATTTAATTTGTTTCATTCACATGCATGTTTTCATGGTCTAGCAAATATTATTCTAAAGGATAGTGGGAGGAACAACAATAGAAGGAAGACCAATAATTTCATCCTTACTAGCTAATTCTTTATCACGAGGTTGTTTACGGAATTTGGAGAAATTAAGCTCATGATACACATCACCAAAATTTACACTAACAGTTTCCTTAGTGCAATCAAGCTTAGCATTAACCGTAATTAGGAAAGGCCTACCGAATATAATGGGACAAAAATCATCTTGTGGGGAACTAAGAACTAGAAAATCAATAGGGTATTTTATTTTCCCACACAAGACTTCAAAGTCGCCAACAATCCCAAGTGGTGTAATAGTATCTCTATTAGCAAGCTTAATAGTAACATCAATGTTTTCTATCTCAGCAGGTGCAATATCATTAATAATTTCTTGATATAAAGTAAACAGGATAGCACTCACACTAGCACCCAAATCACATAAGCCATGATAACAATAATCTCCTATTTTAACAGAGACAACAAGCATGCCAACAACAGGTTTATTTTCATTTTCATCAGGTTTAGCAATTCTAGTGGCGTCATCACAGAAATAAATAACATGCCCGTCAATATTATCAACCAAGAGATCTTTAACCATAGCAACATTAGGCTCAACTTTAGTGGATGTAGGTGTTCTTGTATAACTTTTGTGAACCACAGCTGAAGCTTTAGCATGTTCTTTTATCCATATAGGAAAAAGGGGTTTATCTGTGTAAGCAGTAGGAACAACTGGATTAGCACAATAAGTAATAATTTCTTCTTTAGCTTCAATGGGGTTTACTATTTTTACTTCAATGGGAGGATGATATTTAAACCACTTCTCCTTAGGGAGATCAACATGAGTAGAAAATGATTCACAAAAACAAGCTCTATCTCAGAGTCAAGTCCATATTTAGTGCTAAAATTAGTAAAGCATCGGTATCCATAAAAGTTTTAACACAATCAAATGCAAGCTTTATACTTGACTCCTTACCTTCGTCGAGCTCCCAATCTTCAGAGTTGCGTTTAATTATTTCCAAAAGATCCCATCTAAATTCGATTGTCTTCTTCATAAAAGAACCGGTACAAGAAGTATCGAGCATAGATTGATCATTACGAGAAAGCATAGCATAAAAATTCTAAATAATAATTTCTCTTGAGACCTCATGATTGGGGCATGCATATAACATTGACTTAAACCTCCCCCAAGCTTGAGCGATACTTTCTCCTTCACGAGGCCAAAAATTATATATATATAACTCCGATCAGGATGAACTAGATGCATAGGATAAAACTTCTGATGAAATTGCAATTTCAATCGGTTCCGATCCCATGAACTTCTGACGAAATTCTAATTTCATTCGGTTCCAATCCCAAGCTCCAACATCATCACATAGCCTATACCAATGCAATGCTTTTCCCTTCAAAGATAAAGGGAAAACCTTCTTCTTAAATTCATCGCTGGGTAAACCTGCAAGCTTAAAGTATCCACAAACTTCATCCACATGAATTAGGTGCATATCAGGATGTAATGGTCCATCTCCTGCATAAGGGTTAGCTAGCGGTTTCTCTATCATACCCGAAGGAATTTCATAATAAATATTTTAAGTAGGTGTAGTAGGTTGACGAGAAATTATTTGTGATTCCGGTCGAGGTCAAGATACCCCGAACAAGCCCCTCAAAGGATTATTTTCCATAGTGACAAGTGACAATAAATTTCAGCACGTAATATAAAATTTTCCTTACCTAATTCCACTCACAAAAGGTGCTTCACTCCCCGGAAACGGCGCCAGGAAAGAGTCTTGATGACCTACAAGTATAGGGGATCAATCATAGTCCTTTCAATAAGTAAGTGTGTCAAACCCAACAAGGAGCAGAAGGAAATGACAAGCGGTTTTCAGCAAGGTATTTTCTGCAAGCACTGAAATTATCACTATCGATTAGTTTGGTAGCAAGCTAATTCATAACGAGTAACAAACATAAAAAAAAGGTGCGGTAAGGTGGCCCAATCCTTTTTATCGCAAAGGACAAGCCTGGACGAACTCTTATATGAAGCAAGGCGCTCCCGAGGACACATGGGAATTGACGTCAAGTTAGTTTTCATCATTCTCATATGATTCACGTTCGCTAATTTGATAACTTGGTATGTGGATGGACTGGTGCTTGGGTGATGTCCTTACTTGGACAAGCCTCCCACTTATGATCAACCCCTCTCGCA
This sequence comes from Aegilops bicornis, assembly GCA_021605145.1. Lineage (NCBI taxonomy): Eukaryota > Viridiplantae > Streptophyta > Magnoliopsida > Poales > Poaceae > Aegilops > Aegilops bicornis. The sequence goes on along the minus strand of CM038670.1, from coordinate 638,865,234 downwards.
AGCATGTGCAATTACAAAAGAAGAATTAAGATAAATCTAACCATAGCATGAAATATGTGGATCCAAATGAGCCCCTTTGGAAGCAATGCATAAACTAGTGTTTAAGCTTCTGTCACTCTAGCAACCCATTATCTACTTGCTACTTCCCAATGCCTTCCCCAAGGCCCAAATCATGGTGAAATGTCATGTAGTCGACGTTCAAGTAACACCACTAGAGGAAACACAACATACATCTCATCAAAATATCGAACGAATACCAAATTCACATGGGTACTTATAACAATACTTCTCCCATGTCCTCAAGAACAAATGTAACTACTCGCAAGGCATGTTCATGTTCTAGATTAGAGGGGTAATAAATACCATTAAGGATCTGAACCTATGATCTTCCACCAAATAAACCAACTAGCATCAACTACAAGGAGTAATATAATCAACACTACTAGCAACCCACAGGTACCAGTCTAAGGTTCTGAGGCAAAGATTGAATACAACAGATGAACTAGGGTTTGAGAGGAGATGGTGCCGGTGAAGATGATGATGAAGATTGGTACTCCCATTATGATAGGATCGTTGGTGATGACGACGGCTTCAATTTCCCCTCCCGGAGGGAAGTTTCTCCACCTGAATAGCTCCGCCGGAGCCCTAGATTACTTCTGCCCAGGTTTCGCCTAGAGACGGTGGCACTTCATCCCGAAAACTCTCTTATGATTTTTTTTCTAGGTCAAAACACTTCATTTAGCATAAGATTGACATCTGGGGCTGGCCGGGGGGCCCACAAGCTTAGGGGCGCGCCCTGGGGGTAGGGCATGCCTCCCAGGCTTGTGGCCACCTGGTGGGTCCCCTTCTATTTCTTCTTCGCCCAATATTTTTTATATATTACAAAATAATTCTCTGTAAAGTTTGAGGACATTTGCAGTTGTGCAGAATAGGTATCTCAGATTTGCTCCTTTCCGGTCCAGAATTCTAGCAGCCGACATTCTCCGTCTTCATGTAAATCTTGTAAAATAAGAGAGAAAAGGCATAAGAATTGTATCCTAAAGTCTAATAACAGCCCATAATGAAATAAGTATCAACATAAAAGCATGATACAAAATGGACGTATCACTCCGCCTCTATAAATACTCTAAAATCCCCAAAATTGTAGGGGAGTCGAGGAAATACAGTTTTCACTGCCGCAAGTTCCAGAACCACGAGATCCAATCTAGAGGCCTTTTCCGGCACTCTTCCAGAGGGGGCGACGATCCCGAAGGGGTTCTTCATTATCCTTGTTACCCCTCCGATGACGCGTGAGTAGTTTACCACAGCCCTACGGGTCCGTAGCCAGTAGCTATATGGCTTCTTCTCTCTTTTTGATCCTCAATACAATGTTCTCCCCGATGTTCTTGGAGATCTATTTGATGTAACTCTTTTTTGCGGAGTGTTTGTTGGGATCCAATGAATTGTGAGTTTATGATCAGTTCTATCCATTAATATTATTTGAGTCTTTGTTGAACTCTGATATGCATGATTGTTATAGCCTCTTCTCCAAAATTTTCGTTTGGTTTGGCCAACTAGATTGATTTTTCTTGCCATGGGAAGAGGTGCTTTGTGATGGGTTCGATCTTGCGGTGCTCAATCTCAGTGAAAGAAAGAGACATGACATGCATGTATCATTTCTATTAAGGTTAACAAGATGGGGTTTGTTCATACGTGAGTTTATCTTGTCTACATCACACTGGTATGCGTCGGTGCTAAACAAACGGTTTTTAACCCCTTTCCGCGATGGCATTTGGAACCATCGCCAAGTGAGTGTGGGCAATAGGGGGTCCTTCCCACACGACCCAGAAACCGTCGGGGATATGCCCTCCTGGCACACACGCTCGGCAAAATGAGGTCGTGTGCGACCGGCGAGCGCTCAAATACGGAAATACGTACAATAGAGCTAAAAATACAATTATACGGCGAAATTGTTTCCGGTCGCAAGTACATCCCACACAGTCAGTCCCCGCTAAACGTTTCCGTTCGTATGTACATCCCACACAGTCGCTCCAAGGAAAACGTTTCCGTTCACAAGTACATCACACACAATTTTTCCCGTTAAATCATTTGTGATAGCGTTACCATTGCACACGATATTAATCATTTTATCGTTTGCGTTATTGAATGCATCACACACGGTGCGTGGAAGAAACTATGTGGCAAAGGATGTCCATCACACACACTTTTTATGTGGTAAACGTTTGCGCAAGGTGGCCTAATGCAAACAGTTTTCAAGAGAAAGTCGTGTGAGCAGTGGAGATTGATCACACACGTAGTGGATCCTAGAAACGTTTCTTATCTCGACGTATATCGCAGACGTTTTTCTTTCACAAACCATGTGCAGTGTAATCCCTAATTAATCCAATTAATCCCTAATTTAAAAATCACATGTTTTTAATTTGAAAGTAGGCAATCACTTATTTCATATCCAACCATGTTTATTACAAATATAGGTTCAACCACAAATTCATAATTCAATGCACAAGTACATATACTGAAGAACTACAGAAGCACCAAGTAAAGAATGACGAACCACAGTTGTACTAAAGACTATAAAGAGAGAGGCGAAAGACATTCTGGTTGTTGGAGAAGGTGAAGCGGAATGCCCATATTGTGCCCTCCTCCATGCGTAATGCGCACACGACTCAAGGCCAACCCCTTGTGATGGTTGCCCGTCCATCCTTCATAGTCTTCATTAGGACTTCTCGATGCTCATTGTAGTCTGGATGAAATACTTTAACCTTCATTGCGTGTCCACCAATCATGTACTTTGCGAGGTAATCTTGAGTGAACTGCTTCGGGAACCACTGCGAACGAAAAAGATTCAGACATTGTTGTCTAACAACTCATTATGGGCAGTAAAAAGAGAAGGCTGCAGAGTTTGTAGTTTCCATCCTACAGCTCACTGTTGTGTTGGATAGAGCATAATCAAATAATTTGCTTGCCACAATTCGTATCTTTTTGCTAATAATCCTTATCAGTTTCCTCACTTGATGCTTGTTCATCAACATCTCATTGCCCCATACGAAAAAGGGTCGATGCGTGGATCCTTGCTAAGGGCATAAGTACCTACAAGCAACAATTAAATATTAGAAGCTAACTAGTGTCCAGGCCTGGATCTATATGCACTACATTCTGGAACGACGGGGGGAGTACAAGCCGAGGGACACATTGTGAATGACTGAAATAAACAAGGCGTAAATGACCAGTATAACAACCAAATATAGCCATTGAAAACTGGACAGAGTCTCACTACAACCAACCTAACAAGCAAATATAGATAAACATGGCATATGCTTGAAAACTGGACAAATGCTCACTGCAGCCAACCTAACAAGAAGATAAAGATAAACAAGGCATCTGTTTGATAACTGAACAAATGCTAAAAAAGAAACCTAACAACCAAATACAGATAAATAAGGCATCTGTTTGATAACTGGACAAATGCTAAAAAAAGCAACCTAACAACCAAATACAGATAAACAAGGCATCTGCTTGATAACTGGACAAATACTCACTGCAACCAAACTATGAACCAAATACAGATAAACAAGGCATCTTCTCGATAACTGAAAAAATGCTCACTCCAACTAACCTAACAACTAAATACAGATAAACAAGGCATCTACTCACTATAAACAACCAAATATAGCCATTCGTGAAACTAAAGTGGACAATTCATACTTAAACATCACATAGACCTATTGAACAATACATTTTTGCATAAATGAAATAATTAAACACGACACAGTTAAAGCACCGCACGGCAAATGCTAGTACAACAAAGGGTACGGTTTGGCAAGCAAGAAAAGGTAAGATTTGCTGATAGAATGTTACCTCACATTTCATGGACGGGATCCTTCCAGTTGGAAGAGCACAGACCCATGGAGCGCTCTTTGATGTCACAGATGGGATGTTTCACCTTGGAAGAACCTTCATGGGTGCCCACCTCATGGTCGTGGTCGTGGTCGATGAGATATGACTTGGCAATTGAGGATCCCAAGCTGCCACCGTAGAACGTGTCCTTCAGAAGTGACAAAATGGGCTCGATGGCGTATAAAGCTCGCTAATCCTTGACCGCTTGGCGGAGGAGATCAGCGGTAGGGCCGTCGAAGAGATCGACGGCGGTTGAACCAGAGGGGTTGGGGATGGACCACTTAAGCTGTGGCATGGCCCGCGTGAAGCCGTTAGTGTGGACGACCTTGATGTCGTAGCCAGCTTTCCCGAGATACAGTAATACGCTAGCCCGCTGACATGAAGCCTTCGGCATGGCAACATAGTCAACGTCTTTGCCGGCTTCCGCGGTGACGTGTTGCTTCGGAATCAACAGGTCGGGGCGAATGGCGGCCACCTCGCCAAGGTCCGCCGGAGAGGCCATGATAAACCTCTTCTTTGCCGGACGCTCGTCGGGCTCCCCGGGATACGTGGTCGAGCTTAGGCTGCAACATTCTGGAGCAGGGGATGTGGATCTGGCGGGGAGGGACACTGCATGCCTCATCTAAAAGCTCAGGGGAGTGGGGCGACAGTATGGGAATTGCTGGGTAACCTGAACTTTATTATCTAAGCTATGAGGAACGGGCAGACCGGCAGAGTTGGCGGCGGCGCCGGCAGCAGCCATGAGCTAGTGTTCGAGGGGGGTAGGGGGCGGGTGGGGGACTATGGAGGGGGTGGTGTTTGAGGATACGCCGCGGCTACTGAAAATTTTAGTAATGGTGGGTGGAGATGGTGGTGGACGAGGGAGGGCGACGGTTCAAATGCCTCGGCTACTGCAATTTTACTATAAGGTCGGTGCTGGAGGAGTGTGGGCGACGATTGAAGTACGGCGGCTACTAAAATTTGGGTAAAGAAATGATGCGGGGCGGGAGTGCCCAAGATCGCGCACGGTCCAATAACAATATGGGTGTATGGTAATAAGGAAAAGTGGCGCGTATCGGCCGATTTTTGCAACGCTCAAGGCGGGTAGTTTGTTTTTTATATTTCTAGCTAGCTGGTCTACCGCACACTGTTCATCCTAATTTCCAAATAAACTTACTCGCCTTTAGCTTGCACAGGTGGTGGTTTTATAGCGCACTTGCATAGCACACGGTTAAGCCAGTACCTCCACCCTTTCCGCGCCCTCGCGTGGTCGTGGTGATTTCAGTGCACTTGCATTGCACACGGTTGAGTCAGTACCTCCACATTAATTTGCTCGCGCTTGCACGCTCGTGGTGATTTCAGCGCACTTGCATCGTACACGGTTGAGCCAGTACCTCCACCCTTTGCTCGCGCTTGTGCGGTCGTGGTGATTTCAGTGCACCTACATCGCATGCAGTTGAGCCGGTACCTCCACCTTAATTTGCTCGCGCTTGCACCGTTGTGGTGATTTCAGCGCACTTGCATCGCACACGGTTGAGCCAGTACCTCCACCTTAATTTGCTCGCGCTTGCGCGGTCGTGGTGATTCACATTGCACTTGTATCACACACGATTAAGATATTATACCCCGTGTCCGTTGAGGGTCATCAGAGTATTTGCAGCAAAAAATAACGTTAGAGAGGGTCAAAAGACAACCACACCAACATGTGGCCCAAATATATATGAGTGAAAAGGGTGGTCTGTGATGTTCAAAATTCCAATGCACAACTTTGACCCCGCGGGCCCATGGTTGGGCGCGTCGTTGAAGATCGATGGGAGGGGCCAGAAGTCAAGAACCACCTGGAAGTAGCCAAATATATGTACGAATATTAGGGATGTTTAAAACTTTAAATACACAATGCATAACTTTGGTGGCACCTGCCTCGCAAACCCGAAAGCACCCTAACAACCACCTAGCTAGGATATATATAATGACATAATGTCGTACCAAGCTAGGATGCTTGGCCCACCACCTCCCACTTTGTGTCAGTGGGGCAGATGCACGTAATGATTGATACTTTGGTCAAACATGCATGTCTCCATGACCTACCATAAGACGGACCAATGAATCTATCGTTTGGTCAAATGATATTTGTTGTTGTCGATAAACCGCTTGGGCCAATAGATTGAACCATCATAAAAATCGCACGAGAGGGACCACAAAACCAGCACCTCTTGCATGCGGCCCAAAATGATGTACGTCGGGAAGGGGTGATGTGTGTTTTCAATATAGGATGATGTACAGTTTAGATGTGGTGCCTACCTCTCGATACAGACAACAACCATGAAGGCAAGGTAGTTAAGGATGAGATACATACACAGGGTTTGATGTAGGTCGAACCCAGCAATCCGAGCATCTAGGAGGGAATCCTGATAACGCATGAGCTCGAGCTTTGGTTGACCGACATTTGACGGTGACCGGCCCTAACACGGACTAGGAGGAATCCATTCATGGCCAACACATACCCCTCATTAACGGTCAAAGGGATGATATATATACATACGGGGAGCCCACAGATATCTGTGTCGTCACAAAAAACCGCACAAGGGAGACATGGGTACGATGGTGTATGATGTGTTTAAATCCCAAATGCACAACTTTGATGGGCCACACCAACTACATTACAAACCAAACACCGTACCCGACTCCAAGCCTGGTTCAATACCTATGATGTCAGTTTCCCAACTTCGAGGCGGCCGTGGCGGCAGGGGGGTCAACCCACGCATGCGCTCAAACTTTATTTTGTCTAGCATGGGACACATCTATATATATTTATACATCTATACACCTATATAGTGTGCGAATAACTTTGAAAGTTGCTCGTTGGATGAAGCCAATCCGACGGTACAGAGATGGAAAATTCGAGCACTACTGGCCGTTGGATATCATCTACATTCCACCAGATTCTGCCACATGTACAATCTAGAAGACTCCATGGTTGAACTTAAGCATAATGCACAAACCTCAAAACACAAGCACTTCTCCTTTGTTCTCTAGAATCTTCCATATCTTAATTGCCCAAACCTTTTTTTTCTAACTGAATTGTCACTTTTCGTCTTTACCTTTACAATGCACAATTCCATGAATCTTATAATAGTTTTTTATAAAACTAATTGATTTTGGTGATGAACTAAAAGAATTAAACAAACATCTACATCATGCATATCTGGGAGAAAAGGCGGGAAACCAATGAGAGGAGTGGCGAGAAATGGTAGCCTGTTTTGAATGAAAACCTAGTAGAGAAGGAAGCGTGAGCTACACAACGATCGCATGACAGTGCTTACCCTCATTGCATGTCTTTGTCGAAAGGGCTCAGGGTTGCCGTTCGATCTAGGAGTCCGTGGGGTTTGGGTTCTCGCCAGTCAGAACGCACGACTCAGATCGCGCGAACAGCGGGGTGGGGGGATATCATACGAAAGCCAACATTCAGTGGAAACCGGTGAAAACCACGAGAAAAAGATGTTTTGAAGTTTAAAAAAATCAAATTAATGTGGGATGTTAAGAGGATGATATTTTATTGCCACTCAAAATTTCAAGTTAAAACACATTATGAGATGTGAGCTATGAAAAAGACAAAATTAGTGTTGACTAGTGCTGAATAGTCCCGAATAGTAATGTCACTATTCAGGGCGGAATTTGTCTTTTTCATAGGTCACATCTCGTAATGTTTTTCAACTTGAAATTTTTTGTCGCAATAAAACATCACCTTCTTAACATCCCACATTTTTTTCAGATTTTTATGAAACTTTAAAATATGGTTTCCACGAAGTATTCATTGAGTATCGGCATTCGTGAGTGAACCGTGTGCTATTTGAAAACATTTCATGAGAAGAATCTCGGTTTTCAAATCCGCAATAAATCCAAAACTAAGCTGCAAATCGTGAAACCTGCCATGGTGTCACGACATCGCACTTATATGTCAAGAAATATTTTTTGTCCATTGTGGCACAAGTTTTATTACAAGCCTCTTATAAACCGGAGCTTCTGTCAAAGAATCCTCGTGGTTCCGATAGGGAAACGTGTCCCCCTTGTGGGCGAAACGTAATCACTTCCTCTTTTTGGCTTGTATTTTCTTCTACGGGTAACATGGAATGACAAGATATCTGTGCTGAAATTTAAACTTATTCGGGGTTCGTTTGGCCGTTTTATACACTAATTGCGTTTCCTAGGCATTTAATGTCCATAATTAAAATCTGAACTACAAATACATGCTCCAGTTTACCAAAATGGCTAGAAAAATTATACATGTGTCCTTGGGTGCATGTTTAGGTCCCATGCCAGGAATGGGAACGAATTACAACCGTACCGGTGTCATGACTTGTCCTAAAACATTTCGAATCTCGGTTTTAAGTCCCCATAAATCCTAAACACACCAGAAAGTCATCAAAGGTGGCATGGTGTCATGTCATGGCACATATATGTCATGGTAAAAACATTGTCCAATTTGGGCCAAGATTTATTGCAAACCTCTTACAAAAACAGGAGCTTCTCTCAAAGAAGCCTTGTGGTTCTGATAGGGAAACATGTTCCCCTTGTGGGCGAAACGTAATCACTGCCTCTTTTCGCCTTGTATTTTTTCCACGGGCAACATGGAACGACAAGATATCCTCGCTGAAATTTAAACTTATTCAGGGTTCATTTGGCCTTTTTATACACTAATTGAGTTCCCTATGCATTTAATGTCCATAACTCAAATCTGAGCTACAAATACATGCTCCAGTTCACCAAAATGGCTAGAAAAATTATACATGTGTCCTTGTGCATGTTTAGGTCTCATGCCAGGAATGGGAACGAATTACAACTGTGTCGGTGTCCTGGCTCGTCCTCAAACATTTCGAATCTCGGTTTTTAAGTCCCCATAAATCCTAAACTCACCAGAAAGTCATCAAAGGTGGCATGGTGTCACATCATGGCACATATATGTCGTGGTAAAAACATTGCCAATTTGGGCCAAGGTTTATTACAAACCTCTTCCAAATTGGAGCCTGTCACAAGAACCCTCGTGGTTTCGATAGGGAAACATGTCCCCTTGTGGGCCAAACGATAATCACTCCCTCTTCTAGCCTCGTATTTTCTTCTACACGTGACACGGAACAACTAGAGATTCGCGCTGAACTTTGAAATTATTCAGGGTTCATTTGACTTTTTTATTCATTAATTGAGTTTTCTAGGCATTTAATGTCCATCGTTCAAATCCGAACTACAAATACATGCCCCAGTGCACCAAAATGGCTAGAAAAAATGTACATGTTTCCTTGGGATGATGGTTAGGTCCCATGGAACGAATGGGAATGAATTCAACCGTCTTGCCGTCCTGGCTTGGCCACAAACATTGCGAATCTCGGTTTTTAAATGTATGTAAATCCAAAACTCACCACAAAATCATGAAACTTGGTATGGTATCACTACATGGTACATATAATTATCCAATTTGGGCGAAGCTATATTACAAGCCTTTTACAAACCAGAGCATGTCGCAACCCTCGTGGTACTGGTAGGGAAACATGCCCCTCTTGTGGGCGAAACGATAATCGCTGCTTCTTCTCGCCTTGAACTTTGTTTTCTACAGGAAACATAGAATAACAGGATTGTCCAGCTGAAATTTGAAACTATTTAGGGTTCGTTTGGCCATTGTATATATATTACTAATTACTAAGTTTTCTATGCATTTAATGTAGTCCATAATTCAAATTTGAACTACAATCACATGCTCCAGTGAAGCAAAATGGATGGGAAATCATACATGTGTCATTGTGTGCATGTTTAGGTCTCGTTTAAGGAATGAGAATGAATTACAAACTTGTCGTCGTCCTGAAACAATGAGAATCTCGATTTTTAAATCCCAGTAAATCAAAAAGTCACCCAAAAAACATGAAACTTGGCATGGTTTGATGACACGGCACATATATGCCGTGGTAAAAAAAATGTCCAGTTTGAGAAGAGGCGCACACATTAGTATCCAATAAAGTCGTTTTTGAAACAAAAAGCTGACACGTTAATCTCGCAAACGGTTGTATTATATGTACCGTGTCGAAATTTAACCATACTCGGTGGCGTGCGTGCAGCTGTTTGATTAGATGGGACGAGCAGGAGAAGTCCGCCGTGCAGGCTCGACGGGACGCGGGCGAGCAGTCCGCCGCGCAGGCTCGATGGGACGCATGCATCCTGCCCACCTCGCAGGCTCGATGGGACACGTGCGAGCAGCAAGGCCGCCCATGCTCACCGGGAAGAGAGCTCTTTGACCTCCATGCACCAGCCGTCGTCCGCCTCGCTCACAACTTCTCCATTAATGGGTTAATTAAAGCACTTGTGATCCCATGGCAGCATTTGCTTTGATCGTGTTTTCAACTCGTATTCCGCCCTATTTAATTGCCACATAGGGCAACGAATAATACGACCACAAATAAAATGGCAACGGATAATACGACGACAAATTTAAAATGGCGCAGATAATAATTGTCTTACATATTCTGGATAATTTAAAATGCCACATGCGCCAAAGCCCGGAAGACACGTGGGCAAGAGAAGAAGGAAATTGCAGACAACGATCTGGGTCGCTACTGTCTCTACTCGTCAATGGATCGCCGGGCAGCGAAATCCTCCAGCTCCTTCTTCAATTCCTCATGAATTTGCTTGAAAGCAGCCATGTATTCCTCCACCTCCTGGTCGTGCTCGATCCGGAGCTTCCTCAAGCCACCCACCAGATACTCGACGACCGCTTTCAGTGTCATCTCCGAGGCACTGCTCTGCTCACGTAGCTCCTTCCAGCCGGCAGCCTCCTCCTCCTTCTCGGCGACCAACTTGAGGAGCTTCGCATTGTCACCCATGAGTTGCTTGACGAGGCCAGTCGCCTTGTCAACCGAGGCATCGCCGATCTTGAGCAGCTTCATCAAGCCGTAGACCAACTCCTACTGCATAGTGACGCCAGCGAGAATGTCGTCGTAGCCGGCGAAGGACTTCAGGAACGTCGGCTCGTCACGATGGCTGGTACCGCGAATGCGCTTGTGAGAGCCCTCGCGTGCCCGTGAGAGCTCGTTCGAGGGCTCCGCGGTGCGCCAGGACATCTCTGTTGCGGCTGCGGCTTTGCGGCGGGACCTCTCTAGTGCTTCCGTGGGCTTGGTCTTTGTTGCTTGGTTATATGTCCACCCTAAACTCCTCCTACCGGTCATGGCGGAACGATTTGATAGAAAAAACCAGTTTTGTGGGTGATGAGGAGAGGAACTGCGAAGTAATTTTCGAGTGGGTAGTTTTTATAGCCCGTTGCTAAGTGTGAACACATATTAGTTTGATAGGTGTGAACAGATTTGCAATTACTTATTGCGTTGTACTCAGTAATGTGACGAGAAACAAGGTCAAAATTTATTGATGGCAGAAGCTTAACCACGTGGTTGCTCGCCGTTGAGGCGGCCGCGGCTTGCTCCGCTCTTGCGTCCCTGCGCACGCTCTGCTCGCTGTTGTGGCAAAGTTACAACGGCAATGGTTAATGATTCTTAATAATTGTCTTACATATTCAGGATAATTTAAAATGCCAAATGTGGCAAGGCCCTGAACACTCACGACCTACATATGCATACAATTATTATAAAATATAAGCTAAAAGGCTGAGCTAACGGCCTTCCGACGATGGTCTTCTCGGACTCCATGATCAGCATAGCACCCTTGCGGCCGTTCACTCCGAGTGTCCCGACCCGCCTCCGCCTATGGAGCTACTGGCGCTGGGAGGCTCTTGGGGCTTTTGGGCCTCTTCCAGAAGAGCTTGACAGCATGCCATCGCGCGCATGACAACTTCGCGGAACCGCTCCATTTCCATGTCTCTAGCCTGGTAGCAAATTCCGTCGATCACCTGCATCCTCGAGATATCACGTTGGCGATGTTATACTTCGTCGGGGACGTCAACTCCGCCAAGGATGCGCTCAAGCCTGGACACCACATCATCAGGATCGAGGTTGACACGGCCACTGCGGGCAATGATGAAGCCGCAGGATGCCTTTGTCTTGACTGAATCGCAGAGGTCCTCTGCCCATTCCTTGCTGGGTATCAGGCTCTCGATGAGCACTGGTGATGGCGGTTCTTCGGGTGGGTCGTCAATCATGCCACCGAGCAGCTCTGGATCTTTTGCACAGTGGATGGCAAACTTCTCATCGCACCTCCTCTACAGTATGTCGATTGTGCTACCAAGGACTGTGACACCGATATCGCTGCCGATGGGCCATGGTGCCTGCACCGGCCGATGAAGCTCTTGCTCCACGACCTGCTCCAGCTCGTTCTCCTCGCCAAAGATGTAACGCAGGTAGGCCTCGACGTCAAAGCTTTGGTCATTGCCTGGCATGCTTGGAATAACTAATGGTAGATGGGTGAGGACTAGATCTTCGCAGAGTGTCGCAGTGGTGCGTTGTCGCCTGGGTTATATGTAGCAAGCCGTTAGCTGGTGGCGGGAAACCGGTGATGGAATAGGCGTGGATTTTACAATTCACCCATGTGGTGCGTGGGAAGCATTCGCTGGAGCGCGGGAAGACTAAGTGGAGCACACACACAACCTGAATACTGTATCCGGTGCCACGTGTTATTTCTCACACAGGTGTTAACATAAGTAAATGCATGTGCAACATACTAATCATCGCGCACGAGTACTCACAGATGCATCTTGTGTGATACATTTAGCCACCGCAAGCAACTAGTTTGCATTTTTCAAAGTTTTTTGTACACATAGAATCACACACGAACTAAATGTATTAATCGTCTGTGTTGTAAATTCTCATCGGAAACAGTTCATCCCAGTCGGCTGTTTTCCACGTATCACACACATCTTGTTAAGTTGAACCATTTCTGTTGCGTTCGCTAATCGAAAACAATTCGTCCGAGTGAACCGTATGCCCTATATCACACACACCTTGATCTGGCTAACCATTTAGGTTGCACTCCCTAATAGCAAATGGTTCATCGGAGCGAACTATATGCCGTATATCACACACACATTGATATGGCTACCCGTTTATGTTGTTCTTCCTCATCGCAAATGTTTTGCACCTTTTTGATGGTTTTTTTACATCCCCATTTGTGATTAATGCATCGCACACAGTTTCGTGAAAGGGTCTCTGATCGTAGTGTCGCGTTAGCAGCATCCTGCAGTAGTGTCATGTCATCGCTTTTACTGCATTACTTTGTTTTCCCATGAACTCAATACACTAGATGCATGCTGGATAGCGGTTGATGTGTGGAGTAATAGTAGTAGACCCAGGGAGTAGTCGGCATACTAATCTTGGACGTGATGCCTATATACATGATCATTGTCTTGGTTATCGTCATGATTATTCGCTTTTCTATCAATTGCCCAACAGTAATTTGTTTACCCACCGTATGCTACTTTCTTGAGAGAAGCCTCTAGTGAAAACTACGCCCCTCGGGTCTATTTTCCTATCATATTTAATCCAAAAATACCTTGCTGAAATTTTTCTTTGTTTATTTTATTTTGTGTTTTAGTTATATCTATTTATCGAAACCTATACAATTTAATCTATCTCAATACCGAGGAGGGATTGAGAACCCATCTTACGCGTTGGCTTGCATGTTTTTGTTGTTTGTGTGTAGGTGCTGTTTACATAGTGTTTCTTGGTTCTCCTACTGGATTGATAACCTTGGTTTCATAAATGAGGGAAATACTTACCTTTGCTTTGCTGCATCATCCTCTCCTCTTCGGGGAAATACCAACGCAGATACAAGCAATTAGGAAGAATTTCTAGTGCCGTTGTCAGGGAGATATCATCAACATTATCAAGTACCTACGCATAAACTCTCATCTCCTTGCGATTACTTTATTTGCCATTTGCTTCTCGTTTTCATCTCCCCCACTTCTAAAAGTTTTTGCCAAAATACAAAAAAAATATGTTTGCTGCTTTGCTTGCTTTAAACCTATCATCACGAGTGATTTTGGTATGGCAAAAACAGATGATGCTAGGACTCCTAAAACTGGACGTTCTACTAATCTGGATGCTAAAACTTTTGTTTTGGGACAAGGGAACGTTATAGGAAAAGGTGCCATCCAAGAATTATTTAATTGCGTTGGAACTTTAACTTGTGATGATGCTCCTATACTTAAAACACTACAAAACAACCACTTTCGTGATGATACGTGTTTGTCACAGTAGGTCACATTTTCTGTCATGCATGTACATCCATGACGATTTTATGATAGAATCAAGATAGTCATACCTGCTCTGTCGTAGAAGTGTTCCATGACAATACTCAAATTATCATCACGGAAGTGTCCACTTCCATGATGATAAATCGCGCGTCATGGAAGTGCTTTCGTCAAGGGTAACCGACATGTGGCATCCACTGTAATGGGTTGCTGTTATGCTATCGGGTCCGGGTTTGGATCCGATAACCCATTAACAGCCAAGACCAGTGGAGATTTTCCACGTGTAAATTTCTCATTGGCTAGGTGAACCACGTGTCAGCTACCCGTTGGTACAGATGTCAACCGTCCGAAGGACAGGACAGGCCTATGATGTGTTGACATGTGGCGAGGCCCAACAACGGCACATTTAAGTTAAAAAGGCTGGCCTAGCCAAAGCCCCACAATATTTTTTCAAACACTAGTGGGCCGACACGTTAACAACATACCATGCTTAAGGTGAAATTCGGCCCATATCAGATCTGGCCCGCTCACGGCCTATTGTGTTTTGTGCCAAATGATGGCCCACATCAGATACGGCTCATCAAAAGCCCGCAATATTATGTGCGAGTTTATGACCCACATCAGATCAGGCTTCTTAACAGCCTGCAATAGTTTTGGACAAATTACGACCCGTTAACAGCTACTGTGCCTTTGGGCCCATTGGGGGGGGGGGGCTGATTTGCTCTTCGGCCTCTTAATTGCTCGTTTAACAGTTCGGCCCGATATTAGTTTCCGCCTGTCAGCGGCCCTGTGTACGTATGGGCCGCTTTCGGCCCAGTTACACTTTCGGCCATTTAAAGTGTTGGTGAACGCAGTATTTCAAAAAAAATTCCTACGATCACGCAAGATCTATCTAGGTGATGCATAGCAACGATAGGGGAGAGTGTTGTCTACGTACCCTTGTAGAACGAAAGTGGAAGCGTTATGACAACGCGGTTGATGTAGTCGTCTTCACGATCCGACTGATCCTAGCACCGAAGGTACGACACCTCCACCATCTGCACACATTTAGCTCGGCAACGTCCTACAAACTCTAGATCCAGCTGAGGTCGAGGGAGAGTTTCATCAGCACGACAACAAGATGACGGTGATGATGAAGTTACCGACGCAGGGCTTCGCCTAAGCACTACAACGATATGACCGAGGTGCAAATATGTGGAGGGGGCACCCCACACGGCTAAGAAAACTGTCAACTTGTGTGTCCTAGGGGTGCCCCCTCCCATGTATATAAAGGAGCAAGGGGAGGGGGCGGCCTCATAGGGTGCGCCCCAAGGGGGGAATCCTACTCCTACAAGGAGTAGGTTCCCCCTTTCCTAGTCCAACTAGGAGGGGAAGGAAAGAGGAGGAGGGGAGAAGGAAAGAGGGGGCCGCCCCCAAGCCCTAAACCAATTCGGTTTGGGCCTAGGGGGCACGCCCCACAGCTCCCTTTCCGCCCTCTATTTCCACTAAGGCCCATGAAGGCCCATTGACCCCCCCGGGTGGTTCCGGTAACTCCCCGGTACTCCGGTATTTATCCGGTCACCCCCGGAACCTTTCCGGTGTCCGAATATAACCTTCTAATATATCAATCTTTATGTCTCGACCATTTTGAGACTCCTCGTCATGTTCGTGATCTCATCCGGGACTCCGAACAACCTTCGGTACATCAAAACACATAAACTCATAATACCGATCGTCACCGAACGTTAAGCGTGCGAACCCTACAGGGTCAAGAACTATGTAGAAATGACTGAGACACACTTCCGATCAATAACCAATAGCAGAACCTGGATGATCATATTGGTTCCTACATATTCTACGAAGATCTTTATCGGTCAAACCGCATAACAACATACGTTGTTCCCTTTGTCATCGCTATGTTACTTGCCCGAGATTCGATCGTCGGTATCTCAATACCTAGTTCTATCTCGTTACCGGCAAGTCTCTTTACTCGTTCCGTAATGCATCATCCCGCAACTAACTCATTAGTCACATTGCTTGCGAGGCTTATAGTGATGTGCATTACCGAGAAGGCCCAGAGATACCTCTCTGAAACACGGAGTGACAAATGCTAATCTCGATCTATGCCAACCCCACAAACACCATTGGAGACACCTGTAGAGCATCTTTATAATCACCCAGTTATGTTGTGACGTTTGATAGCACACTAAGTGTTCCTTCGCTATTTGGAAGCTGCATAATCTCATAGTTATAGGAACATGTATGAGTCATGAAGAAAGCAATAGCAACAAACTAAACGATCACCGTGCTAAGCTAACAAATGGGTCAAGTCAATCACATCATTCTCTAATGATGTGATCACGTTAATCAAATGACAACACATGTCTATGGCTAGGAAACTTAACCATATTTGATTAACGAGCTAGTCAAAGTAGAGGCATACTAGTGACACTATGTTTGTCTATGTATTCACACATGTATTAAGTTTCCGGTTAATACAATTCTAGCATGAATAATAAACATTTATCATGGAATAATGAAATAAATAATAACTTTATTATTGCCTATAGGGCATATTTCCTTCATAAAGTCCCAAGCTGCATCTGGGCCTAACTCTGGTCCGTAGTGACTTTCGGCCTCTCAACGACCCGTAGTTTTTTGTCGCTAATTTCTTTATCGACAATCTTTCTGAGTTTCTTGACTTGACTGATATTCATGGACAACTCATTTCTCCATATGCAGAAAGGGTCGAACAATGTGTCAAAACCTCTGACAGCAGGACCAAATTGTTAAAAACCTAAATATTAGAATGGTTCCTGCAATTGCACAATAATGTGCTATTAGACAACGGACCATGCACGTGCTAACCTCGATTGTAAACCTCAGTGCTTCCCATTGTTTCTCTACAACACATATAAGGTAGTTAGTCATCATGTTAAGTAAGGGTTCGCATGCTATCAGTAAAATATGTTGATGAAAAATAAGCACATTGCAGATTCGTCATATTAATTCAAGCCACACGGAAAACCCATTTATCCAAACCAAGCATGATTAAGAACTAGGAAATGTAGCACTTGTATATGTTTCTCATGTGTTAAGTGCAGCCAAATTTGATTTATTCCTGACATGCACAACAATACAAAATTCTACCCACGACAATTGGACATCGCATTGCAGAATTGAAGCAAGTAGTTAACTAAACACCACAAAAAATGAACCAAACATTAACTAAGCACCACATTGCACAATATAACATACTCCTAATAGAAGATTAGACAGTTAACCAAACAGTTAACTACAGCCAATTGTAGTAATTGTATTTGTTTCTCATGTATTTACTACAGCCAAATTTAACTTATTCCTCAGATGGTATACAATAACAGAATGCACCCACAATTATGTAAGGATAAATTCGATTTATTTCTCACATGGAAGACAATACAAAATTGCATCCTGAAGAATTTAACATCACATTTGCAGAATTGAACCAAACAGTTAACTGAAGACGACAACTAATCAACAAAACAGTTAATAAGTGAGCACCACACTGCACGACATATAGAACATATACACTAGAGCAATAGATTGCATGGTAAAATTAGATAGCACAATTCACTAGAATTTGTGAAGGAAAGGCAGGAGCAGCACACGCAACGGGTAAACCGAACATGCTTAACCGGCGTATCTAGCAAATGGAAAGGTGCTCCTTCAAGATCTGGGGGTCGGCACGAATGGCAGCCATCGCAACCTCATCCGCGCGTGCGACCGTGATTTGCTTCTCCGCTGCCAAATGCTCCTTGAGGTCCTGGCTATACTTCGTGCACCATGGCTTAGGTCGGTGCTTATTTGGTGGAGGGGTCGGTGATTTGGGTGGACAATGTCGCGCTCGCGCCGGCGGTAGGGGCATGTGGGATGTGGAAGGAGGAGGAGGATGGGGGTTGGTATGGATTACCTGCCTGGATAGGTGAGGCGGAGGAACGTGAAGGAGGGTCGCCGACGAGGAGGCGGCGTTGCTGCAAGCAAGGAGTGAAGGTTTCAACTTGGAAAGGAAGGCGGAAAGAGGGGAAATGTGGATTTTGGTAAGGGGGAGGGTGCGGGGAGGTAGATACTTCCACAGAAGCCGAAAATTTGGAATCGGTTCAGCAAAAAAAACTGGCGCGCAAAGTGTCATCAGACACGGTCCCTTATTCAGAACTGTGTATGATATGTGAACATCACAAACGATTCAGATAGCTTAACCCATGTGTGTTGAGTTTGAACGTCAAAAATTTTGGTTCGAATTTCCCTGGTTACAGTGGTCATCCACGTCATTGCATATTTTGGGTACACAGAGGAGACTAACTTCTTAATCGAGCAAGTTCAGCAATTAAACAGAGCTAGCTGACCTAAACATTACTCTAACAAATTAAAGACCGACGCTCTTATTTAAACAAAACAAAGATTACTACTACGGCTGGTGCTCGTCAATCTCCGCCGTCGCGTCCATGTCCAGCTCGCGCCCGACGGTCTCCTGGGGAAGGGGTTCCATGGCATCAATTGCACCATACTCGGCAAGCATCTCACCATCCGCGTCCGCCATATCTTTGGAATAGGCCGCCACGACCTGGGCGTGGGCGGCCGCGATCTGGGCTCTAGAGGGCTCCATCGTGGCAAGGTATGCCGCACAGGAACGGACGACTGCTCGAACTCTCTCTGCGATTGCCAGCTCTTCGACCATGGGTTGCCGACCGTTGTCGGAGAAGCTTCGTTCGGTTTGTTCAGTGACCACCACGAGCTGGGCGTGGAGGGCCTCGACATGGTAGTCGGCGGCCTCCAGCAAGGCTAAGGCCGCCGCTGCGGAACGGACAGCTGTTGTGCCGCTCTCGCCAGTTGCTATCCCCGAGGAAGATGTTGCTACCTCCGCCTAAGAAGCAACATCGGCCATTTGGGCTGCCTTGGCCGCCCGGACGCAGACTGCGGTCGCCCTCATGAAGCTTGTTAGCACGCGCCTGGTGGCAGCGGCCACAATCTCGCCGGAGTTGGATGCCAAAGTTTCCCTCACGGCGTGGGTCCACGTTCCCATCTTTCACCGGCGACGAATGAACAGTGAAATGATATTTGGGGAGTGAGCTAGTGTGCTTGACACGCCGACTGTGGACTGTAGCCGACACACCTTCTCTCGTAAGCCATGGGCGTACTATACACCAACGGTGCTCCAAGATATTTTGTGCTGCATCTCACACAGTTGGTGATAATAAACTAGGTGCGATCTGCTTGATTTATCGTCTTGATCATTTGAATTACGTAATGGGGTCACAGCTACAAAGGATGGTGCTTGAATTGTTAGAACTTTTATCTGCAGTGAAAATGCAACTATAGGTGTGTCATCAAAAAAATTGGAATTATTCAGGGTTCGTTTGTACATTTTTATATATTAACTGGGTTTTCTAGGCAGTTTATGTGCATAATTCAAATTTGAACTACATGCACATGCTCCAGTGCATATAAACTTATTGAAAAATCAATTATGTTTCCTTGGTTGCATGCTTAGGTCTCATGCAAGAAATGGGAATGAATTTCAAACACCCTGCCACCGGTACTCGGCCGCAAACATTGAGATACCTGGTTTTTAAATTCTAGTAAATCCAAAACTCGTCAAAAATTCATGAAACTTGGCATGCTATCATGTAGCAGCATCAACATGCCGTGGTAAAAAAATTGTCCCATTTGGGGCAGGTTTGGGTATAAGCTTCTCACAAACCAGAGCTTCTCACAACAAGCGTGATGGTTTGATGCGGGCGTGCCACCTTTGGGGGCGAAACGATATCCGTTGCCTCTTATTGCTTTCAAAAAAAATTGAGTGTCAACATAGAACAACAAGAGTGTTGTGTTCAATTTTGGAATTTTTCGGGGTTCGTTTGGACATTTTTATGCATTAACTGAGTTTTCAATGCATTTTTGTGCAAAATTCAAATTTGAACTACATGCACATGCTCCGGTGCATATAAATTGGTTGAAACATCAAATATGTATCCTTGGGTGCATGGTTAGGTCCCATGCAAGAAATGGGAATGAATTTCAAACACCAGGGCATCGTTGATTGCCGGCAAAACATTGAGATGCCTGCTTTTAAAATTCTAGTAAATCCAAAACTCGCCTGAAATATATGAAACTTGGCATGCTATCATGGAGCGGCATCAACATACCATGGTACAAATTTTGTCCCATTTGGGGCAGGTTTGGGTATATGCTTCTCACAAACCGGAGCTTCTCACAACAAGCATGATGGTTTTCGGTAGGGAACGTCCCACCTTTGGGGACGAAACGATATCCATTACCTCTTATTGCTTTCAAATTTTTTTCTCGTGTCAACATAGAACAACAGGAGTGTTGTGTGATTTTTTGTGATTTTTTGGGGTTCGTTTGGACATTTTTATGCATTAACTGAGTTTTCAATGTATTTGTGTGCATAATTCAAATTTGAACTACATGCACATGCTCCAGCGCATATAAATTGGTTGAAAAATCAAATCTGTGTCCTTGGGTTCATGCTTAGGTCCCATGCAAGAAATTGGAATGAATTCAAAACACCAGGGCACCGTTGATTGCCGGCAAAACATTGAGATTCCTGGTTTTTAAATTATTGTAAATCCAAAACTCGTCTGAACTTCATGAAACTTGGCATGCTGTCATGGAGCGGCATCAACATGCCGTGGTATAAATTTTGTCCCATTTGGGGCAGGTTTGGGTATATGCTTCTCACAAACCGGAGCTTCTCACAACAACCATGATGGTTTTCGGTAGGGAACGTTCCACCTTTGGGGACGAAACGATATCCATTGTCTCTTATTGCTTCCAATTTTTTTCTCATGTCAACATAGAACAACAGGAGTGTTGTGTGAATTTTTGTGATTTTTTGGGGTTCGTTTGGACATTTTTATGCATTAACTGAGTTTTCAATGCATTTTTGTGCATAATTCAAATTTGAACTACATGCACATGCTCCAGTGCATATCAATTGGTTGAAAAATCAAATATGTGTCCTTGGGTGCATGCTTAGGTCCCATGCAAGAAATGGGAATGAATTTCAAACACCAATGCACCGTTGATTGCCGGCAAAACATTGAGATGCCTGGTTTTTAAATTCTAGTAAATCCAAAACTCGTTTGAAATTCATGAAACTTGGCATGCTATCATGGAGCGGCATCAACATGTCGTGGTACAAAATTTGTCCCATTTGGGGCAGGTTTGGGTATATGCCTCTCACAAACCGGAGCTTCTCACAACAAGCATGATGGTTTTCAGTAGGGAACATCCCACCTTTGGGGACGAAACGATATCCATTTGCCTCTTTTGCTTTCAAATTTTTTTCTCGTGTCAACATAGAACAACAGGAGTGTTGTGTGAATTTTTGTGATTTTTCAGGGTTCGTTTGGACATTTTTATGCATTAACTGAGTTTTCAATGCATTTATGTGCATAATTCAAATTTGAACTACATGCACATGCTCCAGTGCATATAAATTGGTTGAAAAATCAAATTTGTGTCCTTGGGTGCATGCTTAGGTCCCATGCAAGAAATGGGAATGAATTTCAAACACCATGGTACCGTTGATTACTAGCAAAACATTGAGATGCCTGGTTTTTAAATTCTAGTAAATCCAAAATTTTGTTAACCATTCACGTGATGCCATGTGTCTTGGTTTTAATGGCTATAGGAGGTGTCGTGCGGACAACTGCTTGACCTTGACTGAACGGGAGGCGTGCGAGCACCGTCCGGTGCGCAGGCTGACCGAGAGGCATGCAAGCTGTCCTCGAGTGCGCAGGCTCACCGGGAAGCGTGCGAGCTATATGCTGCGCAGGACCACTGGTAAGCGAGCCCTTTGACTTCCATGGCCGCCCGCCTTGCTCGCATCATCTCCATTAATGGCGCCCAAGCCGTAGTTTAATTCTCTTTTTAAATATAAAACACTCATCGCAAACGTTTTAGTTAGAACACCCATATGCTAACTGACAGCTTCCATAGGAAGCCAAGAGAAAATGTGTCGAGTAGGATTTCTTCAGCTCTTGATCGCAAACGATTTAGATAGAACACCCGCATGCAAAGTTAGAGCAACGCAGGATTTGTGCATCCCTTCAACGCAAACGGTTGTTTTGGATGACCGGTGTGCAACCACGTGCAAAGAATTTGGTAAGATTTGCATCCGTCATATTGGGTATGTTGCCATTTGTCAAACTAGAAAGATTTACATTTGTTGATTTAGTAGCGTTTCCATTTGTCAATCCTTGTAACATTGTGATTTGTCAAAATATGCAGCTAGAATTCATTAGCACTATGTAATTTTTGCAACTAAAATTCAGTAATTAAGCATAAATTTCATTCATAGATTAAGCAGTCGTTCTTAATTTATACAAATAGTTCAATTCGACAGCTGAACCGACCAAACTTCTCCCCAATTGTTGCCAACCACGTACTGAAATAGCTAGTTCAACTATATATACTAGCTAATTTTAAGTACGTTGTACAGTTCGACCACACATCTATAGTCAGATGAACTGAAAAAAATAGCCCCTAAATACTACTACTACCACAGAGCGGCTTTGTGCTACATCCGGCAGCCTCTCCTCTGCCGAGCGCGCTCAGTAAGAGGTAGACGAGGAGGAGGAGCCTACCAATGAGCTAGACAAATGCAATACAGTGCCTGCCGCTGCTGCATGTTCAGCGACGCTCGCCAGCTCGAACGCCCACTGCCGCTCCAGACGATCCCTCTCGAAGCGGCCAGACTGCTCATAGATCTCCTGATTCCTCGCGTCTGCGTCGGCGTGTGCTGTAGCCACGGCTGCGGTAAGGCTCTTTGCATGCTCGACGAGGCGCTCCGCCTCCTCCTGCAGGAACTCGATGTCGCGTGCAAGGTCGCTGACGCACGTGCGGGCCTCCACCTCCACCTCCCTCCTTCGGGCGGCGGTGGCGGAGCTGGTGATGATCCCAGCGGTCGACGGTGGGCTGGTGGCCATGGCGGCCAACGATGGGGCGGTGGCCAGGACCACCACCTTCCGCCTTCGGTTCGCGGTGGCGGAGCGGGTGATGGCCATGGTGGCCGGCAGTGGGGTGGCGGCCACGAGGGCCACCTCCCGCCTTCGGGCCGCGGCGGCGGAGCAGGAGATGGCCCTAGCTTTCGACGGTGATGTGGCGGCAACGGCGGCCGGCAATAGCTGCCGACCGGCAGCAGCAGCGGAGCGTGTGGTGGGTGTTCCGCGCACACCCAACAGGGACGCAACGCGTACTACACTACGCCGGGGACTGCGCCGCCGCCACGATGTAGCCTCCCAGCTGGAGCTGTCCTCTGATGACGGCGGAGTGGCTGAGCGATGATGACGGACCGGTCCCATTGGCGATTGTGGGAGAAGCAGATGAGATAAGATACAGGGAGGGAGGGTAAAATGCGACGCAGGACTCGCCGGCCGCGAGGGTTTTTATAGCAGGCCGGTAAGCATTGGGATTTTGGGGGATTTCACCGAGTCGGGCGGGAAGCTTGCGCGAGAACCTGCGAGATTGCGTGGGAAAGGGCTCACCGATGATTCATTGGCGCTGCGGAAGCTTCCGCTGTAAGCCGTGTCAGCCAGCGGGGTGACAAGACGTGCGAGGGAAGGACGAGAGGACACGTACACATATAGTTAATAAAAAAAGTTTGTGATTTAATTACCTACTATACCCCCATCCTGGTTTATATGTAGGATTTAACTAATAAAATATGAATGCATGTCGCCATAGATTATATCGTTGGAGTCGTATTTGAACATAGTTTCCAACTATACAATTTTTGTAACATGCATTAACACTTTTTTTGGTTAAATTTAAGGTTATACACCAGCAAGCGTTGGCCCGCAACACACACGGCTTATTCCATCACAAACAGCTCTAATGGGTCAACTTTCTGCCATGTATCGCACACGCAACTCTAATCTGATTCGTGCTTGATGTCTCCGACATCGCTCGCATAGTTCGTCTTATTTGCCACGTATCACTGTGACGTCCTCTGCTCGCGTCCCTTGGCAAGCTCTGCTCACTGTTAGGCGCCGCGGCGTGCTTTGTCGTGTCCGTTGGCGCGCTCTGCTCGCGTCCGTCAGCGCGCTCGGCTTGTGGACAGCTTTTCCTTGAGGCGACCACGGAGCGCTCTGCTCGAGTCCCTCTGCGCGCTCTGCCAGCGGTTGGGCGTCCGCACGATCACGTCGGGGGCCCCATATGCATGCGGTTACGCCGCGCGCATTGCCACGCGATGCAGTTACGTGCGACACGGTGGAGTTATGCGCTGCAAATTAGAACTGCCATCAGGGGCTGCTGATATTCTTGGCCGTCTGGCTTCCCCTTTAATTCCCGCGACCATTATAACCTTAGTCTCTCCAACCTTTCGATCGCGCCCCACAACATAACAAGCACAACCATGATGACATATAGAGAGGGGATGTCCGGCGGTGCTCCAATGGAGTTCGGCAAGCATAGAGTGGAGACCCACGCGAGGGAGACGGATCTCTCGGTGGTGTACAACATCGACCCGGCCATGGTGGACGACTACATCAATAGCGTTGAGCAGTTGCTTGCTGGAGAGAAGTACAAGGTGGTCGGCATCGACCTCCAGTACACCGCTGGTCGTCCCGGCGTAGATCAGAAGGTTGCCATCGCCCAGTTGTGCGTACGCCATCATGTCCTCATCTACCACTACTGAATGGCCACTGAGCCTTGCGACCGTTTCAACAGGTTTATCAACAGCACCGACTACAAGTTCGCCATGGTGGATACCACCAATGATGTAAAAGCGCTCAATGTTACGGGCTTGGCTTCCAAGAACCTTGTCGAAATCCGTGACCACTACATGGTTTGGGGCAGCATGAAGAACGACTCCTTGGTCGAACTCGCCTCGGCCATCATCGACCCCTACTACGAAAATATGAAGCAGGATGCCCAGAGAACAAGTCCCGTATCCTGGCACGGGGCCTGGATGCGGCAACTGGATGAACCTCACCTTAAGTTTGCGGCCAAGAGCGTGTACACATGCTATGAGATGCACAGGCGGACCATTGACATGAGGAAGTGCCTCGTTACCCAAATCGACGAGCCCGGATCAAGCCACAAGCAGAGCAAGCGTCACAAGAAGTAGATGATGACAGATGATCATTTATGCTAGTTAATCAAGCATGTAATATATAGTTTACTTTATTGGTGTGAGGAAATGTCATGTGTGTAGTAGCCACCTATGTAATTATGCATGTAATAGTTTACTTTGGTGTGTGCAAATGCCATGGTTGTAGTAGCCACCTATGTAAGTGGATGTTTAATTTGGTTATGCAAGCATGTCCTTATAAGTGTGTGTGTGTGTGTGTGTGTGTGTTGTTGTTGTTCTGTATGCAATCCCATCGCACAACACACACGTCTTATTAGCAGCAACCGTCTGTGTTATTATTGGTCTTCACACACATTTCTAATTACAGACCTGTTTGCCGCGTATCACACACATCTTGTTAAGTTGAACCGTTTCTGTTCTCATGTCTCGATGCAAACAGTTCATTCGAATGAACTGCATGCCGTTTATCGCACACACCTTGATCTGGCTGGCCGTTTCTCTTGTGTTGCCTAATCACAAACAGTTCATCCGAGTGAACCGTATGCTGTGTACCACACACGCCTTCATCTGGCTGCCCGTTTCTTTTGTTCCTCCTCATCGCAAATAATTAATTGAACTGAACCGTATGCCCTTCGCCGCTGCATAACTAAAACCTGAACCGTGTTTGATGCATCCGTCGCCATAAACGTTTTATACATTTCTGACGGTTTTCATACAACACCGTTTGCGATTATTGCATCGCACACAATTTCTCGAAGGGTCTCTAATCGTAGTGTCGCGTTAGCAGCATCCTACAGTAGTCTGACACTATGTTTTTCTATGTATTCACACATGTATTAAGTTTCCGGTTAATACAATATTAGCATGAATAATAAACATTTGTCATGAAATAAGGAATAAATAATAACATTATAATTGCCTCTAGGGCATATTTTCTTCAGTCTCCCACTTGCACTAGAGTCGATAATCTAGATCACATCACCATGTGATTAACACTAATAGTTCACACCATGTGATTACGCCCATAGTTCACATCGCCATGTGACCAATACCCAAAGGGTTTACTAGAGATAACAATCTAATTCACATCGCTATGTGATTAACACCCCAAGAGTACTTAGGTGTGATCATGTTTTGCTTGTGAGATAAGTATAGTCAACGGGTCTGTCACATTCAGAGCCATAATGCATTTTGCAAATTTTTTATGTCTACAATGCTCTTCATGGAGCTACTCTAGCTAATTGCTCCCACTTTCAATATGTATCCAGATTGTGACTTAGAGTCATCCGGATCGGTGTAAAAGCTTGCATCGACGTAACTTTTTATGGCAAACTCTTTTATCACCTCCATAACCAAGAAATATTTCCTTAGTCCTCTAAGGATAATTTTGACCGCTGTCCAGTGATCTACTCCTAGATCAAAATTGTACTCCCTTGCCAAACTCAGGGGAGGGTATACAATAGGACTAGTATACAACATGGCATACTTTATAGAACCTATGGCTGAGGCATAGGGAATGACTTTCATTCTCTCTCTATCTTCTGCTGTGGTTAGGCTTTGAGTCTTACTCAACTTCACACCTTGAAACACAGGGAAGACCTCTTTCTTTGACTGTTCCATTTTGAACTACTTAAAAATCTTGTCAAGGTATGTACTCATTGAAAAAATTTATCAAGCGTCTTGATCTATCTCTATAGATCTTAATGCTCAATATGTAAGCAGCTTCACCGAGGTCTTTCTTTGAAAAACTCCTTTCAAACACTCCTTTATGCTTTCCAGAAAATTCTACATTATTTCCGATCAACAACATGTCATTCACATATACTTATCTGAAAGGCTGTAGTGCTCCCACTCACTTTCTTGTAAATGCAGGCTTCACCGTAAGTCTACATAAAACTATATGCTTTGATCAACTTACCAAAGCATATATTCCAACTCCGAGATGCTTGCACCAGTCCATAGATGGATCGCTGGAGCTTGCATATTTTGTTAGCACCTTTAGGATTGACAAAACCTTCTGGTTGCATCATATACAACTCTTCTTTAATAAATCCATTAAGGAATGCAGTTTTGTTATTCATTTGCCAGATTTCATAAAATGCGGCAATTGCTAACATGATTCAGACAGACTCTACGCATCGATACGAGTGAGAAAATCTCATCATAGTCAACACCTTGAACTTGTCAAAAACATTTTGCAACAATTCGAACTTTGTAGATAGTAACACTACTATTAGCATCCGTATTCCTCTTGAAGATCCATTTATTCTTAATGACTCACCGATCATCGGGCAAGTTAATCAAAGTCCATACTTTGTTCTCATACATGGATCCCATCTCAGATTTCATGGCCCCAAAGCATTTCGCAGAATCTGGGCTCATCATCGCTTCCTCATAGTTCATAGGTTCATTATGGTCTAGTAACATGATGTGCAAAACAGGATTACCGTACTACTCTGGTGCAGATCTTACTCTGGTTGACCTATGAGGTTTAGTACTAACTTGATCTGAAGTTTCATAATCACCATCATTAGCTTCCTCACTAATTGGTGTAGGAATCACTGGAGCTGATTTCTGTGATGAACTACTTTCCAATTTGGGAGAAGGTACAATTACCTCATCAAGTTCTACTTTCCTCCCACTCACTTCTTCCGAGAGAAACTCCTTCTCTAGAAAGGATCAATTCTTAGCAACGAATATCTTGCCTTCGGATCTGTGACAGAAGGTGTACCCAACAGTCTCCTTTGGGAATCCTATGAAGACACATTTCTCCGATTTGGCTTCGAGCTTATCAGGTTGAAACTTTTTCACATAAGCATCACAACCCCAAACTTTAAGAACGACAACTTAAGTTTCTTTGCCAAACAGTGTCGTCTCAACGGATTTAGATGGTGCCCTATTTAACGTGAATGCAGTTGTCTCTAATGCATGACCCCAAAAACGATAGTGGTAAATCGGTAAGAGACATCATAGATCGCACCATATCTAATAAAGTGTGTTTACGACGTTTGGACAGACCCTTACGTTGTGGTGTTCCAGGTGGCGTGAGTTGCGAAACTATTCCACATTGTTTCAAATGAAGACCAAACTATTAATTCAAATATTCGTCTCCATGATCGGATCGTAGAAACTTTATTTTCTTGTTACGATGATTTTCCACTTCACTCTGAAATTCTTTGAAATTTTCAAATGTTTCAGACTTATGTTTCATCAAGTTGATATACCCATATCTGCTCAAATCATCTGTGAAGGTCAGACAATAACGATACCTGCCGCAAGCCTCAAAACTCATCGAACCGCATACATCAGTATGTATTATTTCTACCAAGTCTATTGCTCGCTCCATTTTTCCGGAGAACAGAGTCTTAGTCATCTTGCCCATGAGGCATGGTTCGCAAGCATCAAGTGATTCATAATCAAGTGATTCCAAAAGCCCATCAGCATGGAGTTTCTTCATGCGCTTTACACCAATATGACCTAAACGGCAGTGCCACAAATATGTTGCACTATCATTATCAACTTTTCATCTTTTGCCATCAATATTATGCATATGTGTATCACTACGATCGAGATTCAATAAACCATTCACATTGGGTGCATGACCACATAAGGTTTTATTCATGTAAATAGAATAACAATTATTATTTGACTTAAATGAATAACCACATTGCAATAAACATGATCCAATCATATTATGCTCAACGCAAACACCAAATAACATTTATTTTAGGTTCAACACTAATCCCGAAGGTAAAGGGAGTGTGCGATGGTGATCTTATCAACCTTGGAATCACTTCCAACACACATCATCACCTCACCCTTAACTAGTCTCTGTTTATTTTGCAACTCCAATTTCGAGTTACTACTCGTAGCAACTGAACCAGTATGAAATACCGAGGGGTTGCTTATAAACACTAGTAAAGTACACATGTATATCAAATATACATTTGTTCACTTTGCAATCCTTCTTATCCGCCAAGTATCTAGGGTAGTTCCACTTCTAGTGATTGTTCCCTTTGCAGTAGAAGCACTCAGTTTCAGGCTTAGGTATAGCTTTGGGCTTCTTCACTTGAGCAGCAACTTGCTTGTCGTTCTTCTGGAAGTTCCCCTTCTCCCCTTTGCCCTTTTCCCTAAAACTAGTGGTCTTTTCAACCATCAATACTTGATGCTTTTCTTGATTTCTACCTTCGCTGATTTTAGCATCACGAAGAGCTTGGGAATTGTTTTCGTCATCCCTTGCATATTATAGTTCATCACGAAGTTCTAGTAACTTGGTGATAGTGACTAGAGAACTTTGTCAAGTACTATCTTATCTGGAAGATTAACTCCCACTTGATTCAAGCAATTGTACTACTCAGAAATTCTGAGCACATGCACACTAGTTGAGCTATTCTCCTCCATCTTGTGGGCTAAGTACTTTGTCAGAGGTCTCATACCTCTTAACTCGGGCATGAGTCTAAAATACCTATTCGAGCTCCTGGAACATCTCATATGCTCTGTGGTGTTCAAAACGTTTTTGAAATCCCAGTTCTAAGCCGTATAGCATGGTGCACTAAACTATCAAGTTGTCATCATACCGAGCTTTGTCAAACGTTCATAACGTGTGTATCTGCTCCTGCAATAGGTCTGTCAACTAGCGGTGCATTAAGGACATAATTCTTCTGTGCAGCAATGAGGATAATCCTCTGATCATGGACCAAGTCCGCATCATTGCTACTATGAACTTTCAACTGATTTTTCTCTAGGAACATATCAAAAATAAACGGGGAGCTATATCGCGAGCTATTGATCTACAACA
Source organism: Aegilops bicornis (assembly GCA_021605145.1). Classification (NCBI taxonomy): domain Eukaryota; kingdom Viridiplantae; phylum Streptophyta; class Magnoliopsida; order Poales; family Poaceae; genus Aegilops; species Aegilops bicornis. The sequence goes on along the minus strand of CM038670.1, from coordinate 638,835,306 downwards.
TAGATATGCTAATAATACCAGGACTAAGTTCATGATAAATTAAAGTTCAATTTATCATATTACTTAAGAACTCCCACTTAGATAGACATCCCTCTAGTCATCTAAATGATCACGTGATCCAAATCAACTAAACCATGTCCGAGCATCACGTGAGATGGAGTAGTTTTCAATGGTGAACATCACTATATTGATCATATCTACTATATGATTCACGCTCGACCTTTCGGTCTCCAGTGTTCCAAGGCCATATCTGCATATGCTAGGCTCGTCAAGTTTAACCCGAGTATTACGCGTGTGCAAAACTGGCTTGCACCCGTTGTATGTGAACGTAGAGCTTATCACACCCGACCATCACGTGGTGTCTCAGCACGAAGAACTGCCGCAACATTGCATACTCAGGGAGAACACTTATACCTTGAAATTTAGTGAGGGATCTTCTTATAATGCTACCATCGTACTAAGCAAAATAAGATCCATAATGGATAAACATCACATGCAATCAATATAAGTGATATGATATGGCCATCATCATCTTGTGCCTTTGATCTCCATCTCCAAAGCACCATCATGATCACCATCGTCAGTGGCTTGACACCTTGATCTCCATCGAAGCATCGTTGCCGTCTCGCCAACTATTGCTTCTACGACTATCGCTACCGCTTAGTGATAAAGTAAAAACAATTACAGGGCGATTCCATTGCATACAATAAAGCGACAACCACATGGCTCCTGCCAGTTGCCGATAACTCTGTTACAAAACATGATCATCTCATACAATAAAATATAGCATCATGTATTGACCATATCACATCACAACATGCCCTGCAAAAACAAGTTAGACGTCCTCTACTTTGTTGTTGCGAGTTTTGCGTGGCTGCTACGAGCATAGCAAGAACCGTTCTTACCTACCCATCAAAAACCACAACAATTTTTCGTCAAGTGTCATGGCTCGTCCTTAAACATTTCGAATCTCGGTTTTTAAGTCCCCATAAATTATAAACTCACCAGAAAGTCATCAAACGTGGCATGGTGTCACGTCATGGAACATATATGTCATGGTAAAAACATTGTCCAATTTGGGCCCAGCTTTATTACAAACCTCTTACAAGAACTGGAGCTTCTCTCAAAGAAGCGTCGTGGTTCTGATAGGGAAACGTGTTCCCCTTGTGGGCGAAACGTAATCACTGCCTCTTTTTGCCTTGTATTTTCTTCCACGGGCAACATGGAACGACAGGATATCCGTGCTGAAATTTAAACTTATTCAGGGTTCGTTTGGCCTTTTCATACACTAATTGAGTTTCCTAGGCATTTAATGTCCGTAATTCAAATCTGAACTACAAATACATGCTCCAGTTCACCAAAATGGCTAGAAAATTTATACATGTGTCCTTGGGTGCATGTTTAGGTCTCATGCCAGGAATGGGAATGAATTACAACCATACCAGTGTCCTGGCTCTTCCTCAAGCATTTCGAATCTCAGTTTTTAAGTCCCCATAAATCCTAAACTCACCAGAAAGTCATCAAAGGTGGCATGGTGTCACGTCATGGCACAGATATGTCGTGGTAAAAATATTGCCAATTTGGGCCAAGCTTTATTACAAACCTCTTTCAAACCGGAGCCTGTCGCAAGAACCCTCGTGGTTTCGATAGGGAAACTGGTCCCCTTGTGGGCCAAACGATAATCACTCCCTCTTCAAGCCTCGTATTTTCTACTACACGCAACACGGAACAACTGGAGATTCGCGCTGAACTTTGAAATTATTCAGGGTTCTTTGACCTGTTTTATTCATTAATTGAGTTTTCTAGGCATTTAATGTCCATCATTCAAATCCAAACTGCAAGTACATGCTCCAGTGCACCAACATGGCTAGAAAAAAACGTACATGTTTTCTTGGAGCACATGTTTAGGTCCCATGGAATGAATGGGAACGAATTCAACCGTCTCGCCGTCCAGGCTTGGCCACAAACATTGTGAATCTCGGTTTTTAAATGTCTGTAAATCCAAAACTCACTAGGAAATCATGAAATTTAGTATGGTGTCACTACATGGTACATGTAATTGTCCAATTTGGGCGAAGCTATATTACAAGCCTTTTACAAACCGGAGACTTTCGCAACCCTCGTGGTTCCGGTAGGGAAACATGCCCCTCTTGTGGGCGAAATGATAATCGCTGCCTCTTCTTGCCTTGAACTTTGTTTTCTATAGGAAACACAGAATAACAGGAGTGTCGGGCTGAAATTTGAAACTGTTCAGGGTTCGTTTGGCCATTGTATATATATTACTAATTACTAAGTTTTCTATGCATTTAATATAGTCCATAATTCAAATTTGAACTACAACCACATGCTCCAGTGAAGCAAAATGGGTGGGAAATCGTACATGTGTCATTGGGTGTCTGTTTAGGTCTCGTTTAAGGAATGAGAATGAATTACAAACTTGTTGTCGTCCTGAAACAATGAGAATATCGGTTTTTAAAATCCCAGTGAATCAAAAAGTCACACAAGAAACATGATGTCGGTGTTCTGGGAACGGGGCTCTCCAGACTTGCCTGCCCGCGGCCCGCGGCGTGGCTTTGCTAGCAGGCCTGTACGGCCCATCTTCATCAACAAGGCATTCAAGACCCTCGCGAGGGGCCAAGCCTCGCAAGGCGGACGACGCATGACCTCCTCAGGAGCGGCCTCACCAGGCTGCATCGCGACGAGCGGAGATATCAAGGCAGGGCAAACCTCGCGAGGCACTCGTGACATGAGCCATGACGATCAAGATCTGGCGGGCGCTAGCGCGCGCAACGTCTTTGTTTCCTCTTTGGTGCTAAGGAGGCCAGCGTAGGTGCGAAGTACAGAGGCGTCAGGCAAAGGTTTCCATATCAGTGCAATAGGACCAAGACCAGCCGAACGGCAGGACGGAGGTCACCGTGGAGCCCGAGACGGCGTCACTACCAAAGCTTTCCGCAGGCGAAGACCGCTTTTGTCAGGATAAGCTGTGCTAGTTGTCCCCTTTCAAATTGGCCGTTGTTGGCTCCCTTCCCGCTCAATATTTGGGGAGAGGACCAGGGCCTATATAAGTAGAACTAGCCACCACAATAGGGAGGGGCTTGATCACATCTGATCGAGAGTCAATCCTTAGCCACACACCAAACACAAGAACACCCCAACCTCAGGAGGTTGTTCTTCCCCCTGTACTGTTCATCATCAGCCCAAGAGGCAATCCACCACCACCACCACACTGGAGTAGGGTATTACACCGCAACGGTGACCCGAACCAGTATAAATCTTGTGTCCTTGTGTTGCGAGTTCGTTGAGTTAGCCTAGAGATCGCGAAGCGTGTGAGGGCGTGATCTGTGAGGGGGAGATCTTCGCGTGCACCCCAGTGTTCGAACCTTGAGGGTTTTGCCGGAACCCGTGATCCGACATTTGGCGCGCCAGGTAGGGGTGCGCCGTAGCTTCCCTTCCGTCGATCGGCGCTCCGTCGCTCTGTCGCCTCCATGGCAGACGCTCGCCACGCTCGAGCTGAGCGTCGGGCTGCCCTCCCCGCTCGCGTTGCTCAGACGGCTCCCGTCGGTGAGCCACCTCGTCGTTCTCCGTCTCCTGCCGCCAACGCCGCCACCGGCCCGGCGGGGATCGAGCAGCAAACGTCCTTGCTGCACCCATCGGTGCGGCAGGACGAACGCACCGCGACTCCATCGTTGACCCCGGCCGATTCCTCGTCCCACGTGCGTCGCGCTCCAATGGACGCACAGGCCGCGCTCTTCATGGCGAACGAGCTCGTGCACTACTGCCCGGTCGGTGACCTCTACGAGGACTGGCTCGACCACGTCACCGAGCTTGTCCGCGCCGTAGGGGGCTCCCCAACACCGTCCCTCTCTCTTCCTCGCCCTCCGCCAGCCACGGGCGACGTGGCTCATGGAGCGCCTCCACCACCTCTGCCCCAAGACGGTGCCTTGGCGCCAAGGCACGCGGCCCCATGGCGGGACCCACCACGCCCGGTGCCCGTGCGCGAAGAGAGAAGCGGCCAAGAAATTCCTCGGCCGCAAGAAGTTGCACCTACGCTCCCCGTGCCGCCTCGCCAAGACCGCGCGCTACCTGTGGTGGCGGCACACGGGCCTCATCAAGACCAAGCTCCACCTCCGAGACGCGCCCCGGCAACCACGGCCGGCTGCCGCGCCTTCACCCCCGAGCTGCGTAGCGTCGCCTGGCTGGGCAATTTCAAGCCAGATTTGCCTCCTCGCTACGACGGCACCCTCGACCCGGCGGAGTTCCTGCAGCTCTACGAGCTGAGCATCGAAGCGGCCAACGGCGGCGCGAAAGTCATGGCGAACTGGTTCCCTATGGCACTCAAGGATGGCGCCCGTTCGTGGCTCCTGAACCTGCCTCGGGGCTTGATCTCCTCCTGGGACGAGATGCACGACCACTTTGTCGCCAACTTCCAGGGCACTTGCGACTGCCCGCCGGCCGCGGGTGACCTGCGCCGCATCAAGCAACAACCAGGAGAGAGCCTCCAGAAGTACATCCAGCGCTTCAACAACACTCGCCTCAAGATCCCGAAGGTGACGGATGAGGCCATCATCTCCGCGTTCTCCGATGGCGTCCGCGACATCAAGATGAAGGAAGAGATTGCTATCCACGAGGAGCTGTGCACATCTCAGGAGCTATTCAACCTGGCGACCAAGTGCGCAAGAGCGGAGGAGGGGCGCCTTTCCCTCCTCGAGCTGCCAGGTGCGAGTGCATAGGAGAAGAAGGCCAAGGCCAAGGACGTGAAGCACAAGGAAGCAGTTGTGCTCGCAGCGGAGCCGGACACCAAGCGAGGCAGAGATCTGCCCGAGTCATCCATGAACAGCCGATCATTCTGCGCCTTCCACAACCTGAACACCCACAACACCAGTGACTGTCAAGAGCTCAGAGCCATTCGTGAAGGACGTTTCGGTTGGCGCCCCGAACGCAGCGATCGGGGCTACGGCCGAGGAGGAGGACGTGGTGGCGGACGCTAGGACGACCGTGGCCCGCGCCAGGAGTGGCGCGACAGGCCTCGTGAGGACCGCTGGCAGGATCATCCTCGCGAGGGTGCCTGGAGAGACCAGCCTCGTGAGGATCGCCTTCAGCGCAACGCCGGTCTTCCCCCGCTACCGCCACCGCCAAGAAGAAACGACGACCACCATCAAGACGAGGGGGCCGGGGGCTTCCAGGAGCCGCGCGCTATCGCCTACATCTTGGGCGGAGCCCAGGCCCCAGCCTCGCAGCGTATGTTCAAACAGTTTGCTCGTGAAGTGAACACAGTCCTCGCCAAGCTCGAGGCCACGCGCCCGCTCAGGTGGTCCAAGTGCGGCATCACCTTCAACTCGGCAGATCAGCTCAAGTGTGCAGCCACCGCTGGCGCCCTCCCGATGCTTTGTTCACCGATTATCGACGCGTGCAAGTTACCAAGACCCTCATCGACCGCGGCGCAGGGCTTAACGTCCCGTCCGTCGACACGTTTGACAACCTCCAAGTGCCATATGACCATCTTCAGCCTACCAAGCCTTTCTCAGGAGTGACCGACGGTTCCACCACACCGATAGGGCAGGTCCACCTCCCTGTCACCTTTGGAGAATGCAAGAACTACCGCACCAAGCTCATCGACTTCGGCGTCACACACATCCGTCTGCCATACAACGCCATCCTTTGGTATCCAGCCCTGGCCAAGTTCATGGCGGTGACACACCACGGATACAATGTACTCAAGATGCCAGGAAGTGGCGGAATCATCACAGTCCCATGCGAAGAAAGAGACGCGGTGTGCTCCCTCGAGCGTGCCTTTCAAGCTGCAGCAATCGACGCCCCGATAGCGAAGGCGAGGGCCCTCCTAAGGCCCTCCCCAATAAGAAGAAGCAGTTGCGCCGTGCAGGATCTCAGGAGGATGGCATCGTAACTGGAACCTCGTCAGGATAAGCGCCCGCTCCGGGGGCGCCTCCCTCCATCACATAGGAAGGCGCGCCCAGCACCCTCCTCGGGCAGGGCTCGGGGGCTCTCTCCTTGAGGGCCTCAGACCTTGCCAACATCACGAGGGAGGCGCTTGGGCACCACTTGGAGGCGTGCTTCGCGGCACGTTTCCCACAGGAGAACACAGGGCAAGGAGCACCCACCGCTCAGGAGTTCATCACCAAGGCCACTCAGGAACTAGAAGACGCAAGGGCCATGCTCGGCGACCGTCACTTACGAGGCACAACTCCCCATCCAGGCGAGGATGCGGGGCTGTGCGTCTGCGTCGACATGCCAGGGATCAACAGGGCCGCCTCTCAGGAGCTTTTCTGGCCTTCGCGAATGGGCCGGTGCGAGGGTCCACCGCACAGTTACGTTCGCATGCCTTTTGGCTTGCCGAGCATGTCGTTCGTCTACCAGCGCAACCTGAGGCGCGTCCTGGCGGCTCAGGAGGCCAGGCGCCATGCCGTCCTGGCGGAGATGGAGACAGTCCTCAGGGAACCGCCTGGGCCCCCAGAGCTTCCCGAGGCTCAGGGCCCTGACATCTATTCATCAACAGAACCAGGTGACATTTTCCAAGTTCATTCAGCTGGGAGCGCCCCTCGGGCTGCATCATTCCCAGGCCGCGTGGGTCCGTCCCTGTGGCATGTATCCCTTTTGCTTATGTATTAGGTCACCTTACTGGGGGCGCCCCTCGGGCTGCATTATCCCCAAGCTGCTCGGGCCTGACCCAGTGGCATGTATCTCCCTCGCATTTGCTTAAGCCTGCCGCTCTAATGTTTCACTTACCTATGATTATCACCTGCTCGATTGCCACCTGCCACGGGTCCACCCCTCTATCATGCAATTTGCTTGCGCGTTAAAAGGGGGGCTCCTGAGCATCACGACTTAGGAGCTCTTACTGGCTCTCTAGCCCTCACCCCCTGGCCTTGACCACGGCATCGCGACCTAGCATACCAGCGGCGGCTGAGCTCGCTCGAGGGCCGGGACCTGAGGACGTAGAGCGCTTGCACCTTACCGCCTCGCAGGAACACACAACTATCAAGACCCAAGACCAGGCGCAACCCGCCTTGAGGTAGGGCCTCGTGAGTCCTGCGCTGGCTCACGAGTGCCTAGATAGACCTCGTAGCCCTGCCATGCAAGCCACGTGTCAGGGCGGGGCTGTACACACCCCGGGGGCTCCTCCCGAAGGGGGGCCCGCCTCCCATGCACAAGTGGAAGCACCATGCTCCACGCTAGTCGTCGACACTGCCGAGGAGTGGCTATGCCCGTGCACAAGCGGAAGCACTATGCTCCGTGCTGGTGATAAACAACTGAGGGCGGCTTCATGGTCGTACCAACCTCAGGTAGCCCTAGAGCTCGGCGTCCGGCCTCACTGCAACGCCTCCCCTCGGGAGAGCCGCGCGAGGGGGCTGGACACGGGGGCTGCGCTCGGGCCACGCCCAAGCGTACGCCACCCAACCAGGTCTCCCGGACCTGGTTGTCGCACGCCCCTCCCGAGGCCTCGGCGAGGGCATGTATGGAAATTGTTTGCGCGTCAAGGGGGACTCCTAAGAATCGCGACTCAGGAGCCTAACTAGTCATGTAGCCCATCACTCCTTGGTCCGTCCTGGTCTCCGGTCGGCCCAACGGTGGTTGAGGTATGCGCAGGGCCGGGCTCTGCCGGCGTAGAACATTAATCTATCCTCACGTACTCTTCCTGTAAGCTATTTGTGTGTCAAGGGGGACTCCTGAGCATCGCGACTCAGGAGCCTAACTGGTCACATAGCCCCTCACTCCTTGGTCTGTCCTGGTCTCCGGTCGGCCCAACGGCGGTTGAGGTATGTGCGGGACCGGGCTCTGCTGACACAGAACACAAAGCGGATAGGAAGAAAATCGCAAAATCTTGAAGCAAATATTACAAAACAAGTTGTCCTCACAATATGAGATGAAGTTTAACCCCTCCACGAGGCCTGATGCATATTGCAGGAACGAAACAGGAGAGTAGCCGCAGGTCACCCCTGGACACCGCCATCACCTGCAGAAGGTGCTCCTCCTTGGGTAACGTCGTCTTCACCTGCACCACCAGCCGCAGGATTGGCAGCATTGCCGGACAAGGGTGCGGAGGCAAAGCCGCGGAACTTCTTCAGCAAGGCCTCCACCTGACCTTACACAGCTGCGGCGGCGGCGGCTGTGCAGCAATCATCAGCCACAGGCTCCGGCAGCTCGTCAAGACAAGCGTTGGGGTCGCGGAGGTGTAGATGGCTGAAGACGCGAGTCAATGCGGCTGAAGAAGGGACACGAGCTTCTGCCTCTGCCATGGGACCGATACCATCCACGACTTCCTCGAGCGCCTTCACCAAGAGGGGAAGCAGCAGGGCGGGGCCGTCTACATCGGTGGTCAGCCGTGCTCATAAAGCGTCTTCAGTGCCACGCGAGTCCTCTCCTCGAGATCGGCAAAGGCCACGCAGTCTTTGGGCAGGACCCGTGCCTTGGCATCAAGATCGGCCTCCCTCGCCTTCACCTTCCGCTCCAGCTCTTCCAGCCGGCTCCGGCTCGGTGGCCTGCGTCTTCCCCAACTCCCCCAGCTCAGCGTCACGGTTCTTGACGGCATCCTCCCGGGCCTTCATCTCCTCCTACTTCACCTGGCGGCCGCGTGCTTCTTCGGCGTGCTTGTCGCGCAGGCTCTCCAACTCGTCCTGCAGCTCTTGGCAGCGACCGCGGGCAGCCTTGGCATCTTTCAGTGCCGCCTCATGATCGGTTGCAGCATCGGGAGTGCTCTGCTTCTCCTTCTCGGAAGACGCCGCGGCCTGGCTCAGCGTCGCACGAACCGCCGAGTCGGAGAGAAGCCAGCGAGAGGCCAGCTCGAGGCGCCCAGCCACCAAGCGCGGGTCTGTGCTTAGGAGATCTACCTGCAACTGGGTCATCTCTAAAAGAGCACGCTCCAGGACAGCGGCAGAGGCGGAAGAACCTGGGAGTGGAGGTGCAGCAGTGGGAGGAGACGACGCCGTCACTAGGGCCTTTGAGACTGCGAGTTCCGGAGCGGTCGGGACCTCTTCAGCCGAGCCAGACACCGGCACCTCCGGGGCCACGGGGGCTGACTCCGCCCGGCGACGCTCCTCTTGGCCTTGCAAAGACGACCGGGTTGGGGAGGTGCGAGCGCTGACGTCCCCTTTCTCAGCAGAAGGGGGCGCGGCCGCCGCACCCTCTTTCCTCCTCTTCGCCGCAGATGACGGCCTGCTCAACCAAGGATGAACGTCAGGAAGCGGTGACATGAGCCAAAAACAAGACGGAGATCGAGCACTTACTGATCCACCGCGGTGTATTCCACCCTCCGCTTAAGAAGCTTGAAGCCTGGAAGCGTCGGGGCCTAAGAAGTGGGCCTTGGGCTCCGTGGCGAAGAATGGCGCAGAAGGCCGGAGCCGGCCCAAGGAGGCGTCAGGACGGAGGCAGCATCTCGAGGAACCAACAACGACCTACCCCTTGTCGGGATGAGGGGTTGCTCCCTCTCCTCCTGTCGGGCGTCGGTCTCGGCGTCGTTTGGCACGGCGCGGAGGATCTCGGCCTTGCTCAGACAAGGAGTCTCCCCCACCTCTTCAAGAGTCTTCTCCTAGTCCACCTCCTCTTCCTCCTCCCCACGGGACTCATCAGAGGATAGCTCCACCGGCTTCGGCACCGCCGGGGCTTTGGAGAGCGCAGGCGGCACCAGCCCGTGCGCGTCGAAGGTCGGCCTGGAAGCCACGAGTGGCTCTCGGTCCTTGCGGAGGAACAAAGGAGTGAAGGCGCTCGGCGGGTACTCCTGGTTATCCCCAACCAGGAGGCGTGGGACAGCAGCCAGTTTGTCGTCAGGCAGGGCCACCAGCCTCAGGCGGGTCTTGTCTTCTTCATCTCTGAGCTTCCACAAGGGATGCGCACGTGCCTGGAGCGGGGCAATGCGCAACATCAGGAACTCCCTCAGGAGCATGGCCCATGTGACCTTCGCCGCCTTCGCGTTGCCCGGCTTCAGGTCGGTCTGCATCTGCGCCAACACCGGCGACGCCCGCTCGTCGCGAGCTCTGCGCGGGGCCACCCCTTGTTAAACTGGGGCGCCTCCGTCGGCAATGCCAAGCGCGGGTGGACACACTTGGCGTCCATCATGACCCATTTGGCCCGAATGTTGTCGGCTCTCTTCCCGGTGCTTGAGATTGAGTTGGCCTTGCCGGATGCGACCAAATTGGCGCACCCTGAAACATGGACATCGCTGGCGTGGAGGAAGAAGAAGTGGCGCAGAAGCGCCAGAGACGGCATCACGCCCAGATATGCCTCGCAATAGTAGGCGAAGATGGACAGGAGAAGGACAGAGTTGGGATGGAGATCCAACACCTGCAGCCCGTAGTGGTCGAGGACCTCATAAAAGAAATCGAAGAAGGGAGGAACCAACCTGGCGACGATGCTGCTCATGAGGAAGGGGAAGAAGGTGCTCCCCTCAGGCTCCGCCACGTCGGAGGCGAGCCGGAGCTCCGTCTTCCCCCATTCATTGCTCTCCCCCGCCGTCAGCAAGCGTATGGAGGCGAGGCTCTTCTCTGTGACGTTGGGCGCTTCAAGGGCTGGTTCGAACCACGCCAGCACCAAGGAGGGCTTGGCCTTGCGCGGCGCCATTGATCGTAGATGCGGGGCAAGGTTGGAGTGGATCTTGAGATTTCAGCGGCGAAGAGCGAGAAAGGGGATCTCGAGCAAGGCGAGGAAGAAATAGGGAAGGCGAGCGCTGTTTGCGCTAGCATTTTTTGTTAAGTCGAGCAGTTGCCGAGGCAGCGTGGGGAAACGGAGACGCCCACGTCCAACCAACTACCACGCGTCAACCGAGGCCGCAGGCTTTTGGGGCCCGCAGCGCTCCACACTTGACCCTTGGCTACGCCTCGAAGCCAAGCCCGAGCGCACCTTGGGCCCGGGGGCTACTGTCGGTGTTGTGGGAACGGGGATCCAAGACTTGCCTGCCTGCGGCCCACGGCATGGCTTTGCTAGAAGGCCTGTATGTCCCACCTTCATCAACAAGGCATTCAAGACCCTCGCGACTGGCCACGCCTCACAAGGCAGACGATGCAAGACCTCCTCAGGAGCGGCCTCACCAGGCTGCCTTGCGAGGAACGGAGATATCAAGGCAGGGCAAACCTCGCGAGGCTCTCGTGACGTGAGCCATAACGATCAAGATCAGGCGGGCACCAGCGTGAGCAGCGTCCTTGTTTCGTATTTGGTGCTAAGGAGGCCAGCACAGGCGCGTAGTACCGATGCGTCAGGAAAAGGTTTCCATATCAGTGCAACAAGACCAAGACCAGCCGAACAGCAGGATGGAGGTCACCGTGGAGCCCGAGATGGCGTCACCATCAGAGCTTTCCGCAAGAGAAGACCGCTTTTGTCAGGATAAGCTGTACTAGTTGTCCCCTTTCAAATTGGCCATTGTTGGCTCCCTTCCCGCTCAATATTTTGGGAGAGGACCAGGGCCTATATGTCGGCGTTCTGGGAACGGGGGTACCCAGACTTGCCTGCCTGCGGCCTGCGGCATGGCTCAAGGGGTGGCCCAGTACGGCCCATCTTCATCAACACAAGCTCAAGACCTTCGCGAGGGGCCAAGCCTCGCGGGGCGGAAGACAGGAAGCTTCCTCAGGCACGGCCTCGTCAGGCTGGCTCGCGAGGAGGCGGAGAGATCAAGGCGGGGTACCTCACGAGGTGCCTATGACGCAAGCCATGACGACCAAGGGCGCCAGCCCGCATAGTGTCCTCATTTCCTCTTTGGTGCAAAGGAGGCAAGCGCAGGCGAGAGCATCAAGCAATGGCAACCATTTCGGTGCAACAAGACCAAGACAAGCTGAACGGCAGGAAGGAGGTCATCGTGCAGCCCAAGCCGGCGTCAGCGTCAGAGCCTTTGGCAGGCGAGGACTGACTTTAGTCAGGACAAGTGTACTAGATGTTCCCCTTCAAAATGGCCAATTTTTTGCGCCCTTCCCACTCAATATTTGGGAAGAGGCCCAGGGCCTCTGCCTATAAATAGGACTAGCCACCCACAAGGTAGGAAGAGGTCGGATCGAATCATAAAGAGGGTAAGAAAGAGAGAGAGAGAAGCGACTGAACTCCCCTTAGCAGTTCGTCGCACCGGCCAAGAACAGACCCTCGTGAGGCTGTTCTTCCTTGTATTGTTCATCATCAGCCCCAGAGGAAATCCACCATACCACACACTGGAGTAGGGTATTACACCACAATGGTGGCCCGAACCAGTATAAACCTTGTGTCCCTTGTGTTGCTCTTTGTGTAGTTTAGATCCTTGCGAGGCGACGAGGTGTAGGTAGGTTGGAGGTGAGATCTCCGCGTGCACCCCAGAGTTCAAACCTAGAGGGTCTACCGGAACCCGAAATCCGACATTTGGCGCACCAGGTAGGGGTGCACCGGAATCGGCCTTCCGCCGCACTGCTCTTTGCCGCCCCTCGCATCCATGTCAGGCGCTCGTGGAGCCCGCGCCGAGTGCCGGGCTGCTCTCGCTACTCGCGTCGCCCAGACCTCCCCCATCGGCGGCCGCCCCCGCAATTCCCCGACGCCTGCCGTCAACGCCGCCACTGGCCCGGCGGGGAACGAGCAGCATGCGTCGTCCCAGCATCCATCCATGAGGCGAGACGGCCGCACCGCTACTCCTTCGCTCGCCCCTGCTAGTTCTTCGTCCCGCACGCTCTGCGCACCCATGGAGGCTCGAGCCGCGCTCATCGCTGCAAATGAGCTCATGCGCTACCGCCCCGTCGACAACGTCTAGGAGGAGTGGCTCGACCGCGTCGCCGAGCTCGTCCGCGCCGCGGGGGGCTCCCCCGCGCTGTCCTTCTCAATTCACCGCGCCCTGCCTTGCGCAGGAGATGAAGCTCCGGGGGCGCCTCAGCCGCCTTCCCCTCAAGAAGGCGCCCTGGCCCCAAGGCGCGTGTCCCGTCGGCAGAACCCACTCCGTCCGGCACCAGCGCAGCAAGAGCAGAGCTGCAAAGAGGTCCCTCGTCCCCAAGAAGCTGCCTGAGTGCTCCCTGCACCGGCCCGTCATGACCGCGCTCCTGCTCCAGCATGCCAAGACCCGGCGTTGCTCCCAGCGGCAGCGCACGGGGACCCGCAAGATCAAGCCCTCCGTCACCAAAGGCCTCCCGTGGCCACTGCAGGCTGACGCGCCTTCACCACCGAGCTACGCAGCGTCGCATGGCCCGGCAAGTTCAAGCCATACCTGCCTCCTCGCTACGATGGCACCGCCGATCCTGCAGAGTTCCTTCAGCTCTACAAGCTGAGAATCGAAGCCGCCAACGGGGACGAGAAGGTCATGGCGAACTGGTTTCCCATGGCGCTCAAGGACGGTGCCCGCACCTGGCTCCTGAACCTTGCCCCTGGCACGATCTCCTCCTGGGACGAGATGCGCACCCGCTTCATCGCCAACTTCCAAGGCACTCGCGACCGGCCTCCTGCCGTGAGCGACATGCGCCGCATCAAGCAGCAGCCAGGAGAGACCCTGCAGAAGTACATCCAGCACTTCAACAACGCACGCCTCAAGATTCCCAAGGTGACCGAGGAGGCCATCATCTCAGCCTTCTCCGATGGTGTGCGTGACATCAAGATGAAGGAGGAGCTGGCGATGCATGAAGACATGTGCACATCCCTGGAGCTGTTCAACTTGGCGACCAAGTGCGCCAGGGCTGAGGAAGGACGCCTTTCCCTCCTCGAGCTGCCGCCGACCCGTAAGAGAAGAATCCCAAGGTCAAGGGCGTGAAGCGCAGGGGTGCCGTGCTCGCGGCAGAACCAGACACCAAACGAGGCAGGGATCAGCCCGAGTCTTCCAAGGGCAGCCGGTACTGCGTGTACCACGACCTCCACACCCACAACACCAACGAATGCCAAGAGCTCAGACCCGTGCGAGAAGGGCGAATCGGTCGACGCCCCAAACGCAATGATCGAGGCTACGACCGAGGAGGAGGAAGAAGCGCAGGACGTTGGGAAGACCGTTGCCCTCACCAAGGGTGGCGTGACCGACCTCGCGAGGACCGCTGGCAGGATCAGCCTCGCGAGGGAGGTTGGAGGGACCCGCCTCGCGAGGGAGGCTGGAGGGATCAGCCTCGCGAGGATCGCCCACAAGGCAATGAAGGCCTCCCTCCTCTACCATCGCAGCCAAGGAGAAATGAAGACCATCATCAGGACGAGGGGGCTGGGGGCTTCCAGGAGCCACGCACAATCGCTTGCATCCTGGGCGGAGCTCAAGCCCCAGCCTCTCAGCGCATCTTCAAGCAGTTCGCCCGCAAAGTCAATGCAGTCCTCCCCAAGCTCGAAGCCACGCGCCCTCTTAGGTGGTCAGCGTGCGCCATCACATTCAGCTCAGCGGATCAGCTCAAGCGCGCAGCCACGGCCAGAGTCCTCCCGATGCTTTGTTCCCCAATCATCAGCAACATGCAAGTCACCAGGACCCTCATCGATGGCGGGGCAGGGCTCAATGTCCTGTCCAGCGAGGCATTCAACAATCTCCAAGTGCCATACAATCAGCTTCAGCCAACCAAGCCTTTCTCCGGAGTCACCGATGGTTCCATATTTCCGATAGGGCAGGTCCGCCTTCCTGTCACCTTCGGGGCGCGCGACAACTACCGCACCGAGCTCATTGACTTTGACGTCGCCCACATTTGCCTGCCGTACAATGCCATCCTCGGGTACCCAGCTCTGGCCAAATTCATGGCCGTGACTCATCACGGCTACAATGTCCTCAAGATGCCAGGAAGCGGTGGAGTCATCACGGTGCCTTGTGAAGAGAGAGACGCAGTGTGTTCCCTGGAGCGTGCTTTTCAAGCCGCGTCAATTGAAGACCCAGATCACAGGAGCGGGAGGCTCCCCGAGGCTGCTCCTAAGAAGAAGAAGACATCGCCTGGCCCGACCCCTCGGGAGGCAGGCCCCTCAGGGTCCGTGCCTGTTCAGGGGGCACCTCCTTCTGCCGCATAGGAAGGCGCGCCCGGCGCCCTCCTCGAGCAAGGCTCGGGGGCTCCCTCCTGGAGGGCCACCGACTTTGCTAAGATCATGAAGGAGGCGCTCGAGCACCACTTGGAGGCGTGTTTAAAAGCATGTTTCCCTCAGGAAGGAGTGAGGCAAGAAGGGCCAAACCCTCAGGAGTTCGTCAGCAAGATCATTCACGAGCTGCAGGAGTCAAGAGTCATGAGTGGCAGCCGCCGCTTACCTGCCGTAGCTCCCCATCCAGGCGAGGATGGTCGGCTGCGCGTCTGCATCGACATACCAGGGCTCAACCGAGCCGCCTCTCAGGAGCGCCTCTGGCCCTCACGCGTGGGGTGCTGTGAAGGTC
Source organism: Aegilops bicornis (assembly GCA_021605145.1). Taxonomy (NCBI): domain Eukaryota; kingdom Viridiplantae; phylum Streptophyta; class Magnoliopsida; order Poales; family Poaceae; genus Aegilops; species Aegilops bicornis. The sequence continues at coordinate 638,820,047 of CM038670.1, read as the reverse complement.
CAGCCCACAGCTACGTTCGCATGCCTTACGGATTGCCGAACGTGGCTGCCACGCGCCAGCGCCTCATGAGGAGCATCTTGGAGGCTCAAGTGGCCAGGCGTTCCGCAGTCCTGGCGGAGATGGGGATGGTCCGCGAGGAGCCACCAGCGCCTCCGGAGCCTCCCGAGGCTCCTGGGCCTGTGGGCTCGTGAAGATCGGCTTACGCAGCGCACGACGTCCGCTACTTCAGCATCCCCTCATCTTCAACGTTATCAGGTGACATCCTTCGAGTTTCATTTTCAGCTAGGAGCGCCCCCCAGGGCTGCATCATTCCCAGGCCGCATGGGCCCGTCCCTGCGGCATGTATCCCTTTTGATTCATGTTTCTAGTTTACTTTATTGGGGGCGGCCCTCGGGCTGCGTCATCCCCAAGTCGCTCGGGCCCGACCCAGCGATGTCCGCCTTCTCTGCACCTATCTCAGTGGACTTACTCCTTCGTGATTAACGTGTTTGACCTAGTCGCCCGCTCGATTGACACCAACTGATGGAGCTGCTCCCTAACGACACGACGCTTGCGCATGGGTCCGTCCCTGCAACACCGACAAACCTGAATGGCTGAGCTCTGGTCGCGGCAGCCCCGCATGGCGCCACCTCGTCAAGCCTTCAGTGCCTCGTCACCCCTCCAGAGCAACCAACCGCTCGCAGTTCACTAGTAACCTCTTCAAAACATACTGTGCTAACCTTGGGACGCAGGTATGCTACGCTTCGGTAGCGCACCCACGGAGCAACAACAGCCGAAGGGCTAACGCAGAGGTCCCGAGGGGCCTCAAAACTAGGACCTTCAAGAAGAAGCTGGAGGCTGCGGCGGAAGGCTGGTACGATGAGCTTCAGTCCGTGTTGTGGTCCATCCGCACGACCGCGACCAAGCCGACTGGCGAGACCCCGTTCTTCCTGGTCTATGGAGCTGAAGCGGTCCTCCCTCACGAGGTTAGATGTCGTTCCGCACGGGTCCTGGCGTTCGATGAGGCGCAGCAGGACGCCATGCGGGGGCCGGACCTCGTGCTGGGGGAGGAGCATCGTCGAGAAGCCGCGCTACAAGCGGCGAGGTACCAACAAGCATCAAGGGCGATACCATCGCCGCAACATTCGCCCCCAGACTCTTGAGGTAGGGGACCTCGTGCTCAGACGGGTTCTCTCCGGGGAGGGACTGCATAAGCTCTCTCCCATGTGGGAGGTCCTGTTCAAGGTTGTTCATGTTTCAGCCCGGCTCCAGCTTGGAGACTCAGAGGGAGTGCCCGCCCGTAACGCGTGGAACATCCAGCACCTCCGGAGGTTTACCCCTAAAAGGCCCGGTGCCTGTGAAGAAGGCAAACGCCTGTGAAGCTTATCTTTCTGAGAAAGGCCCGGTGCCTGTGTAGAAGGCGAATGCCTGTGAAGTTGTTGCGTTTTGGAAAAGGTCCAGAGCCTGTAAAGAAGGCAAACGCCTATGAAGCTTATCTTTCTGAGAAATGCCCGGAGCCTGTGAAGTAGGCCAACGCCTGTGAAGTTCGCTTCCCCAAGAAAGGCCCAGAGCCTGTGAAGAAGGCCAATGCCTGTGAAGCTCGCCGCCCGTGACACTCTCACGTAATAATGAGTTGGGGTTGTACACGCCCCGGAGTCTCAGGAGCACCGGCCTCAGGCCCTGGGGCTCCCTCCCACGCCCAGTGGCAGCACTTAGCTTCTGCTATTTGGTGAGAAGACGTCGAAGACTAGATTAGGTGCCAGACGCGGCTTTTTTCATTTGCTTTCTGCAGTTGGCTTGTTCATTCCCATTTGAAGTTTTATTGAAGTTGTTGCCGTCTTTGGCTTGTGACTCTTTGCCTTCTTCGCTCTCCTGCCTTGATTTCTCTCGCGCGAGTCTCGCGAGGGAGCAACGCGGGCACCCTCGCGAGTGTTTTTTGCCCCTATTGTTTGAGGCTTCCCTAACCAGGTCCACTAAGGGAGCACCCCTCCAGTCCGTGCCCCACGGGCACCTTGACGCGAGCACGGGACCTGGGTCGGTCGCCTCCACAATTGAGGCCGGAAGCTACCTCTCCTGGCTAATCTTTGCAGGGCACGCACCGTTCCGTACTTATAGCCGGAGAAGGCCAACCGTCGACCTCCATGATCACAGGTAATCATGACCCTCTTTGCATGCAGGGACTTGTCAATTCGTGGAGTTGCCGAGGCGTCATGGGGAAGTGGAGACGCCCACGTCCAATCAACCGCCGCACGGCGCCCAAGGCCGCAGGCTGTAAGGGCCCGTGGCGCTTCGCACTTGCCCCTTCGCTTCTCTGCTAAGCCAAGTCCAGGCGCGCCTTGGGCCCGGGGGCTACTGTCGGTGTTCTGGGAACAGGGGTACCCAGACTTGCTCGCCGCGGCCCGCGACGTGGCTCAAGGGGTGGCCCAAGACGCCCATCTTCATCAACACAAGCTCAAGACCCTCGCGAGGGGCTGAGATTGCTGGGCGGACGACAGGAAGCTTCCTCAGGCACGTCCTCGTCAGGCTAGCTCACGAGGAGGCGGAGAGATCAAGGCGGGGTACCTCACGAGGTGCCGATGACACAAGCCATGACGACCAAGGGCGCCAGCCCGCGCAGTGTCCTCATTTCCTCTTTGGTGCAAATGAGGCAAGCGCAGGCGAGAGCATCAAGCAAATGCAACCATTTCTGTGCAACAAGACCAAGACCAGCTGAACGGCAGGAAGGAGATCATCGTGGGCCCAAGCCGGCGTCATCGTCAGAGCCTTTGGCAGGAGAGGACCAACTTTAGTCAGGACAAGTGTACTAGATGTTCCGCTTCAAAATGGCCAATTGTTGGCGCCCTTCCCGCTCAATATTTGGGAAGAGGCCCAGGGCCTCTGCCTATAAATAGGACTAGCCACCCACAGGGTAGGAAGAGGCCGGATCGAATCAGAAAGAGGGTAAGAAAGAGAGAGAGAAGCGACTGAACTCCCCTTAGCAGTTCGTCACACCGACCAAGAACAGACCCTCGCGAGGCTGTTCTTCCTTGTATTGTTCATCATCAGCCCCAGAGGCAATCCACCACACCACACACTGGAGTAGGGTATTACACCACTATGGTGGCCCGAACCAGTATAAACCTTGTCTCCCTTGTGTTGCTCTTTGTGTAGTTTAGATCCTTGCGAGGCAACGAGGTGTAGGTAGGTTGGAGGTGAGATCTCCGCGTGCACCCCAGAGTTCGAACCTAGAGGGTCTGCCGGAACCCGAAATCCGACACTATATAAGTAGAACTAGCCACCACAATAGGGAGGGGCTTTATCACATCTGATCGAGAGTCAAACCTTAGCCACACACCAAACACAAGAACACCCCAACCTCGGGAGGCTGTTCTTCCCCTTGTACTGTTCATCATCAGCCCTAGAGGCAATGCACCACCACCACACCGGAGTAGGGTATTACACCGCAACGGTGGCCCAAACCAGTATAAATCGTGTGTCCTTGTGTTGCGAGTTCGTTGAGTTAGCCTAGAGATCGTGAAGTGTGTGAGGGCGTGATCTGTGAGGGGGAGATCTTCGCGCGCACTCCAGTGTTCAAACCTTGATGGTTTTGCCGGAACCCGTGATCCGACACATGAAACTTGGCATGGTTTCATGACATGGCACATATATGGCGTGGTAAAAAATCATCCAGTTTGAGAAGAGGCGCACGCATTAGTAGCCAACGAAGTCCTTTTTGAAAAAAAAAGTTGACACGTTAATATCGCAAACAATTGTATTATATTTACCGTGTAGAAATTTAACCATACGCGGTGGCATGTGTGCAACTGTTGGATTAGATGGGACGAGCGCAAGAAGTCCGCCGTGCAGGCTTGACGGGACACAGGCGAGCAGTCTGCCATGCAGGCTCGATGGGACGCGTGCATCCTGTCCACCTCGCAGGCTCGACGGGACACGTGCGAGCAGCAAGGCCGCCCATGCTCACCAGGAAGCGAGCTCTTTGACCTCCATGCACCAGCCGCCGCCTGCCTCGCTCACAACTCTCCATTAATAGGTTAATTAAAGCACTTGGACGGAGGGTGTTTGTTTGTGATCCCATGGCAGCATTTGCTTTGTTCGTGTTTTCAACTCGGATTCCGCTCTAATTTAAATTGCCACATAGAGCAGCTGATAATATGACCACAAATAAAATGGCAACGAATAATACAACGACAAATTAACAATGGCGCAGATAATAATTGTCTTACATATTCCGGATAATTTAAAATGCCACATGCGGCAAAGCCCGGAAGACACGGGGGCAAGAGAAGAAGGAAATTGCAGACAACGATCTGGGTCGCTACTGTCTCTAATCGTCGATGGATCGTCCGGCGGCGAAATCCTCCAGCTCCTTCTTCAATTCCTCACGAATTTGCTTGAAAGCACCCACGGATTCCTCCACCTCCTGCTCGTGCTCGATCTGGATCTTCCTCAAGTCACCCATCAGTTCCTCGACGACCGCTTTCAGCGTCATCTCCGAGGCACTACTCTACCCATGCAGCATCTTCCAGCCGGCGGCCTCCTCCTCCTTCTTGGCAACCAACTTGAGGAGCTTCGAATTGTCACCCATGAGTTGCTCGACGAGGCCGGTCGCCTTGTCAGCCGAGGCATCGCTGATCTTGTGCAGCTTCATCAAGCCGTCGACCAGCTCCTGCTGCGTAGTGACGCTAGCGAGAATTGCGTTGTAATCAGCAATGTGACGAGAAACAAGGTCAAAATTTATTGATGGCAGAAGGTTGACCACGTGGTTGCTCGCCATTGAGGCGGCCGCGGCGCGCTCCGCTCTGGCGTCCCTGCGCGCGCTCTGCTCGCCGTTGAGGCAAAGTTACAATGGCAACGGTTAATAATTCTTAATAATTGTCTTACATATTCAGGATAATTTAAAATGCCAAATGCGGCAAGGCCCAGAACTCTCGCGACCTACATATGCATACAATTATAATAAAATATAAGCTAAAAGGCTGAGTTGGCGGCATTCCAACGATGGTCTTCTCGGACTCCATGATCAGCATAGCACCCTTGCGGCCGTTCACTCCGAGTGTCCCTACCCACCTCTGCCTACGGAGTTGCTGGCGCTGGGAGGCTCTTGGGGCTTTTGGGCCTCTTCCATAAGAGCTTGACAGTGTGCAATCGCGCGCATGACAACTCCGCAGAACCGCTCCATTTCCATGTCTCTGGCCTGGTAGCAAATTCCGTCGATCACCTACATCCTCAAGATATCACGTTGGCGATGTTCTACTTTGTCGGGGACGTCAACTCCGCCAAGGATGCACTCGAGCCTGGCCACCACATCATCGGGATCGAGGTTGACACGGCCGCCGCGGGCAATGATGAAGCCGTAGGCTGCCTTTGTCTTGACTGAATCACAGAGGTCCTCTGCCCATTCCTTGCGGGGCATCAGGCTCTCGATGAGCACTAGTGACGGCGGTTTCTTGGGTGGGTCGTTGATCATGCCACCGAGCAGCTCTGGATCCTTTGCACGATGGATGGAAAACTGCTCATCACACCTCCTCTGCAATATGTCGATTGTGCTCCCAAGGACTGTGACGCTGATATCGATGCCGATTGGCCATGGTGCCTGCTCCGGATCGTTCTCCTTGCCGAAGATGTAAAGCAGGTAGGCGTCAACGTCAAATCTTTAGTCGTTGCCTGGCATGCTTGGAATAACTAATGGTAGATGGGCGAGGACTAGATCTTCGCAGAATGTCGCGGCGGTGCGTTGCCGCCTGGGTTATATGTAGCAAGCCGTTAGCTGGTGGCGGGAAACCCGGTGAGGGAATAGGCGTGGATTTTACAATTCACCCATGTGGAGCGCGGGAAGTATTCGCTGGAGCGCGGGAAGACTAAGAGGAGAACACACACAACCCGAATACCGTATCCGGTACCACGTGTTATTTATCACCCAAGTGTTAACATATGAAATGCATGTGTAACTTACTAATGATCGCACACCAGTACTCGCAGATGCATCGTGTGCGATACTCCTAGCCACCACAAGCAACTAGTTTGCATTTTTCAAAGTTTTTTGTACATACAGAATCACACATGAACTAACTGTATTAACCGTCTGTGTTGTAAATTCTCATCACAAACAGTTCATCCGAGTCGGTGGTTTGCCACGTATCACACACATCTTGTTAAGTTGAACCGTTTCTGTTGCGTTCGCTAATCGAAAACAGTTCGTCCGAGTGAACTGTATGCCCTATATCACACACACCTTGATCTGGCTAACCGTTTATGTTGCACTCCCTAATAGCAAACGGTTCATCGGAGCAAACTGTATGCCGTATATCACACACACATTGATATGGCTGCCCGTTTCTGTTGTTCTGCCTCATCGCAAATAGTTCGAACGGGTTAACCGTGTTTGATGCATCATCCATCGTAAATGTTTTGCACCTTTTTTGACATTTTTTTACATCCCCGTTCGTGATTAATGCATCGCACACAGTTTCATGAAAGGGTATCTGATCGTAGTGTCGCGTTAGCATCATCCTGCAGTAGTGTCATGTCATCATTCTTATTGCATTACTCCATTTTCCCATGTACTTAATACACTAGATGCATGCTGGATAGCGGTCGATGTGTGGACTAATAGTAGTAGATGCAGGGAGTAGTCGGTGTACTAATCTTGGACGTGTGCCTATCTACATGATCATTTCCTTGGATATCATCATGACTATTCGCTTTTCTATCAATTGCCCAACAGTAATTTGTTTACCCACCGTATGTTATTTTCTTGAGAGAAGCCCCTAGTGAAAACTACGCCCCTCGGGTCTATTTTCCTATCATATTTAATCCAAAAATACCTTGCTGCTATATTTATTTATTTATTTTATTTTGTGTTTTAGTTAGATCTATTTATCAAAAGCTACATAATTTAATCTATCTCAATACCGAGGAGGGATTGAGAACCCCTCTTACGTGTTGGGTTGCATGTTTTTGTTGTTTGTGTGTAGGTGTTGTTTACATAGTGTTTCTTGGTTCTCCTACTGGATTGATAACCTTAGTTTCACAACTGAGGGAAATACTTACCTTTGCTTTGCTGCATCATCCTCTCCTCTTCAGGGAAATACACACGCAGATAAAAGCAAATCAGGAAGAATTTCTAGCACCGTTGTCGGGGAGATATCATCAACATCTATCAAGTACCTACGCATAAACTCTCATATCCTGGCGATTACTTTATTTGCCATTTGCTTCTCGTTTTCATCTCCCCCACTTCTAAAAGTTTTTGCCAAAAATAAAAAAAATCTGTTTGCTGCTTTGCTTGCTTTGAACCTATCATCACGAGTGATTTCGGTATGGCAGAAATAGATGATGCTAGGACTCCTAAAACTGGACGTTCTACTAATCTGGATGCTAAAACTTTTGTTTTGGGACAAGGGAACATTATAGGAAAAGGTGCCATCCAAGAATTCTTTAATTGCGTTGGAACTTTAACTTGTGATGATGCTCCTATAATTAAGACACTACAAAAAAACCACTTCCATGATGATACGTGTTTGTCACAGTAGGTCACATTTTCTGTCATGCATGTACATCCATGACGATTTTATGATAAAATCAAGATAGTCATACATGTGCTTTCGTAGAAGTGTTCCATGACAATACTCAAATTATCATCACGGAAGTGTCCACTTCCATGATGATATATCACGCGTCATGGAAGTGCTTTCGTCAAGGGTAACCGACACGTGGCATCTATCGTAACGGGTCCATGTTATGCTATCGGGTCCGGTTTTGGATCCGATAACCCATTAACAACCAAGACAATGGAGATTTTGCACGTGTAAATTTCTCAATGGCCGGGTGAAGCACGTGTCAGCTACCCATTGGTACAGATGTCAACCACCCGAAGGACAGGACACGCCTATGATGTGTCTACTTGTGGCGAGGCCCAACATCGGCTCATTTAAGTTAAAAAGGCCGGCCCAGCCAAAGCCCCACAATATTTTTTCAGACACCAATGGGCCGGCCCGTTAACAACCTACCATGCCTTAGGTGAAATTCGGCCCATATCAGATCTGGCCAGCTCATGGCCTGTCGTGTTTTGGGCCAAATGATGGCCCACATCAGATACGGCTCATTAAAAGCGCGCAATATTATGTGCCAGTTTACGGCCCATATCAGATCAGGCCTGTTAACAGCCTGCAATAGTTTGGGACAAATTACGGCCCGTTAACACCTACTATGCCTTTGGGCCCATTGGGGGGGGGGGCTGATTTGCTCTGCGATCTCTTATTGGCCCGTTTAACAGTTCGGCCCGATGTTAGTTTCCGCCTGTCAATGGCCCTGTGTACATATGGGCCGCTTTCGGCCCAGTTACACTTTCGGCCATTTAAAGTGTTCGGGAAATAAGTATTTCAAAAAATTTCCTACGATCACGCAAGATCTATCTAGGTGATGCATAGCAATGAGAGGGGAGAGTGTTGTCTACGTAACCTCGTAGACCGAAAGCGGAACCGTTATGACTACGCGGTTGATGTAGTCGTACGTCTTCACGATCCGAACGATCCTAGCACCGAAGGTACGACACCTCCGCGATCTGCACACGTTCAACTCGGTGACGTCCCATGAACTCTAGATCCAGCTGAGGTCGAGGGAGAGTTTGGTCAGCACGACGGCGTGATGACGGTGATGATGAAGTTACCGACGCAGGGCTTCGCCTAAGCACTACAATGATATGACCGAGGTGGAAATCTGTGGAGGGGGGCACCGCACACGGCTAAGACAACTGTCAACTTGTGTGTCCTAGGGGTGCCCCCTCCCATGTATATGTATATAAAGGAGCAAGGGGAGGGGGCCGGCGGCCCCATAGGGTGCGCCCCAATGGGGGAATCCTACTCCTACTAGGAGTAGGTTCCCCATTTCCTAGTCCAACTAGGAGGGGAAGGAAAGAGGAGGAGGGAGAAGGAAAGAGGGGGCCGGCCCCCCAAGGCCTAAACCAATTCAGTTTGGGCCTAGGGGGGCGCGCCCCACAGCTCCCTTGCTGCCCTCTATTTCCACTAAGGCACATGAAGGTCCATTGACCCCCCAGGGGGTTCCAGTAACTCCCCGGTACTCCGGTATTTATCCGGTGACCCCCGGAACTTTTCCGGTGACTGAATATAACCTTCCAATATATCAATCTTTATGTCTCGACCATTTCGAGACTCCACATCATGTCCGTGATCTTATCCGAGACTCCGAACAACCTTCGGTACATCAAAACACATAAACTCATAATACCGATCGTCAGCGAACGTTAAGCGTGCGGACCCTACGGGGTCGAGAACTATGTAGACATGACCGAGACTCACTTCCGGTTAATAACAATTAGCGGAACCTAGATGCTCATATTGGTTCCTACATATTCTCCGAAGATCTTTATTGGTCAAACCGCATAACAACATACATTGTTCCCTTTGTCATCGCTATGTTACTTGCCCGCGATTCAATCGTCGGTATCTCATACCTATTTCAATCTCGTTACCGGCAAGTCTCTTTACTTGTTCCGTAATGCATCATCCCGCAACTAACTCATTAGTCTCATTGCTTGCAAGGCATATAGTGATGTGCATTACCGAGAGGGCCGAGAGATACCTCTCCGAAACACGGAGTGACAAATCCTAATCTCAATCTATGCCAACCCAACAAACACCATCGGAAACACCTTTAGAGCATCTTTATAATCACCCAGTTACGTTGTGACATTTGATAGCACACTAAGTGTCCCTCCGGTATTCGGGAGTTGCATAATCGCATAGTCATAGGAACATGTATGAGTCATGAAGAAATCAATAGCAACAAACTAAAGGATCGTCGTGCTAAGCTAACGGATGGGTCAAGTCAATCACATCATTCTCTAATGATGTGATCCCGTTAATCAAATGACAACACATGTCTATGGCTAGGAAACTTAACCATCTTTGATTAACGAGCTAGTCAAAGTAGAGGCATACTAGATACACTATGTTTGTCTATATATTCACACATGTATTAAGTTTCCGGTTAATACAATTCTAGCATGAATAATAAACATTTATCATGAAATAAGGAAATAAATAATAACTTTATTATTGCCTCTAGGGCATATTTCCTTCATAAAGGCCCAAGATGCATCTGGGCCTAATTCTGGTCTGTAGTGACTTTCGGCCTCTCAACGACCCATAGTCTTCCTGGATAATTTTAGCCCAAACTTCCTATCAGCCCATTAAAGGCCCTAATATTGGCCCGCTAGGCAACCGGCCTTCTTTAAGCTCATCATGTCGTTGGGCCAACAAAGGACCAACTATATTTTGGCGTGTGAATGGCCCGTTATACCTCTGGGCCAATAATGGGCTGATGTATATTCCAGCCTGCTGTTGGCCCGTGATTTATTCGGCACAATTCAGGCTCAATCTACAACTCAGCCTATTAAAAGCCCATTTTATTTTCTGGCCCAATTAAGGCAAGCAGTTTACTCGGCCTTTTATGGCCCGACACTAATGTGGGCCAGATAAAGTCTAGGCCTGCTAATGGCCCAAGATAAGCCCACGGTTCGGCCCATATTTAGCGATTTGCGGCCTGCCATTTCTAGTACTAAATTTTTTATGTATATAAGCCTATCGTATTGGCCAATTGCGCTCCGATCGAAGCTTACGACCTTTTTACAGAGCGACAAACAACACATACAGCAAATAAATTACAGCATCGTGACAAAGAATAAATCTAGACTATACAACAAACAGATTAGAGCATATTACATCCCCTGGGCATCAAAGTACGTCGCCAGTGATAATAAAGGGCAACTAGACAGCAGATTACATACACTGGGCATCAAAGGTCGCCAGCAGTGGAAGTAAACACACCGACAAAATAATAGACAGAACCGACAGAACTTCAACATAGGTCAAGAAAGGTTAGCCTTGCCCAGGAGCTGTAGTGCAAGCAGCTTAGCAACCTGATGATATTGCGCTTGTTTTACGCATATATCCAACAACTCAAGCCACATAGCATCAATAGACGTCCAGTACGTATGGTTAATATTGCATAGATATTGGAGTTCCGGTTGGATTTGAGTGGAAGCATGTCTTTCTGCTTGAATTTCAGACTGAAGAAGTCGAACAGATTCAGGCGGCGACTTCATCGAGCTTGTGTCACTGCTATTAGCGAGTAAGTTCGACATTACATCAAGACATGACTTTGGGGTTGTATCGCAATCCTCAAGATGTGTTACCTTCTTCTCTGGAATATATGTTAGAGGGACAAGCAATGGGTTCGTCTCACTATCATTGTGGCAGTTCTTCCTAGCATCAGTGATGTCACCCTAAAAGAGAAACAAGTAGGTAGATAACAGGTTTTGCACGTATAAGCATCAGTGTTGTCAGTTCATTTTATTTCTTAGTCAGAAATAAAGAGACAGGTTTAAAATAGCATTAACATAATAAGCATTGTTCATAATTAAGATGGCAGGAAATGGCATTGTGCAGGATCGGTCAGCTTCACCACACCATTGGATGACAAATCAAGAACACGAGCATACATGTAGTGCTAAACAACGTATAAGCATGAATGGGGAGTGTACTTTCAATTTATCCCATTTCAGATTGGTAAATAAAGAGACATGGTTTAAATAACATTAACATAATATGGCATTGTTCATAGTTAAGACATAGCAGGATATGACATTGTGCTGGAGTTGGCAGTTTCACCACACCACTGGATTACAGATCAAGAACACAAGCATACATGCAGTGCTAAAGAAGATAACTTGCTTTGTTTAGTTTAATTTACATGGTATGAATAAGGAACTAGGTTGTACAACTAAAAACTAAAATTGAGATGGACAAACTTATGTTTATGTACTTCTTCGTAATAAACTTTGAACATGCAATTTGATGCAAACGACAAAAATAAACAACATTTGCAGCCATAGCTATCCAAATATACACAACAAAGTTTGAAGGCTCGACGAGGACAAACTTACATTAGTAGTGAAGACCGGCTCTATAAAGCCCTTGTCCATATTGATAGGGGGCAATTCAAGAAGTTTACCAAAGACTCTTCTTCATGAGCATTGCCTTTATTCTACATTTTGTTAAGAGTAAATATAGATGTGATAATATAAGAACAAATGGAGATTATTTAAGCTACGGTGTAGACTATAAATGTAAGTACAACATACAGGCAAAAGGCACTGACAAGAGCAATGCAGAGCTAAACTTCTTCAGTACCATTGGTTTTATTCAACATTTTGGCAAGGGTAAATATAGATCTGATGTGTAGAAAATGGAGGGCAAGGGAAATACGCTGCAAAGTGTACATGAACGACTAGCTGACAATATAACTATAGTGATGAAGGACAGCAGATACTTACAAGAACAATGCAGAGCTAAACTTCTTCATAAGGCATTGGGTTTATTCTACATTAATGTAAGCATTCATATAGATCTGATAATTTTGAGCAAACAGTGGACAAGCAAGCTATAATACAAAATGCACATAATCCAGCAGGTATGAATGTAAGTACATCGATAGGACAACAGGTACTAACTAGATCAAAGCAGCGAGCAGCATAGTTGTGATATCCTAGGTTTTGCAGCGTTGGTTCTATGGCCAATATAAGTGGGGTGCTATCTGATTGCTCTGGTACCATCATCTTTTCAAGGACTTTGCTTGTACTCCTTCAGGTTCTTGAATCACCCTCTTCCTTTTGGATGTCTGAAACACAAGAACAACATTTGAATGAAAAAATGTGGTATGACGAGAAAGGGAATAGGTATTAATAATGGATGTGCATGGCATCTTCACATATATCATGAGTAAACTAAGCATATGGCGGTGCAATGAAGCAGAAGAGATGCAAGACACCTTATGCAAGATACGCGCAACCAATAAAACCTTGCCAAATTAGAACAGGCGCCTTATTGGGTGAACAGGATAGGCCATCTGCCTTTGACTCCTTGAGCTCAGAATAGTCATTAGGATCATATTCTAAATATGAATCTGAAGGTCGGGAGCATCTGGGCTTCATTGCATCCAGAATGGGCCTATATCCCTTGATGCCAAGTTTGTTACCCATTGAACTGTTCCGCATTATTATTCTGATGTGTGCATTATTATATTCATTGTGATTACGTAGAATATCTGAGAAGCATGAAAACATAAATAGTAGTGAGATTATCTTTGTAATACAAAGGATATTCTAATATAATGGGGTCTCCCTGTAAACATGAAAACCGTTGTGTGCTATCACTGGATTCTGATGACAGAGCCCATGTGTGTTGTAATATGATGCGTACATTAATATAATCTGCACAATTACACAAAAATAGGCTCCCTTTTGGGTGCTCCATATGTAAGGATAGTCGGCAGATGATAGGTTCATAATATATCGCATAGAAAGATTATCGGCACACTATGATAACGAGAGAGCACAACTAGTAGGCAGATCGTAGTGTAGATAAAAAGGGGTACACCGTAGAAAGAATTCCTTATTTAACACACTTTTAAATTTTGTTTCCTTATTTAACACTAAATAACTTTTTCTTCCCTATCTAACATCAAGTCTAAATTTTATGCCCTTTGTGACACTTTCGTCTATTTTCACAGCTAACGCTATTAAATTGCACGTAAAAAGACAATTTTGCCCCTGATGCAAAATGAATTTGTGTGCAACGAGCAGCGTCACTATAAGCAAACTTGCAGCGCGCCTGTGTTTTGGCTGACTGGAAGCACACTTTCGGTGGCGGCCGAGGTGGCCGGCGGTGTTGTGGCATGTGGGGCAAGTTATGCGGAGGCACGCTGCGCCTGGGTCGCATGCTTTGTGTCTGGCATGCGAGGTGGCCGACGGTGCTGTGGCATGTGGGGGAAGTTGTGCGGAGGCACGCCGCGCCTGGGTCGCATACGTTGTGTCTCGACTTGTGTTACCCAGTCGGAGAAACCGGATCAGTTGGACCCGCTATAGCAGTTGGCTGCTCTCTATACAGCGGCCAAGAGGGCAATGTCGCAGTGGCACGGCAAGGTGGCCATCGCACCAACGAGCAGCGCTTCGTTGTCCAAAGAGATTCCTCCCGGCCCGAGCGCTTGTACATGCACGTACACATGACAAGAGCTAGTAGAAGCACCTATTTTCCTAAGAAGTTGGCTCATGCACCTAGCAAACCAAGCCGGATACACACAGCATACAGGGTAAAGCTAGTCAACTATGTAGCCGGCAACGCGACTGCAGCGTCCGGCAAGCTGTACATGACTCTTTTTTTCAATAATTAGCTTAAAATTTTGGTCACACGTCCTATGAGAGGCAAAAAGGTCTTTTCAGGTGTCATTTAACACCGTTAAGGCTTAAAATGGACGGAAGTGTCATATAGGGCATAGAATTTTAATGGGTGTTATATAGAGAAGAAACTTTCATTCGGTGTCAAATAGGGAATAAAACTTTAAAACAATGTTAAATAAGGAATTCTCTCTACACCATAACCATCATAATTAAATCAGGAAAGCGGAACTGGCTGGAAAATACGGGGTTGTATTGCCGCTACTAATTTAAAGCCTATCAACCACCTACAGGCTAGCTCTATTCATCTGAAGGCGCACTGGTGTTACTATCAGTCTAGTCTACCAATGACCACACAGCTCCCACCATTTCATGGATACTATGGCAGACAAACTCGAAATGCTGAAATCATCTAGCAGAAGCGGCGCAATAGAGCTGTCGACTGTAGATGTCCCTGCTCCCCTTCCTAACAAGGAATATATTGTACTTACTAAAGAAGAACATAAGAGGAACATGTAAAAGAATAGAAGGGTAAGCATATTATTGAGATTCCGCTTCTTTGTATACAATGTTGGTTGCCCACCCATGATGAATCAGAGCGCCGAAAGAAATGCAATTCCATGATGTCTCTCTATATGTGGCCACATGCATTTGGAAACTCAAGTGGGAGCCTTACCTGACCAATTAAATGTGTGTCTGTTAACTAATGTAAGTATCATATGACAGTCGTATTTGAGAATGTAAGCTTCGGACGTATGATTGGTGTGTTGTTTAGCTTCAAGGGTGGACTGCTGCTAGTAGGACACAAAGAACCTACACAGATTGTAGTGTCGATATAATGGGAAAACCCTAAGCATCACGAGTAAAATCAGGAAAATGGAACTTGCTGGAAAATATGTGCTAGTATTGCCAGTCCGGCTAGAAAGGCTTCGGATACCAGCTCTCTACAACTGAAGGCGTAGTACTGTTACTATCAGTGTAACTCTCAAAGGCGACATAGCTCCCAGCATTTCCTGGATATTAGGGCAGACCAACACGAAGAGTTGAAAGTGTCCATGACAGGCGATCGAATAGACCTGTACACTGGAAATGTCCCTGCTCCTCTTCACTACAAGGAACATACTGTACAACTATTATACTCCCTCTGTTCCTAAATATTAGTCTTTGTAGAGATTCCACTATCGATCACATTTGGGTGTATATAGATACATTTTAGAGTGTAGGTTCACTCATTTTGCTCCATATGTAGTCCATGGAGAATTCTCTACAAAGACTTATATTTAGGAACAGAGAGAGTACTTATTAAAGAAGAACAGAAGAGGAACATGCTAAAGAAGAGCAAGCATATTTTGGATAACAATATGTTCGTTGCCCACACATGATGAACCAGAGAACATAAACAATGCAGTCCCTACTATCTCTCTATATGTGGCGTACGTGCTTTTGGAAACTAAAGTAGGAATACTAGCTGACGAATTAAATGTTCTTTGTTTTAGTAATATCAGGATCATATGAGATTCGTATTTGAGCAGCTAAGTTTGGAATTATGAGTGGCATGTTCTTTAGCTTGATGGGTTGAGGAGCAGTGCCAGCACGTCTCGAAGCACCTAGGATGATGGTACTATTGGGGAACGTAGTATTTCCAAAAAAATCCTACGATCACGGAAGATCTATATAGGAGAAGCATAGCAATGAGCGGGGAGAGTGTGTCCACGTACCCTCGTAGACCGAAAGCGGAAGCGTTTAACAAGGCAGTTGATGTAGTCGAACGTCTCCGCGATCCAACCGATCCAAGTACCGAACGCATGGCACCTCCACGATCTGCACATGTTCAGCTCAGTGACGTCCCTCAAACTCTTGATCCAGATGAGGCCGAGGGAGAGTTTTGTCAGCACGACAGCGTGGTGACGGTGATGATGAAGTTACCGGCGCAGGGCTTCGCCTAAGCACTACGACGATATGACCGAGGTGTAAAACTATGGAGGGGGGCACCGCACACGGCTAAAAGATCAACTTGTGTGTCTTTGGGGTGCCCCCTTCCCACGTATATAAAGGAGGGGTGAGGGAGTCCTGGACTAAGGGGTCCTCGGGCGTCCAGCCTGTTGGACATGGGCCGGACTAATGGGCTGTGAAGATACAAGACCGAAGACTCTCTCCTGTGTCCGGATGGGACTCTCCTTGCGTGGAAGGCAAGCTTGGCGACCAAATATCAAGATTCCTTTCTCTGTACCCAACTTTATGTAACCCTAGATCCCGCTGTTCTCTATACAAACCGAAGGGCTAGGTCCGTAGAGGCGAATGATCATAATCATAGTCATACAGGCTAGACTTCTAGGCTTTTAGCCATTACGATCTCCTGGTAGATCAACTCTTGTAATACTCATATTCATCAAGATCAATCAAGTAGGAAGTAGGGTATTACCTCCATAGAGAGGGCCCGAACCTGGGTAAACATTATGTCCCCCGTCACCTGTTACCATCGACCTTAGACGCATAGTTCGGGACCCCATACCCGAGATCCGCCGGTTTTGACACCGACATTGGTGCTTTCATTTAGAGTTCCATTGTGTCGTCGTCAAAAGGTTTGATGGCCCCTTCAATCATCTACAACAATACTGTCCAAGGAGAAGTCTTCCTTCCTAGACAGATCTTTGTGTTCGGCGGCTTCGCACTGCGGGCCAACTCGCTTGGCCATCTAGAGCAGATCGATAGCGACGCCCCTAGCCGCCAGGTCAGATTCAGGAGCTTGAACTACGTCGCAGATATCCGCGGAGTCTTGATCTTCGACTGATTTGAGACCACGGCAGCCGCTCCCCGTCACCACGATGAACATGATTTAAATCTATCATCGGACCATACCCAGGAGATAGCACCTGTAGCTGCTCTGGCTTTGGATCCGGAGCAGATCGCGCCATCCGAAGACGGGAAGCTCAACCCGCCACGGATGCCGCAGTCTCAGAGGCGTCACTGCCGCACACAGACCCAACCTCGAGTGAAATATGTGTCACCGGAGCCTCGGACTCGTTTCCGGCTACAGGTTCTGGCCATGTGCGTCAACGTGCGTCGAGCTCAATCGGTCATCGATCGTCAAATTCAGCTCCGCGGACGTTTTTCGACACTTGCCGTTGGGCGACGTGCTAAACTCATTAAAAACACTCTCCTTAGCGGGGGACTCACGGCCGAATTATATCCTGTTCAAACTGGAGGCTGATGATAGAGAATTTTGTTTCCCACCCACCACCCACTTCATAGCCACTGTTGAGGACTTACCGACATGCTCGATTACGGCTCCGAAGACATCGACGGTATGGACGACGATGCCGGAGAAGAAGAGGCCCAAAACCCGCCGTTTACCAGACGTTGGATGACCACTTACTCGTATGACGTATATATGGTGGATGCACCAAAAGAGAATAGCAGCAATGACAAGGAAGATCCAGTTGAGGATAAACCTCCTGAGATACAACCAAAGCGCCGGCGTCAGCGGCGCCGCTCTAAATCACGCCGCAGCAAAGACAGCAACACCGGCACAGGAGAAGATAACACTCCGGATGGTGCCGAAGACAATGAAGACCCCATTGAGGCAACTTCCGAACAGGACGAACGGGAAGACGGCAAGTTAGCCCTGATGAACAGGCCATACACGAAGACTCAGAGGACAGTAACTATCTTCCGCTCTCCGAGGAGGAGGTGAGCCTCGGCAACGAGGATTTTATCATGCCCGAGGAACCTCTCGAGCAGGAGCGCTTTAAGCACCGGCTAATAGCCACTGCAAGGAGCCTGAAAAAGAAGCAGCGGCAGCTTCAAGCTGATCAAGACCTGCTCAACAATAGATGGACTGATGTCCTGGCAGCCGAAGAATACGGCCTCAAGCACCCAGCCAAAAGTTACCCGAAGCGTAAATTGCTACCTCAGTTCGATGATGAGGTGTTGGAGCCCGTACCATCATCGCGCAATGCAGCTGACCGACTCCTACGTGGTCGGAACAAAATGGCAACTCGAGCCGAACACCAGCCCGCCCCACCTCACCGTAAAGGCAGAGATAAGACAGCTCGGGGGCGCACTCACGACCCTTGGCAGGCTTGGACAAGAGAGCAGTCGTAACAGATCGATCTATGGATCACGGGGACGCGCCCCGACACGCGACAAGGGCTATCTAGCCGAACGCAACAATCATACTCACGCCAGGGCCGAGAACCACAGACGGACTCCATCCGAGCAACGTCGCGATGTGGCCCAATACAGGGGCACCGCACACCCCCTTTGCTGCACTAAAGTGGTAATGGATCACGAATTCCCAGAAGGGTTTAAACCCGTAAACATCGAATCATATGATGGGACAACAGACCCCGTGGTATGGATCGAGGATTTTCTTCTCCATATTCATATGGCCCACGGTGATGAGCTCTGCGCCATCAAATACCTCCCACTTAAACGCAAAGGACCAGCTCGGTACTAGTTAAACAGTCTGCCCGAAAACTCCATTGGCAGCTGGGAAGATTTAGAAGAAGTCTTCCTTGACAACTTCCAAGGAACATATGTCCGACCTCCGGATGCAGATGACTTAAGTCATATAGTCCAACAGCCCGGAGAGTCATCTAGGAAATTATGGACTAGGTTCTTAACTAAAAAGAACCAGATCGTCGACTATCCGAATGCCGAAGCCCTAGCTGCTTTTAAGCATAGCATCCACGACGAATGGATCGCCCGCCATCTCGGGCAAGAAAAGCCGAAGTCCATGGCAGCCCTTACGACACTTATGACCCGCTTCTGTGCGGGCAAAGATAGTTGGCTAGCCCATTGCAATAATAATGCAAGCGAACCTGGCACCTCCGTAGCCAAGGATAGCAACGGCAAGCCCCAACGCAACAGACATAAGCGTCGAAACAATGGCAACAATACCGATGACACGGCGGACAACGCCGGATTCAGTGGCTCCAAGTCCGGTCAGCGGAAGAAGCCATACAATAGGAACAATTCGGGCCCATCCAGCTTGGACCGCATACTCGATCGCCCATGCCAGATACACGGCACTCCCGAAAAATCAGCCAATCACACCAATAGATACTGTTGGGTTTTCAAACAGGTCGGCAAGTTAAATGCCGAGAACAAGGAGAAGGGGTCGCAAACCAAGGACGATGACGAGGAGCCCCGGCCACTGAACACAAGGGGACATAAGAAGTCCCCCCCCCCAAGTTAACACGGTAAATATGATATATGCTACCCATATCCCTAAGAGGGAGCGCAAGCGCGCACTCCAGGACGTCTACGCGATGGAGCCAGTCGCCCCAAAGTTCAACCCATGGTCGTCCTGTCCGATCACTTTCGATCACAGGGACCATCCGACCAGTATCCGTCATGGCGGTTCAGCCACAGTGGTCCTCGACCCAATCATTGATGGATTCCATCTTACGTGAGTCCTCATAGACGGTGGTAGCAGCCTGAACCTGCTCTATCAGGAAATAGTGCGCAAAATGGGCATTAATCCCTCTCGGATTAAGCCCACAAAGACTACCTTTAAAGGAGTCATACCAGGTGTAGAGGCCCGTTGTACGGGCTCAATCACACAAGAGGTTGTCTTCGGATCTCTGGACAACTTCCTAAGCGAAGAGCTGATCTTCGATATCGTCCCCTTCCGGAGCGGCTATCACGCACTGCTCGGACGAGCCGCATTTGCTCGATTCAATGCAGTGCCACACTATCTTATTTGAAGCTCAAGATGCCCGGACCACGCGGTGTCATAACAGTTAATGGAAATATGGAGCGCTCCCTCCGTACCGAGGAGAACACCGCGGCCCTAGCGGCAGAAGTACAGAGTGGCCTTTTCAAACAGAACCTTAATTCGGCGGCCAAGCTCCCAGACACTGTCAAACGAATCCAGACTACTCCGCAGTAGGACAGTCCAGTTTGCCAAGAGCTCGACTAGCAATTCGGCCTCCGTCCCAGTCCCGACCAAACAGCAGCGTTCGTACCGCGCATACATAACCACGCACTCAAAATACCATGGGCATCGACAGAGGCATAACTCGATTGTGATCCATAATACGGCTCGACCTCCCCTGGACACACATACTTTCACCTTTTCCTTTTTCTCCTTTTCAGGTTTCTTTTCCACAGGCCTTCCCTAACGGCTTGATCACCGGTCCTTTCGAAGGATAAATACACCAAGACGGCAAGAAGCAAGGACATATAGGGGAATTTCCAGGTGGTCTCTTTAACGATCACTCTACCTGTGTTCAGGACCCACACGCAGCTCTCCCTTGGTTGTGGCATGTTAAATAGCCTGTTGCTTATTGCACTACTTGTACGAATACGCTTTGACATATTAATCATATTATAATGGAAACAGTTTGCGGCCCAAATCCTGCGGCTCTAGCTTAGTACCCTTTCTTCCTCTCTTTTTGATAACCTTATCAGATAGCACCCGTACACTTTGGTACGTTTCAATTTGCCAGGGGCTTCATAGCGCCCCACAATAAGGCAACAAAGTCTGAACACTTTTTACAGTATAGTTCGGCACCCCGAATTTAGTACTATATGCATTGGCTCCGAATCATCTCTTTGGTCAATAGTTGGGTTGCCCGACTCCTGTGCTTGCTACCTTACATTCCATTATATCGGCTAGGGTAGTAAAGGGAGAACTACTGCGATTGTGCCCTGGTTTACCCGGATGAGAACCTCAGTAGAGAAAGCCAAAAACTGACTGTCATGATGCGGCGAGAGCCGGTCAGCTATTCGGAGGTCTCAAATCCTTAAAGATTTTTTCCGCATTACGCAAGGGATCGGTACTTACCCGATCAGGTGTTTACAGCATCCTAGTTCATATACTAGGGGCTGCCGAGGGAGTCCTGGATTAGGGGGTATCCGGACAGCCGGACTGTATACATCGTCTGGACTATTGAAGCGTGAAGATACAAGACTCAAGACTTCGACCCGTGTCTGGATGGGATTTTCCTTGGCGTGGAAGGCAAGCTTGGTGATCCGGATATTATATTTCCTTCCTTGTAACCGACTCCATGTAAACCCTAGCCCTCTCCGGTGCCTATATAAACCGGAGAGGTTGGTCCTTAGAAGGACGATCACAATTACAATCATACCATCATAGGCTAGCTTCTAGGGTTTAGCCTCTATGATCTCGTGGTAGATCTACTCTTGTACTACCCATATCTTCAATATTAATCAAGGAGGAAGTAGGGTTTTACCTCCATCGAGAGGGCCCAAACCTGGGTAAACATCTCCGTCCCTTGGTTCCTGTTACCATCAGCCTAAGACGCACAGATCGGGACCCCCTACCCGAGATCCGCCGGTTTTGACACCGACATTGGTGCTTTCATTGAGAGTTCCTGCAATAGCCGTCGCTTCACGGGCTCGATGGCTCCTTCAACCATCGTCAACAACACGGTCCCGGGTGAGATCTTTCTCCCCGGACAGATCTTCGTGTTTGGCGGCTTTGTCCTGCGGGCCAATTCGCTTGGCCATCTGGAGCTGATCGATAGCTACGCCCCTGGTCACCAGATCAGGATCGGAAACCTGAATTTTATGGCGGATATCCACGGGGACTGGATCACCGACGGATTCGTGCCTATGCCAGGAGCACCGGACAGTCACGACGAGCACGGCTTAGACCTGCTGTCGGACAAAGCTCGGGGTATAACCCCCGCAGTCGCCTCGGACCTAAATCCGTAGCAGGCCTTGTTGCCTAAGGACGGAGGGCTGGACCCCGCCCCGCAGGCCGCACACTTATCAGCGGTGGAGCCGAACACGGGCCCTACCTCTGTGGTGGCCTGTGACTCTGGACCCCCGGATTCGTATCTGGATGTTGGTTCCGGTCCGCGCACTCCTGAGCCAATCGAGCCAGGTTGGGCTCCGGTAATGGAGTTCACCGCTGCGGACATCTTTCAGCACTCGCCCTTTGGCGACATCTTTGAACTTCGTTGAAAACTCTCTCTTTGACGTAAAATTCTGGGCCAAACTATGTCCGTCTTGAGTGCGGCAAAGCGGCGAAGAAATTCGTTGCCCACCCACCACCCACTTCATAGCCACAATCGATTATTTAACCGACGCGTTCGACTTCGACCGAAGGCATCGACGGTATGGATGACGATGCAGGAGAAGATTCGGAATCTATGGGGCGCTGGACTTCTACCTCGTCACACGGCATATACATGGTGGATACACCCAAAGAGGTAAAAGGCGACAATCCGGAAGATAAAACCCCCGGGCAAAAGCCAAAGCGACGACGCAGACGCCGTTCTAAGTCCAGCAACAGTAAAAATAGCGACAAGAGCGCCAGAGGGATCGATACTACAGTCAACTCCGAAGGCAACAACGACCATACGGACCCAGCGATGGAGCAGGGCGAACCAGGCCACCCCGAGCACAGTTCGGAGCAGACGCTCGAGGATAATGATCTCGACGGACGAGGTCATCAAACCGAACCTGTACAAGAAAACAGTCTGGACGATGATGCATTCATCATCTCGGAAAAATGCGTGGAACAAGATAACCTCCACAGAAAACTTATGGCCACCGCAAGAAGCCTAAAGAAGCAGAAGCAACGGCTCAAAGCCGCACAGGAAACGCTCAACTGTAGATGGAATAAAGTGCTAGACACTGAAGAAAGATACGGCGATGATCGCCATACAAAGAGCTATCCAAAACGAAAGCTACTGCCGGAATTCGACGACAAAGGCGTGCCACTTCATAACCGCAACAAAGAGGCTACCGACGCCGCGCACGATCCACGTGAGCACCTGGATAAGAAAGCTGGTGCGGCCAGGACAATCTATGGATCTAAAGGACACACCCCGGCGAGGGAGTATGGTCACCAAAACGATTATGCCAATCGAATACTAGTTCGGAATAAACACCGGACACAACAATAGCTGACGGCATGCCACAAAGACGCCCGGACACTGAGGGGATACTCACCCCACGTGCTTTTACCGAAGAAGAAATCTTGGACCATGAATTTCCAGTGCCTTTAAACCTCGTGAATATAGAGGCATACGATGGAACGCAGCACCTGTGTGTCCGGATTGAGGATTTTATCCTGCATATACATATGGCTCGTGGGGATGACCTCCACGCCATCAAATACCTTCCCCTCAAACTGAAGGGACCAGCCCGACACTGATTGAAAAGCCTCCCCGAAAATTTAATTGGGAGTTGGGAGGAACTCGAGGACGCTTTCGGGGCCAATTTTCAAGGGACCTATGTCCGGCCTCCGGATGCTGACGATTTAAGTCACATAATCCAAAAACCCAGAGAGTCTGCCCGCAAGCTTTGGATCAGATTCCTCACTAAGAAAAACCAAATTGTCGATTGTCCGAACGCCGAAGCTTTAGCGACATTCAAACACATCATCTGTGAAGAGTGGCTCGCCAGACACCTCGACTAAGAAAAGCCGAGGACAATGGCAGCCTTAACAAGCCTCATGACCCGCTTTTGCGCGGGTGAGGATAGCTGGCTAGCCCAGAAGGCACCAAAGAACCCAAGCACATCCGAAATAAGGGATGGCAACGGGAAGCCACGGCGTAATAAACACAAACGCCAAAACTAGGAAGAGAGCCCGGATAACCCAACAGTTCATGCCAGATTCAGGGGCTCTCGACCTGATCAGCAAAAGAAGCCATTTAAAGGCAGTAAAGAGGGACCGTCTGGTCTGAATAGAGTCCTAGACAGACTATGCCAAATTCATGGCACCCCTGACAAACCTGCAAACCACACGCACAGAGAGTGATGGGTCTTCAAGAAGGCCGGCAAATTAAATGCCGAACACAAGGGCAGGGAAACACCAAGTGAAGACGAGGATGAACCTCGCCAGCCGAACACAGGGGGGACAGAAAAAATTCCCGCCAGAGGTTAAAACAGTGAACATGATCCACACGACAAACACATCCATGAGAAGGCATGAACGCGCGCATAGAGACTCGCTAGATATAGAGCCCATCGTAATCACACCTACCACTGGACGTCTTATCCGATCACCTTCGATCACTGGGACGGACGAACTAGTATTTGGCGTGGAGGATCAAAGGCCTTGGTGCTTGACCCAATAATCGACGGATACCATCTCACCCACGTCCTTATGGACGGCGGCAGCAGTCTCAGTTCAATATATGAGGACACTGTCCGCAGGATGGGGATAGACCCATCTAGAATTGACCAAAGCAACACCACCTTTAAAGGGGTGATACCAGGCATTGAAGCCCACAGCAGGGGCTCCGTCGTACTGGAGGTAACATTTGGCTCTCCAGGCAACTCCAGAAGCGAAGAGCTATTCTTCATCATCGCACCCTTCCAAAGAAACTATCATGCATTGCTTGGAAGAACGGCCTTCGCCCGCTTCAATGCATTGCCGCACTATGGCTACCTTACACTCAAGATGCCCGGTCCACGTGGCGTCATCACCATTAGAGGAATCACAGAGCGCTCTTCATGCGCAGAGGAACTCGCGACGGCCTTAGCGGCCGGACTATAAGCGGCCTCCAAAATCAGAAAACATGACTGGTCATTAAAGACCACAGACTCGGTTAGACGAGTCCGGTCGCCCGGATAAAATTGAATCAGGGCACCGTATATGTAATCCCATAATGGACACCAGGGGCTATAAATACTTAATACAGCCCCACACTTGGCTCAACCTTATGGCCAGGTGTAACATCCCAAATTTTCAATTTGGAATGTTATACATAGATCATCACTTGCATATCCTAGAAACTTCACGCAACTCAAGGACCCACGGAGAGAGTTGGAGATTTCGTTATCTTCATATTTGAGTTTTCTCAAATTTTGAAAATAGGATCATTTGATTTTATTTATTTTATCTTCAATTATTTCTACTGTCAAAATATGAGAGAGGGAATAAAATGACTTCCCCAAAATAAAGGAATAATGAAGATTTAATAAAAAAATCAAATAAGTTTTATTTGGAGTTTTTCGCTATTTTATTTGAATTTAGGAAAAATTTCATGTTTTCAAAAATTGCATTTTAGGGCCAAGAAAATGTTCACCTCGTTCTAAATATTTTATTTAGATGGTGAAACTTTGTTTTGGCATTTTTAGATTTTTATTTATTTTTCTACAATTTTTCTAAGTCTCGGCGGAATTACTTTTATAAAAAACGCTACCAAGACCTCGATCGGGGCCGAAGGCTCAGCCGAGCCGGGCCGCCGGGCCTCGAGCCGGATCAGGACCGAGTCCCCGCCCGCCGCCGTGTCCGGGAGGACACGCCTCGAGGCCTCCCCTTCCCCAAGTCGCCGCCCCTTTATTATCACACCCGGCCCCCTGAGCCCCACACCGCCGCCGCTCAAGACACCGCCAAGAAGCCGCTGGCCGAGCCGCCCGCGTCACCCACCGCCGCCCAGAGCCCCGCCGGAGTTCAACCGAGACCGAGCCGAGGTAGCCGCCGCCGCCGGTTTTTTTTTGTTGAGAAAAACCGTTTCGGTTTTTTTAAAGAAAACCCTAGTTTCATTTTTTTAATAGATCGGTTTTCTCCGGTTTATTTATTTAGCGAGCGTTCGTTCGTTTTAACGAACTCGTTCGTCGTTTAGGTTCAAGGTTCAGATAACGAACGTTCGTTCGTTAATCTGTTCGTCATTTTTCTTTTTTCACGGATTTATTCCGCGATTTTTCTGATCGCGATTTCTGATCCGATTTTCGATCTAGTATAACTTTTCGCTCGTTTATCGGAATCAGGCGATTCAAGCGCCTGGAGTTTTGTCTCGAAACCCTCTTTCCGAATAATCAACTCAAACAAGTTTTTGCTTCGGTAAAAATTGACTTAGGTCTAGATTAGTAAAACGAAGCCTGTTTCTTTCGCCGTTTGTTTTTCGTTGCTTCGTTCGATTTGATTCTTTTTGCAAACCGGAGTTCTGAAGTTGAACTTTCTGGTTAGATCTTCTATTTGATTTTTACCTGTGCATTAGTTGAGTACTTACTGTGTGCTTGTTTATTTGCGATAGAGTACCCGCAGTGCGCCGCTTGCTACTTTGAGTCTCTAGGTTTCACGGATCATCAGCAAGGCAAGTAACACTTTGATCATACCTTTTCCATACCTAGTTTTTAGGCATTAGATCAATCCTCAAACATTGCATGATTAGGATCTAATTAAACTGTGGGTTTGGGAAAGTAGTTGAGGTAGTACCTATTACCTGTTTTAGTATCAAACCCTTGGGAGTTACTTCTACGTTTGCTTATTATGCCATCCTATGCCAGTAGACGTGGATTGGGTGAGTTTATTCCATGACAGATGTGAGATTGTTAACTAATGGTTTATTTAAGGTGGCAACCTAAACACACATCTAGGTGGATTGAGGTATCTGGGTATTCCAGGATTGCCTGTTTCTTTTTGGACCGCCACCCAGGCTCAAAGGGATCATGAGATTATTCATGCTAGAAACTTCCGTGTGCAGCCACAAGCTATTATGGGCTCTAGCATAGTTGACTAAGTTGTGCAAACTCTTACAGTGGTAGACTAGCAGATGTAGAGGGATGTAGGTGTAACTGTCTACCCGTTCGTAAGGTGCTAGCGCTTCTGAAAGACTGTGTCTCGGTCATCCGTTTCTCAAACACCATGTAGTGCGAGAATCCCAACGGAGGAGATCGAGTCTTGTGGGGAAAAGTGCACAAACCTCTGCAGAGTGTAACAAACTAATCATGGTTAGCCGTGTCCCCGGTTATGGACATCTTGAGTATCTAGTACTTGGATTATCATGTGAATCTCAGCATGTTACTTTAATTAATATTGTTGGGTTTTAATGATGATGTTTAATTGGGATTGAGAATGCTGTCAACCATTCTCAATGTTTAACAACCACCATGATAGTTAAATAAAATTTATTCCTTTGCAGTAGAGAAAAATTGGCTTTATGCAAAACTATAACCATAGAGCTTTCCACCAGCCATATATGCATGTAGTATAGCATTACTCTTTCATATTCCTCTTTATGTGTTACCTTGCCAGCATATTCCATGTGCTGACCCTTTTTCGGGCTGCAACGTTCATGTTGCAGACTTTTCAGACGACGAGTAAGGTGCCCTAGGTCGTGGTTCTGTACTCAGTGATGCCGTTGGAGTTGATGGACTCGCTTATCTTCCAAGCCTTCCGCTGTTATCGTTATTAGATGGCCTTAAGCCATATTTATTGTAATAAGTTCTCTTTTGGAGACACTCGATGTAATAAGTGTGTGATTGCTACTCTGTTATAAATCCTTCAAGTACTGTGCGTCTCGGCATTACTAATCCAGGGATGACACTGATGCACAGAGATCAGACTGTTTGAGGTCTGATCGCTACAAGATGGTATCAGAGCACACGCTGACTGTAGGACATGACCACTAAGCTAAAGCCCTTGATCAGTACTCTTTCTTCTCATTTCTGTCTCCTCATCTTTTCTATTATTTTAGGATGCCGGATGCAAGGAACAAGTTCACACAACCGGATGAAGATACACCCTTCGGATGTCACTTGAAGGAAGTCACTAGATACCTGAACATCGGAGTACCAAGCTTCACCGGGACCTACAACGCCACTTTACCCGAAGAGGAGCGCTGGTTGATTCAAGTTCAAGTTCCAGGAAGGACATTTGTTCCAGTCACGGAGCCCATAGAGTTTTCCTTTGATGCAGCAACCTGGAGTCTATGAAAGAGCATGGCAGCCCACATCGCCATGGGACGTATTGGAGAAGTTTACCGCAATGATCTCAAGAATACTATCTACCAGATTTGCGGGTGCCGAGATGAGCAATGGGAAATGATCAGCACCAGGAGGGATAGATCAATCGCAGCATATATCCATGAGTTAAACCAGCACATCCGACGTTAGGAGAACCAGATGTGCGCAGGCATGGAGGATCTGCAGAAGGCAATGACCAAGATCAAGGAGCTAGAGGAAGAACTCAAGGCTGCACGTGAAGATTACATGGAAGAAATTGAAGTGCTAGTGGAGAAGAATGACCACTTAACCAGGAAGCTCGGAGTTTTCATGGGAGGCCCCGTGCCAGGAGGAAATGATGACGATTCCACTTGCCCAAATAACTATATCATCATCGACGACACCGACTCGGACCCCGACGACAACGATGATGACTATGTTGATGAAGCTGGAGCGGATATCATGGAGTCTTCATCGGAGCAGTTTTTCTAGTTGACCACCATAACAGTAGTAGAAATTCCCCTATTGTAATTAGTTTAGTCCAAACACTTCTGTAACGATAGTTAGACCGTTGTATTCCCTTTTTTGAATTGATTGGAGTGATATTGTTTGTTCTTGTCTCATGTGCATATGGGTAGTGTTTTCTCACTAGACCCCATTCTATTCTATTTCTCATCTTCTCTAAAACCCTCAGATGCCTCCGAGACATGACACCGGATTTGTTTTCCCACCGGAGTTCACTCAGTTGATTCCGCAGCAGAATGCCTTGATTCAAACACTGCTACAGAACCAAGGCAACAACAACAACAACAAAAACAACAACAACCCACCCCCACCCCCACCTGTTGACCATTTGACTCGTTTCTTGAGGATAAATCCGCCGGTGTTTTCCAGTAGCACCGAGCCGATTGTTGCAGAATGATTGGCTCCGCAAGGTTGGAAGGGAGCTGACCACTGCAGGATGCACTGATGCGAAGAGAGTGCGTTTTGTTGCACATCAGCTTGATGGACCTGCAGCATCATGGTGGGAGAATTACACAGCCACACACCCTATTGACACAGTCACGTGGGATCAGTTTCAGCAAGCTTTCTGTACTGCCCATGTTTCAGCAGGAGCTATGGCCATGAAGAAGCGTGAGTTTTGCAACTTACGCCAAGGAGGACGTACTGTAAGCCAGTATGTGGAAGACTTTAGTAAGTTAGCACGTTATGCCCCAGATGACGCTATACAGATGCAGCTAAGCAGAGAAGTTTCGGAAGGATTGAATGATGAGCTGAGCATGCAGTTGATGGTAGCCACTTTCAATAACTACCAGGAGGTGGTAGATCGTGCTCTTATGATTGAAGGGAAGCACCAACAACAGTTGAAGAGATCCGGAGTTTTCTTGGACTGGCAGGGTACTACCGGAGATTCATTGAGAATTTCTTGAAGATTGCGAAGCCTATGATGGAGTTGTTGAAGAAGGACACTAAGTTTAATTGGACTGAGGAATGTGAGGCTAGTTTCCAAGAGTTGAAGAAACGTTTGGTTACCTCACCAAAGGCTCATTCTCGCCGGATCAAAGCAAGGATTACGAGGTGTATTACGGCGCTTCACGCCGAGGACTTGGAGCGATGCTTATGCAGGAGGGAAGAGTTGTTTCGTATGCTTCACGACTGCTTAAGCCTCATGAGTTAAATTATGCTACTCATGATTTGGAGTTAGCAGCCGTAGTACACGCACTGAAGACTTGGAGACATTTTCTCATTGGAAACCATTGTGAGGTGTACATGGATCACAAGAGTTTGATGTACAGCTTCACGCAGAAGGAGTTAAATCTCAGGCAAAGGAGATGGTTGGAGCTCGTCTAGGATTATGACATGAGATTACATTATCACCCCGGAAAGGCTAACGTAGTAGCAGATGCGTTGAGCCGCAAGAGCCATGTCACCACACTAATGACCGGAGGTTTACCAAAAGAGTTAGCTGAGGAATTTCGAGAGCTATGTTTGGAAATAGTTCCGAGAGGTGTAGCAGATCGGAGATCTGATCTACATTGATGGATAAGATTAGAGACGCTTAGAAAACGGATAAGGAGATTGCCGCTATTAAGGAGAAAATGAGCAAGGGAAAAGCTAAGGGATTCCGTGAGGATGAGCACGATACCCTATGGTTTGAGGACCGCGTTTATGTGCCTAGTGATCCGGAGATCAGGAAGTTGATTCTGCAAGAGGCCCATGATTCGCCGTATTCTATTCACCCAGGAAATACCAAGATGTATTTGGATTTGAAGGATACTTTCTGGTGGACCGGAATGAAGAAGGATATTGCAGAGTATGTAGCAGTTTGTG
Organism: Aegilops bicornis; assembly: GCA_021605145.1. Taxonomy (NCBI): domain Eukaryota; kingdom Viridiplantae; phylum Streptophyta; class Magnoliopsida; order Poales; family Poaceae; genus Aegilops; species Aegilops bicornis. The sequence goes on along the minus strand of CM038670.1, from coordinate 638,789,827 downwards.
ATGTATGTCAGAGAGTGAAGGCAGAACATCAAAAGCCCGGCGGGTTTCCTACAAATTGCCGATACCCGAATGCAAGTGGGAAAAGTTAGGCATGGATTTTATCACGGATTGCCCAGACCTGCTCAGGCTATGAATCGATTTGGGTTGTAGTCGATCGTTTAACGAAGGTAGCTCATTTCATTCCAAAGTGAAGACTACCTCTGATGAGTGCCAAGTTGGCTAAGATATACATGACCAGGATCGTATGTCTGCATGGAGTTCCGAGGAGTATCGTATCAGATAGAGGAACCCAATTCAACTCAAAGTTTTGAAATTAGTTGCATGAAACTTTGGGAACCATACTAGAGTTTAGCATGACTTTTTCGCCTACGCATGTATGGATGCACCGAGAGAGTCAATCAGATTTTGGAGGATATCTTTGAGAGCATGTGCATTGGATTACGGATCAAGTTGGGATGATGACTTGCCGTATGCGGAGTTTTCTTATAACAACAGCTATCAAACCAGTTTAAAGATGGCCCCTTTCGAAGCCTTGTACGGAAGGAGGTGCACAACCTCGCTGTTGTGGGATGAAGTTGGAGACCGCCAGTTGTTTGGACCAGATTTGATTAAGGAGTCTGAACGGAAGGTGAAGTTGATTCGCGATAGGCTCAAGGTAGCCCAGTCTAGGCAGAAGAGCTATGCGTATTCAAAACGCAAGGAGACAGTATACAAAGTCGGAGACAGAGTTTATCTTCGAGTATCACCACTTCGAGGAGTTAAGCGTTTTGGTGTTAAAGGAAAGTTAGCACCACATTTTATGGGGCCGTACAAAGTTTTGGAGCGCATGGGAGAAGTTGCCTACAAGTTATAATTACCCGAGGGATTGTCAGGAGTTCACGACGTGTTCCACATTTCTCAGTTGAAGAAGTGCCACGCAGAGATGGCTGAGATACCTCTAAGAGATACTGTGCCACTGGAAGTGATCCAGTTGGGTAACGATTTGACCTACGAGGAGAAACCCGTCAAAATTCTCGAGTATGCCAGCCGAGTCACCCGCAGCAAGGTTATCAAGTTTTGCAAAGTTCATTGGAGCCACCACACCGAGGATGAAGCCACCTGGGAGCGAGAGGAAGATCTGCTTAAGGACCATCCTCACCTATTTTCTAGCCAACCCGAATCTCGAGTCATCTTAAGGGGGGTAGGTTTGTAACATCCCAAAATTTCAATTTAGAATGTTATACATAGATCATCACTTGCATATCATATTTTATTGCTTTTTGGCCCGATCCAAGAAATTTCACGCAACTCAAGGACCCACAGAGAGAGTTGTAGATTTCGTTATTTTCATATTTGAGTTTTCTCGAATTTTGAAAATAGGATCATTTGATTTTATTTATTTTATCTTCAGTTATTTCTACTGTCAAAATATGAGAGAGGGAATAAAATGAATTTTCCAAAATAAAGGAATAATGAAGATTTAATAAAAAATCAAATAAGTTCTATTTGGAGTTTTCCACTATTTCATTTGAATTTAGGAAAAATTGCACGTTTTCAAAAATTGCATTTTAGGGCCAAGAAAATGTTCACCTCGTTCTAAATATTTTATTTAGACAGTGAAAATTTGTTTTGGCATTTTTAGATTTTTATTTATTTTTCTAGAATTTTCCTAAGTCTCGGCGGAATTATTTAAAAAAACGTGTGCACTTTTCACTGACCGGGGCCAAGGCCCACCAGCCGCCTCCCACGAGCCGGATCGGGACCGGAGTCCCGCCGTCGCCGCCGTGTCCGGGGAGGACACGCCTCCCGAGGCCGCCCCGTTCCCCAAGTCGCCCCCCCTTTATAACCGCCGCCCGGGGCCACCCCTGGAGCCCCACACCGCCGCAGCCACTCGCATGCCCGCCGAGTCCCCCTCACGCTGTCGCCGCCCGCGTGGAGCCGCCTGTCACCCGCCGCCGCCCGGAGCCCCGCCGGAGTTCGCCGGAGCCCGAGCCGAGGTAGCCGCCGCCGCCGGTTTTTTTTTTGAGAAAAACCGTTTCGGTTTTTTGAAAGAAAACGCTAGTTTTGTTTTTTTAATAGATTGGTTTTCTTCGGTTTATTTATTTAGCGAGCGTTCGCTCGTTCGTTCGTTTTAACGAACGCGTTCGTCGTTTAGGTTCAGATAACAAACGTTCGTTCTTTAATCTGTTCGTCGTTTTCCTTTTTTCTCGGATTTATTCCGTGATTTTTCTGATCGCGATTTCTGATCCGGTTTTTGATCTAGTATAACTTTCGCTCGTTTATCGGAATGAGGCGATTCAAGCGCCTGGAATTTCGCCTCGAAACCCTCTTTCCGAATAATCAACTCAAACAAGTTTTTTGCTCCTGTAAAATTTGACTTAGGTCCAGATTAGTAAAACAAAGCCTGTTTCTTTCGCCGTTTGTTTTTCGTTGCTTCGGTCGATTTGATTCTTTTTGCAAACCGGAGTTCTTAAGTTGAACTTTCTGGTTAGATCTTCTATTTGAGTTTTACCTTTGCATTAGTTGAGTACTTATTGTGTGCTTGTTTGTTTGCGATAGAGTACCCGGAGTGCGCCGCTTGCTACTTTGAGTCTCTAGGTTTCACGGATCATCAGCAAGGCAAGTAACACTTTGATCATACCTTTTCCATACCCAGTTTTTATGCATTAGATCAATCCTCAAACATTGCATGATTAGGATCTAATTAAACTATGGGTTTGGGAAAGTAGTTGAGGTAGTACCTATTACCTGTTTTATTATCAAACCCTTGGGAGTTACTTCTACGTTTGCTTATTATGCCATGCTATGCCAGTAGACGTGGATTGGTGAGTGTATTCCATGAAAGATGTGAGATTCTTAACTAATGGTTTATTTAAGGTGGCAAGCTAAACACACATCTGGGTGGATTGAGGTACCTGGGTATTCCAGGATTGCCTGTTTCTTTTTGGACTGCCACCCAGGCTCAAAGGGATCATGAGATTATTCATGCTAGAAACTTCCATGTGCAGCCACAAGCTATTATGGGCTCTAGCATAGTTGACTAAGTTGTGCGAACTCTTACAATGGTAGACTAGCAGATGTAGAGGGATGTAGGTGTAACTGTCTACCCGTTCGTAAGGTGCTAGCGCTTCTAAAAGACTGTGTCTCGGTCATCCGTTTCTCAAACACCATGTAGTGCGAGAATCCCAACGGAGGAGATCGAGTCTTGTGGGGAAAAGTGCACAAACCTCTGCAGAGTGTAACAAACTAATCATGGTTAGCCGTGTCCCCGGTTATGGACATCTTGAGTATCTAGTACTTGGATTATCATGTGAATCTCATCATGTTACTTTAATTAATATTGTTGGGTTTTAATGATGATGTTTAATTGGGATTGAGAATGATGTCAACCATTCTCAATGTTTAACAACCACCATGATAGTTAAATAAAATTTATTCCTTTGCAGTAGGGAAAAATTGGCTTTATGCAAACTGTAACCATAGAGCTTTCCACCAGCCATATATGCATGTAGTATAGCATTACTCTTTCATATTGCTCTCTATGTGTTACCTTGCCAGCATATTCCATGTGTCAATTCGTTTCGGCTGCAACGCTCATGTTGCAGACTTTTCGCATAACGAGTAAGGTGCCGTAGGTCGTGGTTCTATACTCAGTGATGTCGTTGGAGTTGATGGACTCGCTTATCTTCCAAGCCTTCCGCTGTTATCGTTATTAGATGGCCTTAAGCCATATTTATTGTAATAAGTTCTCTTTTGGAGAGACTCGATGTAATAAGTGTGTGATTGCTACTCTGTTATAAATCCTTCAAGTACTGTGCGTGTCGGCATTACTGATCCAGGGATGACACTGATGCACAGAGATCAGACTGTTTGAGGTCTGGTCGCTACAGCAGGCCAACATCTTACACTTTTATTATCCATCACATACTTACGTTGTACTCTTCTACGAGTTTCCTTTTTCCACAGACAACGTTCGCGCGATACCCTTCCAGGATACGGCACAACGGAGACAAAGGCGCAGACGTGCAGCAAGGCCCCGTTCAACAGGTTTCTTTTTCGATTAAGCCCCTGTGTAAACATTTTCTATTGCCTCTTGTTGTTTAACCATCCCATAGGTTCCATACCAACAGAGGATACTGCCGTTTTTGGCATTTCGCCACGACAGATTAACGCACGTACCTGGAGACACATGGTTTATAATGAATGGGCATTCTTGAGCCCATCGTCTGTTATAAAGTCTGAATACCTTCGAGAGTGTTCGGCGTCACGAGTTTGGCCTTATATGAAGTAGCTCCGAATCATGTCTTTGGTCAAATGTTGGGTTTGCCCGGCTCCTGGGTTTGCCGCCTTACGTTCCGTTATTATCGGCTAAGGTGGCCAAAGGAGAACTACTGCGATTGCACCCTGGTTATTCCGGATGAGCACAAGCCGAAAACTGACTCTCATGATATAGCGAGAGATTGTTCAACCACTCGAAGAACTATCGGAATCTTTAGGATCCCTCCGCATTAACGAAGGACCGTTTCCTGGTCATGTACACACGCGCCCGTATTCGGATGCACGTGAAGGTACCAGGGGCTACATAGTAGCCCCAATGTTGGACCCCCATGGCTAAGAGAAAGTGTTACAGCTATATAGTCCGGTCGCCTAGTTCGACGTGCGATGACCTCCTTAATGGACCAAGACGTTGGATCAAGTGTGATTAAGCATATTCGCGAACACCCCCGCATTGTCTGCGTGGGGCCTGAAGCCAACGACTGCTAACTTTTGGATTACATATTCATCTATATATATATATATATATATATATATATATATATATATATATAAATGGCCGCAGGGACACAATCATATTTTCAGGCAAACAGTACAATAAATACTGTTTCATAATCAAAATAAACATTTTTTTTACAATGATTCGATTCATCACTCGAACAAGGCATTCTTCGAGCATTGCGCCTCCATTAGGCGGGCACCTTCTGTGACCTACGCCAAGTAGTGCTCGGCCGGATATTGGCCCCCCGCCGGATCCTGGGTCGCTATAATGGTGGCCTCCATATCCGTCCAATAGGCTTTAACGCGGGCAAGAGCCATTCGTGCACCCTCTATGCACGCCGACCTCCTCATGGCGTGGATCCGAGGCACGGCCCCAAGGAATTGCTGCACCAAGCCAAAATAACTATCCGGCTTAGGCCCTTCGGCCAAAGATGGTCTATCATAGCCCGCACTGCAATCCCGGACAGCCTGTGAAGCTCCGCTACAGCAGCCATCTTGTCACTTAACGGCCGCGGGCGAGTGGGAGCATTGAATTGCGACCAGAAAAGATTCTACACTTCCTTATCACCCTGATCCTCGAAGAACTTGGCAGTGTCCACTGTACTCTTCGCCAAATCCACATACGCGTCCGCAGGACTCCAGCGTCCATCCAGGGGAGCGTACTTCAGATCAAAAAACTTCGTCCGCAGCAAGTAGGAGCCTCCAGCCGCGATTTTACCGACCTGTTGAAGTTCCTCCAGCGCACCCCTGAGCACGGTCCGTATTTCCTTGGTGGCATTAACTGCCTTGTCCAGCTCGGCCGAACTATCCTTATGCTCCTTTTTAAGGAGCTCATACCGGTCAGCGGCATTTTTTAACTCAACAGCCATTTCGGCTATCTTTTCCTCGCTTCGGCGATGAGCAGCCTGTTCGGCTCTCAATTCTTCGGCCGCCTTTAGGGAAGCTGCATTGCTAACCCGAGCTTATTCCTTGGCCTGGACAAGTTCTGCCCTCAGGGCCTCCACGGCAGCAGCACCATCTGCAGTCCGAACATATTACATTAATATCACGCCGCCTCCATATTTTCCTATACAAAGGAAGGCAGAGCACATACCTTGTGATTTTTCCAGCCGCTCGTTCACCAGCATGATATCGGCATCAATCGATCCAATCTTCCTGGTTAGTTCGGCAACTTCAACGGACTGGCCGGCGGCCGGACCCACAGGTACCTGCACGTATTTTAAGCGTAGTCATTGATTTATGATCCCCTGTTTGCCGCCTAGGGCGGGCAACTAGAGTCTCAGGGGCTACTATCTATATGGAGCACACCTAATGCGTGCCTCTAAGCAGACTTGTAAATGCTTCATTCAAACCGCTTGTAGCAGATGAAATCTTCTTGAGCACCGCGCTCATTAATGAGCGGTGCTCCTCCGAGAGTGCAGCTCGCTCCAGTAGGCCCGTCAGTACGTATGGCCAGACATCGAACTGTGTCGGACCCTTCCCATCGCCCCTCGTGGGAGCCAATCGCTCTGGGCTTAGGGCGGCTGACGCATTGGCTTCCGGCTTCGGCAGATCCGGACTCCTCTATGACGACACCTCGGTGTCGCCCGCTTCATGAGCCGGAGAGGTGGGTGGGGTCTCGCTCTCCATCATCTCCGGAGGAAGATCCCCCGAAGACGAACTCTGTTGAGAAGGGCTGCTAGCCGGACTGCGAAAGACGAATCCTGGTTATTGATCTAGGAGGAACGCAGTACCTTCGAGTTGAAAATTAACTTACAGCTCGGTGGAGGGCTGGCCCGTTGGTGGGCACGATGCGGTGAGGGTGCCCGTCGGGGCAGAGCCCCCTGGTGTTATATTTTTCCCTGGTTTGGGCATCTCCGTCTCAGAGTCTTTGGAGGCAGCCCTCTTCTTCCCGTGCAGGGAGGAGGCCTTAGCCTCCCCTTCCCGACTATCCTCCTTAGGGGAGGCAACAATTCCCCAGTTCGATGCGTAAGCGTGAAGTTCGCTTTTCGCTCTTCCCCTTGTCTTTCCCTCGAGGGCATTCTCACGAGTAACCAAGTGAAGCATCTTGGCCATGGTGGGACCAAAGCGAGCCTTCGAAGTGGCGCCGACACCTGATTCTATCCGCCTTTGTCGAGCCATTCCCGCCACGGATGATTTTCGTAATAAACAATTATGACAAATACAAAATAAGGTGTCCTGTATCAAGTTTACTTACTTGGGTATCTAGGCGATTGCAGCTTAGGCCCGCATCCTCGGTGGTGTCCGGACACTTTACTTTCGGTCCGAAGAATAATTTGCACATCCATTTGAGCTTCAGGCCGAAGAAGTTCTTGACAGTCCGTGGACCCTCTGGATTGAATTCCCACATCCGGAGAGGCCGGCGTTGGCACGGCAACATCTGTCGGATTAACATCACTTGCATTATGCTGACAAGGTTAATGTCCCTCTCAAGAAGCTCTCGGATGCAGTTCTGCAGTGCTGGAACATCACCAGCGGGCCCCCAATTCCGTCCTACGTCGGTCCAAGACGCTAGTTGTGACGGAGGGCCCGAGCAGAACTCGGGGGCGGCCACCCACTTTGTGCCTCTGGGAGCCGTGACATAAAACCACCTCCGTTGCCATATATCGGATACTTCTGGGAAAGAACCCTCTGGCCATGGGGCATCAGTGTTCCTTCTTATTACTGCACCTCCGCACTCCCCATGTCGCCCCTCGATCATCTTCGGCTTCACATTCAAGGTCATGAGCCATAAGCCGAAGTGTGGGGTGACATGGAGGAAGGCCTTGCACACTATAATGAACGACGAGATATGGAGGATAGCGTCCGGAGCTAGATCATGAAAATCCAACCCATAATAGAACATGAGCCCCTCACAAAGGATCGAGGGTAAGGCCCAAGCCACGGAGGAAGTGAGGAACGAACACGACGCACTCATTGGGCTCCGGTGTAGGGATGACCTGCCCTGGGGCAGGAAGCCTGTGCTGGATGTCGGCGGTCAGATATCCGACCTCCCTAAGCTTCGCAATGTCCTCTGCTTCAATCGAGGAGGCCACCCACCGGCCTTGAGGGTCGGATCTAGACATATTGAAGGATCTGGGGTGTTGGAGCTTAGATCTCGGGTGTTAGAACTCGAGGTGCGGGAAGGCGCGAGGGAGGTGGAAAAGAGGCATAGGCCTCAGCCCCTTTTATAAAGGGGGTGAATATCAAGAGTCCTTAGGGTGACCGTTTGAAGTTTACCTTACAGCACACAGAGTCATACCAACAGCCGTCGTAGGGCTACGCACGCCCTCATTAATGGAAGATCTCGTAATAAGAGGAACACGATCTCTGCTTCGACAGGACGTGTCAATAAAACCGCCGCAGCGCCTTGAAGTCGAGGTGGGGCGAGAAGCACCGGTTCATGTTGAACTGAGGCCACGATCTGAAGGCATGGCGTACAAAGATTGCCAGTGGGTCAGATTTGTGCCATGTTCCCTACAACGGTGTGTAAGAATCCCCTCATGGGTCCGGACACGATCTAAGTGTTCGATGATTACTTTGGAGTATTCGGAGGAGGAACCCGCCCTGCAATGCCGAAGACAAGACTGCGCGCCGGACTCATCGTCATTGAAGCCTGGTCCAGGGGCTACTGAGGGAGTCCTGGATTAGGGGGTATCCGGACAGCCGGACTGTATACATCGTCCGGACTATTGAAGCGTGAAGATACAAGACTCAAGACTTCGACCCGTGTCCGGATGGGACTTTCCTTGGCGTGGAAGGCAAGCTTGGTGATCCGGATATTATATTTCCTTCCTTGTAACCGACTCCATGTAAACCCTAGCCCTCTCCGTGCCTATATAAACCGGAGAGGTTGGTCCTTAGAAGGCCGATCACAATTACAATCGTACCATCATAGGCTAGCTTCTAGGGTTTAGCCTCTATGATCTCGTGGTAGATCTACTCTTGTACTACCCATATCTTCAATATTAATCAAGCAGGAAGTAGGGTTTTACCTCCATCGAGAGGGCCGGAACCAGGGTAAACATCTGTGTCCCTTGCTTCCTGTTACCATCAGCCTAAGACGCACAGAACGGGACCCCCTACCCGAGATCCGCCGGTTTTGACACCGACAGCTGCGCCTACATTTTTATCGTCAAACTCCTCTGGCTAAGTGAGGGTGTTAAAGCCGCATAGTCCAATTGCCTGGTTCGTTGTGCTAAAACCCTCCTTCAAGGACCAAACAATTGGATCAAGAGTGTTTAGATTCCATCCCGAACACCCCCGTACTACCTACATGGGGGCAGAAGCTGACGACTGGCCAACTCTCAGATTTCACAAAACACGGCCGCACAGGAGGTGAAATTTTTTAATCAAACATTATATTACATAACGACTTTGTTCCTTCATACATAGCAGAGGCAACATGAATGTATTCATTCGAAAATAGTCTTGTGCACATTGCGTCACCACAATGCAAGACCCCTCCAGGACGGCTCCAAAATAACGCTCGGGCATGTGGTGCTCCTTGCCCTCAGGCGGTCCCTCGGTCGCAAGCTTGACGGCGTTCATCTTCGCCCACCACACCTTGACGCGGGCGAAGGCCATACACGTGCCCTCGATGCAGACTAACCGCTTGACGATGTCCAGCCGAGGGTAGGCATTCACCAGCCGCTTCACGAGACCGAAGTAGCTGCTGGGTATAGCTTCGGCAGGCCACAACAGGATTATTAAATCCTTCATGGCCAGTTCGGCCACCCTATGCAGCTCGACCAGCTGTTTTAGCTGATCACTAAAGGGCACCGGATGTTCTGGCGCAATGTATTGCGACCAGAACAGCTTCTCCGTTGAGCTCCCTTCTTCGGCTCAGAAGAATTCCGCAGCGTCAGAAACACTGCTCGGCAGATCCGCAAACGCCCCTAGAGAATTCCAAATTCGGGTTAGTAAGAGATACCTCTTCTTCGCATACTTGCTTTGCATGCTAAAAGCCTTACCCACCGCGATTTTCTTGGCCTCCTGGATCTCTTGGAGGGCACCCTGGGCTTCAACCCGGACCTCTTCCGCGCTTTAGCGAGCCTTGGCGAGTTCGATCTTTTGAGCCGAAACATCGCGCTCCAAGGTCTCGCATTTCTTCACGGCATCCTGGAGCTCTTGCTGGACCTCATCAAGCCTGGCCTCGTGTTTCTCACGGGCGGCTCGTTCCTTGGCAGCTTTCTCCTCAGCCTCGGCCAGGGCATTTTAAGGACCTCGACCTTGGTCGCCGCTCCTACAAATATCATGGCACTACGATCAATACGCATCATTCATTCTTTCCGAATATACAACAAGTCACCACATACCTTGCTTGCCCTCCAGTAGCCTTTTCATAAGGCTGAGCTCTTCTTCGGTCCGCTCCAACCTCTGCTTTAGTCCGGAGACCTCCGCAGCATGAGAGGTTGCGGCCAGCAACGATGCCTACTTATTCACATAAGACATATTTAGTTAGTTTCCTGCGAAAATTACTTGATCCTCTGTCCGGTTCTTCTTTCCGAACACCGGACAGTGTCTCAAGGGCTATTTTCTATACTAGGGTTTTCTCTTTCGCGTCGCTTACCTCAAAACCTATCAGCAGGCTGCTGCAGGCTTTTGTCAGTCCGCTCTTGGCGGACTGAACCCTCTCAACCACCGTACCCATAAGGATACGGTGTTCATCCACAATGGAAGCGCCTCGTAGCGCTTCCAGCAGATTATCCGGTGCCTCTGGTTGGACAGAGACGGGATGGGTACACCTCCTTCTCTCGAAGGAGGCTGCTCGCCGAATTCTGGAGCCGTATAGGTCTCCGGAACTGTATTCGGCTGGGGGCCGAACTGAACATGGCCCCCATCGCCAGTCTCCATGGGGGTCTTCTCTCCCTAGTGTCCGGCGGCCAGAGGGTCACCCTCTGGCGCCACCTTGACGGCCTCCTAAACCTCTCCCTGGCTTATGAAGGTCCTTTGGGGCAGCACCTCATCGTCGCCCTTGGCCGTGGGAGAGTGAGCGGCCGGCGGTGACTCGCTGGCCTTCGCTTTTGAATCCAGCGAACCTCCTAACGAGGATCGCGGGGGGCTGTCATGGGCCGGACTGCAATTTTTAACATGTAAATACCATGAAGTGGAGAGGCCGGATACATGGACGTATACGGGTTTTTTAGTACTTACGACACGGCCAAGGGCTTGCTTCGGGGGCGTCGCTCTGGGCTACTGTTAACGTCCCATGCGGAGTTATCCGCGAGGGGGCCCTTCCCCCTCTTGGGCGCCTCCGCCTCCAGATTTGTGGAGGCCGCCCTCTTCTTCCTTCCCCCATCAGGGGAGAGTTGCTTTCTTCCTCCTCCTCCTCGCCGTCTTCGGCGGCAGAGGAGTGAGTCTTGTCTTCGGATGACACGTCCGAAGCTCCCTTGCGGCGGGGGCCACCCCGGACCCCCTTGGCCTTCTTCTTGGCCTTCTTCTCCGGCGCCTTATAGGGTGCTGGAACCAACATCTTCGCCAGGAGCGGGATGACTGGTTCCTCGGGCAGCAGAGCTGGACACCGAATCTGCTCCGCTTTCTCTGTCCATGCCTGAAAAAATAAATAGTAAAGTTTTAGACATCTTCCTTGAACAAGCAAGTAGAGGATGCACCTTGAGATGTGAAGGACTTACTGCACTGGCACGATGGTCAAGATTGTGCCCGCGGTCCGAGTCTATGTCCGGCGGCGTCTCATTGCCCTTAAAGAGCAACTTCCAGACATCTTCGTGAGTAGGTCCGAAGAGCCTTTCCAAGGTCTGGTGCTTCTATGGATTGAATTCCCATAAAGGGAAAGTTCTGCTCTGGCACGGAAGGATCCGGCGAACTAGCATAACCTGAATCACATTGACGAGCTTGATGTTTCTATCCACCATGCTTTGGATGGGTGTTTGCAGCACTATCAGTTCGTCCGACGAAGACCAATTTGGGCCCTTCTCTATCCAGGAGGTGAGCCGCATTGGAGCCCCAGACTTGAATTCGGGAGTTGCGGCCCAAGTGGCGTCACGAGGCTCTGTGATATAGAACCACAGTTTCTGCCACTCCTTGACGGTCTCCACAAACGTACCTTTGGGACATGTGACATTGGGCATCTTGCTCACCATGGCACCTCCAAGACTAAGATGTTGGCCATCCACCACCTTCGGCTTCACGTTGAAGATCTTGAGCCATAGTCCGAAGTGGGGATGAATGCGGAGGAAGGCCTCGTGCACAACAATAAATGTCGAGATGTTGAGGAAGGAGTTTGGGGCTAGATCATGGAAATCTAGCCCATAATAGAACATAAGTCGGCGGACGAAAGGGTGGAGAGGAAACCCTAACCCGCGGACGAAATGGGGGATGAACACCACCCTCTCATTAGGCTTCGGGGTGGGGACGACTTGCCCCTTGGCCGGAAGCCGGTGAATGATTTCTTTCGCCAGATACCCAGCCTCCCGAAGCTCGGTGATGTCCTTCTCCTTAATGAAGGAGGCCATCCACTTGCCTTGCCCTCCAGATCCGGACATGGTTAAGTGCTTTCTTGAGGCGGAAAAGATGAGGACTTGGGTGCTGGAGCTCAAGAATGGAAGGGCAGAGGAAGAGAGAAGGCCTGGGTGAAAGAAGGGAATCCTTATCCCCTTATAAAGGCAGTGAATATCAAGCGCCCCCCACTCGCCTTAAAACTCGCCTGTTCCCAAGGGCTGTGCAAATGGCACGGTCAGATTACCCACGCCCGTATTGATGAGAATCCCGCAATAAGGGGACACGATCTCTGCTTCAAAAAGACGTGCCGATAAAAACCGCGTCTCAAAACGTGGAACGGCAGGACAAGAGACGGTTCGAAATAATGACCGGGCAGACGTGATGTCACATTGCAAAAAGTTGTCAGCGGGTTGGACTTGTGAAATATTATACTCTCTGCGGCTGTGTGTGTGGTACTTGTGTTGCAGATCCGGATACATGCGTTGCGTCCGAAGACTATGTTGGGGTATTCGAAAAGGGGAACCCGCCTTGCAATGCCGAAGACAATCTGCGCGCCGGACACCTCGTCATTGAAGCCTGGTTCAGGGGCTACTGAGGGAGTCCTGGACTAAGGGGTCCTCGGGCGTCCGACCTGTTGGACATGGGCCCGACTAATGGGCTGTGAAGATACAAGACCGAAGACTCTCTCCCGTGTCCGGATGGGACTCTACTTGCTTGGAAGGCAAGCTTGGCGACCAAATATGAAGATTCCTTTCTCTGTAACCGACTTTATGTAACCCTAGATCCCTCTGGTGTCTATATAAACCGAAGGGCTAGGTCCATAGAGGCAAACGATCATAATCATAGTCATATAGGGTAGACTTCTAGGGTTTTAGTCATTAGATCTCTTGGTAAATCAACTCTTGTAATACTCATATTCATCAAGATCAATCAAGCAGGAAGTAGGGTATTACCTCCATAGAGAGGGCCCGAACTTGGGTAAACATTGTGTCCCCTGTCTCCTATTACCATCGACCTTAGACGCACAGTTCAGGACCCCCTACCCAAGATCCGCCGGTTTTGACACTGACAAGGGGGGGAGAGGAGGCCTGCCCAAGGGGGGGGCGCGCCAAAGGGCGGAGTTCTACTTGGACTCCCGGTCCAAGTAGGATTCGCCCACCCCCCCTTCCTATTCCAACTAGGAGACAACTCTCCCTCTTAAATATCCCTCTCACACACAAACACAAACTCCGTCTCCCACGTTCTCATATCCCTCCACCATTTCCTTGTATGCCGCTCACACACACCCTCTCTCCCTAGGGATATCTCGCGTTCTCTAATATGTCTCTCTAGCTACGACTCTCCTTGTGAAATATCTTTCTCCCTCGCAAACACAAAAATCCGTCTCTCCGGATCTCATTTTTCTCTAGTATTCGTCTATATGTCACTCACATGCACCCTCTCTCTATCTCTGTCACACCCACACACATAACTCAACCTTCTGATCCACTTGACTGTTATCTCTAACACACAGACTAGACGATATCCCTCTATCTAGCATTTCTATCTATCTATTCTCTTTTTCTCCATCAAACTTCTTTCTCGCCCGCACTTTTGCTTCCTATCACACACATTATACATGTTTCTCTCTACATGCAGTCATGAACCCTCTTTCTATCTTTCTCTCTCGCACACATAACTCATCCCGCTGATCCACTCGACTCTTATCTCTAACACACAAACTAGCCGATGTCCCTCTAGATAGCATCTCCACCTCTCTATCTATCTGTTTCTCCGTCAACCTTCTTTCTCACACGCACTCTTGCTTCCCATCATGCACACTATATCTGTTTCCCTATACATGCATCTATAGGTCGATCTCTTTTGCACAAACATTGTGTCTCGCTCTCTCTGCTCGCCATAGATGCACTCTATAGCCCACGCCCCTCTCTCTTAAAGACAAAAACACATACTCAATTATTCTGCTTTCTTCCCTCCACTCCCGCATGCATGCATATTGTCATACCGACCCATCTCTCCCATCATGTTGATCTTATGTCTTATGTCTCTCCTTTCTTTCATCTCGATAATGCACGCGCGCACACATATCCCACATATACATGTATACCTCTTGCACATGCACATTCAAGGTCTCATATGTCTCCATACGTAGTTAATTACCCTCAACCCTCACCCGAATCATCCTCTTGTTGTGTGCACATGACTTCCATCTGGATGGGTCTCTTCTATAAAACACACACTCAGACTTACTATCTCCTTCTTGCTACCCCCTCTCCCACTCCTTCCCCTCTATCGTTGAAACCAATAATGTCGGCGTTCTGGGAACGAGGGTCCCCAGACTTGCCTGCCTGCGGCCTGCGGCGTGGCTCAAAGGGGGGCCCATCACGGCCCATCTTCATCAACACGAGTTCAAGACCCTCGCGAGGGGCCAAGCCTCATGAGGCAGATGATGGGAGCTTCCTCGTGCACGGCCTCATCAGGCTGGCTCGCGAGGTGGCGGAGAGATCAAGGCGGGTACCTCACGAGGTGCCCATGACGCAAGCCATGACGCGACCAAGGGCGCCCGGTGGGCGCCCGGCCCATGTGATGTCCTCCTTTCCTCTTTGGTGCAAAGGAGCAAGCGCAGCGAGCGTCAAGCAAAGGCGTCCATTTCGGTGCAACAAGACCAAGACCAGTCCAACGGCAGGAAGGAAGTCATTGTGGAGCCCGAGCCGGCGTCACCACCGAGCCTTTGACAAAGCGAGGACCAACTTTAGTCAGGATAAGTGTATCAGATGTTCCCCTTCAAAATGGCCAATTGTTGGCGCCCTTCCCGCTCAATATTTGGGAAGAGGCCCGGGGCCTCTGCCTATATAAGTAGAGCTAGCCACCATAGTAGGAGAGAGATCTGGAATCAACAGAGAGATAGAGAGAGATCTGGAATCAGCAGAGAGATAGAGAGAAGCGACTGGACTCCCCCTAGCAGTTCATCGCACCAGCTAAGAACAGACCCTCGCGAGGCTGTTCTTCCTTGTATTGTTCATCACCATCAGCCCAAGAGGCAATCCACCACACCACAAACTAGAGTAGGGTATTACACCATAATGGTGGCCCGAACTAGTATAAACCCGGTGTCTCTTGTGCTGTTCCTTTCGTAGTTTAGATCCTAGCGAGGCGGCGGGGTGCAGGTAGGTAGAGGGTGAGATTCCGCGCGCACCCCAGTGTTCGAACCTCAAGGGTCAGCCGGAACCCGAAATCCGACATTTGGCGCGCCAGGTAGGGGTGCGCCAGAACTCGTCTTCCGTCGCCCTGTTCTCCGTCGACCACCGCATCCATGTCTGACGCTCGTCGGGCTTGTGCCGAGCGCCGAGCCGCTCTCGCTTCCCGCGTCGCCCAGACGGCTCCCGTCGGCGGGCGCCCTCGTCGTTCCCCGTCACCTGCCGTCAACGCCGCCACCAGCCCGGCGGGGAACGAGCAACAAGCATCGTCCAAAGCATCCTCGGTGAGGCAAGACGGCCCGCTGCTACCCCTTTCGCCCGGCTGGTTTCTTCGTCTCGCGCATTCCAGCGCGCCCATGGAGGTTCGAGCTGCGCTCATCGCGGCAAAGCGAGCTCCTGCGCTACCATCCTGGCCGGCGACGTCACGAAGAGTGGCTCGACCACGTCGCCGAAGCTTCGTCCCGCGCGAAGGCTCCCCAGCGCCCGTCATCCCCGCTGCACCGAACCCCATCCTGCGCGGGCGACGAAGCTCCGGGGGCGCCTCTGCCGCCTCCCCCTCAAGAAGACGCCCTGGACCCAAGGCGCGTGGTCCCTGGGCGGAACCCGCTCCGTCCGGCGCCAGCGCGGCAAGAGCAGAGCTCTCAAGAGGTCCCTCGCCCGCAAGAAGCTGCCCGAGTGCTCCCTGCTCCAGGTCATCGCGACTACGCTCCTGCTCCGGCACGTCAAGACCCCGCGCTGCTCCCAGCTGCAACGCATGGGGACCCGCCAGACCAAGCTCTTCGTCACCCAAGGCCTCCCGTGGCCACAGCAGGCTGTCGTGCCTTCACCCTTGAGCTGCGCAGCGTCGCGTGGCCCGACAAGTTCAAGCCGGACCTGCCTCCTCGCTATGACGGTACGGCCGACCCCGCAGAGTTCCTCCAGCTCTATAAGCTGGGCATCGAAGCCGCCAATGGAGACGAGAAGGTCATGGCGAACTGGTTACCCATGACGCTCAAAGACGGGGCCTGCACCTGGCTCCTGAACCTGGCCCCGGGCACGATCTCCTCCTGGGACGAGATGCGTACCCGCTTCATCGCCAACTTCCAAGGTACTCGTGACCGACCACCCGCCGTGAGCGACATGCGCCGCATCAAGCAGCAGCCAGGGGAGACCCTGCAGAAGTACATCCAGCGCTTCAACAACGCACGCCTCAAGATTCCCAAGGTGACCGAGGAGGCCATCATCTCCGCCTTCTCCGACGGTGTGCGCGACATCAAGATGAAGGAGGAGCTGGCGATGCATGAAGATATGTGCACTTCCTTGGAGCTGTTCAACTTGGCGACCAAGTGCGCCAGGGCCGAGGAAGGGCGTCTCTCCCTCCTCGAGCTGCCTGCCGCAGACCTAGAAGAGAAGAAACCCAAGGCCAAGGACGTGAAGCGCAAAGGGGCTACCATGCTCGCGGCAGTTCCGGACACCAAGCGGGGCAGAGATCAGCCCGAGTCTTCCAAGGGCGGCTGCGTACTCATGGTACCACGACCTCCACACCCACAACACCAGCGAATGTCAAGAACTCCGAGCCGTGCGAGAAGGGAGGATCGGCCGACGTCCCGACCGCAGCCACCAGGGCTACGGCCGAGGAGGAGGAAGGAACGCAGGACGCTGGGAAGACAGCGGCCCTCGCCAAGGATGGCGCGACCAACCTCGCGAGGACCGCTGGCAAGACCCACCTCGCGAGGGAGGCTGGAGGGATCAGCCTCGCGAGGATCGCCCGCAAGGCAGCGCAGGCCTCCCTCCTCTGCCACCGCAGCCAGGGAGAAATGAAGACCATCATCAGGACGAGGGGGCTGGGGGCTTCCAGGAGCCGCGCGCAATCGCCTGCATCCTGGGCGGAGCTCAAGCCCCAGCCTCTCAACGCATCTTCAAGCAGTTCGCCCGTGAAGTGAATGCAGTCCTCCCCAAGCTCGAAGCCACACGCCCCCCTCAGGTGGTCGGCGTGCACCATCACGTTCAGCTCAGCGGATAAGCTCAAGTGTACGGCCACAGCCGGAGTCCTCCGGATGCTCTGTTCCCCAATCATCAGCAACGTGCTAGTCACCAAGACCCTCATCGATGGCAGGGCAGGGATCAACGTCCTGTCCGTGGAAACGTTCAACAATCTCCAAGTGCCTTACAATCAGCTCCAGCCGATCAAGCCTTTCTCTGGGGTCACTGACGGCTCCACGGTCCCGATCGGGCAGGTTTGCCTCCCTATCACCTTCGGCGCGCGCGACAACTACCGCACCGAGCTCATCGACTTCGACGTCGCCCACATTCGCCTGCCTTACAACGCCATCCTCGGGTACCCAGCCGCCAAGTTCATGGTCAGAACTCCACCACGGCTACAACGTCCTCAAGATGCCAGGAAGTGCTGGAGTCATCACGGTGCCCTACTTGAAGAGAAAGACGGAGTGTGCTCCTGGGCGAGCCTTTCAGCCGCATCACTGGAGGACCCGGATCGCGAAGCAGAGGCTTCCCGAGACCGCTCCCAAGAAGAAGAAGACATCGTCCGGCCCGGCCCCTCAGGAGGCAGGCCCCTCAGGGTCCGCGCCTGCTCAAGGGGAACCTCCTTCTATTGCATAGGAAAGCGCGCCCAGCGCCCTCCTCATGCAGGGCTCGGGGGCTCCCCCCTGGAGGGCCACCGACCTTGCTAGGGTCACGAGGGAGGCGCTTGGGCACCACTTGGAGGCGTGTTTCGAAGCACGCTTCTCTCAAGAAGGAGCAAGGCAAGGAGGGCCAAACCCTCAGGAGTTCGTCAGCAAGATCGTTCAGGAGCTGCAAGAGTCAAGAGTCATGAGTGGCAGCCGCCGCTTACCTGCCGTGGCTCCCCATCCAGGCGAGGATATTGGGTTGCGCGTCTGCATTGACATACCAGGGCTCAACCGAGCCGCCACTCAGGAGCGCCTCTGGCCCTCTCACATGGGGCGATGCGAAGGTCCACCCCACACCTACGTTCGCATGCCTTACGGCCTGACGAACGCAGCCGCCACGTACCAGCGCCTCATGAGGGACATTCTGGAGGCTCAAGAGGCCAGGCGTTCTGCAGCCCTGGCGGAGATGGAGATGGTCCACGAGGAGCCACCAGCGCCTCCGGAGCCTCCGGAGGCCACTGGGCCTGGGGGCTCGTGAGGATCGGCTCCCGCAACCCACCGAGTCTGCTGCACCAACACCCTTTCGTCTTCAACGCTACCAGGTGAAATCTTTCAAGTTTCATTTCCAGCTGGGAGCGCCCCCCAGGGCTGCATTATTCCCAGGCCGCGTGGGTCCGTCCCTGCGGCGTGTATCTCTTTTACTTCCTGTTCCTAGCTTACCTTGTTAGGGGCGCCCTTTGGGCTGCATCATCCCCAAGTCGCTCGGGTCCGACCGAGCGGTGTTCGTCTTCTTTGCGCTTATCTAAATGGACTTGCCCCTTCGTGATTAACATGCTTGACCTAGTTGCCCACTCGACTGGCACCAACTGATGGTGCTGCTCCCTAACGGCATGGCGCTTGCGCATGGGTCCGTCCCTGCAATGCAGACAAACCTGAATGGCTGAGCTCTGGCCGCGGCAGCCCCGCATAGCGCTACCTCGTCAAGCCTTCGTTTCGCCATCACCCCTCCGGGGCAACCAACGGCTGACTGACGGTCGTGACGGTGAACCTTCGTTCTTTCTGTGATGAGCCCATAGGATCTCTTCAAGGAGCAGCGCCAGGCGAGGCCCCCACGGTGTCTCTTTCACTCTCACCCGCGCGAACCGCTTGCACGTTAAAGGGGGAGTGCCTGAGCATCGCGACTCAGGGCTCCTACTGGCTCACCGGCCCTCACCCTCTGGCCTTGCCCACGGCACCGCAACCTGGCATACCAGCGACGGCTGAGAATCGCTCGAGGGCCGGGACCCGAGGACGTAGAGCAGAAAGGGGAGCAAAGGCGAGAAGGGAGGGACACGTGAGGACCTCGCCAAGCGACCCCTTTCCTGCCGATGCAAGGACCCAGCAACGCACCAGGAAGCGACTCCTGATTCTCGAGATAAGTCATCCTCCGGAAGCATTAACTAACACGGCACCGTCCCCTCACCAAACGCAATCCAGAGTTAGCAACGTCGCTCTCCTTTTTCACCGAACGACGGCTGCTTGAGCGCTAAGGGGGACCTCCTGAGAATCGCGACTCAGGGGCTCTTACCGGACCCCGGGCCGCTCACCTCCTGGCCTTGACCACGGCATCGGCGTCACAGCATACCGGCGGCACTGAAGCTTGCCTTGGGACGGGACCTGTCGGCGCAGAGCATCAAGCCCTCGCGAGGTTCGAAAGGGAGAACTGAGCTAAGGCGGGATGAGCAACTCGCGCTGATTCACAACAAGGATCATATTAACAACCAGGGCCACATGCACCTTACAAGCCCCCAACGGGGCGCGCTTTTGATTCCTCGCAGGGAGCTGATCCTAAAGAACTACATGCACTCCTGCAATAGACGCCATCACCAACAGTAGGCCGTCGGGCACCGGCGCCAACCCCATCCAGCTCAGGGGCGGCGACGGCCTGCCGAGCCCGCCCTGCTCCGAGAGCGGCGCAGACTCGGGGGCTCGTAGCTGTCGTCACTCGTCTCCGGAGTCACGAAGAGCTCGGCGGAGTCGCGGGATCCTCCGACGCCTCCACCGCCTGAGGAGCTGCCGAGGGAGCGGCCAGCGAGCCTAGCCCTCACCACGGCAGGGCCTCGATCACCTCTCCCGAGGCAGCACTCCAGCCGGCGCCCTTCCGCATCGAAGACCTTGAGGAGCATGACCGAAGCGCCGTCGTACTCCAGGTGGATCGCGAGATCGCCCCTTGTCCTGCAGACCCGGGCGATCTCGCCCCAGCCTCGAGTCATGAAGACCTCTCCCGGGGCAACGACCTCAACCTCCTGCCTGGTTGCGAGGGTGCCGCAGCCGGCGTGCTGCAGCCAGAGCTCCAGGGGTCCTCCCCGCGGAATCGTGGAGGCGAAGAAGGGAGGAAGGCGAATCCAAGACCGAGGAGGCATGGAGGCATGGAGTACGAACTCCTGGGAAGAACCCTCGGCGTGGACTCCAGGAGGAACGACGCGCACCTTTAGTGACCACGGCCGGGCGCCCGGGAGGCGTCGCCTGTATGCGTTCGGCATCAACCCCTTCAGAGCCCTCGATCTGGGCGTACAAGGGAAGCGGGAACCCCGGTGGTGGCCGCTTGCACTAGGGCCTCGGCACCACCTGGTGGGCACCCTCGTCCCGATGGTAGATGGTTAGCCGTTTCTTCGGCGGGAGCGGGTCAGGACCCTCTCGAGGAGCCTTTCCCTTCTCTGCCGCGGAGAACCGGCGGATCGGAGCCATTGTAGCAAGACTGAGCAAGAACCGGGAAGAAGAAGAAGCAAGCAGAAGCGGACCAGAGGAGCGCTCATCGTTCTGTACTTAAAGCCAGAGGAGGCCAACCGCCGACCTCCACGATCGCAGGTAATCATGACCCGCTTTGCATGCAGGGACTTGTCAATTCGTGCGATTCTTGCGAGGCATCGTGGGGAAGTGGAGGCACCCACGCCCAATCAATCGCCACGCTGGGCGCCCAAGGCCCGCGCGAGCTGTTAGGGCCCGTGGTAACCGCGCCCCTTCGCCCCTCTCTGCTTTCGGCCAAGTCCGGGCGCGCCTTGGGCCCGGGGCTCACGGCGCTTCGGGAACGGGGTCCCAAACTTGCCTGCTTGCGGTGCAGGCGTGGCTCAAGGGGGGCCCATCACGGCCCATCTTCATCAACACGAGCTCAAGACCCTCGCGAGGCCAAGCCTCATGAGGCGGCATTTACGTGGAGCTTCCTCGAGCACGCGGCCTCATCAGGCTGGCTCGCGAGGTGGCGGAGAGATCAAGGCGTGGTACCTCACGAGGTGCCCATGATGCAAGCCATGACGACCAAGGGCGCCAGGCGGGTGCCAGCCCGCGCAGTGTCCTCCTTTCCTCTTTGGTGCAAAGGGAGCAAGCGCAGGCGAGAGCATCAAGAAAAGGCATCCATTTCGGTGCAACAAGACCAAGACCAGTCCAACGGCAGGAAGGAAGTCATTGTGGAGCCCGAGCCGGCGTCACCACCAGAGCCTTTGACAAGCGAGGACCAACTTTAGTCAGGATAAGTGTACCAGATGTTCCCCTTCAAAATGGCCAATTGTTGGCGCCCTTCCCGCTCAATATTTGGGAAGAGGCTCGGGGCCTCTGCCTATATAAGTAGAGCTAGCCACCACAGTAGGAGAGATCTGGAATCAGCAGAGAGATAGAGAGAGATCTGGAATCAGCAGATAGATAGAGAGAAGCGACTGGACTCCCCCTAGCAGTTCATTGCACCAGCTAAGAACAGACCCTCGCGAGGCTGTTCTTCCTTGTATTGTTCATCAGCATCAGCCCAAGAGGGAATCCACCACACCACAAACTAGAGTAGGGTATTACACCACAATGGTGGCCCGAACTAGTATAAACCCGGTGTCTCTTGTGTTGTTCCTTTCGTAGTTTAGATCCTAGCGAGGTGGCGGGGTGCAGGTAGGTAGAGAGCAAGATTCCGCGCGCACCCCAGTGTTCGAACCTCAAGGGTCAGCCGGAACCCGAAATCCGACAAATAAGACTATCCCTTTGTTTAATTAATTCCCGCATACATGCATGCACCATCGATAGTAGTCTTCCTCGGTGTGTCTCGAACAAACACGTTATCTCGATGTCCCCCCCCCCCATCGCTGGAGGCCTCTGCCATACACATCACCTCTCTATGATGAAGCCACACACACTTAATTACTTTCCACACTAAAGACTCTATTTCAGACACACACATCTCTCTCTCCCTCTCTAAGACTCCATTTCACACACACATGCTCCACGTGGAGCATTTGTTCCTGCCACCCTTCATCCAACCTTACTCGTATGATAATCAATCACCTTAATTTACTTATATAACATGGAGATATCCCACTTTATTTCAGTAGTTAGCAAACTTCTCATAATTATAACGCAAATCATGAGCAACAAGTAACTTTTTTTCTACACAACTGCTTTAATATGGCCACGTAAATTACAAGCTAAAGTGTAGTACTATTATACTTATATATCTCTACTCCTATAAAAGACTCAGTTGGTGATGATGGTGTGTGTGCCATCCATCATTTCTGACCATTAGATCTGCATCTAACGGCTGTGAGGTAAGTTGTGGCATTTTTCAACAATAGCCCACTTCTCTGCTCCAATTTGCAGAAAACCCCTTATTATCTTGAAAGCAACCGCATCCCTCCCTCACCACATCAAAACAGCCTGAGAAATATATTTCAAGTGAAACGTAATATACTTTTAGTGGTTTATGTATATCAAAACAAGAGTGTTTTCTTTCAAGTTTGTGAACTAGTACTATTCTACTTTGGATCTGTTGCAACGCAGGGGCGCATTGCTAGTCCCGATGCAAAAGGTGGAGTACATGTCCGAAGAGTAGAGGCATGCACACACGCTCTGTCTGTCAGAATCTCACACACATACCAGTTACGTGACGCCCCATAAACAGACCCGTATGTGTAGAACTTGTGCACGCACGGGTACACGCGATGGAGCGCGTTCATTTAAGACGGACGGCGAACCCAAACAGTAGCCGCATTCATTCC
Organism: Aegilops bicornis; assembly: GCA_021605145.1. Lineage (NCBI taxonomy): Eukaryota > Viridiplantae > Streptophyta > Magnoliopsida > Poales > Poaceae > Aegilops > Aegilops bicornis. Next base: position 638,766,820 of record CM038670.1, on the reverse strand, counting down.
CCTCCCGCTGCCTCTTCTCCGGTTGCCGTCGCCCGATAGCCATGGCGCGGCCAAAGGTAACAACATACGCCATGCTCCCGCTGGAGCGGCGCTTCAAGCTGCTTTCGGAGGCGGCACGAAGCCCGGATCCAGCTGCCCTACCTCCGGAGTCTGGACTAGCCGGAGCCGAGGTGAAGGCGGTGGAGGCGGAGCAGCACACAGAGCCGGAGGAGGAGAACACCCACACGGGCAACACCGAGCTGGAATAGGAGGATGACGATGCGGGCGAAGCGGAGCCGGAGGAGGAGGACGACGATGCGGGCGAGGCGGAGCCGGCGCCACCGGCTGCATGCTTCGCCATGGAGGAGTTGACCAAGCGGAGGGGGAGGCGAGATAGCAGGCCATCCTCGAGTCCATCCAGTCGGAGGCCGAGGTGGAGGCCAACCACTGCTTCCTTCGCCAGCGGGAGTGGGGGATCAACGTGATGTTCACCAAACTGGAGGAGGAGCAGGAGTAGCCGGAGTTGCAGCATGCGGACGCTTAGAGGTTATGTACTTATGTGTCGGATTTCGGGTTCCGGCAGACCCTCTAGGTTCGAACTCTGGGGTGCACGCGGAGATCTCACCTCCAACCTACCTACACCTCGTCGCCTCTCAAGGATCTAAACTACACAAAGAGCAACACAAGGGACACAACGTTTATACTGGTTTGGGCCACCATTGTGGTGTAATACCCTACTTCAGTGTGTGGTGTGGTGGATTGCCTCTGGGGCTGATGATGAACAATACAAGGAAGAACAGCCTCGCGAGGGTCTGTTCTTGGCCGGTGCGACGAACTGCTAAGGGGAGTTCAGTCGCTTCTCTCTCTCTCTCTTTCTTACTCTCTTTCTGATTCGATCCGGCCTCCCCCTACCCTGTGGGTGGCTAGTCCTATTTATAGGCAGAGGCCCTGGGCCTCTTCCCAAATATTGAGCGGGAAGGGCGCCAACAATTGGCCACTTTGAAGGGGAACATCTAGTACACTTTTCTTGACTAAAGTCGGTCCTCGCCTGCCAAAGACTCTGTCGGTAACGCCGGCTTGGGCTCCACGAAGACCTCCTTCCTGTCGTTCAGCTGGTCTTGGTCTTGTTGCACCGAAATGGTTGCCTTTGCTTGATGCTCTCGCCTGCGCTTGCCTCCTTTGCACCAAAGAGGAAATGGGGACCTTTGACGGGCTGCGCCCGCTGGCGCCTTATGGTCGCTATGGCTTGTGTCATGGGCACCTCATGAGGTACCCGCCTTGATCTCTCTCCGCTTCCTCGCGAGCCAGCCTCGACGAGGCCGTGGCTCGAGGAAGCTTCTCGTAATCCGCCCAGCAATCTCAGGCTTGGCTCTCGCGAGGGTCTTGAGCTTGTGTTGATGAAGATGGGTCGTCTGGCCACCCCTTGAGCCACGCCCACAGCTGCAGTAGCAAGTCTGGGTACCCCCCTGTCGGTGTCCAAAACCCGGCGGATCTCGGTAGGGGGTCCCGAATCGTATGCGTCTAGGCGGATGGTAACAGGAGACAAGGGACACGATGTTTTTACCCAGGTTGGGCCCTCTCGATGGAGGTAATACCCTACTCCCGCTTGATTAATATTGATGATATGGGTAGTACAAGAGTAGATCTACCACGAGATCAGAGAGGCTAAACCCTAGAAGCTAGCCTATGGTATGATTGTTGTTCGTCCCTATGGACTAAAACCCTTCGGTTTATATAGACACCGGATAGGTTAGGGTTAGACAGAGTCGGTTACAATGGTAGGAGATCTACATATCCGTATACGCCAAGCTTGCCTTCCACGCCAAGGAAAGTCCCATCCGGACACGGACGAAGTCTTCAATCTTGTATCTTCATAGTCTTGGAGTCCGGCCGTGATGATAGTTTGGCTATCCGGACACCCCTAGTCCGTGACTCCTCGGTAGCCTCGAACCAGGCTTCAATGACGGCATTTAGTCCGGCGCATATTGTCTTCGGCATTGCAAGGCGGGTTCCTCCTCCGAATACTTCATAGAAGGTTTTGAACACCAGATAGTGTCCGCTCTGCAAAACAAGTTCCACATACCACCGTAGAGAGAATAACTTTTGCGCAGATCTGGCTGGCGTATTCCAGCGGGCGTGACATCACACCACGGCCAGGCCTTTATATGAATCATTTTTACCGTTCCACCTTAGCGCTGTGAAGCGAGCGCGGCTTTCCGCAGCACGCCTTATCACAAAGATAGATCGTGCCCCCTTATTCGGGATTCTCATCAATATGGACGTGGGTAACCCATCCGCCATTGATTACGGCGCTTGGGAGAGAAGCGAGTTTTACCGGGGCTGGTGGGGGACGATAGCTTCATCCGTCCATATATAAGGGGATAAGGATCCACCTTTTCACCTATGCCTTCTTCCTCCTTTGCTCATCCATTTCACAAGACTTGAGCTCCAGCGCCCAAGTCCGCACATCCCACCTCAACCTTTCTCCAACCATGTCAGGAGCGGGAGGCAGGTGGATGGCCTCCTCCGTCACGGAGGGGCACATCACAAGACTGCGGGAGGCCGGATACTTGTCCGGCGACATCGCGCACAGGCTTCCCGACGAGGGGCAGCTCATTCCAACCCCCAGGCCCCATGAGAGGGTGGTGTTTCTCCCCCACTTCCTCCGCGGACTAGGTTTTCCACTTCATCCATTTGTCCAGTGGCTCATGTTCTACTACGGCCTGGACTTCCACGACCTGGCCCCAAATTTCATCCTCAACATCTCGGCGTTTATCTCGTGTGCGAGGCCTTCCTCTGCATCCAGCCCCACTTCGGCTTATGGCTGAAGATCTTCAACGTCAGGCCGAAGGTTGTGGGCGGCCGTCAAGCGGAGTGCGGAGGCGCCATGGTTGGCAAGATAGCCAAAGTCCTATGGCTCGAGGGCTCCTTTGTGGAGACAATAAAGGGGTGGCAATCGGGGTGGTTCTACATCACCGAGCCACGCGACCCCAAATGGGTGGCGGCCCCAATTCAGACCGCTTCCCCACACGGCTCTCATCATGGAAAGAGACGGGCGGACTTGGGGGAATTCGGACGAGACATCCGGACTCCAAACATGCGTCCAAACCTGGTGGACAAGAATCTCAGGCTTGTCAACGTAATCCAGGTGATGCTCATCCGCCGGATCCTCCCATGCCAACAACGGGCCTTCAAATTATGGGAGTTCGATCTGGCACAGCACTCGACTCTAAAAAGGCTCTTCGACACTATGTACGAAGACGCCTGGAAGGGGCTGTTCAAGGGCGCCGAGGCTCCCTCATCCGCTACTGAAGATCGCGGATACAGCTCGCAATGTCAAGCCGGCGAGGTAAGTTATTTTGCCCTCTACGGGACTCTTTTTTCATAGATTGACTCTATGTGGGATCTAAAACTCCCTAATCTTTGACAGGACTGGCTGAAGACGTCCGGACAGATTAACTGTCTGGCTCCTTTGCCGGAAGACCCAGCGGACGCCCGATTGACGGGGCTGCTGGCTCCGGTACCCCATGTGGTGCCGGAGAAGAAGGCCAAGAAGGAGGCCACGGAACTCAAGGAGCTCCGGCCTTGACGCTGTTTGTCAGATTCTGAAGAAGAATCTTCTCCGAGGACGAGGAGGAGGAAAGAAGCTTCTCCCCAGCCCGGGAGGAGAGGAAAAGGAAGTCCGCCTAACCGGGAGGCCGGAGGGTCCAAGAAAGGAAGAACCCTTCCTCCGGACTTCTCCACCAACGTCGACAGCGACGAGGAGGATTGGCCAGCAAGGGCCAAGCCCCTGGTGAGATCGTAAGTGTCCGGATGCCCATGGCTTTTTCATTATTGCATAGTGTTCTCTAATGTCGAACAATCATGCAGCCCGCCCAAGAGTGATCTAGCCGCTTCGACGAGCGGGTCCCTGGGTTCGTCGGAAATGGAGAGTACTTTGCTTTCGACCGCCTCCTCGCCTCACGCTGCAGACGACGCCGAGGTGGCGCCCCAAGGGGGGCCTGGTCAAGAGGAGGTGGCGCAGGAGGCGCCACAAGGCGACCTCCTGGACTCCAGGCGCGTGGGGGGCAAGACCCCCCAGGGGCTCTAAGCCCGATCCTTGTACGGACTCCATGCCGGAACCTTGGTGGTTCGGAGTCCGGCAAGCGCTCCCTTCGTAAGAAGGGTAAAGGCCGGTGTCCTCCGGCCCAACCGAGGCACCGGATAAGCATCGGGAGGCGCTAACAGCGCCTCCATCGAGGAGCACCGCCTTTGTTATGAGTGCGGTGATCCGGACGATTCGATCCATCAAGAGCGGGTGACGAAGCACATGCCAGCCTTCTAACAGGCTTTGAGGTAAGTTTAGAATATGTAAAAATATTACCGCATAGACGGTAGCCCACGATGCTTAGTTCGGTGTTCGGAAACAAAAGCCGGACTAAGGATCTAAAAGATATCTGCAGGGAGTCTAACATAAGGATGTCAATATGGGAATGCATGTTGCTTGCTGGCTGACCTTCTGCCAGACCGGGATCATGGGAGGTCAATGCATTGAAGCAGAACCTCGAGCGGTCCGAGAACGAGCTCGGCCAAGCCAAGAAGCAGCTCGAGGACAAGGAAGGTAAGTAGTACCTTATTAAAGAAATAACTTATAAAAAGGTTTCGGTTGCAAAAATTAACAGGAACAACATGGGTACTGCGGGGGCCACGAACGAGGTGGCGACCCTGAAGGAAGCGGTGTCCGTGGCCGAAAACAAAGCGGCTGCGGAACGCACCGAGCGAGAGAAGGGGGAGGTGCAGCTGGCCAAGGTACGGCAAGAGCTCCAAGCTCTCGTGGAAAAACACGAGAGTTTGGAGCGTGACTCGAAGACTCGAGAGTCCGAGCTCGCCTCGGCTCTTGATAGTGCCAAAGCTGCTAAGGCCGAGGCCCAAAAAGCCCTCCAAGAACTTGAATCAGGAAAGAAGAGAGCGGCGGGTAAGGCATTCTTGATGCAAAGCAAGCATGTGAAAGTGAATTACATATTACTTACCCGGATTCGAGCTCTCCAGAGCATTCGCAGACGGCTCAAGAAGTGTACGATGCTGCCGCTGCTTCTACCGCGCCAAGGAGGGAGCTCGACGGAAAAGGTGTTCTGTCTCAAGATACGAGGCCGGACATCCGGTGCCCCTGAACGACCAGCTGAAGCAGCTGGTCGAGCTCCACAAGGTTGCCGAACAGGCCATGAAGGGCCTTATAGAGCGGCTGTGGCCATTGGAGACCATGCCTGGGAGCTACTTCGGCTTGGTGCAGCGGCTGGTGGACGCCTGTCCACGGATTGAAGTCATCAAGCCCTCCGCGCATTGAAGGTATCCGTTGGCCCCTTGCCCGTGCTAAAGTGCACTGGGGCAAGCTGGATGCGGAGAAGCTTGTGACGGACGGGCCACCGAAGGGCAAGGAGCATCGCATCACCAAATGTACTATGAGGGCCTCCTCAAGGGTGCTCGCCGAATAAGCGGATGAGTGCTCCAAAGATATAATTTTTAATAGACTCGCATTTGTTATCCTTGTACGCTGAAAACTTGTTCATATGCGCCACAACGCTTTATTAATTTAAAATATTACCTTCAGGCGGCCGTTTATCAAATTTGAGAGATGGCAAGTCGTTGGCTTCAGCCCCATGCCACGAAAAGTCTTGGGGTGTTCGGATAAACTTGAACACTCTTGTTCCCATTCTTGGGTCCATCTAGGGAGGCGCTCAACGCCTCTAACAAGGCAACCGGACTTATAATGCTTGAACACTCTCACTTAGCCATAGAATTCTATAATTTTAAATTTCGGCGAAGCCCCTAGTATTCAAGACCGAGTTCGGGCGCTATCCACGCCTTGGCGGACAACTCCGGTTCCTCGCTCTAAGCGGCATAAGTCTTTAGGGACCAAAAACCTCTCGAACAGCGATCGGCTCTCGCCCTATCATGACGGCCAGTTTTAGCTTTCCATCGAGGTGCTCGACCCAGCTCAACCGGGGCACAATCGCAGTGGTTCTCCGGTGCTACCTTAGCCGATATAACGGAACGTAAGGTACCAAAACACGGAGCCGGCAAACCCAACTATTGACCCAAGACATGATTCGAGCCGATTCATATAATGCTATAAGTTCGGGTGCCGACTTGTGAAAGTGTTCGGACTTGTCACACCACAATTGTGGGGTACTTAAGCCCTCGGCGATTGGCTGCACCAAAGTGTACGGGTGCAATATGTCATGAAATGAACATATATATAGATAAAAAAGAGTGCAATAATAGGCAAAAGCTATGTATTGTTTATTCGTAAAGGTAATCGCAATGAAAGCGTAACGATACAAATAGTGCGATAAGCAAGGGATGGGACTATCTAACATGTCCCCTCGAGGTAAGCTGCGGGATGGTATGTAAAAGCGGGTATAATGCTCAGAATAGGGACCACCTGAACACTCAACGTAGCTTTACGCTTCCTCGCTATTGCATCGTGAGTTCGCGATTCTAGTGCCGGACAGACTTCCGGAAAACGGAGTCCTGAAAAAGGAAAGAAAGAAGAAAAGAATGACACAATCGAGTTTTCCCTGTGCGGTCGAGCCGCATTCTTGGCGTGCCGTGGTCGTGCCCTCCTTATGCCCATGGTATCTCCAGAGCGTAGTTATGTACGCCAGTAGTAATCGCTTTGCAACTTCATGAGGGCTGGGTTGGGGCGGATTGCTACGCTGCTTGAATCATGCCAGCGGTCTTGTTGTAGGTTACTCCGGCGCGCTTTGGCGTTGTCCGGAAGTTTAGTGGCTGGACTCGAGAATTGCCGTGAGAGGTTGCTTTTGCACCTCCGCCGCGAGGGTCGCCGTGTGCTCCTCCGCTCGGAGAGAGCGCTTGGTGTTTCCGCTGACCGTGATTACTCCTCGAGGGCCCGGCATCTTGAGCTTGAGGTATGCATAGTGCGGCACCGCATTAAACTTTTGCGTAATGCGGTTCGTCCAAGCAAAGGTGTGATAGCCGCCATGAACGGGACTATGTCAAGATTAACTCTTCACTTCGAAGTTATCAGAGATCCGAAGACCACTTCGAGTGTAATCAAACCTGTACAATTGGCCTCTACACTCCGTATGACGCCTTTAAAGGTCGTCTTTGTAGGTTTAATCCTTGAGGGTCTATGCCCATTTTATGCGACCGATCCTCGATAAACATGTGTTCAGTTGCCGCCGCCGGCCCATCGTGACTCGTGAGGTGAAATCCGCTGATAATTGGGTCAAGAACCAATGCGGCGAACCGCCGTGGACGGATGCTAGTAGGGTGGTCCTTCGATCAAAGGTGATCGGGTAGGGAAGACCATGGGTTGAACTTCAAGCGACTGGCTCCATCGCATATACGCCCCTTTAGTGCACGCTTCCGCTCCCCTTTGGGTATATGGGTTATGCGTATATCATGTTCACCGTCCGCACTTGTGTGGGAAAACCCTTCTTTCCTCTATTGTTCGCCGGCCGGGCTCTTCCTCGCCATCGCTATGCAGCCCCTTATCATTGAGTTCGCACTTAACTTGCTCGCTTGATTGAACACCCAACAATCCCTGTTGGTGTGATTGGCTGGTTTTGGGGTGCCATTTATCCGCATAAGCGGTCGAGTATTCGGTCCAAGTTGGACGGGCCTGTGGTATTTCTTTTGAATGGCTTCTTCCGCTGACCGGGTTTAGAGCCTCTCAATCCGGCATCGACGGCCGTATCTTCAGCATTATCACCGCTAATGCGGCGCTTGTTCTTGTTATGACGCGACCTCGGCCATTACGGTGTCCTTGGTATCCGAACTATCAGTGTGTTTGGCCAAGTTGTTGCTTCGAGCTAGCCAGCTGTCCTCTCCCGCACAAAAGCGAGTCATGAGAGTTGTGAGGGCTGCCATAGATTTCGGCTTTTCCGCCCTAGGTGCCGAAAGTGCCACTCGTCATGGATGTTATGTTTGAAGGCTACAAGGGCCTCTCGCATCCGGACAACCAACGATTTGATTTTTCTTTGTTAGGAACCGTGGTCCGTAATTGCTGGCCGATTCTTCCGGGCTGCTGAATTATGTGGCTAAGGTCATCGGCGTTCGGTGGTCGTACATATGTGCCCCTGGAAGTTATCAAGAAATGCGGCTTCCGTGTCCTCCCAACAACCAATTGATTCTCTTTGCAAGTCAGTTAAGCCAATGCCAAGCTGGTCCTTTAAGCTTGAGGGGGAGGTATTTGATGGCATGTAGATCATCACCGCGGGCCATGTGGATATGGAGGAGATAATCCTCGATCCAAACCGCATGATCTGTGGTACCATCGTATGATTCGATGTTTACGGGTTTAAATCCCTCAGGGATTTGATGATCCATTACTTCATCTGTGAAGCATAGTGGGTGTGCGGCGCCTCTGTATTGGGCTATATCACGACGCAGTTCAAATGAGCTTTGTCTATTGTGTTCAGCCCCGCTGAGTTTCGTATCCGCGTGACGGTAATCATCCCGTCGTTGGCGCCCACGCCGATCCGTGAGATCGATCTTGTATGTTTTGCCTTATCCTCCAATATATCTCGCAGGTCCGCCGCTTTTCCCGTGCCCTGGTATTTTTTGAACGGCGCTGGGTACGGGCTTGAACGGAGGGTCTAGAGGTCTTCTATCGCGGGCCACGCAGGTGGCCGGTCTGCCATGTCGTGACTGGTGACTTGGGTGCTTCCTCTAATCGAGGCAACGGCTCATGCGTTTGGGGTAGTAGCTTTTGGAGGGGCGTCGAGTTCATACTCTTTGGCTGCGAGGACTTCACCATCTATCAGCTAGCGGTGTCTTGATCAGCTCTAAGCTGTTGCTGCTTTTTTCTTGAGGCTGCGCTTGAAACGCTTCCCGCACGGGCGTGATCCTCGTGCACGACAAATTCATCGTCGCCGAGGCTTGCCTCATCTTCGAGGGAGGCGATAATTATCGCCCCTCGACCTCTTTTTCGCTGCCAGACCGCTCGGGCGAACTTGCTTCTCCCTCCTCCCGTGCTGAGTCCTGCTGGAGGGGTTTTTCTTCACAATCCTTGTCACGGGTGTTATTATCTCCTGCGCCGAATCACCGCTTTTGCTGTGGCGGGATTTAGAGCGGCGCCACGACGCCGGCGCTTGATTTGCTTCTTGGAGGGGTCATCCTCCGTTGTTCCATCGCCCGCTCCCATCTTTTGGGATGTCCACCATGTATATGTCGTGGCGATGACGAGGTGGCCTTCCGGGATCGAGGCGCTGGTGTCGGGCGCTTCGGGAACGGGGTCCCCAGACTTGCTCTCGCTCAAGGCCTGCAAGGGCGTGGCTCGAAGGAGGCCAGACAGCCCATCATCATCAACGCAAGCTCAAGACCCTCTCGAGGGGCCAGATTGCAGGCGGATGACAAGGAGCTTCCTCGCACGCCTCGTCGAGCTGGCTCATGAGGAGGCGGAGAGTTCAAGGCAGTGGTACCGCGAGGTGCCCATGGACGTGAAGCCATGACGCAGACCGAGGGCGCCAGTCGGGCGCCCGGCCGTCAGGCGTCCTCCTTTCCTCTTTTGGTGCAAAGGGAGCAGGCGCAGCGAGAGCATCAAGCAAAGGCATCCGCTTTGCAACAAGACAACCAAGACCAGCCCAACGGCAGAAGGGAGTCATCGTGGAGCCCAAGCAGGCCACCACGAGCCTTTAAGGCAGCGAGGACCAACTTTAGTCAGGATAAGTGTACCCACTGTTCCCCTTCAAAATGGCCAATTGTTGGCGCCCTTCCCGCTCAATATTTGGGAAGAGGCCCAGGGCCTTCGCCTATAAATAGGAGTAGCCACACTCAGAGCTAGAGGGATCTGGGAGAGGGGCAGCTGGGAGAGGGGCATCTGGAAGAGAGAGAGAAGGGGGGATCCGAGAGCCGAATCCTCATCAAGGAACCAGTAGCTAGAGCAACTGAGCACCACCTAGCAGTTCATCACACCCGCCAAGAATAGACCCTCGCGAGGCTGTTCTTCCTTGTATTGTTCCTCATCAGCCCAAGAGGCAATCCACCACACCACACACCGGAGTAGGGTATTATTACACCACAATGGTGGCCTGAACCAGTATAAATCTTGTGTCTCTTTGTCTTTGTTCTGTTTAGTAGTTTAGGTCCCAAATGATTCGGGCGAGGTGCGAGGCGGTGGGAGGTTGGATCTCCGCGCAAGACCCCAAGTGTTCGAACTCTCAAGGGTCCGCTGGAACCCGAAATCCGACATTTGGCGCGGCCAGTAGGTGCGCGAATTTGCCTTCGTCAGCTTCGTTCTTCCCCGACCACCGCAACCATGTCTGACGCCTTGGCTCACATGCGCAGCGCCGAGCCGCTCGCCTCCCATGTCGCCTGAACTGACTCCCGTCGTGGGCGCCTCGTCATCTTTCGTCACTCGCCACAACGCCGCCATCGGCCCGGCGGGGAACGAGCAACATCGACCGCCCCAAAGACTCGGCCCATGAGAAGTGACGGCCGCACCGCCACGCTTTTCGCCACTCACCGCTGGTTTCTTCGGTCCGCGCACTTCGCGGGCTATGCAGGCCCGGGCTGCACTCATCGCGCAAACAAGCTCCTGCGCTACCGCTTGCCGACGACGCCTACGAAGAATGGCTCGACCGAAGTCGCCGAAGCTCGTCTGCTGCAGGAGGCGCTTCGCACCGCCTCGCTGCACCGCGCCCTGCGTGGGCGATGAAGCTCACGGGGCGCCTTAGCCGCCTCCTCCTCAAGAAGGCGCCCTGGCCCCGAGGCGCGCGGCCCCTGGGCGGAAGCCGTTCCGCCAGGCGCCGGCGCGGCAAGAGCAGAGCTGTCAAGAAGTTCCTCGCCCACAAGAAGCTGCCCGAGCGCTTGGCCCGGGACGCTCAAGACCTCAATGCTGCTCTACCGGCGCAGTGGGAGGCCCGCAAGACCAAGCTCTCTGCCGTCCCCGAGGCCCCTCAGCCACGGGCGGCTGCCGCGCCTTCACCTCCGAAGCTGCGCAGGCGTCGCGTGGCCCGCCAAGTTCAAGCCAGACCTGCCTCCTCGCTACGACGGCACAGCTGACCCTACGGAGTTCCTCCAGCTCTACGAGCTGGGCATCGAGGCTGCCAAGAGGGATGAAAAGGTCATGGCGAACTGGTTTCCCATGGCGCTCAAGGACGGAGCCCGCATGTCACAGCCCTAGAGCCTGCTTGTAGCTAGTGGCATTGCATCCATGCATCATGTTTAAATTTCTAAGAAAATTGAAATGGGGATTGCCTAAACCCCTAGCACCAAAATAATGCAAATAGGTTCAAGTCAAAATATTTTCAAGAACTCCAAATGGCCTTCAAAAATGTTCACCATTTTGGAAAAATGTCGAAACAAGAACCAGAGATGTTGCACATTTTTCCATGACATTTGGATCTTTGAATTAAATCATAAGTATTTGAATTTGGACATTTAAATTCTATAAAATATTTTAAATGTCCAAATACTCCTAAACTGAAATGTTCCATGTTAGATATATTCTATACATTGGGAATGCAGCTTAGTGATTTTTAAAAGTGCCTGGATATTTTTAATAAAGCCGCAGAAGAGTTTATAGAATAATAGAAATAAAGAGAGAGAGAGAGAGAGAGAGAGAGAGAGAGAAGGACTACCTGGCGCTCACCTCTCAGCCCACCTGGCCCAACTCCAGCAGCCCAGCCCACCTCCCACGCCACTCATCGTCTTCCTCTGCCAGTAGGCAGAGGCGAGGCGTGGCGCGCGCCGACGACGCCTTGCCACCTCCTGCTTGCCGCTCTCCTCTCCCCGACGCTCTGGACGCCTCCCCGAGCGCCACGCACCCCCCCTGACCCCTCTCTCCCTCGCCTGTGGCCTCTCTCCTCCTCTGGCTCCCTCCCTCTCCCACCGAGCGGAGCTCGTCGCCGCCGCCACCACCGCGCCATAGGCCTCCCTCGCTTCCGGGACCAGCCCACAAGCTCCGCCACTCCATCTCGCCCTCCCCGCCACACGCGATCGGAGAAGCCCCGGCGCCGCTTCGCCGTTTTTCCCTCCGCTGACTCGCCGGTCGCTGCCGCTCGATTCGCCGGCTCCGGACCGTCCCGACCCGGCCAGCACGACGCTTATCGGACGCTACGCCAGAGCATGCGTCGAACTCCTCTCTCCCCGGCTCCTTTCCTCTCGCTAACGCCAATTCCGCCGGAGCTGACATTTCGCCGCCCGGCCATGGCGTAAGCTGCGGCCACAACCGCCTACGCCCGCTTCCGAGCACACCACCGCCTCACCGCGACTCGCAGGAACGTGAACGCCACCCCACGCGCCGCCGTGCTCCCTAGAAGGCCGTGTTCGACCTCGGCCGAACTCCGGCGGCCGCCTAGGTCGTCGCTCAAGCACCGATTCCGCCACCCCGACCGGCTAACTCCACCAAGAGCTTGGCCGTCCTCGCCTCCTCCTAGATGCCTCGGGTTATTTGGTCGCCGGAGTGGCCAAAACCACTCTCGCCATTGGCGTCAGCTCGGCCAAGGCTAGATGCCGACAGTCGACTTTGACTTTGACGGGGTGGGCCCTGGTTGACTTCACTGAACACGATGATGGGGGGCCCAAATTTCTGCTAACTAATTAGGATTAGTTTTAATCAATACCTTAGTTAAACTAATTATGCTGACACCCTGGACCCACAGTCAGATTTGACCTGGACAGCGCCCGTTGACTTGCTGACGTCACCGTGAGGTCATGCTGACGCAGTAATACCTTTTCTGGATTTAATTTAATTCAGGAAATTTCAGAAAATACCCCAAACTTCAAATATTCATAACTTTTAATCTGTAACTCCAAATTAAATAATTTATATATGAAAAATGATCAGTAAAAAATATGAAGAATCTGTTTATGCCATGATCATGCATGTTTGAACAAGTTAACCTCACTGAATAGGATGAATCATGATTAGGGAAAATTATGAAATAACATTTGGAGTTGGAATTTTTTCTTGTTTGAGTTCCACTTCAATTAACTTGGCTAGATATTGCATTAGGTGAATTCAGTACCTTAACATGACATGTCATTCATGTTAATGTGCATTGCATTGATTGTGTTCTCTATTGTTTGCCGGTATTTGTCCCCTCTCAGTAGACGATGTTTCAACGATGAGTTCGATGACACCGATGAAGAACTATATTATCTTCGTGCGCTGTGCAAGCAAAACCCCTTGTCCATTTCGATATAATCCCACTCTCTCGCTCCTGCTTCTATTTTATCTGCATTAGGACAACAACGACTCATGTGTTACTTGCTGCGTAGTTGAACCCTTTATCCTCCTGCATGACCTATCATTCCACAAGAATTAGATGAAACCCACTCAGCATGAGTAGGAGTTGTTTGAGCCATGTTGTGCCTGCTCATTCATGCTTGTTGTCATGCCCGCCATCGCTTAGAGTTGAGTCGTCCCGATTCATCGGGAATGAATTGGAATGGTTGTGTGAACATGTCCCATCGTGGTGTGAGCTAAGTGTGTGAACACGATTTGGTAAATGTAGCGGTGAGAGGCCATGTAGGAGTACATGGTGGGTTGTCTCATTGCAGCCGCCCTCAGAACTGAAGTTCTGTTTGTGATCCATGAAACAGTTACTACCACGCATTGGGATCCTTAATTGACCTCTCTCGGCTTCTAACCACCTCTTGTCCTCATCCGGAGTTGCAAGTAGTTTCGTGTTTGTAGTATGTCAATGCACGCAACGCTGACCATAGGGGTGGGTTGTGTTGTGGTAGGCACCATGGCCCGTGTACCGATTCGCCTGCTTGGTGTCTCGGGAACCCTGTGACACATCGTTCGGAGCTTTATGGGAAACCTCGCCGGACTCCCCGCGGATGGAACCCGAATAGGCGATAAACCGACTAGGGACTTGAGTGTTTGGGTAGGCCGTGGCCGACACCCACGCTGGGCTTCCGCTTGAAGGTTGCCGAGTACATGTCGTAAACGGCGTAAGTGGTGAGAGCGTGTGAAGAAGTACACCCTGCAGGTTAATATGATCTATTCAATAGCCGTGTCCACGGAGAAGGACTTCTGGGTTGCCTATATCAGTTCATAGACAAGTGAAAGTGGATACTCTAAATGCGCAAGATAAGCGTGAGTGCTATGGATGGCGCTTCGTGAGGGAGAGACGGGAGCGGGTCCATAGTGGTGTATTGATATGGTGAATATGTGGACTCGTGTGCGCACCTCAAAAGAGTTACTTGCAGTCGTAGTTCAGATAGCCACCGAGTCAAAGTCGCTTGTCGCAATCAAACTCCACCACCCCTTTTGATAATGATGCATATGTAGCTAGTTCTCGATGTAAGTCTTGCTGAGTATGTTTGTACTCACGCTTGCTTATTTTATGTTTTGCGTGAGAGACTTGGTCTCGCTTAGTAGTTCCGCTTTGACTTCGACGGTTAGCTTGTTACCTCAAATACGATCTTGTGCCCTCGGCAGGATCTCGGTAGATAGTCGCTTCTCAGCCTTTCTTCATTTATAGTTGTCTGTACTGCACATGTTTAGCTTCCGCTTGTGCTTTTGACTTGTATGTTTCGAAAAGTTGGGTCATGAGACCCATGTTTGTAATATCTCGCTCCTCGAGCCCTAATGAATAAATATTTGAGTCAGAGAGTTATGTTGTGATGCCATGTTGTATCTACACATATTGAGCATATTGTGTGTATGTTTGAAATGCTTGGTATGTGTGGGATCCGACAAACTAGTTGTTTATCCTTGGCAGCCTCTCATATGGGGAAATGTAGTCTCGCTTCCGAGCGATAGTAGTCCGCTACAGTTCTTGCCGTTCACGGAGTCCCGATAGCTCAAAGACTACCGCTTGGACACTTGACTGGCCGGCATGTGTTTCACTTCGTTCCTATGTCCGTCCTTCGGGGAAATGTCACGCGGTGTTATTCGAGTCCTCGCTTAGCCTGCTACATACTCTCGGATACCGGAGTCCTCATAGCCCAGGCTACAAACCGAATCTATAACGTTGATGACCGACATGCTCGATGTGATTCATGTATGCCTGTCCCCATAGGTTAGCGCCGCTTTGGGTCACGACTAGCCATGTCGGCCCGGGTTATTTATCATGTGGATGCTAGCGACACAGTCAAATACGTGAGCCAAAGGACGCAAACGGTCCCGGGCCATGGTAAGGCGACACCCGAGGGAATGTCGTATGCGTGAGGCCGCAAAGTGATAAGGAGGTGTTACCGGCCAGGTCGATGTGATTTGGAATCGTGGTCCCGACATCAAGACTTGGCTCCTGAACCGGGCCCTCAGCATCTATCTTCTCGGGCCGAGATGCACTCCGCTTCATCGCCAACTTCCGTGGTACTCACGATCGCCAAATACCGTGAGCGACATGCGCTAATCAAGCAAAGAGCCGTGGGAAACCCTGCAAAAGTACATCCAAGCTTCAACAACGCGCCTACCAAGATCCCCAACAGAACGGAGGAGGCCATCATCTCTCGCCTTCTCCGACAGTCATAAGGGACGCCAAGATGAAGGAGGAGTCATGATGCATGAAGATCTGTACACCTCCTTGGAGTTGTTCAACTTGGCGACCAAGTGCGCGCCAGGCTGAGGAGGAGGGCGCCTCCTCCTCGAGCTGCCTGTGGATCCCAAGAAAAGAAGTCCAAGGCCAAGGACGTGAAGCGCAGGGGGCTGCCGTACTCGCAATGAACCCCGACACCAAGCGAGGCGTAGATTAGCCCGAGTCCTCCAAGGGCAGCTTGCATCAAGGTACCACGACCTCCACACCCACAACACCAAAGAATGCCAAGAGCTCCGGGCCGTACGTGAAGGAAGGGCCGGCAGACGCCCCGAGCGCAGCGACCGGGGCTATGGCCGAGGAGGAGGAAGGAATGCAGGACGCTCGGAAGACCGCGGCCCGCGCCAAGGGTGGCGCGACCAACCTCGCGAGGGACTGCTATAAGACTCACCATGAGGGAGGCCGAGGGATCAGCCTCGCGAGGATCGCCCTGCAGGGGAACGCAGGCTCCTCCGCTCTCACCGCCGCCAAGGAGAATTGAAGACCATCATCAGACGGGGCTAGGGGGCTTCCAGGAAGCGCTGCGGCGATCGCCAGACTCCTGGGCGGAGCTCAAGCCCCAGCCTCTCAACAAGATCTTCAAGCGAGTTCGCCTGCCAAGTGAATGCAGTCCTCCCAAGCTCGAGGCCACGCCGCCTCTCGTGGTCGGCGGCGCCATCACGCTCAGCTCACGAATCAGCTCAAGTCGCGCAGCCACAAACCGAAGTTCTCCCGATGCTTTGTTCCCCAATCATCGCAATGTGCTGGTCACCAAGACCCTCATCGACGGGCGGAGCAGGGCTCAACGTCCTGACCGTGGAAACATTCAACAATCTTCAAGTGCCTTACATACCAACTTCAGCCAACCAAGCCTTTTCTCCGGAGTCACCGACGGCTCCACGGTCCCGGAAAGCGGGCAGGTCCGCCTTCCCGCCACCTTCGGGCTCGCGACAACTACCACACCGAAGCTCATCGACTTTGACGCCGCCCACATTCGGCCGGCTGCATAACGCCATCCCTGTACTCCAGCGCTGGGCCAAATTCATGGTCAGAACTCCACCATGGCTACAACGCCCTCAAGATGCCGTGAAGTGGTGGGGTCATCACGGTGCCCTCGTGGAAGAGAGAGACGCAGCAGTGCTCCCTAGAGCGAGCCTTTCAGCCATCGCTAGAAGACCTGCACCACAAGCAGCAGGAGGCCTCCCGAGGCCGCACCCAAGAAGAAGAAGACATCGACCGCCCGACTCCCAAGAGACAGCCCCTCGTGGCCCGTGAGATCGTGCCAGGGGAGCCTCCTTCCATCGTGATAGGAGAAAGCGCACTGGCGCCTCCTCAAAGTGGCTCGGAGGCTCTCCCCTGGAGGGCCGCCAACCTCGCCAGGGTCACGAGGGAGGAGTTTGGGCACCACGTGGAGGCGTGTTTCGAAGCACGTTTCCCGCAAGCAGGAGCAAGGCAAGGAGGGCCGAACCCTCATGAGTTCGTCAGCAAGGCCATTCAGTAGCTACAGGAGTCAAGGGTCATGAGGGGAAGCCGCCGCCATTTGCCAGGCCCCCCATCCAGCGAGGATGGTGGGCTGCGCCCGTCAAGACGACATACTCAGGCTCAACCGAGCCGCCTCAAGAGCGCCTGGCCCTCGTGAGTGGGACGCGGCGAGGGCCCGCCCCACGCCCACGCAGGCGCATGCCCCACAGCCTGCCTTAACGCGGTTGTCACACCAGCATCTCATGAGGGCCACCCCGAGGCTCAAGAGGTCAGCACGCCGCAGCCCTCGGGCGGAGATGGAGATGGCCCGCGAGGAGCCGCCAGCCGCCTTTCGACCTCCCGAGGCCCCTGGGCCTGGGGCTCGTGAGGTCGGCTCCCCGCAGCCCACCGAGTCCGCTACACCAACACCCCTTCGTCCCCAACATCACCAGTGACATCTTTAAGTTTCTGCTTTCAGCCGGGAGCGCCTTCAGGCCGTGATTATTCCCGTGCCGCGTGGGTCTGTCCTCGCGACATGTATCCCTTTTTATTTCATGTCATTAGCTTATCCTGTTAGCGCCCTCGGGCTGCATCATCCCCAAGCCGCCGGGCCTGTCCCCAAATGCATGTATCCTTCCCACGCTTTCCTTAGGATTATGCTCTCGCTCCACCATGCTTGTTATTTGGTGCCTTTCCGGTGACGGAATCTTGGACGTTAAAGGGGCTGCCTCGAGCATCAGCGACTCGTGGCTCCTACCGGATCTCCGGCCTCACCCTCCGGGTCTTGTCCATCGTGATCGCGACCGGCTTGGCCACGACGGCTGAGACCAGCCCGAGAGCCGGGACCCGAGGACGAGTTTCGCCATCTAACCCGCCAACAAGAAGGGGGTGCCCGAGCATCGCGACTCAGGGCTCCTACCGGCTCTCCGGCCCTCACCCTCTGGTCTTGTCCATGCCATCGCGACCTGGCTTGCCAGCGACGGCTGAGATCATCCCGAGAGCCGAGACCCGAGGACGTAGAGTTGCTGCATATGACCCAGCTTGCGCGTTAAAGGGGGGGTGCCTGAGCATCGCAACTCAGGGCTCCTACCGGCTCTCCGGCCCTCACCCTCTGGTCTTGTCCATGGCATCGCGACCTGGCTTGCCAATGACGGTTGAGACCAGCCCGAGAGCCGGACCCGAGGACATAGAGTTTCATTATCTAACCCGACTTATGCTGCGTTAAAGGGGGTTGCTCGAGCATCGCGACTCGTGGCTCCTACCGCCTCCGCCCTCACCTCTCGGTCTTGTCCATGGCATCGCGACCAAGGCTTGCCAACGATGGTCGAGACCAGCCCGAGAGCCGGACCGAAGACGAGAGCACCGCATCCGCCAAATTTGCAGGAACACACTCAAGATAAGGCCCAGAGCCAGGCGCAACCCGCTTGAGGTAGGGGCCCCGTGAGCCCTACTGGCTCACGGATGCCCCAACACACCTCGCGAGGCCTCTCGCGCCTCTCCAAGGCAACTAATGGCAGGACTAACGATCGCCACGGCGAGCTCTTGTTCCTTTTGTGGTGAACCTACAGGGTCCCTCCAAGGAGCGCGAAACGACCTCGCCACGCGATCTCTCCCCGGCCAAGGCACGGACCTAGCGCCGCACCAGGAGGCATTGTCCTGAACCTCGAGATAAGTCACCCGTCCGAACACACTAGTTATCGCAGCACCATCCCACACTCGTTGCAACCCCGTGTTAGCAACGTCGCTCTCCTTTCTCACCGAATGATGGTTGCTTGAGCGCCAAGGGGGACCCCCTGAGCATCACGACTCAGAGGCTCTTACCGGACCTCGGGCCACTCGTCTCCTGGCCTTGACCACGTCATCGCGACCTGGCATACCAGCGACAGCTGAAGCCGCCTTGGGACTGGACTCCATGCTTACAGAAAGCATCGTGCCCTCGTGAGGACCGAAGGAGGAAACTAAGCTAGAACGGAATGAGCATCTCGCACTACCTCACAATAAGGATCATATTGACAAACGGTTACAAACATCTTACAAGCCCCCGCGGGGTACATTCTTGGCTCCTCGCAGGAACAAAAGACGCGAATCCTAAGGAGTCTTATCTACAGGGACCACCGCGGCAGAAGCCATCATCAACAGTGGGCCACCCGATCTGGAGCCAACCCCATCCAGATCAGGGGCGGCGACGGCCTGACGAGCCCGCCCTGCTCCGGGAGCGGCGCAGGCTTGGAGGCTCAGAGGCTGTCGCCGCCGCCTCCGCGCCGCGAAGAGCTCGGCGGAGTCGCTGGATCCTCCGGCGCCTTTCTGCCGCCTAGGGAGCTGCCAAGGAGTGGTCGGTCGGCCTCTGCCTCACCGCAGCAGGGCCCCGACCACCTCTCCCGGCAGCACTCCAGCCGATGACCCTCCGCTAGCCGAAGACCTTGAAGGACACCACCCGGCACCATCAGACCAGGTGGTTCGTGAGGGCGCCTCGCCCCGCAGACCAGGCGACTCCTCGCCCCAGCCTCGAGTCATGAAAACCTCGCCGGAAACTATCGCGACCTCTGCCCGGTCGCGAGGGTGCCGCAGCCGGGCGTTGCAGCAGCCTGTAGTCCCAAGGGTTCTCACGGGCGACGGAGGCGAAGAAAGAAGGAAGACGAATCCAAGACTTAGGAGGCGCGGCCACGCGAAGCACGAACTCCCGGAAGGAGCCCTCGGCATGGACTCCAGGGGGGAAGACGCACACCTTCGTGACCCGCCGCATCGCCGGGCGGCGCTGTGGCGCCCAAGCGCCGCCTCCTTCAGAGCCGCCAACGTGAGCGTGATAAGCCGAAGAGGAACCTCAGTGGCGGCCGCACGCACTGTGGCATGGGCGCCTCGCACGCGCTTCTTGCTCCCCGACACTCAGAGGGCAAGCCGCTTCTTTGGGGGAGCAGGTCAGGATCCTCTTGAGGAGCCTTCCCTTCTTCCGTGGAGAACCGCGGATCGAGCCATGGCAACCAGAGAAAACGAGGAGGAGGAGAAGGTATGATAGATCGAAGGGCGCGCACCGTTCCTGCATTTATAGCCGTGAAGGCTAACTCGGCCTCCACGATCACCGTAATCATGCGACCGACTCGCATGCGTGACTTGTCGAACTGGGTGGTTACCGAGGAATCATGGGGAAGCTGGCGACGCGGCCCAATCAACCGCCACGTTGCCGCCCAAGGCCGCAGCTGTTAGGGGCTCAAGCGACGCCGCACTTGCCCTTTCGCCTCCTCGCCGCCAAGTCCGGGCGCCGTGTGGGCCCGGGCTACTGTCGGCGCTCGGGAACGGGGGTCCTAGACTTGCTCGCTCATGCCCGCGGGCGTGGCTCAAGGAGGCCCAGACAGCCCATCTTCATCAACGCAAGATCAAGACCCTCGCGAGGGGCCAAGCCTCGCGGGGCGGACGACAAGGAGCTTCCTCAGGCACGGCGTCATCAGGCTGGCTCATGAGGAGGCAGAGAGTTCAAGGCAGGGTACCTCGCGAGGTGCCCATGACGTAAGCCATGACGACCGAGGGCGCCAGTCGGGCGCCAGCCCGCGCAACGTCCTCCTTTCCTCTTTGGTGCAAAGGGAGCAGGCGTAGGGTAGAGCATCAAGCAAAGGCATCCATTTCGGTGCAACAAGACCAAGACCAGCCCAACGGCAGGAAGGGAGTCATCGTGGAGCCCAAGCAAAGGCCACCACTCAGAGCCTTTGGCAAAGTGAGGACCAACTTTAGTCAGGATAAGTGTACCCGCTGTTCCCCTTCAAAATGGCCAATTGTTGACGCCCTTCCAGCTCAATATTTGGAAAGAGGCCCAGGGCCTTCGCCTATAAATAGGAGTAGCCACACTCAGTGCTAGAGGCATCTGGGTGAGGGGCGGCTGGGAGAGGGGCATCTGGAAGAGAGAGAGAAGGGGGGATCCGAGATCCGAATCCTCATCAAGGAGCCAGTAGCTAGAGCAACTGAACACCACCTAGCAGTTCATCACACCCGCCAAGAACAGACCCTCACGAGGCTGTTCTTCCTTGTATTGTTCCTCATCAGCCCAAGAGGCAATCCACCACACCACACACTGGAGTAGGGTATTACACCACAATGGTGGCCTCAACCAAAGATAAATCTTGTGTCTCTTTGTGCTGTTCTCATGCTTAGTAGTTTAGGTCCCAGCGATTCGCGAGGTGCGAGACCGTGGAAGGTTGATCTCCGCGGCGCACCAAAGGTTCGAACCTCAAGGGTCTCGCTGAACCCGAACCGGCTAGCCTGGTCTTTGGTCGCCTCTCGGCATCATCGCCCATACCGCCGATGTCTTCGAGTCAAGTCGAGCATGTCGGTTAAATCGCCGATAAGTGGGCTACAAAGTGGGTGGTGGGTGGGCGTTGAATTTCTTCGTCAGTCCGCATCCCAACCTTCCCCGACCGTAGTCCGCCAGGGCTCTCCGGATAAAGAGAGAGGCTTTAGTGAATTTGTGATGTCGCCAAAGGGCGAAAAGTGAAAGATGTCCGCAGATGAACTCCATGACCGGGCGCCCAATCGGATTCGATTGGCAAGGGGCGCTGGAGGGTCTTGAGTCCGAAAGGAGTCCAGCGCCCGAGTCAAGGTCTTCGTAGCGATAGGGATGGAGTTCGCCCAATCTCCATAGAGATCGTGAGTTCTTGAGGCGGTGTGTCCAACCACTCGCCCTCAATCGGGGAATCCGGCCCGGATTAAGGGTCGGAGCGGATGTCAGCGGCCTCTGTGGCAACGCTGCTGCAGAGCTAGATCATGCCCATCGAGACAAAGGCGGCACGTTGGCTGCGGCTCAATCCGTCAAGATCAAGTCCCCGCGATATCGGGCCAGATAGTTCAAATCTCCAAATCTGACTGATGGCTGGGCGAAGCTTTCGATCTGCTTCCAGATGGCTGCTTAATTGCCCGCAGTGCAAAGCCGCCGAATACAAAGATCTTTCCGGGGAGAAAGGTCTCACCCTGGACTGCGCCGTTGTTGATAATCGAAGGAGCCATCGGGCCTATCGGTGACGACACAGAGGAACTCTCAATGAAAGCACCAATGTCGGTGTCAAAACCGGCGGATCTCGGTAGGGGGTCCCGAATCGTGTGTCTAGGCAGATGGTAACAGGAGACAAGGGACACGATGTTATTACCCAGGTTCGGGCCCTCTCGATGGAGGTAATACCCTACCCCGCTTGATTAATATTGATGATATGGGTAGTACAAGAGTAGATCTACCACGAGATCGTAGAGGCTAAACCCTAGAAGCTAGCCTATGGTATGATTGTCGTTCGCCCTATGGACTAAAACCCTCTCCGTTTATATAGACACCGGATAGGTTAGGGTTACACGTAGTCGGTTAGAATGGTAGGAGATCTACATACCAGACGCCAAGCTTGCCTTCCACGCCAAGGAAAGTCCCATCCTGACACGGGACGAAGTCTTCAATCTTGTATCTTCATAGTCTTGGAGTCCGCCGTGATGATAGTTCGCTATCCGGACACCCCCTAGTCCAGGACTCCCTCACCCTCGCTTCCGCAACGCCGACAAGAGCTCCCCGGCCCCAAGGCGCTACCGACTTGGCTTAGCAGAGAAGCGAAGGGGCAAGTGCGAAGCATCACGGGCCCCAATCACGGGCCCCAACAGCCTGCGGCCTTGGGCGCCGCGTGGCGATTGATTGGACGTGGGCGTCCCTGTTCCCCCATGCCTCCTTATTTTGCGCCCAGCTAGGCGGACCCGTGGTTGCACACAGTCATCCCTTTTCTCGCCGCCGAAAGCGTCTCCTGCTCTTCCTCCTCTCGAGCTCCGGTCTCCGCTTCCAATCCAATCTCGAATCCTCCCCTTCCTTGCCGCCATGGTCTGGCGAAGAAGGGGAAAGGGAAAATGCATGTGCCTCCGCCCCGCTCGTCATCGCCGACGGCTCCTGCTGTCGATCGGTCGATCATACTCAACCGAGAAGGCTTGGAAAAGGTCAGTTCTGCTCTCGCCACCATCTTCAACGAGTGCGGGAGGACGACGGTATGGCCCGTGTCTCACTTCTTCATTGACAGAATAGTCACCGAGGTCCGCTACTTCACCGACGCCCTGTGGGCGGGACTGGTTCCCCCCTTTTCCAATTTCTTCAACGTTGTGCTTTCCCATTACCAGATCCACATGATGCATTTGGGTCCCGAATCCATTACTCTTCTTGCCGTTTTCGCTTTTGTCTGCGAAGCGATGATGGGCGTTCCTCCTTCAGCTTGCCTTTGTCGCCACTTCTTCTCTTTGCGCCTCAGCGACCCCGCCCAATGCTCGAGGTGCGTGAGCTTCATTGCCGCACCAGAAACAGCGGCTTCAGGAATTGATTTCAGCCTTCCTCCGCCCACGCCTGGGTTTCTCGAGCGGTGGCTGTATGTGGACGTCGGGGTGCCCAGCCCCCTGCTTTCGGAGCCAACATTACCCGCTATCCCCAATTCGGGCTGGGACCAGGAGACGATCACAAGCCCCCGGCTCGTCTTTGTATGGCATCGCTTCACGTGCTTGAGGGCGCTCGGCTTGACGGCGCCCAAGGTGGTGAAGGAGTTCCTCCTATGCCGCATTGCCCCTCTCCAGCGCCCTTCCCACCGGATGTGGGCCTTCGGCGGGCGTGAAGACCGCATGAGGCTCCAGGAGGAGGACCTGACGCCTGAAGTGCTAACGAAGGTTCTCATGATCCTGACTGGGGACCCTTCCCCTGGCAAAGATCCGCAAGGGGTGCCTGCATTACCTTTGCTCGAATAGGGGTGATTTTGTGAAGCGTATGCCCAGCTGACGAATGGGGCTGCGCCCGCAGGCCTCATGGGACCTCGTGAGAACCCGGGCCAGGTGGTTGCCCTTCCGGTTGCTCCACGGTGGTCCTTCCTCGAGTGGTGGAGCAGGAGGCAAGGGCCATCGGGGCTGAGGGGCCTCCGCCGGGATGACGACGCCAGCGGCACTCCCGGGCGACAACTCTGTGGCTCCGCCTTCGGGCGGTCGAAGGCGCTGAGCATGCCCGCGGCTCTCGTGGCAGAGGCCCCTGAGGCCCCGTCCACCCTTCTTGGCGAGGCGACTGGCGGCATGCGCCAGGACGACGCCTGAGGGAGTCCCGAATTAGGGGGTGTCCGGATAGCCGAACTATCACCGTTGGCCGGACTCCTGGACTATGAAGATACAAGATTGAAGACTTCGTCCCGTGTCCGGATGGGACTTTCCTTGGCGTGGAAGGCAAGCTTGGCGATACGGATATGTAGATCTCCTATCATTGTAACCGACTTTGTGTAACCCTAACCTATCCGTGTCTATATAAACTGAAGTTTTTAGTCCGTAGGGATCTAACAACAATCATACCATAGGCTAGCTTCTAGGGTTTAGCCTCTCTGATCTCGTGGTAGATCTACTCTTGTACTACCCATATTATCAATATTAATCAAGCAGGAGTAGGGTATTACCTCCATCGAGAGGGCCCGAACCTGGGTAAAAACATCGTGTCCCTTGTCTCCTGTTACCATCCGCCTGGACGCACAGTTCAGGACCCCCTACCCGAGATCCGCCGGTTTTGACACCGACAACGCCCCTGACGATGGTCACTTTGGCGCTTCTTCCTCGTCGCAGGCTGACCCCTGCGCCGAGCTCCTGGGCTGCTTCCGCGTGGACTTCGAGGCCCTCCGAAAGAGAAAGGAGGCATTGGGTGATGATTACCCTTGCCGCCTACTGAAGCGCAGGAAGTATTTCGCCATTGATGAGTAAGCCTTCCCCTTTCTTAGTTCCTTATTTTCCCGTTGCTTTGCTGATCCTTGCTCCGCAGGCCCTTCCTCGCTGAGCTCACGGAG
This sequence comes from Aegilops bicornis, assembly GCA_021605145.1. Lineage (NCBI taxonomy): Eukaryota > Viridiplantae > Streptophyta > Magnoliopsida > Poales > Poaceae > Aegilops > Aegilops bicornis. The sequence goes on along the minus strand of CM038670.1, from coordinate 638,742,102 downwards.
ATGGCTGAGGAGCCATCCCCCAGGCCTCGCCTCTCCATCGTCCCCCAACCGCTTGAGCTCAAGCCTTGCCCTCGTGGTGAGGAGGCCGGTTGGAGAGGTGAGCCATCCTGTGATGCATCATGGTTCTGCGCACCTCGCGACCCTCCTTCGCGAGTCTTCCCGGGGTATAGCCAGCCTGCCTTGGGCTCTTCGATTGGTCGTGGATGGCGATTGGCTGAGGTTGGCCCTGTGCTCTTCCTTTGAGGATGAGCCGGCTCTGGGCCGGGCTCCTGGCGGGGCGCGTCCGACCATTGCGAGGGCGCCAGCCCCCAGCCCCCTGCCCAATGGGGAGTGTTGGTTTGTGGCCCCCCGCACACGCCTGGGGCGGAGGACGACGCGGAAGACGTGCTCGAGCGCGCCCAGGAGCGCCGCGCCCCTTCGCCAAGCATTTCTCCGGAGGGCGGCTGACGCAGTGAGCCAGCTTGGTGTAGAGCTTGCTGACGAGGACACGCGCCTTGAAGCTGAGGGCCTGTGCCTGGCTAAAGAGAGAAGCAGGCTGAAGGTGGCCGTTGCCCTTGCGCGCCACCAGCGTGACCTCGACAATGAGAAAGCCGAGGTGTCGTTGGCGGCATCTCGGGAGGCCCGCTCCCGGGCCGTCGAGGAGGACCAGGAGGCTGTCCGGTGGCGTGAGGCGGCGGAGGAGCGGGCGCGAAAGCTCCAGGCCTGGAGGAATTCCCTGGAGTAGCAGGTGGAGCTGCGTGAGGCGGCCCTTGCGTCGATGAAGGGGGCTTTGGTCGACCAGGCGGAGCTCCAGAGACGTGAGGAGGCACTGACGCTGGAAGCTGCCGAGCGTGCCCATGACCTTGAGCAGCTGGAGACGAGGGAGCGCTTGGTGGCGCAGGCGGAGGACGATGTCGCTGCACGGGAGGCCCGAGTCCTGGAAGAGGTTGATCGCCGGGCGGAAGCGGCCCGCTCGAACCTCGAGCGCGAGTTCGAGGAGAGGCTGGAGTTGATCAAGGTCGAAGCGGACGGCAGGACCGCCCCCCTGAGGGCCATGCTGGATGAAGTGACGCGGCGGGTTAACGCTTCCCGAGCCGCCCTTGGAGCGGCACAGGAGGAGCTGACCTCCTCCCGCGCCGAGGTGCTTCCTCTCCGTCAACGGGTGGACGTGGCTGAGGCCGTTGCGCGGCAGAGCGAGGACGAGATACGCCAGCGGCAGGTCCTGGAGCACGAGCATGGCCTTATGATCCAAACGCTCCGGGAAAGAGCTAACACGGCCTTGGGCAATATCTGTGAGGCGGCCGTTGGCGAGCCTGATGCGGTTAACTATGATGGTAACCTCCAGTTCTTCACTGATGTGGTGACGCAGCTGGAGGCGCGGTCGGGCAGAGCCAATGGGTTGGTGGAGGAGAGGAGCCGTGCCCTGCTCGGGCGTGCTTTTTCTCGCGTCTTCAGTCATCTTCAGAACATGGATCCCCACTTTGACTTTGATGCTGCCATCGCCGGTACCCTGTGCCATCCGGGACGACTCCGGGCGACATTGGGTGGAAGACAACGTGGATGCCCTCGTCAGGGCCTTCAATACTGACAACGACGGCGTGGTCGTGGTTGCTGATGAAGGCGGCGTGGTGAACGGCCCTGACGCCACCGACGGTGACGCGGAGGGTGATGGCGAGGCCAGCGACGATTCAGGAGGTGCCCTTGAGGATGCATTGGGGGATTTATCTGATTGACCGCGTGTTGTTCCCGCTTTCTACCCTGCGCAGATAGAGTTCGGGCTTGGCCCTGAAGGTTGTAAGAGCATTTTCGGAGGGGGAGCCCCTCATGTAAAAACTTGCAGTTAACGTATTAGTAGATACGATATCACCCATACGCCTGCGCCAAGTGGCTGGCCTTGTGACGAGCTGGCGGGCTTGTTTACCTTCGACCCGCGTGGGCCCCGAGATAGCCTGCGGAGGGCTGTGGTGTCCTGAGTGCTTCCTGAATGAGCCCATTGAACCTGTAATGAGAACCTCCTGAGAGGGCACGGTGACGGCAGTCCGGGCTGCACGCATGCTAGGCCTGGCCCGCTCGCGAGGGGCTCACGAGGGGAGGCGGCTGAGGCAAAGTGGTAACCAGAATGCGAGAGATTGCTCGAACGAGACTAAACACCCCTTCCCCGAACACACACAAATCTCAAGCTCAAATCCAACTTAAATCCAAACGGGGGAAAAAGCGACAACCAAGGGAAAAAAGCAAGAAAAGCAGAAAAAGCCGCGTCCGGCACCTAGTCTAGTCTTGGACGTCTTCTCACCAGTAGCAGAGCTAAGTGCCACATCGGCGTGGAGGGAGCCTGGCCCGAGGCCGGGCGCTCTCGAGACTCCGGGCGTACAGCCCCACTCATTATTACGTGAGAGTGTCACGGGCGGCGAAGCTTCACAGCACCTTGGGCCTTCTTCACAGTGTACTGCCTTGCTTCATATCGCCAGACGAGGGCCCCGCCTTGCGCCACACTCTAGTGCCATCGACGATGGCCGGAGACCGAGGACGCCGCTGATGGGATAGAGCGGTCGCCAGCGGTTCCCCGACAATGACGGGTCCTCTGCCGGGGGTAGGCCCTGAGGCGCCTCCCCGGCAGAGGGCCTACCTCATGAGGACGCCTTGCTCCGAACGCCGCGGTGGTGATGCCGGATCTCGGCCCCTCTCCTGCAGCCCCCGGCGCCCTCCTCCTGAGGGGTAGGAAGCTGCTGGATTGGGGCAGCCACCCGCTGCGACAACCTATACCTCCTGCGACCCATGGTTAGCGTATGCTTGCTCCTGAGGAATTAGCGGTACCCGACAATCGCTGCCTCCAGCGCGGTCGACGGGGCCATCCCGGGGCTCCTGAAAGAGCTCAGCTTTGGGTGTCTCGTCCCCCCAGCTTGGGCCGAGGAGCGAGCCATGTTCGTCCTCCTGCGTGTGCCCTTGATCCATCATGTGGGGCACATACTCTTCCGGGGCCGCCACCCCGATCGCCAGTAGTGCCCCTGTGCCACGCAGCCTCGCTTGAGGCGCCAACTTTGGGGTGGCAGCGCAATGCCCATCGACCATGGGCTATGGCGAGTCCTCTTTTGCTGGCCGGGGGCGAAGGCAACGCCGCTGTTAGCCCGGTGCTGATGGCCTGGTTGGCATTGGAGTGGCCTTGGAGTCCACTTGGAGCTGTGCGGGAGCGCATGGGGCCTCCGTGTGGCCCGCCCTGGACCTGAGGTGGCAGTTGGGTGCAGAAGGGGTGAGCCCCCAATGCGGCGAAGCCCAGGAGCTCTGCCACCCGCTCCAAAGAGCATCGCCGTGGCCGCCTCCAGCAGCTCGTGCATTGCAAGAGCTCTCGGCCACAGCGTGAGCGCCCTTGAGTTCGCCTGCTCGCCTGCCGTGTACGGGCGCCGTGGCTGCGCGTGGTTTGAGTCCTCGCTGCCGACCGCAATCGCCATGGCGTGAGAGCTGATGTTGCTCGACCGCTGCTGCCAGTTGCCCGCAAAGGTTCAAGCGGACCGCGGGCTGCCTGGGGCACGGGGTTGAGGTCGCCCGGGGCAAGCGGCTCTGCGTGGGAGGGCCAACCGCCCAAAGATCGGGGTTGCCCGTTGGGTCACCGGACATGATGATGATGATGCGACGGGGCGCGAGGCGGCAGAAGGCGGATTCCGGCGCACCCCTACCTGGCGCGCCAAATGCCGGATTTCGGGTTCCGGCAGACCCTCTAGGTTCAACTCGGGTGCACGCGGAGATCTCACCTCCAACCTACCTACACCTCGTCGCCTCACAAGGATCTAAACTACACAAAGAGCAACACAAGGGACACAAGGTTTATATCGGTTCGGGCCACCATTGTGGTGTAATACCCTACTCCAAAGGTGTGGTGTGGTGGATTGCCTCTGGGGCTGATGATGAACAATACAAGGAAGAACAGCCTCGCGAGGGTCTGTTCTTGGCCGGTGCGACGAACTGCTAAGGGGAGTTCAGTCGCTTCTCTCTCTCTCTTTCTTACTCTCTTTCTGATTCGATCCGGCCTCCCCCTACCCTGTGGGTGGCTAGTCCTATTTATAGGCAGAGGCCCTGGGCCTCTTCCCAAATATTGAGCGGGAAGGGCGCCAACAATTGGCCATTTTGAAGGGGAACATCTAGTACACTTGTCCTGACTAAAGTCGGTCCTCGCCTGCCAAAGACTCTGTCGGTGACGCTGTCTTGGGCTCCATGATGACCTCCTTCCTGCCGTTCAGCTGGTCTTGGTCTTGTTGCACCGAAATGGTCACCTTTGCTTGATGCTCTCGCCTGCGCTTGCCTCCTTTGCACCAAATAGGAAATGGGGACACTGCGCGGGCTGGTGCCCGCCTGGCGCCCTTGGTCGTCATGGCTTGCGTCATGGGCACCTCATGAGGTACCCCGCTTTGATCTCTCTGCCTCCTCGCGAGCCAGCCTGACGAGGCCGTGCCTGAGGAAGCTTCCTGTCGTCCGCCCCGCGAGGCTTAGCTCCTCGCGAGGGTCTTGAGCTTGTGTTGATGAAGATGGGCCGTCTTCACCCTTGAGCCACGCCACAGCAGTGCAAGTTCTGGGTACCCCCTGCTCCTGCACGACATTATGTGTGTAGCATACTACTAGTACTAGTTACTCCTATTGCATGGTATGTATGGATTTGAGATATCTACCTCAATGTAAATTGCTTTTCAGATGAATGAATGAAAGCTTGGCGAGCGCCGTTTGTTAGTTAAAAAAACATACTTCTAATACTCCCTGCTTTCTGGTTTAGGCTCGTCTAAAAAAATAGATTTCCATTATACTCAGACTTAAAGGGCTTTGAGTCTCATGCCACATTTATTTCATAGAGATAAGAGGAAGGTAATTTGTGTGCTCATGCATGCATCTTTTTGTGCTAGTAGTACTATATTAGGGTTGACCGGTCGCTCCCCATGGACGTGCCCGGGTGGTGGAAGAGGAAGGAAAAGGCAAGCGGGCTGTGGAGTACGCCAGCTACAGCACGAGCTCCAAGGAACATTCATGCCAAACAATGCATAGTAGTACTACTTACACCAGTGTAGTATGAATTGGCCTTTAGGTTGCGTGTGGGTGACATGGCGACAACATGCAGGTCATAGTTCGACAGCCTACCGCTCCGCCTCGCACCGTTTGGTCATGCAAGATTTGCATCCACGCATGTCACGCATGTAGTTGTCGAAGTCGTGCTCGAAAAGGGCGACGAGGTCTGCTAGTCCGTGTTGGTCCATGTGCCTGGAAATGTCATGCGTGTTTTAATTCCAGGCTAGTGGAGGGACGTGAACGTATCGTACAATGAACCGCCCGCCAGCTCCCTAATCTCAAATATAAACTGCACTAGTGCGCGCTCGCAGAACATCATTTCCGAACGGACGAAGCTCTGCAGTTACCATCTCCTCTCGTGTAAACCAGTTCCCCAACGGACAAGGCAGTTCGTCGCCATTGCCATGGATTCACAAGGCGGTGGCGCTTCTCATCATCGTCGCGGTTGGGAGACCTTGTACGACGATCCTTTGGGAGAAATCGTAAGCCGCTCCAACTTCCTCACATCCGCAAGACTTAGCGGTACTTGCACCAAATATTTTCAAAGGGTGCGTAAATATGCGTGGGAGAAGGCCATGCTAGTTTGTCTGCCATGTGTCCTCGAGGACGAGGATGTTCCCTTCGGGGTCTCTCTAGCACGGCGTGGTCGTAGTTGCAAGTTGACGCCCCTTGAGATGCCGACATTGAGGGGCACTTGGATTTTGTCTGATGAGTAGTTAAGTGATGAGTTTGATCACATAGTAAATGCATTCTGAAGACTACTTCCGTGTCCATTTCTTAATTCCCCTGCTGCCCACTATTTCACAGGTTAGGCTTGGTGCTAGTGGAGATTGGCTTGCATACGTACGGGAGGGTACCAACATCAATTTTCACAACATCTATAACGGTGACACCATTCCCGTAGAACCTTTGTCCAACATTTGGATCAGCCATGCAATGGGCCATCGCCTAAATTGGCACGATGGAACCACACTGAGATTGAAGAACATAGCAATCCCAGAAGCCCCGATAAGGTCGTCTGCCAACCAAAATTACACTCTCATCGCAGTGTTCGACATCGCGATTGCTTTCATCAACCCTGCACATGGCGGTCAGAGGTGGACCATGCTGTCTACGGCTGATTCGTTGACGTACGAGTATGAAGACGATGTGCTCCTTTCTAACCGCGTCTTCGCGGTGACAAACCAGGGGACTTGTTTCGTATGGGACACATCCTACTGTATACTCCCTCTCTTCCAGTTTATTTGTTTTGAAATTTTCCGTTTTATAAGTTTCAAATTCAAATTTAGAGCTCCCCATCACATGTTGAGATTACAATGTGCATTACATCGTTACGTGCATGTAGTAGTTTTTTATTAGTCATTTATATTGGACATGCATGCATGCATGCATTGCAAGTAACTTTTTTACCACAATTTTTAGGAAAATGAGTGCAATATTTGAGTAGTTTTGCAAACTACCAGTACTACACCTGAAACGATACAAAATCAATACTACCACCAGAATAATTTCGGTGTCATGCTACAAGAACTCCTCAAGTAATGGTGCCACGTCATCATAATTAAATTTTGCTAATCATCGCTTTGTTCCAAACCGACCTCAAATTCAAATGTAAAAGAGAAGTCAAATTATTTTTCATCAAACAATAAAACTAAAATGTTCAGATTTTAATATAAATCCCCCTGATAGATTGTCATGTTGAAACCAACGTCATTTGAGTCATCGGGTAATCCCTAGTAAAATATAAAGTTGTCCAACAGCAGATAAAATAGCCATTTCATTTTTACAAATAATTATACAATTCCAAATGACTTGAAACTTGTGAGCCACTTTAAAAAAAATGTGCTTGATTTATGTGACAAATTTTGTATTCAACAAAATTCAATTGGTACTTATTTAAAATGCATACCAGAGAGAAATGAAATGAACAGAACAGGGAGTGGGAGAAACTACGTCTATCCTAATGTCCATATGGGCCAACGTGGTGCAGCACTGGCCCAGCACACCACCACCACGTCTCCTACAACATGAGACAGAAGGTGCGTGGCGGCCATCCGCCAGCGGTGGCCACGCCGTGCCGATGTGTCGGCCATCCAGGCACCCGTCGATGCCCTACAAAGCCTCCCTGAGCACCATGCGAACCCTAGTCCTCCCTCTCTTCCCTCCCCTCACGCCGCTTTGCTCTCCCCTACACCCACCCGACGCCATCGTCACTGTGCCGCCATTGCCCATGTAGCCACCGGCCACCCCGCGTCGCATCGCCGTGTCCAGTAGCTTCGCCGACGTATTCTTCGTCTTCCTCGCCCACTAGAACAAGCCAGGAGCCATCGCATCGCCGGAGCTTCATCGCGCCAATACGAGCCACCTGCTACTTCTAGTCACTCACCGGGCCTTTGTGCGCCTCCGAGGTGAGCCTCCTGTCTTTTCCCCTCCTTCTCCCACTCGGATAGATCCCCAAATCAAGCTTCGCCATGTGAACATAACCTTTGCTCCGCCGGCGAGGGCGCCGCCGTCACTGTGGTACATGCCATGGCCTGCCAAGCTCCCCAGTGAGCTGGTGTCTTCACGTAGACGCCATAAGGGCTTGGTGTCGCTAGTTTTTCTCGTTGCATTGCCGATTCTGACCTCGCGGGCACTCCCGGATGCTTTCTTTGTTGTGCTGCCATTATCGCAACTCTCCCCATCGCCTTTACTACCTCATCGCTTGTCGCTGCGTATATCGCTTATCCGCAGCCGCCATTTCGCCTTCAAGGCTTGCCAGACACACCAAAGGCCCTCACGTGCTGCATGATAGTCGCCCGAGCCCGCCTGCAACCTGTGTCCCACTGGCCGCCTCTGTTTGCACCCCTCAAGACGCTGCCAGTCGAGCCACCTCGCAGCCAAGAGCTGTTGCGCCGGCTGGCTGCACGCACGCCCCGCCGTGGCCTTGCCTCCGCCCTTGGACAGCACCCTAGCCGCCTCATGCGTGCCCTGGGTTTGTGCCTCGCCCCGGGCTCGTAGACATTCGTCACCGCGCAACGCTAATGCTGCTGCCGTTTTGCTGCTGCCATTGGTACAGTGAACTGAACTTCACTGTAGTGCTAGCTAGCTCTGCTACAATGACGCTGATTAGCCCTCTGTGTATCTGCAAAACAACAGCAAAACAAATTTTATTATGGGAAATATTCATATGGGCGTGTAGTACAATAGGCAGTGTTCAATTCTTTCCATTAGACCAAATCCAAAAGTCGCATATTGATACGTCTCCAGCGTATCTATAATTTTTTATTGTTCCATGATATTATATTATCTGTTTTGGATGTTTTATATGCATTATTATGCTATTTTATATTATTTTTGGGACTAACCTATTAACCTAGAGCCCAGTGCCAGTTCCTGTTTTTTCCCTTGTTTTAGAGTTTCGTTGAAAAGGAATACCAAAAGAAGTCCAAACGGAATGAAACTTTCGCGATGATTTTTCTTTGACCAGAAGACATCCAGAGGACTTGGAGTACACGTCAGGGAAGCCACGAGGCACCCACAAGGATGGAGGGCGCGCCCCCACCCTTGTGGGCCCCTATTGACTCCACCGACCTATTTCTTCCACCTATATCTTCTCAAATATTCGAAAACCTACCAAGAGAGCCGAGAAAACACTTTTCCACCGCCGCAACCTTCTGTACCCGTGAGATCCCATCTAGGGGCTTTTTTCGGCATCCTGCGGAGCGGGATTTGATCACGGAGGGCTTCTACATCAATACCATTGCCTCTCCGATGAAGCGTGAGTAGTTTACCTCAGACCTACGAGTCCATAGCTAGTAGCTAGATGGCTTCTTCTCTCTCTTTGATTCTCAATACCATGTTCTCCTTGATGTTCTTAGAGATCTATTCGATGTAATACATTTTTGCGGTGTGTTTGCCGAGATCCGATGAATTATGGATTTATGATCAGCTTATCTATGAATATTATTTGATTCTCCACTGAATACTTATATGCATGATTTGATATCTTTTCAAGTCTCTTCGAACTATCGATTTGGTTTGGCCAACTAGATTGGTTTTTCTGGCAATGAAAGAAGTGCTTAGCTTTGGGTTCAATCTTGCGGTGCTCGATCCTAGTGACAGAAGGGGAATCGACACGTATTGTATTGTTGCCATCGAGGATAACAAGACGGGGTTTTCATCATATTGCTTGAGTTTATCCCGCTACATAATGCCATCTTACTTAAAGCATTACTCTGTTCTTATGAACTTAATACTCTAGATTCAGGCAGGAGTCGGTCGGTGTGTGGAGTAATAGTAGTAGATGCTGGCAGGAGTCGGTCTGCATGACACGGACGTGATGCCTATATTCATGATCATTGCCTTAGCTATCATCATAACTTTGCACTTTTCTATCAATTGCTCGGAAGTAATTTGTTTACCCACCGTAATATTTTCTATCATGAGAGAAATCTCTAGTGAAACCTATGGCCCCCGGGTCTATTTTCCATCATACAACTTTCTGATCTACAATTTTAGTTTCCTATTTTACATCCTTCGCAATCTTTTACATTCCGATCTATAAACCAAAAATACCAAAAATATTACTTTACCGTTTATCCATCTCTATCAGATCTCACTTTTCAAATAACCGTGAAGGGATTGACAACCCCTTTATCGCGTTGGGTGCAAGTTGGTGTTTGCTTGTGCAGGTATTGGGTGACTTGTTCGTTGTCTCCTACTAGATTGATACCTTGGTTCTCAAAACTGAGGAAAGTACTTACTCTATTTTGGTGCATCATCCTTTCCTCTTCAAGGGAGAAACCAACGCAAGCTCAAGAAGTAGCAGGAAGAATTTCTGGCGCCGTTGCCGGGAAGATCTACACCAAGTCAAGACATACCAAGTACCCATCATAAACTCTCATCTCTCGCATTACTTTATTTGTCATTCGCCTCTCGTTTTCCTCTCCCCCACTTCTAAAAGGATTTTCGAAAGGATTTTCCTTTTCTTCGCCTCTCTTTCGTTCGTCTTCTTCGCCTGCTTTTTGTGTGCTCGTGTGTTGGATTGCTTGCTTTGTCACGATGACTCAAGAGAATAACAAATTGTGTGACTTTTCCAATACAAACAACAATGATTTTATTAGTACTCTGATTGCTCCCGCTACTAATGCGGAATCTTGTGAAATTAATACCGCTTTTGCTGAATCTTGTTATGAAAGAACAATTTTCCGGCCTTCCCAATAAAGATGCCGCATCCCATCTTAATAATTTCGTTGATTTGTGTGATGTGCAAAATAAAAAAGATGTGTATAATGATATTGTTAAATTTAAGCTAATTCCGTTATCACTTAGAGATCGTGCTAAAACTTGGTTTTCATCTTTGCTAAAAAATAGCATTGATTCTTGGAATAAGTGCAAAGATGATTTTATTTCCAAGTATTTTCCTCCCGCTAATATCATCTCCCTTAGGAACGATATTATTAATTTTAAGCAAATTGATCACGAACATGTTGCACAATCTTGGGAGAGGATGAAATTGATGATACAAAATTGCCCTACGCATGGTTTGAATTTGTGGATGATTATACAAAATTTCTATGCCGGATTGAACTTTGCTTCTAGAAATATTTTAGATTCGGCCGCGGGAGGTACTTTTATGGAAATTACTTTAGGGAAAGCTACTAAACTCCTAGATAATATTATTGTTAATTATTCTCAATGGCATACCGAAAGATCTTCCACTAATAAAAAAAGTGCATGCAATTGAAGAGATTAATGTTTTGAGTGGAAAGATGGATGAGCTTATGAAATTGTTTGCTAGCAAGAGTGCTCCTATTGATCCTAATGATATGCCCTTGTCTACTTCGATTGAAACTAATAATGAATCTATGGATGTGAATTTTGTTGGTAGGACGATTTTGGTAATAATGCGTATAGAGGTAATTTTAATCCTAGGCCTTTTCCTAGTAATTCCTCTAACAATAATGGAAATTCCTACGACAACTCTTATGGAAATTATAATAATATGCCCTCTTAATTTGAGAATAGTGTTAAAGAATTTATGAGTTTGCAAAAGAATTTCAATGCTTTGATTGAAGAAAAATTGCTTAAGATTGATGATTTGGCTAGGAACGTGGATAGAATTTCTCTTGATGTTGATTCTTTGAAAATTAGATCTATTCCTCCCAAGCATGATATCAATGAGTCTCTCAAAGCTATGATAATTTCCATTCATGAGTGCAAGGAAAGTACCGCTAAGATGCGTGCTAAAAAAGATTGGTTTATAAAAGCGTGTTCTTCTAGTTTCCGTGAGAAAATGATGAAGATCTTAAAGTGATTGATGTGACTCATATTGAATCGTTGTTTTCCAATATAAATTTTGATAAAGATGGTACTGGAGATGAGTCAACTTTAGCTAGAAGGCGTCCCAATGATTCAGAGTTTTTAGATCTTGATGCAAAAATTGATAAAAGTGGGATTGGATAGGTCAAAACTTTAAGTAGCAATGAACCCACTCTTTTGGATTTCAAGGAATTTAATTATGATAATTGTTCTTTAAATATTTTATTTCCTTGTTGCAATCCGTGTTGAATTATCCTCATGCTTATAATCAAAACAAAGCTTTTACTAAACATAACGTTGATGCTATGATGCAATCTTCTAAAGAAAAGCTTGAATTGGAAGTTTCTATCCCTAGAAAACTTTTTGATGAGTGGAAACCTACTATTAAGATTAATATTAAAGATTATAAATGCCAAGCTTTGTATCATTTTGGTGCTAGTGTTTCCAAGATTCCAAAAACTCTTTATGATGAGTTAGGTTTTCGTGAATTTGATGATTGTTCCTCAAATTTGCATCTCGCGGATTCCACTATTAAGAAACATATGGGAAGGATTAATGATGTTCTTGTTGTTGCAAATAGGAATTATGTGCCCGTAGATTTCATTGTTCTTGATATAGATTGCAATCCTACATGTGCTATTATTCTTGGTAGACCTTTCCTTAGAACGATTGGTGCAATTATTGATATGAAGCAAGGAAAAATTAGGTTTCAATTTCTTAAGGAAAGGCATGGAACACTTTCCAAGAAACAAAAATAAATTTCCTTATGAATCTATTATAAGAGCCACTTATGGATTGCATGCCAAAGATGATAACACTTAGGTCTATTCGTGTTTTATGCCTAGCTAAGGGCGTTAAACAATAGCGCTAGTTGGGAGCCAACCCGATTTTATTTTAGTTTTTGCTTTTTAGGTTCTGTTTTGCATTAAATAATTCATCTAGCCTCTGGTTAGATGTGGTTTTGTGTTTTAATTAGTGTTTGGGCCAAGTAAGACCTTTGGGATAGCTTACGGTGATAGTTGATTTGATTTTGCTGAAAAATAGAAACTTTTGTGCTCAGGAAATGAATTCTCATTTTTAACAGGAGCGTGATAAAATATTGATTCTTTTCCCCGAATATTAATAAACAAATTTCTTAGGTCGTCCTAATTTTTCCGAATTTTTGGAGTTACAGAAGTATTTGAAATATCCAGATTGCTACAGACTATTCTGTTTTTGACAGATTCTGTTTTCTATGTGTTGTTTTCTTATTTTGATGAATCTATGGCTAGTATCAGGGGGTATGAACCATGGCAAAGTTGGAATACAGTAGATATTACATCAATATAAATAAGGAATGAGTTCACAACAGTGCCAAAAGTGGTGATTTATTTTCTTATACTAACGGAGCTTATGAGATTTTCTGTTGAGTTTTGTGTTGTCATGCTTTCAAGTTTGGGTAAGGATTTGATGGACTATGGAATAAGGAGTGGGAAGAGCCTAAGCTTGGGGATACCCAAGGCACCCCAAGGTAATATTCAAGGATAACCAAGAGCCTAAGCTTGGGGATGCCCCGGAAGGCATCCCCTCTTTCATCTTCGTCTATCGGTAACTTTACTTGAGACTATATTTTTACTCACCACATGATATGTGTTTTGCTTGGAGCGTCTTGTATGATTTGAGTCTTTGCTTTTTATTTTGCCACAATCATCCTTGTTGTGCACACATTTTGATGGAGACACGCATGAATCGTGATTTAGTAGAATGCTCTATGGGCTTCACTTATATCTTTTGAGCTAGGCAATTTCGCTCTAGTGCTTCACTTATATCTTTTTAGAGCACGGCGGTGGTTTTATTTTATAGAAATTTATGAAATCTCGTACTTAACCTATATTATTTTGAGAGTCTCTAAACAACATGGTAATTTGGTTTGTTATAAATTTAGTCCTAATATGATAGGCATCCAAGAGGGATATAATAAAAACTTTCATATAAAGTGCATTGAATACTATGAGAAGTTTGATTCCTTATGATTGTTTTGAGATATGAAGATGGTGATATTAGAGTCATGCTAGTAAGTAGTTGTGAATTTGAGAAATATTTGAGTTAAAGTTTGTGATTCCCGTAGCATGCACGTACGGTGAACCGTTATGTCATGAAGTCGGAGCATGATTTATTTATTTATTGTCTTCCTTATGAGTGGCGGTCGGGGACGAGCGATGGTCTTTTCCTACCAATCTATCCCCCTGGGAGCATGCGTGTAGTACTTCGTTTTGATAACTAATAGATTTTTGCAATAAGTATATGAGTTTTTTATGACTAATGTTGACTCCATGGATTATACGCACTCTCACCCTTCCACCATTGCTAGCCTCTCTTGTGCCGCACAACTTTCGCCGGTACCGTAAACCCACCATATACCTTCCTCAAAACAGCCACCATACCTACCTATTATGGCATTTCCATAGTCATTCCGAGATATATATCCATGCAACTTTCCACCGTTCCAATTATTATGACATGCTCTATCATTGTCATATTGCTATGCATGATCATGTAGTTGACACTGTAATTGTGGCAAAGCCACCATTTATAATTATTTCATACATGTCACTCTTGATTCATTGCACATCCCGGTACACCGCCGGAGGCATTCAAATAGAGTCATATTTTGTTCTAAGTATTGAGTTATAATTCTGGAGTTGTAAGTAAATAAAAATTTGATGATCATAATTACTAGAGCATTGTCCCATGTGAGGAAAGGATGATGGAGACTATGATTCCCCCACAAGTCGGGATGTGACTCCGGACGAAAAAAAGAAGCCAAAAATGAGAGAAGGCCCAAATAAAAAAATGAGAGAAAAGAGAGAAGGGGCAATGCTACTATCCTTTTACCACACTTGTGCTTCAAAGTAGCCCCATGATCTTCATGATAAGAGAGTCTCCTATATTATCACTTTCATATACTAGTGGGAATTTTTCATTATAGAACTTGGCTTGTATAATCCAATGATGGGCTTCCTCAAATTGCCCTAGGTCTTCATGAGCAAGCAAGTGGGTTGCACACCCACTTAGTTTATTTTTGAGCTTTCATAAACTTATAGCTCTAGTGTATCCGTTGCATGGTAATCCCTACTCACTCACATTGATATCTATTAATGGGCATCTCCATAGCCCATTGATACGCCTAGTTGATCTGAGACTGTCTCCTTCTTTTGTCTTCTCCACAACCACTGTCTATTCCACCTATAGTGCTATGTTCATGGCTAACGCTCATGTATTGCCTGAAAGTTGAAAAAGTTTCAGAACATCAAAAGTATGAAACAATTGCTTGGCTTGTCATCGGGGTTGTGCATGATTTGAATATTTTGTGTGATCAAGATGGACCACAGCCAGACTATATGATTTTGCAGGGATAAGATTTCTTTGGCCATGTTATTTTGAGAAGACGTAATTATCTTGTTAGTATGCTTGAAGTACTATTGTTTTTATGTCAATATTAAACTTTTGTTTTGAATCATACGGATCTGAACATTCATACCACAATAAAGGAAATTACATGGATAAATATGCTAGGTAGCATTCCACATCAAAAATTATGTTTTTATCATTTACCTACTCGAGGACGAGCAGGAATTAAGCTTGGGGATGCTTGATACGTCTCCAACGTATCTATAATTTTTTATTGTTCCATGCTAATATTATCTATTTTGGATGTTTCATATGCATTATTACGCTATTTTATATGATTTTTGGGACTAACCTATTAACCTAGAGCCCAGTGTCAGTTCCTGTTTTTTTCCTTGTTTTAGAGTTTCGCAGAAAAGGAATACCAAACGAAGTCCAAACGGAATGAAAGTTTCGAGATGATTTTTCTTGGAATAGAAGACATCCATAGGACTTGGAGTACACGTCAGCGAAGCCACGAGGCACCCACAAGGACAGAGGGCGTGCCCAGGGGGGTAGGGCGCGGCCCCCACCCTTGTGGGGCCCTCGTGACTCCATCGACCTATTTCTGCCGCCTATATATTCTCAAATATTCCAAAACCTACCAGGAGAGCCACGAAAACACTTTTCCACCGCCGCAACCTTCTGTACCCGTGAGATCCCATCTAGGGGCCTTTTCCGGCGTCTTGCCGGAGGGGGATTCGATCACAGAGGGCTTCTACATCAACACCATTGCCTCTCCGATGAAGCATGAGTAGTTTACCTCAGACCTACGGGTACATAGCTAGTAGCTAGATGGCTTCTTCTCTCTCTTTGATTCTCAATGCCATGTTCTCCTCGATGTTCTTGGAGACCTATTCGATGTAATACTTTTTTGCGGTGTGTTTGAGATCCGATGAATTGTGGATTTATGATCAGCTTATCTATGAATATTATTTGATTCTACTCTGAATTCTTATATGTATGATTTGATATCTTTGCAAGTCTCTTCGAACTATCGATTTGGTTTGGCCAACAAGATTATTTTTTCTTGCAATGCGAGAAGTGCTTAGCTTTGGGTTCAATCTTGCGATGCTCGATCCTAGTGACAGAAGGGGAACCGACACGTATTGTATTGTTGCCATCGAGGATAACAAGATGGGATTTTCATCATATTGCTTGAGTTTATCCCTCTACATCATGTCATCTTACTTAAAGAGTTACTCTGTTCTTATGAACTTAATACTCTAGATGCAGGCAAGAGTCGGTCGATGTGTGGAGTAATAGTAGTAGATGCAGGCAGGAGTTGGTCTACTTGACACGGACGTGATGCCTATATTCAAGATCATTACCTTAGATATCGTCATAACTTTGCGCTTTTCTATCAATTGCTCGGCATTAATTTGTTTACCCACTGTAATATTTTCTATCTTGAGAGAAGCCTCTAGTGAAACCTATGACCCTCGGGTCTATTTTCCATCATATAACTTTACGATCTACAATTTTAGTTTCCTATTTTACTTCCTTTGCAATCTTTTACTTTCCGATCTATAAACCAAAAATATTACTTTACCGTTTATCCATCTCTATCAGATCTCACTTTGCAAATAACTGTGAAGGGACTGACAACCCCTTTATCACGTTCGGTGCAAGTTGGTGTTTGTTTGTGCAGGCATTTGGTGACTTGTTCGTTGTCTCCTACTGGATTGATACCTTGGTTCTCAAAACTGGGGGAAATACTTACTCTACTTTGCTGCATCACCCTTTCCTCTTCAAGGGAAAAACCAACGCAAGCTCAATAAGTAGCACCTAAATTAATTCCTATGAAAATGACAAAAGTCTATGTTCAGTTAACAGAAGACTGAAAATAGAGTTATTGTGGTAGCTACTTTAGAGCAGAAAATAAACAGGATACAGAGATATAACAGAGGTGCAATTGATACCATCTTGTAGATCACATAAAATTGATCAAGATTGGTATAAGACACAAATGGTTTGGATATTTGACATGAGTAGGCCTCTGGCCTTTTCGGACTAACCACCATGCGGGAATAAGTATGGGCACTTTGTGTCGTATGTATCAACCGAAAGCTCAATGGACGTCAGCGATGGAGTGGCGCGTGCCGGGTTGGACTGTGTAAGCACCTGCTTTTAAGGAGGTAGCTAGGTCTGCTCACCGGCCGCCCACGCAACATGCATGAGTGCAAAGGGCGATGGGCCCAAGACTCCTGTGCACTTAGGATGTAGACCGGCGTGTTGGCCTCTTTGTTGAGTCTAGGTAGGACTGTGGTGTGTTGATAGGCCGAGGCCGGTCATGACCTGATGGTGTGTCCGGCCGGAGTTGATCGAGCCTGTTGGGTAAGTTGGTGCACCCCTGCAGGGAAGTATTATATCTATTCGAATAGCCGTGTCCACGGTAACGGACGCTCGGAGTTGTATCCCGATCGATACAACTAGAACTGGATACTGAATGCTGAGTCATGAGAAATGGATATGATGGCTCCGGGGTTGCTTTCTCGCAGGGAGTCGAGAAAGGATCTCTGGGCGCTAATGTTATAACATGTTTGCTAAATATAAACTGCTACTCTATACTCTTTTGAATAATGCAAGATGCTTGGAGCTCCTTAAAGATGCTAGTCTTTGATAGGCTAGGCTTTCCCCCTTATCTTCTGGCATTCTGCAGTTCAATCCACAAATACTACCCTTTTCATTGATACAGATGCATATGTAGTGTAGATCCTTGCTTGCGAGTACTTTGGATGAGTACTCATGGTTGCTTTGCTCCCCTTTTCCCACCTCTTTCCATTCTTCTCGGACGCTGCAACCAGATGGTGGAGCCCAGGAGCCAGATGCTACCACCAATGACTACTACTGCTACCCCGAGGTTGCCTACTACTACGTGGAGACCGACGACGACCATGAGTAGTTAGGAGGCTCCCAAGCAGGAGGCCTTTCCTTTTCGATCGATGTAGCTTTTGTTTTAGCCTTCTTAAGGCAAACTTGTTTAACTCATGTCTGTACTTAGATATTGTTGCTTCCGCTAACTCCTGTGTATTCGAGCTTATATATTCGAGCCCTCGAGGCCCCTGGCTTGTAATATAGCTTGTATTATTTTAATTAGTGTCTAGAGTTGTGTTGTGATATCTTCCCGTGAGTCCTTGATCTTGATTGTACACATTTGCGTGTATGATTAGTGTATGATTGAATCGAGGGCATCACACCACCAGCACGCCCACGTCTGACCGCCTTGGCCAACCCAAACCCCCTTCCTTGCTGGCGCGCATTTCCCGCCTGAAACGGTCAGCGCCGCCCCAAAGCGCCAGTGCCGCATTAATGCCCAGCCAGAGCAGAGGTGGCATCTCACCGGCACCGGCTTTGAAGCAGCCGCGACGGCCGAGAGAGTGTCGCTTCCCGATGCACGCGACCGCTCCACGTCGAGGCTGGCCATAGTGGTGGTAACTTAGCTAGTACATACAGTCGGGAATAGTATACATGGTGATGTGGTAGAGAATTAAAGAAGAGACAGGGGGTCATGCATGGCAATAAATATGATCATCTATGATACTACTCTGTGATACTATGCACTATAAAGTAGTATATCATACACTAGTATCATGCACTACTAGTATATTGGAGTATATGATACTCCCCACTATGAGTAGCCTCAAACTACACCACGGCCGGTCGTCGTCCCTGTGCCGCCCACATTACAGTTGCAACTTGTTTAGAGTAGGTTTTACTTCGGTTTGTATGAAAATTGTAATGTATCTCGTCTGGTTTATATGAAAAGTTTTCGAAATGTTATGATTTTCATCCGGTTTCTATGAAAATTGTAATGTATCTCGTCTGGTTTATATGTAGAGTTTTCGAAATGTTATGATTTTCGTCCGGTTTCTATGAATTCTTCCTTGTTTGCATGATCAGGGCAAAGTTATCCCTCGATCAAAATTAGATCGCCAAGTGTGGATGTGCATGGGACATTTGGTCTAACTTGGAACCTTGTAGCTGATGACACCCAGTTTGGATGTACTATCTTAGCAATCGTTACCCATGGTACCATTGAAGGGCAACAAGGTGCCACAATCTATCACGATCGGACACTGGTCATGTACCCAGGTAATCCCTTCTCTCCAATCTAAGGGTAGTAGAGCCAGGAGTTATTGTATATCTTATTGCCATGTCATCTTATAACATTTCAGTACATGTCTCTTTATACTCCAGGAGTAGGAGTAGTTCTTTCCTTCTTTTTTATTGATTGGGATAGTCATCTACGCAACTCTATAATGCGAGTTGTATAAACTATAAAGGACTTAACAATTTCAATTCCGTGTAGTGCTAGCTAGGTAGCCATAATCCCATCAAACAAAACTACACCTCCTTTAATTAATGTACATGGCCCAGGTAACACTCTCAAATTGTTTGTCGTCGCCCGGGCCGTAGTTGTCTATATATTGCTTCCCTTCCCGCTCATAGAAATAAGCAATATAAAGTAGTATTTTATTTTAATTAATTTGTATCCTCTACTTACGTCACCTTATTATACTGCATGGACCATAACCATGCACGTCACCGTGATCCAGGTTTGAGATGCCAGGTGTACCAGATGGACGGCGGCGTGTTCGACCCCCGTGATGCCTGGGTGCAGATGAACACACTTGAAGAGTACTCGATTTTCATTAGGGACAACTACTCCATAGTGCAAACGATGCCACCTTCCGTGCACGGCATCGACGGCCTGCCATTCGTGAAGAATGGGTGTGTTTTCATTGTGCACCGACGGATTCATATCTTGAACGCCCCTATCCCTGATCTATGTCGCTTCAGTTTGGATGAGTCTCCATCATGGGGAGCCACACTAAGAAGCTGCGATGATATAGACTCACGTTACCCACCGTTATGGATCGTGCCATCGATGAAGAACACGTGGGACTGGAACTTCGAGATGGACATGTATGCAGGGATGTACGAACCTGAGTAATGCAGTGCAGTAAGTGAAGTAGAAAGGTACAACTAGTATGAACCTGTGTGGCATATAGGCATCTGTCTTACTACCACTAAATGTTGTACGTGCAATGCACAATGATATTATGATGTATGTGCCTAAGTACTCTACTACTATATTAATTGGAGGCACATGTTAGGTTTTATATTTGTTTACGTGTATGCTCCGAGACCTTCCAACTAGACGGCTTGTCTCTCCGGATCGCACTTTGTATCATTATATACTACTAGTAGTACTACATGTGGTCTCCATATTAGAAGTGGAAGAAGTGGAGACGCTCTACCTCACTGTTCATGTCCCACTCCTTTCGCTGACGTGTGGGACATCCAGCACTTACCGCATTTTGCACTCCTTCATCGTAAGAGTTGAAACGCTAGCTTTCATCAAAAATAAAAAATAAATATAAAGCAAGAGTACTGTACCATGCGGTTTCCTTGCTCCTCGATATCGGAAAGAGTACTTTAGTTTGCCGACTCGTGGGACGTCGACCATCGTGGTCCACCTGCCATGTAGGCAGAACTCCAGGGGAGAGTCACCCCGGTCATCGCACCGCGGTAATAATGACTAATGAGCCACCAAATTAAAGGCCCAACCTTCCCCACTATAAAGTTGCCCGGATTGAGGAACCATCAAGACTTTGTTGAATTCCGCTTCTTGAAGAAAACTACTGCACCCGCAGTACTGCTAGCTACAGTAGTATTATACACCAGCGGAGGCCTCCTTTAGTCCACAGGATAGGAATTTCATTGGAATAGG
This sequence comes from Aegilops bicornis, assembly GCA_021605145.1. Taxonomy (NCBI): domain Eukaryota; kingdom Viridiplantae; phylum Streptophyta; class Magnoliopsida; order Poales; family Poaceae; genus Aegilops; species Aegilops bicornis. The sequence continues at coordinate 638,721,611 of CM038670.1, read as the reverse complement.
AAAATCTTAGGAAGTGAGGTGAGATGACATGCATCTCAATTCCTATAGAGAAAGATATGCCATTTGATGCATAGGATAGGAAATTTTCCATTGATTCTAGGCTAATGTACTGGTAATTTGCTCTAAAACTACAGTAGTAACTAGTACTAGCACTGGTAGATGCTCGTAATTAATTAAACAAACGTACAGGCGACACAGACACACAAACTAACTACTACTAGTACTACTACTTCTCACATGTTGGCCAGACGTCGTTGTTCTCCTTCCCAGCTTTGTCGGCGACACCCCATCGTGCTTGGATCTCTGCCGAGCTCTCCTCAGCAGCGCGTGCATCCTCTTCTTTCTTGTGGCGGCGGGACTCTCTTTTCTTGAGTGCTTTCTGCCTTTTCTGCTTCCTGTGTGCGGCTTTGGACGCCTCTTGCTCTACCGCCCATTCGGCCTTGGCAGCTCCAAAGTCCGCCCACATAGGTGTGAGGTCACGAGCGGCGATGAACTCGGCACGGTGGGATGCCATCGCTTCCCTACCATTTTGTGTGCAGTCGTGGGCGGCGAGGAACTCGGCGCGGAGGGATGCCATCCTTCCTTACCGGTTAGTGTGCGGCGTGGTGTCATGAACGATGCTTGGTGAGAGCTCTGGGCGGAGTGGCCGGACAACCGTATAGTGCATTGGTTTGTCAAGAGCTCAAGGACAGACGATGAAGGAAATTTGGATTCCCTTCAATCCTGGTCATTTATTACCGCACACAGTTAATTTCCATAGCCTCTGGAAACTATGTGCGCTGGCCCTATTGTGGGTAAGTGGGTTGCTTTCTGATTGGCCACCACCCCAGCCACGCGGATCACGCGTGTGCACCGTGATCGAACGGCATTCCACGTCCCTCTCATCACACCCGTGTGGTTGTAGCTGGGATTTGATGTTTCGGCGCTACTATATCCGTCCTGGTTGATGCATGTAACTACAAATAATATCACTAGAAACTATGTTTAAATACGAATCCAACGATATAACTTTTGGTGACATGCATTATTATTTTCTTAGTTAAATCTGCGGCCAAAGTTTGGCACAAAATACTAAGGGGACCAGTAAATGAGGATGGTGCTAGTAAAATTTCTACAAAATGCACATAATGGCCTAAATATGGTAAATGAACCCGGAGAAGTGCCAAATTTGAACACGGTGCTTTGTACTACCTCTGTCCTGGTTTATTGGTCCCCTTTGAAATTGCTGACAAAGTTTGACCAAAGATTTAACTAACACAATGTTAATACATGACAACAAAAAATATATCTTTAGATTCGTATTTGAACATAGTTTTCAATTATATAATTTTTAATGACATGCATGAACATTTTCTGGGTTAAATTTGTGGTCAAAATTTGGCACAAAATACAATGGGGACCAATAAACCAGGACGGAGGTAGTAGGGTGTATGTTGATCATAGGACAAAAAGTCAACTGCCACATTAATTGAGTAATTTTGCAAACTGCAAAAACAATATACCAGCACGCGAGCGTCTGACCGCGCTGGCCCATCGAAACCCCTTCCCTCGCTCGTGCGTGCTTCCCGCCTGAAACGGTTACCGTCACTCCAGAACGTCAATGTTGCATTCACGCCCTACACGACCTCTCACTGGCGCCGGCATTGCAGCAGCGCGACGGCCGAGAGAGCGCCACCCGCGTGGCATGCCGGTGCAAGCGACTGCTCTGCGTTAATGACACAACGGCCATCCGTCCGTCCGCCGCCCACATTAATGACACACTCGTGTCGACGAACCTACTCCGGCGCCAGCCATCCATCCGTCTGTTGTGGTTCATTGCCATTCGCCCGCTATATTAACTTAAGCCCTAGCCATAGCCACAGACCCACAGTCATTCTCCTCCGGTCCCTTCCTTCTGTCGGCACCACTCCAAACATGGCGTCCTCGCGCTCCAAAGCTCTCTTGGACATACTATCGCAGGAGAAGACGAAGGACATCGCCGGCTCCGCTCCGGGCGCGCTCCAAAGCTCTCTTGGACGTACTGTCGCAGGAGTAGATGAACAACATCGCCGCCCCCTCCCCCCCCCCCCCCACCCCGGCCGCCCTCCGCCACCACGACCATGAAGCCGGCGCGCGTGCGCAAGCGCAGCCGATAGCAAGGAAGAGTAGTATGTGGTAGGTCACCGCCGCTCTGGTCCCAGGATGGCCACCGCTCCTCCACTCTGTCGACGTCAAGCTTGGTGGGGTAAACATCGGCGGCCGATTAGCCGCTTGACGGCGACGTGGAGGCAGAAATCTTCAAAACCTTGGGCTCCGGAGGAGGAGGTTATGGAGGCGGTGCTGGACAAAGCCGAGGCAGATGAGGAGGAGGCAAAGGAAATAGTTGGAGCGTCAATTCTCGGGGCTCATGGTCGGACATGGTGGTCTGGCGCTGACGATCATTTGGATTAGGTTTACAGTAGGTTTTAGTATGGTTTGTGCGAAAAATGTAATGAATTTCGTCCGGTTTATAGGAAAAGTTTTTGAAATGTAATGAATTTCATTCGGCTAATATGAAATTTGCTTTGTTTGCACGAATTTCGTCCTGTTAGTTCATATACTTGTCGAAAGGTATGCGGGAAAGACCTGCCCTCATCATTTTGTTGTGGATTTCAATCGATCGATCGCACGAAAATGTTACACTTTGCAAGTTCAAGAGGAAAAGGCGGCCCACTTAAAGCACGCCTGTCGCGTTCGCATCGCACCCTCGACAGTCGGTCTGGCACACCGCTCAACAAAGGGGACACACATTGTCTTGCATTTTCACTGACATGTGGGACTGCAATTGAATAAACCGTCGATAGCCGAAATCTACCACAGCGGGCATCGGCTGGGAAGAGAGAGACGGGGAGGTAGAAGAGATTGCCCGCCCGTCGAGCACGAACTCCAAGAAATATATTGATAATGTGAGGTGGCCATGCGGGAGTCCGGATCGCTCCTAGGCCCGCTTCTGACCGACCTGGCCCACCAGAAAAGCCCTCCCCTCTCCCGCGCGTGCTCCCCCCAGGCACCAGCTGCCAGCATTTAGAGCAAGTACAATACTGGGCTATAAGCCTGCTTATGTGGAGGAGACAGACATTGAAAAAGTGAAGGAGTTGGCTCTATGCAAGAGCCTGCTACCTCTTGAGCATGCGTTGGTTTTCCCTTGAAGAGGAAAGGGTCACTACAAAAAAAATACACTTCCGTGATGATACGTGTTTGTCACAGTAGGTCGCATTTTTTGTCATGCATGTACATCCATGACGATTTTATGACAGAATCAAGATAGTCATACATGTGCTGTCGTAGAAGTGTTCCATGACATTACCAAAATTATCATCATTGAAGTGTCCACTTCCATGATGATAAATCGCGTGTCACAGAAGTGCTTTCGTCAAGGGTGACCGACACGTGGCATCCACCGTAATGGAACGCCGTTAAGCTATCGGGTCCGGTTTTGGATCCGATAACCCGCTAACAGCCTCGACCAATGGGTATTTTCCACGTGTAAAATCATCATTGGCTGGAGGAAACACGTGTCGGCTCACCGTTGGGACAGATGTCATCCACTCATTGGGCGCCTATGATAGGTCGACACGTGGCACGACCCAACAGTGGCCCATTCCAGTGAAAAGGTTGGCCCGTTTGACTTGGTCAAAAGGTGGTGGGCCGGCCCAAAGCAAGCATGTTAATGGCCTATTTGCATATAGCCCATTGACAGCCTGCTAACCCAGGGCCCATTTACGGCCTATCTGAATTAGGCCAGTAGCGTCATCTGGGTCGTCCACTATAATTCCAGCCCGTTTTAACTTCCGGCCCATGTATGGCCCATGATGTCTTTTGGCTCATATGAGGCCCTTAGTAAACCTCGGCCCATTAACGGCCCGTGGTAAAATTGGCCCCTAATGAACAGTGTATCAATTTATACCCATTAACGGCCCATTATTCCATTGGGCCGTTTCCAGCCCATGTTATCTTTCGGCCTTCTAAGGGCCCATTTATTCTTGGGCTCATTTCCAGCATTCGTTTACTTTCGGCGCGTTCCTGTCATTTTCTGCTTGTGGGCCAAATACAGCCCGTGGTTTCAGTTGGCCCGTTTGTGGCCCGTTAATACGTTGGGCCGTTTTCATAGCGTCATCAAATACGGCCTATTAACGACAGCCCGTTATGGTCGGCCCATGAACGGATGATTTCGACTCTAGACCATTTACGGCCATAATGTGGTCTGTTATTGGCCCATGTTTGGCCAACTGATCATACGGCCCGTAGAAGGCCCATTGATGATACGGTCCGTAGAAGGCCCATTGTGTCTACGCCCCGTAGAAGGCCCATTGTTTCTACAGCCCTTAGAAGGCCCATTGTTTCCACGGCCCTTAGAAGGCCCATTGTTTTGACGGCCCGAAGGAGGCCCATGTTAACTACAGTAAATATGTAGCCCATTGTTAATGTGGCCTAGTTTTAAAAAATAGGTTATTCCGGCCACTAGCAAACCGCGGAAAAAGAACTGCACTGAAATAAATAAACAAGACAATGGAAATAAATAAGCAAGCAACTTACGCTAGGCTATCACGGCTATTACACATATTACATCCACTGGGCATCAAAGTTCGCCACCAGTGCAAATATAGGGAACAAAGCAGCATATAAACGCCGCAGCAAAACAAGTCCAGAACTGAAACCACTTCAGAAGAGCTCAAGAAACAATATCCTGGGTACCCATAATGCTGGCAAGATGCTTAGCAAGCTTATTAACTTTCTCTTGTTTGGTGCTTAAATCCTCCAAAGACTTGTTGTTGCACCGTAAAAGTATGCATCTGAATTCTGCAGGGACTTCCTCAGTCCTTGACTTCCTCGTCGCATAACATCTCGATTGATGTCTTTCAACTTGAAGTTGAGACTCAAGAACCCGAATCGATTCAGCAAAGCGAGTTCAAGAGCTGGTGCTAGCAAGAGTAGCCGAGAACTTCGAACACTACATCAAGACAGGACTTTGGGGTTGTCTCAGTGTCTTCAATATAGTTTTTATCAGCTTTCTTGGAGAACAACAGGGATGTCTCACTATCTTGACCCTGATCTACATTACTTCCTTTACCATTGCATAACGGGGTACTCTTCTCCAATATGTTATCCGCGTTCTAAAGGAGAAACAAACAAACACATCACAGGTTTACAATGTAGTATATGAAACTCATTTTGGTAAACCAGTTCAGTAGTAAGGTGGACAGGATAACAGCATTAAACAAACATATATCTATGTAGTATGGTCACCGTATGGTCTATATCATTCTAGTTTATGTTGCCAAATCAAGATAGATACAGTTAGAATCATATCTATTTAAGACAAAGCAACATAGACAGAATATGAGTGTGGGAAACTACACAACAATAACAACACTTGTAATGTGCATGGCATGAGAACATAACTGTTTATTCAATTGAAACTGAAATCAACATAGAGCAAGTTACAACAGCAAACACGTTAAAGAAACCGGTTTAAAACATACCTGTTGCGCCATTGGAGTTTCAATTGCATCCTTCAAATTTGAAATTAGTTGGTATGAGTAAAATCAGTGATGCAAGAGCAAAGTAGTATGGACCATAGCTACAGAACTTGACCTGAGAACAATTCTTCTTCTGCTTTAAGCGTTGACTTGGGGTTCGGAGTGGTGCTCTTCATGCTTTGGGCACTGCAGTTTCCTTACTAACTGCTCGTGTTTGGGTGCTCTGTGGTGGAGACGGTGTTGTGTCAACAGGAACTGGGTTACTATCTGCTGGGGTTGGGGTTAGAAGGGTTCTAGCTGGTTCTCTGTCCAACTGGGTAGGGGTACAATCTGCGTGAGTCTGGGTTATGTGTGGTGGGGCTGGTTCTTGGGCAAGAACAACCATGGTTCTATCTCCGTCGACAGGTAGCACGATCTTTTCTGAAGACCATGTTTTTACTCCCACAGATACTGCCATCACACCCTCCAATTGAAATGGCTGATAAACAAGAAAAGTAATTGAATGTACAGACATTGTAAGATAGACAGTGCAATGGATAGTAGGGAAGAAAAGCAGGGCATGAAATAATTCACATTTATGTTGTCTAACCAAACAGAATAGCAGGACATAATTTCAAATATATGATGGCTAATTAAACAGGATAGCATGACACAATTTCACATGTATGATGGCTAACTAAACATGATAAAATGACATACTTCAAAATATGATGACTATGTAAACAGGATGACATGATATAACTATACGATGTGTCTATTAAAGTGGTTGGCATGCCATAAATCACAAACATACCATCGATGGAAACATGATGGCATGATATAATTCACTGATAGAATGACATAATTCTAAATATGATGACTATGTGAACAGGATGAGATGATATAACTATATTATGTCTTTAGAAAATGGGTTGGCATGCCATAATTCAGATACATGCTATCTATGTAAACATCGTGGCATGATATAATTCAAATATATGATTTATATGCTAAGGAAGTGAGAAGAGGGCAATCGCAAATATGATGTGTCAACTAAGGAGATGGCATTCAATATCGTGTATATGATGTAAAAACTAAGCATTGCAATACAACATATGCATGATATGAGTAATATAACCCTGCCAAGTTTGAGCATACACATCAGGGGGATAATAGGACTGGTCATCTGCCTCTGAATCATCCTCTGAAGAGCTATCTGTAACCAGCAACATATCTGCTTCACCAGGTAGCATTGTCTGCTCTGAAGACCTTGTTTTCACTCCAGATTTCTCCATCACCAATTCAAATGGCTGATGCACAGGAAGAGCAGTTGAATATACCAACATTGTCGACAAAAGAAATGACAAATACAAAAAAAGGACGGCATGATATAATTCACATATATGACGCTTGGCTAAACAGCATGGCATTGCATAATTCACATATATAATGCCTTGCAACAAGATAGCATTGCATAATTCACATATATAATGTCTTGCAAAAGATGGCATTGCATAATTCACATATATGGTAATTAGACACTAAACAGGTGGCATTCACACAAATCATGTCTAAACTAAGCAAATGACATAGCAATGCAAGATACCATACATACGATATGAGCAACATAACCCTACCAAGTTAAGCATGCACCTCGGGGAATAGGACTGGTCATCTGTCTCTAATCCTCCTCTCGAGGAGCTATCCGTAACCAATGAGATATGCGCTTCGTCGAGATAGCATAGTCTGCTCTCAAGACCTTGTTTTCACTCCAGAATTTTCCATCACCGTGTCAAATGGCTGATGCACACGAAGAGTAGTTGAATGTACTAACATTGTTGACAAATGTAATACATAACGAAAAAAAGGATGGCATGATATAGTTCACATATAAGATGACCGGCTAAGCAGGGTGGCATTGCAAAATTCACATATATGATGCCTGGCTAAACAAGATGGCACTGCATCATTCACATAAACGATGAATAAACTAAAAAGATGGCATTCACACAAAGCATGTCTAAACTAAGCAGTTGACATATTTGATGTATAAAGTAAGCAATGCAAGGCACCATATGCATGATATAACCAACATCAGCATGCCAAGTTAGAGCGAAGACCTCACGGGGTAAATAGGAGTGGTCTTCGCCTTCAATCCCCTCAAACAGTTATCTTCCTCTTGATTACGATCCGAAATGGGTGGAGGGGGCTGCCTTTGCCCACCATGGAGCGACGTCTGCATGAAATTTTATTGCCATGCAAGGCTCGTCTCTTTTGCTCTACATGTTCAGTTCCATTGTGTACAATAACTCACATGCATAGGAATAAAACATAGTGAGATTATGTAAGGAGTGCATGCACAAATCCAGAGTAATGGTAGCAAACTATGGATAGACCCAAAACCAATGATAGCAGGCAGATAATAGCTTTAGTTAAAAAATACAGATAATGGCTCCTTTAATGTTTGTTTGCACCCAACATGAAACTCATAGTAGACACCCAAGATTAACCAGATAGTACTGATTGCTGCCCCAATATGTACCCCGCAACCATTTAAAAACTCAAGTTTCAGCATAAGTTTGGACCTGAGTCGGAGTCTAATAGGTGAACACGACAATAAAGTAGCATGTCATCATATTAGCGATGCATAACGTGGCGGAACCACGGAAGAGTGCGACCTCTCTTGCGGGCCCGTGTAGTCCTCAAGGTCATCTGCTCAGTTGGTGATGGTAATGCGGTTATCGTGGCGCTGCGGCAAGGGAAGAAGATCCGAGGCGGCGAAAGATAGTCTAGAGAGCGGATCCTGTTGTGGTGAACCCTTCCGTCGTTGGAGCAATGAGCTGGGTGGAACACAGCACTGCTGGAGCAGGACAAACCACACAAGGTTTTCTTTGACACATATCTATATGTAAGTAATAGTGTAAGGACTTGTTTGAATTTGAGGATTCTAACCATGCAGGATAGGAAATAGACAGAATAGGATAGGAATGCACGTGCAAAAGCAGAGAATTTAAAACACAGGATTTACGCCAATCTGGGTGTTTGGTTCACAAGAATTGGAAGATCACAGGATGCAAAGAAGCATGGTGTGATTAAGTCAAACCACAAGAAGTGTACAACCTCTTTGGCGAAGCCATGTAGATCTCAGCGTGATTGGGTTGGCCGGTGAGGATGCTCCGGCTGACTTGGCTGTCGGAGGAGGGGAAGAAGATCTTAGGCGTCTGGAGATGGAGCACGAGGTACTGCTCCGCTGTGATGGAGAGTTTCATCGTTGGAGCATCTTCGGTGAGTTGTACGACGCCGAGGCTGAAGCAGGACAAGAGAGACAACGTTAACCTGAGTGGAATTCTAATAGCATCTCCAATAGATGACGTAAAATACATAACCACAAAGTGCTAGATGTATACATCAGCCGCTCATCTCTGAACCTAACTGTCGAAAATGAATTTAATCGTAAACTGAATTTTCTTTGTCAAACCGAACGCACTAGAGGTGAGGCTACACATCAGTCGACTGACTTTTTCATCTCCGATCAATCGATTTTGCAGCCGTTGGATACGAAATCAAGGGCCTGTAGTTCATCTTCAACCTCCACCCCCCCCCCCGAGCCACTAGCCACCATCGGCCAAACAGCAGCCCCCTGCCGCCCGCCCCGAAAACACTCCCCACCGCCGGTCCGCCTCGCCCACCATCCCTCTAGCCCCCCTGCGAACTTTTTCTCCGGCGATCAAGACGCCACCGCCCACCCTGAACCCTAAGATAGATAGTGGGGTACTTCTCCGGCGAGCCCCTTCCCATTGGCTGGTTCTTCCTTAACTCTAGCGAGCCCCCCAACCCCTGAAAATCGACTGACCCAAAAGTCGATTCAGCCGACTGAAGTGTAGCTAAATCGGAGCAGCATCGCAAGCAAGAACAAGAGCGAGAGGAGCAGCAAGAGCAAGAGCAAGAGCAGACCAGGCAGGGGACCGAGAGCAAGAGCAGAGCAATAGTGCGAGCGAGAGCTAAAGTAGCAGCAGCTCCTACTGATGTGGATGTCGCCGCCGAGGGAGCGACGCCATGGAGGAAGTGGCTGGCGACGCCGCGGTGGATGGAGTCGCGCCGTCGGCTCGAGACCGAGCACCGGCAACACCATGAAATCGAATCAAGAAGAAAATGCGGCGATTAGTGTACAACCTCTTTGGTGGCGCCGATTAGGCCGCAGCTTCATCCGAGGAAACGGTGATGCTGATGCTCTTTCGGTGGTGCAGGTGAAGATGGCGGTGTGGGAATGGAGCAGCCGCAATAGACGAGGCGATCGTCGGAGCAGCTCCTTGGAGGTGGAGGATGGGGTGGCTGAACCGGAGGGACGACGAGATGGACGACGGATCCTCATCCGGGGAGGTGGACGAGGGACGTCGAGCTGCTGCCGTGGACGACGTAGTTGGGGAAGAGGCTCCGGCTGGGCAGCGGTGAGGTGACGGATGGAGGAGGGTGGGGTTTCACGGCTGGAGCGGAGAGGTTATGGCGGCCTGGGATTTCGAATAGCAAAAAGGAGGCGATGGGAGGGGGTGCACCATGACTAAGGGACGCGCTTGTCCAAAATGCAGGGTGTGTTACAAAAGTACCCCGCAACAATTTGAACTAGCGGCCCTTTCGGCTCAGGGTTAGAAGGGGGATTTCGCGTGTCGGGATTTGGCAGCTGGAGGGAGTTTTCGTGTGCGTTGTAATTTCAGGATAGCAAGGCGCGGGTTGTGAAGGCGCCAGTTTTGGGAGCACGATATCTGAATTTTCGGGATATAACAACGCGCGAGTAGAATTTTAGGGATAAGCCTAACGTGTAATATTGTACTTGTACGTACCAAATCAATTCGCACTTCCCTCAACCAAAAAGAAAATGAAAAAATAAAACTATTCACACCACACAAAGAGAGAGTCTTGCCCGCTTTTACTATAAAAATGCTATTTAAAGCTACTCATACCAACAATTTAGTGCAATTAAATGCTATTCGGTAGTATGAATCCATGTTATGTCCAATTAAATTTTTTAAACTTGCTGTATAATGCATGTAACCTACTCATACCAACATTTTAGTGCATTCCAAATGTCTATACTACCGCTGCAATTCGAACTGAATTTGAATTTGTTTCTCTATTTCAATAACAAATCTACAATCATGATTGTCGCCAACTTCAACCATCATTCGTGTATTACCTTAATAACACACAACATGATTACTATAGAGATAGATATGAACTATGTGTACTACATGAACTCGAATTATATTTTTTGAATACACTTGATGTTGATTCCAAATAATAGTACATTTGATCTACTAACTATATATTCATAATCTAAACCATGTTCCATACGTGTACACCGTGTTTATCACACATAGTATAGTGCCCCGCCCCCTACATTATGACAAGTATTTAGGCCTGAGCTGCAAAAGCCACACATTAGCCCAAATTATGATCAATGTTCTATATGTTATACGTAGTACTAGCAAGCTGCCCATGCGTTCCACAGAACATCAACATGATCAAGGGGAGGCCTAATTAGCAAATATGGAGAGGGGTGTGGGTATCTTCTTTCAAAATTGCCATAGTTTTCTTCCTATCCGTCAGATATAAATTGGACGGCCTATATTGTAGGATGGCACCATCATCAACAACTCCGTTTTTTTATAAGAGTAAAGATAAAATATATTATATGTAGTATAACATGTTCATAACCACACCATGTGTATCACCGTTATATATATTCACACATGCGTCGGTTTAAAACACTATGATAAATTCTTCAAATATCCGAATTCGCTTTTTATAATGAAGTATGATCTCTATTCGTCTTTTACACCCACACAATCCTCTTATCTTTGTAGCTAGCTAGCGCTAACTTTCTCTCGTGCATGCAGACGCCCGCATCCCTCTAACCCTCCGTCAGCATTATCTAGCTCCATCGCGCAAATTCGTTTTTTCACTTTAGCTCTTTCACTCACGGTGTGTGTAGGCCCCCATCTCCTTCTTTACGGCACACATCAACCGATATGCCTCTCTAGCCAGGTGTGCCTAGCACAAACACAAGCTTCCCCTCTTCTCTTATCATCGTCCATGCCTCACCCCCACCACTCTTTTCATCGATCTCGTGCTACTTCACTCCTTCCCCCTCGATATAGTATGACTCTCGCACCACCTCCTAGATGCATCCCTCTCTCTCTCTCTCTCTCTATCCTTCTCCCCATGCCTCATTTGCTTCTAACACACACATGCATGTATACCGATCGATCTCCCAACATATACCTAGGTCGACTTTAACTATTCCCCCCCCCCCCATCGATCGACGTACCTCACAAGCTATGTCTCTCCTTTCTCTGACAAAGGACGATTGATCTTCCTATGTAGTTATGTATGCTTACTACAGCCATATCGCCCCCCCCCCCTCATCATTCGTGCATGCCTCCTGACCCGTCTCTCACATGCACGTGCATAGACAGGCAGCCATCCCCTCTCTTATTGATATTGCAGGCGTGCCCTTCGGTTGTCTAGCAAGCCTATCCCACCATTTGTTAGACGCAACTCCACTACCACCCCCTCCAACACTCTAGCTTTGTCTCTCTCCCAACCTTATTCCTCTCCTACACATATGCATGGATGCCGATCGATCTCCCTTAATACATGAGGTAGATCGATCTCGCTTAATACATGAGGTAGATCGATCTCCCTTAATACATGAGGTAGGCCTCTCTCCTCCTCCACACATATACCAGCCATTGTACCTCTATAGTTAATTAGGTCTCCCTCCCCCCCCCACCACACACCGATAGTCGAGCGCTGTAGGTAGGTATCCATGCCACAGAGACAAACCGCACATGTCCCCTCTCTCATTCTAGTAGGCCAGCCACTCTATATCTTTGGCATGGGCACACACAAATTAGATGGCACTCTTTATCGACCGCACGTGTACACACACACACACATCATCCCTCTCTTCGATTCTATGGACACCTCAAGTCGATGATACCTCCACTCTATTCTCGTGGATCGCCCCCTCTATATATATGATATATCCAGGACTCTATTTCACAGACATTGCATATGTTACATTTTTTGATTAACACCCCCTAAAAAAACTCTCACAAACCCACACACTATATCTCTCTTCGTTTGTATCCCTCTCACACAACCCCACGTAGGTGGTGTACGTATACAAAGAGAATAGGTGCACCGTGCACGTACTCACGCTTCGTGCCCAGCCACACCCGCGCGGGTACACGGTGGAGCTCATTTCTGTACGAAATGGCAGCTCACGTGCTAATTTGAACGCGTGTAGCGGTTGTTTACCTACGGAGGTCGTGTACCACGCGTGCACGAAACAAAGTTTGACTTGATGCGTTGGCGCGTTATGTTTAAATAAAGTTATATCGCTCAATGGCACGTACACAGAATAAAACCGATTTTTATGGAGAAAAGGTAGTCCGCTCCACTATATACAATGGAGCCTCCCTGTCTGGTTTGTCTCTCTTCAGAGTATCTCGCACAAGGCTGCGGTGGCCTCTCTCTCTCTCTCCCTCTCACCGTTGGTCACTGATCCGGCTGCATCCCGTCCGCCGGCGAAAAGGGAGGACGTGCATCGTTTCTCCGTTCGACGGCACCGAGACAGCACGTCCCGATCTGCGGTACACGCTGTTCTCTCTGACCAAGCTCCGGTGCGGTAGGGCCTACGCCACCTGCTCGCTGCCGCAGTATGGGCAGATTCTGCCCGCCGCCGCTCACCTAGTTACATCCCGACGACCTCCAGGTATCCCCACCGGCATTGCTCCACTGCCCGTCTTCCCATGTCGCTGCATGTGGATCTTCCATAGTTTTTTGCACAAAACATAGCTCGTCTGGCGAACTTTCCATATTGCAATCTCGTCCTCACACCGTTTTAGACAAACACAACCGTGTTGTTATCTTCCCTTAGGACAAGAAATATGCTTCTTTTTTGTCGTCCCAACTGTCATCAACAATATTTGTCTTTTTACAAATTTCAAAAGGGCATATTTTGGACTGTAGATTCACTCATTTTGCTTCGTATGTGTACTCCCTCCGTTCCTAAATATTTGTCTTTCTAGAGATTTCAACAAGTGACTACATATGGAGCAAAACGAGTGAATCTACACTCTAAACTATGTCTATATACATCGGTATGTAGTAGTCCATTTGAATCTCTAAAAAGACAAATATTTGAGTAGTCACTCGTTGAAATCTCTAGAAAGACAAATACTCTGGAGTATATTTAAGAACCGAGGGGGTAGTGCACAGCCGCATGGGACACTCAGACCGGTCGTTCTATACCGCATTAATAGTGAGTATTGAGCAGTCAAATCATAAGCCACACATTTCCCACTGTAAGTTGCTCTGAAGAAGCAACCTTCAATACACTCTTCTTTGAATCCGATCATACTACTCCATCCGTCACTGTTTATAGAGCGCGCTTCAGAAAAAGAGAAAATCTCTGGGACCAAGGCGACTAGCAATCGGCCTGAATAATAGCATTGGTAGTTATAGCACGGCATCTATTACTAGAGGAAATAATGCGTACACACATGCATGCAGAGCTTCCACCCCGGGTAGACACATGCATGCACTTACTCCACTCCGTAGTACTACATCGAGAGAAAATTGTGGTTACCATGCCCTAATTAATTGAGCATTAAACCAAATGCGTGTAAAGTCTCTCTGGTGGTGGAAATGCATTGAGAGAAATGCATCATAATGAAGCGCGCCATGTAAAATGTGACGGAGGGAGGAGTAGTATGAAGGTGCAAAACCAAGTACGCGTATGGCTAGTCGGTCAACGCACCTCCTCTTGGCATATGACTGGCATTGGGACCGGAGTGTGAGCAAACCGATCTCAATTGACGGCAAAATGGCCAACTCGCCGTTCCTTGAGAGAGACGAGGAGCGAGAACACACAGACGAGCTCGCACGGAGGCCAAGATATATTCGAGCATGGTTGATCGATATCATCATTACATGTTGGGCTGCCGTTTCCGCCTCTTCTCCAGAATAAATGTGTACTTTATCAAAGATTAAGAAAAATAAGAGTACAGAGGCTCCACCATGCGGTTCTAATAGTAGTACTACTCGTACTACTAAACCTTGCGCTTGGCTCTTCGCCTCTTCATGAAGTCGAACAATGATGGTACTCCACATGTTCGGTACTACAGTGTATGCCTCTAGCAATCTGACACCGAATGAACTGATGCATGTCCACCGCCTGGGTGAGGGTATGTTGCATTAGTCAAAAGGCGTGGCGAAGCTTCACCTTGTCCCGCAAGCTTCTCCTCGTTCTGCGAGTTGACGGACGCACCAACAAGTAGTGCTAGTCCATACTCCCTCCTTTCCGGTTAATATGGCTTAATCTTTTTGCGGGTAAATGAGAGAGCTTTATTCATATATAAGCATTCTTAGGACGATCAGCCAAGACACTGGTCACTAGGAAGCGAGGTACCCATAAAAAAAGAAGTAGGAAGCGAGGTGTTTCATCAAGCCAGCTCTCGGCCACATTCAAAGTGCAGCAAGCACGGTTCGCACAAAGATGCGCCGCAAGGTTTGCTGATCTATTTACATGTTGAATAACAAAAAAAGAGGAAATATTACCGAGCGCTCCATTATCACATGCGAGAACCCTCGAAGAGAACCAAATGTGTTGAAGATTGCTTTATCACATTTTAAAAATATAATAAGAGTGCAGACGCTCCTCCATCCGGTTCCTAGTACTAGTATAGTATACCTCTATAGACTATAGTAGTAGTACTAGTAAACTTTGCGCTTGGCTGTTCGCCTCTTTGGGAGGTGCAACAATAATAGTACTAGTATAGTGTATGCTTCTGGCAATCTGACACCGAATTAACTGTTGCACGTCCACCACCTGAGCGAAGGACAGCTTGCATTAGTCAAAAGTTTATCCTTGTCCTGCGAGCCACCGCGCGCAAGCTTCTCCCGTCCTGCAAGCTTCTCCATGTTCGGCAAGTTGACGGCACACAGCAAAGTAATGCTAGTCCATACTACCTCCTCTCCGGTTAATATGGCTTAATTTCAAACGAGATAAATATCCACCAGACACAAAATATCCAATCGACTGTTCGAAATTACTTTCACTGTTGTTCTGATGTCGAGGTAATTGCTGCATTGCCACCAAAACCCACCATCTCTTAAGCTAAAGTAGACCAAGCTAACCCCTATATTAGCATATTACAAAGATAAACAGAAGGCACTATAGAATCATTCAGGACGTGAGCTTGTCAATCTGAATGTGGAGGGACACCAGCTTAGCCCCGGCCAGCAGCTTGTGCGGAACTATGAAGAAGGTCAGCTCCTACACGGCGACGTCGCCGGGATCCCTGCTGCTTATCACCTCCATTTCCACCTTGACGGTGTCGGTCCTGCCTTTGGGCTCCCCCGGCGGGCTGTTCGCCTGCCTTGGCCACACGTAGTGCGGCGGTCGGACGCCCGCTCGATGCGCAGACGACCGACATGGCGATAGGCGCGCCAATGTCGAGCACGCCGCCGACCAAGAAAAACGCGCAACCGTCCTCCTCCGCGAACAGCAAGAGTCGTGGCTCCGACAGTGGCACTTGCAGCTGGAGCGCCTTGCTGTACTGGATCTTGTGCACGGGCATGGGATGCACGATGCTGATGTGGTGAGAGAGCCACGGTGGCGGGCCTTCGTAGCCGCAGATGGGCACAGGGCATTTGCAGGGCCCGAGCGGACACATGCTCTGGTGATCGGCGAGCTTGTGGTAAGTGACGTAGAGCCCACAGCCTTTGTGCGGGCACTCCACCCTCACCGAGGAGAGGACGGTGTCCACCGCTGTGTTCCGCACGTCGAAGCCACAGCGCTGCGCTTCGCCTTGCCGCTGGTTCTGGGCGCTCGACGCGGTAGTCCGCGCAAGCCAGGTGCCCTCCCTTGCACTGCACAAATCAATCAAAAAACACATCAATCATGAAACCTGCACCTTGCTCGATCAGCCGAACGGACGAGGTGTATTCGAACCTCATACACTGGAGGCTTCAAGGGGTGGAGGCACAAGGGGCGGTGGAGCAAGGTGAGGTCCATCGAGACCATAGAGAGCTCCATCGTCGGGTCCTGTTCTATGTGCATGATCTCGCCCTCCTCGTGCACAACCATCTCTCGCTTTATTAGGGCAGGGGCATTACAAAGCTTTACCGTCACATATTCATACTACTTCAAGGTGGATTAAATCAACACATGCAAGTATCAAAAGGAGAGTCACGGCATGCATGCATGATACGTCTCCGTCATATCTATAATTTTTGATTGTCGCCAATATTCTACAACTTCCATATACTTTTTGGCAACTTTTTATAATATTTTTGGGACTAACATATTGATCCAGTGCCCAGTGCCAGTTCCTGTCTGTTGCATGTTTTTGGTTTCGCAGAATATCCATATCAAACGGAGTCCAAACGGGATAAAAACGGACGGAGATTTTTTTTGGAATATTTGGAGAATCTGGAAGAAAAATCAACGCGAACCAGTGTCCGAGGTGGGCATGAGGTAGGGCGCCCCCCTAGGGCGCCCACGACCCTCGTGACCCACAGTAAGACGGTTGGCGCCCTTCTTTGGCCATAAGACAGCTATTTTTGGTAAAAATCACGGCAAAGGTTTCAGTCCAATCGAGTTACGGATCTCCATATATATACGAAAGCGGTGAAAGGGGACGTAAGAGAACACAGAAACAGAGAGAGACAGAGAAATAGATCCAATCTCGGAGGGGCTTTCGCCCCTCCCACGCCATGGGAGCCAAGGACCAGAGGGGAAACCCTTCTCCCATCTAGGGAGGAGGTCAAGGAAGAAGAATAAGAAGGGGGGGCTCTCCCCCTTGCTTCCGGTGGCACCGGAGTGCCACCGGGGGCCATCATCATCACCGCAATCTTCACCAACAACTTTCACCGCCATCATCACCAACTCTTCACCCCTCTATGCAGCGGTGTAACCTCTCTCTTACCCGCTGTAATCTCTACTTAAACATGGTGCTCAACGCTATATATTATTTCCCAATGATGTATGGCTATCCTATGATGTTTGAGTAGATCTGTTTTGTCCTATGGATTATTTGATGATCAAGATTGGTTTGAGTTGCATGTTTTATTATTGGTGCTATCCTATGGTGCTCTCCGTGTCGCGCAAGTGTGAGGGATCCCCGTTGTAGGGTTTGCAATATGTTCATGATTTGCTTATGGTGGGTGGCGTGGTGTGAAGCACAAACCGAGTAAGTAGGTTGTTTGCGTATGGGATAAAGGGACTTGATACTTTAATGCTATGGTTGGGTTTTACCTTAATGATCTTTAGTAGTTGCGGATGCTTGCTAGAGTCCCAATCATAAGTGCATATGATCCAAGTAGAGAAAGTATGTTAGCTTATGCCTCTCCCTCAAATAAAATTGCAATAATGATCACCGGTCTAGTTATCGATTGCCTAGGGACAAATAACTTTCTCGTAACAAAAAGCTCTTTACTAAAACTAATTTAGTTGTGTCTTTATCTAAAACAGCCCCTAGCTTTTATTTACGTGCTCTTTACCTTCTTGCAAACCTATCCAAAAACACCTACAAAGTACTTCTAGTTTCATACTTGTTCTAGGTAAAGCGAACGTCAAGCCTGCGTAGAGTTGTATCGGTGGTTGATAGAACTTGAGGGAATATTTGTTCTACCTTTAGCTCCTCGTTGGGTTCGACACTCTTACTTATCGAAAACGGTTGTGATCCCCTATACTTGTGGGTTATCAAGACCTTTTTCTGGCGTCGTTCTCGGGAGTCATAAGCGTGGGGTGAATATTCTCGTGTGTGCTTGTTTGCTTTATCACTAAGTAATTTTTATTTGCTGTTCTTAGTTGTTCTCTATCTTTAGTTATGGATATGGAACACGAAATACCAAAAAATTAGGTGTACTTGCTACTCATGGAGATGGGGTAACTCCTAAAACCCTCGATTCTCATTATGTGAAAGATATTAAGTACTACTTTGATAATCCTGAGAAAACTCCATTCAACTTTATAATGGGAGAAACATTGGATCAACGTGAATACTTTAGGGATTATCGCTCGACACAAAAAGGGAAACTATTATGGGATCAATTTATTATGTTGCGTTGGTATGCCCGGGATCTATGCTTGAGATATGATATTACTTGTTGCTCTAGGATGAAGGCTCCACACCTTCCCTTTTCATGCAAATTTAATGATGATGAAACCTTAGCTTCTTATGCTAATGGTAGATATGATTGCTATGATGTGGAACAAATAGAAGAATTTGTTGCTTTCAAGGCTGCTTATGAAATTGAATCCTTGTTTGGAAAGTATGAAGCT
Source organism: Aegilops bicornis (assembly GCA_021605145.1). Taxonomy (NCBI): domain Eukaryota; kingdom Viridiplantae; phylum Streptophyta; class Magnoliopsida; order Poales; family Poaceae; genus Aegilops; species Aegilops bicornis. Next base: position 638,702,780 of record CM038670.1, on the reverse strand, counting down.
TTAGATGATGATGTTTATAGGCCTGAAAATCTTGCTATACTTAGATATTGCTATGAAAATTATGAATACAATTACTATATCAATGCATTTATTGAGAAAGTCTCCGCTGTCCAAGAAGAGACTAATATTTTGTAGGAAGTTGTGGAAGAAGAAATTGATGAAACTGTGAGCTCATTGGATGAAAAAGATGATGAGGAGAGCGAAGAACAAAAGGAGGAAGAGCGGATTGATTACCCGTGCCCACCTTCTAATAAGAGTAACTCTTCAACTCAGACATTGTTTAATTCCCCTTCATGCCTACCGAAGGATGATTGTTATGATGATTGCTATGATCCCTTGAATTTGTTTGAAATATCCCTTTTTGATGATGCTTGCTATGCTTGTGGCCAAGATTCCAATATGAATTATGCTTGTGGAGATGAACTTGCTATAGTCCCTTATGTTAAACATGAAATTGTTGCTATTGCACCCACGCATGATAGTCCTATTATCTTTTTGAATTCTCCCGATTATACTATATCAGAGAAGTTTGTACTTATTAAGGATTATATTGATGGGTTGCCTTTTACCGTTCCACATGATGATTTTGATGAGTATAATATGCATGTTCTTGCTGCTCCTACTTGCAATTATTATGAAATAGGAACTATATCTCCGCCTCTTTATGTTTCCAACACGATAGGATTGCAAGAATCTACTTATACTATGCATTGGCCTTTACTATGTGTGCATGAGTTGTTGTTTTATGACATGCCGATGCATAGGAAGAGAGTTAGACTTCGTCATTACATGATATATGTTACTTTGTGCTCACTACTAAATTACAAATCATTGCTAATTAAAATTGGCTTTGATATACCTTGGGATCCGGGTGGATTCACTACTTGAGCACTATATGCCTAGCTTAATGGCTTTAAAGAAAGCGCTGCCAGGGAGACAACCCGGAAGTTTTATAGAGTCATTTATTTCTGTTGAGTGCTTTCATATAGTTTAAAAACAACAAAAATAAAGAGGGGAACCCAAAACTTTTCAAAAAGAAAAGCGAAAGTGAGAAAGACAAGCATTGTTGAAGTGGGAGCTAGCCTTGAACTTTGTTCATGCTCACGGAAACTTTGTGAATCTTGATTACAGAAACTTTTCAACAAAAAAAATTATCCCCTTGTACAATTCCATTATATTATAAAAATAATGTGCCAAGGTTTGCCTTTAGGATGTTTACAATGCTTGTTGGTTTGTACGGTGCAGGACACAAACTTTGGCTGTAGTGCGCGAATTTTAATTTTTTACTGGAATGTCAAATGGTTATGATTCTTTTTGCACTGTCTTTCTTTACAAATTCTTTATTTGTCCTAATTTTGGAAGAATTTTTCAAGTATCATAAGTATGGTGAATGTTCAGATTATTACAGACTGTTCTGTTTTAGACAGATTCTGTTTTAGACAGATTCTGTTTTTGATGCATAGTTTGCTTGTTTTGATGAAACTATCAATTTACATCAGTGGAATAAGCCATGAAAAGGTTATATTACAGTAGACACAATTCAAAAATAAAATATGAATTGGTTTGCAACAGTACTTAGAGTGGTGATTTGCTTTATTATACTAACGGATCTTACCGAGTTTTCTGTTAAAGTTTTGTGTGGATGAAGTGTTCGATGATCGAGGAGGTCTCGATGTGAGAAGAAGGAAGAGAGGCAAGAGCTCAAGCTTGGGGATGCCCGAGGCACCCCAAGTAAATATTCAAGGAGACTCAAGCGTCTAAGCTTGGGGATGCTGGGAAGGCATCCCCTCTTTCTTCAACAAGTATCAGTATGTTTTCGGATTCGTTTCATTCATGTGATATGTGCAAATCTTGGAGCGTCTTTTGCATTTAGTTTTCACTTTTCTTTTATGCACCATGCTGGTATGATATGGTCCTTGGTTGATTTCTAGAATGCTCTTTGCACTTCACTTATATTCTTTGAGTATGGCTTTATAGAATGCTTCATGTGCTTCACTTATATCATTTGAAGCTTGGATTGCATGTTTCTCTTTACATAGACAACCGCCATTTGTATAATGCTCTTTTTCTTCACTTATATTTGTTAGAGCTTGGGCATATCTTTTGTATAAAGAATTAAACTCTCGTGCTTCACTTATATCTGTTTAGAGAGATGACAGGAACTGGTCATTCATGTGGTTAGTCATAAAATCCTACATAAACTTGTAGATCGCTGAATATGATATGTTTGATTCCTTGCAATAGTTTTGCGATATAAAGATGGTGATATTAGAGTCGTGCTAGTGGGTAGTTGTGGATTGTAGAAATACTTGTGTTGAAGTTTGTGATTCCCGTAGCATGCACGTATGGTGAACCGTTATGTGATGAAGTCGGAGCATGACTTCCTTACGAGTGGCGGTCGGGGACGAGCGATGGTCTTTTCCTACCAATCTATCCCCCTAGGAGCATGCGCGTAGTACTTTGTTTCGATAACTAATAGATTTTTGCAATAAGTACGTGAGTTCTTTATGACTAATGTTGAGTCCATGGATTATACGCACTCTCACCCTTCCATCATTGCTAGCCTCTTGATTGCACGTGCATTGCCCTTTCTCACCTCGAGAGTTGGTGCAAACTTCGTCGGTGCATCCAAACCCCGTGATATGATACGCTCTATCACACATAAACCACCATATACCTTCCTCAAAACAGCCACCGTACCTACCTACTATGGCATTTCCATAGCCATTCCGAGATATATTGCCATGCAACTTCCATTATCATCATATACATGACTTGAGCATTCATTGTCATATTGCTTTGCATGATCGTAAGATAGCTAGCATGATATTTTCATGGCTTGTCCGTTTTTTGATATCTTTGCTATGCTAGATCATTGCACATCCGGTACACCGCCGGAGGCATTCATATAGAGTCATATCTTTGTTCTAGATATCGAGTTGTAATATTGAGTTGTAAGTAAATAAAAGTGTGATGATCATCATTATTAGAGCATTGCCCCAGTGAGGAAAGAATGATGGAGACTATGATTCCCCCATAAGTCGGGATGAGACTCCGGACTTTATGAAAAATAAAAGAGGCCAAAGAAGCCCAAATAAAAAAGAGAGGCCAAAGAAGCCCACCAAAAAAATAAAATAAAATAAAATAATGAGAGAAAAAGAGTGAAGGGGCAATGTTACTATCATTTTACCACACTTGTGCTTCAAAGTAGCACCATGTTTTTCATAGAGAGAGTATCCTATGCTTTCACTTTCATATACTAGTGGGAATTTTCATTATAGAACTTGGCTTGTATATTCCGATGATGGCCTTCCTCAAATGCCTGAGCGAGGTCTTCATGAGCAAGCAAGTTGGATGCACACCCACTTAGTTTCCAGTTTGAGCTTTCATACACTTATAGCTCTTAGTGCATCTGTTGCATGGCAATCCCTACTGACTCACATTGATATCTATTAATGGTCATCTCCATAGCCCGTTGATACGCCTAGTTGATGTGAGACTATCTTCTCCTTTTTGTCTTCTCCATACAACCTCCACCATCATATTCTATTCCACCTATAGTGCTATGTCCATGGCTCACGCTCATGTATTGCGTGAAAGTTGAAAAGGTTTGAGAACGTCAAAAGTATGAAACAATTGCTTGGCTTGTCATCGGGGTTGTGCATGATGTGAGTATTTTGTGTGGTGAAGATGGAGCATAGCCAGACTATATGATTTTGTAGGGATGAGCTTTCTTTGGCTATGTTATTTCAATAAGACATAATTGCTTGGTTGGTATGCTTGAAGTATTATTGTTTTATGTCAAAGGATAGACTATTGCTTTGAATCACTCGTGTCTTAATATTCACGCCATGATTAGACATATGATCAAGATTATGCTAGGTATCATTCCACATCAAAAATTATCTTTTTTATCATTTACCTACTCAAGGACGAGCAGGAATTAAGCTTGGGGATGTTGATATGTCTCCGTCGTATCTATAATTTTTTATTGTTCCATGCCAATATTCTACAACTTCCATATAGTTTTTGGCAACTTTTTATACTATTTTTGGGACTAACATATTGATCCAGTGCCCAGTGCCAGTTCCTGTATGTTGCATGTTTTTGATTTCGCAGATTTTTTTTGGAATATTTGGAGAATCTGGAAGAAAAATCAACGCGAACCAGTGTCCGAGGTGGGCACGAGGTAGGCGGGCGCCCCCCCCCCCCCCACCTAGGGCGCGCCCCTGACCCTCGTGACCCACCTGTAAGGCGGTTGATGCCCTTCTTTGGCCGCAAGAAAGCTAATTCTTGGTTAAAAAAATCACGGCAAAGGTTTCAGTCCAATCGGAGTTATGGATCTCCATATATATACGAAACGGTGAAAGGGGACCAGAAGAGAACGCAGAAACAGAGAGAGACAGAGAAATAGATCCAATCTCGGAGGGGCTCTCGCCCCTCCCACGCCATGGGAGCCAAGGACCAGAGGGGAAACCCTTCTCCCATCTAGGGAGGAGGTCAAGGAAGAAGAATAAGAAGGGGGGCTCTCCCCCTTGCTTCCGGTGGCACCGGAGTGCCACCGGGGGCCATCATCATCACCGCAATCTTCACCAACAACTTTCACCGCCATCATCACCAACTCTTCACCCCTCTATGCAGCGGTGTAACCTCTCTCTTACCCGCTGTAATCTCTACTTAAACATGGTGCTCAACGCTATATATTATTTCCCAATGATGTATGGCTATCCTATGATGTTTGAGTAGATCCGTTTTGTCCTATGGATTATTTGATGATCAAGATTGGTTTGAGTTGCATGTTTTATTATTGGTGCTATCCTATGGTGCTCTCCGTGTCGCGCAAGCGTGAGGGATCCCCGTTGTAGGGTTTGCAATATGTTCATGATTTGCTTATGGTGGGTGGCGTGAGTGATGAGAAGCACAAACCCGAGTAAGTAGGTTGTTTTGCGTATGGGATAAAGGGACTTGATACTTTAATGCTATGGTTGGGTTTTACCTTAATGATCTTTAGTAGTTGCGGATGCTTGCTAGAGTTCCAATCATAAGTGCATATGATCCAAGTAGAGAAAGTATGTTAGCTTATGCCTCTCCCTCAAATAAAATTGCAATAATGATTACCGGTCTAGTTATCGATTGCCTAGGGACAAATAACTTTCTCGTAACAAAAAGCTCTTTACTAAAACTAATTTAGTTGTGTCTTTATCTAAAACAGCCCCTAGCTTTATTTACGTGCTCTTTACTTTCTTGCAAACCTATCCAAAAACACCTACAAAGTACTTCTAGTTTCATACTTGTTCTAGGTAAAGCGAACGTCAAGCGTGCGTAGAGTTGTATCGGTGGTCGATAGAACTTGAGGGAATATGTGTTCTACCTTTAGCTCCTCGTTGGGTTCGACACTCTTACTTACCGAAAACTGTTGTGATCCCCTATACTTGTGGGTTATCAATGCATGCGTTGTAATTAATGCATCGGTAAACGCAAATTATTGAAATATATCCAGTGCAGTGCTTTGATGTGTCGCGTCAACTCGTACAAGACCGAGAAGTTTGATTACTACAACGCCCTCTCATCTTAGCCGCACCTGCCTTTAGCTGCATGATAGGTGGGCCATCGACCTGTTGGGCCCACCTGTCATGGATGCAAAGGAAGGAGTTGTAAGTCAATGAAGCTGCGTCCCTCCCTTGCCCATGAGCGTGGTGGCTGGCAGGACTAGGAGAAGCTTTCGTTCGCTACACGCTCTCCCTCCCGTACGCGGTGGACATGCAGCAGTTCAATCGGTGTCAGATGGCAAGAAGCATACAGTACTCCTCCACTACAGTAGTACTCCATCATTTTGTTCGACTTCCCGAAGAGACGAAGACACAAGCGCAGCCCGGACGCTCGTGTGGCAGTTTCATGTGTAGAGTAGTCTAGGATAGCATGTATCGTGCCTGTAAGCTTAAAATCGTTGGGGTCGGCTCCATGCTTTTTTTTTATTAAAATTATCTTCTGGCCCTACCTGTCATCCTGGTGATTCTAGTTTGCACGCTCATCTGGTCAAGACAGGAATATATATTTTAATTTGTGGTGGGGTAAATGTTAGAGGTTGCAGCAAATGGAGTATTGTACACTGCGGGTCTTTCAGCCAAGTTTAGAGGCAACCATGTGGGGCCAGTGCTATGATGTGTCGCGTCAACTCGTACAACAAGGAGAAGCTTGATTTTACTACTACACGCCTTCTCCCTCGCCCATGCGCGCGGTGGCTCGCAGACGAGGACAGGCTTTTGCTTATATAGTACTACAACAAGCTATCCCTCCCGCTCGCGGTGGACGGACATGCAGCAGTGGATTCGATACTGTAGAAGCAGTAGTAGTAACATCATTGTTCGTCTTCTCGAAGAGGCGAAGAGCCAAGTGCAACCCGAACGTGGCGATTCACGAACCTTGGAGCATGCATATAGCCAGGCTCTTGCATGAGACAAAATTGCTATGTGAGCCCACTATTGTAGTAAGTACTTGCTAGTATAGCCCTGTAAACCAGAAAGGAGTATTTGCCTTTCTAGATATTTCAACAAGTGACTATACTACACCGAGATGGAGTACATGTGGAGCAAAATGAGTGAATCTACACTGTAAATAAATACGTAGTTCTCTCGTTTTCCTCTCGGCCTTGGTCGCGGTGCACAATATTGAGTATACTACTACTATCATCTTTAAATTGACGAAGTCACCATAGGCACCTCGTCGTCGACGGGAACGTCTCCTGACACGCGATAGACGTGAGCGGCAGTCGCCTACATAGGTGCTTGAATGCCAAGGAGGGAGAGGGTAGCGGTTCCCGAGACGTTGAACGGTCAATGATGCATCCTCAAATTACTCTACATGCACAGGGAATTAATTGGAGAAGCAGAATAGAGTCAGCACGATGTGAATGCAATAGAGTTTGGATTCTCATATAAAGGCGCCCCACCACTCCAATCCATCTACTCCTTAGTCCCTACGCAACACTGCTCACTCCAATCCAAGACCAAGTGACTAGAAGCCAGAAGCACCTATGGAGGCGATGGACGCGAGCGGCAGTCGATTGTGCCAAATCATCCAAGGCACCGGCATGCGGCCCCGCACCATGCAGCGTTTCCAGACGGTGCTCGCGACCGCCGGCGTCATAGCCCTCGCCGATGCCGGCTTCGCCTCTCGCATGGACGACATGATGGTCAACTCCATCCGCAAGTTCGCCGCCGTCAAGAAGCGCGCGGACGACCTTGCCGTACTGCTCCAGCCCGCGCGCCCAGGCTCCTCATTGCCTGCCACCCTCATCGGCCTCCATGGTGACGAACTCTTTCAAGCCCTGGTGACCCTGCAGTTGCCGGAGGTCGCGATGAAGAATGTGCACCTCGAGGCCGCGCTCGTCGCGAAGTGCCTCGCCATGCAAGAAACCGTCGACCTACACATCCACGTCTACGAGGAAATCGTCTACATAGGCCACTACAAGGCCAGCGAGGATAGAAAGACATTGCCTTCTTCCAGCGGCTGGAATCTTTGGACACCATTGTTCAGAAGCACGTCGACCTGGCCACGAAAGTCGCTGCTACTTAGCCGCCGTTCGGTGGGCCGGCGCCTAGAGTCAAGGAGGTGGACGTTGTTGATGGATGCATCTCTTCTTCTTGCCTCCTGTAACCAGCACTGCATCGCCTCGTGGCCTTAATGTTTTATTAGTATAGGAGTATATGGCATTTTTACTCCAGTAGTAACGTTTTCACTGTGAGGTGGGGCCGCAGTTGAGCAAACCGACCATCGGCAAATCCCCACCCCGCCCACCGGGCGTCGGCTGAGTTTAGAATTAGAAGAGAGAAACGAGGGAGAAGAGCTAGCTGTAGCACAGACGCTGTTGTCAGATGGGACTCGTGTTGATAGAATAGGAGTACTCAGCACTCGTACCTCTTTTTTTAGGGAAAAGGCAGTCGTATGTCTAGTACTACCACTAGTTGGGTGCGTGCGACCTATACCTATCATCACTTTAGGTCTCCTTTTCGAACCACAGCTACGCTTCACCGTACATATTTTTTCACGCATTTATCCTCCTATATGTACTCCTAAGCTATTTCCACGTGCACCCTTTCGCCGACATGTGGGACATAGAGCATCTGGGTCGTAGTGCATGCACGACTTGGAGCATATGCCGAGGTACTTTACATTTTAGACCTCACGAATTACATGCAAACCCCCCGCAGAAGAATAAATAAATAAATGAATTACTACATGAAACCAGATTATTTTCGTAGAAACCGGAGCACGTTCATTAAATTTTGGACATAACACGTTTATAAAAAACTACCGGACCTAAAACAGTCTAAGGGCCTCTTTGATTCGCAGGATACTGAAAACACAGAAATGGGGAAAGTATGATGGCGATGAACCGAGACGAGGAAAACCCTACTAACTCAGTTAGAGGTTAGAGTTACATTCTAACCCTAAACTAACTCTAAACCAAAGAGGTGTATGGATGGCAGGGTTAGATTGACAATAAATGTTCTTTCTCAATCACTGCGCAACACTGCTCACTCCAATCCAAGACCAAGTGACCAGAAGTCAGAAGCACCTATGGAGGCGATGGTCGCGAGCGGCAGTCGGTTGTGCCAAATCATCCAAGGCGCCGGCCTACGGCCCCGCACCGCGCAGCATTTCCAGAAGGTGCTGGCGATCGCCGGCGTCATAGCCCTCACCGACGCCGGCTTCGCCTCTCGCATGGACGACATGATGGTCAACTCCATCCGCAAGTTCGCCGCCGTCAAGAAGCGTGTAGCGAAAGCTGCTACTAGTCTTGCCAGCCACCACGCTCATGCGCGAGGGAGGGGCGTTGTAGTAATCAAACTTCTCGGTCTTGTACGAGTTGACGCGACACATCAAAGCACTGCACTCTATATAAGTCTTTTTACACATTTCAAATGGACTACTACATACGGATGTATGTAGACATATTTTGCTTCGTATGTAGTCACTTGTTGCAATCTCTAAAAATACTTATATTTGGAAATGGAGGGAGTACAACGCATGCATGCATGTCCTGACCTCCCTTTTGATACTTGCATGTGTTGATTTGATGCACCTTGCCAAATTTTGACTATAAATTTAACTAACCAAATTTTCATGCATGTCACAAAAAATTATGGGGCTGTTTGGATTGTGACTATGTTTGTCTTATGTTGCCACATTATTTTTCCCACACTTGCCACACTTGCCTAACTTGAGATGCTCAAATTGTTACACACACTTTGGCTTGCCAAAGGGAATCTTACCACACTTTTTCTGTCTATGACATGTGGGGTTCACTGCTAATAAAAAAATTCTTGTCTTAGGTGTGGCGAATAAAAAAAGACTTATATTTAGGAACGGAGGGAGTAGAAAATATAAATAATATGCATGTTGGGGCAACCCACGTTTCCGATAATTTTAGCCGTGGGCTTGTTCACAATTTTTACGAGGGGGTGGTTGTTCATTTAATGGAGGGACTTGTACCAGACTTGAATGATACAAAGTGCGACCTGGCACCCTCAAAAAAAAGTGCGACCTGGCACACCATAACACCACTTGGAACAAGTGGGTAGCTATCACAAAAAACAATCAACAACTAAAAAAATCGGTGACCTGGCACGTAGTACACAATTTTAAACGATTGTTTTGATGGAGTGAAAAAAGAAAACTACTCCACTACGTATATAGGCCGGAGCCTCCGTGCTTGCTTTCTAGGGTTGCTCTATTCACACACTCTCATCCTCTCCAGATCTAAACAAGATAGGGGTGGTAACACTGTCTTTCTCCCTTCAAAAAACATTATCTTTCTATCCTCACCACTGGTTACATATCCGGACGTATCCCCCTCCGCCGGTGAAGGGGAGGAGGGGCAGCATTTAGGCCGTCGTCGACAGCGAAGGAGGAGACCCACTGCCGGCCGCACCATTATCTCTAGCCGAGCGCCGGCGCGAGAGGTCCTCTGATCCCTTCGTCGTTGCCCTAGTGTGGGCGGATCCGGCCTCCCGCCGACCACCTATCCACATCCTGACGACCTTCAAGTATATCTTCTTTCGAAACCGCCTTAGCTCTACTTCCCCATCTCGCTACGTCGCTGCATGTGCATCATTTTCTACCTCTAAGCCCCTCTCGATTGGATGGTCCAATGTCACCTATTTTTTTCTATTGTTAGAGGCAAAGCTACTTCATGGAGTTGAATCTTGTACTTGGTTCAAACAAGAAATAAAGTGGGGGTGGTGGAATTTAGTATGTAGTACATCGGACTTGGTACAAATAGGAAGGAAAGGGGGTGAAAGTAAATGCACTGGTCATCCAACCGGTCTCTTGGTCGAAAAGGGAAATACAGGGGTAACGTTGTACACAATGGTATGACCAGGACTAGATTTGCTATCCACACATAGGAGTAGGTGGCTAGAGTGAACAAAAATGGGACCAACCCAGATATGTTTCTTGGATGTTTGTTTCTCGGAGCAACAAACTATGAATCACCACTTTATGCCCCTATTTAGGTACATGGTGTTGGACTGCTGGTGAACCCACTGTCCCATGCCCTTATACCAAATATTTAGCTATTCTTAATCTAATGCCCCTGGTAAAAATGAAGCCACTGTTATAAGCCATGACAAGTTTAGCCAAATGTTTTTGCCTGTAATTGTTTGAGACTCTGACTGTTTCCTCTGTAGCTTTTTGTGTAAACAGGGATATCCATTTCACACAGTTCTTTGTTGTGACCTTTTAGTGCACTGCACAAAACTCTTCTTAAAATAAGTGACTTTTGTGCTGTTTAACTGGAATGTCAAAATGGAACAGTTGGTTCATTTCGGTGGAATTGCACAAAGGGATATCTGTGTTCCAATCCTCATCATCCATATTGGCACCATAACCTTCCTTTAGGTAAGAATGATATTTAATGCATGTCTTCATCTCTGTTTTTCCACTGCCATGAGAAAATAATGCTATTTTATACTAGTACACTTGTACTCCCTCACTGAAAAAACCAATTCTGAAATAGAAGGCCAATCATGTACTTGGTTTCACCAACTGGTGAGGAGACTGAGAAACAGAGCATGAAGAGGAAGAAGAAGAAGAGTAAACAGTGCCAAGGCGATCTTGCTGAAGCCAGAGGCCTCAGTCGAGGCCATTCAAGGGCTCCGGCAACGACTACCTTACATGTGAGACGATCCTCCAGGGAGCCCTTCCACTTCTGCTGTCTCACTTAATTAATTAGGAGTACTTAAGTACCACTAATTTATTGCTGCCTAATTTTCCTGTCGGAGTTAAACAAATCTTTAGTAGCACCCTATGTTGAATCATGTACGTGTGTATGTTTGTCTATGAGGTGAATCATGTGGTGGAGCAGGGAGGGAATGCTAACTTTACCCATTAAGATAATGAAGGTGCTTCTATTTGTTAGTGCATGTTTCATCAACTAGTCCCACTATTATAGTAATCTCACTCTCTCAACATATGTGCCAATAGGGATGCTCGATTTTGGTGGAACTGCACAAAAACTTTGGGTGCTTCATTGCCTCGATAGCTTCCTTCCTTTCCTGTCAGTCGCTAATCTCCGCTTGCTTTCTTCCTTTGCTGTCTGTCGCTTGGCTTATCTCGGCTTCCAGTCAAAGGAAATAGTAATTGATATGCTACCTCACACAGGTTGGTATTGGTCTTTATCCTGATTATTGTGCTTATCATATGTATTGGTAATTTGGTATTGTGCTACTGTTTGCCGATTTCATAAAGGAGTAACTTGGAGCCTGAACTTGCAGGCAAATCATTACATCGGGAGATTTCAGTAGAACTGCACAAAAAGATCGGATGGACAGGTACTTATGCTGCTGCTATGTACTCCAAAGTTCACTCAGACAAGCATCGATGTTGACAAGAAGAAGTGCCTATATTCATTTGAGTATCAACCGGCGTCAACCAATTGTCAAACTCCAAGTATTAGGAGAGTGAACGCCAAAAATATTGCTTGGCGCATAGCCCAGAAAAATGCAGTCCAGTCTTTGGTCCCAACTTCTGCCTTTTGGTTATCTGCACATATGGTAGTAACTGTATGGCATGTAGACTAAAGATTCCAGACAAGTTGGTTGACGTGTATATTCATCTGACACTTAATCAGTCTACACAGTTGAACTGCACAAAAAATTTGGGTGGTTCATTTTCTCAACCGCCTCCTTTCTCGTCTGCAATGTAGAATTTTGGCGAGATACAGGACCATGATGAGCCAGTAAACTAGTTGGATGATGTAGTGGCCAAGTTGCTCAAACCTCCCTGGGCACGAGGCCACTATTTGAGGATAAACCTACAAGCAAAGTTCAGATTGTCTGTGCTGCCTCTTATGTACTCGAAAGTTTACTCGTACAAGCATTAATTTTAGCAAGAAGTACCTCCGGTGAACACCATTTACCAGATCTGCAATATAGAATTTTGGCGAGCTACGGGACCAAGATGAGCCAATAAACTAGTTGGATGAAAGTAGTGGCCAAGTTGCTCAAACCTCCCTCGCACGAGGCCACTATTTGAGGATAAACCTACAAGCAAAGTTCAGATTATGCATCTTTGCCTCTTATGTACTCGAAAGTTTACTCGTACAAGCATTAATTTTAGCAAGAAGTACCGCCGACTGAACACAATTTACCGGTCTGTACCCTAGGTAATTAAAGTTCGTCCATGGATCATATTGGATGTGATCTCAATCATTTGGATGCATAAACATACTGAACATGTGTATATCTGAATCTTGTTGTGAATTATCTATGAATATTGTTGTGTGATATATCAATCATTTGGATCCATAGACATGCTGAACTTGTGTATATATGAATCTTTTGAGTTGTTGATAGTGAATGTTTTCTATGAAAATGAACATGTCATGTGAACCTGAGTTTGATATGAATGTTTACCTTGTCTTTTGTGCTTGTGTGTGAACTTGTTAGTATGCCTACTGTGGGGTATGTGACGTGTGGGTGTCAATGGCACACCTTCTTCCCGAGAAGAATTGCACCTGCTTTGTTAGGGTAGCAACGGCGCATCAGCTCTTTTTAATCTTTTTGCTCTGTCTTGCCCCCTCCCCCGCTCAACCCCTGCCATAATGTTTTCGGCCTCAAAACAAACATAGTACTGCATTGTTTTTGGGGCTTGATGAGAAATCGAGTGCTCGTTTCTGTAGGTTGGCCCACCCAGCAAATGGGCTGCTGGTCCACCACGGACTGGGAGGCTAAAAATACAAGTTGTATGGTGCAGAGGCAAGTAAAAAAACGCCATCGAGAGCCATCCACTGAAGAAAAAAAATCTCTCATGATGTTCTTCTTCAGTCATGCCGCCGGCCCCCTCTATAATCCAGTTCGCTCGGGGATCTGGTATCTTTTTTTTCAGAGGGCGAACAAGTATCAGCTAGGCCTAGGTTTTGTATTTTAACATGTGTAGCCCACGACATATGGGTGACAGTGGTTTCAACTTATTTTTTGAGGTCCATACCGGCCTATGGGCTTTTTCTTAAAGATCGGCAGCCCGATGTATTTTTTAACCACATTATATATATTTATATTATTACTATTATCGTATATTTTATAGAGACTTATATATACATTATGAAAACATCCCACGTGTTATTAACTTATAAAAGTAAATGTTTAACCGAAGTTGGCAAGGAAAATCCTAGTTGTTTTTGACTCACAGGCAAGGAAAATCCTTGTGGTTATGCATAAAAGCTTGCGAAGATTTTAAGGACCAATGTAATAATAACGCGCTCATTTTTATTTTGAGCAATAACTCGCTAATCTGTTAATTATGTATATAAAAAATGTGCCTCTCCGGTTTATTTTTGATATTAATTGCTCCTTCTAACATAATATTATATATATAATGAGCCCAGCTAATTCATGCATTTGAAGTAACTGCAAATGGGCTGGGATTTCTTAGATAATATAAATGGGCCGCATTGACGCGAAATTATTTGTTCACCCAGCCCAGCAAATGGACTGTACATTCTAGAAATCATGGGTTAAATATATGCCACATTTTTGCAGGCTGACATGTGGGCCAATAGGTCGAAGCCTACGCAGAGCGTTGTCAACTTGGTCAGCATGCACCTTCAATCTCTCGTCTTCTTCCTCCAGCGTCGCCGGGACCGCCTGGTCCGGCCTCCGGCAGCTAGCGGCTCTGCTTAGCACGCATCGCTGTGGAGCGCTACCCCACCGCCGACCAGGCTATCCCTCCACCCCTCCACACCTCCTGTTATTCTCCACCGACTGTAGTCCCACGCCGCACCAGAACCAGTTATAACCCTTCTCCTCCACTCAATCTACGACTCCACTGCTGCGTCTTCCCATCTCCGAGTCATTCCCGTCCGGGGCCTCGCCGTCGTCCACCGCCTCAAGCGCCAAAAGCGGCGTGGTCAACAAACGAGAGTCATCGGAAGAGGACTGTACGTGGAGAGCCTGACGGCTGGCACCCACAAGGTCCATGGTCGCACACAAGGAAAGTTCCTCCTTATTAAGATGAAAAGAAATGTTTCCTCCACCTGACAGCTGGGACCCACCGGCTGTATCTTCGCACAGAAGGAAGTGCCTCCTTGTTATGCAAAAAAAATTATTCCTCCCGTTGACAGCTGGGACCCGTCAGATTTGGTGGCTGACTTGTGGTCCTACTAAGCGGACGTGTATGCAGGGCTTTGTCAACTTAATCAACAAATGATTCTAGCAGCTGGACCGCTGAATGTTAATCCAACAGCCGTGCTCCTTCTTCAACCTCTGTTCTTGCTCCTGTCTCCCGTGGGCGGCTGCCGCGCACCCGAACTAGTCAAGTTTCCCACTCCTCTCCATCTGCGACTCCACTGCCCCGCTTCCCCATCTCCGGGTTGTTCCAGTCTGGGGCCTGGCCGTTGTCCACCGGCCTTTGGTGCGCTCGGCACGGTATGGTCAACGTGGTCAACAATCGAGAGTCATCGGAACATGACTGTACGTGAGATGCTGATAGTGGGGACGCACCACGCCCATGGACGCATGCATGCAACGGAACGCAACGTGGTCAATGTGGTCAAGGAACGACTTCCATCGGAAGTGTCTTTGTGATGGAGAGGCTGATACCGGGTCCACAGCCACAGCAAAGAAGTGCCTCCTTATTACGCGGAAAATAATGATTCCTCCACTTAACAGCAGGGACCCACTGGACGGGCCACCGTATTTTGTGAAAAAATGTTCCCCCCTGACTGTTGGGACCCACCGGACGGGTCACCGTATTTTGCGAAAAAAATGTTCCCCCGCTGTCAGCTCAGACCCACCGGAAGTGCCTCCTTATTACGCACAAAAAAATGAATACTCCCACTTCTAGTTGGGACCCACCTTGGTGGGTGGCTGACTGTGGGCCTACTAAGTTTACGGGGACGGAGTGCTTTGTCAACTTAGTCAATATGAACGATTCTAGCTCCAGTGACCGTACGATGTCCATCCAACGGCCGTAGTGCTTCTTCAACCTCTGGTCTTCTAGCTCCAGCCGCCCAAAGCAGCGCCGGTCGTGCCGCATGCTCCTGCCTCCCGTGGCTGGCTGTGCTGCCGCGGAGACCTCACCGCCCCCTACTATTCCCACCGCTGGCCAGGCCCTGCAGCGAT
This sequence comes from Aegilops bicornis, assembly GCA_021605145.1. Taxonomy (NCBI): domain Eukaryota; kingdom Viridiplantae; phylum Streptophyta; class Magnoliopsida; order Poales; family Poaceae; genus Aegilops; species Aegilops bicornis. The sequence continues at coordinate 638,687,157 of CM038670.1, read as the reverse complement.
GGCAGCCTCACACCACAGCAGAACCAGTGAACCCTCGTACTCCTCTCCGCGCGGGCTTCCACTGCCGCGTCTTCCCCGGCTCCACGTCGTCCCCTTCCTAGGCCTCGCCGTCGTCCACCGCCCTGGTGCTCCCGGCGCGGCGTGGTCAACGTGGTCAAGGAACGACTTCCATCGGAAGAGTACTGTACGTGTAGAGGCTGACAGCTGGCTCCACGGCCGCAGCAAGGAAGTGCCTCCTTATTACGCGCAAAATAATTATTCCTCCACCTGACAGTGGGGACCCACTGGACGGGCCACCGTATTTCGTGAAAAAAACATTTCCCCACATCGCTGGGACCCACCAGCTACATCTTCGCACGCAAGGAAGTGCGTCGCCCGCAAAAACGATTCGCCCCCCTGACTGCTGGGACCCACCAGCTACATCTTCGCACGCAAGGAAGTGCCTGATAGTTGGGACCCACCTCGTCAAAGCGTACGTAGCGTTGTCATTCTGGTCGCGAACGTGTATGTACATACTGGTCGATGTAGAGGCGCGCACGTGTCGTAGTAGAGGCGCGCACGTAGCATGTACACGTACGTATAGCGGCCAGGGTGCAAGAAAGTAAATACTGCCACGTATGTACATACGAGCGGGGTATCGAACGCCTACTCGCGCGTACGTACGGCCAGGGCTCGTGTACATGGCTGGGTCGGAATGGAGAAACAGCATCGTCGTCGTGTTCATGGGGAGCCAACCGGCTGGGTCGGAACAGAATGCGTCGTCGTGTTCATCGGGAGGGCTTGGACGGAACAGCCGATGGAAACGAGGCCTGGCGTGCATCGCGAACGGAGGAAACGGCCTTGTGTTCGACCGGACACGTTCGAAACGGGATCCTGTTCATCGGGAGGGGTCTGGCATACCGCAAAATGGAGGAAACGGACCTCCTACGGTCGAAACGGGGGTCCTGTTGATTGGGAGGGGTGTGGCGTACCGCAAAGCGGAGGAAACGGACTTGTGTTGGAGCGCTACGGTTGAAACGGGGGTCCTGTTCATCGGGAGGGGTGTGGCGTACCGCAAAACGGACTCCACGGGACACTGTTCATCTCCACCGTCGACCCCCTCCAGTGTCCACGGGCTACTGTTCATCCACCGTCGACCTCCTCCAGCCTCCACCTCCGACTGTTCATCCACGGGCTCCTGTTCATCCAGCCTCCACCACGCTACTCCACCGCGCTACTGTTCACCCAGCCCTCTCCACGGGCTCCTGTTCAACCACCCCTCCACGGGGCTACTGTTCATCCAGCCCTCCACCGTCTACTGTTCATCCCGCCCTCCATGGGGTGGTCCTGTTCATCCTGCCCTCCACGGGGTCCTGTTCATCCAGCCCCAACCGGCTCGATCGATCGGGGTCCTGTTTATCCAGAGGCAACACCACGGGGTCCTATTCATCCACCCCCGTTGGGAACTGTTCATCAAAACCCCCCCAGCAACGCTCACTATTCATCCAGAGGCAGCATCGACCGGCTTCAGTTAGCAGCAGTAGCGAAGGAATCGCTCGATCGGGTTCAGTTAACAGCCAACGATCGATCGCTCGGGTTCAGTAACGCGTAGCCTGCAGTGCAATCGCTCGGGTTCAGTTAGAGCCCAACGCCTCGCACCCATGCGCGTGCGTGTACGAGAGAAACGCGCATCGCTCGGCCCCGACCACCCACCGTAACCGGGAACACCCCGATATTTTCCTCGCCCTTGCTTCTACCACGGTTTTTTCCGTCATGGATGGCCCAAAGAATGTCATGCAGCTGCGCCTCCGGCCCGCCCAGGACAAAAAGCCCATTTTCTGTCATGATTTTTTGTCATAGAAGTAGGATCCCACCACATCTATGATGATACCTTGTTTTGTCACAATTATTGTCACAGAAGTGTCATAAGTATGACAGAAAAAAAATCGTTCGGCGAAAAATGTCACGAATGTGTCTTTGTTATTAGTGGGTGATGCAGCAAAGTAGCGTAAGTATTTCCCTCAGTTTTTGAGAACCAAGGTATCAATCCAGTAGGAGGCCACATGCAAGTCCATCGTACCTACACAAACAAATAAGAACCTTGCAACCAACGCGATAAAGGGGTTGTCAATCCCTTCACGGCCACTTGCAAAAGTGAGATCTTGATAGAGATGATAAGATAATATTTTTTGGTATTTTTATGATAAAGATTAAAAGTAAAGATTGCAAAATAAACAGCGACAGAAATAACTAGTTCACGGGAGATTAATATGATGGAACATAGACCCGGGGCCATAGGTTTCTCTAGTGGCTTCTCTCAAGATAGCATAAGTATTACGGTGGGTGAACAAATTACTGTCGAGCAATTGATAGAAAAGTGCATAATTATGAGAATATCTAGGCACGATCATGTATATAGGCATCACGTCCGCAACAAGTAGACCGACTCTTGCCTGCATCTACTACTCTTACTCCACACATCGACCGCTATCCAGCATGCATCTAGAGTATTAAGTTCATAAGAACAGAGTAACGCATTAGGCAAGATGACATGATGTAGAGGGATAAACTCAAGCAATATGATATAAACCCCATCTTTTTATCCTCGATGGCAACAATACAATACGTGTCATTTCCCTTTCTGTCACTGGGATCGAGCAACCGCAAGATTGAATCCAAAGCTAAGCACTTCTCCCATTGCAGGAAAGATCAATCTAGTAGGCCAAACCAAACTGATAATTCGAAGAGACTTGCAAAGATAACCAATCATACATAAAAGAACTCAGAGAAGATTCAAATATTGTTCATAGATAATCTTGATCATAAACCCACAATTCATTGAATCTCGACAAACACACCGCAAAAAGAGTTACATCGAATAGATCTCCAAGAAGATCGAGGAGAACTTTGTATTGAGATCCAAAGAGAGAAAAGAAGCCATCTAGCTAATAACTATGGACCTGAAGGTTTGAGGTAAACTACTCACACATCATCGGAGAGGCTATGGTGTTGATGTAGAAGCCCTCCGTGATCGATGGCCCCTCCGGCGGAGCGCCAGAAAAGGCCCCAAGGTGGGATCTCACGGGTACATAAGGTTGTGGCAGTGGAAATAGGGTTTTTTGGTGCTCCTGGATGTTTTCGGGGTATATGGATATATATAGGAGGAAGAAGTAGGTCGGTGGAGCTACGAAGGGCCCACGAGGGTGGGGGCGCGCCCAGGGGGGCAGGCGCGCCTCCCTGCCTCGTGGCCTCCTCGTTTGTTTCTTGACGTCCACTCCAAGTCCTCTGGATCACGTTTGTTCCAAAAATAACTCTCCCGAAGGTTTCATTTCGTTTTGACTCTGTTTGATATTCCTTTTCTGCGAAACACTGAAATAGGCAACAAAAAAATAGCAATTTGCACTCGGCCTTGGGTTAATAGGTTAGTCCCAAAAATAAGATAAAAGTGCATAATAAAGCCCATTAAACATCCAAAACAGAATATATAATAGCATGGAATAATAAAAAATTATAGATACGTTGGAGACATATCAAGCATCCCCAAGCTTAATTCCTGCTCGTCCTCGAGTAGGTAAATGACAAAAATAGAATTTTTGATGTGGAATGCTACCCAGCATATTTCTCAATGTAATTTTCTTTATTGTGGCATGAATGTTCAGATCCGAAAGATTCAAGATAAAAGTTTAATATTGACATAAAAATAATAATACTTCAAGCATACTAACAAAGCAATCATGTCTTCTCAAAATAACATGGCCAAAGAAAGTTATCCCTACAAAATCATATAGTCTGCTATGCTCTATCTTCATCACACAAAGTATTTAATCATGCACAACCCCGATGACAAGCCAAGCAATTGTTTCATACTTTTTATGTTCTCAAACTTTTTCAATCTTCATGCAATACATGAGCGTGAGCCATGGACATAACACTATATGTGGAATAGAATGGTGGTTGTGGAGAATACAAAAATGAGAAGATAGTCTCACATCAACTAGGTGTATCAACGGGCTATGGAGATGCCCATTGATAGATATCAATGTGAGTGAGTAGGGATTGCCATGCAACGTATTCACTAGAGCTATAAGTGTATGAAAGCTCAACAAAAGAAACTAAGTGGGTGTGCATCCAACTTGCTTGCTCACGAAGACCTAGGGCATTTTTGAGGAAGCCCATCATTGGAATATAAAAGCCAAGTTCTATAATGTAAAATTCCCACTAGCATATGAAAGTGACAACATAGGAGACTCTCTATCATAGAGATCATGGTGCTACTTTGAAGCACAAGTGTGGAAAAAGGATAGTAACATTGTCCCTTCTCTCTTTTTCTCTCATTTTTTTATTTGGGCCTTTTCTCTTTTTTATGGCCTATTTTCTTTTCTTTCTTTTTTATTTTTCATCCGGAGTCTCATCCCGACTTGTGGGGGAATCATAGTCTCCATCATCCTTTCCTCACTTGGGACAATGCTCTTATAATGATGGTCATCACGCTTTTATTTACTTACAACTCAAAAATTACAACTCAATACTTAGAACAAAATATGACTCTATGTGAATGCCTCCGGCGGTGTACCGGGATATGCTATGAATCAAGAGTGACATGTATGAAAGAATTATTAGTGGTGGCTTTGCCACGAATACGATGTCAACTACATTATCATGCAAAGCAATATGACAATTAATGATGGAGCGTGTCATAGTAAACGAAACGGTTGAAAGTTGCATGGCAATGTATCTCGGAATGGCTATGGAAATGCCATAATAGGTAGGTATGGTGGCTGTTTTGAGGAAGGTATATGGCATGTGTATGATACCGGCGAAAGGTGCGCGACATTAGAGAGGCTAGCAATGGTGGAAGGGTGAGAGTGCGTATAATCCATGGACTCAACATTAGTCATAAAGAACTCACATACTTATTGCAAAGATCTATTAGTTATCGAAATGAAGTACTACGCGCATGCTCCTAGGGGGATAGATTGGTAGGAAAAGACCATCGCTCGTCCCCGGCCACCACTCATAAGGAAGACGATCAATAAATAAATCATGCTCCGACCTCATCACATAACGGTTCACCATACGTGCATGCTACGGGAATCGCAAACTTTAGAACAAGTATTTCTCAAATCCACAACTACTCAACTAGCATAACTCTAATATCACCATTTTCATATCGCAAAACAGTTATCAAGTATCAAACTTCTCATAATATTCAATGCACTCTATATGATAGTTTTTATTATACCTATCTTGGATGCTCATCACTTTAAGACTAAAATTTTAACCAAAGAAAATTACCATGCTGTTCTAAAATAATCTCAAAATAATATAAGTGAAGCATGAGAGATCAATAATTTATATAAAATAAAACCACCACCGTGCTCTAAAAGATATAAGTGAAGCACTAGAGAAAAATTGTTTAGCTCAAAAGATATAAGTGAAGCACATAGAGTATTCTAATAAATTTCGATTCATGTGTGTCTCTCCCAAAAGGTGTGTACAGCAAGGATGATTGTGGTGAACTAAAAATCAAAGACTCAATCATACAAGACGCTCCAAGAAAAACACATATCATGTGGTGAATAAAAATATAGCTCCAAGTAAAGTTATCGATGGACGAAGACGAAAGAGGGGATGCCTTCCGGTGCATCCCCAAGCTTAGGATTTTGGTTGTCCTTGAATTTTACCTTGGGGTGCCTTGGGCATCCCCAAGCTTAGGCTCTTGCCACTCCTTGTTCCATAATCCACCAAATCTTTACCCAAAACTTGAAAACTTCACAACACAAAACTTAACAGAAAATCTCATGAGCTCCGTTAGGGAAATAAAACAAACCACCACTTTAAGGTACTGTAATGAACTCATTATTTATTTCTATTGGTGTTAACCCTAATGTATTCCAACTTCTATATAGGTCATAACCTCTGATGCTAGCCATAGATTCATCAAAATAAGCAAACAACACACGAAAAACAGAATCTGTTAAAAACAGAACAGTCTGTAGTAATCTGTATCTAACGCAAACTTATGTAACTCAGAAAAATATACACAAATAGGAAGACCTAGATAATTTGTTTATTGATATACTTAAATTGGAATCAGTATTTTATCACGTTTTGGTGATTTTTAACAATTGTTTTCGTGAGCAGAAAGTTTCTGACTTTTTCAGCAAGATCAAATAACTATCATCTAAGAAGATCCTATAGGTTCTACTTGGCACAAACACTAATTAAAACATAAAACCACATCTAACCAGAGTGTAGATCAAATATTTATTATTAAACAAAACCAAAAAGCAAGAAACAAAAATAAAATTGGGTTGCCTCCCAACAAGCGCTATCGTTTAACGGCTCTAGCTAGGCATAAAGGCAAGGATAGATCTACGTATTATCATCTTTGGCATGCAATTCATAAGTAGCTCTCATAATAGATTCATAAGGTAATTTAATTTTCTTTCTAGTAAAGTGTTCCATCCTTTCCTTAACGGAAATTAGAATCTAACAGTCCCTTCTTTCATATCAATAATTGCAGCAATCGTTCTAAGGAAAGGTCTACCCAGAATAATAGGACATGAAGGATTGCAATCTATATCAAGGACAATGAAATCTACGGGCACATATTTCCTATTTGCAACAATAAGCACATCATTAATTCTTCCCATAGGTTTCTTAATGGTGGAATCCGCAAGGTGCCAGTTTAAAGAACAATCATGAAATTCACGGAAACCTAACTTGTCACACAAAGTTTTTGGAATCGTGGAAACACTAGCACCCAAATCACACAAAGCATAGCATTCATGATCTTTAATTTTGATTTTAATAGTAGGTTCCCACTCATCATAAAGTTTTCTAGGGATAGAAACTTCCAATTCAAGCTTTTCTTCATAAGATTGTATTAAAGCATCAACGATATGTTTGGTAAAAGCCTTATTTTGACTATAAGCATGTGGAGAATTTAGCACAGATTGCAACAAGGAAATACAATATATTAAAGACCAATTATCATAATTAAATTCCTTGAAATCCAAAATAGTGGGTTCATAGCTATGTAAAGTTTTGACCTCTTCAATCCCACTTTTACCAATTTTTGCATCAAGATCTAAGAACTCTGAATCATTGGGACGCCTTTTAACTAAATTTGACTCATCTCCAGTCCCATCATTATCAAGAATAATATTGCAAAACAAGGATTTAATAGGAGACACATCAATCACTTTTAGATCTTCATCCTTATTATCATGAAAACTAGAAGAACACGCTTTCACAAAGCAATCTTTTTTAGCACGCATCCTAGCGGTTCTTTCTTTGCACTCATCAATGGAAATTCTCATAGCCTTGAGAGACTCATTGATATCATGCTTAGGTGGAATAGATCTAAGCTTCAAATAATCAACATCAAGATAAATTATATCCACGTTCCTAGCCAATTCATCACTCTTAGGCAATTTTTCTTCAAGCAAAGCATTGAAATTCTTTTGAGCAATCATAAATTCTTTAACACTAGTCTCAAAATCAGAGGGCGTCTTATTAAAATTTTCATAAGAGTTGTTGGAGGAATTACCATAATTATTAGAGGAATTACTAGGATACGGCCTAGGATTAAAGTTTCCTCTATAAGCGTTGTTACCAAAATTGTTCCTACCAACAAAATTCACATCCACAGATTCATTATTATTCTCAATCAAAGTAGACAAAGGCATATCATTTGGATCAGAACAAACACTCTTATTAGCAAACAATTTCATAAGTTCAACCATCTTTCCACTCAAAACATTAATTTCTTCAATTGCATGCACCTTTTTACTAGTAGATCTTTCAAAGGTGCCATTGAGAATAATTAACCATAATATTATCTAGGAGTTTAGTAGCTTCTCCTAGAGTGATTTCCATAAAAGTCCCTCCATGCCGAATCTAAAAGATTTCTAGAAGCAAAATTCAATCCGGCATAAATTTTTTGTATAATCATCCATAAATTCAAACCATGTGTAGGGCAATTACGTACCATTAATTTCATCCTCTCCCAAGCTTGTGCAACATGTTCGTGATCAAGTTGCTTAAAATTCATAATATCGTTTCTAAGAGAGATGATCTTAGTGGGAGGAAAATACTTAGAGATAAAAACATCTTTGCACTTATTCCAAGAATCAATACTATTTTTAGGCAAAGATGAAAACCAAGTTTTAGCACGATCTCTAAGCAAAAAAGGAAATAGATTCAATTTGACAATATCATTGTCCACATCTTCTTTTTCATATCACACAAATCAACAAAGCTATTTAGATGGGTAGCGGCATCTTCACTAGGAAGGCCGGCGAATTGATCTTTCATGACAAGATTCAACAAAGTAGCATTAATTTCACAAGATTCAGCATCGGTAAGAGGAGCAATCGGAGTACTAAGAAAATCATTGTTGTTGGTATTGGCAAAGGCACACTATTTCGTATTATCTTGAGCCATCATGACAAGCAAGCAATCCAACACACAAGCAAACAAGAAGCAAGCGAAAAAGATGAACAGAAAGAGAGGGCGAATAAAACAGCAAGGGTGAAGTGGGGGAGAGGAAAACGAGAGGCAAATGGCAAATAATGTAATGCGAGGGATAAGATTTTGTGATGGGTACTTGGTATGGCTTGACTTGTGCGTAGACTCCCCGGCAACGGCGCCGGAAATCGTACATTGGCGGGAGATCAAATCTTGACTTGACTTGGTGTAAGACTCCCCGGCAATGGTGCCAGAAATCCTTATTGCTACCTCTTGAGCATGCGTTGGTTTTCCCTTGAAGAGGAAAGGGTGATGTAGCAAAGTAGCGTAAGTATTTCCCTTAGTTTTTGAGAACCAAGGTATCAATCCGAGGAGGCCACACGCAAGTCCCTCGTACCTACACAAACAAATAAGAACCATGCAACCAACGCGGTAAAGGGGTTGTCAATCCCTTCACGGCCACTTGCAAAAGTGAGATCTGATAGAGATGATAAGATAATATTTTTGGTATTTTTATGATAAAGATTAAAAGTAAAGATTGCAAAATAAACGGCGACAGAAATAACTAGTTCACGGGAGATTAATATGATGGAACATAGACCCGGGGGCCATAGGTTTCACTAGTGGCTTCTCTCAAGATAGCATAAGTATTACGGTGGGTGAACAAATTACTGTCGAGCAATTGATAGAAAAGTGCATAATTATGAGAATATCTAGGCATGATCATGTATATAGGCATCACGTCCGCAACAAGTAGACCGACTCATGCCTGCATCTACAACTATTACTCCACACATCGTCCGCTATCCAGCATGCATCTAGAGTATTAAGTTCATAAGAACAGAGTAACGCATTAGGCAAGATGACATGATGTAGAGGGATAAACTCAAGCAATATGATATAAACCCCATCTTTTTATCCTCGATGGCAACAATACAATACGTGTTGTTTCCCTTTACATCCTTTGGGATCGAAACGCAAGATTGAACCCAAAGCTAAGCACTTGTCCCATTGCAAGAAAGATCAATCTAGTAGGCCAAAACAAACTGATAATTCGAAGAGACTTGCAAAGATAACCAATCATACATAAAATAACTCAGAGAAGATTCAAATATTGTTCATAGATAATCTTGATCATAAACCCACAATTCATCGGATCTCGACAAACACACCGCAAAAAGAGTTACATCAGATAGATCTCCAAGAAGATCGAGGAGAACTTTGTATTGAGATCCAAAGAGAGAGAAGAAGCCATCTAGGTAATAACTATGGACCCGAAGGTCTGAGGTAAACTACTCACACATCATTGGAGATGCTATGGTGTTGATGTAGAAGCCCTCCGTGATCGATGCCCCCTCCGACGGAGCGCCGGAAAAGGCCCCAAGATGGGATCTCATGGGTACAGAAGGTTGTGGCGGTGGAAATAGGGTTTTTTGGTTCTCCTGGATGTTTTCAGGGTATATGGATATATATAGGAGGAAGAAGTAGGTCGGTGGAGCTACGAGGGGCCCACGAGGGTGGGGGCGCGCCCAGGGGGCAGGCGTGCCTCCCTGCCTCGCGGCCTCCTTTTTCGTTTCTCGACGTCCACTCCAAGTTCTCTGGATCATGTTTGTTCCAAAAATAACTCTCCCGAAGGTTTCATTTCGTTTGGACTCCGTTTGATATTCCTTTTCTGCGAAACACTGAAATAGGCAAAAAAAACAGCAATTTGCACTGGGCCTTGGGTTAATAGGTTAGTCCCAAAAATAATATAAAAGTGCATAATAAAGCCCATTAAACATCCAAAACAGAATATATATAATAGCATGGAACAATCAAAAATTATAGATACGTTGGAGATGTATCAAGCATCCCCAAGCTTAATTCCTGCTCGTCCTCGAGTAGGTAAATGATAAAAATAGAATTTTTTATGTGGAATGCTACCCATTATATTTCTCAATGTAATTTCCTAGGCAGGTATAAAAAACATTTGTGTCTAGAAAAAGAAGGTAAAAAACATTTGAGAGGAAATAGATAGAGAGAAAGTGAGAAAAAGTTGTAACCTTATAGCCAACCTTATAGTCAACACTATGGTACATGAGGAAGGAGGGAGTTGTGCACATGACAAGTTCAGTGGGCTGCCGTCTTTCACATTCCTCGTTCGTAACATTGGAGACAATAGCTTTCATCCAAAATAAACAATGAACACTCCTTGCTTGTCCTCGATATCAGAAAGAATACTTTCATTCGCTGATATGTGGGACGTTGACCATCTTGGTCCACTTGCCATGCACAAAATTATACTCCTAAGTGCACATCACAAAGTACCGTTGGGGAGAGTCACCCCAGTCGTAGCGCCGGAGTAATAAATGACTAATGAGCCGTCAAATGACAGGCCCAACCTTTCCCACTGTAAGTTGCTCGGACGAAGGAACCATCATGACTTTGTTGAATCCGCTTCTTCAAGAAAACTTACTGTACCCGCAATAGTGCTACCACACGCGAAGACTGGATGCCACTGTAGCACGTCATATCACTAAAACCAACTAGGCCAAACTAGCCCGCCTAGGATTTGTATGTCTCTGTACTGCTAGTATGATTTTGTAGCACACGTATTCTTTTGTCAATCTAATGACTAGAAAGAAATGGAGGGCCTTTCTCTCTCTCCAGATCTCTCTCCATCCCACAACCCCTCTAGCACACGTACACACTCTCTGTAGCCACTCCTAAAGTACGACGTCACTACACATTCACGTTGCCAGCAAAAAGATTACACATTCACGGATGTTACAAGTACGTGTCAATTTTGTTCCGAATGCTGCCTGTTAATGTGAATGTATCCGTGAACCAACTCTTTGAGTTTGATGTGAACTAATGTATAATTGTGGACTATTATCTGATTGATCGCCAAGCCTACAATTTTAGGAGCTTGGGCTATTGGCCGGTCGACGACCAGACCTATAAGCGTACCACGAGCTCATCAACCCCAACTTTTCTCTTCGGTGAGTGTTTGCAAGTACTATAGATCGCACAGTAGCTAGCCCACTATTCTACTAACACAAATCAACATCAAACAAGCCCTGCCGATATGATAAACAGTTCAAACTTACATCTAAGCATGCCATATATTACATCAAAAGCCGGTGAGGATACATCTGTTTCCATAACTCGGAGAGGGTTCGCATGATTCACCATCAAACAAAAGTAGCAAGTACCACCCACACAAGACAGTGTAGTAGCCCTAAGATGGTTTGATAACACGCATCGTTCTGGTAATTAAACACAATGCAAACTACGTTCAAGGATTAGCGCGACCAACTATTTCTTGTCATCGATCTCTCGGGCAATGTCCACATCACAGACAGCGGCATGGGAATCGATCTCTGGGGCGATGTCCACAGGACGGACAGCGGCATGGGAATCAATCTCTGGGGTGATGTCCACAGGAAAAACTGCGGCATCGGAAACGATCTCTAGGGTGATGTCCACAGGACGGACCGCGATATCGGAATCATCAAGGACGTCCACCGGCACCTGCACAACCCTAACATATTAGCAAGGACATTGCAAATAATCAAAAACCACAACTATGGTAAGCCTTTTTTTACCTTGTGCAGCTCACCGGGGGATCCCATCCCTCCGGGGGCCATCGCCTTGCCAAGGAAATACTGCTCCTCAACGGCGACTATCTCCTCAAAACCGGCCTTGAGCCTCTCATAGGTGGCCATTAGAGTTTCTGGGGTAGGCACGGTGAGGCGCTTGCTGTTCTTCCAGCTTTCTTTGTTCAGGAGTTCGTCCGCCAACATCGTCAACTCTTTGGCTAGTGCTTGTTTCTTGGACTTCTTCATCTCTGTGGGTTGGCCCGCCAACATCGCCAACTCGTTGGACGGTGCTTGCTTCCTGGAGATCTCTGTCTCGAGTGGGTTGTCCGTTGACTTGCCTACTGCTCCAGGATCAATCAATAAACTGACAAACAATTAGCAATCAAAAGGAAACCACAATCACAATGAAAACAGGAAAAGAATAGGCAGTGAGAATCGGTCGGTGCTTCGCAAAAAGAAGATTCTTGGAATGAAAATAGAGTAGCATCACTGACTCGCCCACCTTTCCTTCGTCGGTACAGAAGAAAAATGGCAGAAATGAGTAGCCTGGAGTGAGGTTTTCTTCAAGATAGGGGAGAAAAGTCTTCAGTGAGCGTCCAGTGAAATGATGGTTGCTTCGTCCCGTCCAACTTCGAGGCCACTTTTACCACTGCTGGTAAAGGTGTGGGTTTTGTGATATGACGGGTCATGACGGTCACACTAGGGTGACTGGCGAGTCTCGACTATAGCACCTCGTTGTGATTTGGTGGATGGCACGTGGGCCCGGATGCGTGATGTCCCGCATGTCCATGAAACAATGTAATAGAGCGGCTAGTCATAGAGTTTGGACGATAGAGGAGGTGCTAGCAATAGTAGTACTACCTCTGTCCTGGTTTATTGGTCCCTATGGTAATTTGTGTCAAATTTTGACTATAAATTTAACTAACCAAATGTTCATGCATGTCACAAAAAAATACATCATTGAAAACTATGTTCAAATACGAATCCAATGATATAATTTTTGTTAACATGCACTAACATTTTATCAGCCAAATCTTTGGTCAAAATTTAGCACAAACTAAAAAATGGACTAATAAAGATTGTACTCTCACATTTTGTTTTGAGGATTAACTGTACTCCCACAGAGAAAATATAAATAATAATGCATGTTGGTGCAGCCCATGTTTCCGATAATTTGAGCCATGGGCTTGTTCACAATTTTTGTGAGGCGGTGGTTGTTCACTTAATGGAGGGTCTAGTACCAGACTTGAACGATACAAAGTGCGACCCCGCACACCGTTTGGGCTCGAACAAAAGCTCGTAGCTCACGATCTTAATGAGCCCTCGATAGTTCGGCTTGTTATCCTCGTGGGTCACTTTTTAATGAACAAAGCCAATCATCAACTTCTTAAGGAGCTTCACAAACGAGCTAACAAGTTTCACGCTAAGTTCGTTAGTGTGATTTTTTTAACAAGCTTCAAATGAACAGAGCCAAGCAAGGTTTTTTGCTCGTTAATCTTTCTAAGCTTAACGAGCCGAACCTTAACGACCACGAGCTTAACAAGCACGAACTTAATGAGCCGAGCAGCTCGTTAATCTACCCCTACACACCACTTGGAATAAGCGGGTAGCTATGTCAAAAAACAATCAACAAATCAAAAAAATGGCGTCCTAGCACGTACACAATTTTAAACGATTGTTTTGATGGAGTGAAAAAAGGAAACTACCCCACTATTCGTTATATAGGCAGGAGCCTTCCCGCTTCCTTGATAGGGTTGCTCTATTCACACACTCTCATCCTCTCCAGATCTAAACAAGATAGGGTTGGTCACATTGTCTTTCTATCCTCACCATTGGTTACAGATCCAGACGCATCCCCTCCATCGGGGAAGGGGAGGAGGGCAACGTTCAGGCCTTCATCGAGGGCAAGAGAGGAGACCCACTGCCGACCGCACTGTTATCTGTGGTCGAGCTCTGGCACGGGAGGTCCTCCAATCCCTTGGTCACTTTTGTAGTGTCGGCGGATCCGGCCTCCTGCCCCCCACTTAGCCACACCCCAACGACCTTCAGGTATATCTTACTTCGAAACCGGCCTAGCTCTACTTCCCCAGCTCGTTACGTCACTGCATGTGCATCATTTTCTACTTCTCAGCCCCCCGCGTAGCTAGGCTCGATCAGAAGGTCCAACGATACCTAATTTTTTCTGTTGTTAGAGGTAAAGCTACTTCATGGATTCGAATCTTGTAGTACTTGGTTCAAACATGATAGAAAAGGGGAAAAGATGTAGTATGTACATATGACTTGGTACAAACATGAAAGACAGGGGCTGAAAGTAGTACAGACTGGCCATCCAACCGGTCTCTTGGTCGAAAACGGAAATAAAGGTGAAACGCTTTACACACTGGTATGGCCAGGACTAGATCTGCTATCTGATCCTCTCTTTATGTCTTGAATCTGCGTCAGTATTTTCCCCAAAGAGTAAGGGATGATGCAGTACAACGAAGGTAGGTATTTCCCTTACTTATGAAACTGAGGTTATCGAACTAGTAGGAGAACCAAGCAACATTACGTAAACGATACCAACACACAAAACAAATACTTGCAACCCAACACAAAAGAGGGGTTGTCAATCCCTCTCACGTAAAAGATTGGTAAATAGATAGATTGGTAGATGCAAATAAAACTCAACAAGGTGTTTTTTGGGTTTTTGATAATATAGATCTAAAAATAAAAGATGCAAATAAACAAAAAGGCAAATAGCAATATAGATCTGAAGATATATGATGAGAAAATAGACCCGGGGGCCGTAGATTTCACTAGTGGCTTCTCTTAAAAAATAGCATACGGTGGGTAAACAAATTACTGTTGGGCAATTGATAGAACTTCAAATAATTATGACGATATCCAGGCAATGATCATTATATAGGTATCACGTCCAAGGTTAGTAGACCGACTCCTGCCTGCATCTACTACTATTACTCCACACATCGACCGCTATCCAGCATGCATCTACTGTATTAAGTTCATCGAGAAACTGAGTAATACAATAAGAACAATGACATGATGTAGACAAGATCTATTCATGTAGGAATAGACCCCATCTTGTTATCCTTAATAGCAACGATCAATATGTGTCTTGTTGCCCCTTTTGTCACTGGGAAAGAACACCGCAAGATCGAACCCATCACAAAGCACCTCTTCCCATGGCAAGAAAAATCGATCTAGTCGACCTAACCAAACCAAAGATTCGAAGAAGAAATACGAGGCTATAAGTAATCATTCATATAAGAGATCAAAGAAACTCAAATAACTTTCATGGATAAAAAGATTTAATCATAAACTCAAAGTTCATCGGATCCCAACAAACACGCCGCAAAAAGAGTTACATCAAATAGATCCCCAAGAGTATTGAGAATCAAAAGAGAGAGAGGAAGCCATCTAGCTACTAACTACGGACCCGTAGGTCTACAATGAACTACTCACACATCATCGGAGGGGCACCAATGATGATGATGAACCCCTCCGTGATGGTGTCTAGATTGGATCTGGTGTTTTTGGAACTTGCGGCGGCTAGAATTGTGTTTCGTCGACTCCCCTAGGGTTTTTGGATTTTCGGGGTATTTATAGAGCAAAGAGGCGGTGCAGGAGGCGACCGAGGTGGGCACAACCCACTAGGGCACGCCTGGGCCCCCAGGTGCGCCCAGGTGGGTTGTGCTCCTCTCGGAGCCTACCTCTCGTACTTCTTTGGCCCAACAGGTGTCTTCTGGTCCAGAAAAATTCTCCAAAAAGTTTTGCTGCGTTGGGACTCCGTTTGGTACTGATATTCCGTGAAGTAAAAAACAACCTAAAAACAGCAACTGGCACTAGGCACTATGTCAATAGGTTAGTCCCAAAAAATGATATAAAGTTGTTATAAAATGATTGTAAAACATCCAAGAATGATAATATAACAGCATGGATCAATAAAAAATTATAGATACATTGGAGACGTATCAGCATCCCCAAGCTTAATTCCTGCTCGTCCTCGAGTAGGTAAATGATAAAAAAAGATTTTTTGATGTGGAATGTTGCCTATCATGTTCATCACATTCTTTTCTTTCGTGGCATGGACATATGGACTTTTATATGGTTCAAAGCAATAGTATAGTTTTGACATGAAGATTTCAATACTCAAGCATATCAACAAGCAACCATGTATTTCAAAATATCAATACTAAAGCAAGTTACCCCTAGCCCATCATGCTCAATCATTGATCCATTCATGAAACACACTCGCATATTAGCTACATCCAATGCTCAAGTAAGATCATAGTGCCCCTTAGTTGGTGCTTTATAAGAGAATATTGAGACTCAATAAAAATAAAAATTGCATAAAGAAAATAGAAAGGCCCGTCGCAGAGGGAAGTAGGGATTTGTAGAGGTGCCAAAGCTCAAAGTGAAAAGGAGAGATAAAAACATTTTGGGTGGCATACTTTTCCCGCCAACGAAAACGACCGAGTAATTCCCAACACTTTCCATGGTAGATATATCATAGGTGGTTCCCAAATAGAAAATAAAGTTAATTCCCTTTTCCACCATTCTTTCACAATCCATGGCTAGCCATATCCATGGGTGCCCTCCATACCAACACTTTCCATGGAATTTGTTATTTGACAACATAATGTAAATTCATTTTCATTTCGGGACTAGGCATCCCTAATACCTTTGTCGTACTCTCGTGCAATGACAAGTGAATAAACACTCATCTTGAGAATATCACATCTAGCATGGAAAATATTGCCCAACCCCTGCCGCTTCATGAGCGGTACGAGCACACAAAGGAAATTATTTTGAAAATTTAGAGATGGCACATACAAATTTGCTTAGAACGGCTTGGGAATACCGCATATAGGTAGGTATGGTGGAGTAAGTGGCAAAACTAGGTTTAAGGATTTTGGATGCACAAGTAGTATTTGTACTTAGTACAAGTGAAGGCTAGCAAACAGATTGAGAAGCATCCAACCAAGAAACGAAAAATCACATAAGTGAGCATTAAGCATAACTAACACCGAATAATGCACCACAAGTAGGATGTAATATCATTGTGTAACTATTTACTTTCATGCTTGCACCTCTATTTTGCTATTGCCATTAGAAAATAATGCTATTTGTCTACTAGTAGACTTGTACTCCCTACTAATAAAACCAAATCTGACATTGAAGGCCAATCATGTACTTGGTTTCACCAATTGGTGAAGAGAAAGAGAAACAGACCAAGAAGAGGAAGACCAAGAAGAAGAGGATCACACGCTGGTACCATCCTATTTTATCCTGACATCTTGCTAGTGGTATTGTATTTTTGTGTTGCTACTAGTATTAATTTACTTGAAGCAATGCACTTGTAGTACATATCAGAGTAGTACTAGGCTTGACGACACATCATACTAATTAACTGGATTCTGGATGCATGTGTGACCCAGCCCTACACGATCAACAGTGCCAAGGTGATCTTCCTGAAGCCGAGGCCTAAGTCGAGGCCATTCAAGGGCTCCAGCAACGTCTGCCTCACATGTGAGATGATCCTCTAGGAGCCCTTCCACTTTCGCTGCCTCTCCTGCAAGGTCATTAATCAGTTAGGAGTATTAAGCAGCACTAATTACTCACTGCCTAATTGTCCTATCGGAATTAAACAAATCTTTAGTAGCACCTCATGCTGAATCATGTACATGTGTGTGTGTGCAGGTGGACCATCTTTTGGTGGAGCCTGGAGGGGATCTTGGCAGTGTCATGAGATAGTAATGCTATTGTTTTGCATGTCAATTTATTACCACTGGTTCAATGAGCTAATGTTTTGTTATTGTATTGTCATCATGCTTTGATGCTACTGTTAAAGTAATATGCTATTGTCTTTCTATCCTTCCACACTAAGCTAATGAAGGTTTCACCTTGTTCCTACTTGTGCAAACAGGGATCATGTTGTGTCATTCGTACATTTTAGTGGAACTACACAAGAGGATACAATGAACTGTATCCCAGCCAGTGCGTTAACTCTGTTGAAAGTTCTTGATAATCTCTCGATATAATGTCAGCACTGTTAAACAAG
The DNA here is from genome assembly GCA_021605145.1 of Aegilops bicornis. NCBI lineage: Eukaryota > Viridiplantae > Streptophyta > Magnoliopsida > Poales > Poaceae > Aegilops > Aegilops bicornis. Next base: position 638,669,061 of record CM038670.1, on the reverse strand, counting down.
AGTAATGTCAACCGTACATTGGAAGTGCTCAAAAATATGTACTTTATTGAATGATTCCAGACAGTGCTTTATCTTCTCTTCTGGGACTAGTTGAATAAGCTTCCTTGCTCAGGTTGGTACCGGCCTAAGGCCTTCATCCAGATTAGTGTGTTGTCATCCCTATTTGTACCGTGCTACTGTTTTGCTACTGTCATGAGAAAGTCCTTTATCTTTGCACGTTAAATCTTTACAAGCTATGATACATGGCAATGCTTTGAGTGTTGAGCTAATTGGCACTGATAATATAAACTAGTATATCTCTTTAAGAAAGGCTACTATGTTGCTAACTTTACCCATTAAGATAATTAGGATGCTTCTATTTGTTAGTGTATGTTTCATCAACCAGTGCCACTATTACAGAATACCACTTTATCAATATATGTGCCAATAGGGATGCTCGATTTCAGTTAAACTGCACAAAGAATTTGGGTGGTTCATTGCCACGACTGCCCCGTTCCTTTCCTGCCAGTCGCTTATCTCGGCTTCCAGTCAAAGGAAGTACTAATTGATATGCTTCCTCACACAGGTTGGTACCGGTCTTCATCATGATTATTATGCTTGTCATGTCTAATGGTAATTTTTGTATTGTGCTACTGTTGGCTGATTTCATAAAGTACTAACTTGTGAGCCTAAACTCGCAGGCAAATCGTTGCATTGGCCGATTTCAGTAGAATTGCACAAAAAGATTAGATGTACAGATATTTATGTTGCTGCTATGTACTCGCAAGTTCACTCAGACAAGCATCGATATTGACAAGAAGTGCCAGAGTGAACACCAACAATATTGCTTGGCGCATAGCCCTGAAAAATGCAGTCCTGTCTTTTGGTCCCAACTTGCGTTTTTTGGTTATCGGCTTGTATGCTGGTAGCGAACTGTATGCCGTGGAGTCTGAAGATTACAAACAAGTTGGTAGACGCATATATTCACATGGTACTTAACCAGTCTGCATGCCTGTGATGCTCCATTTCAGTTGAACTGCACAAAAACTTTGGGTGGTTCATTTTGTCAACAACCTCGTTTGTTGTCTATAATATAGAATTTTGGCGAGATACAGGACAAAGATGGGCCAGTAAATTAGTTCGATGACAGTAGTGGCCAAGTTGCTCAAACCTCTCGCGACATCAAGACCAGTATCATGAGGATAAAACTACAAGCAAAGTTCAGATAGTCTGTGCTGCCTCTTATGTACTCAAAAGCTTTATCAAGCAGTACCACCGAGTGAAAGTAGTTGGATGAAAGTAGTGTCCAAGTTGCTCAGACCTCTCGCGGCATCAAGACCACTATCATGAGGATAAACCTACAAGCAAAGTTCAGATGGTCTCTGCTGCCTCTTGTGTACTCGAAAGTTTGCTCAGACAAGCATTAATTTTAGCAAGAAGTACCACCGAGTGAACATCACTTGCCCGTCTGTACCGTAGGTGATTAATGTGTGTCGATGGATGATATTGGATGTGTTCTCTCAATCATTTGGATGCGTAAACATGCTGAACTTGTGTATATATGAATCTTTTGTGAATGTTAGCTATGAAAATTGGCTTGTGATATAAGTATGAATAATTTGGATGCATAGGCATGCTGAACTTGTCTATACATGAATCTTTTGAGTTGTTGTTTGCCAATGTTGGCTATGAATATGGACATATCCTATGAACTTGAGTTTGACCTGAATGTTTACATTTTCTGTTGTACTAGTGTGTGAACTAGTTAGAATGTATACTGTGGGATTGTGACGTGTGAGTGTCACATGACACACCGTCATTTCGAGAAGAATGGCACCTGCTTGTTATGGTTCAACGGCGCGTGAGTGTGTGAAAAACTGGGTAAACTAGGGATGAAATTTTTGCAAGCGGTGGTGGTGGTGCGCGTAGATGACATGGCGGACCCACTTGTCAGTATTAGCTATGGCAAAAAATTAGATACTTTTCAACTGCACCAGTTGGATTGGAACCCGCACAACACAACTTTTGAGTGAGAGGGTTGTATGCACCGGGCTACTGCGGTATGTTCGAAATAATTAAGGTGTGCTTTCTCACTACTCTAATGCGTCTTCGCGGCCTCCCGTTCAATCCTGCCTGTGTCCACGACGTCGTCCTCCGGTTTGTGCGTTAACTGCGGCGCCGCCAGCTGCCGTTGTCAACATTCTCAACAAACGAGAGGAATCTGGAGAGGACTGTACGTCGACAGGCTGACGGTCGGTACCTACCAGGTCCATGGCCGTATGCAATCAAGTGGCTCATTGGAAATTGTATACAGTATATACTGACGTTGGGGCCCACGGGTTTGTTAGCCTAGTCAATAAATGATTTTTTTTCACAATGAACACTGTCATCAGGGAGCTGTTTTTTTAGGGGTATCAGGGATTTAGCAGTAGCAGGTATCATATTTTTTAGAGGGCGAACTAGTATCAGGCAGCCTAGGTTATGTTATTTAACATGCGCAGCCCACGACATACCGAGACCGTGGTTTCAACTTAATTTTTTTAGGTCCATCATGTATGTACCAGCCAATGGGCCTCCCAGCCTAGGTTTTATTTTTTCTTAAACATCGGCATTCCAATTTATCATTTTATAACAAAACTCAAATCTCTGTTCTATTTTTCTATATATAAGAATAAGAATGTCGGGTCCAATTTATGCTTTCTCTTCTAACCACATTATATATATATATATATGTTATTATTATTATTGTATATTTAATAGAAACTTATATATGTATTATAAAAACATCCCAAGTCTTATCAACTTATAAAAATAAATGTTTAACAGAAATTTGCAAGGGAAATCGTGGTTAAGGCAACGAAAATCCAGGTCGTTGCTCACAAAAGTTGCAAAGATTTAATGACCAATGTAATAATAACGCGCTCATTTTTCTTTTGAGCAAAAACTCGCTAATTAGATAATTTTATATATAATAAAATGTTCATCTCCCGTTTATTTTTTGATACTAATTGCACCATCTAACCTATCAATATATTTACAACAAGCCCAGCAAATCCGTATATTTCAAGAAAGTGCAAATCTACTGTGATTTCTTAGAAAAATTAAATGGGCCGCATTGACACTACATTGTTTGTTCACCCAGCCCAGCAAATTGACTATAAATTCTAGAAAATTTGGGTTAAATATGTTTCTCTCTAAAAAAGGGTTAAATATGTTCTGCATTTTTGCAAGATGACGTGTGGACAAATTGGTCGAAGCCTACGCAAGGCGTTGTCAACTTAGTCAACAAATGGTTCTGACATCGACAGCCATTGGATTTATATCCAACGGCCGGCATGCATCTTCAATCTCCCGTCTTCTTCCTCCAGCGCTGCCGAGATCCCCTGCTCCGGCCTCCAGTGGCTAGCGGCTCTGATTAGCACGCATCCCTGCGAAGCGCTACCCCATCGCCGGCCAGGCTATACCTCCAGCACTGCACACCTTCTGTTATTCTCCACCGAATGTAACCTCATGCCGCACAAGAGCCAGTTAACCCTCATACTCCTCTCATTCTGCGACTCCACTGCTGCGTTTTCCCATCTCCGGCTTGTTCCCATCCAGGGCCTCTCTGTCGTCCATCGCCTTAGCGCGCTCGGCACTGCGTAGTCAACGTGGTCAACAAATGAGAGTCATCGGAGGAGGACAGTACGTGGAGAGGCTGACACTGGGGACGCACACATGCAACTAGCTCCTTATTAGGCCGGACAAATATTATTCCCCCCTGACAGTTTGGACCCACCAGCTAATCTTCGGGCGCAAGGAAGTGCATCCTTATTACGCGGAAAAAATGTTTTCTCTCCCAGACAGCTAGGACCCAGCAGCTAAATCTTCACACGCAAGGAAGTGCCTCCTTATTATGGGCAAAAAAATATTCCTCCCCTTGACAGCTAGGACCCACCAGCTAGATCTTCGCACGCAAGGAGTCTGTCATGTGGGCCATTAGGTCGCCTACGGAAGGCGTTGTTAAATTAATCAACAAAATGATTCTTACATCTGTTATCGTTTGATGTACATCCAATGGCCGAGGGCATGCATCTTCAATATCTCGTCTTCTTCCTCCAGCGCCAGCAGGACCTCTTGCTCCCGCCTCCAGCGGCCCGCGGCGCTGCTTCGCACGCCTCACTGCGAAGTGCTACTCCACTGCCGGCCAAGCCATCCCTCCACCCGTGTTATTCTCCGCCTACTGCAGCCCCAGGCTGCACTGAACCAGTCAACCCTCGTACGTCGTACTCCGCTCAGGTTGTGACTCCACTCTGCATCTTCCCCACCCCCGGGTCGTTCCCATCCAGGGCCTCGCCATCATCCACTGCCTTGATGCACTCGACGCTGTGTTGTCAACAAACGAGAGTCATTGGAAGATGATTGTGCATGGAGAGTTGATAGGTAGGACCCACGAGGTCCATGGTCGCAGTCAATAAGTTGCACGCAAGGAAACTCCCTCCTTATTAAGCGGAAAAAAATGTTTCCTCGCCCTTACAGCTGGGACCCACTAGCTACATCTTCGGACGCAAGTGCCTCCTTATTACGCGAAAAAATATGATTCCTCCCCATGACAGCTGGAACCCACCAGCTATATCTTCACACGCAAGGATGTGCGTCCTTATCCCCTGACAGTAGGGACCTACCAGGTCGAAGCGTACGTATGATTATATTTTTGGTCGCAAACGTGTACGTATATGCTGGTCGATCCATCTCTTTGTAACGATGAACCGTCGCTGAGTAAGTAGCAGCACGTGTCGTAGTTGAGCCCCCGACGTAGTAGTTCAAGCAGTCCCGTCTAAATCGTGTACACGTATGTACAGCCACGGGGCTAAAAATACGGCCACGTACGTACATACGTCATATGGGCGGGGTTTAGAACGCGTACTCGTGCATACGTATGGCAAGGACGGCATCGTGTTCATCGAAAGCCAACCGGCTGGGTCAGAACGGAGAAACTGAGTCGTGTTCATCGGAAGGCAACGGAATGCTCGTGTTCATCGGGAGCCAATCGGCTTGGACGGAACAGCCGAAACGGGGTCTAGCGTACCGCAGTACGGAGGAAACAGCCTTCTGTTTGATCGGCTACGATGGAAACAGGATCGTGTTTATCGAGAGGGGTCTAGCGTACCGCAAAACAAACGAAATGGATTTGTGTTTGAGCTCCTATGGTCGAAATGGGGTCTTATTGATCGGGAGGGGTGTGGCATACCGTAAAACGGAGGAAACGGAATTTGTGTTGGAGTGCCTACGGTCGAAACGGGGTCCTGTTCATCGGGATGGGTGTGTCATATCGCAAAATAGGACTCCACGGGCTACTCTTCATCCACCATCTAGTGCCTCGCTCCAGCCTCCACGGGCTACTATTCATCCACCATCGACTTCCTCCAGCCTCCACCTGATACTATTCATCCACCGTTGACTTCCTCCAGCCTCCACCAGCTACTATTCATCCACGGGCTACTGTTCATCCAGCCTCCACCGGCTATTATTCAACCAGCCCTCCATGGGGTCCTGTTCATCCAACCCCAACCGGCTCGGGTGTGACGGCCTCCTCGATCGGGGTCCTGTTCATCCAGCGGCAACGACCTCTACTACCACGGGGTACTGTTCATACAACCCCCACTGGGAACTGTTCATCCAACCCCCAACAACGGTCACTATTCATCAAGAGGCAACAGGTTCAATCGCTTCTGTAAGCAGCAATAGCGAAGGAATTGCTCGGGTTCAGTTAACACCCAAGGGATCGACTGCTCGGGTTCGGTAATGCGCGTAGCTAGTGCAATTGCTCGAGTTCAGTAAGCGAACGCCTCGCTCAGGTTCAAGCCCAACACCTCGCACACACGTGCGTACGTGTATGAGAGAAATGAGCAAACCTCCGTGCATCACCCGGCCCCGACCACCACGGTAACCGGGAACTCCCCGATATTTTTCCTCGCCCTCGCTTCTACCACAATTTTTTCCGTCATGGACGACCCAAAGAATGTCATGCAGGTGCATCCCCGGCCCGCCCAAGACGAAAAGTCCATTTTCTGTCATGATTTTTTGTCATAGAAGTAGGAGCCCACCACATCTACGATGATGCGTGCTTTTGTCACAATTATCGTCATAGAAGTGTCATAAGCATGACAGAAAAAAATTATTCGGCCCAAAATGTCACTAGTGTGTCTTTTTTTAGTGAAAGAACAAAAACTTATGCGGAAGCTATTTTCGCACTTGTTCTTAAACTTGAGAAAAGATTTATTCCTGCCCATCCTACCTTGCAAAGATTATTTTATGAGCTACCTATCATAAAGGACCTTAGAGCTAAAAAGATAGCTACCCTTGTCCTTATGAATGAGTTTGATTACATAGTTCGGGAAGCTAGGGAGATCTTTGATTTTTATGGTATGAACCGTATGATGAGTTGCTATAAGCTACTGCTATATGATGAATTGCTATGAGCTGCTCCTACTGCTGCTATATGATGAAGTGCTATGAGCTGCTCCTGTTGCTGCTATATGATGAATTGCTATGAGCTACTGCTGGTATATGATGAATTGCACACTGCTTCTGCTGCTGTTGTATGATGAGTTGCTATGAACTGCTGCTGCTATATGATGCTTTCAGGTGGTGCTGTTATATGATAATAACCAGCCACTTGGACCATCGAATTTCGATAAATAGTTGTTCTTCATTTAAATTTGGGTTATGCGTTCTTCGTCTAAATTAGGCAATGGGATCTCTAAGGAAGACATTGACCAAAGTAGATTGTGCCAAGTAGATGGTATCTTTGTATTCGCATTTTGAACAAATAGTGATGGTCTGTTTTCCTATCATATTAATTACTGCACTGGGTTCAATTTGTGATGTTTGCAAGTCAAATTAATTTTCATATGGGAAGGAAAATGACAAAATATAATGCAATCTAGACTTTTCACTCATCATACCCAAGATAAGCTGAAGAGGACGGCAATGAAAAGAACTGGTTGGCTTATTACCTGGAGTTTATATTCATATGTGCTTATTTTCTTAGGATAACTCGTAATAACTGTCCCTAAGAAACTTGGCTAATAGAACTCACATACAAATAACATGTCATGATGATTGCAATGGAGGCCCAGTTCTTTTGCCAAATTCTCCCAGAATCTGACCCCTACCTAGATTCTCCCAGAATCTTTGAGCCCGATTTGTTTTACAATCCTATCTAGTTAGGGTCTAATTAGGTAGGATTGTAAAACAAAAGGGGGTCAAAGATTCTATGAGAAGGTAGAGAGGGGCAGATTCTGGGAGAATCCTGCAAAAGAACTGGGCCGGAGTGACCTACCATAGCACACTGTACAAGCTCACCGCTGCCGCTCCTTTTTTTGTGATGTTCCATGAAATTGCCACATACATCTTGTACTTTTTCATTGTGTAACCCTATCTACAAGTTGACACGGCTAATTTCTGACATCTCTACATGATAATACATTCCATATCCCTTGCGCATATTTAAACCACCAATTAACAATTTTGTGCAAAGCATAAACTAGCCATGACTCTGTGTGCTGGACTAGCAGGCACTCTAAGGGAGCCCAATGTAGTGCACTGGAATTCCTACATGCCACCTATGATTTTGTGTAATGTACTACCTCTATTCCTAAATATATGTCTTTATAGATATTCCAATATGGACCACATACAGATGTATATAGATGCATTTTCGAGTGTAGATTCACTCATTTTGCTCTATATGTAGCCTATAGTGGAATCTCTAGAAAGACTTATATTTAGGAACGGAGGTACGAGGTAGTATCATGTATGACATCTACATATCTAATTTAGCAGCCAGTAGTAAAAATCATTATCTGCACAAAGGGATTACTTGGTCAAAATCCTAGCAAAAGCACTTATTTGGCGGGCACACAACAATACATGAGAGAGACACACTTACAAGATCATAGCAATGTCTCAGTCCAGGATCTTGGTTGGCCAAGCTGTTAGATCCAGAAGAAACATCGTCCTTGCAGTTTTTGCCAGCTGCATAACATGAACAGCGACCTGTTAGTATATTTGAAGTACATCGGGCAGGTGATGTTGGATGTGTTTAAAGGTGACAAGTACCTAGGCCGTGGCGGGTTCTTGGCATCTTGCCAGATGGTGGGAATCATGTTAGAGACGTCAAGGGTGATGACACTATGCTGGCTGTCGGGGTCCGGTAAGGAGATCTAGAACCATCGAGTAGGGTGTTTGTGGAGCGGCTCTGGTAGGGTGGACTATGGTGTGGGCGAAGCGGATTTGAGGTCGTGGATGAGGGCATTGGTGAAGCTGCTCCGGTGGTCGAGTTCAGGATGGTGTCGACGATGCGGATCTGCGGCCGTGGACGTGGCATCAAAAGCTGCTCCGGTAGGTTGGACGAGGGTGTGATGAAGCGGATCTGAGGCCGTGGACTCGTGAGTTGGCAAAGCAGCCTGATAGGGTTGAGAATGGTATAGGCGAAGCTTCTCCGGTAGGGTTGACGATGGTGTCGGCAAAGAGGCTCCTATAGGGTTGAGGAAGGTGTCGGCGAAGAAGATCAGAGGCCGTCAACGAGGGCATTGGTGGGGCGGCTCCGGGGGGTGTGAACGAAGCGTCTCCAGTGGGGAGTACGAAGGAGCCGCTGCAAATGTGCTGCGGTTGACGAGAGTACCAGCAAAGCAGATCCAGCGCCATGGACAAGGCCGACACTGAATGGGCTGGGTTATAGTGGTAGATGAGCAGTCTACTTGTTTCTAGGGGAGGTGGGAGAGGTAGATGTGGCCGCAGAAGAAAATCTAGCGAGGTGGACGCCGCTGGCAGTGAATGGGCTCTGGTACGCCGGTGGATGAGCAGTCTAGGGTTTCGAGAGGGGAGGGGCACAAAGGCCGATGAAGTACGGATGGTGTGATGTAAGATGCTTTGGTGCTGTGGAGTTAGTTGTTTTTGCAGGAGGGGAGAGGAAATGGGGGTGCTTGTGGGGGGGGGGAGTTACCAAAGCAGCCCCGACCTATTATGTAGATGAGGGTGGTACTCTAACTGTTGTTCTCCGTGCACCAAGGAAAAAAGCGAATTTCACATGCTAAAGACTAGGTGGCGGAAATTTTAGAAGGAGGCGAGAGATCTTGCCGCCCGCGTGATCGTACGTATCTAGTTTCAACTAATATTGGGCAGTGCTAGCGGGAAGGTCATGCGAGACTGTGTACACGGGGCACGCGTCAGCAGTTAATAACTGGTGTGAAGTCCACCCCAGAAAAAAAGACAATAACTTTGGATGATGCACCGATAACTTGGATGTTCACACGGGCGCGGCCAATCTTACGGGTGTAGAGGCGCGTTCACAAAAAAAGGGATCAAACGCTCAGCCCAATGTATTTCTCGTGTAAATAGATAATTTAGTGCCATTGGTTATTTACTTTAAACATAATGCATTGACGTGTTATTGTAGAGGCGCACAAAAAGAAATAGATATTGTAGTCCCATAAAAGAAATGGATATTGTAGTCTGCTACTTAAAAGTGTTACCTCATATGATTACATAGCCTCCATTTCATAAATTACGTACCCGTTGAATTCATATGTAAATATTACATATATTACTTCATAATAGAACCTTAAATCATCCAAGACTAATGAATTTGAATGCAAGACTAACAATGGTGCATGTACATGATAGCTACATTGGTTGTTTGAAGAAACATCACTGTAACTTTGGCATGCACAATTGAAAAGGATTATTTAGAAAGAAAAAATGTGATATGTGAGTGTCCAATCTTTATAGCGTTGAATCGATATTGTATCTTTGGCCACGATACGAAGTAGACATTGATTTATGTTCAAGCGATGCACATCCATGATCGCTAGATAGTGATACGTGAATGAATTGTGCAATATCTCTCACACGCATACATATCTCATTTTTCCGTGGGCATCGAAATCACACACGCGCACTTCGTGTATTTCTCTCCCTCCGTCAAGGTTAGAATTCATCCTTCAACCCCGTCCTACAAGTCTCTCACACAGAAACACACATGCTCTCTCTGTCGAACATGCCCACCCCTTTAATTCCGCCCACCCACCGCCACTAATGTCTCAAAGTATAATTATGTCTCTCACACATATGCCTAAGGTTAACTCGAGTTCCAGAACCATATGAATACATACAATGCGACTCCAGCAGAGCACCTTTTGTTTTGAGATGCGCTCTCTCTCTCACTCTCTCTCTCTCTTTCTCTCTCTCTCTCACACACACGCGCGCGCGAGCGCGTAGACATTGTTTCTCGCTTCATTTTTCCGGCACTTGCATGCAAACTGTTTGTTTATCTCCATGATGCTTTAAGTATGCCTCGCACACATGCTATCTACCTATCCCTTAATACAGATATGTGTCACACAAACTCCTTCTCCCTATATCTAAGTGTCACTCCCCCCACCCAGCACACACACACACACACTTCCCGACACCGAAGGAGTAGGGTGACACCTCGATCTTGATACTAATCTATCTACTGGCTTCTCTCTCAATCACACACACACACTATCCGACACCAAAGGAGTAGGGTGGCACCTCGATCTTGATAGTAATCTGTCTACTGCTTCTCTCCCTGTCGGCGTTCTGGGAACGGGGGTCCCCAGACTTGCCTGCCTGCGGCCTGCGTCGTGGCTCGAAGGAGGCCCAGCACGGCCCATCTTCATCAACACAAGCTCAAGACCCTCGCGAGGGGCCAAGCCTCGCTGGGCGGACGACAAGAAGCTTCCTCAGGCACGGCCTCGTCAGGCTGGCTCATGAGGAGGCGGAGAGTTCAAGGCGAGGTACCTCGCGAGGTGCCCATGGCGCATAAGCCATGATGACCAAGGGCGCCCGGTTGGGCGCCAGCCAAGCCTGATGTCCTCCTTTCCTCTTTGGTGCAAAGGGAGCAAGCGCATAGCGAGCATCAAGCAAAGGCATCCGTTCGGTGCAACAAGACAAAGACCAGCCCAGCAATTTGGAAGGAGTCATCGTGGAGCCCAAGCGGCGTCATCACCAGAGCCTTTGGCGGCGAGGACCAACTTTAGTCAGGATAAGTGTACCCGTTGTTCCCCTTCAAAATGGCCAATTGTTGGCGCCCTTCCCGCTCAATATTTGGGAAGAGGCCCAGGGCCTTCGCCTATAAATAGGAGTAGCCACCCCCAGGGACAGAGAGGGAAGATCCGGACCGAAGACCCAAATCCTCATCAAGAAACCAGTAGCTAGAGCGACTGAACACCATCTAGCAGTTCATGCACCCGCCAAGAACAGACCCTCCCGAGGTTGTTCTTCCTTGTATCGTTCCTCATCAGCCCAAGAGGAAATCCACCACACCACACACTGGAGTAGGGTATTACACCACAATGGTGGCCCGAACCAGTATAAATCTCGTGTCTCTTGTGCTGTTCCGTTTAGTAGTTTAGGTCCCAGCGATTGGCGAGGTGCGAGGACGGTGGAAGGTTTGATCTCCGCGCGCACCCGGTGTTGAACCTCAAGGGTCTGCGGAACCCGAAATCCGACATTTGGTGCGCCCGGGTAGGGTGCGCCGGAATCTGCCTTCGTCGCCCGTTCTTCCCGACCACCGCAACCATGTCGACGCCCGTCGGCCGCGCGCCGGCCGAGCCGCCCTCGCCTCCCATGTTGCCCAGACAGCTCCCGTCAGGCGCCCTCGTTATTCCCGTCGCTGCCGTCAACGCCGACACGGCCGGCGAAACGAGCAGCAAGCATCGTCCCAGCACCCGTCCATGAGGTGGGACGGCCGCACCGCCACGCCTTCGCTCACCCCCGCTGGTTCTTCGTCATGCGCGCCCCGCGCGGCCATGGAGGCCCGAGCTGCACTCATCGCAGCAAACGAGCTCCTGCACTACTGCCCCATCGACGACGTCTACGAAGAATGGCTCGACCGAGTCGCCGAGCTCGTCCGCGCTGTAGGAGGCGCCGCAAGACCGTCTGCTCGCTGCACCGCACCCGCCCCTTGGCGATGAAGCTCGCGCCTCGGCCGCCTCCTCCTCAAGAAGGCGCCACAGCCCCAAGGTCTGCGCCTGGCGGAACCCGCTCCGCCAGTGCCGGCTGCAAGAGCAGAAACTGTCAAGAAGTTCCTCGCCCATGAGAAGCTGCCCGGCGCTCCCGCTCCAAAGACGTCAGACCTCGCTGCCCCAGCCCTTGGCGCAGGAAGGCCCGCAAGACCAAGCTCTCTGTCGTCCGAGGCCCCCCGCAGCCACGGCGGGCTGCCGCGCCTTACCTCCGAGCTGCGCAGCGTCGCGTGGCCAGCCAAGTTCAAGCCAGACCTGCCTCCTCGCTACGACGGCACGGCTGATCCTACGAAGTTCCTCCAGCTCTACGAGCTGGGCATCGAGGCTGCCAACAGGGATGAAAAGGTCATGGCGAACTGGTTTCCCATGGCGCTCAAGGACAGAGCCCGCACTGCTCTGAATCGGCCCCGTGCACGATCTCTTTTCGGGCGAGATGCGCACTCCGCTTCATCGCCAACTTCCGAGGTACTCGCGACCGGCCACCCGCCGTGGCGACATGCGCCGAATCAAGCGGCAGCCGGAAACCACGCAAAAGTACATCCAGCACTTCAACAACGCACGCCTCAAGATCCCGGGAGTAAGCGGAGGAGGCCATCATCTCTGCCTTCTCCGGCCAGGCGTCGCGACGTCAAGATGAAGGAGGAGCTGGCGATGCATGAAGATCTGTGCACCTCCTTGGAGATGTTCAACTTAGCGACCAAGTGCGCGCCAGGCTGAGGAGGGCGCCTCTCCTCCTCGAGCTGCCTGCCACGGATCCCAAGAAAAGAAGTCTAAGGCCAAGGGCGTGAAGTGCAAGGGGCTGCGATTACTCGCGGCCAACCGGACACCAAGCAAGGCAGAGATCAGCCCGAGTCCTCCAAGGGCAGTCGGTACTGCATGTACCACGACCTCCACACCCACAACACCAATGAATGCCAAGAGCTCCGGGCCGTACGCGAAGGAGGGGTCGGCAGACGCCCCGAGCACAGCGACCGGGGCTATGGCTGAGGAGGAGGAAGGAATGCAGGACGTTGGGAAGACCGCGGCCCGTGCCAAGGGTGGCGCGACCAACCTCGCGAGGACCGTTGGAAATACCCGCCTCACGAGGGAGGCTGGAGGGATCAGCCTCGCGAGGATCGCCCGCAGGGGAACGCAGCCTCCTCTCGCTGCCGCCGCAGCAGCCAAGGAGAAATGAGGACCGTCATCGGGGCCGAGGGCTGGGGCTTCCAGAACCCGCGTCGATCGCCTGCATCTGGGCGGAGCTCAAGCCCCACCTCTCAACGCATCTTCAAGCAGTTCGCCCATGAAGTGAATGCAGTCCTCCCAAGCTCGAGGCCACGCGCCCTCTCGGTGGTCGGCGTGCGCCATCACGTTCGGCTCGGCGGATCAGCTCAAGTCTTGCGACCACAGCCGGAGTTCTCCCGATGCTTTGTTCCCCAATCATCAGCAACGTGCTGGTCACCAAGACCCTCATCGACGGTGGGGCAGGACTCAATGTCATGTCCGTGGAAACATTCAACAATCTTCAAGTGCCTTACAGTCAGCTTCAGCCAACCAAGCCTTTCTCCGGAGTCACCGACGGCTCCACGGTCCCGATCGGGCAGGTCCGCCTTCCTGTCACCTTCGGGGCTCGCGACAACTTCCACACCCTGCTCATCGACTTCGGCGTCACCCACATTACTTTGCCGTACAACGCCATCCTCGGGTACCGGAGCTGGCCAAATTCATGGCCGTGACCCACCACGGCTACGCGTCCTCAAGATGCCGAAGCGGCGGGGTCATCCACGGTGCCTGTGAAGAGAGAGACGCAGTGTGCTCCACAGGCGAGCCTTTCAGGCCGCATCGCTAGAAGACCCAGACCACAGCAGCAGGAGGCCTCCCGAGGCCGCACCCAAGAAGAAGACATCGACCGGCCCGGCTCCTCAAGAGGCAGGCCCCTCAGGGCCCGCACCAGGCCAGGGGGAGCCTCCTTCCATCGCATAGGAAAGCGTGCCCGGCGCCCTCCTCAGGTCGGGCTAGGGGACTCTCCCCTGGAGGGCCGCCGACCTCGCCAAGGTCACGAGGGAGGCGCTTGGGCACCACGTGGAGGCGTGCTTCAAAGCACGCTTCCCATAGCGAGAGCAAGGCAAGGAGGGCCGAACCCTCGGGGAGTTCGTCGGCAAGGCCATTCAGGAGCTACAGGAGTCAAGGGTCATGAGGGAAGCCGCCGCCTACCATTGTGGCCCCCCATCCGAGCGAGGATGGTGGCTGCTGGCGTCTGCATCGACATACCGTGGCTCAACCGAGCCGCGTCTCAAGAGCGCCTCTAGCCCTCGCGAGTGGGGCGTTGCCGAGGCCCGCCCCACGGCTACGCAGGCGCATGCCTCACGGCCTGCCAAGCGCAGTTGTCAGCACCAAGATCTCATGAGGGCCATCCCGAGGCTCAAGAGATCAGGCACGCCACAGCCTCGGGCGGAGATGGAGATGGCCCCAGGAGCCGCCCAGCGCCTCCGGATCCTCCCGAGGCCCCGGGCACAGGGGCTCGTGAGGATCGGCTCCGCAGCCCACCGAGTCTGCTACACCAACACCTCTTCGTCCCCAACATCACCGGTGACATCTTTAAGTTTTATTTCCGGTGGGGCGCCTTGAGCCGCATTATTCCCAGACAGCGTGGGTCCGTCCACATGGCATGTATCCCTTTTATTTCATGTCATTAGCCTATCTGTTAGGCGCCCCTAAAGTGCATCATCCCCAAGCCGCTCGGGCATGTCCCAACGGCATGTATCCTTCTTACGTTTTCCTTAGGATTATGCTCTCGCTCCACCATGCTTGTTATTTGGTGCCTTTTTCCTGGGTGACTGAATCTTGCACGTTAAAGGGGGGGTGCCTGAGCATCTCGACTCAGGGCTCCTACCGGCTCTCCGGCCCTCACCCTCTGGTCTTGTCCATGACATCGCGACCTGGCTTGCCAGCGACGGCTGAGACCAGCCCGAGAGCCGGGACCCGAGGACATAGAGTTTCGTCATCTAACCCGACTTCTTGGCGTTAAAGGGGGTACACGAGCATCGCGACTCGGGGCTCCTACCGGCTCTCGGCCCTCACCCTCTGGTCTTGTCCATGGCATCGCGACACGGCTTGCCGGTGACGGCTGAGACCAGCCGAGAACGGGACCGAGGGCGTGGGAGTTGCTGCATCTAACCCAGCTTAGCGTTAAAGTGGGGGTGCACGAGCATCGCGACTCAGGGCTCCTACCGGCTCTCCGGCCCTCACCCTCTGGTCTTGTCCATGGCATCGTGACTGGCTTGCCAGCGGCCAGTGAGACCAGCCGAGCCGGGACCCAAGGCGTGAAAGCACCGGCACTGGCCAGATTTGCAGGAACACACTCGAAGATAAGGCCAGAGCAGGCGCAACCCGCCTTGAGGTAGGGCCCGTGAGTCCCAGCTGGCTCACGGGTGCCCCAACACACCTCGCGAGGCCTCGCGCCTCTCCCAAGCAACTAATGGCAGGACTAACGATCGCCACGGCGAGCTCTTGTTCCTTTTGTGGTGAACCTGCAGGTCCCTCCAAGGAGCACAAGCTTGACCTCGCCATGCAATCTCTCGCCCGGCCTAAGCACGGACCTAAGCGCCGCACCGGGAAGCATTGTCACGACCCTCGAGATAAGTCACCCCGGACACACTAGTTATCGCAACACCATCCCCACACTCAATGCAACCCCGTGTTAGCAATGTCGCTCTCCTTTCTCACCGAATGATGGCTGCTTGGCGCCAAGGGGACCCCGAGCATCGCGACTCGGGGCTCTTACGGACCTCGGGCCGCTCACCTCCCAGCCTTGACCACGGCATCGCGACACAGCATACCAGCTGACGGCTGAAGCCGCCTTGGGGACCAGGACACATCGGCGCAGAGCATCAGGCCCTCGTGAGGACTGAAAGGAGGAAACCGAGCTAGAACGGAATGAGCATCTCGCACTGCCTCATAAGAAGGGTTATATTGACAAACGAAGCTACAAACATCTTACAAGCCCCCGCGGGGTACATTCTTAGCTCCTCGCAGGAACAAAAGCAGAATCTGAGGAATCCTAACTACAGGGGCATCACGGCAGATGCCATCATCAGCAGTGGGCCGTCCGGCACGGGCGCCAACCCCATCCATCCGGATCGAGGCGGCGGCGGCTGTGAGCCCGCCCTGCTCCGAGGAACGGGCGCAGGCTCAGGGGCTCGTAGCTATCGTCGCTCTCTCCGGAGTCGCGAGGAGCTCGGCGGAGTCGCTGGATCCTCCGGCGCTCCCGTCGCCTAAGGAGCTGCCAAGGGAGTGGTCGGTCGGCCTCTGTCTCACCGCAGCAGGATTCCGACCACCTCTCCCGGGGCAGCACTCCAACCAACGACCCTCCGCGTCGAAGACCTTGAAGGACACCGCCGAAGCACCATCGTACTCCAGGTGGATCGTGAGGGCGCCCCTCGTCCTGCAGACCCAGGCGACCTCGCCCCAGCCTCGAGTCATGAAGACCTCGCCCGGGGCAACTACCGTGACCTCTGCCCCGGTCGTGAGGGTGCTGCAGCCCGGCGTCTTTGCCAGCCAGTCAGGGTTCCCCTACGGACGACGGCAGGCGAAGAAAGAAGGAAGACGGATCCAAGATTTGGGAGGCGTGGCGGCGTGAAGCACGAACTCGGCCGGGAGCCCTCGGCGTGGACTCCGGGGAAGGCGCACACCGCCGTGACCCGTCGGCACCGTCGGCCAGCGCCCGCTCGTGGCGCCAGCGTCGCCTCCTTGAAGCCGCCAATGCAGCGTACAAGGGAAGAGGAACCACAGTGGCGGCAGCTCGCACTGGCACGCAGGCGCCTCTGGCGGCGCTCTTGCCCACGACACCGGAGGGCAAGCCGCTTCTTTGGGGGAGCAGGTCGGGATCCTCTTGAGGAGCCTTTCCCTTCTCTTCTGTGGAGAACGGCGGATCGGAGCCATGGCAACCAGACGAAGCGAGGAGGAGAAGCGGAAGGATAAGGCCCGGAAGAAGCGGCGCGCCGTTCCGTGCCTGCTTGGCGAAGGCCAACCGTCGGCCTCCACGATCACCGATAATCATGACCGACTGCATGCGAGGACTTGTCGAATCCGGGTGGTTACCGAGGCATCATGGGGAAGCGGTGCGCCGCTGCGTCAATCAACCGCCACGCGGTGCCAAATCGCCAGCTGTTAGGGCCCTTGACGCCGCCTGCCCTTCGCCTCTGCTCGGCCAAGTTCGGCGCGCCATGGGCCGGGGCCATTGTCGGCGTTAAGGGCAGGGGTCCCCAGACTTGCTCGCTGCGGCCTGCGGGCGTGGCTCGAAGGAGGCCCAGACGGCCCATATTCATCAACACAAGCTCAAGACCCTCACGAGGGGCCAAGCCTCATGAGGCGGGACGACAAGGAGCTTCCTCGGGCACGGCCTCGTCAGGCTGGCTCATGAGGCGGAGAGTTCAAAGGCAGGGTACCTCGCGAGGTGCCTATGGCGCAAGCCATGGCGACCAAGGGCGCCCGGTCGGGCACCAACCAATACAGTGTCCTCCTTTCCTCTTTGGTGCAAAGGGAGCAAGCGCCAGCGAGCATCAAGCAAAGGCATCCGTTTGATTGCAACAAGACCAAGACCAGCCCAGCGGCCGGAAGAAGTCATCGTGGAGCCCAAGCGGGCGTCATCACCGTGAGCCTTTGGCGGGCGAGGACCAACTTTAGTCAGGATAAGTGTACCCGCTGTTCCCCTTCAAAATGGCCAATTGTTGGCGCCCTTCCCGCTCAATATTTGGGAAGAGGCCCAGGGCCTTCACCTATAAATAGGAGTAGCCACCCCCAGGGACAGAGAGGGAAGATCCGGACCGAAGACCCGAATCCTCATCAAGAAACCAGTAGCTAGAGCGACTGAACACCATCTAGCAGTTCATCGCACCCGCCAAGAACAGACCCTCCCGAGGTTGTTCTTCCTTGTGTCGTTCCTCATCAGCCCAAGAGGCAATCCACCACACCACACACTGGAGTAGGGTATTACACCACAATGGTGGCCCGAACCAGTATAAATCTCGTGTCTCTTGTGTTGTTCCGTTTAGTAGTTTAGGTCCCAGCGATTCGGCGAGGTGCGAGACGGTGGAAGGTTGGATCTCCGCGCGCACCCCGGTGTTCGAACCTCAAGGGTCTGCCGGAACCCGAAATCCGACACTCTCAAACACAGACACACACACTCGCTAGTTGTGCCTCTGTGCCTACCGCGCACACTCTCGATACGTCTTTCTCCCCCCCCCCCCCCAACAATGACAGCAGAAAGGTGACAACTCGATTTGATATTAATCTATCAATTGGTTTCTCTCTCAAACATTGTGTCTCTATGCCTCTCTCAGATACACTCGATATGTCTTTCTCTCCATAGCCACCTCGATATGTAGACTTCTCGCGCGCGCACAGCTGTAGTGACGATGACGCTGACCCAGTGTGCCTTGTTTTTACCGGCCTCATGTGATAGTTTTCACCCTTTTTCTGTTAATTAACAAGGCAACCTTTTCTTTGTTACTACTAGTGAATCTGAAATCATTCGGGGCAGACATAAAATATATCACTTCAACCCAATTATCGCAGTAACTATTTTAAAAGAAACTAGCTAGATGCCCATGTGTTGCACAGAACATTAAGATGCATTTGTATGAGTAGTTTATCTTGTGAGAGAAAAGGATGAACGAGCGAAGGCCTTATTTGCAAACTTGGAGACAGGTGTGGGTATCTTTTTGCAAAATTGCCATAGTTTCCTTCCTATCCATTAGATATAAATCCGACGGCCTATATTGCAGGATGGCACGCACACCATCATCACCAACTCTGTTTTCTACTCCCTATGTTCCTAAATATTTGTCTTTTTAGAGATTTCAACAAGTGACTACATACGAAGCAAAATGAGTGAATCTACACTCTAAAATATGCCTACATACACATCCGTATGTGGTAATCCATTTGAAATCTGAAAAAGATAAATATTTAGGAAAGGAAGGAGTATAAGAGTAGACATGGAGATATATCTCCAGCATGGTCCACAACTAAAATGTGCTGGATTGGTTCGAGCCGGATGCTCGCAATGCGATGACCTAAGTTCAAATTTTGTCCTTAAGTTTAGATTTTTATATTATATATTATTTAATATATACTTCTTTCGCTACTATACTTATAGTGGAACCCATGGATTACTTAGAATACAAGATTAAGGATGGACTTGTTTCTTTTTAATATTCTGTACGAAGTTGTAGCCACCCTGCAAGTCACGTGTACACTGTACATGCAATTAACTTTTTATAGAGGGAGAATAATACATGCAATTAACTCAAATGGATTGGATGTGACTCTATTATTTCGAGCATAAGAGCATCTCTAACGGCAGCCGACAAATTTCCTCCCGATTCCTTCTGCGGAGGATGACATCAAATGCCAGCGGCATACATTTTCACAACTCTAACCAACCAGAGGAAATTCGTGCAAACACGGACTGATTTCATATAAGCATGAAGGATTTCGTATAAAAAAGCTGGATCTTCGTATATACATGATGGATTTCATTACATTTACATGAACTAGGCGGTGCTAATACGGCTCTCATGGGATAGTTAATACTCCCTCCGTCCGGAAATACTTGTCCTAGAAATGGATGTATCTAGACTTATTTTAGTTATAGATACATCTAATTTATCCATTTTGAGAACAAAAATTTCCGGACGGAGGGACTACCTAATCTAAATGGCTGCCCGCGAATCCCTTTGTCTTCCTCATGTCCAACAGACACTTGCGGGGTCGATGAAGGTCCTCGGAAGAGACGGCGCAGCAAAGAAACCACCTTTAGATGCAGTCGTCGCCTCGGCGGTGGCCTTCGTGGGACCCAAGTGGTGGCGGCCTCTCGTGTTCTACCTCTCCTCAACTCAGAGGAGCCGGCCACCGACTTGTCGCTCTCCATGCGCCCGGCTTCTGTCTCTGCCTGCATGGCGCTGTCGCAGGCACGGGAGGCGTGCCCACAGACACGGGAGGTGCGGCCACCGCAGACACTGGTGGCACGGTACGACGTGGCAGCGACGATGCCAATGCCGTCGTGCCGGCACGAAGCAACTCGCCAATCCTCATCAAGCTGAACTGGATCAGCGAGTTCTTTGAACTCCACGCTTTGCTTAGGCGGCAAGCAGCTCCGTCCCGGGCCAAGCAAGGTTCGTGAAGCACTGAGCGGCCTCGCCCGTATCCGGAGGGCTCGGCGGACCACCCGGGCGGGTAGTATGCCGGAGAACAGCTCCTCATAAGCCATCGGAAGAGTGGAGAAAATGGTGAAGGAGGAGATGGGGGAGCGGCAAAGGGGTGCGAATCTTGCCCGATGTCTGTCTAGCCTCGTTTAAATAGAGGGCGGGCGTGAAGGAAATATGCCCTAGAGGCAATAATAAAAGTTATTATTTATTTCCTTATATCATGATAAATGTTTATTATTCATGCTAGAATTGTATTAACAGGAAACATAATACATGTGTGAATACATAAACCTCTGAGTGTCACTAGTATGCCTCTACTTGACTAGCTCGTTAATCAAAGATGGTTGTGTTTCCTAAACCATGAACAAGGAGTTGTTATTTGATTAACGGGATCACATCATTGGTTGAATGATCTGATTGACATGACCCATTCCATTAGCATAGCACCTGATCGTATAGTTTGTTGCTAGTGCTTTTCTTCATGACTTATACATGTTCCTATGACTATGAGATTATGCAACTCCCGTTTGCACGAGGAACACTTTGGGTGCTACCAAAGCGTCCTGGCGTAATCGGGTGATTATAAAGGTACATTACAGGTGTCTCCGAAGGTACATGTTGGGTTGGCATATTTGAGATTAGGATTTGTCACTCCGATTGTCGGAGAGGTATCTCTGGGCCCTCTCGGTAATGCACATCACATAAGCCTTGCAAGCATTGCAACTAATGAGTTAGTTGTGAGATGATGTATTACGGAACGAGTAAAGAGACTTGCCAGTAACGAGATTGAACTAGGTATTTGATACCGACGATCGAATCTCGGGCAAGTAACATACCGATGACAAAGGGAACAACGTATGTTGTTATGCGGTCTGACCGATAAAGATCTTCGTAGAATATGTAGGAGCCAATATGGGCATCCAGGTCCCGCTATTGGTTATTGACCTGAGAGGTGTCTCGGTCATGTCTACATAGTTCTCGAACCCGTAGGGTCCGCACGCTTAACGTTTCGATGACAGTTACTATGTGTAGTTATGATTTTTCTGTACCGAAGGTTGTTCGGATTCCCGTATGAGATCACGGTCGTGACGAGGAGTCTCGAAATGGTCGAGACATAAAATTCATATATTGGAAGTCTATGTTTGGACATCGGAGTATTCCGGGTGAAATTGGGAATTTTACCAGAAATGCAGGGAGGTTACCGGAACCCCTAATACTAATGGGCCAACATGGGCCTTAGTGGAAAGGAGAGAAGGGGCCCAAGTGCTGGTCGCACCTTCCCCCTTCCTAGTCCTATTAGGACTAGGAGAAGGCGCCCCCTCTCTCTCCCTTCCCACTTGGGGAAACCTAGTTGGACTAGGATTGGGGGAATCCTACTCCTAGTAGGAGTAGGACACCTGGCGCACCTCCCTTGGCCGGCCAGCCCTCCTCCTTCCCTCCTTTATATCTGAGGCAGAGGGCACCCCATGACACACAAGTTGATCCTTGAGATCTTTCCTTAGCCGTGTGCGGTGCCCCTTCCACCATATTACACCTCGAGAATACCGTGGCGGAGCTTAGGCGAAGCCTGCGCGGTGGAACATCATCATCGTCCTGCGCCGTCGTCTTGTGAAACTCTCCTCAACACTCGGCTGGATCGGAGTTCGAGGGGCGTCATCGAGCTGAGCGTGTGCAGAACTTCCGGAGGTGCCGTGCGTTCGGTACTTGGATCGGTTGGATCGTGAAGAATGCGACTACTTCCTCTACGTTGCGTCAACGCTTCCGCTGTGGGTCTCACGAGTGCGTAGGCGACACTCTCATCTCGTTGCTATGCATCACCATGATCTTGGCGTGATCGTAGGAAAATTTTGAAATTACTACGTTCCCCAACAGCGGTGGCATCCGAGCCAGGTTTTATGCGTAGATGTCATATGCACGAGTAGAACACAAGTGAGTTGTGGGCGATACAAGTCATACTGCCTACCGACATGTCATACTTTTGGTTCAGCGGTATTGTTGGAAAGGCGATCCAGACCAACCTTACGCGTACTCTTACGCGAGACCGGTTCCCTCGGCGTGCTTTGCACATAGATGGCCTGTGGAAGACTGTCTCTCCAACTTTAGTTGAACCGAGTGTGGCTCGCCCGGTCCTTGAGAAGGTTAAAAGCGGAGTCTATTTGGACGAAATATCGTTGTGGTTTTGATGCGTGAGGTAAGAACGGTTCTTGCTCAGCCCGTAGCAGCCACGTAAAAACTTGCAACAACAAAGTAGAGGGCGTCTAACTTGTTTTTGCAGGGCATGTTGTGATGTGATATGGTCAAGGCGTGATGCTATATTTTATTGTATGAGATGATCATGTTTTGTAACGAGTTATCGGCAAAGGCGAGAGCCATATGGTTGTCGCTTTATTGTATGCAATGCAATACATGTAATGCTTTACTTTATCACTAAGCAGTGGCGATAGTCGTAGAAGCATAAGTTTGGCGAGGCGACAACGATGCTACGATGGAGATCAAGGTGTCGCGCCCGGTGGCGATGGTGATCATGGCGGTGCCGGAGATGGAGATCACAAGCACAAGATGATGATGGCCATATCATATCACTTATATTGATTGCATGTGATGTTAATCCTTTATGCATCTTATCTTGCTTTGATTGACGGTAGCATTATAAGATGATCCCTTACTAA
Source organism: Aegilops bicornis (assembly GCA_021605145.1). NCBI lineage: Eukaryota > Viridiplantae > Streptophyta > Magnoliopsida > Poales > Poaceae > Aegilops > Aegilops bicornis. Next base: position 638,646,192 of record CM038670.1, on the reverse strand, counting down.
ATTATCAAGAAGTGTTCTCCTGAGTATGCTCCGTTCTGCGAAAGTTCTTCGTCTTTGAGACACCACGTGATGATCGGGTGTGATAGGCTCTACGTTCAAATACAACGGGTGCAAAACAGTTGCACACGCAGAATACTCGAGTTATACTTGACGAGCTATGCATATAAGATATGACCTCGGAACACGGAGACCGAAAGGTCGGCGTGAATCATATAGTAGATATGATCAACATATTGATGTTCACCATTGAAGCTACTCCATCACACGTGATGATCGGTCATGGTGTAGTTGATATGGATCACGCAATCACTTAGAGAATTGGAGGGATATTTTTCTAAGTGGGAGTTCTTAAGTAATATGATTAATTGAACTTAAATTTATCATGAACTTAGTACTGATAGTATCTTGCTTGTCTATGATGTGTAGATAGATGGCTCGTCTTTGTTGTTCCGTTGAATTTTAATGCGTTCCTTGAGAAAGCAAAGTTGAAAGATGATGGCAGCAATTACGGACTGGGTCCGTAACTTGAGGATTATCCTTATTGCTGCCGCGGAAGAATTACGTCACAGGAAGCACCGTTAGGTGCCGGGGCCTGATGCAAGGGCTGCGCCGGATGTTGTGAGCGTCTGGCAAAGCAAAGCTGATGACTACTCTTTAGTTCAGTGTGCCATGCTTTACGGATTAGAACCGGGACTTCTACGTCGTTTTGAACACCATGGAGCATATGAGTTGTTCCAGGAGTTGAAGTTAATATTCAAGCGAATGCCGGATTGAGAGATATGAAGTCTCCAATAAGTTCTATAGGCTGTAAGATGGAGGAGAACGGTTACTGTCGGTGAGCATATACTCAGAATGTGCAGATATAACAATCACTTGATTCAAGCGGGAGTTAATCTTCCGGATGATTGCGTCATTGACGAAATTCTCCAATCACGCCACCAAGCTACAAGAGCTTCGTGATGAACTATAATATGCAAGGGATGACCAAAACAATGCCCGAGCTCTTAGCGATCTTTGAAAGCAGCGGAGGTAGAAATCAAAAGGAGCATCAAGTGTTGATGGTTAACAAAACCACTAGTTTCAAGAAAAGGGCAAAGGAAAGAAAAGGAAACTTCAAAAGAACAGCAAGCAAGTTCTTGATCAAGAGAAGAAACCCAAGTCTGGTCCTAAGCACTGAAACGAAGTGCTTCTATTACAAGCGTGCTGGTCCTTTGGAAGCGGAACTGCCCCAAGTATTTGGCGGATAAGAAGGATGGCAAGGTTAACAAAGGTATATGTGATATACATGTTATTGATATGTACCTTACTAATACTCATGATAGCACAGGTATTTAATCTTTGGATTACATTGCTAATATTTGCAACTCGAAGCAGGGGCTACGGATTAAGCGAAGATTGGCTAAGGGCGAGGTGACGATCTTGGCGTGGGAAATGGTTCCAAAGTCGATGTGATCGCGATCGTACGCTACCTCTACATCTACCTTGGGATTAGTATTAGACCTAAATAATTGTTATTTAGTACCAGCGTTGAGCATGAACATTATATCTGGATCTTGTTTGATGCGAGGCGGTTATTCATTTAAATCGAGAGAATAATGGTTGTTCTATTTATATGAATAATATCTTTTATGGTCATGCACCATTGAAGAATGGTTTGTTTTACTTAATCTTGATAGTAATGATACACATATTCATAATGTTGAAACCAAAAGATGCAGAGTTGATAATGATGGTGCAACTTATTTGTGGTAATTGCCGTTTAGGTCATATCGGTGTAAAGCGCATGAAGAAACTCCATCTTGATGGACTTTTGGAGTCACTTGATTATGAATCACTTGGCACTTCAACCGTGCCTTATGGGCAAGATGACTAAAACACCGTTCTCCGGAACTATGGAGAGAGCAACAGATTTATTGGAAATCATACATTATGATTTATGTGGTCCAATGAATGTTGAGGCTCGTGGCGGATATCGTTATTTTCTCACCTTCACAGATGATTTGAGCAGATATGGGTATATCTACTTAATGAAACACAAATCTGAAACATTTGAAAAGTTCAAAGAATTTCAGAGTGAAGTGGAAAATCATCGTAACAAGAAAATAAAGTTTCTCTGATCTGATCGTGGAGGAGAATATTTGAGTTCTGAGTTTGGCCTACATTTGAAACAATGCGGAATAGTTTAGCAACTTACGCCATACTGGAACACCACAACGTAATGGTGTGTCCGAGCGTCGTGTCGTACTTTATTAGATATGGTGCGATCTATGATGTCTCTTCTTGATTTACCGCTATCGTTTTGGGGTCATGCTTTAGAGACGGCTACATTCACTTTAAATAGGGCACCATCTAAATCCGTTGAGACGGCGCCTTATGAACTATGGTTTGGCAAGAAACCAAAGTTGTCGTTTACGAAAGTTTGGGGCTGCGATGCTTATGTGAAAAAGCTTCAACCTGATAAGCTCGAACCCAAATCGAGAAATGTGTCTTCATAGGATACCCAAAGGAGATCATGGGTACACCTTCTATCACAGATCCGAAGGCAAGATTTTTGTTGCTAAATTCGAAACTTTTTGGAGAAAGAGTTTCTCTCGAAAGAAGTGAGTGGGAGGAAAGTAGAACTTGATGAGATAAGCGTATCTACTCCCTTATTGAGAAGTAGTGCATCACGAGAAAACAGTTTACGTGACACCTACACCAAATAGGGAAGAAGCTAATGATGATGATCATGAAACTTCAGATCAAGTTTCTCTGAGAACCGTAGATCAACCGAGCAAGATCCGCTTTTGAGAATGGTACGGTAATCCTATTCTCGAAGTCATGTTAATGGAACATGATGAACCTACGAACTATGAAGAAGCGATGGTGAGCCCAGATTCCACAAAATGGCTTGAGGCCATGAAATCTGAGATGGGATCCATGTATGAGAACAAAGTGTGGACTTTGGTTGACTTGCCCGATGATCGGCAAGCAATTGAGAATAAATGGATCTTCAAGAAGAAGATCGACGCTGATGGTAATATTCTTTGTCTATAAAGCTCGACTTGTTGCAAAAGGTTTTCGACAAGTTCAAGGGATTGACTACGATGAGACCTTCTCACCCGTGGCGATGCTTAAGTCCGTCCGAATCATGTTAGCAATTGCCGCATTTTATGATTATGAAATTTGGCAAATGGATGTTAAACTGCATTCCTGAATGGATTTACGGAAGAAGAGTTGTATATGATGCAACCGTAAGGTTTTGTCGATCCAAAGGGAGCTAACAAAGTGTGCAAGCTCCAGCGATCCATTTATGGACTGGTGCAAGCCTCTCGGAGTTGGAATAAACGTTTTGATAATGTGATCAAAGCATTTGGTTTTATCTGAGACTTTTGGAGAAGCCTGTATTTACAAGAAAGTGAGTGGGAGCTCTGTAGCATTTACGATATTATATGTGGATGACATATTACCGATCGGAAATGATATAGAATTCTGGATAGCATAAAGGGATACTTGAATAAGAGTTTTTCGATGAAAGACCTCGGTGAAGCTGCTTACATATTGGGCATTAAGATCTATAGAGATAGATCAAAAGCGCTTAATAGGACTTTCACAAAGCACATACCTTGATAAAGTTTTGAAAAGGTTCAAAATGGATCGAGCAAAGAAAGGGTTCTTGCCGGTGCTACAAGGTGTGAAGTTGAGTAAGACTCAATGCCCGACCACCGCATGAAGATAGAGAGAAAATGAAAGATGTTCCCTATGCTTGACCATAGGCTCTATCATGTATGCAATGCTGTGTACCGGACACGATGTGTGCCTTCTTTGTAAGTTTGGCGGCGGTACCAAAGTAATCCAGAGTGGATCCTTTGGACAGCGGTCAAGAACATCCTTAAGTACTTGAGAAGGACTAAAGATATGTTTCTCATTTATGGCGGTGACAAAGAACTCGTCAGAACGGTTACGTCGACGCATAGCTTTGACAATGATCCCGGACGATTCTAAATCGCAAACCGGATACGTATTTACATTAAACGGAGGAGCTGTCGGTTGGTGCAGTTCCAAACAAAGCGTCGTGGCGGGATCTACATGTGAAGCTGAGTACATAGCTGCTTCAGGCAGCTAATGAAGGAGTCAGGATGAAAGAGTTCATAACCGATCTAAGTGTTGTACATAGTGTATCGGGAACAATTAAAATCTTTTGTGACAATACACGTGCAATTGCCTTAGCAAAGGAATCCAGATTTCAAAAAAGAACCAAGCACATCAAAAGACGCCTTCAACTCCATCCGGATTTGGTCGGTGGGAGACATAGAGATATGCAAGATACATACGGATCTGAATGTCGCAGACCGTTGACTAAGCCTCTTCCACGAGCAAAACATGATCGGCACCAAGACTCCATGGGTGTTAGAATCATTCTTGTGTAATCTAGATTATTGACTCTAGTGCAAGTGGGAGGCTGAAGGAAATATGCCCTAGAGGCAATAATAAAAGTTATTATTTATTTCCTTATATCATGATAAATGTTTATTATTCATGCTAGAATTGTATTAACAGGAAACATAATACATGTGTGAATACATAAACCTACTGAGTGTCACTAGTATGCCTCTACTTGACTAGCTCGTTAATCAAAGATGGTTGTGTTTCCTAAACCATGAACAAGGAGTTGTTATTTGATTAACGGGATCACATCATTGGTTGAATGATCTGATTGACATGACCCATTCCATTAGCATAGCACCTGATCGTATAGTTTGTTGCTAGTGCTTTTCTTCATGACTTATACATGTTCCTATGACTATGAGATTATGCAACTCCCGTTTGCACGAGGAACACTTTGGGTGCTACCAAGCGTCACAACGTAATCGGGTGATTATAAAGGTACATTACAGGTGTCTCCGAAGGTACATGTTGGGTTGGCATATTTCGAGATTAGGATTTGTCACTCCGATTGTCGGAGAGGTATCTCTGGGCCCTCTCGGTAATGCACATCACATAAGCCTTGCAAGCATTGCAACTAATGAGTTAGTTGTGAGATGATGTATTACGGAATGAGTAAAGAGACTTTTCGGTACCGAGATTGAACTAGGTATAGAGATACCGACGATCGAATCTCGAGCAAGTAACATAACGACGGACAAAGGGAATTACGTATGTTGTCATAACGGGTCGACCAATAACGATCTTCGTAGAATATGTAGGAGCCAATATGGGCATCCAGGTTCCGCTATTGGCTATTGACCGGAGAGGTGTCTCGGTCATGTCTACATAGTTCTCGAACCCGTAGGGTCCGCACGCTTAACGTTCGATGGCAGTTACTATGAGTTGTTATGATGTTTCTGTACGAAGGTTGTTGAGTCCCGGATGAGATCACGGACGTGACGAGGAGTCTCGAAATGGTCGAGACATAAAAATTCATATATTGGAAGTCTATGTTTGGACATCGGAAGTATTCCGGGTGAAATTGGGAATTTTACCAAATGCAGGAGGTTACCTGGAACCCCGGAATACTAATGGGCCAACATGGGCCTTAGTGGAAAGGAGAGAAGGGGCCCAAGTGCTGGCGCACCTTCCCCCTTCCCTAGTCCTATTAGGACTAGGAGAAGGCGCCCCCTCTCTCCCTTCCCACTTGGGGAAACCTAGTTGGACTAGGATTGGGGGAATCCTACTCCTAGTAGGAGTAGGACACCCTGGCGCACCTCCTTGGCCGGCCAGCCCCTCCTCCTTCCCTCCTTTATATCTGAGGCGAGAGGGCACCCCATGACACACAAGTTGATCCTTGAGATCTTTCCTTAGCCGTGTCTGGTGCCCCTTCCACCATATTACACCTCGAGAATACCGTGGCGGAGCTTAAGGCGAAGCCTGCGCCCGGTGGAACATCATCATCGTCACCACGCCGTCGTCTTGTGAAACTCTCCCTCAACACTCGGCTGGATCGGAGTTCGAGGGGCGTCATCGAGCTGAGCGTGTGCAGAACTCGGAGGTGCCGTGACGTTCGGTACTTGGATCGGTTGGATCGTGAAGAAATGCGACTACTTCCTCTACGTTGCGTCAACGCTTCCGCTGTGGGTCTACGAGGGTACGTAGACGACACTCTCATCTCGTTGCTATGCATCACCATGATCTTGCGTGATCGTAGGAAAATTTTGAAATTACTACGTTCCCCAACAGGGCGGTAGGAGATTGTCCAGCGTCTAGCCTCGTTTAAACTAAGGGCGGATCGGAGCTCGGCCGGTGTTGCGTTTAATTCCGGCCCTCTCATGAATGGATGTGTGGCCGGAGTAGGTTACTCGGTTTGCATGTGAGTTTAACGGAGGCGTTTGATGGAGGCAAGGAGGCGTGTTCAGTCGGGCGTGCAGCGGGTGGTGCAGTACTATTCGATTTGACAGCGGGCGGCGCAGTTCCTAATACGGCTTTAATGCAGACGAGGGAGATGGGTAGCAGTTCCCGAAATGTTGAACGGCCAATGATGCATCTTCCTTCAATTAGCATCATGAATGCATGAGGGAAGTAATGGGAGGAGGACCAGGAAAAAAGGCAGCACGATGTGAATGTAACGCAGTTTGCACTCCTATAAAGGCGCCCTCCATTCTAATGCATCTACCACATCGTATGGACCTAAGCATTTGCCTAAGCACCTACACTAAGCACAAAAGTGCTCACTCCAGACCCATGGCGGCGATCTTGTAGCGGCGGCGCCGGTAGTCTTGAGATGGTCCACGACGCCGGCCTGCAGCATGGCGCCGAGGATCGTCTCCAGACGGTGTTGGCAACCGGCTGGTGGATGGCCATCATCGACGCCAGCTACGACTCTCAATTGGACCAGATGATCGTTACCACCACTAACAAGTTCACCGTCGTCAAGAAGCTCGCGGACGACATCGCCGTACCCTTCAGCCCACGCGCCCAGGCTCCTGATTGCCTGCCACCCTAATCGGCCTCCATCGCCGGAACCTCTTTCAAGCACTGGTGGCCCTACGACTTCCCGCCGATGCCACGAAGAATGTCCACCTGGAGGTTGCACTCGCTGCGAGGCGCCTCGCCCTAGAAGAATTCGTCGACCTACACATCCACATGCACGAGCAAATCGTGTACATAGGTATCTATGAGACCAGTCGGGACGCTACAATGTTGGCCTTCCTCAACCGGCTGGAAGCCTTGGATGCCTTTTCTGAGAAGCACCTTAACCTCGCCACAAAAGCTGTCGCTCCTTAGCCGCCAGTCGGTGGCCCGGCGTGTTGAGTTGAGGAGGAGGAGGTCGTACGTTGATGGATGCATCTTTCTTCTTGCCTCCTATAACCACCACTGCGATTGCATCATCGTGGCCTTAATTCTTATTGTGCTATTGCATTCTCGTTCCAGTCAATACAGACATGTGAGATCCCTTTTCTTAATTATATGCATCACTGTAACTAGTACTCCATCATTTATAAGTTGTGCTTACCTTTTCCATCAACTTCGTGCAACGCACGGGCATCTTACTAGAAACACTAGAACATGTCAGACGGCATGTGACCAAACCGACGATGCGCCAACCTAGCTACTACCCTGCTTATCTGGCGGAAAAAGCCCCGCACTAGCGTTTCCAATCATTATTTCTATCTATCGATCATGCCAAGGAGCAGAACCAAATGTTACAATTTATACATGTTTCTCTACTCCTACTCCTATAAAAGACTTAGTTGGTGATGGTGGTATGTCTGCCATCCGTCGTTTCTGACCATTAGATCTGCATCTAACAGTTTTTTTTGAAAGCTTAGGATAGTGAGGGCAGCCCCTCACTGACTTCAAGTTAACTCAACACAAATGTACATGTACAACTCTGTGGTGTTACATTAGGATGGGTATGTTAATCCCTCACCACTAGAGAGGAAATAGAGTAGAGGGACAAAATACAATACAAATTAGTGTTCTGTTTGGCAAGCTAGATAGAAGTGACAAAGCTGTCCACGAACGGCACCAGAGCCTCCCTGACCCTGTATCTCATCATATGAAAATCGGTCTTGAACCTGAGGAGCCAGCCCTCGAACGTAGGCAGCACCCCCCTGAAGTGTCTGTTGTTGCGTTCCTTCCAAATGCTCCAGGCCGAAATGATGAATATGTCCATAAATATAGGGTTCGCCCACCTGGCTCTTGCCTCATGCACAAGTTGGAGCCTGTTACCGCCGCTCATCCAATCGATCCCCAGCTGCATCTAGCAAGCCCTACTGAACGGACAATGGAAGAAAAGATGCTCAACCGTTTCTTCGGGCGGGTCATCACAGAGGAGGCAAGTGTACACGTCATCACGCAACTTCATGCCTCTCCTCTTTAGCATGTTCCTGGTATTCAGTCTGTCCGCTAGCAGGAGCCATGCAAAAACCCTCCATTTATTAGTGCATTTTGAATTCCAGATCCATTTGAAAGCATCGTCCGCCACCACCTCACGAAAGCAATGATCGTAGTACTTCTTAGGACTGAAAGCATCTAACGGTTGTGAGGTAAGTTGTGGCATTTTTGCAAAAAATAGCCCACTTCTCTGCTCCAATTTGTATAAACCCCCTTATTATCTTGAAAGCAACCACATCCCTCCCTCACCTCATCAAAACAGCCTGAGAAATATATTTTGAGTGAAAAGTAATATATTTTTAGTGGTATATATGTATATCAAAACAAGAGTGTTTTCTTTCAAGTTTGTGAACAAGTACTACTATTCTACTACTTTGGATCTGTCGCAACGCATGGGCACATTGCTAGTAAAAGGAGAAGGCATGCCACGTCCGCGTCACACCCCCACACGCTCGGGAATCGGGAGTACTCCACGGCCCGTCCAGCATGCCACATAGCTAGGGAAGGTGTGTTGCTTAGAATTTTCACTTTCATGTGGGACTGCAATTGAGCAAACCGAATATTGGCAAACCGCACCCCGCCCGCCGTATTGGAAAATAGAAACGAGGAGGGGAAGATCTAGTTGTAGCACGGAAGCCAAGAAATTTGGTGTCAGATGGGGCTCGTCGATAGAGTACCAGCATTCCGTACTACTACTCCTACTAGTACGAAGTTTGTACTACAACTAGTACTACCACTATACAACTAGGTACGTGCACGGCACAGCATCGTAGGAACAAAAAATGGGAAGATCTGGTTTTGGCTGATTTATCTTTTTTTCAGTCAACGTAGTATGAATAATATGATGTGGGGGGCACCCATGAAGCTTATGTGGCTTGGTTGCATGGCTAGGAAAGGCTAGAGAAAAACAAATAGATAATGTGTTTAGAGTGCACTCCACTAAATATATATACTTTGGATCCATTGCAACGCATGGGCCGGCACATTGGTAGTAGTAAGAAACAAATTTTGGGTTTGGCACGAGTTCGTACTGCGGGAGCACCACAAGGCCTACTGCAGGAGTTACATTTCCCTCTCGGGGCCCACAGGACCAAGTTTCAGTGGCTTAGTGCACCGGCCTATGAGTCAATGACATGTGGACCTTCAATGCGGCTGGCCCACATGTCATTCTCATGGTGGTGGCGTGGTTCGCGACTCACTCGTTCGAGATGAACCGGCCGGTGGTGGTGTGGCCCTGGCGAGGGTGCCACAGCTGGGCGTCGGGGCGTTAAGAGGCGTAGATGGCCACACCGGCGGGTACTACCTGTAGTACAGAAGTACTCCAGCTGAGGATTGATGCCCGGGATGAAATGGTGTCATAGCCGCTGGGTGAAAATTCGATGGTGCGGGAGTACGGATCAGAGCACAGGAGTGGAGCAGGCAAACCGCGTCCAATCGGGTGTGGCTATGGTAGAAACTTGATGGTCGCCACAGTTTAGCTGGCCCGCATGTCATGCACACAAAGGCAGAGGAGCGGTAGGGCCGAGAGGGATGAGGCGCGCGTTGGGGGATGTCGTGTTGTGGGTTGGAGCGGCGTCGTGGGAATCGCGTGTGGCAATGGTAGAAACGTGATAGTCATCGTGGTTCAACTTCCATGGACAAGATGTCATGTCTGCTGACACATGCATTGCATACAGCTCACTGCAAGGAACAGTAGTAGAGAAAACTTGTTCCAAAGATACCATTATTCTGATAATATTCTAGAGATATCATTAGTTTTTACACATGGGATTACTTCTGCAAGGGTCAATCACAACAGGTGTTTTGTAAAAAAATTGCATCTTGATATTCCCTGCAATGCATGGGCATCTTGTTGTTATAGAAGAAGTCCAGACGGGCATCTTGGCGCAGGGTGTGCCACCGACCCAAACTCAATTTTTTCAGACGCTTCGGTGCACCAGATGCCGTGCCATGCTACAAAATGTAAAAAAAACAGGTCCAATTTTTTAAAACCTATTATCTTCAAACCAGCCACACCCGTCCCTCACCTCATCAAAACAGCCCGAGGAATATATTTTGAGTGAAGCATGATTTATTTTTATTGATATATGTATATCAAAACACTGGTGTGCGTCGGTCCTAAACAAACGGTTTTTAACTCCTTTCCGCGACGGCATTTGGAACCGTCGCCAAGTGAGTGTGGGAGATAGGGGGTCCTTCCCACACGACCCAGAAACCGTCGGGGATATGCCCTCCTGGCACACACGCTCGGCAAAATGAGGTCGTGTGCGACCGGCGAGCGCTCAAATATGGAAATACGTACACTAGAGCTAAAAAATACAATTATATAGACGAAATTGTTTCCGGTCGCAAGTACATCCCACACAGTCAGTCCCCGCTAAACGTTTCCGTTCGTATGTACATCCCACACATTCGCTCCAAGGAAAACATTTTCGTTCACAGGTACATCACACACAATTTTTCCCGTGAAATCGTTTGCGTTATTGAATGTATCACACACAGTCCATAGAAGAAACTGTGTGGCAAAGGCTGTCCATCACACATAGTTTTTATGTGGTAAAGGTCTGCGCAAGGTGGCCTAACGCAAACAGTTATCAAGAGAAAGTCACATGTGATTGTTCATTGATCCAACACGGTTTATTCCTATAAACTGTGTGTGTTGCCTGAGGTCATCGCCCACGGTATTTTTTCAACAACCGTTTGCAATAGCAAAACCCAGTTAGCAGGCTAATTGCCCTATTATTAATAATCCATTTATTAATCTAATTGACATTCATATTAAGCACATAATATATTTCATTTCCATATTTAGGAAGCATAATTTCATAATTGAAATACATCAGAGTACAACATGATATAGCTTCAGCAGTCAGCTACCCCATTACACAACTGCACCAGCACCAAGTTTCACATGCAACATGTAGAACCTTTCGAAATTAGCATCATAGATGGTATATAGACAGATGCATCTCATCTGGAAAGCTGCTGAAGCGGGAGGCGAATATTGAGCTTTCATTCATGTTGAAGGTCTTTGCAACTCTAGGCCAGTGCATGTGGATGATTGACCGTCCGTCCTTCGTCCTCTTCAGGAACACTTCAATATTGAACCATGGGTGTTGTATGAAAACCTTCCTCGCCTCCTGACCATAGAGGTGGGTTGAGAGGTAATCATTAGTGAACTGCTTTGGAAAGGCCTGAAAACAAGGATGTGCATAAATATCTTCTCTATAATGGAAATGGGGCAAATGAATAAAAAAGGCAAGGTATAATAGTTAGTACCATCTTGTACTGAACTGATGTCTTCTTCATTGTGCAGACAAAGATCTTATTGTTTTTTGTCGCTAATTTCTTTATCCTAACAATCTTTCTGAGTTTCTTGACTTGGCTGATATTTATGGACAACTCATTTCCCCATATGCAAAAGGGTCGAATTGAGCAGGTGGGTCAAAACCTCGGCGGGACCTACATGTGCAAGACCAAATTGTTAAAAACCAAAATATTAGAATGGTTCCTGCAATTTGCACAATAATGTGCTATTAGACAACGTACCATGCACGTGCTAACCTCGATTGTAAACCTCGGTGCTTCCCATTGTTTCCTGCAACACATATAAGGTAGTTAGTCATCGTGTTAAGTAAGAGTTCGCATGCTATCGGTAAAATATGTTGATAAAAATAAGCACATTATAGATTCATCAGATTAATTCAAGCCACATGGAAAACCCATTTATCCAAACCAAGCATGATTAAGAACTAGGAAATATAGCACTTGTATATGTTTCTCATTTATTAAGTGCGGCCAAATTTGATTTATTCCTCACATGGTATACAATAACCGAGTGCAGCCACAACAATTGAACATCGCATTGCAGAATTGAACCAAGCAGTTAACTGAACACCACAACAAATGAACCAAACATCAACTGAGCACCACATTGCACAATATAACATACTCCTAATAGAAGATCAGATAGTTAACCAAACCAAGCATGATTAAGAACTAGGAAATATAGCACTTGTATATGTTTCTCATGTATTAAGTGCAGCCAAATTCGATTTATTCCTCACATGGTATACAATAACAGAATTCAGCCACAACAATTGAACATCGCATTGCAGAATTGAACCAAGCAGTTAACTAAACACCACAACAAATGAACCAAACGTTAACTGAGCACCACATTGCACAATATAACATACTCCTAACAGAAGATCAGACAGTTAACCAAACCAAGCATGCTTAACAACTTGGAAATAGCAATTGTATTTGTTTCTCATGTATTTAGTACAGCCAAATTCGATTTATTCCTCACATGGTATAAAATAACAGAATGCAGCCACAATAATTGAACATCGCATTGCAGAATTGAACCAAGCAGTTAACTAAACACCACAACAAATGAACCAAACGTTAACTGAGCACCACATTGCACAATATAACATACTCGTAATAGAAGATCAGACAGATAACCAAACCAAGAATGCTCAACAACTTGGAAATATTGCACCCTGAAAAAATTGAACATCACATTTGCAGAACTGAACCAAGCAGTTAATTGAACACCACATTGCACGACATATAGAACATATACACTATAGCAGAAGATTGCATGGTAAAAGTAGATAGCACAATTCACTAGAATTTGTCAAGGAAAGGCAGTAGCTAGCAAACTGAACATGGGTCCTTATAGTGAGCTAATAAGACAAGCTACTCCTCATTGTCGGAGATATCGATGGCGATTGGCTCCTTGGACATGGAAGAGGGCGAGGCCTCCGCATCGTGGGTGCCCTCGTTGTAGTGGTGAGTTTCCTGAGCCGCTCCGGGCACAAACCTGCTGGTTCTCGAGATGAGGTAAGCACGTGCACACTGAGAAAACACCTCGTAGTCTTCGTCGAAGGCACCGATGGTGGCCTCGAGAAAATGCCATGAACTGTTGTTTAAAGCAGCCATCATCTGCGAGGTGCTCCTCCAAGATCTGGGGGTCGGCATGAATGGCAGCCATCGCAACCTCATCGGCACGTGCGGCTGTCATTTGCTTCTCCGCTGCCAAATGCTCCTTGAGATCCTGGCTATACTGCATGCACCATGGCTTAGGATGGCACTTATTTGGTGGAGGGGTCGGTGATTTGGGTGGAAGGTGTCACACTCGCGCCAGCGGTCGGGGCATGTGGAATGTGGAAGGAGGAGGAGGATGGGGGTCGGGTGTGGATTACCTGCCTGGATAGGCGAGGCCGAGCAACGTGAAGGAGGGTCACCGGCAAGGAGGCGGCGCTGCAAGCAAGGAGTGAAGGTTTCAACTTGGAAAGAAAGGCGGAAACAGGGGAAATGTGGCTTTTGGCAAGGGGGAGGGGCGCGGGGAGGTAGATACTTCCACGGAAGCCGAAAATTTGGAATCGCTTCAGTGCAAAAACTGGCGCGCAAAGTGTCATCAGACACGGTCTCTTATTTAGAACTGTGTACGATATGTGAACATCACAAACGATTCAGATAGCTTAACCCGTGTGTGTTGAATTTGAACGTCAAATTTTTTGGTTCGACGAGTTGCTATCCTCGAGGCGGATTGCGGCCGCGCTCATGCAACTTGTTAGCACGCGCATAGCGGCTGCGGCTGCGCTCTCGCCAAAGTGGGCCACCGAAGTTGCCCTCACGACGTGGGTCCACGTGCCCATCTTTCACAGGCAACGATTGAACAGTGCAATGATATTTGGGGAGCGAGCTAGTGTGCTTGAGACGCCGGTACGTGGACTGTGGCGACGCACCTTCTCGCGTAAGCCATAAGCGTACTATACACCGGCGGTGCTCCAGGATATTTTGTGATGCATCTCACACTTTGTTGGTGATAATAAAGCGTAATGCGATCTACTTGATTTTTCATCTTGATTTGAATTACATAATGGGGTCACAACGGCAATGGACGGTGTTTGAATTGCTAGACCTTTTATCTGGAGTGAATATGCAACTATATGTGTGTCGTAAAAGAATTGGAAATATTCAGGGTTCATTTGAACATTTTATACATTAAATTGGTTTTCTAGCCATTTCAGGTGCACAATTCAAAATTAAACTACATGCACATGCTCCGGTGCACCAACATGGGTTGTAAAATCATATATGTATCCATGGGTTTATGCTTATCTCCTATGCAAAAAAAGGGGATGAAATTCGAACACCATGCCACCGTGGCTCTCTAGCAAACGTCAACGTACTTGCTTTTGTAATTCTAGTAAATTAAAAATTCGTCCGAAATTAATGAAACTTGGCATGCTATCATGGAGCGGCATCAACATGTCATGGTAATTTTTTTGTCCCATTTGGGGCAGGTTTGGGTATAAGCTTCTCATAAACCAGAGCTTCTCACAACAAATGTGATGGTTTTGGTAAGGAACGTTTCACCTTTATGGAAGAAACGATGTCCGTTGCCTCTTCTTGATTTCAAATTTTTTCCTAGTGTCAACATAGAACAACAGGAGTGTTGTGTCAATTTTTGGGATTTTTTGGGGTTCGCTTGGACATTTTTATACATTAACTGAGTTTTTTGTGCATTCACGTACATAATTCAAATTTGAACTACAGGCACATGCTCTAATGCATATAAATTAGTTGAAAATTCAAATATGTCTCCTTGGTTGCCAGCTTAGGTCCCATGCAAGAAACGGGAATGAATGTCAAACACCCTACCACCGTCACTCGGCTGCAAACATTGAGATACCTGGTTTTTAAATTCTAGTAAATCCAAAACTCGTCTAAAATTCATGAAACTTGGCATGCTATCATGGAGCGGCATGATGTGGTAATTTTTTTGTCCCATTTGGGAAAAGTTTGGGTATATGCTTCTCACAAACCAGAGCTTCTCACAACAAGCATTATGGTTTCGGTAGGGAACGTCCCACCTTTGGGGATGAAATGATATCCATTGCCTCTTATTGCTTCCAAAACTTTTCTCGTGTCATAGAACAACAGGAGTGTTGTGTCAATTTTTGTGATTTTTTGGGGTTCGTTTGGACATTTTTATGCATTAGCTGAGTTTTCAATGCATTTATGTGCATAATTCAAATTTGAACTACATGCACATGCTCCAGTGCATATAAATTGGTTGAAAAATCAAATCTGTGTCCTTGGGTGCATGCTTAGGTCCCATGCAAGAAATGGGAGTGAATTTCAAACACCAGGGCACCGTTGATTGCCGGCAAAACATTAAGATGCCTGGTTTTTAAATTCTAGTAAATCCAAAACTCGTCTGAAATTCATGAAACTTGGCATGATATCATGGAGCGGCATTGCTACCTCTTGACCACTGCGTTGGTTTTTCCCTTGAAGAGGAAAGGGTGATGCAGTAAAGTAGCGTAAGTATTTCCCTTAGTTTTTGAGAACCAAGGTATCGATCCAGTAGGAGGCCACGCTCAAGTCCCTCGTACCTACACAAACAAATAAGAACCTCGTAACCAACGTGATAAAGGGGTTGTCAAACCCTTCATGACCACTTGCAAAAAGTGAGATCTGATAGAGATGATAAGATAATATTTTTAGTATTTTTATGATAAAGAGTGAAAGTAAAGATTGCAAAATAAACAGCGCCAGAAATAGCTAGTTGACGAGAGATTAATATGATGGAGAATAGACTCGGGGGCCATAGGTTTCGCTAGTGGCTTCTCTCAAGAACATAAGTATTACGGTGGGTGACCAAATTACTGTCGAGCAATTGATAGAATTGAGCATAGTTATGAGAATATCTAGGCATGATCATGTATATAGGCATCACGTCCGCGACAAGTAGACCGACTCACCTGCATCTACTACTATTACTCCACACATCGACCGCTATCCAAAGCATGCATCTAGAGTATTAAGTTCATAAGAACAGAGTAACGCTTTAAGCAAGATGACATGATGTAGAGGATAAACTCAAGCAATATGATATAAACCCCATATTTTTATCCTTGATGGCAACAATACAATACGTGTCGTTTCCCCTCATCACTTTGGGATCGAGCACATAAGATTGAACCCAAAGCTAAGCACTTCTCCCATTGCAAGAAAGATCAATCTAGTAGGCCAAAGCAAACTGATAATTCGAAGAGACTTGCAAAGATAACCAATCATACATAAAAAGAATTCAGAGGAGATTCAAATATTGTTCATAGATAATCTTGATCATAAACCCACAATTCATCGGATCTCGACAAACACACCGCAAAAGAAGATTACATCGACTAGATCTCCAAGAGAATCGAGGAGAACTTTGTATTGAGATCCAAAGAGATAGAAGAAGCCATCTAGCTAATTACTATGGACCCGAAGGTCTGAGGTAAACTACTCACACATCATTGGAGAGGCTATGAAGTTGATGTAGAAGCCCTCCGTGATCAATGCCCCCTCCGGCGGAGCGCCGGAAAAGGCCCCAAGATGGGATCTCACGGGTACAGAAAGTTACGGCGGTGGAAATAGGGTTTGGGCTCCTGTTCTGATGTTTCTAGGTATATGAGTATATATATAGGCGAAAGAGGTCGGTCGGGAGAGCTACGAGGCGCCCACGAGGGTGGGGCCGCGCCCAGGGGGCAGGCGCGCCTCCCTGCCTCATGGCCTCCTCGTTGATTGACTAACGTCCACTCCAAGTCCTCTAGATCACATTTGTTCCGAAAATCACGTTCCCGAAGATTTCATTCCGTTTGGACTCCATTTGATATTCCTTTCCTTCGAAACACTGAAATAGGCAAAAAAACAACAATTTGGGTTGGGCCTCCGGTTAATAGGTTAGTCCCAAAAATAATATGAAAGTGTATAATAAAGCCCATTGAACATCCAAAACAGATAATATAATAGCACGGAACAATCAAAAATTATAGATATGTTGGAGACGTATCAAGCATCCCCAAGCTTAATTCCTGCTCGTCCTCAAGTAGGTAAATGATAAAAACAGAATTTTTTATGTGGAATGCTACTTAGCATAATTTTCAATGTAATTCTTTTTTATTGTGGCATGAATATTTAGATCCGAAAGATTCAAGATAAAAGTTTAATGTTGACATAAAAACAATAATACTTCAAACATTCTAACCAAGCAATTATGTCTTATCAAAATAACATAGCCAAAGAAAGCTTATCCCTACAAAATCATATAGTTAGGCCATGCTTCAACTTCGTCACACAAAACGTTCTCATCATGCATAACCCCGATGACAAGTCGAGCAATTGGTTCATACTTTCTAACGCGCTTCAGCCTTTTCAACCCTTACGCAATACATGAGCGCAAGCCATGGATATAGCACTATGGGTGGAATAAAGTATAATGATGGGGGTTATGTGAGAAGACAAAAAGGTAGAAAGTCTCATATTGACGCGGCTAATCAATAGGCTATGGAGATGCCCATCAATTGATGTCAATGTGAGGAGTAGGGATCGCCATTCAACGGATGCACTAGAGCTATAAATATATGAAATCTCAACAAAAGAAACTAAGTGGATGTGCATCCAACTTGCTTGCTCACGAAGACCTAGGGCATTTTGAGGAAGCCCATCATTGGAAAATACAAGCCAAGTTCTATAATAAAAAATTCCCACTAGTATATGAAAGTGACAACATAGGAGACTCTCTATCATGAAGATCACAGTGCTACTTTGAAGAACAAGTGTGGAAAAAGGATATTAACATTGTCCCTTCTCTCTTTTTCTCTCATTTTTTTCTTTTTTCTTTTTTTTCTTGGGCCTTCTCTTTTTTTCTGGCCTCTTTGTTTTGTTCGGAATCTCATCCCGACTTGTGGGGGAGTCATAGTCTCCATCATTCTATCCTCACATGGGACAATGCTCTAATAATGATGATCATCACACTTTTAATTACTTACAACTCAACACTTAGAACAAAATATGACTCTATGTGAATGCCTCCGTGATGTCTTTGGATATGCAATGAATCAAGAGTGACATGTATAAAAATTTATGAATGGTGGCTTTGCCACAAATACAATGTCAACTACATGATTATGCAAAGCAATATGACAATGATGGAGCATGTCATAATAGACGAAACAGTGGAAAGTTGCATGGCAATATATCTTGGAATGGCTATGGAAATGCCATGATAGGTAGGTATGGTGGCTGTTTTGAGGAAGATATAAGGAGGTTTGTGTGTGATAGAGCGTATCATATAACGGGGTTTGGATGCACCGGCGAAGTTTGCACCAACTCTCAAGGTGAGAAAGGGCAATGCACTGTACCGTAGAGGCTAGAAAATTGTGGAAAGGTGAGAGTGTGTATAATCCATGGGCTCACATTAGTCATAAAGAACTCATATACTTATTGCAAAAGTTTATTAGCCCTCGAAGCAAAGTACCACTACACATGCCCCTAGAGGGATAGATTGGTAGGAAAAGACCATCGCTCGTCCCCGACCGCCACTCATAAGGAAAGCAATAAAAGAAAACCTTATGCATCAAATTTTAACACAACTTTTACCATACTTGCATGCTACGGGACTTGCCAACCTTAACACAAGTATTTCTCAATTTCACAATTACTCAACTAGCACACTCTAACATTACCACCTTTATATCTCAAAATACTTATCAAGTATCAAACTTCTCACGATATTCAATGAACTCAATATGGAAGTTTTTATTATACTCATCTTGGATGCCTATCATATTAGGACTAATTTCACAATTAAAGCAAATTACCATGCTATTTAAGACTCTCAAAATAATAAGTGAAGCATGAGAGATCAATAATTTCTATAAAATAAAACCACCACCGTGCTCTAAAAGATATAAGCGAAGCACTAGAGCAAAAACTATATAGCTCAAAAGATATAAGTGAAGCACATAGAGTATTCTAATAAATTCCGAATCATGTGTGTCTCTCTTGAAAGGTGTGTACAGCAAGTATGATTGTGGTAAACTAAAAAGCAAAGACTCAAATCATACAAGACGCTCCAAGCAAAACACATATCATGTGGTGAATAAAAATATAGCCCCAAGTAAAGTTACCGATCGACGTAGACGAAAGAGGGGATGCCTTCCGGGGCATCCCCAAGCTTAAGCTTTTTGGTGTCCTTGAATTTTACCTTGGGGTGCCTTGGACATCCCCAAGCTTAGGCTCTTGCCACTCCTTGTTCCATAATCCATCAAATCTTTACCCAAAACTTGAAAACTTCACAACACAAAACTCAACAGAAAATCTCATGAGCTCCGTTAGCGAAATAAAACAAACCACCACTTTAAGTTACTGTAATGAACTCATTCTTTATTTATATTGGTGTTAAACCTACTGTATTCCAACTTCTCTATGGTTTATAAGCTCTTTTACTAGCCATAGATTCATCAAAATAAGAAAACAACACACGAAAACAGAATCTGTCAAAAGCAAAACAGTCTGTAGTAATCTGTATCTAACGCAAACTTCTGGAACTCAGAAAAAACTAACAAAATAGGACGGACTAGAAAATTTGTTTATTGATCTACTGCAATTGGAATCAGTATTTTATCACGTTCTGGTAATTTTAAACAATTGTTTTCGTGAACAGAAAGTTTCTGGAATTTTCAGCAAGATCAAATAACTATCATCCAAGAAGATCCTATAGGTTTCACTTGGCACAAACACTAATTAAAACATAAAAACACATCTAACCAGAGGCTAGATCAAAGATTTATTACTAAACAGAAATAAAAAGCAAGAACACTAAAATAAAATTGGGTTGCCTCCCAACAAGCGCTATCGTTTAACGCCCCTAGCTAGGCATAAAAGCGAGGATAGATCTAAGTATTTACCATAATAATGGTAAGGCAAGTCATGAAAAATTCTCTCCTATTCTCTATGTTCAGCAGCAAGTTTTCTTTGTGGCAAGTAAAAATAATCAAAAGGGCTAAATTTAATGGGACAAACATCCCCAAGATCAAGCTCGGGAGGTATGGGTTCCTCCTTTGGCCCCTTATATTGCACAACCAATTCATCATTACAAGCGTTCTTTTGACAGAAGTTCACAAGCCTTTGCTCGAGAGGAAAACGTAACCCACTATTATGAATAGCAAAATCATCATTAAGTTCAGAAATTCTATCAACTAGAACATCGGCAGGAACCTTTTTTCTAAGATTTTCATTATAAGCAACATGATCTAAAGATTGTAAACGCATTATGTCTTCTTGGTTAAAAAGGATAGCTTCTATGGGAGGATGACCAGCATCAACCCTATAATGCGCAAAAATTTCTTTAGCCTCTTTCATTATAAATCTGAACTCATGAGCCAAAAAGATAATAGCGGCATGCTTAACAGAAGAGTGTTCATATTAGAAAATTCTAGGAAAATTCTTTGTATGCAAGGATGCATATGAAGAAATTGTCTTTCAAGTTCAACTACGAGCAAAGATATTGCATCCGCAAGGCTATTAGTTCTATGAAGAATAGAGCCACCCATAATGGGTAAAGCACTGGCACAGGTAAAGAAATCTTGAATAACTCCTTCCCCAGTAATATTACCACTACCAACACGAGACCTTTTAGTATGCAAGATAGTAGGTTCCTCAGGAGGATCATCAAAAGCATCAAAGTTTCCCATGTTATTATTATCAGCGATAACCTCCCCAGTTTCAGACATAATGACAGCAAATAACTCAAGGAACAAGCAAGAAAAAGGCGAAGGGAAAAGACGGCGAATAAAACGGCAAGGGTGAAGTGGGGGAGAGGAAAACGAGAGGCAAATGGCAAATAATGTAATGCGAGGGATAAGAGTTTGTGATGGGTAATTGGTATGTCTTGACTTGTGCGTAGACTCCCCGGCAACGGCGCCAGAAATCCTTCTTGCTACCTCTTGAGCACTGCGTTGGTTTTCCCTTGAAGAGGAAAGGGTGATGCAGTAAAGTAGCATAAATATTTCCCTCAGTTTTTGAGAACCAAGGTATCAATCCAGTAGGAAACCACGCTCAAGTCCCTCGTACCTACACAAACAAATAAGAACCTTGAAACCAACACGATAAAGGGGTTGTCAATCCCTTCACGGCCACTTGCAAAAGTGAGATCTGATAGAGATGATAAGATAATATTTTTGGTATTTTTATGATAAAGAGTGAAAGTAAAGATTGCAAAATAAACAGCGTCAGAAATAACTAGTTGACGAGAGATTAATATGATGGAGAATAGACCTGGGGGCCATAGGTTTCACTAGTGGCTTCTCTCAAGAGCATAAGTATTACGGTGGGTGAACAAATTACTGTCGAGCAATTGATAGAATTGAGCATAGTTATGAGAATATCTAGGCATGATCATGTATATAGGCATCATGTCCGTTACAAGTAGACTGACTCCTGCCTGCATCTACTACTATTACTCCACACATCGACCGCTATCCAGCATACATCTAGAGTATTAAGTTCATAAGAACAGAGTAACGCTTTAAGCAAGATGACATGATGTAGAGGGATAAACTCAAGTAATATGATATAAACCCCATCTTTTTATCCTCGATGGCAACAATACAATATGTGTCATTTCCCCTCATCCTTTGGGATCGAGCACATAAGATTGAACCCAAAGCTAAGCACTTCTCCCATTGCAAGAAAGATCAATCTAGTAGGCCAAAGCAAACTGATAATTCGAAGAGACTTGCAAAGATAACCAATCATACATAAAATAATTCAGAGAGAATCAAATATTGTTCATAGATAATCTTGATCATAAACCCACAATTCATCGGATCTCGACAAACACATCGCAAAAGAAGATTACATCGGATAGATCTCCAAGAGAATCAAGGAGAACTTTGTATTGAGATCCAAAGAGAGAAGAAGCCATCTAGCTAATAACTATGGACCTGAAGGTGCGAGGTAAACTACTCACACATCATCGGAGAGGCTATGGTGTTGATGTAGAAGCCCTCCGTGATCAATGCCCCCTTGATGAGCGCCTTGGAAAAGGCCCCAAGATGGGATCTCACGGGTACAAAAGGTTGCGGCGGTGGAAATAGGGTTTCGGCTCCTGTTCTGATGTTTCCAGGGTACATGAGTATATATAGGCAAAAGAGGTCGGTCAGGAGAGCTACGAGGGGCCCACGAGGGTGGGGGCGCGCCCGGGGGGGGGGGGGGGCAGGCGCGCCGCCCAGCCTCGTGGCCTCCTCGTTGATTGCTTGACGTCCACTCCAAGTCCTCTGGATCACGTTTGTTTCGACAATCACGTTCCCGAAGGTTTCATTCCGCTTGGACTCCATTTGATATTCCTTTCCTTCGAAACACTGAAATAGGCAAAAAAAACAGCAATTTGGGTTGGGCCTCCGGTTAATAGGTTAGTCCCAAAAATAATATAAAAGTGTATAATAAATCCCATTGAACATCCAAAATAGATAATATAATAGCATGGAACAATAAAAAATTATAGATACATTGGAGACGTATCAGGCATCAACATGTCGTGGTAAAAAATTTGTCCCATTTGGGGCAGGTTTGGGTATATGCTTCTCACAAACCAGAGCTTCTTACAACAAGCATGATGGTTTCGGTAGGGAACGTCCCACCTTCAGGGATGAAACCGTATCCATTGCCTCTTATTGCTTTCAAAATTTTTTGTGTCAACATAGAACAACAGGAGTGGTGTGTCAATTTTTGTGATTTTTTGGGGTTCGTTTGGACATTTTTATGCATTAAGTGATTTTTCAATGCATTTATGTGCATAATTCAAATTTGAACTACATGCACATGCTCAAGTGCATATAAATTGGTTGAACTTCCATGGACAAGTTGTCATGTCTACGGACACATGCATTGCATACCAATCACTGGAAAGAGTAGTACAGAAAGCTAGGCGGATAAATAATTCCTTATAGTCAAGCGGACCCATGCTACTACTTGTTCCAAAGACATGCACACCATCGAAATAGTCCATCTATATCAATATACATAGAGAGGAAATATTTTTTTATAAGAGAGGAAATAGTTCATCCATCCATAATGCCCTGCTACTGGTGCAACTTCTTCTTCTTCTTCTTCTTCTTCTCATTTTCTGTGGGAGACGGCTTCGCAACAAGCTCTCTGGACCTTGCAGCTATCTCAAAACTCACACGGGCATTGAGGGCAGCATATTTTATCCCCTTGTACGTCAAGGGATAATTCTCCCATCCAGACGATCTTAATGCCAGCGTCTCGTCACCCTTTTGAAGATTTGTTCCGAGCACACAATTTGCTACATCGAATAGGGATGGTATCGGTTTATCACAATCTTCTACAGTAATTTTTATTTTTGTTTGTACGTCAGCGATGCTTGTCAAATCAAGGTTGTACAGCTCCAGCTTCTGTTTGTCCCCTGCGATGTCTGCCCCACAGAAGTATATGTCCTCCCGAGATAAGAAATCATGGAGCTCACCTGGTATGGAGGGCGCGTGTATGATGTGGTACACCAAAACATCATCTTTGAGGCACAAGTGAAGGGGCGGTGGCGTTGGATCTTCCCGATGCACGCTCCATGTACTCTGCATCGAGACCGATGACCTTCATCTCCACCTTTTGGAGGGAGTTGGATACATTGTTGATCCACTTTCGAACAACCCTTGGGTGGTCGGTGACGGTGGCAACTATGCTCAACGAGCCTTCAACGAGGACATGTTGGACGCTAAAAACCTGCATCTCGATCTCTTTCGCCATTTGGAACTGCTAGCCCGGAGGGCTATGGTTTGGAGAATTAGGATTAGATGGCTAGTCTAACTGAAGAAGATGATTATTTAAAGGGGATTCGGAATTACTCCAGGAGTATGTGAAGAGGTTAAAACAATGTGAATGCAGTGTGGTTTGGATGCAAATGAATATGAAGGAGAGTTGAAGAAGCCGAGGAAATCGGTTCCCGATGGAGAAGTAAATGGGAGAAGTGTCCTACACGCAGTTGATTAGACGGCTAGGTAGACTAAACGGAAAGGCTATGCAGGTAGAATGAGGAGTGGTACCTATCCGTGTACGTGCCCATCCTTCTAGCACTAAATGTGCCACTGGCTAGTTGAGGTCACTCTTTCGAATCACCGTGGTGAGACATTTTATGATTCCTTTTTATTTCTGCACCCCTCCTGACAGATGGGACCTATGCAAACGGATATAAAAAATGTGTCATAGCTGGTTCGGATGGATATTGGCGCGTGCGTAGGAGATACAACATTCTCTGGTTAAGGAATATGTGGTTATCCACAAAAACTAAAAAGCCTTCTTCGCGCTTCCGCATGCAGGAGAATTTGGTTCTTCTCTCAATATGGATGATACCTGGAGGATGAAGTGAACCCAGAGACATGCTAGCACAGGAGACCTATTTCCTCTATAGAGTACTACTCATGTTCCTACTACTCCTACTAGTAGTAGTACAACTGTGGTACACTTGATGGTCAAAATATTATTCATCCGGTCCTCACAGTGAAGTGACAAGACCATGCGCCCGAGGTGACACTAGTCCAGACGGCGTGTTCGGGTTACCAAAGTCAGCCTCACCTTGTGCCTTTGTCGATCCTTTGTCACCACCCATTTGTATAGCATGCCACGCCTTGTCTCCCTCTCCCCTAGCACCACTCCATCTCCATCTTCGTCTCGCCGAAGATCCTGAGGTCACTCTTGATCATCTCACTGTGCCCCCGCGTAACCTCGCCTCGCTCGCCTCCCCCAGTACCACTATTCCCTCGCTAGCCGCTCTAGCATCGAGAGCCTTCTCCCCCGTAAATCAAGCCCCCCAAAACCCCACCTTCCAAACTCCACCATGGCTGAACACGAACCGCGCAACATCCATATGAGCCGCGATTGGAGCAATCTCCCTAGTGACATCCTCGACCTATGTTGTTCGTGTACGGATATGTTGAGTGCCCTGCGGCTGGCTGCATGCTCGAGGGACATGCACACGACCATCATCGAAGCGAGGCCTAGCTTTTCAAGACACCCTGCTTGCTGCTATCTGTTCTTGCGAGATTTGCTCACTAAGATACGGAGGCGTACATGATGCCCCTCGACTTCAATCCGACCTCCATTAGCCGAAACTTCTTTGCAGGTATGTAGAGGGTCGCCACACATCATTTCCCTCGACTTCGATCCAATCACCATTGCCCAAAACTTCTTGGCAGGTATGTACTAGGTCGCAATGAGCTCCCACTGGATGGCTGCCATCAGACAAGACCGGAAAAAGTTGGTGCTCGTGAACTTCCACACCTCCCATGAGATTATCCTTCCTATGTTGGATTACATAGGGTTTTACCGCCGCGGTCCAAGTCATCTAGATTACAAAGTCAGTTGGACGCACCTTGTTTTGCAGAAGATTGTAATCTGCCAAGTGCCCACACGAGATGCAAATTATGCAGACTTCAAGCTAATTGTCTTGTTTGACCACGTACTTGCCTATCTTTCTGTTGGTGCCTTCTTTAGCTGGAGACAGCTCACCTCGTAGTGGATCGTCAAAGCTGATACACACTTCTGTGATGCTATTGAATACAATGGCATCATCTACACAATCGACAAAGCAGATGGCACCACGTATTGCTGGGACGACACGTGTAAGTTGTTTCCGTCTGATGTTAATGATAACGCCATGATATTGTTTGAACTTTTTGTGATGATTGGCATATCCCTGTTTGAGCAGAATTTGAGTAGAACTATGGCAATGTATTAGAGACGCCGTAAGTCAGCTATATTTGGAATGAGTTAATTCATGCGATTATGTCATTACAGCCAATTTGTACCCCTGAATAATCAAATGGTTAGGAAGATATGGATATTCTCCTTATTTTACAGTAATATATATACTACTAAATATAAGTGTGTATCAATGGCCATGTTAGTTTCCTCATTTTCATGATGTAGAAACATGCATCACACTATTGGTTTCATCTAACCATACATTAGGGATGTAAATGTACATATGGAGAACTCTATATTTGGAAGTAGTGAAATCATGTAATGCTTACCATGTGTACATACCTATAATCGCCCTTCAGCAATCAATGGCTAGAATAATATCCTCACAAAAAAATTTCCCACAGAACATGAGTATATAACAATGCATGGTCTGTTGGTTTCCTTGAAGAATTTGTTTGTGAGGATAGAACATGATTACATAACATGCATGACATGGTAGTTTCCTGTGAAGAATCGATTGCGAGATAACATGAGTATAACCATGCACTTCTATATTTTCGAACCCAGTATACATTTCCCTGTATTTTCCTCCCAGTTCCAACATGGACATATCAATGTTGTTTCTTGCATTAACCTACTGATACTCTGAACAATGTTGATCTTACATTAAAAATGCTTGTCCTTTTTGATATGATGCAGTGTCCCTACAGTTACTGCCCTTTGTAATCACACCACCTTTGCCAGAAACAGGGAAGCACAACTAGTTCCTTGCTCGATCAGACGACGGCAAAAGACTAATGATCATTTGGACACATGAGCTGGAAAAGTTATATTGCAAAAACCCCACTGTGTACAAGCACCATGAAATACGTGAGTATCCGTATAGTGGTTGTTACGTCTATGAGCAGGATACCAGCTTGTTGGGGCCTTCAGGATTTTTGAGTTGGAGGCGGGTAAACAGCCTTGGTTCACACTCTCTGTTTCTCGGACTCAATTATCTGATAACCAGGAGATCACCATTGGCAATGACCTTGAAGGAAGAGAGTCTCTGTTTGCTATGGAAAACTATGTCTACACGGCGAGCCCTAGGACTTCGGGAGCAAACTCCCTTGTTTGTCAACGATACAACCTGCAGCCAAAAGAAGGTGAGAATGACAAAGCCATCTGGATTAACTTTGATCCTTGGATGTCTCAAGTCCAACAAGCAATGATGTGGTTCAAGCCTTCAGGTTGATAGGTAATTGGGCTGTTGCGTCGAAAGGGTGGAGTACTGGTGTCTCTGGATCACTAGTCGCTGAAGCCGGCCTACAAATTATGATGGTGTTGGATCATCCCTCTTCGAATGACTTGTTGTCTTTGCTGCTTGTTCTGGATGGGTAGTTCTCTCTTTTGTTATGCATATTCCTTGTCACTTGGTCATCCTCGTCTATGTCACTCTTACTATGTAATAGTTGTCTCTATTTAGAATGTCATTCTCATCTATATCACGAGTCTGAGCGCTGCAGATGGGTGCATTTTGATGGTGTAGCAAGAATTCTTATGAACTATCATGTCTTGTTGTTTATGTCAGTAGTAGTCACTAGTCAGTGTTTGAATGTTGTATATAACGTTGTTTTGAACTGTTTATTGTCTCGAACTGCTGGTGGGCTAAATGAGGGCATCACCATTCTCCAGTGTTCAGAGTATATCTCCTTTTTTCAAGTTATAATTTGAGCTCAGTGTCTTTTTGATGATGTACACTTATGCAGGCGGTGAGGTGTCGTTGAATATGGGCCGAGTAGTAACGCAATGCCAAACAGGTCAATTATGACTCTCAGGCCAGGCTCTCAAAATATCCTAAAAAAAAAGGTCGGGCTCTCAAAAAAAGAAAGAATAAGGACTCTTAGGCCGATATGTGGGCGCCACCGGTGTTTTTGTGCGCTTGCGCGTCGAGAGCATATTGGCGCGTGTTCGAAACTCATGCTACCTTTTCATCCCCAATCTCCCGCCCCTCCCCCACCTCTGGAATCTCGATTCCTACTCCAGTTCCCCCAAATCCCCCTCATGTACTCCCTTTACTCAAGCGCACTATCATGTCGTCGGTCAATGCGGATCTCCAAGCCGGGGATCCTGATGTTCGTCCTGCCTTCGGGCGCTGCATGCTGTCGCTCAACAGTGGCATGGTGGTGCTTGACGACCAGTTTGCCGACAAAGTGCTGATGGTAACCATCAACGGCGACCGGCCTCCCGTCTCGCCGGAGGACATTGTCAAATCTCTTGGCATTGCGCACGGCATCCAAATAAGTGACTTGCTCGTCGAAGTCTGTCCGCCACCGCTGATTTCTTCGTCAAGTTCCGGACAACTTTTCATTTGCGATCGTGTGTTCGAATCTTCCGGCGTTTGTTCTGCGATGGAAGCTGGTGAGCTTTGATTGGTGGCACCGGGATGGGGCTCGGTGCCCTATGAGCTTGAGTTTTTAACAAAGCTTACCTTCCACGGCATGCCTCGACGTGCTTGGAACAGCAAGTCCATGAATGAGCTTATCAACGACCTTGGGCGTGAGCTCGTAAGTATGTTTGTTGCTCCAGACAGCTGGGCTCTAACGGTTATGGCATGGATGAAGAATCCGTCCACCATACCGAAGGTGATAGGTGTTGAGATACCAGTGTTGGAACCGGGGTTGTACTATTCGTCGCCACCAAGGCCGCCGTGGACCACGTTAGGGATGTACCTGTATCGAGTGTTCGTGCATGTCGAAGAAGTGGTCAATCCATCAATAGAAGTCCTACCGCCGCTGCTGGTGCCAGGGTCCGTCGATGACGTCCATTACAAGAGTTGACGTCAGACTTTCCTCGTGTTGCTCGGAACGATGGATGGCACAGGGCCTACTCCATCGCGCGGCGGAGGCCAGTGCTTCATTGGGAGAAGAGGCAGGGCTGGCTGCCTGGATGTGCTCTAATTTGAGGTAACAACTGAATCTTGTCAGATACTAGTTAAATCTGAGCTATGGGTGTGAAGCACTGATGTGCCAGTACATTTTATTGTGACTTGTTCTATTTTCGTACCTGGATTTTTTTAGAAAGGGTTGTACGTCAACTTAACTACCAGAACTTATTGTGTTGTCTGTCTATTTTCTTTGCACAACATTCAATATATTTCCTCGTCATTGACAAAGACGATGAACCGCTATGTACGAGTTCGTTGGTTTCAACATAGCCCTACCCATAGCAATCCACTGCTTCCACCCTGATTGTGCCACCGGCGTGAAATTTTTGTATGCAAGTTCAGTGTGCTATGATGTTCTATATGATTGTGCCAACTATATAAGTTTTTAGTGAGCATCAGCAATGCAAATGGCTGAAAGATGTATTTACGAGCATCTCTCTCTCACACACACACACACAAGTGGGGCCCGTTGAATTAATTCTTCGCTCGTGACATCTTTTAATTAGGTTCAACTGTACTCTAACTTTTTTCTTAAGTTATTAATTGAGCTCAGTGACTTCAAAAAGTTGTATAGAAGCCTTGTTTGGGCCTTTCCGGTGTCGCTGAATCTGGGCTGAGTAGCCATGTAAAGTTGTACAGTACTACACATGCCTTTTTTTGAACATCAGCAATGCAACTGTGCCGACAGTTGTACACAAAATCCAGGTCAACTTGTTATTCTCCGCCCCGCTGGACTGCAAATCTTTCCTTCAAGGGATGCATTAGGCTTAAGAAGAAAATGGGCTTTAAGAAATAATAAATGGGATGTAATTATAAAAATTGGGCAGTAACTATAAAAAAATGAACCAAACACAAATTTTATTTTTGGATTTTGAAAATTTTAATTTCATTACTTGTTGCGCGCACAATATTTCGTTGGATTTTTACGTAATACAAATTTATTTTGAAATTATATTTAATCTGACTAGAAATTTCGGGATAAAAATATTTCGGATCCCATCAAAATGTGGGAAATTTTATTGAATTCTGTTTTGAGCGGTTGATTGAAACTATTA
The DNA here is from genome assembly GCA_021605145.1 of Aegilops bicornis. Taxonomy (NCBI): domain Eukaryota; kingdom Viridiplantae; phylum Streptophyta; class Magnoliopsida; order Poales; family Poaceae; genus Aegilops; species Aegilops bicornis. Next base: position 638,616,330 of record CM038670.1, on the reverse strand, counting down.
ATCGTTGTCCTAGCTAGAAAATGGGTTGTACTTTTAACAAACTGTAAATGGGCTGTAGTAAATTCTATTAGAATTCAAAAATGGGATGTACATTCTTACAAATCGCAAATGGGCTATATGTTCTCTGCCCCCTACTACGTTGACGCGTCCCCCTACAAATTCCATTAGAAGAAGAAGCACAACATTCGTTGGATGGCATACTAAGTTGGCGCGCCCTCTAGAAAAAACTAAGTTGACGCGTATGCAAGGCTTTGTCAACTTATAATCAACACACGGGTCTACCAGCGGTGGCCGTTGGATGTCCATCCAACGAATGTCATGCTTCTTCTTCAATCTCGGATATTCTTGCTTCAGCCACCCAAAAAATGATTCTTCCCCCTGACATCTGGGGAACACCGTTTCGGAGGCTGACCTGTGGGCCTACTAAGTTGACGCATACCAAGGGCTTTGTCAACTTAGTCAATATAAACGATTCTAGCCGCAGTGACCGTACGATGTCCATCCAACGACCGTCGTGCTTCTTCAACCTCTGGTCTTCTTGCTCCAGCCACCCAAACCAGCGCCGGTCGTGCCGCCTGCTCCTGCCTCCCGTGTCCGGCTGTGCTACCACCGCTGGCCATGCCATCCCTCTATACTCACCTACACCTCATGTTATTCTCTGGCGACGGCAGCCTCACACCGCAGCCGAAGCAGTCAACCCACGTACTCCCCTCTGCGTGGGCATCCACTGCCGCGTCTTCCCCGGCTCCGCGTCGTTCCCTTCCTAGGCCTCGGCATCGTCCACTGCCTTGGTGCTCTCGGCGTGGCATGGTCAACGTGGTTAATGAAGGACAACCATCGGAAGAGGACTTTAGGCGGTGAGGCTGACAGCTGGACCCACCAGCTACATCTTCGAACACAAGGAAGTGCCTCCTTATTACTCACAAAATATAAACGATTCCTTCCCCTGACAGCTGGGACGCACCGGCTATATCTTCGCACGAAAGGAAGTGCCTCCTTATCCTCCCTGACAGTCGGGACTCACCTAGTCAAAGTGTATGTAGCATTGTCATTCTGGTCGCAAACATGTATGTACATACTGGTTGATCGGTCTGTCTGCAGGCTGCAGCGATGAACCGTGGCCGAGTAAGGAAGGGCACGTGTCATATTAGAGGCACGGACGTAGCATGTACATGTACATACTGCCAGGGTGCAAGAAAGTAAAATACGGCCACATACGTACATATGGGCGGGGTCTCGAATGCCTACTCGTGCATACGTACGGCCAGGGCGCGTGTACATGGCTGGGTCGGAATGGAGAAATTGTGTCGTTGTGTTCATCGGGAGGCAACGTAATGCGTCATGTTCATCGGGAGCCAACCGGCTTGGAAGGAACATCCGATCGAAATGAGGCCTGGCGTACCGCAGAATGGAGGAAACGACCCTTGTGTTCGACCGCCTACAGTGGAAACAGGATCCTGTTCATCGGGAGGGGTGTGGCGTACTGCAAAACAAAGGAAACATACTTCTCTTTGACCTCCTACGGTCGAAACGGGGTCCTGTTGATCGGGATGGGTGTGGCGTACCGCAAAATGGAGGAAACGAACTTGTGTTGGAGCGCTACGGTCGAAACGGGGGTCCTGTTCATCGCGAGGGGTGTGGCGTACCGCAAAACAGGACTCCACGGGCTATTGTTCATCTCCACCGTCGACCTCCTCCAGCCTCCACGGGCTACTGTTCATCCACCGTCGACCTCCTCCAGCCTCCACCTGCGACTGTTCATCCACAGGCTCCTATTCATCCAGCCTCCACCGCTTCTCCATCAGCTACTGTTCAATCAGGCCTCTCCATGGGGTCCTGTTCAACAACCCCTCCACGGGCTACTATTCATCCAGCCCTCCACCGGCTACTGTTCAACCAGCCCTCCATGGGGTCGTCCAGTTCATCCAGCCCTCCACGGGGTCCTGTTCATCCACCCCCAACCGTCCCGATCGATTGGGGTCCTGCTCATCCAGCGGCAAACGACCTCTACTACCACAGGGTCCTATTCATCCAACCCCCACCGGGAACTGTTCATCCACAGCAACCCAACCGGCTCGACTCACCATGTCTCAACTTGTTCTACTTACCGCGCGCACGGTAGCAACAGTCACTGTTCATCGAGAGGCAACCCAACACCGGCTCGATCAGCTTCATTAAGCAGAAGCAGTGACCGATCGCTCGGGTTCAGTTAGCAGCAGCAGCGAAGGAATTGCTCGTGTTCAGTCAGCAGCGAGTGAATCGCTCGGGTTCAGTTAACAGCCAAGGGATCGATCGCTCGGGTTCAGTAACGTGCGATCGCTCCGGGTTCGATTAATAACGCCTACGCACACGCAGCGTACCACGAGAAAAGCGCAAACCACAGTGCATCGCTCGGCCCCGACCACCCACCGTAACCGGGAACTCCGCGATATTTTCCTCGCCCTTGCTTCTACCATGATTTTTTCCATCATGGACGGCCCAAAGAATGTCATGCAATGTCTCACGCCCGCCGGGGCGAAAAGCCCATTTTCTGTCATGATTTTTTGTCATAGAAGTAGGAGCCCACCACATCTATGATGATATCGGGTTCTGTCACAATTATCGTCACAGAAGTGTCATAAGCATGACATAATTTATTTTCGTTCGGCCCAAAATGTCATGGATGTGTCTTTTTTTGTAGTGCGAATGGCTTGTGGCCGAACTTCTTGTTCCTATGCTTGAAGAGTTATTGGATGTAGGGCCATCCCCTGTTACTTGCACACCGCTCGGTGGTGCATGATTCACTTGATTGACGCAACCGGACCATCAGTTGCATTGGTCGTGAATGGTGCCCTAACGATGTCCAAGAGGCCCTTATGTACAGATTGATGTCACCTACACAGAGTTGTTCTAGTACTATGAAATTCTCTCCCAAAACTTGTCCTTGCTTTTATCCGTTACGATGCATCCATGGAGATGTTCATCCAAGCATAGCATAGACCAATATCTTCAACTTGATTGTAGTTGTGAGTTCGTGACCGTGGCATCTTTGTGCTTGCTTTGGTCACCTCCTTAACCTCAAGTTCTTCTTCATCGGCCACCTCCTCTTCGACCACTTCCTCTTCGCCCAACTCCTCTTCGGACACCTCCGAATGATCCCAAATTGAATCGTAATTGATATCATCTAGCACCACCGTATCCGGGGACTCCAAAGACGCCAAGAATTTGGTCGTGTTCATCTCCACACAACGACAACAAAACCAACAAACTCCATCATCATCGGCCATCAACAATCACTGTCGGCGTTCTGGGAATCAGGGTACCCAGACTTGCCCGCCTGCGGCTGACGGCGTGGCTCCATCCACGGCTTGGTACGGCTCATCTTCAGCATCAACAATGCAAGACCCTCGCGAGGGGCCAAGCCTCGTGAGGCGGACAACGCCAAGACCTCCAGAAGGAGTGGCCTCCCTAGGCTGGATCCTAAGGAGCGGAGTTTCCTATGCAAGCCCTCACCTCGTGAGGTCCAGATGAGGCAAGCCATGACGACCAAGGCCATGTGGGCACCAGCGGGTGCAGTACAATAGGTTTCCTCTTTGGTGCCAAAGAGGCAAGCGCGGGCGCGGAGTCCCGAGGAACTAGCCAAAGGTTTCCATTTGTGTGCTACAAGACCAAGACCGCAAGGACGGCAGGACGGAGGTCATCGCCAAGCCCACCACGACGTCTCGACCAGCAGCTTTGCAGGCGAAGACCACCTTTCGTTAGGGTAAGATGTACTAGTTGTCTCCCTTCGAATTTGGCCTTTGTGGGATCCCTTCCCGCCTACTATTTTGGGGGAACAGGACCAAGGCCACTATAAGTATAGCCTAGCCACCACCATAGGGGGGACAAATTATTCAGACCATCCACTCCCTCACCAGCTCACCCAAGCACAAGAACACACCTCCTGAGGTTGTTCTCCCTTTGTACCAGTTCATCCTCAGTCCACCTCGAGGCTAACCCACCACAAAGCAGGAGTAGGGTATTACACCGCAAGGTGGACCAAACCTGGGTAAACTGTTGTGTACCTTTCCATTCCAGTTCATCGAGTTCAGCCGTGAGATCGACGGGTTGGCACACTGGGGAGGTTGAGTTCTTGGCACGCACCCCAGAGTTTGAATCTATCTTGGGTCTGCGGAGCCCTGAATCCGACATTTGGCGCTCCAGGTAGGGGTGCGTCGGAGCCTCTATTCTGCCGGTCGATTCGCCATCGCTCTGCCACTCTCATGGCTGATGCTCGTTGAGTTCGTGCTGAGCGTCGGGCCGCCCTCGCCCGGCCACCGCTCGACAGGCGCTTCTGAGGCGGCAGTGCTCCCGTCGTTCCCCATCACCTGCGGCCAACGCCGCCAGCGGCCCCGCGGCCCATGAGCAGCAGGCTTCGTCGCTTTAGCCTTCTATGCAGCGTGATGGACGCACCGCCACTCCATCGCTGACTCCGGCGGCTGCGTCGTCTTCCCATGCTCATCGCGGGCCGGCAAACGCTCAGGCCAAATTGCTCATGACGCGCGAGCTTCTGCGCTATCGGCCAACCAATGACCTCTACGAGGTCTGGCTGGACCGCATCGTCGAGCTCGTCAGTGCTGCTAGAGAGGTCCCTGCACCGTCCCGCTTGCTGCCTCCCCCGCCGCCTCTCGCGGGCGACGTGGCCCACGGTGCGCCTCCTCCACCTCCCAGGCAAGACGTGGTCCTCGAGCCAAGGTGTGAGGCTCCAATGCGCGCCCCTCCGTGCAAGGCACCGGCACGAGACGAAGAAAGCTGCCAGGTGGTGCAGCGACCCCAAGGATAGGCGCATGCGCTCCCAGCACCGCCATGTCAAGACCGCATGCCGCCCGGGGCAGCGGTGCGCGAGCGCCAGGACCAGGCTCCCCCTCCATGACGGGTTACCGTGACCTCGGCGGGCTGCCGTGCATTCACCCCGGAGCTGCGCAGCGTCGTCTGGCCAGTGAAGTTCAAGCCAGACCTGCCTCCACGCTACGATGGCACCCCCGACCCTGCCGAGTTCTTGTAGCTCTACGAGCTGAGCATCAAGGTGGCCAACGGTGACGAGAAGGTCATGGCGAACTGATTTCCCATGGCCCTCAAGGATGGCGGGCGCTCGTGGCTTCTGAACCTCCCCCCGGGGTCGATCTCCTCCTGGGACGAGATGCGAGAGCGCTCCAACTTCTAGGGCACTCGCGACCGCGTCCCTGCTGCGGGTGACCTGCAGCGCATCAAAGCAACAGCCAGGAGAGACCTTGCAAAAATACATCCAACGCTTCACCAATGTTCGCCTCAAGATTCCCAAGGTGTCGGACAAGGCTATCATTTCGGCATTCACTGCTGACGTCCGGGATGTCAAGATGAAGGAAGAGCTTGCCATCCACGAGGACCCGTGCTCGGCTCTGGAGATGTTCAACATGGTGACCAGGTGCGCGAGGGCCGAGGAAGTTCGCCTCTCCCTCCTCGAGCTCCCGGAGGCCGATCCAGAAGATAAGAAGGCCAAGGCCAAGGACGTGAAGCTCAAGGTCCCGGTTGTGCTTGCTGCCGAAGCTAAGATGAAGCGTGGCTGCGACCACCCAGAGTCTTCCAAGGGCAGTCGCCCATTCTGCGTCTTCCACAATGTGCACAACCACAACACCAACGATTGCCAAGAGCTCAAGGCCATCCGAGACGGGTGCCTCAGCCGCCGCCCCGAGCGCGACGGCCGCGGCTACAACCATGGAGGAGGCCGGGGTGGGGGACGTTGGGACAACCGCGACCCTCGCTAGGACTGGCGTGATCAGCCTCGTGAGGACCGCTGGCAGGGCCGGCCTCGCGAGGTCCCCTAGAGGGATCAGCCTCGTGAGGACCGTCCTCAGGGCAACGCTGGCCTCCCTCTGCTGCCGCCACCACCAAGAAGGAACGACGACCACCACCAAAATGATGGGGCCAGGGGCTTCCAAGAGCCCCGTGCCATTGCTTGCATCCTGGGCGGGAGGCATTTTCAAGATATCAGTCAAGCGAGTACGCAAAAAGACTAGCCTCAACATTTCAACAAGTGTTCAAATTCTTCATCATCTTTCTTTTTAGTTGACTTAGGTGGAAAGGGAATAGGTTTTTGAACCCACGGTTCTCTTTCTTTACCGCGTTTTCTAGCAATAAAGTCTCTTTTATCATAACGTGTATTCTTGGGTTGTGGGTTATCAAGATCAACCACAGGTTCTATCTCGATATCATTGTCTAGTTCTTTATTATTGGTTTGAGTGTATTCATGAACCTCATCATTATCTTTTTCATATCAGAAGGTGAGTGTTCATTACCAGATTGGGTTTCAGCATCAGAGATAGAAATTTCATTATCATTATCAGGAGGTTTTTCTACTTCAGGTTCACTAGGAGCATGCAAAGTCCTATCATTTTTCTTCTTCTTTTTCTTTTTAGAAGGACTGCGTGCATCAGTGTTAGCTCTTTGAGAGTTTTGTTTATTTCTTTTTGGGTGTCCCTCAGGATAAAGTGGTTCCTGAGTCATTTTACCTCCTCTAGTTGCTACTCTAACAACAAAGTCACTTATGTTATTATTCATTTCATCTAGCAACTCTCTTTGAGATTTAGCAACCTGTTCTAACTGAGTTTGAACCATAGAAGCATGCTTTACCACACCTCTAACATCATTTGAGATTCTAAATAACAAGTCACTCAAGCGAGCAATCATATCAGAATTATATTTCAATTGTTTCATAACATTTGCATTGAAGTGATCTTGCTTTCTAATATAGTTTTCAAACTCATAGAGGCATTGGCTAGGGTGCATATTGTGAGGATTATCATTATCAATGAATTTCATTAAAGAATTTACCTCTACCACCTTAGGCAGTGGTGGTGTATTAAGCCCATGTATTTCTTCAATAGGAGTTAAATTTTTGACATCCTCGGCTTTAATACCTTTTTCCTTCATAGATTTCTTTGCCTCTTGCATATCTTCGGGACTGAGATATAATATACCCCTCTTCTTCGGAGTGGGTTTAAGCGGTGGTTTAGGAAGAGTCCAATCATCATAATTTTTCAATATATTATTCAGTAATTCTTCAGCTTGCCCAATAGTTCGTTCCATGAAAACACAACCAGCACAACTATCTAGGAAATCCCTAGAAGCATCGGTTACTCCATTATAGAAGATATCAAGTATTTCATTTTTCTTAAGAGGATGATCAAGCAAAGCATTAAATGGCGGCAAAGCCTCCCCCAAGCTTGTGGGAGACTCTCTTCTTTAATTTGCACAAAGTTAAATATTTCTTGTAAGGCAGCGTGTTTCTTATGAGCAGGGAAATATTTTTCAAAGAAGTAATAAATCATATCCTGGGGACTACGCACACAACCAGGAGCAAGAGTATTGTACCGAGCTTTAGCATCACCCTTTAATGAGAACAGAAATAATTTGGGAATATAGTAATAGCGAGTTTTCTCATCATGAGTAAAAAGGGTGGCTATGTCATTCAACTTAGTAAGATGTGCCACAACAGTTTCATTTTCATAACCATGGAAAGGATCAGATTCAACCAAAGTAATTAACTCTGGGTTGACAGAGAATTCATAATCCTTGTCATCAATAAGGATAGGTGAAGTAGCAAACTTAGGATCATATTGCATTCTAGCACTCAGAGATTTTTCTTTTATACTTGCATAACAATTTCTCTAGATCATCTCTATCCTTACAAGCAAGAATATCTCTAGTTGTCTCCTCATTCATAACATAGCCTTCCGGTACCTTAGGCAATTCATATCTAGGAAGGATAGTTCTAGTAGGTGTCTCAAGATTTTCAGTTTCGAGCTCATCATCAGTTTCAACAACATCATGTTGTCTTACTCTAGCAATTTGTTCATCAAGAAAATCACCAAGTGGCACATCATTATCATCAAGCAAGGTACTAGCATCATCATAAGTATCATTCATAGCAGAAGTAGCATCATCAACAACTTGCGACATATCAGGATTAATAGCATGTGGTGGTGTTGCAATTTTACTTATAACAGAATGTGAATCTAAAGCAGAGCTAGATGGCAGTTCCTTACCTCCCCTCGTCTTAGAGGGAAATATCTTGGTATTAGCATCCTTAAGATTCTTCATAGTGAAAAATTGATAATAATCCCAAGTGACTCAACAAATATAGCTATGCTCCCCGGCAACGGCGCCAGAAAAAGGTCTTGATAACCCACAAGTATAGGGGATCATAGCAGGTTTTCGAGGGTAGAGTATTCAACCCAAATTTATAGATTCAACACAAGGGGAGCCAAAGAATATTTGCAAGTATTAGCAGCTGAGTTGTCAATTCAACCACACCTGAAGATTAATTATCTGTAGCAACGTGATCAGTAGCAAGGTAATATGATAGTTTGGATAACGGTGGTAGAAACAGCGATACTTGATACTTGATGATAGCGAAATTTTGTAGCAAGTGCAACGATAACGATAGCGATAGTAACTTAGCAAGAACAATATAAAATAAATTCGTAGGCATTGGATCGGTAATTTGTTGGATGATATTCATCATGTGACAGTCATAACCTAGGGCGATACGGCACTAGCTCCAGTTCATAAGTATAATGTAGGCATGTATTCCGTAAATAGTCATATGTGCTTATGGAAAGAACTTGCATGACATCTTTTGTCCTACCCTCCCGTGGCAGCGGGGTCCAATTGGAAACTAAGGGATATTAAGGCCTCCTTTTAATAGAGAACTGGAACAAAGCATTAACACATGGTGAATACATGTACTCCTCAAACTACGTTAATCTCAAGGAGTGGTCCCGACTATTGTCACTCCGGGGTTGCCGGATCATAACACGTAGTAGGTGACTATAACTTGCAAGATCGGATCTAGAACATGGATATAATGGTGATAACATAAACGGTTCAGGTATGAAATCATGGTACCCGAGCCCAAAGTGACAAGCATTAAGCATGGCTAAGTCATAGCAACATCAATCTCAGAACATCATGGATACTAGGGATCAAGCCCTAACAAAACTAACTAGATTACATGATTAATCTCATCCAACTCCTCACCGACCAGCGAGCCTACGAAGAATTACTCACTCCTGGTGGGGAGCATCATGGAATTGGCGATGGAGAAGGGTTGGTGAAGAAGATGAACGAAGATTCCCCTCTCCGGAGCCCCAAACGGACTCCAAATCCGGCCTCCCGATGAAGAACAGGAGGTGAAGGCGGCTCCGTCTCGTTGAACGCGATAATTCTTTCTCCCTGATTTTTTTGGAAATATGTGATTTTATAGCGTAGGTTTCAGGGTCTGCGGGGCCACCAGGTGGGGACAATCCACTGGCGCGCGCTTGAAGCGGCGCCACAGTGGGTTGTGCCCACCCAGGTGCCCCCCTCAAGTGACTCTTGGCTCCAGAAATTCTCTATTGATATAAAAAATCCTCGCAAAGTTTCGTTCCATTCCAAAAACTTTTATTTCCACACAAAACAACACCATGGTAGTACTGCTGAAAACAATGTTAGTCCGGGGTTAGTTTTATTCAAATAATGCAAATTAGAGTCCAAAACAAGAGGAAACGCGTTAGGAAAAGTAGATACGTTGGATACGTATCAAGCATCGCGGCTGAGGGGCTCTTACCGGACCTCGGGCCGCTCACCTCCTGGCCTTGACCACGGCATCGCGACCTGAAATACCAGCGACGGCTGAAGCCTGCCTGGGGACTGGGTCCTGTCAATGTAGAGCACTAAGCTACCGCAAGAACGAAAAGGAGCACCGTGCCAAAGCGATAAGTGCAATCACAACACCGAACTAGGAATAATAACACTGAGGCAAAAGCATTACAGTTTCTTACATACCCCCACGGGGCTCGCCACTGTTTTGTGCAGGAAAGGAAAAAAGAAAGGGACTTGAAGAACCCCGGCCACAGGGCGTCACCGACGACGCCGGGCGGACGCCGCAGCCGCGCTCTGGGCGCGGCGAGAGCTCGGCGGCTCATAGCTATCATCGTCGCTGGACTCCAGAGAATCGCTGGATTCCGGGGAGTCGTTGCTGCTGCTAGAGGAGCTGCTGGCAAGGCCAAGGGCAAGTTCAGCGCCCGTGGCCGCGCCGCGTGGATAGCCTCTTCTAGAGCAGCACTCCAAGCGCCGACCGTCTTCGCCGAAGACCATGAAGAAAAGCGTGGAGGCTCCGTCGTATTTGAAGTGGATGGTGAGGGGCCCTTCCGGACAGCAGGCGGGCGATCTCACCCCATCCTTGAGTCATGAAGACGCCACCCGGGGGACGACCTCGACATCTGCTTCCGTAGCTTGGCTGCAGCACCCAGCGTGTTGCAGCCACAACTCTACGAGCCCCCTCGGTGGTATCTCTTCTGCAAAGAACCGCAGGAACCGGATCCACGTGCGCGGCGGCATCACCGCCCACACCACAAACTCGCGCGTCGTGCCTTCGGCATGGGTACACGAGCCAGGTGGCCGCACAACCACCGCTTGTCCACCTCAGCGGCTCTGGCCCTCACGGCGCTGGACGCTGCCCCCGTGCGCAGGGCTCTGCGCACGGGTGTACATGGGGATCGGGAAGCCCGGCGGAGGCCGCTCATACCAAGGTCGCGTCACCTCGGGCCCCCGGCGGCGTCGCGAGAGCGGCCGAGCCTTTTCTTGGCGGGAGAGGCCCGAGCTCCTCTCGAGGGGTTTTTCCCTTCCCCACCGCGGAAAACCTCCTTATCAACGCCATGGACGCTTTGGCATGACGGCGAGACAAGAAGGAAGAAGAATGAGCAAGCAGTGAGAAGACGGAGATGAGCAGGGGGCTCAGCCCCTTCCTCCATTTGTAGCCAGAGGAAGGCCAATTGCTGGCCTCCACGATCTCCAGTAATGATGATCTTTTTGCATGCAGCAGGCTATTGTCAAGTCGAACGGTTGCCGAGGCAGCATAGGGAAGCGGAGACGCCCACGTCCCATCAAGCGCCACGCGTCGACCGGGTCCGCACGCAGTTGGGGCCCGCGGCGCTTCGCCTCGAAGCCAAGTCCGAGCGTGCCTTGGGCCCGGGGGCTACTGTCGGCGTTCTGGGAACTGAGGTACCTAGACTTGCCTACCTGCGGCCCACGGTGTGGCTCCATCCACGGCCTGGTACGGCCCTTCTGGGCCAAGCCTCGCGAGGCAGACAACGCCAAGACCTCCAGAAGGAGCGGCCTCCCTAGGCTGGCTCCTGGGGAGCGGAGTTTCCTATGCAAGCCCTCACCTCGTGAGGTTCAGATGACGCAAGCCATGACGACCAAGGCCAGGCGGGCGCCAGCGGTCGCAGTACAACAAGTTTCCTCTTTGGTGCTAAAGAGGCAAGCGCAGGCGCGGAGTCCCGAGGAACCAGCCAAAGGTTTCCATTTCCGTGCTACAAGACCAAGACCGCCAGGACGGCAGGACGGAGGTCATCGCCGAGCCCACCACGACGTCACGACCAGCGACTTTGCAGGCGAAGACCACTTTTCGTCAGGATAAGATGTACTAGTTGTCTCCCATTGAATTTGGCCACTGTGGGATCCCTTCCCACCTACATTTTGGGGGAAGAGGACCAATGCCACTATAAGTATAGTCTAGCCACCACCATAGGGGGGACGGATCATTCAGACCATCCACTCCCTCAGCAGCTCACCCCAAGCACAAGAACACACCTCATGAGGTTGTTTTCGCTTTGTACCAATTCATCCGCAGCCCACCTCGAGGCTAATCCACCACAAAGCAGGAGTAGGGTATTACACCGCAAGGTGGCCCGAACCTGGGTAAACTGTTGTGTCCCTTTCCATTTTAGTTCATTGAGTTCGGCCGTGAGATCGACGGGTTGGCACACTGGGGAGGTTGAGTTCTTCGTATACACCCCAGAGTTCGAATCTACCTTGGGTCTGCGGATCCCTGAATCCGACAATCACCATCAAATTCATCAGCCGAAATGAAAAAGAAGTTTTTTACCTTGTTGGCATTTCCTTGAGCACTTGGCGATCGCGGCCCTTTTTCCCGGCTGAGGCGGCCGGGCGCGCTGGAGTAGTGGTTGTAGGGGTGGCTGGAGACGCTGCACGAGGCGCCAGGCATGGACGGAGGGCCGGAGCGGCCTTCTCCTTCTTCTTCGCGGCCGCCTCAGCAAGGGCTGACGTCTCGATCGTCGGTTTTCAAAGCTCTCTTACCGTCGGTGGGAGGGCGATCGACTGTCGTCGGAGAGGCAGTGGCCACCCCGACGGCCTTCATCGCGGTTGAAGCTGGTGCTTGTGGCCGGTGGAGATTTTTTCATCCCAACCTCTTTTTCGGTGTGCGCGGTGGCGCATGGGTGGTTTCCGGTTGTGACAAGCCGGCAGGATGGCGGAAGATGATATGCCGGCTCAGTCTCTTGAAAATGCTCGTAGGTATAGAGCGTGCGTGTATGTTTTCACAAGGATGAGTATATATATATACATATATGAGCGCTTGCGTTTATATTGTGTTTAAAAGAACGGTTTACTAGAGCCGCAAAAAAAGAGAAAGGTTTACTAGGGATGATTAGACATGCGCTAGGAGCCGGGATCGGAGCCGGGATCGCTCCGTCCACCGTGTGTGTTTTTACACGGTGGCTTGTGCTCGCTCCTTGCTTAATCATGCTGTCGCGCCGGGCGCTTACGCCCGCAACGGCCGCGTGCGCGCGATCTGGGTGCAAACCGACGGACACCAGATGCGTGCGTGCCGCCGTGCTCCACGTTACGGCACAGGCTTACGGTTACGGGCACCGCACCGTGTCGGCCGGAGGATGGGTCGGGAGGGAGGGATGGGCTCGTGACGGGCACGGACACGCCGGTGCCACCGGCCGGCATAGGATGCCCGACCGACGGGGTTTATTAGCGGGAGAGAGGAGCCTTGATGGATCTCTGCGCGCGATGGCCCTGACACTCCGCATGTGGCGCTGCCCTGGGGCTACGGCTACGGCGCATGCCTTCCTTCTTTTTACGTGCCCGGGTTTGGCATCGTCTCCCTTTTCTTCCTCCCCGATTCATCGTGTAGTAAACATAGAACAAGAGATTAGTACTACTACTAGTAGTACAAGTTAGAAAATGAAAAAAAGAAAATGACACGATCGGTGTGCGCTAGTCAACGGTAGGCGTTTGAGCAGGAGCACGGCGTACCACGCCACTGCTGTAAACAGGGGCGTAAACTGGACGGCCGTCCCCGGCCTCATCATCATCATCATCGCCAGGTAATAGGTGCTGAGCGAGCGCCGAGGACACGCACGCCGCCCGCCCGAATGGGATGCCCCCGCCTCCGCAGGGACTAGCCCGCTTCCCCGAAACGGCACGAGCGGCCGCCCTTCGACTCGTGTCGCGGCGGGTGACAGACGGGTCCCATCCCACCCCATGGCGGCCGGGTTTTAACCTCCCCTTCCAAAAGGCCAAGGGGGAGTACGACCGTCGACCGGCCCGACAGTAAACAGTAACCGGTGGTGGTAAACCACAACAAGGACAGCAACGACGACGCACGCGGGAGAGGGGTGGGGGTGGGGGGAGAGGCAACGCCCCGCAATAACAACGACGACGGCCTCGGCACCAACCACCACCGAGGCAGACGCAGACGCAGACGAGGGGGGGCGAGGGCAGGCACGAACCTGTCGCGATTCCGCCGACGACCTCGCGCGCGCGGGCGGGCCTCCCCTCCCGCTGGAGCTGGATCTGACCCCTCGTCGCGTACCCGCGTGATTCTTCTCCCCCGCCGACCCCGAGCCCCAGCGATTCCTCCTCGCGGTGTTCGCCGAGGCGGTCAATGCGCGAGGGGAGATGAGCGGCGGCGAGGAGGAGGAGGAGGACGAGGTGTTCTACGAGTCGCGGGACCGGGTCCTCTCCTCCTCCGGCTCCTCCACCTCCGCCTCGGACGACGATGACCACGCGCTGCAGCAGCGACGCCGACGGGACGCCTACGCCCACCCGGCGGCCGCGGCGACGGCGGCGCTCGACCTGTGGACGTCGCAGCCGGCGCCCGTGCAGGAGCGCCGCAGGAGGCTCCTCCAGACGATGGGGCTCGCCGGGGACCCCTCCCTCGCGCGCCTCGAGATGGGCCGATCGGTCTCCTACGACGGGCCCGTCCCCGTCCGCCCGCCCACGCTCTCGCCCATGCCCCGATCCAGATCGGACGGCGCCGTGCCCGCCTCCACCAAGCCGCCGCGAGGGGGGCGCACGTCGTCGGGCTCCTCCGAGGCCATGCCGGAGGACGAGGCGGACCCCAGGTGCCTAATCCGGAACCTCGACGACGGCACCGAGTTCGTCGTCAAGGAAGAGTTTGAGCTCCGCGAGGTCGGCACGGGCCGCCAGCTCACCCTGGAGCAGTTCCAGCTCTGCGTCGGCCGCTCTCCCATCGTGCAGGAGCTCATGCGCCGCCAGAACATTGCAAACGACGGCGCCTCCACTCCCATCCACAGGTCCAGCTCCGACTCCAGCAACGGCGCGGCCCGGCCCAGGCGCCGCATTAGCTGGCTTCGTACCATCCGCCACGTCGCTGGCTCGATGGTGGCCGGCTCCCGTGACCGCCGAAGCAGCGACGAGAAGGACACGTCATCGGAGAAGGGCGGACGCCGGTCCAGCTCAGCCACGGATGACAGCCAGGATAGTGCCGGCGCCGTGCACCATGGCCCAGAGCGCATTAAGGTGCGGCTGTACGGCAAGTCGTACAAGGAGCTCAGTGGGCTGTTCATGAACCAGGAGGTACGGGCGCACGACGGGTCTATCTGGAGTATCAAGTTTAGCCCCGATGGGCGCTACCTTGCAAGTGCTGGGGTGGACTGTGTGATCCATGTCTGGGAAGTGTTGGAGTTTGAAAGGAGACGAGAGGAGAATGGGGTGTCTAATCCATTTGTTGCAGTGATGTGCAATGGTTCGCCAGAGCCGACATTGGCCTTGGCCACTGTGGATGGGAGCCATTGGGATAAGAAACTCCGGGCGAGGGTCTCGCAATGTCGGAAATCAAGTAGCTCAGACCGGTTGATGGTGCCAGAGCATGTGTTTGGACTGTCGGAAAAACCGGTCAAAACTTTTGAGGGGCATTCAGAGGATGTTCTTGATCTATGCTGGTCCAAGTCACAGGTATGATATGTTGCTTCTCATTCTAATATACTGAACTTGTTTCGTGTTGACTGAAATGTGAGCACTCAATTTAATCCCACGACCCAATTTCTGCCTAATTTAGGAAGCTCTGTCGATTAATTAGTCCTCAATAATTTCATTTTTATTCTTAGGCTCTTAAAGGCAGAACTTGATAAGTACTGCATTGTTTGAGCAACCCCAAAGTTCTTTGCCATATTTGAGAGTCCAGCCATGCCAGACATTTAGAGTGTAGCTGACTGTAAATGATGAACTGACATTTAGCAAATCAAATTGCAGTGGCTTAGAAACACAGGCCATATTGTATGCAAACTGGTATCCGGTAGCTCTAAGCAATTCTTTGGAATCTGTTCTTCAAAAGGAAGGTTGTAATAATGCATAAAACTAACGACCCAATTTCTGCCTAATTTAGGAAGCTCTGTCGATTAATTAGTCCTCAATAATTTCATTTTTATTCTTAGGCTCTTAAAGGCAGAACTTGATAAGTACTGCATTGTTTGAGCAACCCCAAAGTTCTTTGCCATATTTGAGAGTCCAGCCATGCCAGACATTTAGAGTGTAGCTGACTGTAAATGATGAACTGACAGTTAGCAAATCAAATTGCAGTGGCTTAGAAACACAGGCCATATTGTATGCAAACTGGTATCCGGTAGCTCTAAGCAATTCTTTGGAATCTGTTCTTCAAAAGGAAGGTTGTAATAATGCATAAAACTAACTGAACCCGCTATCTGTCTTAAAGAAAGGAATGTGTTCTCCAAGCTTGCAGTTTGCCTGTTCTGGTCATTATTTCTATCTTGGTACATGTAGTGGCAATTGAATCAAACAGTAAAGTTAGTGCCCAGACTGTAACATAAGCATTTCACACTGTAATGTTAGTACTTTCCCTTTCCTTTTATTTTTCGAAATTAACTAGATAACACGTGTTTCGAAATTTGATATGAAGTACTTTAATTCCAAGAGTGTTAACTACTGGACTTATCTTTATCATATTATCATGACACAAGCTTCTCAATTTAACCACATGATAGGTGGGAAGACTCATTTGCGTTTGAGTTCTCCAAAGGGATTAGATCTTAGAAATGTTGTATAAATTGAGATTGATTAGATACACAGAATGTTATACTGGATGTTCGGAAAGATTGTTGTGCTTTCTCGAGAGCAAACGAAGTTAAGATTTGTGCCTAAAATTACAATGTTGGAAATATGTTGGATTAAGTCTTTTGCATTCATTGATGTAAAGCATGATATGAGGTTTTGAAAAATTTAGCCATCCACGGTATAATGTGCTGTGCCAGTATATTTGAGCCTTATTTTGGGACTACATTATTGCCGATTTTACCCCTTTTAGGCCAAGCTGGTTCTGGGTTTAAGTGAAGGTCAAATCCATTCTACTAGACTTGCATGAAATAGTATGGAGCTATGTACCCATATGATTAGGATGTCCCAGGTTTTAATAGTAAACCGAATTCTATATTATTCTTTATTTGTCGAATGTTCTTGCCCATGGGCTAATAACTATGTTAGGCTTAAATGTATCTTGGGGCTTCAGGAAATCTCTAGCATTTTGCATAACATACATGTTATTACTCATGGAGTTTGAATTTTAGTTGCCATTCAGTTATGATTTGTCTTACTGTCTAGAAACTAGGACCTGCACCTTGAAGTTTTCCGACATTTCTGATGTTCAGTATCATTCAAAAAGGTGATATGCATGATTATAGATTAGATGCATAAACATTGTTGGGTCCTCGTCGCAGGCAGCTATAAGCCAACAATTATACCTTACTGTGCTAGCTACATATCCAAACTTCACAATTTGCAATAGTGAATCCAGCAATGCGTCCGAACTATGGTTGCTAGTTGCTACCACTGTTTAATCTTGTAATAATATTTATTATGATTCGGGTGTCTTCACAAAATTTCTTATCTTAAACTTCTTTTTCATGTGTGCAGTACTTGCTTTCGTCTTCAATGGATAAAACAGTAAAGTTATGGAACATGTCAAGTGTATCATGTTTGAAAACGTTCTCACACTGTGACTATGGTAAGATTTCGATTTAATTATCAGTTTAGCTCACACATGGAATGCCTCTCACTCTGTCAGCATTATCCTCAGTTTTCCTGTATTGCTTTGCTTTCCAGTGACATGCATCCAGTTCAACCCTGTCGATGATAGATACTTCATTAGTGGTTCTCTCGATGAAAAGGTCCGCATCTGGAGCATTCCAAAACGTGAAATTGTTGATTGGCATGATCTGCATGAAATGGTCACTGCTGCTTGCTATACCCCTGATGGACAGGTTTGTATACTTTCGACCTGAAATGTGTACCGTTTGTTAAGTTCTAACACCAAGTTTCATTTTCCCTGAAGAGTGCGTTAGTGGGTTCCCACAAGGGCAGCTGTCATCTTTATGACACATCGGGTCTCTCTCTCTCCCCCCGCTCTGATGATTTATGACATTTTCAGGCTTATTTTTTTGTATGTATAGCTCTTACTTTTCCTTCCGAATTGACCCTTTGTGTGACCCTTGACCAGATAATAAGCTTATCCAAAAGAAACAAATTGACTTGCAAACTAAAAAGAAGAAGTCCCGCCAGAAGAAGATCACTGGATTTCAGGTGCTTACTTTTAATAACTTCCGAATCTGTTCTGACACCAGGCCATACAGATGATAATCTTCCTCTCTTACTGAATCATAGCTACTTGAACAGTTCCTTCCAGGCAGTTCTTCGAAGGTGCTCATCACATCTGCCGATTCACGGATCCGAGTTATTGATGATTTTGAACTAGTTCACAAATTTAAAGGTATCAAGGTCTTAACGAACATAGCTACTGTGTCATACCATATTGCTATTATCTTCAAGGTTTGGCCAGTAATCTTTTCGAGACACTGTTGCTTTAAAGTTTACTTGTAGTTCTTGTCCTTGACCTGTTTAACCTGTTTGCTACTACCTATCATTATATTTGCTGTATGAAAGTTCTGTTTAGAGTAGGGCTGCAGCTGTCAATCGTGGTGTGGTAACCAGCTTAAAAGTATTGCTATTTCTGCTCATTGATTGAATGTGAACGGTGGAGACCAATTTCTGCTGTCATGTTCTTCCTTTCAGCAAAGCGCCAAAACTCGTCAGAACCCACTGTGTTGAGTTGATAGCTCGTAATGTCCAATTAACATGTTAATAAAATACTTATATATTTTTCTTTTAGGACGGGGTCTGATATCCATATGTTTTGTCGGTTGCTGACGCTCTGCCTCCTTTTCTTTCAGGTTTCCGAAACACCAACAGCCAAATCTCAGCTTGCTACGCTGCGAGAGGCAGATACGTGATCTCAGCAAGCGAGAACTCTCATGTGTACGTGTGGAGAAACGACGACGGCCCTGAGCAAAGAAGCGGCAGCAGCAAGGGCGTCGTTTCTGTCGCAAACTCCTACGAGTACTTCTACTGCCAGGGCGTGACGGTGGCCGCTGCCTTGCCATCCACGGCGGGGTCAGCGGCGACGTCCCGAACCAACTCCTGGAGGAAGCACCAGGAGCTGGATTGTGTGTCCGAGTATCCTCTGCCGCAGGCAGTTGACGGAGATTCCTCTGATTTCCAGCAGCAGCAGAGCCGCAATGACCTAAGCAACGGTTCGAACCACGGCGGCGGCGACAGAGCGTCCGCGACCTGGCCCGAGGAGCTCATGACGCCGACGAAACAGAGCCCGCGATCCAGCACCAGTCTCCCTGACGGCGCCGGGCAGGCCCCGAGCCGGTCGGCCTGGGGCATGGCCATCGCCACAGCAGGCAGCGGGGGTCAGATCAGGATACTCCAGAATTTTGGGTTTCCCGTCAGAGTATAGTAGCAGCAGCCCGCCTGTAGGGGGGGTGGTGATTTTTGTGTGTAAATAGGTGGGAGATGCGGCTGGTTTGCTGTTAGCGGTGTTCGAGTTCCGTGCGAATGCGATTGGGTTTGGCTGATGCGTGCTTATACTCGACTAACGACGACGGCCTTGTTCGTTTGTAGTACGCCTACATGAGAGTGGAGCCCCAGAAAGCGCCTGCCCCGGCTGGAGTGAAATCTCTCGCCACACCCATTTGTATCTGTTTTTCCACTCTTGTCCGCTCCGGCACTCCGCTCAATTCTTTAGTTCCCTTGTGTGTGTGTGTGTGTGTTTACCCTGCCTGACGTATTCTTGTAAGGAAAAGAAACCCTCAGGTGTATACATACATACAGATAGAAAAGCGAAAAACGAGTTTTCTTAGTGGTGGGTTCGTTATGAAGAGAATAATAAAATCTCGAGTTCTGAAGCTTTTCGGCTGCAGGAATGTGTATGCTCTATTGTTCCACTGTGGGTTGCTTGGACTGATGGAATCCCAACAATGACCGTCGAGAACTGCATCCGATCTCCCTCCAGTCCGACGGGACAGGGCCAGCACCGACATCGCTCGCGGCGATGAATGCGGCCACGGTAGCAACCTGACCGAGGTACAGGAGATTTCCTGCGATGTGATACTACTGACCTGACGCGCACCGAAAGGGACGACACCAGAACGCTTGATCGTACCCTCAAAAAAAAAAAGAACACATGGTCGTCACACGACAAAGGACATGTCCGGTGACGTGCAATCAGACAGTGGAGTGTGGCCAATCAAAACAGTTAGGAATTGACGGTGCCACTTTCCAGATGCGTCGTCTCCGTTGAATCCCCCGGTTTCTGATTTGCTATCTGCAACTCCGCAAACTTCAAGATCATGCTGGACGTATGTGTGTCATGCGATGGCTGCTGACACCACTGTGTGGCGGCGACGTGCCAACTAACCGGTCCATGGCCCACGGTTTAGTGCGAGTCCATGTCGACTGAGGTGGCCTCACTTGATGGGATCAAATGGTTTCGTCAACACCTTTATATTTTCTGTTTATTTTTTTACTAGCAAAGAAAATAAGAGAAAATGGTTCTTCTAAAAAATAAGGAAAAAAATAAAAAATAAGAAAAAATGAGTGGAAATAGATCGACCCAGATAAAAGTGCTCAACATGGCTCACAATCCTCGTGGGACTTCTCAAGTCAAGAAACAAATGAACTTGCACATCACAATGTTTCCAAATAAAATAATATAGCCACATCTAGATAAAAATATAAGCATGAGTACATGTAAAAATGAAAGTCATGCAGCTGTGTAGGAAGAGTACAGTGCACAATGTTGCCAAGCACGATCGAGGGTCACAATATATCAACACTAGAGCTTCACTTTTAATAAACAATATGAAAAAAAAAACATTTCGAGTAACACCTTATACCTTCCACATCGTGACAAAAGGGCGGTTCGAAGGTTGACAGGAAAAGATTTCATGCATTAATGCTTATTGAATTTGTGTGTCCAGGGAAACAGCGAATCAACTTGTTCAGTTCAAGGATCTATCGCATCAAGTGCAACGATTTGAAACTCCTATTTTTAGGGAATCTTTTCTTTTTAACTGCCTAAATATTATGGATGGTCTTGCAAGCCACATGCATAGACTCGAACACGAGCGTGGGCTAGAAACTTAACTCCATGATTGGAAGGTTGATGTTTACAATGTGTTTGGTTAGACTTAACATTGACTTTTTAATTTTTAGTTAGAAGCCAAATAAGCACCCTTTAGTGCTTTTGGTTTTGTATCAAACACCTCCTTAATAGAACGCTAAGGGCATCTCCAATGCGGGGCTCTAGGATAAAAAAATCTTGCAGCCAGGTTGGCATCGGCACAAAAGGAGTCCAACACGTAGGGTTTTTATTGCCGCATCGAGCATAATAGCTGTTAGTTCTAGAGTTTGCGCTTATGTTAGCATTTAGCATTGAAAGCGATATCACTTACAATGCATTTTAATTTTTTTGGTATTTATTTTAAATTTACAAGCGTCTACATAAACACCAAGCTTTATGAATGCTCTAAAACACCAGCAAATTCAGTTGGACTGCAACGATGTAGTGCTCCATGATTTTACCTATATCAGTAAAGAAGTGTAAACAACTGCTCAAAACGAGTATAATCATATAATTTGAATGATTTGGAGATTGCTCACCACGCGTGACAGATTATGCCAAGGCAGAATCAAGGGCGATACAAGTAGCGAACCAACTAGTGATTGGATGGTTAGGAAGACAGATATCCCCAGCCCACCAGAATTCAAGTCCTAGAATTGACATTGGTGCTCCCATTATTTCTGAATTTATTTCATGCTTCCCGCGACATTCGTTTAGTGGAGGAGACGTTTGTGTCGACGAGGTGCCTGTGGTGACTTCGTAAAATCTCAAGATGCTATGCCGACTCTGTCTCTTGAAAGTGCTAAGAATAAGGTGTTGCGTGCGCACGTTCATAAGGATGAGTGTATGCTCGTGTATGTAAGTGACTTCGATTGCTTTGTTAAAAAAAAAAGAGAGAGCGATACAAGTAAATATCGGGCATCATGTTTGAAAACAACAGAGGAACTGGAATATCTTCCTACCTCCCCGCCTCTCTAAATACACGTGGCTTCGCTGGTCGTCTTCCCCATCCTCCAGTCCGATCAAACGCCTAGGGTTTCCCCGACCCAACCGCCCGCCCACTGAGCCCACCCCCGAACTCGTCCGCCGCCGCCATTGCCGCGGATTCGCACGGGCTCCCCACCAAACCCGGCCGGAATCGGCAAGAACGCGAACTCGAACGCGATTTGAAGCACACAAGCGCCATAAGACCGCCGCGATTCCCCCTCCTCTGCCCTCTTCTAATTTCCTCTGTTTTTGGACCCGCGCGATAAGAACAGATCCGCCAGCGTGCAGGGTCTATCAGACCAGTGCGCGCGTGTGCGCGTGTGGAAGGCGCACTGACTCGGACTGAGTTCGGATTCGATTCGTGTGATCTGTTCTGCTGGTGCCGAGGACAATGATCAAATCGATGGTGTATTTCGGGCACATCTCCATCGGGGAGGTGGAGCTGTGGCCCAAGGGGGAGACGAACGTGGCGGCGGCGCCGTGGGTGCGGGAGATCCGGGTGGACCGCCTCTCCCCGCCCAGCGAGCGGTGCCTGCCGCTCGCCGTGCTGCACACTGTGTCCTCCGGCGCCCTCTGCTTCGTAATGGAGTCGAGGCCAAGCCCAGCAACCGCTGACGACGAGCCCCCGTCGTCGCTTGTTGCCATGCACACCGCTTGCCTCAGAGACAATAAGGTACTACATGAATCATTCCCAACAATCACAAGCCACAGAACAAATGAGTAGGAGTAAAACCTTTTTTAACCTTACATGGGCAAGTTCACCCGAACAAGGAGTATTAATTAGCAGTTTAGCACACCAAGTACCTTGTGAAAACTTGCCCTGAATCATTTACTGCATTAATGAGTACTATATAACTGGGCATGAACAATTTTAAAGACTGGAAATATATTTAACCTGGCCTGGCATATGGCTAAGGTTTCTGGAGCTGTGTTCATATGTCACAGACTAATCAATCATAGTCTTAGACTCTTGAACACAAAATGTTGCTTTTCAAGGTATACAACTGTTATGGACTTTGGACTTGACATTACTTGTTCCCAGCGGTTACTCACTGCAATTGAATGTGAACTCTGAACCGCTGAACTCCATGTACCGACAGAAATATTTGAGGAATGAGTGAAGTGTTGCTTAACAGCTTTGGGGTGTAGCACACTAATGTGCCTGGAATTCATCCGCTGGCTAGTGACTGGGACTTGATTTTTGTGAGAGTACAACTATATTAAGTACATATTTTGCCCTTGTAGTTCACCATATCATAAATTTTAGTAGTAGTAACTTCGATCATTGCATTGCTATGAATATTCCTGTTTTAAGATTTTGATATAGATAGTTTTGAGCCAATCCATGCCTCAAAATCTGTAACAAATATCCTCCACTTCGCCTTTTTTTTTGGTTATTAGGCATCTTTGTACAAACATGCGCTAAATGCCTTGGCATTCTCCTTGTACCTGGGTGTGTTTTTACAAATTTTCCTCTTTATTTCCTAATTAAACAGATGTTCTGTTTGTCTTATCTCCTTTCTATTGATTCTCTGTGTTTGCAGACAGCAGTTTTTCCACTTGGAGCAGAAGAAATCCATTTAGTTGCTATGAAACCCAAGAGTAACTTGCCCAACCACGCATGTTTTTGGGGCTATAAAGTACCATTAGGCCTGTATAATTCTTGCTTGAGTATGTTGAATCTTCGATGCCTTGGTATTGTGTTTGACCTTGATGAAACACTAATTGTTGCCAATACCACACGGTCTTTTGAAGACAGAATTGATGCACTCCAGAGAAAATTGAGTAAAGAGACTGATCCAAAGCGTATTAGTGGTATGTTGGCAGAGATCAAGAGGTACCAAGAGGACAGGACTATGCTAAAGCAGTATATAGATGGTGATCAAGTTATTGATGGTGGGAAAATGTATAAAGTACAATCCGAGGTTGTTCCACCTTTAGCTGATAATCATCAACCTATGATCCGTCCTGTTATAAGGCTACAAGAGAAAAGTATTATATTGACACGTATAAATCCATCGGTACGTAGTTCATGACTTTTCTGTGGAAGCATATGATAGGCAAAAAGCATGTCGTCTCTGTATTTTTATTAGGTCATTTTTAACATGCTCTGAACATACCACTATAATTTGGATTATTTTGTATGGTGTGTTCAGTTGAAGTTTACTGCCATAATTCAATCATTGTATCCTGTAGATTTTGCAAGTTGCCTGTTTCTTTTTCTGAAAAAAATTTGGCAACCTATTTGGTTACAGCATTCTTAGTTTGTTCATGCATTACACAGTGCAGAGCTTGAATCAAATTAAATGATGTCTTAGCCACAGCATTATGGCAAGTTGCATGCATTTGATGTTGTGGATGACCAAGTGTCCTTTATTCTTGGGCCTGCTGATCTTTGTTTTGCTTATCATGGGTTTTGGTTCAACCATGTTTGCTTGTTGTTAGACTGTACAGTTTATTTTCCATACCTTTTTCTGTTAGATAAGAGATACCAGTGTTCTGGTGCGGTTAAGGCCTGCTTGGGATGATCTTCGAGCTACTTGATTGCAAGAGGTCGGAAACGTTTTGAGGTGTATGTGTGCACAATGGCTGAGAGGGACTATGCCTTGGAAATGTGGAGGTTGCTTGATCCTGATTCTAGACTGATAAACTCTGTTCAACTTCCTCACAGGCTTGTCTGTGTCAAATCTGGTGCGTATTAATATTCTTCCAGTTATTGCAACTACAAGACATGCATAGTTTGCTCATATAATCTTTTAATCAAGTTTTTCAATGAGTTAATCTCCTTGCAGTGAATTTCCATGTTCATAATATTGTGGGATTTTCCATCCTTTTGAGGTTAATGCTAAATTTACTCATCCAGGCTTTAAAAAGTCATTGCTAAATGTGTTCCACGATGGATCTTGTCACCCTGGTATGGCCCTAGTGATTGATGACCGTTTGAAAGTTTGGGAGGAGAAGGACCAATGTCGAGTTCATGTTGTTCCTGCCTTCTCTCCGTATTACGCTCCGCAAGCAGAGGTAATGTCTATTTTGTATTGTATTCCAGCATAAGATTATCTTACAGTATTGTTTAAGAGGTCATCCTGTCTTTAACTTACACAGGCGAACTTCCCTATTCCAGTTCTTTGCGTTGCCAGAAATGTTGCATGCAATGTTAGGGGTAGCTTCTTCAAGTAAGAACATCTTGGCTATATGGTACCACAGAAACTTGTTTCCTGTTACATACGCAGAAAACAATGTTGAGTTGTTTGCTGATGCAGAATTTTACGATCCAATTGACAGGGAATTCGATGAGGGTCTTCTACCATCGATCGGTGAAGTTCATTTTGACGATGAATTAGATCATGTTCCGTCTTCTCCTGATGTTGGAAATTATTTGATTTCAGAGGTAGACTTTGTGAAGGTGGATGCTTCAGATTGACTCCTTTTAACTACTGATGAGGAACAGTTTTTTTTTTCTTGTTAGGATGAGAATGCAGCAAGTTTGAATGTGAACAAAGATCCGATGGCTTTTGACGGTATGGCAGATGCAGAGGTTGAGAGGAGAATGAAGGTTTGCCCTTCACTTCCTTGTTCTGAATGTTTGTTATAAAAAGATGAACTGTGAAACAAGTGATATCCAAGAAACACGGTGATCATTATCCACTAATCTATTGTTTTGTAGTATATATGAATGCTCCAGCAATAGTAACCCCTAAATTAACTATATGCAGGAGTTCTTTTTTACCTAAAGTGAATGAGAGGGTTCATTGTTTATTAGCTTTGACCTTTGTTTATTTTGTTGAAACAACTAAGTGGCAATGCTAAATCGTTGTTTATTAGCTTTGACCTTTGTTTATTTTGTTGAAACAACTAACTGGCAATGTAAACCTATGTCTATGTCTTATGGTGTTGTAACAAAAATGTCAATGTAACGGAGGCCAATATCTTCACATTTCTTAGTAGCTATTACCTTTTTTAATGGTTTTTTTAATTATCTCTCCTAGTTATGTGTATCTAAATTATTTTTCAGGAAGCAGTTTGCAGTGTGCAAGCTGCAGATCCAGTGACAACAAATGTTGACGTGATATCAGCAGCTGCTAACCAGCAATTTGCTACATCTTCATCTATTCCGTTAGCACCACCACTGGGCATGGTGCCTTTGAATAACGATCAAGGTCCTCAGCCTCCTTCAGTCAGCTGGTTTGATGCTCAATCTGGTATGGTGGATCCTTTGCAAGGTTCTCCAGCTAGAGAAGAGGGTGAGGTTCCTGAGTCTGAGTTAGATCCTGACACAAGGAGAAGGCTTCTGATATTACAGCATGGCCAAGACACAAGAGATCCCACACCACCCTTCGCTGCAGAACCTTCTGTACAAGCCTCAGTTCCTCCAGTGCAATCTCAGGGAAATTGGTTTCCTGTAGAGGATGAGATGGACCCAAGAAACTTAAATAGGACTTCAACGGACTTTCATGTAGAATCTGATGCTGTACATAGTGATAAAAGTCAACCACCACATCAACCATACTTCCCTGCTCGTGATAATCCTGTATTTTCCGATAGATTTAACCATCAGAACCAGAGATATTCTTCTCAGGTGAGTGTTCATCTATGCTGATTAAAGTTTAGTTTATCTTTGTTCGTTAATTAGGTGATTCTAGATGATTTGGTGACAAATGCTTTGATTTATTCAGCTATCTCACAGTGAGGATCGTCAAATGCTTCAGAACCAGGCACCTACAACATATAGATCATTTTCTGGTATGTTTTGCTTTACGCCTTTATCTTTGATGTTTCTGATGTTCATTCAGGTTAGCAGCTGCCAATGTTCAGGAAATCGTTAACTGGTTACTGCTCGGTCGGCTGACAAGTAGGGGATTAATAGGTGAATCGACCAGCTAACTGATTTATCGGCCGATATTTTGAACAATGGCAGCTGCATTGATGGTCCTTTGTCCCCACCGAACCTAGAAGCTTAAGCTATTTAGGATATGATGTTATAATCGCCTATCTTGTACTATCCCTATAGAGTTGTATTTACTGTCATCTAAAACGAACATATCTAACTGTGTTTTTCATGTCTTATTTCCAAACTGTTTATTTAGCGTAGTCTTCTGTGGCTAGATGATGAACTAAGATGTTACTATATGCCAAGTAATTAAATATTTGTGCACCTTTTCATGGTCCAGTACTCCAGTATTTGTAAAAACCCATCGGTGTGTATTTCCTTCCAGTTAACAAAGAGAATAATACTGATCACCTTTTACCCGTTTGGTGAGCCTATATACATGGTTGGTTGGGTGCTAATTCCGGGGCTTATCATAGAGCTGATCAAATAAAAAGTATAAATGATTGCCCTTTTCTGCAGACACTTCAACACAGATTATCTTGATCCATAACTCATTCTTGTTTGCTGCTTTGCTCAGTGCTGCTCCTGTTATCATGAAAAGCTTGCAATTTCATGAATGCCCCTCTTAAATTATTTGATTTGTGCTTTAGTCTATAGTATCTGAAACTGTATCTGCAATGTGAAGGCGAGGATATGGCAACCCAGCGTTTTCATCAAGGTAACAGAAGCAGCCAAATGGAGTCAGGACGTCAATTTGTACAATACACAGAGACATCTGGTGCTGTATTGGAGGAGATTGCAGCGAAGTGTGGATTTAAGGTAGTTTTGATGCTACAGATCAGATATCATTGTAATCTGTAAGTATTAGCTTACATATATCTGGTGTATTTCTTCACTTGTTTCTAGGTGGAGTACAGGTCAACTTTATGTGATACTACAGAGTTGCGATTCTCCATTCAGGTAAAACACAACTTATGCTGATTGAAAATGCCAATAATGTCATTTTGTTAATAAACCTCCATGCCAATGGATGATGGCATTTTTCTTTCTATTGGAAATTGTATAAAAGTTGCTATGGACGTCAGGATGTAATCTTGATAAGATGAGTTACAGGATAGGCACTATTTAACATTCATTAACGTTTTGCCAACTATTTAAGTATTGTGCTGCATGGTCATTATTCCAATCTGCTTGCCGTTTGCACACTAGAACGTCATGTTTCTATATCCCTTATTTTCTGTGTTGATCTTTCAGATTTGGATTGTTGGAGAAAAAGTAGGCGAAGGAATGGGAAGAACAAGGAAAGAAGCTCAACGACAAGCTGCTAATATATCATTAAGAAATCTGGCAGGTGAGTTTATGCTGTACTCCCTAGTCTCTTGACTCCGGATGAAAAATGACAAATATGCAAATAGATGGTTGACAATCAGTTGTTCAAGGGGCCTTTTTTAGTAACCGACTTCTGACATATCATCAACTTCTCAGAATTTTGGAACAAATTGTCACCCTGATTTATGACACTCGTGGCCTTTTTAACTATTAATCATCTGAAGCCGCTGAAACGTTTCTCTATTTGTTTTGCTTGTCCATAATTTCTCAATTTCTATTGTTTCTGACGGTCTGATCTATGCACACGTAGTTATTTCTATCCAGCATATAAAATATTTCATTATATTCGTTGAATGTAATGCTTGGTTTTGATCGATGAAATTTATCTGCAGATAAATTTCTGTCATTTGATCCAGATAAGATGACAGTTCCAATGGATGATGGTTTTAGTAGCAATCCAAACTCATTCAAATATACAGGGATTGATGGAGATAATATAGTACCAGTTGCAAGCACGTCGGATGGGTCTAGATATATGCACGAGAGAGTTGATAACTCAACCAAATCTGCTGGTTCTGTTGCTGCTCTTAAGGAGCTTGTAAGTAGCTGCTTTAATTGTCAACTTTTGAACAAGTGTGCCCTTTAACTCAGATATATCTTTTGATTTGTTGCAGTGTACAGCTGAGGGGTATAACTTAGTTTTCCAAGCTCAGCCATCTCCATTAGATAGTTTGACAAGGAAAGAAGTTCATGCTCAGGTTAGTACTTCATACTCATTAAGGGTACTTAACAAAAGCTAACTTCCATTAACTTCAAAAGCTACCACAAGTTGTCTGGTCTACATGTTGTTTATTACTGTATGGTAGTAGTATAACATCCCAAGAGCCGAATTGGATTTCCATTGTATGTTGTTGTCAACTCGTCATTGGTGGATGTTCTCCCTTAAAAACATTTTGGTCTGATGGGTTAGCTATAAAACTTCATTAGGACCAACTTTCAGTAGTATTTTAGATCTATGCTTTCAATGTACCTTCTTATCGCTTGTCTTCGGTTTTTCAGATTGAAATAGGCGGGCAAATCCTGGGAAAAGGAGTTGGAGTAACATGGGAGGAAGCTAAGGTGCAGGTTGTAAGCTTACCCATGAGAAATATTTATTTTATTTCGTTACTTTGTCCTTCTTGGATTTCTGAAATCAACAAATAAACTCAGTGGTGCGGGCATGGGTGTCTATTTTTGTCTTACATTTAGCAAAATGGAGGGCTCTTTCTCTTCACAACCTTCATTACCATCCTTTCAGGATGCAATATCTGATTGGTTTCCTAGGGTGTACAAAACCATTATTTTAAATTTTAAGAGTACACATGTTGTCTTCTTTTGATACAGGCAACTATAAGATTTGAATGGATATTTTTGGACAAAGAGGGGTTTTCTGGATTATGGCAGTTAATTTGCAGTGTTTCTGAACCTGTTCTATTACATAATGCTGTGTTGTAGGCTGCTGATGGGGCTCTGGGAACTCTGAGATACATGCTTGGTCAACGTCCACAGAAACGGTCTGGATCTCCAAGGTGATTGTTGGTAGTTTCTTGTCTGTTGTAGATCTGTAACATTTAGCACTTAAGTATTGGTGTGATCTGAGAAAGTTCATTTGAAATGTGGTATCTCGGACTTTTTGCCATAGTACTATTAGGTTTTTATCTGAACAAGGGATACCTTCCGCCTTTTCATAGAAGCAGAACATAATACCAGGTTACAGCACATCTGGCACACAATATAGGAACCCCACACTGTTTAGATAGAAGTAGGCAGCTTACACAGTGAGGCTCGCTTTTTGGCTGTTTAAGTTAGATAATTAAAGAAACAGAAGTGACCATCCCTCTGAGATCAAATTGTAAACCCTTTATATAGGTGTTTGGAGGAAGTTTCATTACGTAGATTCCAGGCTAGTGGAAATGATGCTTGTTTAATTAATTATATTTAGCTTGAAGGAAGCTGAGAGTTCATATATTCCCTCTACTGAGCTATGTGACACATCTGTACTGTTCTAGCATTATAGTCAGTTTTATGCTTATGTTCTTCAGTTTAGGCAGTGGATGATGAAGTCAGGTGAGCTTAGCATAGCAATGACCAGAATAGTTTTTGCTCTTTCCGCAGGTCATTTGCATCCAATTATAATAAGCGCTACAAGCCAGATTTCCAGCCGATGGCACAAAGGATTCCTTCTGGCAGATATTCTAGGAATGACAGTCGTGTTCCCTGATTGTTGTGTCTGAATTCCGTGGGCACGATTCATCGGAAATTCAATGCAATCTGTGACCCCCGAAGAACTTCAGTAATTGCAAGTTTGAGCGAGATGGCTGTGAAGGCAAGAAATAACTGTACACGCCCGTAGGTCTTGTTTTCGGTTTCTGAGTCCCCCTTCTTGCCCCACTGTCGTTTCCGAGCTAACTCCCAGCAGGCGTGGCTTGAGGTTCCGCGTTGGAGATGCCCTAACTCCCAGCAGGTGCGGCTTGCACGGAGTTGTTGCAATCTGTTACCCGAGTGAGCCACGATGCTGTCATACTCATATGACTTTCCTCGGATCTGTTACCTGTGATGCCCCAGCTGACGGTGGTATTAGAGCAGGATGGCAGTGCAACTGGTTAAAAGAGTTTTTCTTGTTGCATACCAGGTTACCACTTACCACTGCGTTGCTCCTCCAATGGAAAGGTTTGAACTCGAGTTGGCAGCTGTTCTCCATTTTTTTCAGTAGTGTATAGACTTTGAGGTGGAGAAAATAGTTTTTTTTTTCTCATTCAATTTTACGGTGCAATGTTAATTGGTTGAGTCACTTCTCTGTAACTTATATCACGAGATTTGCTTCTACCGGAGGCTGCTGTTTTTCAGGCTCCTGCAGCTGAGACAGGGTGAAGTTATATTGACCGTCGAAATTATAGTAGTGTGAGAGTGGATTTTTGGGGCCATGATACACGTGCGCCGGTTTTGGACGCTCCCCATCCTGAAATGAACGACACTGGGATTTGTTCTAGGAGGCGGGTGACCGGTGAGGCAGCCTGTTGGATTGGCCATGCAATACTATTAACAACATTCCTCTATAAAGTTAGCTTGGCTGAGTCAAAGGACTGCGCATATCAAGGATCTTGATCTCAGACCCAACTGTGATTTTGCCTTGGTATGCATACCATGATTCTCCCAAATGTAATTTTGCTCACCTCTGTGCAGCTTTGACTGATCGAATGAGTTGGCGACGCGGGGTGCTGTTTGCTCTACCCCATGATCCTATCACGTATTCACGCCTTTTCTTTGGGCCAACTACCACTTAGAGCATGGTTAATAGTATAGCCAGCTGCTGGCTATAAGCCAGTGTCATGTCATCTACAGCCCATCTTATAGTCAACATGTGCAATAGTAGATTAAAAGAGTGCACTATTTTTTTTTATTATGTGGCCCACCTTTCATTACTAGGAGCACGTCTTTGAAATTTCTTCACGTAAGAAATCGCTTACCTTCTCTCTCCTCTTCTTTTTCCTCCAACTAAGCAGAAATATATTATTTTATTTTTTATAGCCCGCTGACTCAGCTCTATTGTACTTGCTCTTATTTGTACAATGTGCGTTGCAGCTTGCTGCCACCACCAACACAAAAACAAAAGCACAAAAAACAGAGGTGCGAGGAATGTACCCACGCCGTGCTGTGCTCTGTTTATTTGGTGAATATAATTTCCTATCATTGATTTTTTTTTGCGAGGGCTATCATTGAACAGTGCATTACCAAAGCGTTGACTTGCTTATTTCTATATCTAACAAGCGCTCTGGACTATAAAGTGGGGTCTTTCATTGATATCATATCCTAGGGAAAGAATCACGTGGAATTCGATCTCATTACAAGTCGTTGGCAAGTGCCATTACAATTAAACAATTAATTAATTATCGGTCGGCCATATAGTAAAAAAAAGGGAAATGCTAAAAATATGATGCCAGATTTTTAGGCATGACAAATTGAATGTTTTTCATGGTAATTTATATTTGCATGATGATGGCAAATTTGGTTTGCAAAAACTAGCCGCAGATCTTAATTGTATTTTAAACAATTGTGTATGATCCAAGTTGAAATTCCACATTAGTACCATGTGCTCGTCCTCGTTGAGCCACCACTAAACAAAATAAAACAAGTTGCATCCAAATTGCACAACTGGAGTTGTCCTTTCTCTAGATTGAAGTAAACATACAAGGGCACGGGTCACACACAATATAGTATTTCCTAATCAAAGTTTTAAATAGTGGGCTACGCCATTTAGCGACGGATCCGCCAGAAGCTATTAGAAACAAATAGTGAATCTAAGTCCTATTTAGCATTTTTGCTTAAATCGTATAGAAATTTTAACAAAGCATGCATACAAAATTAGGCATCAATATCACATATATAGGTATACTTGACTTTTTTTTGCGGGTTATACTTGACAATTTGATATACATAGGCCTTGTTTGGTTTGGCTGTGGATTTCTAAAAGCAACTGTGAAAAATCTGTTGTGGAAAAACAGCTGTGGAAAATCTGATGTGAAAAAATATGGGTCATTTGGCAAACCAGTTAATACAGCTTTTTTCAGATTTTGGCCCGCAGCGGAATCAGATTTTGAAAAGCACGTCCTAGGCTGCTTCCGCTTTTGGTTCAGATTTTGACAGCGGATTTCTGAAATCGGATTCTGCTGGGTTCGCCCTTTGGTTCAGATTCTGCTGCGCGGTAGTGAAATCCGTCGATAAAAGCTGAACCAAACAGGGCCATAATTACATATGTCAATGGACCTGGCATCCAGCCATAGCAAAACAAAGCTTGACATCCAGCCATAATAATGCAAAGCTGACATAGCTTTAGCGCGACGCTAAAATGAGATCCAAATTTAGCGCCAAATCACACTATAGCGCGCTATTGGCAAATAAATAAATAAATCATTTAGCCCAAAACAAACGTAACTTTAGCGTGACGCCCCTTCAAATGCTATAGTTCGCCATTTAAAATTTTGACCCTAATGCATGGCAAGTAAATGCACTAGGTTTGAGAGTTGACATCAGCAATATCGGAAGAATTAGTTGGTGAAAGTAGCAAGTGTACTTTTTTAGTCCTAATTTTAACCTGTCTGCAGTCATGCGGATGGCGTCTCCTCCTTCCCATGTTACAAAGACCGCGATCCATTTTAGTTACTTGCCTCTAAGAGGCAGCCAATGCGCATGGTGCAAGGGCGCACCAAGGCACCAACGCCATGGCTGCTACTCCTACGGCAACCCACGCAACCTCGCTCTTCTTCCCACCCGCTCCGACCATGGCGCCGGCCCCTCGGAAGCCATTGCCGTTGCTCCTCCTCTCCTTCTCCTTCCCCGTCCTCCTCCTACTCTTCTCCATCGTCTTCCTCCTCTCGCATACCACCTTCAGCCTCCTCCTCTGCCCTCTCCTCCCGCAGTCACCTTCGAGATCAGCAAATGCCACAAAGACCACTGATGCTGCCGCCGCCGCCGCTAGCCTTGACGTCTCCATGGACAGGACCCTGCTCGCGTTCCACGTCACGGCGTCGCCACCGCCGCCGGCGCCTCTTGCTCCTACTCCACCGGTTAAGAGTAAGAAGAACAGCAAGAAAGCCTCCACGAAGCGAAACAAGGGCCTCTTCAAGCGCCTCATCAGGCAAGCTCCCCGGACGCGGCAGTTCGCGGCGCGCACGGCCGAGCTCTTCGCGCCGCCGTCGCCGCAGCGGCCGTGCGCGCACCGCTTCTTCATGACGTGGCTGTCCCCGCTCGAGCAGTTCGGAAGCCGCGAGGCCCTCGTCCTGGAGACCCTCTTCCGGTGGCACCGCGACGCCTGCCTCCTCATCGCCTCCGACACCATGGACTCCCCGGGCGGCAGCGACAGGCTCCGGCCGTTCCTCGACCGCGGCTTGCGCGTCCGCGCCGCGTCGCCGGACTTGGCGCACCTCCTGCGCGGCACGCCGGCGGAGTCGTGGCTCGGCGCGGTGCGGCGCGGGGAGGTCAGCCCGGGGAGCGTGCCGCTCGGGCAGAACCTCTCCAACCTCCTCCGCCTCGCGCTGCTCTACAAGTACGGCGGCGTCTACCTCGACGCGGACGTCGTCGTCCTCAGGCCCTTGTCGGGCCTCCGCAACGCCATCGGGGCGCAGGCCGTGGACGCGGCCACCGGCGACTGGATGCGGCTGAACAACGCCGTGATGGCCTTCGACCGGGGCCACCCGCTGCTGCGCGAGTTCATCGCCGAGTTCGCCGCCACGTTCGACGGCAGCAAGTGGGGGCACAACGGGCCCTACCTGGTGTCGAGGGTGACGCGCCGGATGCCGGAGCTGGACGTCACGGTGCTGCCGCCGCGGGCGTTCTACCCCGTGGACTGGAACAAGATCGGCGGTCTGTTCATGGCGCCCAAGAACAGGAAGGAGGAGAAGTGGGTGCAGGCCAAGGTGGCCAACATCAGAGGCGGGAGCTTCGGCATCCATCTGTGGAACAGGGAGAGCAGAGGGATCGAAATGGAGGAGGGGAGCGTCATCCGAAGGTTGATTTCGGACGGCTGCTTGTTCTGCAATTCTACCGCCGTTGCATGACAGGAGTCTTAGAACTGCATGCAGAAGAAGATGAGAGATCGGCTTCTGCTGGGTGTGTCGTGTTTGGGTTGGCAAAGTGTACATCTTACTTACAGGTAAGAAATAACATATAGAGCAGTGATTTTGCTGATTTTTTTACAAGGATAAATTTCAATCTATTCATCAACTGTCAAGTTACTATAAAAAACACCAAAAGTAAAAGATACATGTAAGTCCGTAGACCACATAGCGACGACCACTAGCACTGAAACGAGCCGAAGGCACGCCGCCGTCTCCGCCTCTCCCTCATCGGAGCCGGGCAAACCTTATTGCAGTAGACAATCGAGAATTCGTCATGCTAAGGTCCCATAGGATCAGCTCACTAGAATAACAACCGCCACCGATGAAGAGAAGCGTAGATAGAAAGGATCCAATCTGTAAACACATGAACACAGACGAATGAAGACAAGATCCACGTGGATCCACTGAAGACAAACGCCGACCGATTCCCGCGAGATCCTCCGGAGACAAACCTCCACACGCCCTTCGACGATGTTAGAAACGCCACCGGGACGGGGACAAGGCGGGGAGAATCTTATTCCATCTTCAAAGAGCCGCTGCCGCCTCGCCTCTCTGAGCAGGAAACAAACTCTAACAAAACTGAAAAGAGTATGAAAAAAGAAACGAAGCCCTCCAACCGATAAGAGCCGGGATCCACCACACCTTCATGGCCCTAAGAACATAGGAGACGAGGTAGACCGGCGGCGGCACCGGCTGCACTTGAACATGACTGGGAGAGTTACTCTAGCAAAGTAGGTCCTCACCGCCACTGCTACGTACCACTTGACGACACTCGCTCCTCCTAATTGTATCCCAAGCAAATTAGACAAGATCACCCATGGCTTCATCTGGCAAAAAAGATGACTATGATCATACGCCTCGAGGGCACTCTTTGGTTAATCAGAAAACAGTGTGCTCGGCAAAGCACTTGGGTGGCCTTGGTATTGTCGACAGTGATAGATTTGGGCGTGCTTTGCGTCTCCATTTTTTGGGCCTTCACCAACTGGAAGGACCCCCCCCCCCCCTCAACTCGTTGGCATCAGGTCTCTTCAAGATTGCATACAAAACGGTGCACCATGAGCTGAACGGGGTAACTAGATCAGAGCGGTTGTTGCAAAGCTGCATTCCATGGCTCAACTATGGGAATTCATCACCCTTTGGATCTGGATCACCAGTTCTACCTCTCACCGGACCGAGAGTGAAATGATCAAGATGTTGCGTGGAGGCAGCAGCAGCGTGGGGGAGGGGCTTCCAATTTTAGGGTAATGTGAATAGAGTAAGTTCTCCACAAATGGAATGTACGGTGAGAACCTATATAACAAGCAAGCTAATGCACTAGATAAGATAGAGCAACAAGCTAGCTAGCAAGCAAACACAAGTACATGTATGAAAATGGACTAACCACATAGCTTGAGCACGCGGACGTATCCCCAATTGCTAATCTCTGCCGCTAGAGAGGTGCGAAAGCTAAAACTCCGGAACGCCACCAAGTGGCTCACCCTAATATCCCTTCGAGTCACCCTAATGGATGAGCCTGAAATCACTCGTGGTTGGTCTTCAACGCGACCATCAGACTTTTTATTTGTTTTCCTAGATTACACCACACAAAACAAAGCTTTCGGGCTTTACTCCTATCTCATATGAGTCCCAAATCTCCAAAAGTAAGAAGTATTGGTGGTGGACAAGTACGGTGACCACAAATGGGTTTGGTGGAAGTGTAGATCGGGTGATTATCTTTCAATCATCATGGTTTGGTGGAGTTTGAGTGGATGGATTAAGAGAAATCGAGCTTTTAAGGTGTTGGCAATGGTGGAGCAACTCAAATGGAAGATTTGGTCTAGAGGTGGCATAATGGTGGAGAAACTCAAATGAAAACTTGTTTCTGTAGCTGGTTTGCTATTGTAACTTCTTGCTCTATGTTTGCCATGCTCATTACTAGGATCAACATAGAGCCAATAATGTACTTTAGTCAAGCATGCATGCTTGTGGTATCCATCTGTAATCTTGAGGTGTTGTGGAGTTTCTCACACTTCCATTATGGCAATGGTGTTTTGTCTTAATTGATTTCTCTGATGATATGAACAATGTCATGTTATGTTAATCCTATTTTAAATTATGTATCTATCTTGATTTGCCAAAATAGAATGAGATGGAATAGATAATACAGTGGTCATAGTACATGCAGATATGTTCATTTCATGATGTTATTATGTACTTAGCAATAAAGACATGCTAGTATAATGCTATCCATTTTACCACTGAACTGGTTTATCAAATGTGTTTCATATGCATGCTAAACCTTTTATTTGTATGTTAGTTTCTCTTTCAGAATACTAACAAATTTATGATGGAAAAGTCTTCTAGAGATAATGAGACAACCCCATTGTTTCTCTCTGCTAAAGTAAATAATGCATATAAGACGACAAACTATCTTCAAGATAGCTAGACAAATCCAAAGTCATGTCTTGATGTAGTTTTCAAGATACTGGTCACTACCGCTGACACAAGCTCTTCAAGGTCTCTACCTGAATCAATTCGCCTTCTTTAATATCAACTCCAAACAAAAACATTATTCAACTATGCTCTGACAAGAAGCTGGATCGCCAAGGAAGACCATGGAGAAACCAGATGCACACTTTATGGTGCAACAAAATCGATGAAGGATCTCAAAGCAAATAAGGGAATGTTCATTAGTTTGCTAAGGTTCTTGTCGGCATAGTGGATACTCAGGATGGCGTTTCTTAAGTTATGTTGAAGTGGTTTCAGTTCCCTGGACTTGTTTAGTTATTGCGTTTATTTGCATTGTTGTCGAACTTTGATGCCTAATGTATGTAATCATTTGTTATGTTGTTACGTTTATTTTCATTTGCGGCAAACTTTGATGCTGAGTGGATGTAGTATATGTATTTTTCTATTGTAAAGTACATGCTTGTTAATAATTACTATGTGTTGCTTCCCGTGGTCCATTAATTGTCCAAACATACCATTGACCGTTTACAGGGACATCACAAACTAAAAATGGCCCAAAGACACGAGGGGTCGTTGATGGACCGAAAGACATTAAGGGTTGAAATGGCCCAAAGGCACCACAAACAGTTAACGGGCCGAAAGACATCACAGACCGAAAATGACCAAGGACATAATAGGTCATTAATGGGCCGAAAGACACCATAGATTATAAATGGGTCCAAAAGCACCACAAGCCGCTAATGGCCCGAAAACACCACGAGTCACATATGGGCTGAAAGGCACAATAGGACACATGTGAGCCGACAAAATCAACATGTTGTAATCATGTCGAATTACACAAGGGTCGGTAATGGGCTGAATTCACACATGTCACAGTGGGTCATGTGGACCCGGGCTGTAAATAGGATGTCTGCAAGTAGGCCACTAGGGGACCTTTTATGGGCCAGACCCAATAAGGCCCATGGGCCATAACCAGGTCTCTAACTAGGACAACCTTTTTTAACTACTAGTAAGATGCCCGTGCTACGCTATGGAATCACAAAAGATCACATGAAACACTATTACTTAAGTGTCAGGAGTATGCCAAACAATAGAAGATGCAAATACATTGGTCAAAGTGATGCTATATTGTTGATTGTTGATTGTTAATGTATTGTAGTAAAACATGTCACAATCACCAGCTGGCCAAATGAACTCACAGGAAAAAACAAAACACCAATAGAAACACTTGGTACATAAGAGAGTATATACAACTTAAAGTGTTGCATGTGCACGAATAATTGGCAGCGCAATAGAGAAAGACACATAAATGCTTCTCGTCTAAAGTTTATTCACACGGTGCAAATATTTGACAGGGTCAAGAACGTAGCTCCAACGCAGTTTTTCTTAAGCTCGACAACAGAGCTACTGATTTCATTAAGAGAAGGAGTAAATATTGTACAAAACATAGAAAAAGCAGAAGAGAAAACATAGAATGGCCAGGGCCCACTAAGCTAGACAATTGTTTTTGAGAATTGCTAAGCTAGACAACTACCAAAAAATGATGTGAAATGTGTCGGCCTCCTTCCAAGAGTGGCTTCATCGATGGCAAGGCCTGCAAGCATTGTAGCCAACAACTCCAAATTGTAAAAAATGTTGTGATTGTGCTCATACCTGAGTAACCTGATACGTCTCCAACGTACCTATAATTTTTTATTGTTCCATGCTATTATAGTATATCAATCTTGGATGTTTATATGTAATTATATATCATTTTCTGGAACTAACCTATTAACTTAGTGCCAAGTGCCAGTTGCTATTTTTTGCCCGTTTTTGCTTTCCAGGAAATCAGTACCAAACGAAGTCCAAATGTCACGAAACTTTTTGACGATTTTTTTCTGGACAAGAGAGACCCTAGAAGCTTCGGGAGGATACCAGACGAGAAACAAGGAGATGGCAAGGCACTTTGGCACACCCAGGGGGGTAGGCGCCCCCAAGTACCTTGTGGGCCCGTCGTGGCTCC
Source organism: Aegilops bicornis (assembly GCA_021605145.1). Classification (NCBI taxonomy): domain Eukaryota; kingdom Viridiplantae; phylum Streptophyta; class Magnoliopsida; order Poales; family Poaceae; genus Aegilops; species Aegilops bicornis. The sequence goes on along the minus strand of CM038670.1, from coordinate 638,577,511 downwards.
ATCTGACCTAATTCCACCTCTATAGATTCTCTAAAATTGGGAAACCTACAGAGAGCCACCCAAAAAAAGATGTGTGAGTACTTTAGCACAGACGGGTCCATAGCTAGTAGTTAGATGGCTTCTTGTCTCTCTTTGATCTTCAATACAATGTTCTCCTCGCTGTTCTTGGAGATCTATTCAATGTAATCTTCTTTTGCGGTGTGTTTGTTAGGATCCGATGAATTGTGAATTTATGATCAGATTATCCATGAATATTATTTGAGTCTTCTCTAAACTCTTTTATGCATGATTGTTATAGCTTTGTATTTATCTCAGATCTATCCGTTTGGTTTGGCCAACTAGATTGATTTATCTTGCAACGGGAGAGGTGCTTTGTAATGGGTTCAATCTTGCAATGCTCTATATCCCAGTGATAAAAAAGGGACAAGACACGTAATTTTATTGTTGCCATTAAGGGTAAAACGATGGGGTTTATTCATATTGCTTGAGTTTACTTTGTCTACATCATGTCATCTTGCTTAAGGCGTTACTGCATTCTTTATGAACTTAATACTCTAGATGCATGCTGGATATCGATCAATGTGTGGAGTAATAGTGGTAGATGCAGGCATGAGTCGGTCTACTTGTCTCGGACGTGATGCCTACATACATGATCATTGCATTGGATATCACCATAATTATGCGCTTTTCTATCAATTGCCCAACAGTAATTTGTTTACCCACCGTATGCTTTTTGTTCGACAGAGAAGCCTCTAGTGAAAACTATGGCCACCAGGTCTATCTTTATCACATATTAAAAACCAAACATACCTTGCTGCAATTTATTTACCTTTTATTTTTTGTTTTTATTTATCTATCTACCATTATCAAACTTGATCCTTGCAATTAACCGTCGAGGGGATTGACAACCCTCTTGATCGCGTTGAGTGCAAGTATTTGTTCTTTGTGTGTAGGTGTTGTTCACGAGGTCTTGGGTGGTTCTCCTACTGGATTGATAGTGTTGGTGCTTAACTGAGAGAAATACTTATCTCTACTGTACTACATCATCCTCTCCTCTTTGAGAAAATCCCAACGCAACTGACAAGTAGCAATACCAGAACGGTTGCGCAAGTAATGTACAACCTTAGAACAACCACAACAACAGAATGGTTGCTTTTCTTGGAACATCGGTAAAAAACAAAACAACCTATTCTTATACCTTTCGTCCAAGGCAATAGTTTCTGTTTTGGTCTGACCTCGCGGTATACTTGTAAGGTGGTGTTTGGAACTTTGGACGACGGTGGTCTAGTTCCAATTTATACGTTACCCTTTGTACACATTTTCTATAGCGCACTAGTAGCATTTTACTATCAAGAACACCGACATGGCATTGATTCTTGTTACTCCCTTTTTATGGGGATTCTTGATACTATACAAGATCAATTGCAGAATTACAAGGCCAACACGCGGAAACACCTAGAAAAGTCGGGAAAGACCAGCTGTCCAAGAACAATTGCAGAAAGCACCCCACAAAAAAGAAATTACAACGAAGTTCTCAGTGTTCTCTGCCAACTCTAGCAGTACTGCTTGCCATCGCCGGACCGGAAGGAGCACCATCGCACGAACATGCTTTGTGATCCGGAGAAGCGGCCTACCAGCGGCAGAGTCATTGTTGCCGCGGCTCGTCGACTGTGGATCATCCCCATGCTCTCCAAGTCCCAGATCTGCCGCTTGCCATCAACGCAGTCGAGGTAGGACGCCAAATCCGCCGCCTTCCAACCACACCCCTCGTACTTCGACCACCAGCACCCCCCAAATGCCGCCGTCGTCACCCAGCATAGCACCTACCGGTCGCAATGCTCATAAACAAGAGCCTTCAGGCCTCCTCGTCGGCTACAAAGCAAGACAGTGATGAGACAGGGCTAGAATAGGAGGACAAAAGGCCAACAACATGGTTGGCGCCACCGCCTGACCAACCATACCCCGGCACCCCACGAGCTCCTAGTCGGTGCCGCCAAGGACACCATCGTGGTATAACTGGAGCTGGGACGATTATTCCAGACGCCAATGCCGCAGCCACCAAAACGTCACTGCACACAAAGCCGAATATATACACACCCCAGGCAGAGCACCGCGGTTTCACAACCCTCCTGTCGCCGGGCTGCCCGATGGAGGGGTAGAGAATCGACGAGCTCGCCCACGGCGGCGGTGCTAGGGACTGGAACCATTCCTCTCGCCTCTCTTGTTGACCATAGCACGGGGAGGGGAGGGGTGAATCCCAGTGCTTGAGCGGATTTGGATGAGTTAGGGGCAGCCAAGGCTGAATGGGAGAGATGGGACTTAGAGGGGCTATCTGCAAATGAGTGACGTGAAGCAGGCGTCTTTTTGTAAAATTGCATAGATTGCTTTGTATTGTGTGTTAGATGCAGATCCAACGGTCCAAAACGCAACATGGTAGGCACACCATCATCAACAACTCAGATTTTTATAGGAGTAGAAAAATGGACCTCCATTGGGCTATGTCATGTGTCGCCTCAGGAACGAAGCACGTGGGCGGTTGTGTGCATGACACTTGTTCCAATAACTAGTTGACATGTGGCTCCCACGACGAATAGGATGTCGACATTGTGGTGTATCAGTAGGAGGCCACGTCTTTAATGTGTATCGGATCTAAAACCCGCACCCGTTAGCTTAAAGGCGACCCATTACGGTAGTTGTCATGTGTCAGTCACCCTTAATGAAATAATTCCATGACGCATCATTTTCTACCATGGAAGAGCACACTTCCATGATGCAAAAGCAACTATTGTCATGGAACTCATCTATGACAACACAAGTATGATTATTTTGATGTTGTCATAAATGTCATGGATGTACTTGGATGACAAATAAGTGACCTTCTATGACAACATGTATCATCATGGACGTGCCTTTTTTTAGTGTTAGTCTCACTAACCACATTTTCATCAAGACGAAAATATCATTTGAGATTACATGCACTTGCAGGGAGGATTCCATTACCTGGAGATTGATCGCAAACGGGGCATACTCTTATGTGTATGCCTATGCGGCCCCGTTCCACATCTCGCATCCCAAGCTTGGGACCTCCAACATGGACTATGCATGCATAGCCTAAATGCAAGTTTTTCATCTGGCTTGTCCTTCACGGTAAAATTCTCACGACGGATATGCTTGCTACGCGCAGATGGCCCCATGACCCTAGGTGCCAACTCTGCCTTCAAACGCCAGAAACTACGACCTATCTTCAATTTCTTCTTCGTCATTTGGAACATTGTAACTGCTTGTTCGGACGAGGATTTATCAGTGTGCAACTTTTACCGGAATTAGGTGATGTCTCAAATCTGGTGGGACGATGTCATTGATGGGAATTCCAAGAAGGCACTTAGATGTCGTAGTGGAGACCTTGTTTATGCCCTATGTAACATTTCAAAGGAGAGAAACATGCGTATTTTTACTGCCACATGGTTACCGCATTATGAGGTGGCTATGTTAGCCTATGAGGACATCAGGCGGTGCGAGATCGATTTTGTTGGGGTCATGCCCACGGAGAGCATCGACTAAATGTTCCTGTTATCTCAAGGTTTCACCGCATTTCATTCAAAAAGGTATGCCCACTCTACATATGTTTGACCTTATTTTCATCTATATGAAAAGCTACTTGAAAGTGCTAGTTATCTACTAGAGGGGGAGGGGGGGGGGGTGAATAGGCGATTTTTATGAATGTCTTCAAAACACGAGGTCTTTGAAGGCAAACTGTTGGAATGAGCCTTTATGATATGCAGCGGAAGATGAACTACACTAGACAAGCCATAGTCAAATAACAGTATAGTGAAAATACGAAGACTAACAACAGCTAGGTAGTACGGATCAGAATGGAAGACAATATGAAGCCAAAAAGGTAATAGTCTTCACATAGTGAAGTCAAACAGATCAGGCAAGCAAGCAATAACTTCACGAAGACAAACTGAAATGTAAAGGAAGTAAGGGATAGAACCAGTAGCTTGGTGAAGACAAGGATTTGGTAGACCAGTTCCAGTTGCTGTGACAATTGTACGTCTGGTTAGGGAGGCTGAGATTGAACTCAAAAGACCGTGCCCTCACCTTATTCCCCTTGAGCTAAGGACACCCAGTCCTCGCCCAATCACTCTGGTAAGTCTTCAAGGTAGACTTCCAAACCTCCACATACTTCGTTCACTGGCGATCCACAATGACTCTTTGATGCTCAGAACGCGACGCCTAACCGGCTGGAGGATTCACAGTCCTCAAGTGTAACAAGTCTTCAGGTCACGCGGACAAAAAGACTTTAGTGATGCCTAACACTCTTTGGCTCTGGGTGTTTTGGGCTTTGTCCTTGCAAGGATCTTTCTCTCAAAGGCTTCGGAGGTGGGTTGCTCTCAAACGACAAAAGCCGTGCACTAACTCTGAGCAGCCACCAATTTATGGTGTAGGGGGTGGGCTATTTATAGCCAGGAGGCAACCCGACATGATATGTCCGAAATGACCCTGGGTCACTCAGGAACCAACACGTCTCCAACGGTCGGATTTCAAACACACGTTGCAGAATGGCTTGGGCTACAAGCAATGCTGACTCATCCAACTCTGGATATGATTTGCTCTTATTGTCTTCCCTCAAAGACATAGGATTTAGGTTGAGCATCACTTCAGTCATCTGACTTTGTTCACTTGGACCCCACTTAACAGTACGGTGGTTCCTATGACTCAAGAAAGAAGAAAAGGAACTACGAAAGAAACTACGTCTTCGCACTCCATTGTCTTCAAGTGAATGTCTTCACAAGTCATTATCTTCAATGTGAATGTCTTCACGAACCACCATTGTATTCAATGTCTTCATACATTTTTAGGGGTCATCTCTGGTAGGTAAACCAAATCAATGAGGGACTACTGCCTATGTTATCCTGCAATTCTCACAAACACATTAGTCCCTCAACCATGTTTGTCGTCAATACTCCAAAACCAACTAGGGGTTGCACTAGATGCACTTACAATCTCCCCCTTTTTTGGTGAGTGATGACAAACTCGTTGAAGTTTTCAACGGGGATAAAAGTATGTGAAAGTTAAAGATCATAGGCATTGTATTCATAGGTTGGAAAAGGCTCCCCTTGAAGATGTGCATATAAGTAGTTTGCTTTTGAATGCAAATGCACATGGCAGGTTTTTCTTTGTGGAGATCATCTTCAACACATGAAGACAATTCATCATGCATACATAAGAATAATGAAGATAATGAAATGCATAATGAGAAATGGGCGTCTGCAGAATGACTTCATGCGGAATTTATCATCGCATCACAGAGTAGCAGAAAAAAGCGGCAGCCGACCATCAAGTTTAAGTGTTACAACTCAAAAGCCAAAAGTTTCAAGAACGAGAGTTGTAAGACTTAGCAAAAATAGGCAACCGACCCATTATGGACCCGCTTGAAGACTATCAACTCATATGCTTCCCCCCCTTTTGTCAGTGAGGACCAAAAAGGTTTGAAGACATAGAGTGTCTACTCACTCTCAGGTGTTGAAGATGTTGGAGCAGAGGGTCGATGTTGGTGTTGGGTGGTGCAGACGGGCCTGGTGCGGCATCGTGATGCAGCGAAGCCATCACTGGTGAAGTGGCGTCGTCCTCTTCATCAATGACTCTGGCAACAACAGTTGCAACCAAAGATGAATACTCTGTATCTTGAATGGAAGGAGTTGGATGCCAACTTGCAGACTGTGGAGGCCTGGAGTCAAACTTGAATCGCTTTGTGAAGCCATCTTTGCGAAGATCATCTTCAGAACAGAGCAGTGTGAGGCTCTTCCAGGACCGTCAACATGATTCATGCGCAACAAATGAATTCTTGGTAGCCAGATCGCGAATGCGATTGACATCAACAAGAAGACTCTGCATTTGGTGCTTCATCCAATCGTGATGCCTATCCTGCTTCCGATGAAGTGATACAAGAAGTTCTCTGTCATTGAGGACATGAGAACGCTTCTTTGTCCTTTGAGCAATAGTGCTGGTTGTGGCATCAGTGTTGGCGCGATGCGGCAGACGTAAATGTCCAGCAAGAGGACCATCATGAGCAGGAGGATTTGGCACATGAATACCTTCAATTGGCTGAGTGAGGCTTTGATGTTCAACATTGTATTCATGGAGTGGCTTCTTGGCAGGCTCAGGGTAGATGGCTCCATATGACATATCAACCTCAGGCAGAAATACAACATGATTGCGTGCTGAAGGTTGATAGTTGACAGTTGCGTGAAGCTTAATCAAGCGCATGACCCATGGTGCAAAGAATTTGAGGCCAAACAGATCAATTCAAGAAGCTGCAAGCTGGCGAATGAAGAAATCTTGAGTGTTGAACCTGATGCCGCTGATGATATAGAAGACCAATGTCTTCATGGTGCCTTTGAGTTTGGCATCAGGGGAGTTGCCTTTGATAGGCCACAGAGTACGCCTCAGAATATGATATACTATGTGGGGCAGGTACTCGAGGTCCATGACAAAGAACTCCTTGGGATATTCCGCGTCATGGGGCAAAGGATTCATCATGTTGAGCATCTGACTCATATTTGGCTCAGGCTTCTGGAAAATGCTCTGCAGTTCACTGGCATGAAGCTGACAACCTAGTTCATAGAGATCTCCAGGAGTGGGCAGGGAAGTTAGCTCGATGATATCCTGAGCTTTGGCTTCGCGATGGACATCGCCTGTCATCCACTCAAGGATCCATGTCTTCGGATCCCTGTTGTAGCCTTTGATATGTAGTGTTGCATAGAACTGCAGCAGAAGCTCTTCGTTCCAATGCTCCTTATCAGTCACAAACTGGAGCAGCCCAACTTCTTTGAAAATCAAGAGCCTCTTCAAGGAATGGCAGCCCAACAATGGCATCGCAATCGAGATGCTTATGAGGAAAAATCCTGTCTTGATTGTATAATATGCAAGAATAATAGCTTCGTCGCTGATGGCTCCAGAACCTATCTAAGGGGATCTTTGGTTGCTTGTAGGGGTTCTTGGCGCTATCGAAGAAAGTATTGTGCGCTCTGAAGCTTTGCATATTGAAAGAGCCTTGGGTAGTTGCAGCACTGGGAAGCCTTGGCAATCTGGGCGTCGGCTTCTGTGTTTGAGGCCTCTGCTCCACATGATAGTCATATTGTGGTCCTGGAGCAGTGGGTGGAATCATAATGGGCCACCTTACAACAACAAGCTCACCAGCACGGTTGTAGGCACGTTCCATAATGTGAGGCACTGGGGGAGGAACGACTACATCAGAAGTGGTTGGCTGCGCATTCTCTTCTGTGGCAGCATTGACTTCAGGCTCCACATTGTCTTCAGCCATGGCAATGTCATTGTCTTCATTAGTGTTGGTGGCGGCAACCTCATTAGCTTCAACCTCTATAGCTTCATGAGCAGGTGGGTCTGGCACAATCGTATCTCCTTCTTCCACAACTGGATCACTGGCAGGGGGAATAACATTGCTTTCTTCTTCTCTTTCTTCATCGGCTGATGCAGCCGGAATGTCTTCAGCCGCTTTAGCTTCAGATTCATGAGCATACTCGGAAGGGATGGCTTCAGGGAACACTTGACGTGCTACTGAGCTGGTGTGTTTCACATCCTCTTCAGGAATGCTTGACATGGATACCTGGGGCATAGGGCCTCTGCGAAGCCTTCGGAACGGAGGCGCCGCCTGTGGTGAAGGGGTGGTCTTTTCCATGTCTTCATCAAGCACCAGAGTGGTGTCTTCAGCTAGTAGAGTACGGGGAATCACTTCATGTAGGGGGGAGTTCGGGTGTTGCTCTTCCCAAAATTCATATTGAAGAATTGGTGTCGTGGAACTGCCAATGCTTATGAGTTCACTGCTCGTAGGAGCAGGCGATGATACCGGTTTGGGATCGAGTTGAGGAAGGACTTTATCATGTTCAACATGGTCTTCGTGACCCATGTCTTCAACTGCGGTGGAGTCGCCAGTTGGAATCTCTTTAGACTCTGGAGCCTCTGTGGGAGCAGGCTCATGGACAACGAGATGGTGCTCGCGATTGGTTGAGGCAGGAAGTGCAATAGAGATGGGTTCAACATTGAGCGGCTCTTGGGCAGTAGCACGCTGTTTGCATGAAGACTTTGAAGACTTTGTCTTCATCTTCTTCCGGGAGGGAGCAGCATCAGAGGTGTCATGGTGCTTCCTCTTCCTGGCTTCAGCCTCAACTTGCCGTGTCTTCTTCTGCTCTGAAGGTGCTGAAGAGACCTTTGGCTTCGTGCCAGTCATGCTGGCAGGGAAGACAATGCTTGGCCTTTCCTGCCTTGTAGCTTTGGGTTTGGCTTCAGCAGGCTTCTTCTTCTTGGCAGCAAGCTTGGGGTCAATGCCTGGATGCCCAAGTGCCTTTCTCTTTTCAGCCTCATTGTGAGCTTGGACGCACTTCTGTGCATAATACTTCATGCGCTCATGAGAGCCTTTGGCTTCCTCGCGCTTCTTCGTGAACTGAGCTTTGAGGTCAATCATCATTTGCTTGAACTTTTGTACATCAGCAACACTGATCTTGGTCATGTGCTTCTTGAACCGGGCCTTCTCATAGTCAATCTTGTTCTTCAGCTCAATAATTTTCTGAGCAATAGCAAGCTCGTTGGCTATGACTCCTTAAAATGTGACGCTGATGTCCACGGGCAGCTGTAGATCATCAATGTTGATTGTGGGTCTTCAAACCATTCATCAATGAAGTGATTGAGAATGTCAGCATCGAACAGAGGCAAATCCTTGAAGATTTTGGCCTCCTGTTTGCTCTTGATGAGCATCTCCAGTGCATCATCAGCAAGATCTTCATCGCTTGACAGATCAATAGCATTTTCTTCATTTCGAAGAATGCTTGCTGGGGTTAGGTCATGCCCTGAAATCTTCTTGGGCTTCTTGGTCTTCTTAAAGATGCGGGATTGATCTTCGGATTGCACACTGGATTCAGGAGGTGCAGATTTCAAGGGCTTCACTCTTGAAGCTTTGGACGCAGTAGAGGGCTTGGGAACTTTTGTATTCTTAGGCTTCGGGGGCTCAGGAGCATCTTTAGAGTCCGCTTCTTTAGCAGATTGATCAACTGTGGCCCTTTGTGCAACAATATGGGACCGAAGCTCATCGAAGCCATTAAAGGGACCAATGACATTCGGGTTGGCTTCATGAGTGCCATCAGGCCTTGGAGCAGCAGGACCGGGGTTGAAGTCAATCCCCAACTCCTTCTTGCTCTGCATAGCAGAGGCTCTTGCAAGCTGAAGATTTTGCTCAAATAACTCGTCGTCACGACACCATCTAAGACTAGAGGTGCAGCAGGCTGAGGTCCTCTGACCATGCATGGATAGAAGCCTTGAGCAATGGCTTCAGCCTTCGTCTTGGGCATAAGCTTCCTGTATACAATATTGGCCCAAGGTGGCCTCACATCATTCTTCTTAGCATACTCATTTGTGACAAAGTTGTACTTGAACCATTCCTCTGCCCAGTATCTCCGAACCCATTGGACTCGGGTCTTGCGTTGAGTGTATGATTCCTCTGGATCAGACTTGTATAGTTCATAGAGATCTGGTGGTAGGTCCATTGCAGTGTTGCCTCGGCGCTGCCTGCCACCCTTCTTTGCAGATTTGCTAGAAGCCATTGGACTCAAACAGAAAGGCTTCAAGACAGTGTTTGGCTTCAGACAACTAGTCAGACATGAACTAGCTTTAGGAGAATCAATATGATGCTGTAAGAATTGTGCAAATGAATGCAGACTATGAGAACCAAGGGATTCTCCCACAGACATGTACCTGTGACAGCATTAGAGATGCGAGGGAAGAGGAAGAGGTCATATGCATTCTCAGAAGATTTTGAAGATAAATCAGTTTGAAGATATTGACCTCATAGTGCGAAGACATTCACTTATTTGAAGTGAGTTGGTTCCAGATTTGTACGAATCCATGAGTAAGTACAAGTGAGGAATCTAACTAGTTGTGAGGCATAAGTGAATATACTTGCAAGTTATGAGATGCAGAAACAAAAAGAAGTAGATCTGGAAGTTCAGAAACTACTTTTGGAAGATGTTGACAGATTCATCGGATCAAACAGGCAGTAAAAAGTGAGTTATATTTACCGCACGAAGAACTGCTAGACGACGTGAAGAGGATGACGAGCAGTATAATCTCTCACGCCCTAACTTGGCGGCGGAAGACACCTACGGCGGTGGCGGAGAAGACGAGGTCCGCCGCCGGCGTGAAGACGACATCGAAGAGGTCGCGACAGCTAAGCGCTTCGTCTCCGGCGTCGACTGAGGCTAGCGGTGGTGCTAGGATTTGAGCAAGATGACGAGGTGGGAGAAGAGAATATGACCACGCGGGTTGGAGTATTTATAAGGTGAAGGGGCTGCACAGCGCAATTACGAAGGTGCCCCTGGCGGTTCACATCTGGTGGACACGTGGCACGCATGCAACTCATCGAGATTTGAGCCATGTTCCCACGCGCGCCTGGTTTGTCGGGTGGTCATTCCGACTTCTCCGGTATTCAGGCAAAAAGGATAAATGCATTGAAAGCGTTTTAAATGTGTGTCTCTGTGTCGGTGTTCTGGGAACGGGGGTACCCAGACTTGCCTGCCTGCGGCCTACGGCGTGGCTCAAGGGGTGGCCCAGTACGACCCATGTTCATCAGCACAAGCTCAAGACCCTCACGAGGGGCTGAGCCTCGCGGGGCGGACGACAGGAAGCTTCCTCAGGCACGGCCTCTTCAGGCTGGCTCACGAGGAGGCGGAGAGACCAAGGCAGGGTACCTCACGAGGTGCCCATGACGCAAGCCGTGACGACCAAGGGCGCCCAGGTGAGGCGCCAGCCCAGCGATGTTCTCATTTCCTCTTTGGTGCAAAGGGGCAAGCGCAGCGAGAGCATCAAGCAAAGGCACCCGTTTGATTGCAACAAGACCAAGGCCGTCATAGCGGTAGGAAGGAAGTCATCGTGGAGCCCAAGCCGACGTCACCACCAGAGCCTTTGACAGGCGAGGACCAACTTTAGTCAGGAAAAGTGTACTAGATGTTCCCCTTCAAAATGGCCAATTGTTGGCGCCCTTCCCGCTCAATATTTGGGAAGAGGCCCAGGGCCTCTGCCTATAAATAGGACTAGCCACCCACAAGGTAGAGGGGGATCATCCAGAGAGAGAGAGAGAGAGAGAGAGAGAGAGAGGGCGACTGAACTCCCCCTAGCAGTTCATCGCACCGGCTAAGAACAGACCCTCGCGAGGCTGTTCTTCCTTGTATTGTTCATCATCAGCCCTAGAGGCAATCCACCACACCACACACTGGAGTAGGGTGTTACACCGCAATGGTGGCCCGGACCAGTATAAACCTTGTGTCTCTTGTGTTGTTCCTTTGGTAGTTTAGATCCTAGCGAGGCGGCGAGGTGCGTGTAGGTAGGGGTGAGATCTCCGCACCCCTGTAGTTCGAACCTAGAGGGTCTGCCGGAACCCAAAATCCGACATTTGGCACGCCAGGTAGGGGTGCGCCGGAGTTTCCCCTTCCGCCGACCCGCTCTCCACCGACATCGCGACTCGCCCTACGATGAGCAGCGCGCCGCCCGCTCCGGCCGCCGGCGCCCAGGGCCGAGGCTCCGAGCCTTGGCCCCAGCCTTGCGACAGGTCCAGTGGCAGAACAAGTTCAAGCCGGAGATGCCACCGCGCTACAACGGCACGACCGATCAACTGGCCTTCCTACTGGCGTACGAGGAGGCCGTCCTCGAAGCAGGAGGCGACAATAGAGTCATGGCTAACTGGCTTCCCATGGCCCTCACCGGCGCTCCGCGCATGTGGTTGCTCCACCTGCCAGCGGCTTCCGTGGCCTCTTGGGAGGAGTTGCGCAACCACTTCCTCGCCCAGCATGCTGCGCCGGCACCCCCGGTCATCGCAGCTCTCCTGGGCGGCTCGCAGGCGCCACCTTTGGACCGCCACATCAAGCCGTTTGCACGCCAGATCGGCGCTGCCTCTGCGCAGCATGGAGCTCCTCCGGGTCGGTCGGCGCCAGGCCGATCCGCCTTCACCGGAGGATCGCCCCTCCAACTCGGCCTGCTCGGCGCGCTCGATCTTTGTGCACCCCACCATCTGCCAGTGGCCGTCACCAGACTCTCATCGACGGCGGCGCGGGCCTCGGCGTGCTCTCGGTTGAAACCTTCAGCCTCCTCCACATACCGCCGAGCGCTTCAGCCCAAGCAGGCCCTTCTTGGGCATCGGGCGGTTCGTCCAGCCTCCACAGGGCAGATCCGTCTCCCGGTAACCTTCGGCACCTAAGACAACTTCCGCACGAAGCTGATCGACTTCGACATCGCCCCCATCGGCCTCCCATACAACGCCATCCTCGGCTACCCAGCGCTAGCCATATTCATGGCCGCGACTCACCCAAAGTACAACCTCATGAAGATGTCCGGGAGCAACGGCGTCCTCACCGTGTCCGGAGACACCGGGGATGCGTTGCAAGTACTCAAGCTCGCCTTCAAGACTACGGCGGCGGCCCAGCCCGCCGGCTCAGACGCCCCTGAACCCAAGGGGGCTGCGCCGGCCAATAAGAAGCATCTGTTCACCCAGGACAAGGCAGAAATCAAGCAAATACTGGTCGACGAGGACGGATCCACTAACGCCACCTTCACCATAGGCGCCAACCTCGAACCCGAGCAGGAGGAGGCCCTGGTCAAGTTCCTGCGCGTGAACAAGAAGGTATTCGCGTGGGAGCCTGATCAGCTGGCGGGGATCCCTAGAGGCGTAATCGAGCATCACCTCAACATGTGCCCCAACGTACGCCCCGTGAAGCAGAAAGTGAGACGGCAGTCCACTGAAAAGCAGGCTTTCATCGTCCAAGAGACCCGCAAACTAGAAGCTGCAGGGGTCATTCGCGAGGTCCGATACCCAGATTGGTTGGCTAACCCTGTTGTTGTGCCAAAGAAAGGGGGGAAGGAATGCATGTGTGTCGACTTCACCAACCTCAACAAAGCCTGCCCGCAGGATCCATTCCCACTCCCCCGTATCGATCAGATCGTCAATTCCACCGTCGAGTGCGACCTGTTATGCTTTCTGGATGCCTTCTTTAGCTATCACCAGATCAAGATGGCGGTAGAAGACGTGGAAAAGACGGCCTTCTTGACCCCGTGTGGAGTGTACTGCTACACATGCATGCCGTTCGGGCTGCGCAACGCAGGGGCGACCTTTCGGGGTGATGCACATCACCTGGGGCCCGCAGCTCGGGAAGAATGTTGAGGCTTACGTCGATGACATTGTGGTGAAGTCTCGTGAGGCCAAAACCCTGATACAAGACCTGGAGGAAACCTTCACGAGCCTCAACACAGTGAACCTGCGGCTCAACCCGGAGAAGTGTGTGTTTGGGGTCCCCTCGGGCAAGCTCTTGGGCTTCCTCGTGTCCCACCGAGGCATCAAGGCTAACCCAGAAAAGGTCAAGGCGGTCAAGGACATGAGCCCACCAAAGACCCTCAGAGAAATGCAGAAGCTCACTGGGCGCATGACCGCACTAGGACGCTTCATCTCCAGGTTGGGGGAGCGAGCGCTGCCTTTCTTCCAGCTAATGAAGAAAAAGGGGCCCTTTGAATGGACTGAAGAGGCCGACATGCTCCAAGATCTCAAGAGGTACCTAACCAGCCCTCCGTGTAATGGTGGCCCCGCGCCCTCAAGAACCCCTGGTGCTCTACCTTGCAGCCACTCCCTACTCCGCCAACAAGAGCCCCGTGGTGGTTAGGAGGAGCATCAGACCAAAGCACAGCCTGCCCGGCCAAGGCGAAGCAGGATCAAGGAAGACTCACAGAGACCACTACCACAGCCGAGAAGGATCACCGCTGCAGGAAACACACTCGGGACAAAGAGACCCTCCCTTGGCGACCCGGCCCACTGGGGCTCCACTGTCTCAGGAGGCGCCACGGTCTCCGGAGGGCGCCATAGACACCAACACTCCCAACCTCGTTGAACACCCTGTGTACTTCGTCAGCACAGTGTTACAGGACGCGAGGGCGCGGTACCCCATGCCTCAGAAACTCCTCCTCGCGCTATTGGTGGCCTCGCGCAAGCTGCGGCATTATTTTTAGGGCCACCCCATCAAGGTTGTCTCAGCATACCCCTTGGAAATGGTGCTCAGGAGCCCCAACTCAGCTGGAAGAGTCGCTGAGTGGAACATCGAACTGCAAGCGTTTTAGCTCGAATTCAGCACAACCAGAGTCATCAAGGGGGCCGCATTGGCGGATTTCGTGGCAGAATGGACGGAGGCATCGGGCCTCAAGGCTGATGAGGATCGATCCCTCTTCCCGGGAAGCGAGGCGCCGGATGGTTGGGTCATGTACTTCGATGGGGCGTTCTCCAGGCATGGCGCGGGGGCTGGAGCAGTGCTTATATCTCCTACTCAAGACAAGCTCTACTACGTTGTGCAGCTCTGTTTCCAGCATGGAGAAAAGGTCTCCAACAACATAGCAGAATATGAAGGCTCGATAGCAGGCCCGAAGGCCGCAACTGCCCTAGGAGTGAAGCGCCTTGCCATCAAGGGTGATTCACAACTCCTCGCCAACTTCTCCAACAAGGTATACGAGCCGAGGGATGAGCACATGGAAGCCTACCTCGCAGAGGTCCGCAGGATGGAGAAGCAGTTACAGGGGCTGGAGTTGCGACATGTGCCCGTGGCACCAATCAAGAGGCCGACGACATCGCCAAACGGGCATCCAGCGGCTACCTCGGGAGCCTCTGGCGTCTTTGAGGAGCGGCTCTTCAAGCCCTCGGCCACGCCATTGCTTTGTCAAGCACGGTGCAGCCTCGGGAGGAGCTCCCCACCACCAGCCTCGAGCCCCGGTCAGGCCCGGCCTCGAGCGTGCTCGCTCTTGACGCTGGAGCCTCAGGAGGGGTGCTGGATCACAGAGCTCCGAAGCTACCTGACGCAAGGGACCTTGCCGGAGAAGGAGGAGGAAGCGGAGCGTGTGGCGTGGCAAGCCACATCATACTGCACTAGGGATGGAGAACTCTACCGGAAGTGATCAAATGATGTGTCCCTACGCTGCATCTCCAGGGAGCAAGGAAAGGAACTGCTGGCAGATATACACGGTGGAGACTGTGGGCATCATTCATCATCGCGGACCCTCGTTGGCAAGGCGTTCCGCAGCGGGTTCTATTGGCCCACTGTGCACAACGACGCCGTCGAACTGGTGAAGGCTTGCGAGGCCTGCCAGTTCCATGCCAAGCAGATCCATTAGACGGCGGGAGGTCTCCAAACTATACCCCTCTCGTGGCCATTCGCAGTCCGGGGGCTGGATATCCTGGGCCCGTTTCCTCGGGCGCCAGGGGGCTATCGCTACCTCTACGTCGCCGTGGACAAGTTCACCAAGTGGGCTGAAGTGGAAGCCGTCCGCACCATCCCCGCAGGTTCTGCGGTCAAGTTCATCAAGGGCATCGTGAGCCGATTCAGGGTGCCGAACCGCATCATCACCGACAACGGTTCGCAGTTCACCAGTAACCTCTTCAAAACATATTGTGCTAACCTTGGGACGCAGATATGCTACGCCTCGGTAGCACACCCATGAGCAACGGTCAGCCGAGCGGGCCAATGCGGAGGTCCTGAGGGGCCTCAAAACCAGGACATTCAAGAAGAAGCTGGAAGCCTGCGGCAGAGGTTGGTACGACGAGCTTCAGTCCGTGTTGTGGTCCATTCGCACGACCACGACCAAGCCAACTGGCGAGACCCCGTTCTTCTTGGTCTATGGAGCTGAAGCGGTCCTCCCTCACGAGGTCAGACGTCGTTCCGCACGGGTCCTGGCGTTCGACGAGGCGCATCAGGACGCCATGCGGGGGATGGACCTCGTGCTGGGGGAGGAGCATCGTCGAGAAGCCGCGTTATGAGCGGCGAGGTACCAACAAGCACTGCGACGATACCACTGCCGCCACATCCGCCCCGTAACTCTTGAGGTAGGGGACCTCGTGCTCAAAGGGTTCTCTCCAGGGAGGGACTGCATAAGCTCTCTCCCATGTGGGAGGGCCCGTTCAAGGTTGTTCATGTTTCCAGGCCCGGCTCCGCGCACTTGAAGACTCAGGAGGTGGTGCCCGTCCAGAACGTGTGGAACATCCAGCACCTCCGGAGGTTTTACCCCTAAAAAGGCCCGGAGCCTGTGAAGAAGGCGAATGCCTGTGAAGCGCTGCATTTTGGAAAAGGCCCAGAGCCTGTGAAGCACTGCGTTTTGGAAAAGGCCCAGAGCCTGTGAAGAAGGCGAATGCCTGTGAAGCGCTGCGTTTTGGAAAAGGCCTAGAGCCTGTGAAGAAGGCGAATGCCTGTGAAGCTGTTGCATTCTGGAAAAGGCCCGGTGCCTGTGAAGAAGGCAAACACCTGTGAAGTTTATCTTTCTCAGAAAGGCCCGGAGCCTGTGAAGAAGGCCAATGCCTGTGAAGCTCGCCACCCGTGACACTATCACGTAATAATGAGTTGGAGCTGTACACGCCCCGAAGTCTCAGGAGCGCCAGCCTCAAGCCCTGGGGCTCCCTCCCACGCCCAGTGGCAGCACTTAGCTCCGCGCTGGTGAGAAGATGTCGAAGACTAGATTAGGTGCCGGACGCGGCTTTTCTCATTTGCTTTCTGCAGTTGGCTTGTTCATTCCCATTTGAGGTTTTATTGAAGTTGTTGCCGTCTTTGGCTTGTGACTCTTTGCCTTTTCGCTCTCCTGCCTCGATTTCTCTCGCGCAAGTCTCGCGAGGGAGCAGCGTGGGCACCCTCGTGAGTGTTTTCTGCCCTTATCGATTGAGGCTTCCCTACCCGGGTCCACTACAGGAGCACTCCCTCCAAATTGCGTCTCCCACGGGCACCGCGACGCGAACACAGGACCTGGTTCGGTCGCCTCCACAGCTGAGGCCGGGAGCTACCTCTCCAGACTAACCTTTACAGGACATGAAGCGTTCGACGAGGCCTCGGCCTTGGGAAGCAGAGGCCACGACAGCCCCCCCCCCCCGAGCTAAGTAATTTCTACGCGCAGGCGTGTGGCACAAAGGCATAATACCGAAATAGCGGAAACAGTATGATAATTAACAACAATAGTCCAAGCACGCCCCCGCGGGGCCCTACACTACTCTCTCTTTGCGCAGGAAAAGGAAAAAGAACAAAACAGGTGCGACTCGCCAACACCAACTCGCGGCAAGAGCTCGGGCTGCCTCCGGAGCTTAGGCGGACTCCCTCTCGTGCTTCACCGAGGCGCGACGGCGGGCAGACCCGCTACCTCCCTCCAGGCGAGCGCGGCGGCGCGGGGGTTGATCGCGGCCACCGCTGGAGGAGCCACTGTCCGAAGAAAAGACGCCAAAGCCCGACGAATCCCGAGCACCGCCAATCACGCGCGCGCTGCCATCTTCATCGTCGCCGGGGCTAGGCTCACGGCCGCGGTCGTCGTCCTCGGGGCAGCACCCAGCGCGGCGATCATCTTCCCCGAACACCCTCACGTAGAGGGTGGTATCACCGTCAAACTTGAAGTGCAGGGTGCACCGCCGGCTCAGACCACGCTGCTGGCAAACGCTTGCCACCATGCGGTCGTACACACTCCCGCCGCGGAGACCTCGAAAGAAGCCAGGAGGCCCGGCCTGCAGCAGCCGCCCGCCGAGCGAGGCCGCCCGGGGCGCCGGTCGGAAGTTCACCTAAGAAGAAGCGGGGAAGCCGGAGCCGGGTGCTGGTCGGCTCCACCGACCACACGACAAACTCCGGCAGCACCTCCACCGAGCGGAAGCGTGGCCTAGGGGGTCGCGTGGCCGTAGCGCGCCCCGCATTAGCAGCCTGACGCCCGTCGCCGTGCAGGAGATCGCCTCCATGACCGCGGGGAGCCGCTATGGGAGCCATGGGGTGCTTGCGAGGACGGCCTCGACCGCGCTTGGGCGGGGGAGAGTCAGGCTCCACCTAGCGAGCCTTTCCTTTCTCCGCGGCCGAGAACCTCTTTGGTGGAGCCATGAAGAAGAAGGAGAAGCAAGAAGGGATGGACTGGAAGGGCAGGCGCTGTCCCGCACTTATAGCCGGGGAAGGCCAACCGTCGACCTCCATGATCGCAGGTAATCATGACCCGCTTTGCATGCAGGGACTTGTCAATTCATGCAGTTGTCGAGGCATCGTGGGGGAAGTGGAGACGCCCACGTCCAATCAACCGCCACGCAGCGCCCAAGGCCGCAGGCTGTTAGGGCCCGTGGCGCTTCGCACTTGCCCCTTCGCTTCTCTGCTCAACCAAGTCCAGGCGCGCCTTGGGCCCGGGGGCTACTGTCGGCGTTCTGGGAACGGGGGTACCCAAACTTGCCTGCCTGCGGCCTGCGGCGTGGCTCAAGGGGTGGCCTAGTACGGCCCATCTTCATCAGCACAAGATCAAGACCCTCGCGAGGGGCCGAGCCTCGCAGGGCGGACGACGAGAAGCTTCCTCAGGCACGGCCTCGTCAGGCTGGCTCGCGAGGAGGCGGAGAGACCAAGGCGGGGTACCTCATGAGGTGCCCATGACGCAAGCCGTGATTTACCAAGGGCGCCAGTAGCGCCAGCCCGCCAGTGTCCTCATTTCCTCTTTGGTGCAAAGGGGCAAGCGCAGCGAGAGCATCAAGCAAAGGCACCTGTTTCGGTGCAACAAGACCAAGACCGTCGGAACGGCCGGAAGGAAGCCATCGTGGAGCCCAAGCCGGCGTCACCACCAGAGCCTTTGACAGGCGAGGACCAACTTTAGTCAGAATAAGTGTACTAGATGTTCCCCTTCAAAATGGCCAATTGTTGGCGCCCTTCCCTCTCAATATTTGGGAAGAGGCCCAGGGCCTCTGCCTATAAATAGGACTAGCCACCCACAAGGTAGAGGGGGATCATCCAGAGAGAGAGAGAGAGAGAGAGAGAGAGAGAGAGAGAGAGAGAGAGAGAGAGAGAGGGCGACTGAACTCCCCCTAGCAGTTCATCGCACCGGCTAAGAACAGACCCTCGTGAGGCTGTTCTTCCTTGTATTGTTCATCATCAGCCCTAGAGGCAATCCACCACACCACACACTGGAGTAGGGTGTTACACCGCAATGGTGGCCCGAACCAGTATAAACCTTGTGTCTCTTGTGTTGTTCCTTTGGTATTTTAGATCCTAGCGAGGCGGTGAGGTGTAGGTAGGTAGGGGGTGAGATCTCCGCGTGCACGCCAGAGTTCGAACCTAGAGGGTCTGCCGGAACCCGAAATCCGACACTTTGTATCTTCAACTGACAAGGACACAGTGAAGACATTCGACACGTGCCAACATAATGCATATGAAGAGACAAAGAGAATTTGAGAGAAAAGCATAGAAGAGGTTAGGGTTCGATCACATTCACTTAGCTCAGAAAATAGCAAAGTTGAAGATATAGCTATAAGTGAATTGCTATAGAGGACATAACACACACACACACACACACACACACACACACACACACACACACACACACACACACACACACACACACACACACACACATATATATATATATATATATATATATATATATATATATATATATATATATATATATATATATATATATATACACCAGTGAAGACCAAATCAACATTGCGAAGATAAACCTTGAAGTCAAATCAATGTTTAAGACAAACCAAGTATGAAGATAATTCAATCATGACGCCAAATGAAAATCTTCAAGAAAGTTAGGTGGTGGCATTACCCACCGTATAGGAAGTATTAGACCCAGACACGTCGCACAATTATCGTGGAGCTCCGAAGTCAAATTCCACATTAATTTATTCACACTTAGAGTGTAAGTCTTCATGAATTGAAGATATATGTTACTTCGTGTGTTGCACATCTAATTCATCAACAAGCATAAGCGTTAGGATATGTCTCCATTCACAGGACATTATAGGACTCTAAGATATTTAGCTCACACCGTAGCTTGCAAAACCTTTTCTCATCCAAGGGCTTCGTGAAGATATCTGCCAATTGCTCTTCAGTGTTGACGTGAATGATATCAATGTCTTCCTTCATGACATGATCTCTGAGAAAGTGATGACGGATCTGAATGTGCTTTGTCTTCGAGTTCTGAACTGGATTGTTGGCAATCTGGATGGCGCTTTCATTGTCGTAGTAGAGTGGCACATGCTTCAGGTTGATGCCATAGTCCTTGAGAGTTTGCTTCATCCTGAGAAGCTGAGCGCAACAAGATCCAACATCAATGTATTCAGATTCAGCAGTGGAGAGTGATACACAGTTCTGCTTCTTTGAAGACCAACAGACAAGAGATCGTCCAAGAAAATGACATGTGCCTGATGTGGACCTGCGATCAACCTTGTCACCAGCATAATCAGCATCTGAGAATCCAACTAGATCAAACTCTTAGCCCTTTGGATACTATAATCCTAGTGTTGGGGTGTGAGCCAAATATCTAAGAATTCGCTTCACAGCAAGGTGATGTGATTCCTTTGGTGCCGCTTGGAATCAGGCACACATGCAAATGCTAAGCATTATATCAGGCCTAGATGCACATAAGTACAAAAAATAACCAATCATGGAGTGGTATACCTTTTGATCGAACTCTTTACCATTGTCGTCGGGGCCCAATTGGCCTTTGGTTGGCATTGGCACCGTGTACCCTTTGCAGTCTTGCATTCCAAACTTCTTTAGGCAGTCTTTGAGGTATTTCTCTTGTGATATGAAGATGCCATTTCTTTGTTGATGGATTTGAAGACCAAGGAAGAATTTCAACTCTCCCATCATGGACATATGATATTGCTCTTGCATCATATGCCCAAACTCATCACTGTATCTCTTGTCAGTGCAGCCGAAGATAATGTCATCCACATAAATTTGGCATACAAACAACTCACCATCATATGTATTCGTGAAGAGAGAGAACCAGGTTTGAAGCCTTTGCTCTTCAGGAAGACTTTGAGCGTGTCATACCAGGCGCGAGGTGCTTGTTTGAGGCCATACAGTGCCTTGTTCAACTTGTACACCATATCAGGACGCTTTGGATCTTCAAAACCAGGTGGTTGTGCGACATACACTTCTTATTCAATTTTTCCATTGAGGAAGACACTCTTTACATCCACTTGATACAGAAGAATGTTGTTGTGGTTGGCATAGGCTAACAATATGCGAATGGCTTCAAGCCTAGCCACAGGAGAAAAGGTTTCATCAAAGTCAATTCCTTCCACTTGTGTGTAACCTTGGGCAACAAGACGAGCCTTGTTTCTGACAACTTGACCATGCTCATCTTGTGTGTTGTGATAGATCCATTTTGTGCCAATGATACTATGCTTGCGAGGATCAGGACGCTTAACTAGCTCCTAGACATTATTCAGCTCAAACTGTTGAAGCTCTTCTTGCATAGCTTGAATCCATTTAGGTTCCATAAGGCTTCATCAACTTTCTTGAGTTCAGATATAGAGACAAATGCATAGTGCCCATAGAAGTTTACTAACTGTGTTGCTCTTGAACGAGTGAGTGGACCAGGTGCATTAATACTATCAATTATCTTCTCAATCTGGACTTCATTTGCAACCCGAGGATGTACTAGACGAAGATTTTCCCTCGCTGATTATTGTCTTCATCTTCAGCATTGGCTTCAGGCTGAGCATTGTCTTCATGCTGATTAGGTGCAGAAATGATAATTTCTTCTTCAGCCCGTTCCTCGGTGGGTATGATTTCTCCAGTACCCATAAGCTTGATAGATTCACTTGGTGTAGCTTCATCTAGCACATTTGGCAGGTGCTCTCTTTGTGAGCCGTTAGTCTCATCGAACCGCACATCTACAATTTCAACCACTTTATAGTGAAAGAGGTTGAAGACTCTATAGGTGTGCGAATCCTTACCGTAACCAAGCATAAAACCTTCATGTGCTTTCGGTGCAAATTTTGAAGTGTGATGTGGATCCTTGATCCAGCACGTAGCACCAAAGACTTTGAAATAGCTGACGTTTGGCTTCTTAGCAGTCAAAAGTTCATAGGATGTCTTCGTGAAGAACTTATGAAGATAAACTCTGTTGATGATGTGGCAAGCAGTATCAATGGCTTCAGGCCAAAACTTCCTTGGAGTCTTGTACTCATCAAGCAACGTACGTGCCATCTCAATGAGGGTTTGGTTCTTGCGCTCCATGATGCCGTTCTGCTGAGGTGTATATGGAGCAGAGAACTCATGTGTGATGCCCAATGTATCAAGATAAGTGTCAAGGCCTGTGTTCTTGAATTCAGTGTCATTGTCACTTCTGATGTGCTTGATCTTGATGCCATAGTGTAACGCCCCAGATACACCCGTCGGTGGTCGTTACTCCTGGCGGGATCTAGACTGGCCCCACAGATCAATACTAGTCTTTTCTGCGCACTTTGTCCTCACTCGTGCACACCCGGGAGCAACTTCCTGGTCGGTCACCCATCCTGAAACTACTCCAAGATGAGCGCGCTTAACTTTGGAGTTCTGTCCAAATGGGCTCCCGGAAAAGAAGGAATTCCTTATTGATATGAGTAGTCTGTCATCCTAATAAGCCAGGCTATCACACATAGTTGGTCATGGCTCGATTGGCGAAGCATCTGAAGACATCCTGCACTTCAGTCTTGTAAAGAATTATGTGCACCCAGGTATATCTTGAATAATCATCAACATAAAGAAGCCATAAATATGTGCAATGGTAGTAAGGATAGAGTAGTGAGTAGGGCCAAATAAGTCCATGTGTAGCAGCTCGAAGGGGCGTGTTGTAGTCATGATTTTCTTCGAGGGATGCTTGGCCCTAGTCATCTTCCCGGATTCACAAGAACCACATAGATGATCCTTCTTGAACTTGACGCCCTCGATGCCAATGATATGCTTCTTCTTCATGAGAGTGTGCAAGTTCCTCATGCCCGCATGTCCTAGCCTCCGATGCCAGAGCCAACACTCTGAAGATTTTGCTAGAAGACATACGTCCAGCTGTGGTCCTGTGGAGAAGTCTACCATATACAGATCGTCTCTTTGATACCCTTCGAAGACTAGAGATTTGTCAGATTCCATAAGCACAAGGCGTCGATATTTTCCAAATATCATAATCATGTTCAGATCACAAAGCATTGAGACAAACATTAAGTTGAATCCAAGGGATTCAACAAGCATCACTTTATTCATGTGCTGATCCTTTGAGATTGCAACTCTACCTAAGCCCAATACCTTGCTTTTACCAGTGTCAGCGAACGTGATGTGACTTTTAGTAGATGGACGTAGGGTTGAATCCATGAGAAGACTTCGATCACCAGTCATGTGGTTAGTGCATCCACTATCCACATGATCCACTCAGTAGCTTTTGGAGTCGTACCCTACAGTGCGGTTAGCGGGATAGGCTTCACCAAGAGTATTGTGAAGCACAAACATTTAACGAACAAGCATATTATCAAAGTTGAGACTCTTGTTAGGTAAGATAGGATGCGTGTCAAGAAAGCCTAGGACGAAATAAATGGTAAGACCATACTGACATTTTATCTTGCGTCCCACAAGATGTTTTAGATCCCCAGCATTAGCAGCAGAAGACTTTGATTTTCGGCTGGAGACCTTTCCCTACAAGACAAAGTTAATTCTTCTTAACCACCCACATCTTCAGGGGTGGCTTAGAAGAAATGAGTCTGAGTGCAGCATCTGAGAACTTTGGCTTTGGAGCCCTAGCAAATAGCCTTGCAGGAGGTGAATAATACTCATAAGAATAAGCGGAAAAGTTCTTTGTTTTATGAACATAGCGGTTCGAAGAAACACGCTCATATTCATAAGTTTGAGTATGGTTTCCATGCAAAACATTGATGTTAGGGTGACCTTGTGAGGTCCTCTGTCTGTATGAAGCCTTTGGGCCATATGAAGACTTTGGTCTGGGGTTTATCTTCTTCCCAGGTGGTGTCATGATGACATTCACGGGAAGCATCTCAAGACAACTTTTGGGGACCCAGATCTTCTTCAAGGGTGGCCTGTTCCTGCAGTTAGTACCAATAAACGTGGCAAACACTTCACCGTTATGATTCTTAAACAACTTATAATTGGCGTCAAAGGATTCATCAATGATAATGGGTTAGCACAAGTGAAGCCAGATAAGGTGGATGGGTCCACTAAAGTGCCCTTCGCAGCAACCCATGAGGTTTTGGGGTACTGCTCAGGCTTCCAGTAAGAACCATCAGCATTCATTTTCCTCTCGAACCCAACACCCTCTTTCCTAGGGTTTCGGTTAAGAATCTGTTTCTTGAGACATAGCAGAATGCCTGATGCCCTTTGAGGCTTTTGTACATGCCTGTTTCAAGCAATGTCTTCAAACTGGCATTCTCATCAGCAATAGTAGTGGTATCTTCAGAAGAGGGGTTAGTTTCCACATCAGCATTTGAAGATATTGCAACATTAGAGGTAGTAGAACATTCAGCAATAGATACAACGTTATCATCTCAAGACATTTTAAACATGGTGGCTCAAAATCCTCCTGAGCGGAACTGATCTGTTGGGCGAGTAGTGAATCGTTCTCTTTTTGAAGATCTTCATGAGACACTCTTAGTTTCTCTAGATCTTGATTCCTTTGAAAATAATCATAGGAAAGCTTCTCATGTGTAGCTGAGAGTGTTTCATGACGACTTTCAAGTTCCTCGTACTTAACACGAAGATTTTTAATGTCTTCGATTAAGGACTGAGTACGATTCATTTCCGCGTCCAACAGGTCATCGCTTTTGTCTAGCAACTTTTGAATATGTTCCATAGCAGTTTGTTGTTCAGTTGCAATTTTAGCAAGTGTCTTATAGCTGGCTTTGGATTCACACTCAGAGTCATCTTCACTGGATGTTTGAAAGTAAGCATCGCGTGAGTTTACCTTGGCACCTAGTGCCATGAAGTAGTAGGTCGGAGCAGAGTCGTCCTCATCATCGGCTTTAGCGTCGGAGATGTGGCCATTGTCTTTAGTGTTGAAGATGGACTTGGCGATGAATGCCGAAGCTAAAGCTAGGCTTGCCACACTTGAATCAGACTCCTCATCAGACTCCACCTCCACCTCCTCAGAAGCAGACTCCTCCTCTGAATCTATCTCCTTGCCAACGAATGCACGAGCCTTGCCAGATGAGCTCTTCTTGTGAGACGAAGACTTTGACGAAGACTTTGAAGACGACCTTGAGGATTTCTTCTTCTTCTTGTCATCATAATCATATTCCTTGCTCTTCTTCTTCTTAGAATCCTTGTCCCATTGAGGACACTCAGAGATGTAGTGGCCCGGCTTCTTGCATTTGTGGCATGTTCTCTTCTTATGATCACGAGAGGAAGCCTCATCGTTTCTTGAGCTGGATCTTGAAGACTTTCCGAAGCGATTCTTTTTGGAGAACTTCTGGAACTTTTCACGAGCATTGCTAGCTCTTTTCCAATGTCTTTAGGATCCTCAGAACTGTAGTCAGATTCTTCTTTAGAAGAGGAAACGACCTTTGCCTTCAAAGCACGAGTTCGGCCATAGTTGGGGCCATAGATGTCTCTTTTCTCAGATAGCTGGAACTCATGCGTGTTGATCCTCTCAAGTATGTTAGACGGATCAAGATCTCTGAAGTCAGGACGTTCTTGTATCATCATGGCTAAAGTGTCAAATGAGTTGTCAAGTGATCTCAGAAGCTTCTTCACGATTTCATGCTTGGTAATCTTAGTGGCGCCAAGTGCGCGAAGCTCATTAGTGATATCAGTGAGGCGATCGAACATGAGCTGGACATTTTCATTGTCATTCCTCTTGAAGTGGTTGAACAGATTGCGAAGAACATCAATCCTTGAGTCTCTCTGAGTTGAGACGCCTTCATTGACCTTGGACAACCAGTCCCAGACTACCTTCGCAGTTTCCAGTGCACTCACACGGCCATACTGTCCTTTGGTCAGATGACCACAGATGATGTTCTTGGCGGTTGAGTCTAGTTGCGTGAACCTCTTTACATCAGCAGTGGTGACACCTTCACCGACCTTGGGAACGCCTGTCTTGACGACATACCAGAGGTCAATGTCAATGGCTTCAAGATGCATGCACATCTTATTCTTCCAGTAGGGGTAATCAGTGCCATCGAAGACTGGGCACGCAGCGGAGACCTTGATTATCCCTGCAGTCGACATAGCTAAAACTTCAGGTGCTTAAACCGAATCACACAGAACAAGGGAGCACCTTGCTCTGATACCAATTGAAAGTGCTAGTTATCGACTAGAGGGGGGGTGAATAGGCGATTTTTATGAAAGTCTTCAAAACATGAGGTCTTCGAAGACAAACTGTTTGAATGAGCCTATATGATATGCAATGGAAGATGAACTACACTAGACAAGCCATAGTCAAATAACAATATAGTGAAAGTACGAAGACTAAAAGCAGCTAGGTAGTATGGATCAGAATGGAAGGAATTATCAAGCCAAACATGTAATAGTCTTCACACAGTGAAGTCAAACAGATCAGGCAAGCAAGCAATGACTTCACGAAGACAAACTGAAATGTAAAGGATAGAACCAGTAGCTTGGTGAAGAAAAGGATTTGGTAGGCCAGTTCCAGTTGCTGTGACAACTGTACGTCTGGTTAGGGAGGCTGGATTGAACTCAGAAGACCGCGTCTTCACCTTATTCCCCTTGAGCTAAGGACACCCATTCCTCGCCCAATCACTCTGGTAAGTCTTCAAGGTAGACTTCCAAACCTTCACAGACTTTTTCATCGACGATCCACAATGACTCTTGGATGCTCAGAACGCGACGCCTAACCGGCTGGAGGATTCACAGTCCTCAAGTGTAACAAGTCTTCAGGTCACGCGGACAGAAAGACTTTAGTGATGCCTAGCTAACACTCTTTGGCTCTGGGTGTTTTGGGCTTTGTCCTCGCAAGGATCTCTCTCTCAAGGCTTCGGAGGTGGGTTGCTCTCAAACGACAAAAGCCGTGCACTAACTCTGAGCAGCCACTAATTTATGGTGTAGGGGGTGGGCTATTTATAGCCAGGAGGCAACTCGACATGATATGTCCGAAATGACCCTGGATCACTCAGGAACCAACATCTGTCCAATGGTCAGATTTCAAACACATGCGACAACATGGCTTGGGCTACAAGCAATGCTGACTCATCCAACTCTGGATAAGATTTGCTCTCATTGTCTTCTCTCGAAGACATAGGATTTAGGTTGAGCATCAATTCAGTCATCTGACTTTGTTCACTTGGACCCCACTTAACAGTACGGTGGTTCCTATGACTCAAGAAAGAAGAAAAGGAACTGCGAAAGAAACTATGTCTTCACACTCCATTGTCTTCAAGTGAATGTTTTCACAGGTCATTATCTTCAACGTGAATGTCTTCATGAACCACCATTGTCTTCGATGTTTTCGTACATTTTTAGGGGTCATCTCTGCTAGGTAAACCGAATCAATGAGGGACTACTACATGTGTTATCCTGTAATTCTCACAAATACATTAGTCCCTCAACCACGTTTGTCGTCAATACTCCAAAACCAACTAGGGGTGGCACTAGATGCACTTACACTAGTGCTCCTACCGGTTCCCTAAAGATGCACTTGAAAATTGTGCCAAAAAGTACATTTGAAGGGGGAAGTGTGTCCTACTCAACATGATTTGATTCATAGTTGGATACTCCTTGCACGCAGCAGCCCCAAATGTGTGTGTGTTGGGCGTGGGGGGTACATCTTAATTGCAGGAAATACCAATCATATAGGGCAGTGGTTTTGCACTTGAAATTTTGCTAGTGGGTGCAAAATTGAAGAGTGTATTTGAAAGGAAAAGGTGGGCCCTAATGGCCTAATTTATATGATTTAGCTCATACTTGGACATTGATTATTTGCGGCAGTAGCTCCAAAACTAATTATTTTTATGAACCTCGTCAGGGGGTGATAGGTGGTGGCTCGATTTTTCGATAAGATGGTATCGATTTTGTTGTAGGAGACTTTTGAAGACTTGGTTACGACGAACACTTGGCATTGCACCTTAGCAAGCGTTGAACCAACTCCAGCATGGTTATTGAAGGTGTTGGAAACATAATCAACCCGATCACGAAGACAATCCCTCCATGCAACTGAAGAACAAACAATAACTTAAGATATGCAATCTGAATTGCGAATATAATACGAAGTAGTTGTTTAACATGGTGGGGTTCTAATGACACATTGTTGTGGATATTTTCCTGACAATACATATAGGGGTGTCTATAGAGGAGCGTAGAGACTATCAGATGAATAGATGGGTACACATAGGGATATATTACCCAGGTTCAGGCTCCTGGCCGACATCTTTGATCTTTCAGAAATTGTGATTCTTCCTAGACCATATATCATATGGTGTATTATCTATAGATCTTGATGGTATCGTGCTTAGTGTGAAGCAACTATTTATTGAGCATAACCCCAAAATGATACTGGTAGATCCGACTAGCTCATCACCGACCGAACCATATCCAACAAGGTCTGGTTACGATGTTCTGACACCCCATTTCTTTGGGATGTAGTTGGAGGCAAGGGTGTCGGTGTCAAAACCGGTCGATCTTGGGTAGGGGTCCCGAATTGTGTGTCTGAGGATCGAAGGTAATAGGAGACAAAGGGGACATGATGTTTACCTAGGTTCGGGCCCTCTTAATGGAGGTAATACCCTACTTCCTACTTGATTGATCTTGATGAGTATAGGGGTTACAAGAGTTGATCTACCTCGAGATCGTAATGGCTAAACCCTAGATGTCTAGCTTGTATGAATTCTGATAGCCTCTACGGACTAAACCCTCCGGTTTATATAGACACCTGAGGGGCCTAGGGTTGTACAGGGTCGGTTTACAAAGAAAGGGAAGCACACATCCGGATGCCAATCGTGCCATCCACGCAAAGGAGAGTCCTATCCAGACACGGGGGAAGGCCTTCTAACTTGTATCTTCACGGCCCATCAGTCCAGCCCATGTGAGATAGCCCGGACACCCGAGGACTCCATAATCCAGGACTCCCTCAGTAGCCCCTGAACTAGTCTTTCGATGATGATGTGTTCGGCACGCAGATTGTCTTCGACATTGCAAGGCGGGTTCCTTGCCCGAATACTTCAAAGTGGTCTTATGAATAAGAGATCTGTATCTGGCTCTGCATAACAGCCACAACCCTCAACCACGAAGGCAATATACTCAATCAAAATAAGGCTTGTCAACTGAAAACTTTTTCGGCGAAATGTTACGTCTGGCCTCTTTATCATTTTGAACCATTTTTAGCCTCTCGCTTTGCGTTTCGAGGCGCTGCCTCTATTGACACGTCTTGTCAAAGCAGAGATCGTGTCCCCTTATTGCGGGATTCTCATCAATACGGGTTTGGGTATCCAACCGTGCCATTCACATGACCCCTTGGGAATAGGCGAGTTTTAAGGCTTGGGGGGGGGGGCGCTTGATATTCGCTGCCTATATAAGCGGATAAATACCCATCTTTTTACCCCACGCCTTCTTCTTCCCTCTTCCTTCGCAGCCTCGAGCTCCAGCACCCAAGCTTTGATCTTTGCCACCGCCCAACCTCTCCTGCCATGGCCGGATCCGGCTCGCAGGGCAAGTGGATGACCTCCTCCGTCATGGAGAAGGACATCAAGGAACTCCGGGAAGCGGGGTACCTGGCTGCGAGTATCGCGCACAGGCTCCCAACCAAAAAGCGGATCATCCCTACTCCGGAGCCCGGTGAGAGAGTGGTGTTTATCCCCCACTTCCTCCGCGGACTAGGGTTTCCTCTCCAACCTTTTGTCCGCGGACTCATGTTCTATTACAGGCTATGTTGGGGATATAACTATTGGGTTAACCCGCCAAGGAGGGGCCGGGTTAAGGCCATGGCGGTTCATCAAGACAAATCCCATGAAGATTCTTAAGACGGTAGTCCATTATGCAGACTCATAGAGGGCCTGAAGCCCAAAGACGGCTTAGGGCCCAAACAAGTGTAAACCTCCGTATATGTGTAACTTGTATTATAAGGCATGTACAGTTAGTCACCGAGCCGGACACGTTGTTCATGAGCCGGCCGGGACTCTGTAAGCCGCTGGGCATCGACCTGTGTAGATAAAGGGTCGACCCGGCGGTGACTTAGGGCAAGAGACAACAGATCGACAGCTAGGTTAAGCGTATTCGCTCCCTGGTAATCGAGACATAAGCAATACCACCTCAAACTAGATTAGGCCTTTACCTTCATCGCAAGGGGCTGAACCAGTATAAACTCCTTGTGTCCTTTGTCCCGTTTAACCCCTTTAAGCTAACCCCTGTTGCGATGGATCCACGACTAAGTCCTCACACTAGGACATCTGCCGTGACAAATCCACGACAGTTGGCGCCCATTGTGGGGCCAGTGCACGGTGGTTTCAATTCTTACATGGCAACTTTGAAGGGATCAAAGGACATGTTGTGGGCCGGATGACCAAGAGTCGTCGCGGCAAGATCTACATCGACGATGCAGGCTGGGGCCCCGAGGCCGGCTCAATCTAGTACGGGTACCGGGTCCCCTTCGGCGGGATTCACATTTTCATCGGCAAGATCGACAAACCGGGCCCTGAGCCGGACATCTGCACCGAGATTATCGAGGCGGCTCAGTGTGCACGACCCGCTCGGGTTCAACCCACCGTGAAGCACACCTTCGTGGGATTCATCCATGGAGCGGAATTTGAGGAAGGATCCGTGTCTGGCGGTGAGACGACCATCTATTCTGATGGTGAGTCGTCCACGGGTGAGACTTCATTGTATCAACTGCAAGATGGCAGGCTTGGGGGCTGTTCCGATGGCGATAGTATTCCGGACCCCTATGAGCCACCGAATCGGATTGCGATTTCCATGGCCGGTACACAGCCAGGGCAAAATTCTATGACCGCAGCAGCAATGATTTCCGTGTCAGCAACGGCGACGGCAGCCTGGGCAGGAGGCCCTGCGCGCCCGCTGGCTCAGGTCTTGTCCGACTTATTAGACACTTTGACAACATTGTTGACAGCAGAGGTTAATCCGACAAATCAAGCTCAGCATAACGCGGAACTTGCAAAACTGCGAGATGAGATAGCTCAGGCCAAGGGAGATCTGGTGGCTGAGGACGCGAGGATGACTGCGGAGCAAGCCGCTCTAGATGCTCAGGCACAATGGATCCAGGCTGACTCCTTCTGGCTCTCCTTGGATCAGAATGCTTCAAACGAAGTCATGAGGAGAAGGCACCGGAGTCGTATGCCTCCGGTTTACGAGGCGAGGAACCTCTTCAACACACCTGGTGCAGGGACCAGTAACCCACCAGGGGTAAATCAGGTGGTAGCTGCGCCTGGGACTGGTGCGCCGGCTCAACCACGCACAACGGATCCGCCTCTTCTGAATAATATCCCACCACAATACGTGCCGACGCCACTGGGTCATTATTCTAACCCTTTGGATAATATGATCGCTGCGGCGACACGATTGGCGGCTCTTCCAGTTGAAGGCGAGTCTCCAGCTGCGGTTGAAACGAGGAGGGCTAGAGAGCTTCTTCGGACAGCTTGGTGTAGCAGGAGGTGTATTCTTACAGTCGTGAAAGGATTCACTCAACCCCTCGCCCAAGCCGGAGTTATAGCAGACACATTGACTAATCGACCGTTTCAAGCAGTGACAGGCACCGTAACCAGCCTCGTGGGCATGACCCGGCGCGTGATGGTGCTCAAGATTTGGTGGACCAGGGCAGAGCACGTCGAGAGGCTGAGCTGGCGGCTCAGCGGGCGGTTGAGCAAGCGGCTCATCAGCCTCCTCCGGTTTATCCAACGACTTTGGTGGAGATAGGTGTAACCTCCAGAACCTTGGGAGTGCCATGTTTAGTGCGGGCTTTACGTAACGTGCGTTTACCCAAAGATTTCAAGGGTCCTCGTAAGGTACCCAACTACACAGCTGACTTACCCCCTGAGGCGTGGGTTGAGAGTTATGAGATGGCGATGGAGCTGTTGGACATTGACGATGCTGCGTGTGCTAAGTACTTCACCATGATGTTGGAAGGAACAGCCTGTACTTGGTTGAAGGGGCTGCCAGCCAACTCCATTGGATCATGGGCCGAGTTAAAAGCCCGGTTTATCCAGAATTTTAAAGATACGTGCAAGTAGCCTATGTCAATTGTGGATTTGGACGCCTGTGTCCAAGAAGAGGGCGAGTCAACAACCCATTGGGTGCGCCGGGTCTCGGCTATCCTGCACTCATCGGATCAAATCAACGCCGGCTCAGCAGTCTTAATGTTAGAGAAGAGTTGTCGTTTTATGCCCCTTAAGAAGAAACTTGGGCGGCTTAAGCGCCACTGCGACGATATGGGGGAGCTCATGGGGGCTCTTGTCAAATATGCCGACTCTGATAGTACCAAGGACCCCGAGTCTGATGAGGAAAGGTCGGGTAAGGGAAAAAAGAGTAGCGGTGTGAAAGGGCAGCAAGGTGGCTATGGTAAACGCAGAGCTGGGGGGAGTTTGGACTTGGTGGCTAACAGTGGCGCGCGGAATTATAACCAGCGGTGCAAAGGAGGGCCGACTCAGGCTGAAGGGTCAAACATCAACCTCGAAGCATTGATGAATCAGCCATGTCTGAAGCACGGATCTCGTGAGAAGCCGTCCAAGCATCTATGGAAGGATTGCAATATCATGAAAGAATTCAGGAAACCCCATCATCTCCAGAACAAGAATGGGCCAAATGGCGGCTCAGGTTTCGGCTCTCATGGTCCGGGTTACGGTGGCGGCCGTTCTAATTCCGGTTTTCAGGGTCACCCAAGCAGTCAAGGCAATCAGGGTAGTTATCATCAACAGTCTGGTTAGGGGAATCAACAACAACAGTCTGGGTATCAAAGTAATCCAAAGTAGTTCAATAGTGGGCAGTACCATGTCTTCACCACGAGTTTATGCAAGCGGGACCAGAAGCTCCGTAAAAGAGCTGTGAACGTCGTTGAGCCGGCGGTTCCCCGTTACTTACGATGATATGAGCAGCCCATTGTGTGGAGTCGGGAGGATCACCTGCCCCGGGTTGATAAGCCGGGTCAATTGGCTTTGGTGGTGGCGCCTCAGGTTGGAGGGTACAAGTTCAATAAGGTACTCATGGATGGAGGCATCAGTATTAATATCCTTTACTACTCCCTCCGTCATAGTTTAGAAGGCACAGTTAAATTTGCGTGCGTTTCCACAATAGTCAAGGTTTAGGACGCATTGCATTTATTTCTAGTAGCTAATTAGTACTCCGATATACTATTTCTATATGCATGCATAGTGTGAATGCTATTTTTAGCCTATCTCACAACCAATAGATAACCACCTAGGTCCCAGAGAATTTCCAAGCGCGCCTTCTAAACCGTGACGGAGGGAGTATGATACTTACCATCGTATGGGATTAACTGACAAAAATCTTAAGCCGTCCAATACTGTTTTCCATGGAGTGGTGCCTGGTAAGTCGGCATATCCGGTAGGCAAGATCGCCTTGGAAGTGGCCTTTGGAGATGAACATGACTCTCGAGTTGAGACGCTAACCTTTGAAGTAGTCAAGATTCAGAGTCCATATCACGCTCTGTTTGGACGGCCGGCTTATGCCAAGTTCATGGCACGGCCTTGTTATGTTTATCTGCAGCTCAAAATGCCGGGTTACAAGGGGACCATCACAGTACATGAAAGCCGGAATATAGCTCTAGAGTGTGAAGAAGGTGATGCTGCTTATGCTGAGTCTGTCTGCGCAACAGAAGAGTTGAAGTTCTACAAGGACAATGTTGACCCGGCAGATATTACGTCTTTGAAAAAGCCAACTACAGAGCATGATCCGACATTGAAGTTTAAATCAGCAGATGACACTAAGCTAGTTGATTTCGTTCCTGGCGATTCATCTAAACAGTTCAACATCACTGCTAGTTTGGATCCAAAATAGGAAAGCGCGCTCATCGAGTTCATCCGTGAGAACCGGGACATCTTTGCATGGAAACCTTCTGACATGCCAGGTGTACCGAGGGAACTCGCTGAGCACACTCTTAATATTGATCCGAAGTTTAAGCCGGTGAAGCAATTCCTTCGTCATTTCTATGAAGAAAGGCGTACGGCCATTGGTGAAGAAGTGGCCCGGCTCTTGGAGGCTGGGTCCATTGTCGAAGTTTTTCATCCTGAGTGGTCGGCTAACCCGGTGTTAGTACTTAAGAAGAATGGCACTTGGCGTATGTGTGTGGATTACACAGATTTAAACAAGGCTTGTCCGGCTGATCCTTTCGCCCATTTAAGTTTTTTGGATGCTTATTCTGGTTATTATCAGATCAAGATGGCAGTTAAGGACCAGGAGAAGACAACTTTCATCACTCCTTTTGGAGACTTCTGTTATGTGTCTATGCCTTTTGGGCTCAAGAGCGCCCAGGCGACTTACCAGCGGTGTGTGCAGAATTTCCTTCATAATTAGATCGGGCGTAATGTTCATGCTTATGTGGATGGCATTCTGGTGAAGTCCAGGAAAAAGGAGACCCTGATTGATGATTTGAAGGATACGTTTGACAATCTCCGGGTTTATAAGATGATGCTTAACCCGGCCAAGTGTGTTTTTGGTGTGCCAGCAGGCAAGCTTTTGGGTTTTCTAGTTTCGGAACGAGGTATAGAAGCTAACCCGGAGAAGATAAAGGCTATCACCTCTCTGGCTAAACCGGCATGTATCAATGATGTCCATCGTCTAGCGGGTCGTATTGCGGCCTTAAGCTGGTTCATAAGCCGATTTGGTGAGAAGGCTATTCCTCTTTACCAGATGATGAAGAAGACAGATCACTTTGTTTTGAGTGATGCTTCTAATCAAGCATTTGAGGACTTGAAGAAACAGTTGGCTGAGCCGCCCGTTCTTGCTGCTCCCATTGACAAGGAGCCTTTGCTGTTATATGTGGCTGCCAATAGCTGAGCTGTTAGTGTAGCCATTGTGGTGGAATGGAAGGAAGCATGCAAAGAATACCCGGTTCAATGGCCGCTTTACTACATCAGTGAGGTCCTTATTGAGTCCAAACAAAGGTATCCACATTGGCAAAAGCTTGTACATGGTGTTTTTATGGCTAGCCGGAAGCTTAACCAGTATTTTCTGGGTCATTCTATCATTGTGGTTAGTTCTGCCCCTTTAGGGGATATCATTCAAAACAGAGAAGCCACGGGTCGGGTAGCCAAATGGGCCATTGAGCTTGGACCTCACGGTTTAAAGTATGTGCCCCGTACATCCATCAAGTCTCAAGCACTTATGGATTTTATCAATGATTGGACAGAGTTGCAGATGCCTGAGGAGAAGCTGGATAACACATATTGGACTATTCACTTAGATGGGTCCAGGCAGTTGGAAGGCTCGGGGGCTGGAGTTGTATTGACTTCCCCACGAGGTGATAATTTTTGTTATGTTCTTTGATTGATGTTCCCTTGTACTAACAATGCCGCTGAGTATGAGGCCCTGCTCCATGGTCTTCAGATGTCTAAGGAGATGAACTTAAGCCGGGTAAGGTGCTTCGGCGACTCAGATCTGGTAGCTCAACAAGTTTCTGGCACTTGGGATTCTAAGGATCCGCTCATGGCGGCTTATCGACGAGAGGTTGATGCTATTGCTGGGCACTTCAAGGGTTATCAAGTTGAACATGTTGATCGCAGGAAAAATGAGGCGGCTGATGCTTTAAGCCGGTTAGGATCTCAGTGTAAGCCGGTGCCACCTAACACTTTCCTGGATATTTTGCATAACCCTTCTGTCAAATTGCCTATAGAGGAGGATCTTGATATTCCTGACCCGGAAGCACAACTGGTGGCGGCTCTTCATGCTATTCCTGATTGGACGGTTACATATTTTGCTTATATGACCCGGGGTGAGTTACCTGAGGATGAAACTTTGGCCAGGCAGATAACCTGATGATCTAAGTCAATGACTATTGTCAATGGGGAGTTGCATCATCGCAGCGTCACAGGGGCGTTTCAACGTTGTGTTTCTCCTGAAGAAGGCCGTGAGATTCTATGAGAGATTCATGAAGGAGATTGTGGTCATCATGCCGGTTCTAAATCTCTCGTAGCCAAGGCTTTCGTTCATGGGTTTTATTGGCTGACGACTCACTCTGATGCTGAGGAACTAGTCAGTAAATGTGATGGTTGTCAGAAGTTCTCACGACAAGCTCATGTGTCGGATCAAGAGTTGAGGATGATTCCAATTTCTTGGCCGTTTGCGACCAGGGGGCTTGATATGGTTGGGCCCTTCAAAAGGTCCAAGGATAAGAAGACCCACCTTTTGGTGGCGCTTGACAAGTTTACAAAGTGGGTTGAAGCAGAGCCGGTTAGTAAGTGTGATGCGGCGACGGCGGTTCAGTTCATGAAAAAGGTGATTTTCCGTTTTGGTTTTCCCCATAGCATCATCACTGATAATGTCACTAACTTATCCAAGGGTGCTATGAAATAATTTTGTCAACGTGAGCATATCCGGCTTGACGTATCATCAGTGGCTCACCCCCAATCTAATGGTCAAGCTGAGAGAGCTAATCAAGAGATATCGAGAGGCATCAAACCCCGGCTTATGGTTCCTTTGCAGAGGACGCCGGGTTCTTGGGTGGAGGAGTTACCCTCAGTCTTATGGAGTATCAATACTACCCCCAACAGATCTACGGGTTACACCCCTTTCTTCATGGTTTACAGAGCGGAGGCGGTTCTCCGTAGTGACATCCGTCACGACTCGTCCTGCGTGGCGGCTTATGTTGAAGCTGACAATGAAAAAGCACGCTAGGATGGACTTGACCTGTTAGATGAGGAGCGTGACCTTGCGGCGGCTCGTTCGGCGATTTACCAACAAGATCTACGTTGTTATCACATTCGCCGGGTTAAAACCAGAACCTTTCAAGAAGGTGACTTGGTGCTCCGGCTTATCCAGGATCAATCTGATATGCACAAGCTATCCCCACCTTGGGAAGGGCCCTTTGTGGTCAGCAAGAACCTGCATAATGGGTCATATTATCTTATTGACGTTCGAGACCACAAGGACTCACGTAAATCAGAGGAGGAGACCCGACGGCCGTGGAATATTGCTCATGTTCGGCCTTACTACACTTGAGTCACCGGCTCTCGTGATGTACATATTTATATCAGTGTATATACTATGAGAAATATAATAAAATGAGCACCCCTGATAATTCAGGGCCTCTGTTGTCTTCAAATCTCAGAATCTGAGTCGTTATTGTCATGACATATGATTAACTTCTGCGGCTTGACGCCCGGTTTACCGAGACCAAAGAGAGTTTTGTTGCACAAACAACTCAAACATAGGTACCCGGCGAGCACAGCTCACGAATATGTCACTTGGGGGCTTCCTGTTCAAACATAGGTGTATTCACCAAAGAGAACATAGCATTACTACCCTCTTGACGGGGTTATCTTATCCAAACATAGGTGTATTCACCAAAGATGACGTACCCTTTTTGGGTCATCCTGCCTATAGGTCAGCTACTTCTCCATCAGGTAATCCTGATTGACCCACCGAAATCTTAACAATCAATCTTATAAAAAAGACCCTGAACTCGTTAAGGTTAAAACCCTGGATTGTCATGTGAGGGCACGGCTTACAGATAGCGAGGATGAATCCAGGCTACTAAGCCGCCTTCATCGAAACTTGGTTAAACCTGCCTGTTTGCTTGATGCTACTCCGACCTCGTGTACTCTCGATAAGTCAAATCTGAACTTACAAAGGTTAAAACATCGATTCGGTCATGTGAGAGCCAGCTTACAGAAAGCGAGGATACTTCAGTGGCTATCATGCTAGTTTCATTGAAGTTTTTATGTTGAGATTTGGTTTTGGATATTTATAACAGCCTCACTTTTTATGGGTTTTATTTATCTTGGATTTATGTTACTCCTTTTTATAATCATATGGTTTTCAAAAATCGGGCCAAGCTGCCTTGTCTGTCTCATATTTGAGCATCTTTGGGTTTTTTATAATCCGTCATGATGGCAGACTATAAGTCGCCAGTATATGATACTTGGAAGCATTGTATTCTAAGTCTTGGGATATTACCCTTGTCAGATATATACCGCAAACCGGCAGTATATGACAATTAAACAAGGCATTATGTGTTTAATCTTTGGGTTGTCACCCTTACTGCACTGGTATGATAAGCCGGCAATGTGATCAAGTACCACATGTATGATATTTTACTAACAATTATACAAAGATTCCAGTCCTACCAGCCTTGGTTATGGACTATTTGTCCCTAGTGGTTAATGCAGGGTATTTTGACCCGCCCCGCGGTAAACCGCCAAGGCACTTGTGATCTGTTTGTGTGTAGGGTATTGCTAAATCTGATCTACATACGTCGACTCTATCATAAGCATAAAGTGGTCGTCTTTCAACTGGCGGATCAGCAGTTTGCGCAAAACAAAACATGCACAATGTCATGGCAGATCAAGAGTTTCAACTAGCCTATTACAAAGGCATCTGATGCTCCAAAGGAATAATTGTCTTAGCAGTTTTGCAGAAAATCAGATGCTAAGCCGGCCTACGGCTTATGACTCTTGGCCTTGCTGAGCTGAAGGTTGTGGATCGTCCAACGCCGTCTCATCTTCCTCCTCTTCACCCAATGGCTGGAAGTCAGTGGTTGCCCAGTCAATCCCGGCTAAAGCTCTGAATACAACTTCATCACTTATAAGAGTGGATGGGTCAACATCAGGGGCATAAGTGTGCTTACGGATCGGAGGAGTCAGGTCCGGAGCATCATGAGTCGACGCCTTCACCTTCTTATTGTTGGCATCATAAACCGGTTGGTAATGTGTAAGATCAGTGTCTTCAGCCAGTTTGCTAGCCAAAGAACGCATCTCCCTGGTAAGGGCGGCGAAGTCATCTGCAGTGAAGGGTGACCCATCTTCTTTTATGCTTGGACAACCATTTGCCAAGTCTGCTGGTTCAAGATCAACTAGCCACGCTTTGGCCCGGGTTAGTGCGGTAAGGGCATCGGCTCTTGCAGCTGATTTCTTCAACTCTTTGATCCATGCAGGCAGCATAGATAGTTTATCCAACGTATCCTTGATAAGGGTTGGAGCTGGTTTATTGTGAGCAGCTGTGTAGATGACCCGCTGTGCGCCAGTATATAGCTGCCCTATGAGCATGTAAGCAGCTTTTAGTTTTTTCCGCGTGTCTGAGCCAAGATGGGTAACCTGGGATCATGTATCATTAAGGACGTTTGTAAGCCGGGAGCACATTGGATAACATATGTTCAAAGATTAAGAGGAAGCTATTTTACCGAAAACGACAGTAGCCATGGCATTAATTTGTTGTTTTAAGCCGGCAAGCTCTGCAGATACTGGCTCAAGGGCCGCTTTAGCATCCTCAGCCCTCTTCAGCAGGGCTGATTTCTCTGTATCCCAACCCGCTTGTTTAGCCTTGAAGCTTTCCTTCAATTTCTCCATTGCTGCTAAGACACTAGTCAATTCATCCTTGGCCTTGGAGGTTTCTGCTTGTTGAGACTTGATGTTCTCCTGAAGGTCGGCGACTTGGGATTCTTTACTGCTAAGCTCCGTCTATAAAAAGTAAACAGTACATGGCAATGAATTTATTTGAAGTCCCAATCACAATACAAGTATTATACTTGGCACTTGGGGGCTAATGTCTATTGCTTCTTAAAATATTGTGAAGTCCCAAGTACAATACAAGTATTATACTTGGCACTTGGGGGCTAATGCATATTGCTCTTCAAAACATGGCTTTATTTGCTAACCCGGATAAATAATGGTGATCTGGTTTACAAAGGCTATGAATGGGATTATGGGTTTCTGGAAGATGATTAGTTTCGACTTAACATATTTGTTAAGCCGACCCTTGGGGGCTACGGACGCAACGTTAATTCTAACTGAGTTAAAGTCCCGACTTAACATATTTGTTAAGCCGATCCTTGGGGGCTACAGATGCAAAGTTGAGGCACTAGTATTATAAAGTCCCTGTTTATATTGCAAGTATAAACCGGCCCTTGGGGGCTACTGGAGTTGATCTATGCAGCTATTGAAGTTTACATCACATGTTATTCTAATCATGTTTAATAAACTTGGCGGCTAAGGGGAAGAATATTCATGTAACAAGGAATTGCAGTGTTTACCTCATAGCGCTCCTTCATGAGGTTCACTAAGCCAGCTTCAAAGTCACGGCTGGTGCACAGACGATTTAAGTAACCAGAATGGAGGTCTTGAGCACTGAAATGAGTATAGCTCTCCAAGTCAATTTTCCACTTGCCTTTATCCTCAGCAGAAATTTCTTCTTTAGCGCTGTGCTTAGATAAGACAGTAGGTTGACCCGGAGCTGTGAATCCAAAGCCGGTGACAACAACGTCATCGGTCTTCTCCTCGGCAGGTTTATTGGGCTTGGTGGCTTAGAGATAGCCGGCTCAATGTCCATACGATCCATGGAAGCTTCATGATCTTCCGGAGGTGAGTTGTCAATGGTGGCTTCTGCAGTTGGATGAGGAGACTCTGGTTGTTTCTCCGGCTCAGACAGATTGAGATCGTCGGCTGGCTTAGTTAGCTTGGCCTTCTTGCTGGGTTTGGCTTGGCCCCTAAGAATAAGAAGTGTCAAGAGGTCAGTATAATTATCAAAATATAAGGTGTGAATGGTTAAAAAGTATCCTTACCCAGGTATAGTTTTGAAAGCTGGGATTTGTGTCCCTGATGACTCAGCAGAGGAAGAATGAGAAGTCCCCTGATAGTTTGAATCAGACGGGTTAAGAGGTTGTCGGAAATGACCTGCCTTGGGATAAAATATATCAGAAATTTGAAGGACCTCTGGGCGGTGTCTGTGAACTGGCGTGTTTGGTAAGCCGGAAGAAGTGATCTGCCCACCACTATGCCGAGTGACTCGGCGAGCTTCGTGTTGCTGTTTCTTCAAAAGAAAGTTGGGATCCAAGTGAGCTAGAGAGTGAGAAAAGCTTACTTTCTGGCTTTCTTGTCGGGCTTTCTGTGTTGGCAGAGGTTCTGAGCCGGAAGAAAGAGTAATTACCTATGCGTCACCTGCACGGCTGGCCTCTGCGTCGTCCTGATAACAATCATTGTCAATGAGATGTATAAAAAAGGAGCCAAGAGAGTCAAGTTCTACCTCTGACTCATTATTCTCATTATCATCACCGGACTCAGTAGTCTTGTTGGTAGACTTCTTGGTGACCTTGGTTTTGACACTAGCCGGTTTTGCCGGTTTATCCTGTGTTTTCCTCTTCCAAAATGGATCGTCAGCCTGTT
Organism: Aegilops bicornis; assembly: GCA_021605145.1. Classification (NCBI taxonomy): domain Eukaryota; kingdom Viridiplantae; phylum Streptophyta; class Magnoliopsida; order Poales; family Poaceae; genus Aegilops; species Aegilops bicornis. The sequence continues at coordinate 638,536,419 of CM038670.1, read as the reverse complement.
AAGATTGAAAAGATCATAAGTAGGCATCAAAATATGGATTAAGCAGAAGATGTGCAATTCTTACAGCTGGCGGCTTGTTGAAAGTACAGAAAGGACTAAGCCCGGTTTTGCTGCACTCCTTCACAAGTTCATTCAGCAGTTTTTTGGTGGCTTCAGTGATTTCCGCATCAGACAGTTGAATGTTACAATGGCGCCGAGGATCTTTATGTCACCAGTGTATTCGCACATTAAGCCGGGGCGGCGGCTTAATGGCAAGATACTCCAAGATAGCCAGCACCAGAAAAAGTCGACGCCAGTTAAGCCATTGGCCATAAAGGCTCTGAGCTTTGAAAAGGCTGGCGTGTATTTGGCCCGTTCCCTTGCATTGAGCCGTTGGGGGAGTTGATGTGTGTTGCTAAGTCGGTGTTCACGGTAACCCGACAGAGGATTCTCACCAACCGAAGAGGTATCTTGACAATAGAACCAAGTTTGGTTCCAGTGTTTGGGGTGACTGTGGAGCTTGGCATGGGAAAAGCTGACTTCTTTCCTTTTTTGTATTGAGGCTCCACGAAGTTCTTGGGATGGCCCGTCGACAAACACTGTTTGGCAGTTTAAGCAATATAACTCCCTGAATAAATCAACTGTGGGCTCCTCTTGAAGATAAGCTTCACAGAATACTTGGAAGTTGCAGATGTTGGACACGGAGTTGGGTCCAATGTCTTGAGGGTGCAGTTGCAAGAAATGAAGCACATCACGGAAAAACTTTGAGTCGGGGGGGGGGGGGGGCTGAACCCTCGGCCCAAGTGATTAGCAAAAACAATTACTTCTCCATCTTTTGGTTGAGGAGGAACTTCTTCACCAGGAGCTCTCCAATGGATGATCTCTTTCTTGGCTAAAGCGCCAGTGGCGACAAAGTTGTTCAATTCTTCTTCGGTAACCCGGGATTTGACCCAATTGCAAGACGTGTATGTCTTAGCCATTTTATCAATGATCTGAAAGAAAGGTTGTGTCGGTTCAATATTACATGGTTAAGCCGGCTTATGGTTAGAAGGAAAACATTAAAGAAGCATGCATAGGTGTTAAGCCGGAGATTAGCATTGCAAAGTTACAATGAACTATTGGCGGCTTAAGAGGGGACTAATGATACCTGGCGGGTTACTATTTCTGAGTTAAGCCGCCCATACAGATATTGAAAGAACAGATTTGGGGGTGAAAAATCGCTAAGTATTGAGAAAAACAGGTTTCACAGATTGATGTTATGATTTCGGATCTACGGCACTTCAGTTAATGGAAAAATATTTTAACCTAAATATCAGTACTTGAGCAGCTCATGGGTTCAGATCGGTTTTTCTTATGCAAAGGAGGTGTTTTAAATAGTAAAAAGGGATGCTACAACTACCACGGCATAGGAGGGGTACCAAGTTCGAATCAAAATAGCAAACTGCAGTGGAAAGCGAGGATGGACTCTGACGAACTCGTCGAAACCCTAACGGATCTAGGAGAAGAGGAAGAAGGGGAACTAACCAGGGTTGTTGAACAGCGGAAGTGCACGGTCGAAATCTGGTCAGTTCAGGTCGATGCAGCGGCCGTTGTGGGAGCAGAGGCGAAGGGCGATAGGACATGGCAACATGAGTGGTTCTACATCACCGAACCCTGCGGCGCCACATGGGCGGCCACTCCTGAGTTTAAATTCGGACCCCCAATGCGGCTCGCGTCATGGATCAACAAGGGTCTGGATTGGGCGTCGTCCGACGAAGTGATGGTGCTGCAAAAGCGCATCAAAAATATGATAGAGAAGAGCACCAGTCTCACCAGTGTGATTCAGGTGATGCTTTTCCGCCGGATCCTCCCATGCCAGCGCCGGCCTCTCCACATGTGGGAGTTCAATCCGGAAGGGCCGCAGACCCTGCAGCGATTCTTCGGCACAACGCACGAAGATATCTGGAAGCTGCTCTTCAAGGCCCAGAAGACGTGGCTGGAGACGACCGACGACATCGGCCTTGACAGCACGCATCCGACCACCCCAGTAAGCATTTAGTTTCCGAACATAACTTCAGTTCGTAAATCAAAAGGTATGCTGAGCCTTCCATCCTTCAATGAGGGCTGGAGAAAGAAGGCAGAGCAGATCAAGTGTCTGGCTCCACTACCTGAAGACCCAGCCATTCCCCTGCTAACGAGGATGCTGGTCCCGGCACCGTATCAGGCGCCGGAGAAGAAGGCCAAGAAGAAGAGCAAGGAGGCCAAAGGTGGCCTCTACCATAAAGGTACTTCAGACGTTGTGTCCGGAGAGACCGAAGCTCCCTCCTCCCACGAGGGAGATGAAGACGAAGAGGAGGAGGAGACAGAGAGCGATTCTCCCCTTAAGGGGAGGAAGAATAAGAGGGCGGCCTCCGTAGACCCAAAGGCGGGGACGTCCAAGAGAGGGAAATATCTCTCTCGGACGGCTCGGATTCGGATGCCGAATTCATCCTCGAGCGACGCCCCAGGATGAAGCCCCAGACCGCATCATAAGTATCCGAGATGCCTTACATATATCCAGTCTTTTATGATTGTAGGATAACATGTTATATTATGCGTTTCGGTCTGGCCCGTGACCTCCCCCAACTATCATCATCCTCGGGGAATTCTCTGGCGCTGGAGATGGTGGAGAGCGAGACGCCTCCACGAGCCTCCCCGCCACCCGCCGCGGATGACACCGAGGTGTTATCCCAAAGGACCTCTCCGAGCCACTGAGAGGTGCGGGAGGCCACCAAGACGGCGCCAAAGTGTAATGCCTCGGCTGCCGAGAACATGGGGGTACAACCCCCATGGACACTGACGACGGGGGCCCTGACCAGTCTGGCCCCCAGCCGAACACCATTCCGGAGACCCATGTGGCTCTGGAATCGAGTGAGCAACCCCCTTCAAAGGAGGGGGTCGCGCCAACTCCGGCGGCGACCTCCACTAATCCAGAGGCGCCGAAAACTCTAATGGAGGCACTACAATGTGCTTCAATCATGGAGGAGCACCGCACCCTGATGGGTGTGGTGGTTGAGAAGGTTCAGTCCGCCAAGAGCGGGCTGAACGAAGCCTTTACCAGCCCGCTAACAGGTTCGAGGTATGCGATGTAATTTTCTTAGCCGCTTTTCATATAAAAAATATGCTTGTGTATAGATAGTAGCCCCCGAGACTCTGTTTAGTTTTTAAAGAAACGGCCAAACAGAGGATTGAATAATAATCGCAGGAGGTAACGTACTGGTCTATTGGTAAACAGGCTTTCCTATTGGCGGCAACTGCCCATGCCGCTGATGTTTCTGAACTCAAGCGAAAGCTGCAACGGGCCGATGATGATATCGTCCGCATTAACAAGCGGTTCGACGAGGCGCAAGGTATGTTGTGAAAAATTGTTTACACACCTGAAGTAATATGCCAATGTGGAGTCTAAGCTCCTGTGTTTCCCTGATTGTTATTACAGGTACTGCGGCCGAGGTCGAGATCCTGAAGAGCGCCCTTGCCCAAGCCAAGGAGCAGGCCCAGGTGAGCCAAGCGGTCGTTGACAAAGCGGCCATGGATTTAAAGGCCGAGCAGGTCGCCCGCCGCCGATACGAGGAGCGGGTGACCGAAGTGTAGCAAGAGCTCAAGGACGCCGGCGGCAAATGCGAGGCCTTGGAAGAGAAGAATAAGGCCCAAGCGGCCGATCTCGCTAAGGCTCTCCAGAAGGCCAAGGAGGCACGGACTGAGTCTCGGGCGGCTCGCGAGGAGATCAAGCAGGCCGAACAGATAGCGGCTGGTAAGCCATTTCTTTTGCATAGTAAATTTGGCAGTCAGAAATATGCCTTGCTCACTCGACTATGGAGTTCTCCAGACGCCTTTGCGGATCTTCTGAGGAGTGCGACCGATGCCGCACAATTCTTCCGAGCCTAGGAGGGGAACGCCACGGAGAAGCTCTTCTGGTCACAGTACCTGGCGCCAGAGCGTCCGATGCCGCTGAACAACCAGATGATGCAGCTCGCGGAGCTGCATAGGATGTCCGGTTTGGCCATGAAGGACATCATAGTCTGGCTCTGGCCAACCGAACCCATTCCTAGCAGTTACTTCGGCCTGGTGAAGTGACTTGCCGACGCGCTGCCACGAATTGAAGCCGTCAAGCTCTTGGCGTGCATCGAGGGTGCACGAATGACCTTTGCCCGCGTCAAGATGCAATGGGCAAAGATGAAGGCCACCGTCATGGCGACCGAGGGCCCACCCGAAGGCAAGGACCACCGCAAGTTGGAGCGGTATTTTGATGACATCCTAGAGGGAGCCCAGATAGTGGAGGGCCAATGCTCGAATGATATCATGTTTGTATGAATGTGTCCGAGCTGTCCAGGTGTTGTTTTATGAACCAAGGCTTTGTAATAATGCCTTTATCTAAAATTGTTTTCCTCCTGTGCGACCATTGTTATGCCTGAGAGTTTTCCAGTCGTCGGCTTCAACCCCCACGTAGATGCTACGGAGGTGTTCGGTATAGCGCACAACCACACTTGACCCAATGTCTTGGTCCGTAAAGGAGGTATCTGCGCAGTGAACTAGGCAATCAGACTATGCGGCTTTATCGTTCTCACTTAGCCATAGAAGTTTGACAATTGGACTAGGAACTAGCCCCTGGTGCGTGTGTGGCTATCCGAACTTGGGTGCCTTGGGCGCCTAATTGGATGAAGGCCAGTCCTTCGTATAGTACGGAAGAAATCGCAAGATATTTATGGTGAGTCGCCGAATCGCTGACCAGCTCTCGCCGTATCATGACAGTCAGTTTTCGGCTTTCTCTACTGAGGTGCTTGACCAGACGAGCCAGAAACACAATCGCAGTAGTTCTCCCTTTAGCGCCTTAGCCGAACAAGCGGAACGTAAGGTGGCAACCACAGGAGCCGGGCAACCCAACTATTGACCAAAGACATGATTCGGAGCCGATGCATATAATGCAATGTTCCGGACGCCGAAGTGTACATCTAAAAGTATTCGGACTTTTCTTTCTTGAATGTATGTGTGGCCGAATAGAGCCCCTGGTATTGAATCTGTACCAGAATGTATATGTGGCAATCTTAGCACAAACGAGGAATGCAGATTATGAAACAAACCTAGACCGAACGAGGGTTGGTGAAAACTTATTTCCATTGTAATCTTTTTGATACGTCAAGACGTGCTATTACAGATAGTGCCAAGGCTATTTCACATGCCAAAATTTGTACACGAGGGAAAGTTGTATATGGGGCCTAAAAAAGAGATGGTCTTGAAGATCTCATTGATGCCCTGCCGCACGTCTGCGTCGTTTTCGTCCTTGTGGAAAAGATTCCTTGAGAGGAACGGTCCACAGTCGTTACAAAAATGGACCCAGAAAGAGTCCCAACACGGCCGTGAAGTAGGTAGGCTTTAATGCACCTGTGGTATTTGAGAAGAAAAAAGATCAAAGGGAAAAAGGGTCAAGGTCCATAGGGTTGAGCCGTACTATGGACTTATCCGTATTGTGCCTCCGTCGTTGCCCAGGTTATTTTGAGTGTGTAATTATACACACGCGGTACATATGCTGCAGATGTGTGTGGCGATCGACGGAGGCAAAACTGCTAGTCTAGCTCTGGAGTCACTGAGCTGTCATCATGCATAGTAGACCGGATGCGTTTAACAGTGTCCGGGGGCTTGATGGACGATGACGTGTTCGGCCTAGGGAGGCCGCTCTGCACTTCAGCCACGAGGGCCGTGAGGGAGTCCTGGACTAAGGGATCCTCGGGCGTCCGGCCTGTTAGCCATGGGCCGGAATGATGGGCTATGAAGATACGAAGACCGAAGGCTGCACCCGTGTCTGGATGGGACTCTCCTTGGCGTGGAAGGCAAGCTTGGCGATCAATTATGTAAATTCCCTTCTTTGTAACCGACCTTGTGTAACCCTAGATCCTCCCGGTGTCTATATAAACCGGAGGACTTAGTCCGGAGGGGAGACTCATTACCATAGTCATACAGGCTAGACTTTTAGGGTTTAGCCATTATGATCTCGCAGTAGATCAACTCTTGTAATACTCATATTCATCAAGATCAATCAAGCAGGAAGTAGGGTATTACCTCCATAGAGAGGGCCCGAACCTGGGTAAACATCGTGTCCCCTGTCTCCTGTTACCATCAACCTAAGACGCACAGTTCGGGACCCCCTACCCGAGATCAGCCGGTTTTGACACCGACATTGGTGCTTTCATTGAGAGTTCCACTGTGCGGTCCCCAAAAGGTTTTTGATGGCCCCTTTAATCATCAACAAGGACGCTGTCCAAGGAGAAACTTTCCTCCCCGGACAGATCTTCATGTTCGGCGGCTTCGCACTGCGGGCCAACTCGTTTGGCCATCTGGAGCAGATCGATAGCTACGCCCTTGGCCATCAGGTCAGATTTGGGAGCTTGAACTATGTCGCGGACATCCGTGGAGATTTGATCTTCGCCGGATTCGAGACCACGGCGACTGCTCCAGGTCACCTCGATGAACATGACCTAAATCTGTCATCGGACCGCATCCAGGAGATAGCTCCTGTAACTGCTTTGGCCTTAGATCCGGAGCATACTGCGCCATGCAAGGACGGAAGGCTCAACCCCACCACGGAGGCCACAGATTCCACGGCGTTGGAGCCGCACATAGACTTAACCGCACACGACATCTGTGTCACCGAAACTCCGGACTCGTCTCCGGTTATAAGTTCTGAACCATGTGCATCCACGGACGCCGAGCTTGATCAGTTATCGATCTTCAAATTCAGCACCGCAGACATCTTCCAGCACTCACCCTTGGGCGATGTGCTAAACTCATTAAAGAACCTGTCCTCGGCGGGTGACTCACAGCCGAACTATGTTCGGTTGGAACTAGAGGCTGATGATGGAGAATTCCTCTCCCCACCCGCCACCCACTTCATAGCCACAGACGAGGATTTAACCGACGTGCTTGACTACACCTTCGAAGACATCGACGGTATGGACGACGATGCCAACGAGGAGCAGGGCCAAAATCCTCCATTGTCACATCCCTAGTTCTGGTATGCTCTGAGCTAGCTAGTCATGTGTTGCATCATGTTTAAATTCTTTTGAATTTGAAATGGGGATTGATCAAACCCTAGCACAAGATCAAATCAAATAGGTTCAACATAAAATCATTTTCAATGAACCCAAAATGCCCTTCATAAATGTTCATCATTTTTGAATTGGTATAGAACCTCTGCCAAAAATGGTGCACACTTCTCTAGGACACTCTGGATTTTTGAATTAAACCATAAGTATTTGAATTTGGACATTTAAATTCTATAAATATTTTAAATGTCCAAATAATCTTGAAAGCATTTGAGGGTTGTTGAAAATAATTCTAAAGGTGCCCACAAATATTTTCAGGAGTTTTCTAAATGGATTAGTATTTTTACTAATTCAAACAGAGCAAAACGATTAGAAAACAGAAATAAAAGAGAGAGACAGAACCTACCTGGGTTACTTGGCAGCCCAGCTAACCAGTCCAACACTGTTGGCCCAGCCCAGCGCCGCCTCCTTCAACCTCGTGCCAGAAGGCACGAGGGCGTGTGCCCGCGGTGCGCCAGCACGCGCACGGCCACCGACGGCCACCTCCTGCTTGCTACTTCGCCCTGGCCCTCCCTGGTGCAGCCACGCCACCTCCTCGACTATCTCTCTCACTCTGCCAGTGCCTCTCCCCCTCCTTTGGTCCCTCTCCACCTTGCACTCGAGCGCAGCGCAGCGCGCCGACGAGCACCACCGCGGCCATCACCTCTCCCTCGTCCTCTCGAGCTGTCCAGAAGCTCCGCCGTGACGACCATGACCTCTACAACGAGTCACGCGCCTCGGGAAGCCCCGCTTCGTCTTCACCGTCGTCGTCTTCAACCTGCGGCTGCCGAGATCGCCCCCGCCGCCCTGTTTGCTCCGGTCCTCCTCCGAGCTCGCTATCTGCACCACTGCAACCGCCGTGAGCCTCTCCCTCGAACCACCCTCTCCGTTATCTCATTTGCACGCCGTAGATGCTGCTTCATCGATGATCGAAACCCGCCGCCGCCCGTGCTTGCCGCCGACGATGCTCCGGTGACCATTTGGTCCCGGGCACACGTCCATCCTGCTCGCCACATCACGTAGACGGCTTAGGTGCTACACGCGCATCGCCTAGGCCACCGCAGCCGCGTTCCTGTGCATGCCCGGCCGCCGACCACCGCTACCGAGCTCGTAGCCGTCGCCTCCTGCCACCACAGGCCCTGCTGGCACCCCCTTTCAACGCGCGCCAGCAAGGGCACTCCAACGCGCCCAGCCGCGGCTCGAACCGTGCCCCGTAGCGCAATCCCGAGCCCCACCTCCGTCTCTGGCCTCGCCGGTGACGTGTCGCGGGTCAACTCCGGCGAGTTTGACCCGAGTTGACCCAATTTGACTCCCCCAGAGCCACTGACATGCGGGCCCCGCCCGGCTAATTAAGTTAGGTTAGTATTAACTAAGCTAGGTTAGTTTAGTTAGACACTGAAACTCGGGACCCACTGGTCAGTTTGACCTGGGCCGCCCGTTGACCTGCTGATGTCACAGTGACGTAGTGCTGATGCAGTAAAGAATTTTTTGGATTTAATTTAATTCAGAAAATTCCAGAAAATAGTGCTAACTTCTAAAAATCATAGAACTTAATGTGTAACTCCAAATACAAAGATTTATATATGAAAAATGATCAAAAAAATCCAATCTATCCATCTGTACTGGTTTCATGTATGTTAAAGCAACTTAACCTGCTGTTTATATCAAAACATGATAAGGCACTATTTAAATTCATAATTTGAATTTGGGGCTGAACCTTTGGTTCAATATGACCCAAACCCTTCTGGTTTTAGTTGCATTAGCTCAAAACACAGCATATTGACATGTCATGATCCTGCATCATATTGTGCATTGCATTGATTGTGTTTTCCTTCTCTGTTGCCGGTATTTGTCCCCTCTCGATAGACGTGCTTCCGATGACGAGTTCGATGACATCGATGAAGAGCTATTACTATCTTCGGAAGTGCCAGGCAAGCAAAACCCCCTTGTTCATTCCGATACAATCCCACTCTCTCGCTCCTGCTCTCTTTTACTGCATTGGGACAACAACGATTCAACTGTTACATGCTGCGGTAGTTGAACCCCTTTTCTTCTGCATGACATGTCATTGCCACAGTAAATAGATGTAGCCCACTAGCATGAGTAGGAGTTGTTTGAGCCCTAATGTGCCGACTCATTCATGCTTGTTTGTCATGCCTGCTACTGCTTAGATTTGAGTCGGGTCTGATTCATCGGGGATGAATTGGAATGGTGATGAACCTACTGTGTGTGAGCTAAGTGTGTGAACACGATTTGGTAAAGGTAGCAGTGAGAGGCCATGTAGGAGTACATGGTGGGTTGTCTCATTGAAACTGTCCTTAAGCATTGAGATCTGTATGTGTGATTTAAGATTCAGCTACTACCATGCATTGGGCCCTGAAATATGGCCCCGCTCGACTTATTGACCGCCCTTGTCCTCTATCCAGGAGTTGCAAGTAGTTTCTGGTGTTTGTAGTATACTGGAGGCCATGCACTGCGCTGACCCTCGGGGTGGACTATGGTGCGGTAGGTACGTGTGAGGGAGTCCTGGATTAGGGGGTCCTCGGACAACCGGACTATATCCTTTGGCCGGACTGTTGGACTATGAAGATACAAGATTGAAGACTTCGTCCCGTGTCCGGATGGGACTCTCCTTGGCGTGGAAGGCAAGCTTGGCAATACGGATATGTATATCTCCTCCCTTGTAACCGACTCTGTGTAACCCTAGCCCCCTCCGGTGTCCATATAAACCGGAGGGTTTAGTCCGTAAGACAACAACAGTCATACCATAGGCTAGCTTCTAGGGTTTTAGCCTCTACGATCTCATGGTAGATCAACTCTTGTAATACTCATATCATCAAGATCAATCAAGCAGGAAGTAGGGTATTACCTGCATAGAGAGGGCCCGAACCTGGGTAAACATCGTGTCCCCCGCCTCCTGTTACCATCCGCCTTAGACGCACAGTTCGGGACCCCCTACCCGAGATCCGCCGGTTTTGACACCGACAACTTGGCCGGGTATGCCGGGCGCCCGTTTGGTATCTCGGAAACCCTGTACACATCGTTTGGGGCCGTTGAGGACACCCCGGCCAGATTTCCTTGCGAATGGAACCCGAATAGGCGATAAACCTGGACTAGAGACTTGTGTGGTTAGTCAGGTCGTGGTCTACACCCACGTCGGCTTTCGCTTGAAGTCTGCCGAGCACATGTCGTGTGCAAACGCTAAGTGGTGGAAACATGTATGAACAAGTACGCCCCTACAGGATTAACATCATCTATTCGAATAGCCGCGTCTGCTGTAAAGGACTACTGGGTTGCCTATACAGTTCATAGACAAGTGAAAGTGGATACTCTAAAATGCGCAAGATAAGCGTGAGTGCTATGGATGGCATTCTCGTAGGGAGACGGGAGCGGGTCCATAGTGGTGTATTGATATGGTGAATATGTGGACTCGTGCGCCACTTCAAAAGAGTTACTTGGAATCGTAGTTTAGGATAGCCACCGAGTCAAAGCTGGCTTGCTGCAGTTAAACTCCACCACCCCCTTTATTGATACCGATGCATATGTAGCTAGTTCTGATGTAAGTCTTGCTGGGTACATTTGTACTCACGTTTGCTTAATTTATGTTTTGCAGAAAGACTTCAGTCTCGCTAGTAGTTCCGCGTGGACTTCCACGTTTAGCTTGTTACCTCAGCTACAATCTTGTGCCCTCGGCAGGGTCTTGTAGATAGTCAGGCTTCTCAGCCTTTTTCATTTTTAGATGTCTGTACTCAGACATGTTAAGCTTCCGCATGTGCTTTGACTTGTATGCTATGAATATTGGGTCATGAGACCCATGTTTATAATATCTCGCTCCTCGGAGCCTATTGAATGAATACTTGAGTTGTAGAGTCATGTTGTGATTCCATGTTGTATTTGCACATATCGAGCATATTGCGTGTATGTTGTTGAAATGCTTGGTATGTGTGGGATCCGACAACCTAGTTGTCTATCCTTGGTAGCCTCTCTTATGGGGAAATGTAGTCTAGTGCTTCCACTGAGCCATGGTAGTCTACTACAACTCGGTTTACCGGAGTCCTGTTAGCCCAGTTACTACTGCTCCGGAACACTTAGACTGGTCGGCATGTGTCCTTCTTCAATTCTGTGTCTGTCCCTTCGGGGAAATGTCACGCGGTGTCTTTCAGAGTCCTGTTAGCCCGCTATAGCCCGGATTCCCGGAGTCCTGCTAGCCCAATTTCTATAGCCCGAATTCACTCGCTGATGACCGACACATTCGTTGTTGGGTCATGTATGCATGTTCCTGTAAGTTAGTGCCACTTTGGGTTTACGACTAGTCATGTCGGCCCGGGTTCTTTGTCATATGGAAGCTAGCGACACTATCATATACGTGAGCCAAAAGGCGCAAACGGTCCCGGGCCAGGTAAGGTGGCACCCGTAAGAATACCGTGCGTGAGGCCGCAAAGTGATATGATGTGTTAAATGCTAGATTGATGTGGCTTAGGATCGGGGTCCCATGACTTTGGTATCGAGCTTTGTTGCTGTAGGATTACCATGCCAAACTGGTCGAAGTTGAGTCTAGAAATTCTTTAGTTATGTAAGGGAGTTGATTGTGGATGGGAACGTAAGGCTCTTTTTTAATCCTTTACCTTATGCCCTTCTGATCTGAGTCATCCTCTTCTCTTCTACGGGGATTAAGAACTAGGCTTCTCATCTTCTATCAGAATCACATGTTACTAATCCATAGACTCTTAGGATTGTTGGTTTCAAGTCTCGGTTCAGTTTCTACTACTTCCGTATATTCATAGCTGGCCTCAGAACCTTGATATTGTGATGTTGAGTGGTCATGCCACTATTTTGTAGAATGTCTCAAATATTTTTGAGCATTTACAATTTATTATCTTTGTCCGAGTCATCCTGTGTTTCTAAACGATGCGATGCATTTGCAACTTCCTTCTTCTACATTCCCGATGTTCTTTTGGGCTAGATTAAGCACACTAATCGGTGAGTTGAGGTACTCTATTGCCTCGACATATATATTGGAGCTATTCTTATGACCCTAGGTGTCTTAGGGAGTCACTTAGTAATCTAGACATGTTTTGTGTTCCCAGTGTGATGATTCTGGCCGTCATTCTCGAAAGCATCCCGTGATGCCATTTAATTAGTAGGCATTCCATTCCTGGGTTCTTGAACCCGAGATTCACGTTAAGCCTCCTGTTGATAGTGTTTGCTAGTTCCTTTAGGATAGTAGTAACCTTTACGATAGTCCTGGAGGTTTGTGGTATTCCCTTCTTCCAATACCATGAACCAGCCAAGGCAGACGTTCTCTGAACAGAACGATCACGACAAGAGTGCTCCTAATGAGTTCTCCATTTGTGTTCGTGACTCTGTCAGTCCTACCTTTCTGCATGGGTTATCCGGAAGAAATATGTTGAACTTGTTCGACATACTAATCTATGCGTCCACAACTCAGAAAATTATATGTTCCTTTGAGTTGTTCTCTTTAGTTGTATTCTGACCTTCATCTATCAATTGATAGTTAGGGGTAGTAGTGCATTCGTGTTCATCGATGCCTATTATTCTTGTGGTCCGTCGAGCCATTCTATTATGAAATGACTAGGAGAAACAAACTCCAGTACCTTGTTCATTTCTAGGATTGGGTCAAAGCAGTTGTATTCCGCAGATCAAATGCCAATCCAGCTTTTGTTCTGTTCTACCCTGGAGTATTACCCTATTTATGTCAAGAATGTCATAGGAATTGCACACCATCTTATGAATTCTTGGTGCAGTGATACTTCTCGCCATCATTATTCATTCGTCGGTCTCCGTGTTGTCGTGACCGGAATACCGGCAAGTGAGCCATGACGTGTGAAATCAATACTCCTAGCAACTCAGTTGCTTGGTAGTTAATGGACAACAATCTCATTCTTAGCGTGTTGGTTATTCAATCATCATCCTGAGATTGATCGTGTTACCTAGTCCATTTTTCCTGGTGCACTCCTCGATCAATGAGTTAGGATTGTGTCAATCCCTCGCTCTTTTTATCATATCGTCTTGCCTTGAAAAGCAAGATTGTTTTCGAGCTTCATAACATATTGGTGGTTCGTGATTTCCCGAATATCTTCTCGGAGGTATCACCAGGTTGTTCCCTGGCCGTTATGTTGAGTTCGTGATCAAGATGGGTTTTCCCTAAACCACCCCTTCTCCAAGAATCTGTGTTGGATACCATGAACTAGTTGGTTAAGCTAAACAATAACTTGGAGAGTTGGAAGATAAAAGCTTTCCCTAACTTAGTTCATTCTGAAGGGATATCTTTGCGTTTGTGTGTGTTGAAGTAAGACACTATCTTCATCGATTGGTCCTCGTGATCAGTTGTTGGACCTATTGTCTTATCCAATCTTTGATTTGACTATGGGCTATCGTCAAATCAAATCAGAACCAACGATGTTCATAATGTTGTCTTACCCGTGGTTGTTTCCTCGGGCATACACCATTATATCTTTTGGTCTGACCAATACTATCACATTGTTCACATAATGGTGGAATGCCAGTGATATGGAAATTACGATGAATTGTTGTTGAGCCCATCGACAACATTCCTATCTTCTCCATGATTATGTTGGACATTAAGCTAGTGTTGGAAACTTTGAAAGCATTTCTTCATGCTAGCTCATGAAACGTATGTTTGGATGAAAGAAGTGACTTCCTCTAATTCATGTGCAGTTGACGCAAGTTGCCACCGTGAATTCGAGAAAGCTTGTTTTTTGCTTCCTCTGGAATTGTCCCAAGTTAGTCACGCATGTGCGAAGTACTCTATGGTTTGATAGGTTGGCCGCCTCCATTCCATATGTGTTTCCAAGCACACAAAGCCACTGATTGATTTGTTCAAGGTGAAGAAGCTCCTTCTTAAGAGCTAACCCGGGCTTATAGAAGGACTTCGATATCCTCAATGATGGTTCCCAACCAGAACTCGTTAGTGTTTTATTATAAGACTACAACGTGGTCATGCTTGTCTGGGACAGCGTGTTCACATGTGTGTGGCAGAACCGGCTCATCTTTTGGAGCTTACTACCGTAGTCCGTTTCTTGAGAATCTCGCAACGTCATCTCGTCGATTTGTGTTGCAAACTTTCCTTCCAGACATGCTGAGTCTGGAATATCCTAACACTAACCAGATCTGAATCTCAGGTAGATATGATGATTGGGACGTTCCCAAGAATTACAATATTGGTCTTTTGAACCATTAAGTGGATGTCATGGCCAACACACTTATCCGGGAGATCTATTAATGTAGTATCTTGATTCAGCAATTTGGCCATTCTTCCATGAGGAGTTGGTATGACTTAGTCTATAAGTTGTTCCTCATGGGTTCTTTGTGCTCCCGAAGTCCGACCTTCACTTGATGGCCATGTTGAGCTTTTAAGCATGACAGTGGTAGCTAGAACATCAAGGAGAACATTAGAAACGGAGTGCTAAATGTCTCTCGGTCGATCATCCAGATTTTGTTCCCTTGGCCTCGCTAAGGTGAGATATGAGAAAGTGTTGTCTTCCTTTGCATCTGCATTGTCCATCACTATTCATCATGGCAGTAAGATGTGTTGCCAGGATCCTCGACACGAATGTTGGTAAGACCTTGATGAGTATGGAAATGCTCAAGTTCTTGAGAGCACACTCAGTCACTAGGTTATATCCTCGGTGTCAATTGGGATGTGCCTTCCATTTGTTGAGTTGTTCTACAACCGTAGTTTCCTTTCCAAACTAAGTATGCCATTCTTTTGAATTCTTTCAAATGATCAATTGTGAATCGCCTCGGGCTGCTATGAAGAGTTTCAATGATCTATGGATCAAAAGTAATTCTTTTTGCCACTTAAGGGAATAATTCCAACGAGTGACCTCTTCTAAGGTGCCCCGTTATGGAATCACGGCAATTATCTCCTCGCTACTTTGAAACCATGCACCATCTTACTCAAGCGTGGAATTGTTTCCTACCAAATTGAACCCTTGTCATTTGCTTCTTTCCATTGCCCATGATGTGTGTTTCGTGTCTCAGCTCAAGAGATGTTTCTACATCTCATTCCGTGAGTTGATCTTGTGATCATTAAGATGATCGTAAGTTGCTCGAACCTCAAGAAGGTCGATTCTTCTAAAATTCTCCCTTTCTTCTCATTGTCATGTTGGATGTAGTTCTCAAAGCAAGACGTCGAGATCAAGGTGGTGCAATGAATCAACATCCTCGAGAAGGTCAGTTGGATCGAGAAGTTTGTGATAGTTTTGTGACCCCTTTCCCCTTACCTCATGCCTTGAATCTCGGGACGAGATTCTTGTTTAGTGGGGGTGACTTGTCACATCCCTAGTTCTGGTATGCTCTGAGCTAGCTAGTCATGTGTTGCATCATGTTTAAATTGTTTTGAATTTGAAATGGGGATTGATCAAACCCTAGCACCAGATCAAATCAAATAGGTTCAACATAAAATCATTTTCAATGAACCCAAAATGCCCTTCATAAATGTTCATCATTTTTGAATTGGTACAGAACCTCTGCCAAAAATGGTGCACACTTCTCTAGGACACTCTGGATTTTTGAATTAAACCATAAGTATTTGAATTTGGACATTTAAATTCTATAAAATATTTTAAATGTCCAAATAATCGTGAAAGCATTTGAGGGCTGTTGAAAATAATTCTAAAGGTGCCCACAAATATTTTCAGGAGTTTTGTAAACGGATTAGTATTTTTACTAATTCAAACAGAGCAAAAAAATTAGAAAACAGAAATAAAAGAGAGAGACAGAACCTACCTGGGTTACATGGCAGCCCAGCTAACCAGTCCAACACTGTTGGCCCAGCCCACTGCTGTAGTGGCCCAGCCCAGCGCCGCCTCCTTCAACCTCGTGCCAGAAGGCACGAGGGCGTGTGCCCGTGGTGCACCAGCACACGCACGGCCACCGACGGCCACCTCCTACTTGCCGCTTCACCCTGGCCCTCCCTGGTGCAGCCACGCCACCTCCTCGACCCTCTCTCACTCTCCAATTGCCTCTCCCCCTCCTTTGGTCCCTCTCCACCTCGCCGGGCCTTGTGCGCAAGCACCCATGACCATCGCCTCTCCCTCGTCCTCTCGAGCGGTCTAGAAGCTCGGCCGTGACGACCACGCCCTCTAAAACGAGTCACACGCCTCGGGAAGCCCCACTTCGTCTTCACCATCGTCGTTTTCAACCTGCGGCTGCCGAGATCGCCTCCGCCACCCTGTTCGCTCCGGTCCTCCTCCAAGCTCGTCGTCTGCACCACTGCAACCGCCGTGAGCCTCTCCCTCGAACCACCCTCTCTGTTGTCTCGTTTGCACGCCGTGGCTGCTGCTTCATCGACGACCGAAACCTGCCATCGCCCGTGCTTGCCGCCGACGATGCTCCGGTGACCATTTGGTCCCGGGCGCACGTCCATCCTGCTCACCACATCACGTAGACGGCTTAGGTGTCGTGCACGCATCGCCTAGGCCACCACAGCCGCGTTACCGTGCATGCCGGATCACGAGCCGCCCATTTGTCGAGCTTCGTGGTAAATCGCCTCCCGGCCACCACGAGCCTACGCCACCCCCTTTCAATGCGCGCCAGCAAGGGCACTCCAACGCGCCCAGTCGCGGCTCGAACCGTGCCCCGTAGCGCAATCCTAAGCCCCACCTCTGTCTCTGGCCTCGCCGGCAACGTGTTGCGGGTCAACTCCGGTGAGTATGACCCGGGTTGACCTAGTTTCACTCGCCTAGAGCCATTGACATGTGGCCCCGCCCGGCTAATTAAGTTAGGTTAGTATTAACTAAGGTAGGTTAGTTTAGTTAGACACTGACACTCGGGACCCACTGGTTAGTTTGACCTGGGCCGCCCGTTGACCTGCTGATGTCACAATGATGCAGTGCTGATGCAGTAAAGAATTTTCTGGATTTAATTTAATTCAGAAAATTCCAGAAAATAGTGCTAACTTCTAAAAATCATAGAAATTAATCTGTAACTCCAAATACAAAGATTTATATATGAAAAATGATCAGAAAAATCCAATATATCCATCTGTACTAGTTTCATACGTGTTAAAGCAACTTAACCCCGCTGTTTATATCAAAACATGATAAGGCACTATTTAAATTCATAATTTGAATTTGGGGTTGAACCTTTGGTTCAAAATGACCCAAACCCTTCTGGTTTTAGTTGCATTAGCTCAAAACACAGCATATTGACATGTCATGATCATGCATCATATTGTGCATTGCATTGATTGTGTTTTCCTTCTCTGTTGCCGGTATTTGTCCCCTCTCGATAGACATGCTTTCGACGATGAGTTCGATGACACCGATGAAGAGCTATTACTATCTTCGGAAGTGCCAGGTAAGCAAAACCCCCTTGTTCATTCTGATACAATCCCACTCTCTCGCTCCTGCTCTCTTTTACTGCATTAGGACAACAACGATTCAACTGTTACATGTTGCAGTAGTTGAACCCCTTTTCCTCTGCATGACCTGTCATTGCCACAGTAAATAGATGTAACCCACTAGCATGAGTAGGAGTTGTTTGAGCCCTGATGTGCCTACTCATTCATGCTTGTTTGTCATGCCTGCTACTGCTTAGAGTTGAGTCGTCTGATTCATCGGGGATGAATTGGAATGGTGATGAACATGTCCTACTGTGTGTGAGCTAAGTGTGTGAACACGATTTGGTAAAGGTAGCGGTGAGAGGCCATGTAGGATTACATGGTGGGTTGTCTCATTGAAACCTTCCTTAAGCACTGAGATCTGTATGTGTGATTTAAGATTCTGCTACTACCATGCATTGGGCCCTGAAATATGACCCCGCTCGACTTATTGACCGCCCTTGTACTCTGTTCAGGAGTTGCAAGTAGTTTCTGGTGTTTGTACTATACTGGAGGCCGTGCACAGCGCTGACCCTCGGGGTGGGCTGTGATGCGGTAGGTACGTGGCCGGGTATGCCGGGCGCCTGTTTGGTGTCTCGGAAACCCTGTACACATTGTTTGGGCCTTTAAGGACACCCCGGCCGGATTTCCTTGCGGATGGAACCCGAATAGGCGATAAACCTGGACTAGAGACTTGTGTGGTTAGTCAGGTCGTGGTCTACACCCACGTCGGCTTTCGCTTGAAGTCTGCCGAGCACATGTCGTGTGCAGACGCTAATTGGTGGGAACATGTATGAAGAAGTACACCGCTGCAGGGTTAACATCATCTATTCTGTCGGCGTTCTGGGAACGGGGGTACCCAGACTTCCCTGCCTGCAGCGTGGCTCAAGGGGTGGCCCAGTACGGCCCATCTTCATCAGCACAAGCTCAAGACCCTCGCGAGGGGGCCAAGCCTCATGAGGCGGGGCAACAGAAGCTTTCTCAGGCGCGGCCTCGTCAGGCTGGTTCGCGAGGAGGCGGAGAGATCAAGGCGGGGTACCTCACGAGGTGCCCATGACTCAAGCCATGATGACAAAGGGCCCCAGTGAGCGCCCGCCCATATCCTCATTTCCTCTTTTTGTGCAAAGGGGCAAGCGCTTGAGAGCATCAAGCAAAGGCATCCGTTTGATTGCAACAAGACCAAGACCAAGCGCAACGCGGGAAGGAAGTCATTGTGGAGTCAAGCCGACGTCACCACCGAGCCTTTGACAGGCGAGGACCAACTTTAGTCAGGATAAGTGTACCAGATGTTCCCCTTCAAAATGGCCAATTGTTGGCGCCCTTCCCGCTCAATATTTGGGAAGAGGCCCAGGGCCTCTGCCTATAAATAGGACTAGCCAGCCACAAGGTAGGGGATGATCCAGAGAGAGAGAGAGAAGCGACTGAACTCCCCCTAGCAGTTCATCGCACCGGCTAAGAACAGACCCTCGCGAGGCTGTTCTTCCTTGTATTGTTCATCATCAGCCTAAGAGGCAATCCACCACACCACACACTGGAGTAGGGTGTTACACCACAATGGTGGCCCGAACCAGTATAAACCCTGTGTCTCTTGTGTTGTTCCTTTCATAGTTTAGATCCTAGCGAGGCGGCGAGGTGCAGGTAGGTAGGTGGTGAGATCTCCCCGTGCACCCTAGAGTTCGAACCTAGAGGGTCTGCCGGAATCTGAAATCCGACATTTGGCGCGCCAGGTAGGGGTGCGCCGGAGCTTTCCCTTCCACCGACCCGCTCTCCGCCGACACCGCGACTCGCCCTGCGATGGGCAGCGCACCGCCCGCTCGATGCGCCCGGCCTTGGTGAGGCGAACTCCGAGCCTTGGCCCCAGCCTCGCGACAGGTGCGGTGGCCGGACAAGTTCAAGTCGAAGATGCCGCCGTGCTACAACGGCACAACTGATCCGCTAGCCTTCCTGCTAGCGTACGAGGAGGCCATCCTCGAAGCAGGAGGCGACGACAGGGTCATGGCCAACTGGCTTCCCATGGCCCTCACCGACGCCCCGCGCATGTGGCTGCTCCACACGCCGGTGACTTTCGTAGCCTCTTGGGAAGAGCTGCGCAACCTCTTCCCTCGCCCGGGGCCAGCGCTTGGCGCCCCCGGTCGTCGCGGCTCTCCTGGGCGGCTCGCAGGCGCCACCTTCAGGCCGCCACGTCAAGCCATTCGTCCGCCAGGTCGGCCTTGCCTCCTCACGGCAGGGGGCTCCCCCAGGTCGGTCGGCATCCAAGGCTGATCTGGCCTTCAGCTCGGAGGACCACCCCTCCAACTCAACCTGCTCGGGCGCGCTCCCAATGCTGTGCACTCCCACCATTGCCGGGACCCTCGCCGGCCAGTGGCGCGGGCCTCGGTGTGCTCTCGGTTGAAGCCTTGACCTCCTCCACATACCGCCGGGCAGCCCGGCCTAAGCGGGCCCTTCTTGGGCGTCGGAGGCAGTTCAGCCGGCTCCCTGGGGCAGATCCGTCTACCGGTGACCTTCGGCACCTACGACGACTTCCGCACCGAGCTCATCGACTTCGATGTCGCCCACATTCGCCTGCCATACAATGCCATCCTCGGGTACCCAGCTCTGGCCAAGTTCATGGCCGCAACTCACCCAGCGTACAACCTCATGAAGATGCCCGGTAGCAACGGCGTCCTCACCGTGTCCGGAGACACCGGGGATGCGTTGCAGGTACTCAAGCACGTTTTCAAGGCTGCGGCGGCGGCACAGCCCGCCGACTTCGACGCCACCGAGCCAAGGGGCTGCGCCGGTCAAGAAGAAGCAATTGTTCACCCAAGACAAGGCGGAAACCAAGCGAATCGTTTCGACGAGGACGGATCCACCAACACCACCTTCACCATAGGCGCCAACCTCGAGCCCGAGCAGGAGGAGGCCCTGGTCAAGTTCCTGCGAGCGAACAAGAAGGTGTTCGCATGGGAACCAGATCAGTTGGGAGGGATCCCGAGAGGCGTAACCGAGCACCACCTCAACGTGTGCCCCAATGTACGCCCCGTGAAGCAGAAAGCAAGGCGGCAGTCCACTGAGAAGCAGGCTTTCATCGTCCAAGAGACCCGCAAGTTAGAAGCTGCAGGGGTCATTCGCGAGGTCCGATACCCGGATTGGTTGGCCAACCCTGTTGTTGTGCCAAAGAAAGGGGGGAAGGAACGCATGTGTGTCGACTTCACCAACCTCAACAAAGCCTGCCCGCAGGATCCATTCCTGCTCCCCCGTATCGATCAGATCGTCGATTCCACCGCCGAAAAGCGACTGTTATACTTTCTGGATGCCTTCTCTGGCTATCACCAGATCAAGATGGCGGTAGAAGACGTGGAAAAGACGGCCTTCTTGACCCTGTGTGGAGTGTACTGCTACACACGCATGCCGTTCGGGCTGCGCAACGCAGGAGCGACCTTTCAGCGGCTGATGCACATCACCTTGGGCCCGCAGCTTGGGAAGAATGATGAGGCTTATGTCGACGACATTGTGGTGAAATCTCATGAGGCCAAAACCCTGATACAAGACCTGGAGGAAGCCTTCGTGAGCATCAAGGCAGTGAACCTGCGTCTCAACCCGGAGAAGTATGTGTTTGGGGTCCCCTCGGGCAAGCTCTTGGGCTTCCTCGTGTCCCACCGAGGCATCGAGGCTAACCCAGAAAAGGTCAAGGCGATCCAGGACATGAGCCCGCCAAAGACCCTCAGAGAAACGCAGAAGCTCACTGGGCGCGTGACCGCACTAGGACGCTTCATCTCCAGGTTGGGAGAGCGAGCGCTGCCTTTCTTCCAGCTGATGAACAAAAAGGGGCCCTTTGAATGGACTAAAGAGGCCTACAAGGCGTTCCAAGATCTCAAGAGGTACCTAACCAGCCCTCCGGTTATGGTGGCCCCGCGCCCTCAAGAACCCCTGGTGCTCTACCTTGCAGCCACTCCCTACTCGGTCAGCGCAGCCCTGGTGGCGGTTAGGGCGGATCGTCGGACAAAAGCCGCGGCAACTGCCCGGGTCAAGGCGAAGCAGGATCAAGGAAGACCCGCAGAGACCACTACCACAGCCGAGAAGGATCAGCCGCCGTAGGGAAACACACTCGGGACAGAAGAGACCCCTCCCCCAGGCGACCAACCGCTGGAGGCTCCACTGTCTCAGGAGGCGCCACGGTCTCCGGAGGGCACCATCGATACCAGCACTCCCAACCTCGTTGAACACCCCTGTACTTGTCGGCCTGATGTTGCGGGGCCTTGAGGCGAGGTACCCCATGCCTCGAAACTCCTCCTCGCGCTATTGGTGGCCTCGCGCAAGCTGCGGCATTATTTTCGTGGCCACCCCATCAAGGTTGTCTCAAGATACCCCTTGGAAAGGGTGCTCAGGAGCCCCAACTCAGCCGGAAGAGTCGCCGAGTGGAACATCGAACCGCAAGCTGCCCAGCTCGAATTCAGCACAACCAGAGTCATCAAAGG
Organism: Aegilops bicornis; assembly: GCA_021605145.1. Lineage (NCBI taxonomy): Eukaryota > Viridiplantae > Streptophyta > Magnoliopsida > Poales > Poaceae > Aegilops > Aegilops bicornis. Next base: position 638,514,523 of record CM038670.1, on the reverse strand, counting down.
CGCATTAGGCGGATTTCATGGCAGAATGGACCAGGCGCTGGGCCTCAAGGCTGATGAGGATCGATCCCTCTCCCGGAAGCGAGGCTCCGGACGGTTGGGTCATGTACTTGACAGGCGTTCTCCGAGCACGGCGCAGGCTGGAGCAAGGCTTATATCTCCTACTCAAGACAAGCTCTACTACGCCCGTGCAGCTCTGTTTTCAGAAGGAGAAAAGGTCTCCAACAACATAGCGAGAATATGAAGGCTCGATAGCAGGCTGAAGGCCGCAACTGCCACAGGAGTGAAGCGCCTTACCATCAAGGGTGATTCACAACTCCTTGTCAATATCTCCAACAAGGTATACGAGCCGAGGATGAGCACATGGAAGCCTACCTCGCAGAGGTCCGCAGGATGGAGAAGCAGCCTGGGGCCGGAGTTGCGGCATGTGCCCGTGGCACCAATCAAGAGGCCGACGACATCGCCAAACGGGCATCCAGCGGCTACCTCGGAGCCCTGGCGTCTTGAAGAGCGGCTCTTCAAGCCCTCGGCTACGCCATCACTTTGTCAAGCACGGTGCAGCCTCGGGAGGAGCTCCCCGGCCACCAGCCTCGGGGGAGCCCTGCGTGGCCCGGCCTCGAGCGCGCCTACTCATGACGCTGGAGCCTCGGGAGGGTCTTTGGATCCGCGAGCTCGAGCTACTGACACAAGGGACCTTGCGGAGAAGGAGGAGGAAGCGGAGCGTGGCGCGGCAAGCCACAAAGATCTTGCATTAGGGATGGAGAGCTCTCCGAAGCGACCAAATGATGTGTCCCTGCTGCATCTCCAGGGAGCAAGGGAAGGAACTGGCCGCAGATATACACGGTGGAGACTGTGGGCATCATTCATCGTCGCGGACCCTCGTTGGCAAGGCGTTCTGCAGTGGGTTCTATTGGCCCACTGCGCTCAATGATGCCGTCGAACTGGTGAAGGCTTGCGAGGCCTGCCAATTCCATGCCAAGAAGATCCATCAGCCGGCGGGAGGTCTGCAAACTATACCCCTCTTGTGGCCATTCACAGTTTGGGAACTGGATATCCTGGGCCCATTTCCTCGGCGCCCGGGGCTATCGCTACCTCTACGCCGTGGACAAGTTCACCAAGTGGGCTGAAGTGGAAGCCGTCCGCACCATCCCGCGAGTTCTGCGGTCAAGTTTATCAAAGGGCATCGTGAGCGGTTCGAGTGCCGAACTGCATCATCACCGACAACGGTTCGCGATTCACCAAGAACCTCTTCGTAACATATTGTGCTAACCTTGGGGCCTTGGTATGCTACGCTTGATGGCGCACCCACGGAACAGCGGTCGGGCGGCGGGCCAATCACGAGAGGTCCTGAGGGCCTCAAAACCGAGACATTCAAGAAGAAGCTGGAGTCCTGCGGCGGCTGATGCGATGAGCTTCAATCCGTATTGTGGTCCATCCGCACAACCATGACCAAGCCGACTGGGGAGACCCCGTTCTTCCTGGTCTATGGAGCTGAAGCAGTCCTCCCTCATGAGGTCAGACGTCGTTCCGCACGGGTTCTGGCGTTCGACGAGGCGCAGCAGGACGCCATGCGGGGGACAGGCCTCGTGCTGGGGGAGGAGCATCGTCGGGAAGCCGCGCTACGAGCGGCAAGATACCAACAAGAGCTGCGGCGATACCACTGCCGCAACATCTGCCCCAGGACTCTCGAGGTAGGGGACCTCGTGCTCAGGCGGGTTCTCTCCAGGGAAGGGTTGCATAAGCTATCTCCCATGTGTGAGGGCGCGTTCAAGGTTGTTCATGTTTCCAGGCCCGGCTCCGCGCGCTTGGAGACTCAGGAGGGGGTGCCCGTCCATAACGCATGGAACATCCAGCACCTCCGGAGGTTTTACCCCTAAAAAGGCACGGTGCCTGTGAAGAAGGTGAATGCCTGTAAAGCTGTTGCGTTTTGGAAAAGGCCCAGGGTCTGTGAAGAAGGCGAGCGCCTGTGAAGCTGTTGCATTTTGGAAAAGGTCCAGGGCCTGTGAAGAAGGCGAACGCCTGTGAAGCTGTCGCGTTTAGGAAAGGCCCGGTGCCTGTGAAGAAGGCAAACGCCTGTGAAGTTTATCTTTCTGAGAAAGGCCCGGTGCCTGTGAAGAAGGCAAAGGCCTGTGAAGTTTATCTTTCTGAGAAAGGCCCGGAGCCTGTGAAGAAGGCCAATGCCTGTGAAGCTCGCCGCCCGTGACACTCTCACGTAATAATGTGTTGGGGCTGTACACGCCCCGGAGTCTCGAGGCGCCCGGCCTCGGGCCACAGGGCTCCCTCCCACGCCCAGTGGCAGCACTTAGCTCCGCGATGATGAGAAGACGTGGAAGACTAGATTAGGTGCCAGACGCGGCTTTTCTCATTTGCTTTCTGCAGTTGGCTTGTTCATTCCCATTCGAGGTTTTATTGAAGTTGTTGCCGTCTTTGGCTTGTGACTCTTTGCCTTTTCGCTCTCACCTCGATTTCTCTCGCGCCAAGTCTCGCGAGGAGCAACGCTGAGCACCCTCATGAGTGTTTTCTGCCCTTATCGTTTGAGGCTTCCCTACCCGGGTCCACTCTTGGAGCACCCTCCGGTCCATGCCCCACGGGCACCACGACCTGAACAGGACTGGGTGGTCGCCTCCAGTGAGGCCGGAGCTGCCTCTCCAGACTAACCTTTGCAGGACATAAAGCGTTCAACGAGGCCTCGGCCTCAGGAAGCAAAGGCCACGATAGCCCCCCTCCCCCCCCCCCCCCGAGCTAAGTAATTTCTATGTGCAGGCGTGTGGCACAAAGGCATAATACTGAAATAGCGTAAACAGTACGATAATTAACAGCAATAGTCCAAGCACGCCCCCGCGGGGCCCTACACTACTCTCTCCTTGCGCAGGAAAAAGAAAAAGAACAAAACAGGCGCGACTCGCCCGACACCAACTCGCGGCAAGAGCTCGGGCTGCCTCCGGAGCTCAGGCGGACTCCCTCTCGCGCTTCACCGAGGCGCGACGGTGGGCAGACCCGCTACCTCCCTCCAGGCGAGCGAGGCGGCGCGGGGCCTGGTCGCGGCCACCGCTGGAGGAGCCGCTGTCCGAAGAAGAGACACCAAAGCTCGACGAACCCCGAGCGCCGCCAACCACACGCGCGTTGTTGTCTTCATCGTCGCTGGGGCTAGGCCCACGGCCGATGCGTCGTTCTCGTGGCAGCACCAATGGCGACCATCTTCCCGAACACCCTCACGTAGAGGGTGGCATCGCCCGTCGAACTTGAAGTGCAGGGTGCACCGCCGCTCGGACCACGTGCACGGGCAAACGTTTGCTGCCGCGGTCGTGGGCCACGCTCCCGCTGCGAGACCTCCAGCGAAGCCAGGAGGCCCGGCTGCAAAGCAACTGGCCCACTGAAAGCTGTGAGGCCGCCCGGAGCACCGGCCGGAAGCTCACCTAGGAGGAAGCGAGGAAGCTGGAGCCGGGTGCTGGTCGGCTCCACCGACCACACAATGAACTCCGGCAGCACCTCTGCCGAGTGGAAGCGCGGCTCAGGGGGTCGCGCGGCCGCAGCGCGCCCCAGCAGCGGCCTGCCGCCCATCACCGCGCGGGAGATCACCACCACGCCCGCGAGGAGCCACCACGGGAGCCACAGGGTGCTTGCAAGGACGGCCTCGGCCGCGTTTGGGCGGGGGAGAGTCAGGCTCCACCTGGCGGGCCTTTCCTTTCTCCGCGGCCGAGAACCTCTTTGGCGGAGCCATGAAGAAGAAGTAGAAGCGAGAGGGATGGACTGGAAGGGCACGCGCCGTTCCGTACTTATAGCCGGGGAAGGCCAACCGCCGGCCTCCATGATCGCAGGTAATCATGACCCGCTTTGCATGCAGGGACTTGTCAATTCGCAGCGATTGCCGAGGCGTCATGGGGAAGCAGGGCCGCCCGTCTAATCAACCGCCACGCTGGCGCCCAAGGCCGCAGCTGCTAGGGCCAGCGCGCCAGACTTACTCCCTTCGCTTCTCGGCCAAGTCGAGCACGCCTTGGGCCCGGGGGCTCTTGTCGGCGTTACAGGGAACGGGGTACCCAGACTTGCTCACTGCGGCTGCTGGCGTGGCTCAAGGGGTGGCCCAAGACGGCCCATCTTCATCGGCACAAGCTCAAGACCCTCGCGAGGCCAAGCCTCACGGGCGGACGACGTGAAGCTTCCTCAGCGCGGCCTCGTCGAGCTGGCTCGCGAGGCGGAGAGATCAAGGCGGGGTACCTCACGAGGTGCCCATGATGACCAAGGGCGCCAGGTGGCGCCAACCCATGTGATGTCCTCATTTCCTCTTTTGTGCAAAGGGGCAAGCGCGGCGAGAGCATCAAGCAAAGGCATCCGTTCGATTGCAACAAGACCAAGACCGATGCAACGGCGGGGAAGGAAGTCATTGTGGAGCCCAAGCCGGCGTCACCACGAGCCTTTGACAAAGGCGAGGACCAACTTTAGTCAGGATAAGTGTACCAGATGTTCCCCTTCAAAATGGCCAATTGTTGGCGCCCTTCCCGCTCAATATTTGGGAAGAGGCCCAGGGCCTCTGCCTATAAATAGGACTAGCCACCCACAAGGTAGGGGATGATCCAGAGAGAAGCGACTGAACTCCCCCTAGAAGTTCATCGCACCGGCTAAGAACAGACCCTGCGAGGCTGTTCTTCCTTGTATTGTTCATCATCAGCCCAAGAGGCAATCCACCACACCACACACTGGAGTAGGGTGTTACACCACAATGGTGGCCCGAACCAGTATAAACCCTGTGTCTCTTGTGTTGTTCCTTTCATAGTTTAGATCCTAGCGAGGCGGCGAGGTGCAGGTAGGTAGGGGGTGAGATCTCCACATGCACCCCAGAGTTCGAACCTAGAGGGTCTGCCAGAACCCGAAATCCGATATATTCGAATAGCCGCGTCCGCGGTAAAGGACTACTTGGTTGCCTATACAGTTCATAGACAAGTGAAAGTGGATACTCTAAAATGCGCAAGATAAGCATGAGTGCTATGGATAGCGTTCTCGTAGGGAGACGGGAGCGGGTCCATAGTGGTGTATTGATATGGTGAATATGTGGACTCGTGTGCGCCACTTCAAAAGAGTTACTTGCACTCGTAGTTTAGGATAGCCACTGAGTCAAAGCTGGCTTGCTGCAGTTAAACTCCACCACCCCCTTTGTTGATACCGATGCATAAGTAGCTAGTTCTGATTGTAAGTCTTCCTGGGTACATTTGTACTCACGTTTGCTTAATTTATGTTTCGCAGAGAGACTTCAGTCTCGTTAGTAGTTCCATGTGGACTTCCACGTTTAGCTTGTTACCTCAGCTACGATCTTGTGCCCTCGGCAGGGTCTTGTAGATAGTCAGGCTTCTCAGCCTTTTTCATTTGTAGATGTTTGTACTCATACATGTTAAGCTTCCACATGTGCTTTGACTTGTATGCTCTGAATGTTGGGTCATGAGACCCATGTTTGTAATATCTCGCTCCTCGGAGCCTACTGAATGAATACTTGAGTTGTAGAGTCATGTTGTGATGCCATGTTGTATTTGCACATATCGAGCATATTGCGTGTATGTTGTTGAAATGCTTGGTATGTGTGGGACCCGACAACCTAGTTGTCTATCCTTGGTAGCCTCTCTTATGGGGAAATGTAGTCTAGTGCTTCCACTAAGCCATGGTAGTCTGCTACAGCTCGGTTTACCGGAGTCCTGTTAGCCCAGTTACTACTGCTCCGGAACACTTAGACTGGCCGGCATGTGTCCTTCTTCGATCATGTGTCTGTCCCTTCGAGGAAATGTCACGCGGTGTCTTTCGGAGTCCTGTTAGCCTGCTACAGCCCGGATTCCCAGAGTTCTGCTAGCCCATTTGCTACAGCCTGAATTCACTCGCTGATGACCGACACGTTTGTTGCTGGGTCATGTATGCATGTCCTTGTAAGTTTGACTTTGGGTTTACGACTAGTCATGTTGGCCCGGGTTCTTTGTCATATGGAAGCTAGCGACACTATCATATACATGAGCCAAAAGGCGCAAACGGTCCCGGGCCAGGTAAGGTGGCACCCGTGGGAATACCGTGTGTGAGGCCGCAAAGTGATATGATGTGTTACATGCTAGATCGATGTGGCTTAGGATCGGGGTCCTAGCAGCTTTGGTATCAGCTCCAAATCATGTCTTGGGTCAATGGTTGGGTTGCCCGGTCCTGTGCTTGCTACCTTACATTCCGCTCTATCGCTAGGGTAGTAAAGGGAGAACTACTGCGATTGTGCTTCCGGTTAACCTGGTTAAGCACCTCAGTAGAGAAAGCCGAAAACTGACTGTCATGATGCGGCGAGAGCTGGTCAACCACTCAATGACTTATTGGAATCTTTCGTGATTCCCTCCATGTCACACGAAGGACCTCTTTCCGGTCAACTATGTAAATGCATCATATTAGACTAAGCCGCGTACATACCAGGGGCTATATCGTAGACCCACCATAAAACTCCTATGGCTAAGTGAAAGTGTTAACACCCTATAGTCCGGTTGCCTGGTTCGCCGCATTGACACCTCCTTCACGGACCAAGACGTTGGGTCAAGAGTGATCAGATGCCTTGCCGAACACCCCCGTATTTCCTACGAGGGGGTTGAAGCCGACGACTGGAAAACTTTTAGATCATATACACACGGCCGCACAGGAGGAACAAAAGCCTTTAGGCAAAACTAAAACATAGTCTGATTATAAAAATTGTCTTTTACAATTCGCATACACTTCACTAGAATATTATGCCTTTCGAACATTGACCCTCTATCAAGTGGGCAGCCTCTAAGACGTCTTCAAAATAATGCTCTGGTGCGTGACAGTCCTTGCCCTGGGGCGGACTCTTCATCACAACATCGATGGCCTTCATCTTTCCCCAGTATGTCTTGACACGGGCAATGGCCATCCATGCACCTTCAATGCATGCCGACCGCTTAACGGCATCGATATGTGGCGCCGCATCAACAAGCCGCTGCACCAAGCCGAAGTAGCTATTCGGAATAGGCTCAGTCGGCCACAGCCAGATTATGACGTTCTTCATGGCAGCACCGAATATCCTGTGAAGCTCGGCCCATTGGGACATCTGCTCATTTAGCAGCAGAGGGCGCTTCGATGGGCCAAACTGTGACTAGAAAAGCTTCTCCATTGCATATCCCTCTTGCGCTTGGTAAAACTGCGCTGCATCAGAAGAACTCTTCGGCAAGTCCAAAAACACATCTGGAGAACTCCACACTTGGTTAAGCCGAGCATAGTTTGGATCTCTGAACTTAGTCTGTAGTAAAAAGGGCTTACCGACAGCAATCTCCCCAGCTTGCCGGATCTCCTCACGGGCTGCTCTAGATTCGGACAGCGCTTCTCTCGCCTCTCGCAAGGCCTTCTCAAGATCAGCCATTTTGGCTTTATTCTCCTTCTCAAGGAATTCACAGCGGCTAGCAGCATTTTTTAGTTCGAGCGCCATTGTGGATATTTTCTACTTGTCTTGGCGCCGAGCAGCCTGTTCGGCCTTCAAGTCAACCGACGCCTTTTCAGCGGCTGCATCACTAAACCGGGCCTGCTCCTTGGCCCGGGCTAGCTCCGATCGAAGAATCTCAATGGCGGCGGCACCATCTATAGCCATGCATATCCCAGTATACAATTTTCAGCACCATGCTTATCTTACAAACATGTATGTGCTTCAACTGCTCTGAATACATACCTTGCGACTCGTCAAGACGCATATTGATTAACGCAATATCATCCCCTGCCACATCAAACTTCTGCTACAGCTCGGTAATATCCGTAGTCCAGGCAGTCGTCAGGGGAGAAACAACCCGTGTTACAATTAACCAGATTATTCCCTGAGCATATCTTCTTGATCCTTGGATTACCTCCCATGGGAAGCCAACCCGAGTCTCAGGGGCTACTACCTATACATAGGTGCATTTTGCAAATAAAATACAGTTGAAAGTATTACATCACAAACCTCGAAGCCTCTTAGCAGGCTCATGAAGGCTTCATTCAATCCACTCTTCGCGGACAGAATCCTCTCAACCACCGTACCCATCAAGGTACGTTGTTCCTCCGAGACAGATGCTTTTCGCAGCATATCCCTCAGTATATCCGGCGCCGCCGGGTCTCCGGAAGCCGTTGTAGGAGTACGACCATCCTTTGAAGGAACCTGTTCACTCGTCTCCAGAGTCATCGCTGGTTGAAAACCGGATAGTCCAGGGCCTTCATTGTTGGCCCCCGAATCCCGGACGATCTGGGGTTCGCCTTCGGGTAATGCCTCCTTCATCCCTCCCGTCGCTAGTTGATCAAGGAAAACCCTCCGAGACGACACTTCGGAGTCGTCCTCCTTATTGGGCGAGGAAGTCGGGGGAGGTGTCTCGCTTTCCATCATCTCTGGGAGAAGATCTCCCGAAGAAGAGGATTGCTCAGGAAAACTCTGCGCCGAACTGTAAAGATACACATGTACGTTACATGTCACTTCAGTAACAAGAAAGGAATGGGATGTGATTAAAGCACCCCGGATTCACTTACGATTTGGTCGAAGTCCTGCCCTCACGGCGGAGCTATGCAACGGCGTCGCCTCCCAATCCCGAGCCGCCCGACAATGGCATCTTACCTCTCTTGGGGGTCGGCTCCTCCCAACCTGCAGAGGCGGCCCTTTTGTTCCTATATGGAGAAGGGATGCTTGCTTCTCCTTCGCCTTTGTCTTCGGGCGAAGAAATGTTGATTTCTCTGGACCCGGTGTCTAATTTACGTCCGGAACAAAGGCCATCCCTGGTCTTCTCGCTCTCCACTTTGCCCTCCTCCACCGGCGCCTGGTACGATGCCGGTGCCAGCATCCTTGTTAGCATAGGATCCGCTGAGTCTTCGGGAAGGGGGGCGGGACACCTAATCCGTTCCGCTTTCTTTATCCAGCCCTAGAAAGAGATGGTTTGCTCAGTGTCTTAACACGGGATACCTGATTAGGAAGTGTTCAGCGGACGGGAACTTACCGTGGTATCCGGATGGTTGCAGTCAAGGCCGATGTCTTCAGTAGTATCTGGCCACTATTTTCATTTCCCCAAAAAAAATTCCACATCCCTTTGTGCGTAGTGCCCAAGAAGTGTTGAAGTGTCTGTGGCCCTTCGGGATTAAACTCCCACATGCGGAGAGGTCGCCTCTTGCACAGCAAAGTCCGACGAACCAGCATTACTTGACTAACGTTGATAAGATCAACGTCCCTCTCGAGGAGGCTCCGGATGCGGCTCTGTAGAGTCTATACCTCATCAATTGATCCCCAGTCCAACCCCTTATTAATCCATGATGCGAGCTAAGTCGGAGGGTTGGGTCGAAACGCAGGCGCGGCCGCCCACTTGGAGCCACGAGGCTCGGTGATATAGAACCACTCCCGTTGCCATAAGTCAGAGGACTCGGTGAAGGATCCTTTTAGCCAAAGAGCGCTATTAATCTTGCTCATGGTGGCGCCACCACACTCCGCCTGCTTCCCCCCTATCATCTGCGGCTTCACATTGAAGGTCTTGAGCCACAAGCCGAAGTGTGGAGGGATTCGAAGGAAGGCCTCACACGTGACGATAAACGCCGAGATAAGAAGAACAGAGTTCGAGGCCAGATCGTGAAAATCCAGCCCGTAGTAGAACATGAGCCCTCGGACAAAAGGATTAAGGGCAAAGCCTAACCCTCGGAGGAAGTGGGAGACGAACACGACCCTCTCGCCAGATCTGGGGGTAGGGATAACCTGCCCTTCGGCAGGCAGCCGATGGAGAATTGCTGCGGTCAGATATCTCGCCGCCCTAAGCTTCACAATATCCTCCTCTGTAACACAAGAAGCCACCCATCGACCGGGAAGGCTGGATCCGGACATGACTAAGACTTGTGGTGATCGAAACTTGGGTTTTAGAACTCGAGATAGCAAGGGTTGAGGAAGAAGCGAACATGGAAGAGAGAGAGACGGGCGTGTACCCCTTTATAAAGGCTGTGAATATTTAAACGCCTACTCCTAGGCCTTGAAACTTGCCTGTTTCCAAGGAGTCATACCCCAGAGATGGTTGGGTTACCCACATCTGTGTTGATAAGAATCCCTTAATAAGTGGGACACAATCTCGACTTGGATAAGACGTGCCTGTAAGGCCGCGCCTCGAAACCCGGGGCTGCAGGCTAACGACGGGTTTAAAATAATGTCCCGGCAGTGACGTGGTGTCATGCTATGAACAGTTGTCGGTAGGTTGGACTTATAAATTATTGTGTCCTCCGTAGAAGTATACGAAGCTTATGTTACAGGTCCGGACACGTTCAATACGTCCGAAGACTATCTTGGAGTTCGGAAGGAGGAACCCGCCTTGCAATGCCAAAGATAGATCTATGCGCCGGATACCTTGTCATTGAAGCCAGGTTTAGGGGCTACTGAGGGAGTCCTGGACTAAGGGGTCCTCGGGCGTCCGGCCTGTTAGCCATGGGCCGGACTGATGGGCTATGAAGATACGAAGACCGAAGACTGCACCCGTATCCGGATGGGACTCTCCTTGGCGTGGAAGGCAAGCTTGGCAATCAATTATGTAGATTCCCTTCTTTGTAACCGACCTTGTGTAACCCTAGATCCTCCCGGTGTCTATATAAACCGGAGGACTTAGTCCGGAGGAGAGACTCATTACCATAGTCATACAGGCTAGACTTTTAGGGTTTAGCCATTACGATCTCGCGGTAGATCAACTCTTGTAATACTCATATTCATCAAGATCAATCAAGCAGGAAGTAGGGTATTACCTCCATACAGAGGGCCCGAACCTGGATAAACATCGTGTCCCCTGTCTCCTGTTACCATCAACCTAAGATGCACAGTTCGGGACCCCCTACCCGAGATCCGCCAGTTTTGACACCAACAGGCCGCGGTGTGCTCCTCAGTTCGGAGGGAGCGCTCCATGTTTCCATTGACTGTGATAACACCGCGGGGTCTGGGCATTTTGAGCTTTAAGTAAGCATAATGCGGGACCGCATTGAAGCGGGCGAAGGAAGTTCGTCCGAGCAGTGCATGATAACCACTGCGGAAGGGGACGATGTCGAAGATCAAGTCTTCGCTTCGGAAGTTATCCGGTGAACCGAAGACTACTTCCAATGTTATTGAGCCCGTGCAACGGGCTTCTACACCGGGTATCACTCCTTTAAAGGTGGTGTTAGTAGGCTTGATTCTTGATGGGTCGATACCCATTTTGCGGACCGTGTCTTGACAAATCAAGTTAAGACTGTTGCCGCCGTCCATGAGGACTATAGTGAGATGGTATCCGACGATGATTGGATCGACGACCAGAGCTGCCGTACCTCCATGATGGATATTGGTCCGGTGGTTCCTACGACCAAAGGTGATCAGACAAGCCGACCACGGATTGAATTTAGGGGCGACAGGCTCTATAGCATAGACGTCCCTTAGCGCGCATTTGCGCTCCCTCTTGGGGATATGCGTTACGTATATCATGTTCACTGTTTTCACCTCAGTGGGAAATTTGTTTTGCCCCCCTGTGTTCGGTGGGCAGGGATCTTCATCGTCCTCGCTTGGCGGTCCTTTCCCCTTATGTTCGATGTTTAACATACTGGCCTGTTTAAAGACCCAACAATTTCTGTTGGAGTGGTTGGCAGGCTTATCAGGGGTGCCATGAATCTGGCAAGACTGATCGAGTATTTTGTCCAAGCTGGATGGACCATCTTTATTTCCTTTAAATAGCTTCTTCCGCTGACTTGATTTAGCGCCACTGAATCCAGCGTTGACAGCCGTGTCTTCGGTATCTTCATTGTTGCTTTGACACTTGTGTTTGTTGCACCGTGGCCTGCCGTGCCGTCTCTGGCTTCGGAGGTTCCTGGGTCGCCGGTACGGTTGCTTCTATGAGCTAACCAGTTGTCTTCTCCCGCGCAAAAGTGGGTCATTAGTGCGGTAAGGGCTGCCATGGACTTCGGCTTTTCTTGGTCGAGGTGTCAGGCGAGCCATTTGTCACGGACGCTATGTTTAAAGGCCGTGAAGGCTTCGGCATCCAGATAGTCGATAATTTGGTTCTTTTTAATTAAGAACCTAGTCCAGAGTTTACGGGCTGACTCTCCGGGTTGCTGGTGTTGGGGAACGTACTAATTTCAAAAAAGTTCCTACGCACACGCAAGATCATGGTGATGCATAGCAACGAGAGGGGAAAGTGTTGTCCACGTACCCTCGTAGACCGAAAGCGGAAGCGTTAGCACAACACTGTTGATGTAGTCGTACGTCTTCACGATCCGACCGATCCAAAACCGAACGTACGACACCTCCGAGTTCAACACACGTTTAGCTCGATGACGTCCCGCGAACTCTGGTCCAGCGGAGCTTCACAAGAGAGTTCCGTCAGCACGACGGCGTGATGATGGTAATGATGTTTCTACCGACGCAGGGCTTCGCCTAAGCACCGCTATGATATGACCGAGGTGGAATATGGTGGAGGGGGGCACCGCACACGGCTGGGAGAGATCAACAGGTCAACTTGTGTGTCTAGAGGTTCCCCTGCCCCCGTATATAAAGGAGCAAGGGGGAGGCCGGCCGGCCCCTTGTGGGCGCGCCAGGAGGAGGAGTCCTCCTCCTAGTAGGAGTAGGACTCCCCTCTTTCCTACTCCTACTAGGAGGGGAAAGGAAGGGGAAGAGGGAGAAGGAAAGGGGGGCACCGCCCCCCTCTCCTAGTCCAATTCGGACCAGAGGGGGAGGGGCGCGCGGCTGATGTCTACTACACAACCTTCTCCTTGTAGACGTTGTTGGGCCTCCAAGTGTAGAGGTTTGTAGGACAGTAGCAAATTTCCCTCAAGTGGATGACCTAAGGTTTATCAATCCGTGGGAGGCGTAGGATGAAGATGGTCTCTCTCAAGCAACCCTGCAACCAAATAACGAAGAATCTCTTGTGTCCCCAACACACCCAATACAATGGTAAATTGTATAGGTGCACTAGTTCGGCGAAGAGATGGTGATGCAAGAGCAATATGGATGGTATATATAGGTTTTTGTAGTCTGAAAATATAAAAACAGCAAGGTAACTAAAGATAAAAGTGAGCGTAAATGGTATTGCAATGTTAGGAAACAAGGCCTAGGGTTCATACTTTCACTAGTGCAAGTTCTCTCAACAATAATAACATAGATAGATCATATAACAAGCCCTCAACATGCAACAAAGAGTCACTCCAAAGCCACTAATAGCGGAGAACAAACGTAGAGATTATGGTACGGTACGTAAACACCTCAAAGTTATTCTTTCGGATCGATCTATTAAAGAGTTCGTACTAGAATAACACCTTAAGACACAAATCAACCGAAACCCTAATGTCACCTAGAAAATCCATTGTCACGTCAAGTATCCGTGGGCATGATTATACGATATGCATCACACAATCTCAATTCATCTACTCAAACCAACACATAGAACCTCAAAGAGTGTCCCAAAGTTTCTACCGGAGAATCACGACGAAAACATGTGCCAACCCCTATGCATAGGTTCATGGGTGGAACCCGCAAGTTGATCACCAAAACATACATCAAGTGGCACGTGATATCCCATTGTCACCACAGATACGCACGGCAAGACATACATCAAGTGTTCTCAAATCTTTAAAGACTCAATCCGATAAGATTACTTCAAGGGAAAACTCAATTCATTACAAGAGAGTAGAGGGGGAGAAGAAACATAAGATCCGACTATAATAGCAAAGCTCGCGATACATCAAGATCGTGCCAAATCAAGAACACGAGAGAGAGAGATGTCAAACACATAGCTCTTGGTACATACCCTCAGCCTCGAGGGTGAACTACTCCCTCCTCGTCATGGAGAGCGCCGGATGATGAAGATGGCCACGGTGAGGGTTCCCCCCCTCCGTGAAGTCTTGAACAGGTCCCGATTGGTTTTGGTGGCTCTGGAGGTTTTTGTTGGCGGAACTCCCGATCTAATCTCTGTTCTGGAAGTTTTACGATACGTAGGTATATATGGGTGCAAGGGGTACGTCGGTGGAGCTTCGGGGGCCCCACGAGGCAGGGGGCGCGCCCTAGGGGGGTGGGCGCGCCCCCACCCTCGTGGCCAGCTCCCGTATCTTTTGACGTAGAGTCCAAGTCTATCCGGTGGCTTTCCTTCCAAAAATAACTTCTCCAGTTGATTTCGTTCCGTTTCAACTCTGTCTGATATTCCTTTTCCTCGAAACCTTTGAAATAGGCATAAAACAACAAATGCAGGTTGGGCCTCCGGTTAATAGGTTAGTCCCAAAAGTAATATAAAAGTGGAAAATAAAGCCCAATATTGCCCAAAACAGTAGATAATATAGCATGGAGCAATCAAAAATTATAGATACGTTGGAGACGTATCAAGCATCCCCAAGCTTAATTCCTGCTCGTCCTCGAGTAGGTAAATGATAAAATGATAATTTTTGATGTGGAATTCTAGTTAGCATAATTTCAATGTAATTCTTCTTACTTGTGATATGAATATTCAGATCCGAAAGATTCAATACAAAAGTTCATATTGAGATAAAAATAATAATACTTCAAGCATACTAACAAAGCAATTATGTCTTCTCAAAATAACATGGCCAAAGAAAGTTATCCCTACAAAATCATATAGTCTGGCTATGCTCTATCTTCACCACACAAAGTATTTAAATCATGCACAACCCCGATGACAACCCAAGCAATTGTTTCATACTTTAACATTTTCAAAAAAAAAAATCGATCTTCACGCAATACATGAGCGTGAGCCATGGATATAGCACTATATGTGGAATAGAATGGTGGTTGTGGATAAGACAAAAAGAGGGGAAGATAGTCTCACATCAACTAGGCATATCAATGGGCTATGGAGATGCCCATCAATAGATATCAATGTGAGTGAGTAGGGATTGCCATGCAACGGATGCACTAGAGCTATAAGCATATGAAAGCTCAACAAAATAAACTAAGTGGGTGTGCATCCAACTCGCTTGCTCACGAAGACCTAGGGCATTTTGAGGAAGCCCATCATTGGAATATACAAGGCAAGTTCTATAATGAAAAATTCCCACTAGTATATGAAAGTGACAAAATGAGAGACTCTCTATCATGAAGATCATGGTGCTACTTTGAAGCACAAGTGTGGTAAAAGGATAGTAACATTGTTCCTTCTCTCTTTTTCACTCATTTTTATTTGTTTTATTTGGGCCTTTTCTCTTTTTTATGGCCTCTTTTTTCTCTCTCTCTTTTTTATTTATTTTATTTTTTTCGTCCGGAGTCTCATCCCGACTTGTGGGGGAATCATAGTCTCCATCATCCTTTCCTCACTAGGACAATGCTCTAATGATGATGATCATCACACTTTTATTTACTTACAACTCAAGAATTACAACTCGATACTTAGAGCAAAATATGACTCTATATGAATGCCTCCGGCGGTGTACCGAGATGTGCAATGACTCATGAGTGACATGTATGAAAGAGAATTATGAACGGTGGCTTTGCCACAAATACAATGTCAACTACATGATCATGCTAGAAATATGACAATGATGGAGCGTGTCATAATAAATGGAATGGTGGAAAGTTGCATGGCAATATATCTCAGAATGGCTATGGAAATGCCATGATAGGTAGGTATGGTGGCTGTTTTGAGGAAGGTATATGGTGGGTGTATGATACCGGCGAAAGGTGCGCGGTATTAGAGAGGCTAGCAATGGTGGAAGGGTGAGAGTGTGTATAATCCATGGACTCGAGATTAGTCATAAAGAACTCATATACTTATTGCAAAAATCTAGAAGTTATCAAAGCAAAGTACTACGCGCATGCTCATAGGGGGATAGATTGGTAGGAAAAGACCATCGCTCGTCCCCGGCCGCCACTCATAAGGAAGACAATCAATAAATAAATCATGCTCTGACTTCATCACATAACGGTTCACCATACGTGCATGCTACGGGAATCACAAACTTTAACACAAGTATTTATCAAATTCACAACTACTCAACTAGCATGACTTTGATATTATCACATCCATATCTCACAACAATTGTCAAGCATCAAACTTCTCTTAGTATTCAACACACTCATAAGAAAGTTTTTACTAGTCTTGAATACCTATCATATTAGGATTAAGCACATTACCATGCTATTTAAGACTCTCAAAATAATATAAGTGAAGCATGAGAGTTCATATATTTCTTCAAAATATAACCACCGTCGTGCTCTAAAATATATAAGTGAAGTACTAGAGCAAATGACAAACTACTCCAAAAGATATAAGTGAAGATCAATGAGTAGTCGAATAATTATGCAAATATGTGAAGACTCTTTAACATTAAGGAGTTTCAGATCTTGGTATTTTATTCAAACAGCAAGCAAAGCTAAAAAAAATGACATTGCAAGGATAGCACAACTCATGTGAAGAAGCAAAACCTTAGGCTCAACCGATACTAACCGATAGTTGTTGAAGAAGAAAGGTGGGATGCCTAACGGGGCATCCCCAAGCTTAGATGCTTGAGACTTCTTGAAATATTATCTTGAACTTTTGTGTCTCCTTAGTTCCTCTCATATCATGGTTTCTCTTATTTCTCAAAAGCTTCATCCACAACAAACTCAACAAGAACTCGTGAGATAGGTTAGTATAAACCAACGCAAAACATTATAATTTTATACTGTAACAAATCACTAAAATTATTATTCAACATTGAATAATAAATTCCTCTGCATATTTAATACTCCTATCCTCAAATAGAATCATTAAACAAGCAAACATATGCAAACAATGCAACAATAACAGCAATCTGCCAAAACAGTATAGTCTGTAAAGAATGCAAGATTCATCAGACTTCCCTAACTCCAAAAATTATGAACTAAAATTCCCACTGTAATAAATTTATCATATCTTCTTATTCAAAAGGTTTCAACATTTTATCACATTCTGAATTTTCTAAGGAATTTTTGCAACAGCGGTAAACTTTCTGTTTTCAAACAGCAACATGCATACTTGCAAAATAAGCATGGCAAAGGCTATCCTTGACATTTTTATTGAAACTAGAGATGCAAAACATTATTATAAGTAACAGCAAGCAAATACTAACAAAATAAAATGACTCTCCAAGCAAAACACATATCATGTGGCGAATAAAAATATAGCTCCAAGTAAAGTTACCGATGAACGAAGACGAAAGAGGGGATGCCATCCGGGGCATCCCCAAGCTTAGGCTCTTGGTTATCCTTGAATATTACCTTGGGGTGCCTTGGGCATCCCCAAGCTTAGGCTCTTTCCACTCCTTACTCCATAGTCCATCAAATCTTTACTCAAAACTTGAAAACTGCACAATACAAAACTTAACAGGAAACTCGTGAGCTCCGTTAGCGAAAGAAAACAAAACACCACTTCAAGGTACTGTAATGAACTCATTCTTTATTTATATTGGTGTTGAACCTACTGTATGCCAACTTCTCTATGGCTTATAAACTATTTTACTAGCCATAGATTCATCAAAATAAGCAAACAACACAATGAAAACAGAATCTGTCAAAAACAGAACAGTCTGTAGTAATCTGTAACTAAAGCAAACTTATGGAACTCCAAAAATTCTAAAATAAATTGTTAGACCTGAGGAATTTGTCTAGTAATCATCTTCAAAAAGAATCAACTAAATAGCACTCTCCATTAAAAAGTTTTAGCTAATATCATGAGCGCTAAAGTTTCTGTTTTTTTACAGCATGATCATAAAGACTTCACCCAAGTCTTCCCAAAGGTTCTACTTGGCACAAACACTAATTAAAACATAAAACCACATCTAAACAGAAGCTAGATGGATTATTTATTACTAAACAGAACCAAAAATCAAGAAACTAAAATAAAATTGGTTGCCTCCCAACAAGCGCTATCGTTTAACGCCCCTAGCTAGGCATGATGATTTCAATGATGCTCACATAAAAGATAAGAATTGAAACATAAAGAGAGCATCATGAATAATATGACTAGCACATTTAAGTCTAACCCACTTCCTATGCATAGGGATTTTGTGATCAAACAACTTATGGGAACAATAATCAACTTGCATAGGAAGGTAAAACAAGCATAACTTCGAAACTTTAAGCGCATAGAGAGGAAACTTGATATTATTGCAATTCCTACAAGCATATGTTCCTCCCTCATAATAATTTTCAGTAGCATCATGAATGAATTCAACAATATAACCAGAACCTAAAACATTATTTTCATGATCTACAAGCATAGAAATTTTACTACTCTCCACATAAGCAAAATTCTTCTCATGAATGATAGTGGGAGCAAACTCAACAAAATAGCTATCATGTGATTGAAAATTAAGATCAAGATGACAAGTTTCATGGTTATAATTATTCTTTATAGCATACGTGTCATCACAATAATCATCATAGATAGGAGGCATGCTTTCATCATAGTAAATTTGCTCATCGAAGCTTGGGGGACAAAAAATAACATCTTCATCAAACATAGCTTCCCCAAGCTTGTGGCTTTGCATATCATTAGCATCATGGATATTCAAGGAATTCATACTAACAATATTGCAATCATGCTCATCATTCACATATTTAGTGCCAAATATTTTAATGCATTCTTCTTCTAACACTTTGGCACAATTTTCCTTCCCATCATACTCACGAAAGATATTAAAAAGGTGAAGCGTATGAGACAAACTTAATTCCATTTTTCTTTGTAATTTTATTTTATAAACTAGACTAGTGCTAAAACAAGAAACAAAAAGATTCTTTTGCAAGATCTAAAGATATACCTTCACTTACCTAGCCTCCCTGGCAACGACGCTAGAAAAGAGCTTGATGTCAACTACACAACCTTCTTCTTGTAGACGTTGTTGGGCCTCCAAGTGCAGAGGTTTGTAGGACAGTAGCAAATTTCCCTCAAGTGGATGACCTAAGGTTTATCAATCCGTGGGAGGCGTAGGATGAAGATGGTCTCTCTCAAGCAACCCTGCAACCAAATAACAAAGAGTCTCTTGTGTCCCCAACACACCCAATACAATGGTAAATTGTATAGGTGCACTAGTTCGGCGAAGATATGGTGATACAAGTGCAATATGGATGGTAGATATAGGTTTTTGTAATCTGAAAATATAAAAACAGAAAGGTAACTAAAGATAAAAGTGAGCGTAAATGGTATTGCAATGCTAGGAAACAAGACCTAGGGTTCATACTTTCACTAGTGCAAGTTCTCTCAACAATAATAACATAGATAGATCATATAACAAGCCCTCAACATGCAAAAAAGAGTCACTCCAAAGCCACTAATAGCGGAGAACAAACATAGAGATTATGGTAGGGTATGAAACAACTTCAAAGTTATTCTTTCGGATCGATCTATTAAAGAGTTCGTACTAGAATAACACCTTAAGACACAAATCAACCAAAACCCTAATGTCACCTAGATACTCCATTGTCACCTCAAGTATCCGTGGGCATGATTATACGATATGCATCACACAATCTCAATTCATCTACTCAAACCAACACATAGAACCTCAAAGAGTGTCCCAAATTTTCTACCGGAGAATCACGACGAAAACGTGTGCCAACCCCTATGCATAGGTTCATGGGTGGAACCCGCAAGTTGATCACCAAAACATACATCAAGTGGCACGTGATATCCCATTGTCACCACAGATACGCATGACAAGACATACATCAAGTGTTATCAAATCTTTAAAGACTCAATCCGATAAGATTACTTCAAGGGGAAAACTCAATTCATTACAAGAGAGTAGAGGGGGAGAAGAAACATAAGATCCGACTATAATAGCAAAGCTCGCGATACATCAAGATCGTGCCAAATCAAGAACACGAGAGAGAGAGAGAGAGAGAGGTCAAACACATAGCTAGTGGTACATACCCTCAACCCCGAGGGTGAACTACTCCCTCCTCGTCATGGAGAGCGCCGGGATGATGAAGATGGCCACTGGTGAGGGTTCCCCCCCTCCGTGGTCTTAACATGGTCCCGATTGGTTTTGGTGGCTCAGAGGTTTTGCAGTGGCGGAACTCCCGATCTAATCTCTGTTCGGAAGTTTTACGATACGTAGGTATATATGGGTGCAGAAGTGCGTCGGTGGAGCTTCGGGGGCCCCACGAGGTAGGGGCGCACCCTAGGGGGTGGGCGCGCCCCCCACCCTCGTGGCCAGCTCCCGTATCTTTTGACGTAGAGTCCAAGTCTATCCGGTGCCTTTCCTTCCAAAAATAACTTCTCCAGTTGATTTCGTTCCATTTCAACTCCGTCTGATATTCCTTTTCCTCGAAACACTAAAATAGGCATAAAACAGCAAATCTGGGCTGGGCCTCCGGTTAATAGGTTAGTCCCAAAAGTAATATAAAAGTGGAAAATAAAGCCCAATATTGCCCAAAACAGTAGATAATATAGCATGGAGCAATCAAAAATTATAGATACGTTGGAGACGTATCAGTGGCCTGCCCTAGGCCAGCCCTCTCTCTCTCTCTCCACTAAGGCCCATAAGGCCCATTATTTATCCCGGGGAGGGGGGGTTCCGGTAACCCTCCATCACTCCAGTTTTCTCCGAAACCACTCGAACACTTCCGGTGTCCGAATATAGTCGTCCAATATATCGACCTTTACGTCTCGACCATTTCAAGACTCCTCGTCATGTCCCCGATCTCATCCGGGACTCCAAACTACCTTCGGTACATCAAAACACATAAACTCATAATATCGATCGTCATCGAACGTTAAGCGTGCGGACCCTACGGGTTCGAGAACTATGTAGACATGACTGAGACACATTTCTGGTCAATAACCAATGGTGGAACCTAGATGCTCATATTGGCTCCCACATATTCTTCAAAGATCTTTATCGGTCAAATCGCATAACAACATACGGTGTTCCCTTTGTCATCGGTATGTTACTTGCCCGAGATTCGATCGTCGGTATCTAAATACCTAGCTCAATCTCGTTACCGGCAAGTCTCTTTACTCATTTTGTAATGCATCATCCCGCAACTAACTCATTAGTCACATTGCTTACAAGGCTTATAGTGATGTGCATTACCGAGAGGGCCCAGAGATACCTCTCCGACAATCGGAGTGACAAATCCTAACTCGATCTATGCCAACTTAACAAGTACCATTAGAGACACCTGTAGAGCACCTTTATAATCACCCAGTTACGTTGTGACATTTGGTAGCACACAAAGTGTTCTTCCGGTAATCGGGAGTTGCATATCTCATAGTCATAGGAACATGTATAAGTCATGAAGAAAGCAATAGCAGTAAACTAAAACGATCAAGTGCTAAGCTAACAGAATGGGTCAAGTCAATCACATCATTCTCCTAATGATGTGATCCCGTTTATCAAATGACAACTCATGTATATGGTTAGGAAACTTAACCATCTTTGATCAACGAGCTAGTCAAGTAGAGGCATACTAGTGACACTCTGTTTGTCTATGTATTCACACATGTATTATGTTTCCGGTTAATACAGTTCTAGCATGAAAAATAAACATTTATCATGAAATAAGGAAATAAATAATAACTTTATTATTGCCTCTAGGGCATATTTCCTTCAGTCTCCCACTTGCAGTAGAGTCAATAATCTAGTTCACATCGCCATGTGATTTAACACCAATAGTTCACATCACCATGTGATTAATATCCATAGTTCACATCGTCATGTGACCAACACCCAAAGGGTTTACTAGAGTCAATAATCTAGTTCACATCGCCATGTGATTTAACACCCAAAGAGTACTAAGGTGTGATCATGTTTTGCTTGTGAAAGAAGTTTAGTCAACCGGTCTGCCAAATTCATATCCGTATGTATTTTGCAAATTTCTATGTCAACAATGCTCTGCACGGAGCTGCTCTAGCTAATTGCTCCCATTTTCAATATGTATCCAGATTGAGATTTAGAGTCATCCGGATCAGTGCCAAAACTTGCATCGACATAACCCTTTACGATGAACCTTTTTGTCACCTCCATAACCGAGAAACATATCCTTATTCCATTAAGGATAATTTTGACCAATTTCCAGTGATCTACTCTTAGATCACTATTGTACTCCTTTGCCAAACTCAGGGTAGGGTATACAATAGGTATGGTACACAGCATGGCATACTTTATAGAACCTATGGCTGAGGCATAGGGAATGACTTTCATTCTCTCTCTATCTTCTGCCGCGGTCGGGTTTTGAGTCTTACTCAACTTCACACCCTGCAACACAGGCAAGAACTCTTTCTTTGACTATTCCATTTTGAATTACTTCAAAAACTTGTCAAGGTATGTACTCATTGAAAAAACTTATCAAGCATTCTTGATCTATCTCTATATATCTTGATGCTCAATGTGTAAGCAATTTCATCGAGGTCTTTCTTTGAAAAACTCCTTTCAAACACTCCTTTTATGCTTTCCAGAAAAATTCTACATCATTTCCGATCAACAATATGTCATTCACATATACTTATCAGAAAGGTTGTAGTGCTCCCACTCACTTTCTTATAAATACAGGCTTCACCGCAAGTCTGTATAAAACTATATGCTTCGATCAACTCATCAAAGCGTATATTCCAACTCCGAGATGCTTGCACCAGTCCATAGATGGATCGCTGGAGCTTGCACATTTTATTAGCACCTTTAGGATTGACAAAACCTTCTGGTTGCATCATATACAACTCTTCTTTAATAAATCCATTAAGGATTGCGGTTTTGTTATCCATTTGCCAGATTTCATAAGATGCGGCAATTGCTAACATGATTCAGACAGACTTAAGCATCGATATGAGTGAGAAAATCTCATCGTAGACAACACCTTGAACTTGTCGAAAACCTTTTGCGACAATCGAGCTTTGTAGATAGTAACACTACTATCAACATCCGTCTTGCTCTTGAAGATCCATTTATTCTTAATGGCTCACCGATCATCGGGCAAGTCAATCAAAGTCCATACTTTGTTCTCATACATGGATCCTATCTCAGATTTCATGGCCTCAAGCCATTTTGCAGAATCTGGGTTCACCATCGCTTCTTCATAGTTCGTAGGTTCGCCTTGGTCAAGTAACATGACCTCCAGAATAGGATTACAGTACCATTCTGGTGCAGATCTTACTCTGGTTGACCTACGAGGTTCGGTAGTAACTTGATCTGAAGTTATATGATCATCATTAGCTTCCTCACTAATTGGTGTAGGAGTCACAGAAACAAATTTCTGTGATGAACTACTTTCCAACAAGGGAGCAGGTACAGTTACCTCATCAAGTTCTACTTTCCTCCCACTCACTTCTTTCGAGAGAAACTCCTTCTCTAGAAAGGATCCATTCTTAGCAACGAATGTCTTGCCTTCGGATATGTGATAGAAGGTGTACCCAACAGTTTCCTTTGGGTATCCTATGAAGACACATTTCTCCGATTTGGGTTCGAGCTTATCAGGTTGAAGCTTTTTCACATAAGCATCGCAGCCCCAAACTTTAAGAAACGACAACTTTGGTTTCTTGCCAAACCATAGTTCATAAGGCGTTGCCTCAACAGATTTCGATGGTGCCCTATTTAACGTGAATGCAGCCGTCTCTAAAGCATAACCCCAAAACGATAGCGGTAAATCAGTAAGAGACATCATAGATCGCACCATATCTAGTAAAGTATGACTACGACGTTCGGACACACCATTACGCTGTGGTGTTCCGGGTGGCGTGAGTTATGAAACTATTCCGCATTGTTTCAAATGTAGACCAAACTCGTAACTCAAATATTCTCCTCCACGATCAGATCGTAGAAACTTTATTTTCTTGTTACGATGATTTTCCACTTCACTCTGAAATTCTTTGAACTTTTCAAATGTTTCAGACTTATGTTTCATTAAGTAGATATACCCATATCTGCTTAAATCATCTGTGAAGGTGAGAAAATAATGATACCCGCTGAGCCTCAATATTCATCGGACCACATACATCGGTATGTATGATTTCCAACAAATCATTGCTCGCTCCATTGTTCCGGAGAACGGCGTTTTAGTCATCTTGCCCATAAGGCATGGTTCGCAAGTACCAAGTGATTCCAAAAGTCCATCAGTATGGAGTTTCTTCATGCGCTTTACACCAATATGACCCAAACGACAATGCCACAAATAAGTTGCACTATCGTTATCAACTCTACATCTTTTGGCTTCAACATTATGAATATGTGTATCACTACTATCGAGATTTAACAAAAATAGACCACTCTTCAAGGGTGCATGACCATAAAAGATATTACTCATATAAATAGAACAACCATTATTATCAGACTTAAATGAATAACCGTCTTGCATCAAACAAGATCCAGATATAATGTTCATGCTCAACGCTGGCACCAAATAACAATTATTTAGGTCTAAAACTAATCCCGAAGGTAGATCTAGAGGTAGCGTGCCTACGGCGATCACATCGACTTTGGAACCATTTCCCACGCGCATCGTCACCTCGTCCTTAGCCAGTCTTCGCTTAATCTGTAGTCCCTGTTTTGAGTTGCAAATATTAGCAACAGAACCAGTATCAAATACCCAGGTGCTACTGCGAGCTCTAGTAAGGTACACATCAATAACATGTATATCACATATACCTTTGTTCACCTTGCCATCCTTCTTATCCGCCAAATACTTGGGGCAGTTTAAACTTCTAGTGACCGATCTACTTGCGGTAGAAGCACTCGATTTCGAGCTTAGGTCCAGACTTAGGTTTCTTCTCTTGACTTGTTTGCCGTTCTTCTTGAAGTTCCGCTTCTTCTTCCCTTTACCCTTTTTCTTGAAACTGGTGGTCTTGTTGACCATCAACACTTGATGCTCCTTCTTGATTTCTACCTCCACAGCCTTTAGCATTGCGAAGAGCTCGGGAATTATCTTATCCATCCCTTGCATATTATAGTTCATCACAAAGCTCTTGTAGCTTGGTGGCAGTGATTGAAGAATTCTGTCAATGACACTATCATCCGAAAGATTAACTCCCAGTTGAATCAAGTGATTGTTATACCCAGACATTTTGAGTATATGTTCACCGATGTAACTATTCTCCTCCATTTTGCAGCTGTAGAACTTATTGGAGACTTCATATCTCTCAATCCGGGCACATTTGCTTGAAATATTAACTTCAACTTCTGGAACATCTCATATGCTCCATGATGTTCCAAACATCGTTGAAGTCCCGGCTCTAAGTCGTAAAGCATGGCACACTGAACTATCGAGTAGTCATCAGCTTTGCTCTGCCAGACGTTCTTAACGTCGTCAGTTGCATCTGGAGCAGGCCTGGCACCCAGCGGTGCTTCCAGGACATAATTCTTCTGTGCAGCAATGAGGATAATCCTCAAGTTACAGACCCAGTCCATGTAATTGCTACTAACATCTTTCAACTTATATTTCTCTAGGAACATATAAAAAATAAACGGGGAGCTACATCGCGAGCTATTGATCTACAACATAGTTATGCAAATACTATCAGGACTAAGTACATAATAAATTAAAGTTCAATTAATCATATTACTTAAGAACTCCCACTTAGATAGACATCTCTCTTATCATCTAAGTGATCACGTGATCCAAATCAACTAAACCATAGCCGATCATCACGTGAAATGGAGTAGTTTTCAATGGTGAACATCACTACGTTGATCATATCTACTATATGATTCACGCTTGACCTTTCGGTCTCCAGTGTTCCGAGGCCATATCTGCATATGCTAGGCTCGTCAAGTTTAACCCGAGTATTCTGCGTGTGCAAAACTGGCTTGCACCCATTGTATGTGAACGTAGAAATTATCACACCCGATCATCACGTGGTGTCTCGGCACGACGAACTTTGGCAACAGTGCATACTCAGGGAGAACACTTGTACCTTGAGATTTAGTGAGAGATCATCTTATAATGCTACCGTCAATCAAAGCAGAATAAGATGCATAAAGGGTAAACATCACATGCAATCAATATAAGTGATATGATATGGACATCATCATCTTGTGCCTTTGATCTCCATCTCCAAAGCACCGTCATGATCACCATCGTCACCGGCGCGACACCTTGATCTCCATCGTAGCATCATTTTCGTCTCGCCAACTATTGCTTCTACGACTATCGCTACTGCTTAGTGATAAAGTAAAGCAATTACAGGGCGATTGCATTGCATACAATAAAGCGACAACCATATGGCTCCCGCCATTGCCGATAACTCTGTTACAAAACATGATCATCTCATACAATAAAATATAGCATCATGTCTTGACCATATCACATCACAACATGCCCTGCAAAAACAAGTTAGACGTCCTCTACTTTGTTGTTGCAAGTTTTACGTGGCTGCTACGGGCTGAGCAAGAACCGTTCTTACCTACGCATCAAAACCACAACGATAGTTCGTCAAGTTAGTGTTCTTTAACTGTCTCAAGGACCGGCGTAGCCACACTCGGTTCAACTAAAGTTGGAGAAACCGACACCCGCCAGCCACCTGTGTGCAAAGCACGCCGGTAGAACCAGTCTCGCGTAAGCGTCTGGCGTAATGTCGGTCCGGGCCGCTTCATCCAACAATACCGCCGAACCAAAGTATGACATGCTGCTAAGCAGTATGACTTGTATCGCCCACAACTCACTGGTGCTCTACCCGTGCATATAACATCTACGCATAAAACATGGCTCGGATACCACTGTTGGGGAACGTAGTAATTTCAAAAAAAATCCTACGCACACGCAAGATCATGGTGATGCATATCAACGAGAGGGGAGAGTGTTGTCCACGTACCCTCGTAGACCGAAAGCAGAAGCGTTAGCACAACGTGGTTGATGTAGTTGTACGTCTTCACGATCCGACCGATCCAAGTACCGAACGTACGGCACCTCCGAGTTCAGCACACGTTCAGCTCGATGACGTCCCGCGAACTCTGATCTAGCAGAGCTTCACGAGAGAGTTCTGTCATCACGATGGCATGATGACAGTGATGATGTTTCTACCGACGCAGGGCTTTGCCTAAGCACCGCTACGATATGACCGAGATGGAATATGGTGGAGGGGGGCACCGCACACGGCTGGGAGAGATCAACAGATCAACTTGTGTGTCTAGAGGTGCCCCCCTGCCCCCGTATATAAAGGATCAAGGGGGAGGCTGGCCGGCCCCTTGTGGGCGCGCCAGGAGGAGGAGTCCTCCTCCTAGTAGGAGTAGGACTCCCCTCTTTCCTACTCCTACTAGGAGGGGAAAGGAAGGGGAAGAGGGAGAAGGAAAGGGGGGCGCCGCCCCACTCTCCTAGTCCTATTCGGACCAGAGGGGGAGGGACGCGTGGCCTGCCCTAGGCCAGCCCTCTCTCTCTCTCCACTAAGTCCCATAAGGCCCATTATTTCTCCCGGGGGGGGGGGTTCCGGTAACCCTCCGGCACTCCGGTTTTCTCCGAAACCACTCGGAACACTTCCGGTGTCTGAATATAGTCGTCCAATATATCGATCTTTACGTCTCGACCATTTCGAGACTCCTCGTCATGTCCCCGATCTCATCCGGGACTCCGAACTGCCTTCGGTACATCAAAACACATAAACTCATAATACCGATCGTCACCGAACGTTAAGAGTGCGGACCCTACGGGTTCGAGAACTATGTAGACATGACTGAGACACATTTCCGGTCAATAACCAATGGCGGAACCTGGATGCTCATATTGGCTCCCACATATTCTTCGAAGATCTTAACGGTCAAAACGCATAACAACATACGGTGTTCCCTTTGTCATGGGTATGTTACTTGCCCGAGATTCGATCGTCGGTATCTCAATACCTAGCTCAATCTCGTTACCGGCAAGTCTCTTTACTCGTTTCGTAATGCATCATCCCGCAACTAACTCATTAGTCACATTGCTTGCAAGGCTTATAGTGATGTGCATTACCGAGAGGGCCCAGAGATACCTCTCCGACCATCGGAGTGACAAATCTTAATCTCGATCTATGCCAACTCAACAAGTACCATCAGAGACACCTGTAGAGCACCTTTATAATCACCCAGTTATGTTGTGACGTTTGGTAGCACACAAAGTGTTCTTCCGGTAATCGGGAGTTGCATAATCTCATAGTCATAGGAACATGTATAAGTCATGAAGAAAGCAATAGCGGTAAACTAAAACGATCAAGTGCTAAGCTAACAGAATGGGTCAAGTCAATCACATCATTCTCCTAATGATGTGATCCCGTTTATCAAATGACAACTCATGTCTATGGTTAGGAAACTTAACCATCTTTGATCAACGAGCTAGTCAAGTAGAGGCATACTAGTGACACTCTGTTTGTCTATGTATTCACACATGTATTATGTTTCCGGTTAATAGAATTCTAGCATGAATAATAAACATTTATCATGAAATAAGGAAATAAATAAAAACTTTATTATTGCCTCTAGGGCATATTTCCTTCAGCTGGACTATATGACTGAGGTCATTGGCGTCCGGAGGCCGGTAATAGGTGCCTTGGAAGTTTTCTCTAAAGGCATCCTCCAGATCTTCCCAGCTACCAATGGAGTTCTCTGGGAGGTTGTTTAACCAGTGTCGTGCAGGTCCTTTAAGTTTTAAGGGGAGGTATTTGATGGCGTGGAGATCATCATCGCGAGTCATGTGAATATGGAGAAGAAAAGTCTTCAATCCTTACCGCGGGATCAGTCGTTCCATCGTATGCTTCAATGTTTACGGATTTAAACCCTTCTGGGAACTGGTGCTGCATTACCTCATCGGTAAAGCATAAGGGGTGTGCGGCGCCTTTGTAATGGGTAATGTCGCGACGGAGTTCGGATGACATTTGTATCCGGTTTTCGGCCCGGGTGAGGTTATGCCTATCGCGCCAGGCTTGATGGCCATCGTCTCGCGTTGGGGCATGCCCCCTTGATACATAGATTGATCTGGCCTGACCGGCTCTATTGTCCAAGTCCTGGCGTAAGTCATAGGTATAGCCCGCAGCTGCTACCTGAAAGATCGAGGATGTCGCCTAGAGGGGGGTGAATAGGCGCTTTAAAATAATTACGGTTTAGGCTTGAACAAATGCGGAATAAACCTGGCGGTTAATTTGTCAAGCACAAAACCTACAACTACTAAACCTACAACTACTAGGCTCACCTATGTGCACCAACAACTTATGCTAAGCAAGATAAGCAACTATGTGATAGCAAGATATATGACAAAGAACAATATGGCTATCACAAAGTAAAGTGCATAAGTAAAGGGCTCGGGTAAGACATAACCGAGGCACGCGGAGACGACGATGTATCCCGAAGTTCACACCCTTGCAGATGCTAATCTCCGTTTGGAGCGGTGTGGAGGCACAATGCTCCCCAAGAAGCCACTAGGGCCATCAGTAATCTCCTCACGCCTCGCACAATGCAAGATGCCGTGATTCCACTAAGGGACCCTTGAGGGCAGTCACCGAACCTGCATAAATGGCAACCCTTGGGAGCGGTCACCGAACCCGTACACTTTGGCAACCCTTGGGGCGGTCACGGTACCCATCAAATTGCTCAAGCGATCTCCACAACCTAATTGGAGACCCGGCGCTTGCCCGGAGCTTTACACCACAATGATTGAGCTCCGAACACCACCAACTGCCTAGGGCGCCCAAGCACCCAAGAGGAACAAGCTCAAGGGCACCAAGCACCCAAGAGTAATAAGCTTCTCAACTTGAAACTTCCACGTATCACCGTGGAGAACTCAAACCGATGCACCAAATGCAATGGCAAGGGCACACGGAGTGCCCAAGTCCTTCTCTCCCAAATCCCACGAAGCAACTAATGCTAGGGAGGAAAATGGGAGGAAGAACAAGAAGGAGAACACCAAGAACTCCAAGATCTAGATCCAAGGGGTTCCCCTCACATAGAGGAGAAAGTGATTGGTGAAAATGTGGATCTAGATCTCCTCTCTTTTCCCTCAAAAACTAGCAAGAATCCATGGAGGGATTGAGAGTTAGCAAGCTCGAAGAAGGTCAACAATGGGGGAAGAACACGAGCTCAAAGGATAAGGTTCAATGGGGAAGAAGACCCCCTTTTATAGGAGGGGGAAAATCCAACCGTTATGTGCTCAGCCCGCACACGAGCGGTACTACCGCTCGGGCGGAAGAAGCAGGGAAAAGGAGCAACAACACATGAACCTTGGGGCGGTAGAAAAGCAGTAGCGGTACTACCGCCCGACCGGAGCGGTACTACCGCTGGGCCAGCGGTACTACCGCTTAACAGCCTAAGCGGTACTACCGCTCCTCCTCGCGGTACTACCGCCACTCCTGCCGCGGCAGGTACCGTAAAGTCCGACACGAAAAACGAGCCCTCGAATCGAGGCGGCACTAGCACGAAACCGCAGCGGTACTACGGCTGGGGCTACAAGCGGTACTACCGCTGTGGAGCGGTACTGCCGCTTATAGCACCCAAGCGGTACTACCGCTCCGGCCCATGATACTACCGCCGCACGAGCAGGGAGAAAAGCAGAAATGCCATAACTTCTTCATATGAGCTCCGAATTGAGCAAACTCAAGCTTGTTGGATACAAGACAACGAGTAGCATCAAAACAGCGACAAATAAAGGAGTGAAAACTCCAACAGAGAAGAACCGGCATTACCCTCCAACATCGAAAACATCATAGAAGATGCAAGTGAACTCCGTTTTTGATGAACTCGAGCTTGTCATAAAAATGACCATAAGCTCCAAATCTCACAAGGAGAAGAACCAAACAAGAACCAATAAAGATGATGCAATGATGCAATGGTTTGAGCTCTCTACGAACGATACGATCAAGCAACTCATCGAGAGCCCCCCTTGATAGTACGTCAATCGATCCTATAACCCGGTCTCCCACAACTACCATGAGACCGGTAAAATAGAAAGCCTATCAAGGGCAAACCTTTGCCTCGCACATGATCCACTTGAGCTAGATGATGATGATCTTCTCCTCCTCAAGATGGACCACCTTTCTTGATTGCGTTGGCTCGATGAAGACTAGTTGATTGCTCCCCCATACTCCACTATGGGTGAGCCACTCTTCTGCACATCTTCACAAGTCCATTGTCGCCACAATGGATGGCAAGCTTCAAGCATATGATCTCTTCGTGATGATCCTACTTGAACTTGCACGCCGCAACCTAACCCCACAAAGAACTCTCACGAAGACCATGGGTTAGTACACAAAGCGCAATTGACCATGCTTACCATACCATGGGATCGCTTGATCCCTCTCGGTACATCTTCTATGCTTTGTGTGTTGATCAACTTGATTCACTCTTTGACTTAGTCTTGATCAACCTTGAATCTTTCCAACTCTCTTCATTTGGATGATGTCTTGAAGGTAAACATGAATGATCACACACTCTTCTTCTTCAAGACATGCTTGCTATAAGCTCAATACTCATAAGACCAATCTTTGGATAATTCCTTCCTTAATAGCACCTTGGTCCTCACAAACTCTCCTTGAAACCAACAAATGGACTCCAAGAAAAACCTATGGACAAGCTCTTCAAATATAACTCAAGGCAACCATTAGTCCATAGAGATTGTCATCAATTGCCAAAACCAAACATGGGGGCACTGCATGTTCTTTCACTACCTCTTTGCCTCGATGGCGAGGTGGTAAGGGCTAGTTTTCGGCATAAGTAGCCGCTTTATCTCGCCCACGTGGTGGTCAGTCTGGTTCATCAGCACAGTAGTATCTAGACGGTATTGGCTCAAGGGCCTCGTCGTCGAATTGTGGTAGTAGCCGGCGCTTAGGATAACTCTTTGTTGGGCACTCGAGGACACATTCTTTGGCAGCTAGGACTTGGGTCCATCTGTCGTTGAGGGTATCCTGTTCGGCATGGAGCTGTTGCTGCTTCTTCTTTAGGCTTCGCGCAATTGAGATTAGCTGACGCTTAAAGCGCTCTTGCTCGAGGGGTTCCTCTGGCACGATGAATTCTTCGTTGCCGAGGCTGACATCACCCTCGGAGATCGGTAGATAGTTACTATCTTCCGATCCTCATTCCCGACTGGCTAGTCGGGGTTGACTTGTCCCTCCTCCCAATCATCATGTTCGGACGTAAGCTCGACGGGGTCTTCGGGATCCTCGGCATTGTCCGGAGTGTTATTGTCTCCGGTGCCGGTATTACTGTCCTTTTCGCGACGCGATTTTGAGCGGCGTTGCTGACGTCGACCTTTTGGTGGTGCGTCCGCGGGCTTGTCCTCACTCGTATCTTTCCTGCCTTCGTCGTCGTCCTCTTTGGGTGTATCCACCATATATACATCATATGTGGAGGTAGTCGTCCAGCGTCCGGTGAATGGCGGGTCTTGGCTTTGTTTGCCTCCGGCATCGTCGTCCATACCGTCAATGTCTTCGGAGGTGTAATCTAGCATGTCGGTCAAATCCTCGGCAGCAGCTATTAAGTGGGTGGTGGGTGGGACGTAAAATTCCCCGCTCTCAGCCCCTAGTCCGGACTGGGCGTACTTCGGAGGTGATGCTTCCGTAATGGCGAGGGATCACAATAAGTCCAAGGCCTCGTTTAAGAGCGAAGGTCGGACGGGGGACCGAGGACCTGCAGGGCTAGGCACAGCAGATTCCGGGTTGTGCTCACCAGATGCGGTCCTCGAGAGTTTGGAGTTTGCATCCTAAGGCGGGTTCGGCTGTCCAATGATCAGGAGAGTCCTGTTTGACTCCAGGCTCGCCGAAGACACAGCTGCCTCCCGGTCTCCGGAGAAAAGTTTCATAGTAGGAGAGGGTCCGGTGGGTTTTAGATACCCATCTTCGGAAGTAGTCTGCCTTGGATCTAAGGCCAGGGCAGGGATGATAGTTAGTCCTTGAGTGGTGCCTGATGACGAGTCCGATGAGTTTCCCTCTTGGAACAGAGGAACAATGGTCGAGGCCGTGGACCCTTCGAAGATCAAGTCTCCTCGGACGTCGGCGACGTAATTCAAGCTCCTGAATCTGATCTGATGACCAGGGGCGTAGCTGTCGATATGTTCGAGGCGACCAATCGAATTGGCGCGCAGCGCGAAGCCACCGAACACAAAAAGTTGACCGGGGAGAAAGGTTTCCCCCGGAAACAGCATCGTTGTTGATGATTGAACGAGCCATCGAACCCTCTGCTGACGACACAGTGGAAATCTCAATGAAAGCACCAATGTCGGTGTCAAAACCGGCCGATCTCGGGTAGCAGGTCCCGAACTGTGCGTGTGAGGATCGGAGGTAACAGGAGACAAAGGGGACACGATGTTTACCCAGGTTCAGGCCCTCTTAATGGAGGTAATACCCTACTTCCTGCTTGATTGATCTTGATGAGTATAGGGCTTACAAGAGTTGATCTACCTCGAGATCGTAATGGCTAAACCCTAGATGTCTAGCCTGTATGAATTCTGATAGCCTCTACGGACTAAACCCTCCGGTTTATATAGACATCGGAGGGGCCTAGGGTTGTACAGGGTCGGTTTACAGAGAAAGGAAAGTACACATCCGGACGCCAATCATGCCATCCACGCAAAGGAGAGTCCTATCCGGACACGGGGGAAGGCCTTCTACCTTGTATCTTCACAGCCCATCAGTCCGTCCCATGTCACATAGCCCGGACACCCGAGGACCCCATAATCCAGGACTCCCTCAAGGGGCAAGGCTAGGATTGGGTAGGGCCCAGGCCTTGGGTGCCTTGGGTGCTACAGTCAATAAAGGATTTTGAGGCCACGACCCGAGCCTAGGCTTTGGGTGCCTTGGGCATGTCTCAGCCACTGCCCAGAGGCATGAGTTGTGGACCTATCCCTTGAGATGTTCATTGAATTTGTGACTCAAAATACTCACTTTCACGATTAGATTATAGAAATTTGATCTTTTTTGTCATGTTGAGTTTGTGCTTCATTATGGAATTCTTTGCACTTTTAAAATATTTCAGACTAACGCTTCATCAAGGGGACCTATACATTTCTACTAAATTCATGAGTCAAAGTTATGAGTACTCATAACCTCCTTTAGCAGTCGTGCTCATCGTGCCACATACATCATTATGTATGAGTTCCAATGTCTTGGAAGTCCCTCGTTATGACCAGCGAAAGATGTCGTGTTCATTTTTCTAAGTAAGCAAGCCTCACACATCTCAAATGATTCAAAATCAAACAACTTTAGAAGAATCACAGCATGGTCATTTTTCTTCTGATGGGGAGATTGCCTAAAACTGATGCCTCAATTTAGTCATGGCATCTTGTCACTTACAAAATGGTGCATCCATTATGCTTTCAAACGATGCCTAGTCATGCATGGATTTTCAACTCCCATTACCTCACCTAGTATTAGTAACATATGCCAAATCTAAGAACATATCACTATTACATGATGTTTGGTGGATCTGTAAGAACATATCACTATTACATGATGTTTGGTGGATCTCTTTCACCTTCCTCTACTACTTCAGGCCTTTCAAGAGTTGCGACAACTTCACCAACCACCATCGCTTGCAGATGCAAAACCCATCATAGGACCATGATTCATGGACTCCTCCGTGCGGGCCTTCTTATTCTGTCTGAAAAGCATATCAGATTTCAATGGGCAGCTCAAACTCTATGCGACTTTCAAATGGCTGTGGCACTCCTGTTGTCAGAAGGAACACAATGTGTTCTTTTGGCTAATTCTTCGAAACGAACTCGGTACTAGGGCTATGATTCAGAGGACATCTTTTTTGCTTGCCATATTACACTTGTCATGTAGGGATAGAGTGCTAGAGACAAAAAACAATTTTAAAGACTGCAAGTTCATTGTGGCCTGTCGAAACACAACGAACCACAACCATTAGTATTCTAGAGAAAAAACACAATAATTACCATGTAATTTAATACTAGCTCGGTCGACAAGCGCATACAGTTAGTTTTCAGTCGGAGGTAAGAGACACGAGGTTCGCATCACACCACTTGTTCTCACCTTTTTTTTTCTGTTAAAAAGAACAGAATTGTTTCTTGTGTTAAAATGAAATTCTAGAAATGAATTCTTCGACTATATTGATTTTATAGGTGGAAGACACCACCAGATAAAACAGCATTGCGTCCTTCTTCTACGTGATATTTGTGATATGGTTGTATAATGGAGTACTTTACACTAAAAACACAATACACCATCTATGTCACAACCTATGCGCAGTAAAGTCCTGATGAGCTCTCAAAATCGGCAGCAGCTGAAGGCAGCTTCATCATCATTTTTCAATCTGATGTCGGAAGCAGGACGAGGCTGTTTCAGCACTGACACGAAGCTTCTTGTTGCTCTGCTGATTATATCAACCTAGAGAGAAAGATTTCTTGTCACCCTGTATTAGATGCTGTGTATCTTCAAGCTCGATCTCGCCACCTCCTTTCCATTCCTTGCCACCTTCAAACATTATCTCAATTTGCTCCAGAGTTTTCCCTTTAGTTTCTGGCACACAGAAGTATACAAACGCAACGGAGACGGTCGAGATCGCTGCAAAGACGAAGAACATTCCCCCCACGGATATAGCCCGGGCCATGGAGAGGAATGACATGGAAACCAAACCACTGCCCACTCTGCCACCTACTTGACCAAGTGCTGATGCCTGAGCTCGCAATCTTATAGGAAATATCTCTGAAGATAACACCCAGCATATCGGTCCCATCCCGATCGAGAAGAATGCCACATTCCCGCAAACTGCAAAGATTGCCATATCAATCCCAAGATTTGGAGAAATAAGCCCCTCAGCATGCTTTCGCAATGTAAGTGCAGTCCCCAAGGCAAATAAGCAGACCGTCATGCCAATGGTGCTGACATACAGAAGCGGTTTGCGCCCAACTTTATCAATGAGGAAAATGGCAACCAATATGAAAATCGTTTTAGTAAATCCAACAGCGACTGTTGCTGCAAGAAGCTCCTGGTCAGACTTGATTCCAGCATCCCTGAAAATTGTTGGGCTGTAATAGACAGTAGCATCAATTCCAGTGATCTGCTGGAACAACTGAATACCACAGCCAGCATACAGCATCCGACGAACAGCCGGAGAAGGGTTCAGCAGCTCCCTCCACACGGCCTTGTCCTCAGAATTAACCGACTTCATGATATTTGCTGCTTCCTCAATCTCAGCCAGCCTTTCTTCAACCTCAGCCTCCGATTCACTTATCTGCAGCAGCACCGCCCTTGCCTCTGGAACTCTCTTCTCCATCATGAGCCACCTAGGGGACTCCGGGATCACAAAGAGCGCGACACCGATGAAGACAGATGGGAGGATACCGACACCAAGCATGACCCTCCAACTGATGTGCTCGGAAAGGCCCGAGAAGGCATAGTTGGAGACGTAGCCGAGGAGGATCCCCAAGTTGATGCAGATCTCAGGGAGGGATGTGAGAGTCCCACGGGCAGCCGCGGGGGAGATCTCGGCAATGTAGACGGCAGATATCATGGCGCCAAAGCCGATGCCCACCCCGGCGAGAAGCCTCCCTATCATGAGCACGGTGAACGAAGGAGCGAACGTCATGATGGCTGCACCGGTCTGGAAGATGATCGCGCCAAGGCCCATTGTCCATTTCCTGCCGATCGCATCGGATGTTCTTCCTCCTGACAGGCTTCCCAAGAGTGAGATCACGCTGAGGCAACCAACTAGGATCTCTTCCTGAAACTCGGTAATGTGGAGATCTTTCTGGATGTAGATGATTGCGCCACTCATGACACCGACATCTGCAGATAGCAGCATGAGTCTTGGGTTATGAAAAGTGTTAGACGACAAGGGAACATCAATCCCTTAGAAGGTCAATAGCACGGCAGCCACAAAAACTAACCAAATTAGTCATGTTCCGTATGCTGAACATCTCAGTTTTAACTATTAAATCATCTACTACATTAACAGGAAATTGTGGAAGCTTAAAATTCCTCTAAGAGTGAAGATTTTCCTCTGGTTTCTTAACAGAGGAGTCATCCTAACTAAAAACAATCTGGCACGATGAAACTGGCATGGTTCCAAGACATGTGTCTTTTGCCAACATGACGAGTCTATTAAACACTTATTTTTTGAGTGCAAGTTCGCTCGGGCAGTTTGGGCGATAGTTCAAGTAGCTTCGAATCTATACCCACCATGTAGTGCACGGAACATGTTCGGTAACTGGTTGCGGGGTATTGATAAACAATTTTTGTGGGAGCGGTGGCCTTATGCTGGGCATTGTGGCTTACCAGGAATGATGTGATTTGTAATAACAAATGTGTCTCATCTCCTATGCAGGTTATTCATGTGTGTACACGATGGCTCCGTACTTGGTCTATCCTGCAGAGGCCGGAGGACAGAAACTTTTTTATGATGACGTCTACACGGCTGGAGCGTACGGCCAGGGAGGTTTTCTACCCCCATGGATGACGGTGTGACCTACGGATAGGATCTGCCACTTCTTAGGCTGGATTTTTTTTCTTTTTTTTTTATTGGCATTGTATTTGAATTATTTTTTGCTTTTAGGATACCCTGGACTTTTTTGGCAGTGTGCATCTAGCTATGTAGAGGCCGGGCTTTCTTTCGATGCGATTGTATCACCTCTATATATCTATTCAATGAAATGTCCTTTATCGAAGAAAAAAAACATAGGTATATAACTGTATGTTGCATCAAGATAACATGGTCTTAACTTCATGTTGCAGTTTCGAAGTTCTCTCTTCAGTCTGTTATGGTGTTGGTTGAGAATAAAATCAAGATTCACTCGAGAAGGGATGAAAAGCGTAACGTCGGCAGTTGCAAATCTCTACCGCCATCGAAAGGATGTCACGAACGAGCTCACGATTCCAATCACCGGGGCGCACCACAACAAGCCATTTCTACTCGTAGTCTCGGCCGCGGCATCGCGAGAGGACTCACCGTAGCCGAGGAGGATGGCGTTAAGCGAGGCGAAGATGGCGCAGGCGTACACGAACCTCTCCTTGCTCCTCCTCTCGGACGCTGAGGGCCTGCTCCGGCTTACCGCCGCCGCGTCCAGCTCCGGCCCGTCGGTCGGATCGAGGGCCGCGTACTTGCTCCCCCTGCCGTCGGCCGCGCCCGCCATCGCCTCGCTCCGCGCTGCCGGCGATGCGGTGACGGCGACGCTGCTGTTGACTGTTGCCGCGGAGTGGCGTCCGATTTGGAGGTCATTAACTTCGAACGAGGCGCGAGGCGAGGCGGGGATGGTGGGGGATGTCGACGTGCTTCCGCTTCGCCGCTGGCCTGTCTCTTTCCTACTGGTCTGGGCGCCGTAGTACGTTTCCTTTTCAAGTGAAAACATTTCCAGAAACTCTTGCGAGTTGGCTGGCTCTGGTCTCTGGGGCTAGGGTTCGGTTTGGAGAATTGTTTGGGCTGCATTTGGCGATTTTGTCTGGGTCATGGTCATCAGGTCATGTACTCCTACTGGGTCTTGGCATGGAAAATTATGGAAGCTGGACCTGGACTCGCGCGCCCTTGCCGGCAAACAGGACCGCGACTATTACTGAGTCAGACTGTTACCGTGTTCTTGGATTGCGGAGTAATTCGCACGGTGTAGAACTATGTGGTCAGCTATTTCAAGTTTTTTTGTGGGGAAGCTATTTCAAGTTGATGTAGATTGTTTCCTGTTAGAAAAGATTTCTGGCAGTATTTGATAGTGGAGAACTCCCAAAAAAAAAAGGTAAAGGCCAGATGGCCGTGTGAAAAATGCGATTTGCAATTCGGCCGAAGAGACAGAGCTGTACTACGTACTAGTTTCAGGGCAGATGCCACTTTTCTACAAGTTTAAGCAAACGCCATGGTGGTTTGGACTGACCAGTCCTCTAGCGCTGCAAACCAACGATCCATCTCAGAAAGTTCCATCCCCGCTCCCCGGTCCCCTCTTCGTCAGAGGCTTCCACACCTACCAACCTCAATCTGCCAAACACGACGATGTTCTCTACCCCGATCCACAGTGCAACAGTTTCTTGCTAAGCTACAGCAACGCCGCGTGCTTTGTGCCGGCCCGCCGATGGTCGCGTGACGTGCTCAGCAACATTCGAACCCCGTCGTGCAAACAAGGTTGCGATGCAGTGCATTCTCCCCGAGCAGGAAACTAAGGCTGGATTGGATCCCTGGAGAAACGTAGCCGAGGAGAAGCATCATAGGGAATGAAAGAAGAGAAGATGACTGACCGTAGCCGAGGAGGATGGCGTTGAGCGAGGCGAAGAGCGCGCAGGTGAAGACGTACCGCTCGGCCGTCTTCCGCCGGCGGCTCCCCGCCTCGGCCCTGCGCGCCCACTCCGCCCCGTCCAGCTCCTCCTCCTCCTCCGGCTCCACCCTCCGGTACTCGCTGCCGCCCTTCGCCGGCCTCGCCTTCACCGACTCCATCATCCCCGTCATCTCCGGGTCCGATGTTACCACGCTCAAGGAGTAGTCTACAACAGCAGGCTACTGTGATGCCGCATGCTTGCTTCTCTTCAGATCTAGCGCAGCGCAGGAGCTCAAATGGATCAACTGCTGGCTTCCTTTGCAGCTTTGTTTTGGCTTGGTTGTATATATCACGACCGCTGCGATTGGTCTTTGGTCTCCCCCCTCCCTCCCACGTTCACGGCAGCACCGCAGGAGCTCGGTGTTTTCTATGGTGCAAGTGGCAACAGGACGGTACTCTTATATTACATGGGAATCGCTATCAAGATTCCGGTCTAGGCGTTAAACAGGTTTAAGAATTCCAGATCCATTCCGGTTGCGCGTGAGGTTGGTCTAGACTAGACTGATAGCAAGTGGTGCAAACTGCAAAGGAACCGGAAGCCAACGACTTTTTCTAACTCAAGAACCGGATGGCTTGTTGGGTCCAAAAAAGCACTGGATGGCTTCACAAGCACTGGATGTTTTACCAAGTTTTAGGCAGAGCTGCATTAGTTTACAGACAGACCGGGAACTCCATTGTTGCAGAATTTCACAAGATTGATGATTCAGAAAGAGAGGACACGAGATTCAGAAAGAGAGGAAAAGAATCACCGGAATCATGCTTCGCAACCGCAGGTTACCTCGAGATAGAGAATGCTAGTGGGTAATTAAGATTAACAAGTACTACCATCCTTGCATTCCATTTGAAGGGTCAAAGGATTGCCTGCTGTGCATCAGAAGCGTCAAACAAGGGAAAGCGGCTACAAGCATTGTGTTTCAAAACTCCTTGTCCCTGTAACGGTATGCTCTGCGCTCCTGATGACCCTCACTGGTCGACCGGAATTTGAGGATCTTGTGGACGCTCGTGAGATGTTTCACCTCCTTGGACGGTGCTTCCTTGATGTTTCTGCCTTGCTTGTCCTTGTTTTCTTTGGGAGGTGCCGGCTCTTCGTGAACGGGCTTTGGTGGAGCATCTGAAAAGGAAGGAACGCATTTAAAACAGCAAATGGATACACTGTAAAAAAAATGAACTAGGGTGAGCGGAAGGAGTAGCAAGGTTCCTCATGAATGGCAATGTTATCCTGCCTTCCCGACAAGTTAGATAAATACATGCTATGTGTGAACAAGGCGCCATCTCATACGAAAAAAGCATGGAAATCTCAAGGAAACAGCATCATCGTATTCACAGGGTATCAGGTTAATGTACGAAACTCGGTCATGGGATTTAACAGGACGTGCGAAATGTTTGCTGCAAAGAAAGAGGGATGCAAACACTTACCACTTTCTGAAAATAAATAGCATGTGCCAACCGTTTCTTCGTATTCTCCAATCTGCCATTAAACAAGGCATCAGCTACCAGCTCACTCGGCAACTAGGTTAACTAGAAGCCCTAAAGTAGAGATTCCAATATTTTCAACAGTAGAAGAAAAAAAGGGGAAGGAAAACCAATGAAGTTAACTGGTACAGGTAACATCAGCTAGCACAGTGCTTATTAGTGCTAAAGCTATCATAAATAATTATGGAGTTCACATGAACCTTAGTTCCATCTATGTATTCACTATAACAGACACAAAGAACAGCTCACAAAATTTTCTCAATATATTCTCCAGACAGTCTCCTATTATGAAAAAGTTTTAACATATCCAGATAAATGGGTGTATCCTGATATCGTTCTAAAATATTAACCCCAAGTAAAGTTCCTTTTTGGAGGCGATCGAACTTTATTCAATAATTAAACAAATTACATCAGCACCCAAAGTAAAGTTCTAACAGTGATACATTACTTGTACATTCATACAGTTATAATTCACTCCATGTCTCAAAGATAAGGTTTATTATAGATGGCAGCCATATAGAACATCAGTGCCAAAAGTTCAATAAGATAAACTTCAAACGACCATAGAATAGTGCCCTTTAACCCCCCGCCAAAAAAAAAGAATAATGCCCCTTAACTTAGCAAGTAAACGTCTTCAAAAGCGAACATAACATGAATAATACTCACCATCTTCAGGCCATCACCTACTACCAAGGTAGGAGTCAATGTATCCAAACCCTGAAAAAAGAAGATTACAAATAACTTAGCGAACTACACATAAAGGCGGTAAGCAAAATTATACAGGTAGCTCATATAAGCCAACAAGAGAATCACTAAACGCATAATACTACCTAGATTGCCGCCGTGAATCTACGAAACAGGCATAGACACAACCTGAACAGGAATTTGTATTTGTATCTGATAACGGTATCCATTGACTATGGCAACAAAACAAATCTGAAGGAAGGTTGCTCCAAACACAAGAAACATATATAGCCCTTTCATGTAAGAAGTGGCACATACTAATGGCAAGAACTCTCTTAGATAAACAGCACATAACCTACTGCTTCATGTTAGTGCAAACAATAAAATAATTTTCTGGGACTCTATTCGCCATTTAAACATTTCTGATATAATCAAATCTAAAGTGAGCTCTTTCTTGATATATATCAATAACACAGAGATGGCAAAAGTGCTTAGGGAAAATTTAGAGACACCACATCTTCTTAATTACATTTACAACAGAGTCTAATGTCCTTTTGTACCAGTAAGCTGCAGACTGGGAGATGAAACCAACTTACAGAGAGTGTATAAGGCGCATTTGGTTGTATGCAGGAATAATGAACATCGTCTAACTCTAGCAAGACATACTCTTCTTCCTCCTCCTCCTCCTCCTCCTCCTCAGCAATTTGTTTATCTTTCTCAGCTTCCTTTGCCATCCCCAACAAGAATTTGCACTTATACAGCAGTAAATCCTGCACTTCACCAACCAGATACCTACAGAGTTCAGAAGCAAGAACTGAGTGCACAAGATACAACTACAACTATCCAGGAAATGTTTGCAATAGGCGAAATACACAACTAGCATTGCCTGGCAAAAAAGTAAGTCCTTTCAGTCCCTTTGTATTTTGTGCTAAACAGCTAGCAAATAAATCAAGTTACCAAAGATCGGGACTATATACGATACAACAACTTTTAAGGGAGAGTGGATTTTACATGCCCCAACTGTTTACAACAAATACCCTCATGTGAAATAACCTAAGCTGCCCACGATGTATTCCACCTCAGCACACAGGCCGCTGCCGGTCAGAGATGGAGCCCTCTCTCTATCTGTTAGCTTCCATTCGCCAAACAATTGCAACGAGGGAACAAAGGAAAGAGAAAGAACGAAGCCTTACCTGGTGGTGGCGGTGGAGGTGGAGGCCGCCGCCGGCGCTTCACAGATGAAGGTTGGCGTCGGGGAGGGGGCGCGGCTTCAGTAAAGGGGCGATTAGGGGGGGCTTGTAGTTGGCGCGGTTCCAGAGGGAGAAGCGCGTTGGCGCAGACGGCGAGCGGCGGGTCCTCGGAGGACGGCGGCGGCGGCGGCGCCCACGGCGCGAACTATAGAGTCGCAGAGGACGCCGTGGCTGGGCCGGGATGGGCTGGATTGGCGCACGAAGGTTATGCTGGGCCTGGCTATGTACTTTAATTAGGTCTTGTGACACCTGAAACGGGTATCTTTTCTCAAAAAACAAAAAACTGAGACAGACACCAACGCATCACATGCAAAAAAAAATTATCTAGCATTACCGCACAATTTTAGTTCAAAACACAATAGATTAGAAGAGGAACAAAAACGATAAATTATATATGAAATAGTAGCTTTGCTTCTTGTGCAACTATTTATCATGGGACTTCTTATTCTCATATCTCTTTGTGTGTATAGACCTGAAATTTTATGCCATGGTACATACATCTTG
This sequence comes from Aegilops bicornis, assembly GCA_021605145.1. Classification (NCBI taxonomy): domain Eukaryota; kingdom Viridiplantae; phylum Streptophyta; class Magnoliopsida; order Poales; family Poaceae; genus Aegilops; species Aegilops bicornis. The sequence continues at coordinate 638,471,509 of CM038670.1, read as the reverse complement.
TTACAATGCTACATTTTATATTTTTTCGTAAAAAAGTGATAGCACTGTCATGTGTTGGTAGCACTAGTATGGTTGCAGCACAAAGGGGCATGTACTTCTCTCTATAAACTACGGGGAACCACTGATTGATTTTATGGTGTGTTTTTTCCCATGTCATACATGTGTGTTTCTGACCACAATATCTTGATGAGAAAGGCGGTTTCATACATAATAAATGTCTCACGGCTCTATTCCCTTTCACATGTGGAGCCATGCCTTCAGCCAGTGTTTGGTTTTAGGGGAAAAGGGAGCTTTAGATAGTTTATTAAATATTTATCTTATTTCATCTGTTCGGGTAATCACATTTTGTCGAGCATTTTGAAACAAGTATCGGTTTTGAGTAATATTCATGCAAGATCAGAAGATGTTTCTTTTAATAGGTTTTTGGTTCTCTATGTTATTGTAATTTTGTTTTCTTTAATATATTATTACTATTAGAGATCAAGGTCCTACAACAATGCAAGTACTGAGAAGAGAAAATGTACTTTGGAAGGATGAGGCATAAGGCGTTGTTCTTCAAAACGTTCTCATGGTTGCTCAAGCCCCTAATGTAGTACTCCCTCCGTCCCATAATATAAGAGTGCTTTTAATACTAGTGCAGTGTCAAAAATGCTCTTATATTATGAGACGGAGGGAGTAAGTTGTAATAAATTAGAGATGAACAGGAATTTACCTCCATTTCATCAGTTGCATTAGTCTTCATTATGAGTTTCTCGCCTAGGACAACCATGGACAACAATAAAAGGCAACATGCAACAGGTATCATGGGTATCAATCGTTGGTGCATGGACATGCGGTGACCGGAGGCACCAGCATCCAGTTGAAGTGATAAGAGACCACATTTAGAGTATGGCACACTGAGAAAGAACACCGTGGGCGGAAAAGACCCGGAGGAAGAAATTGATGCGGTTGCGGGTCAAGTGGACTTGGCACTTCAAAAATAAATATGGTATGACTCCAATCAACGACATGCACGATGCGGACAGAAAATAAGGAAATTAATAATAAGTATTAAACATCAAAACTGACCGAGAAGGTATGTGTGGTAAGTTTGAAAGAGCAAAACTTGGAATGTAAGTATATCTTTCTAACACGGTACAGACATGGACACTTCTATATATGCATATACACTCATTCATATGGATGCATGCACCCACACCCTGTCCATATGAGCATCTCCGAGAGACTGAGCCGGCACATCATCTTGAGATTGACGAAGTTGTAACAAATGCCTTCATAGTCGGCGGGAACGTATCCTCCTACTGAACACACATCCTCAAAAGGCCTGAAATAAATCCTGAAAAATGCAAGCAGTGTCAAATATAAGACTAGATTTTAATGGGTTGGATATAACACTGTGCTCCTAACCATCCAACCACAGATTAGTTAAGTTTCGACGAACATAACTTAACAGTTCAAGAGTAAGTTGGAAAATAGAGTAAGGGCATCTCCAACGTTATCCCTAAAACGAACACAATATTTATACGTGGGCTGGACCGCACTAGTCCACGAGCATTGATACGGGAGTCGGTCATCCAACCATGTCCCCCGGGTATGGCCGGGCGGTGGGAGTGAGATGTGGGCGGCGATTTGGCTGTCGCACGAGGCGCCAGGCAGGGAATCTCGTCGGGCGGGCGTGACGCGAGGAGGAAGCCGGGGCGGCGGCCCTGGGCTGGAAGCCATGGCGTTTTGGCCGTGGTGACGTGTGCGCTCGCTTCTCATTCGCAGCTTGAGGTGCTGCGCGGTGAAGCTTGGTGGTCGGAGTTGGAGAGTGCAAGGCGCAACAAGAACGACTCCAATGATCTCCACGCTTCTGGGTGGATCAGATCTGCAGGCCTCCATAGGGATGTGTGTGTTCCGGGCGAAAGCCTTGACCCGACTATGTCGGTGCCGTCGACGGCGGCGCTTTCGGGCGTCGTTTCCCTCCTTGGAGGCTGAAAGCACAAGTGCTCCTAGGTGGTTTTGGTAATTAATGACAACATATTTTTTGTTGGACTAACACTTTTATCTAGTATGTTTTAGATAAGTTCAACAATGGAGTGGCATGGACTAAAGGATGTGGGAACTCCTTCAAGATGCTAAGGACAAAGGATTGGCTCAAGCTTCAAGCTCAAGACTCTTCATTTTACATTTTAGTGATCCAAGATCACATTGAGTCTATAGCGAAAGCCAATACTATCAAAGAGGAATGAGGTGTTGCTTAATGAGCCTCTTGCTTCAAAGTGCTTAGTGATATGCTCCAAATACCTTCAACTACTTTCCCACTTCCACACATTTGCCCTAAACCTAAAGCCAAACTCGGCCCCAGTGATTCTTTCTATCCGGCGCCACCGAGTTTGGATATCTTAGCCACTGCCACAAACCCTAGGCAAATAGGGATCTCGGTCTCACCGAGATGGGATTGTAATCTCTCTGTGTATGTCCATTATCAAAATCGGTCTCACCGAGTTTGAGCAATCGGTACTACCAAGATTACAATGCAAACTCTCTGGTTAACTTATTATCAAAATCGGTCCCACCGAGTTTGATAATCGGTCAAACCGAGTTTGCCTGACCAACTCTCTGGAAAGCTTATTACCAAAATCGGTCCCACCGAATTTGTGTAATCGGTCTTACCGAGATTACGTTATGCCCTAACCCTAACTGAATCGGTCCCACCGAGTTGCATTCCGGTCCTACCGAAAACCCTAACGGTCACATTATTTGCTAAATCGGTCTGACCGAGTTTAACGATTCGGTCCCACCGAGTTTGGTAGATTGTGTGTAACGGTTAGATTTTGTGTGGAGGCTATATATACCCCTCCACCTCCTCTTCATTCGTGGAGAGAGCCATCGACCGAACCTACACTTCCAAAGATCCTATTTACGAGAGAGAACTACCTACTCATGTGTTGAGGCCAAGATATTCCATTCCTACCATATGAATCTTGATCTCTAGCCTTCCCCAAGTTGCTTTCCACTCAAACCCTCTTTCCACCAGATCCAAATCCTATAAGAGAGAGTTGAGTGTTGGGGAGACTATCATTTGAAGCACAAGAGCAAGGAGTTCATCATCAACGCACCATTTGTTACTTCTTGGAGAGTGGTGTCTCCTAGATTGGCTAGGTGTCACTTGGGAGCCTCCGACAAGATTGCAAAGTTGAACCAAGGAGTTTGTAAGGGCAAGGAGATCGCCTACTTCGTGAAGATCTACCGCTAGTGAGGCAAGTCCTTCGTGGGCGACGGCCATGGTGGGATAGACAAGGTTGCTTCTTCTTGGACCCTTCGTGGGTGGATCCTCCGTGGACTCGCTGCAATCAGTTACCCTTCGTGGGTTGAAGTCTCCATCAACGTGGATGTACGATAGCACCACCTATCTAACCACGCCAAAAACATCCGTGTCTCCAAATTGCGTTTGAATCCTCCAATCCCTTCCCTTTACATTCTTGTAAGTTGCATGCTTTATTTTCCGCTGCTCATATACTCTTTGCATGCTTGCTTGCCATATGTTGTGAATGTTAAACTTGTGCCTAAACTCCACTCAAGCTTTAAAGAAACTTAAAAACGGCAACTTTGGTACTTAGTGTCTAATCACCCCCCCTCTAGACACCTCTTCTCAAGATCCTACAAGCGGTATCAGAGCATTGGTCTCCATTGCCTTGGTTTAATCACCATTGGAGGAAGATGGATGAGTCTACTTTGCGGAGTCTTAGACATAGAGTGCCTATTCTTGATGGAGAGTATTTTCGTGAGTGGAAAAATGAGATGCTTGTTATTTTCAATCAATATCATTTTAACAAGTACATTGCTAGCCCTTGTGCACCTTATGTTGATCCTATGCATCCAACCCATGATGAGTCAGTTGACATGGTTAGGAATCTTAGAACTGCCGAACTTATCATTAGAGGATTGCCTAGAAACTTGATTGGATGTTTGCCTACTTTTAAGTGTGCCTACGCCATATGGAAATTTCTTGAGGAACGATTTCCAGATTATTCCTTGAAAAATCTAGATGAAATTCTCCATAAGTCTATTGCTTTGAGCAAAATGAATACTAGTGATCCTATGTTTGGTGATCGTCTATTTGAGCTTACAAACCTTATGCGTGCCAAAGGAAATGTTGGTATTATTAGTGACATTATTTCAAGCTATAAGAATTCATAGACAAGATTATTGTCAAACTCATTCTAATGAATCACCCTCTCTAGGATTTGATCCGCCACATGACGATGTTGAACATGGATACTATGATGAGGATGATGATAGTGACTTCGATCTTGATGATGCAATGAGACATTTTGGTCTTATGGCAAATCTTGAGGATATATGTCGAGGAAAGGAATGGGTTCTTGATAGTGGATGTACCGATCACATGACCGGAGATAAAGACATGTTTCGTGAGCTTGCGATAATGATAGTCCTCGAAAGTATGTCACTTTCAAATTGACAACTCAAAGGGTAAGGTGGTTGGCCTCGGTAAGGTGGCCATATCACATGATAGCTCCATACAAAATGTTATGCTCGTTGAATCTCTTGGTTACAACTTACTTTCAAAGATCTAGACTTGCTGATTTCGGTTTCAATGTTCTATTTACTGAAGTAGATTGCCAAGTGTTTCGTCGAGATAATCATAAAATGGTCTTTCTTGGTGTGCGTGAGGTGATCTATACATTGTTGATTTCACTAAAAGGCTCAACCTAAAACTTGCTTCATTGCTAAATCCTCAAAAGGCTGGTTATGGCATAGACGATTAGGTCATGTTGGTATGCTAAACCTTGACAAGCTTATTAAGGGGAATCATATCCTTGGAGTTAATGATGTCATATTTGATAAGGATAGACTTTGCGGTGCTTGTCAAGGTGTAAACAGGTTGGAGGAAGGCATCCCGTGAAGAACATCATGACCACGAAGAGGCCACTCGAGCTACTTCACATGGATCTCTTTGGTCCCAACTCTTACAAGAGTCTCGGTGGAAATTCTTTTGGTCTAGTTGTAGTTGATGATTTTTCCAGATTTACGTGGGTGTTCTTTCTCGATGATAAATCGCAGGTCCAAAAGATCTTCAAAAACTTCGCTAGGAAGGCCCAAAACCAATTTGAAGTGAAGATCAAGAAGGTTCGCAGCGAAAACGGAACGGAGTTCAAGAACGCAAATGTGGACACCTTTCTTGACGAAGAAGGGATTTCACACGAGTTCTCGGCTACGTACACACCTCAACAAAATGGAGTTGTTGAGAGGAAGAACCGGACGCTCATCGAAATGGCGAGAACGATGCTTGATGAGTACAAGACGTCAAGCACTTTTAGGCGAGCGGTTGAGACAGCTTGTCATGCAACAAATCGCTTGTATCTTCACAAGCTACTCGGCAAGACGGCATACGAGCTACTCACGGTAACAAACCCCAAGTTGGATACTTTCGAGTATTCGCTCAAAGTGCTACATTCTTGATAAGCATCGTCGTTCTAAATTTGCTCCTAAGTCTCATGAAGGTTTCCTACTAGGTTATGGCTCAAACTCTCACACTTACCGTGTCTACAACAATTTCACCCGAAAGGTTGAAGAGACGGTAGATGTGAAGTTTGATGAATCTAACGGCTGCAAGTAGTGCAATTGCCAATTGATGTAGGAGACAAAGATCCTTCTAAGCAATCCAAGACTTGTCTATTGGCAAGGTCCGTCCAACGGAGGTGAAGAGGAGTACCTCGTCCGTCAAAGTGGAAGCTTCTACTTCACGTCAAGGTGAACCTAGATTTGATAACTAAGCATCCACAAGTGGGACACACCAAGATGAAGAAAATGAGGAAGTGCATCAAGATGAACGTCAACAACCTCCTTCTCCACCACGACAAGAGAACGACAACGCCAACAATGAAGAAGGCCAAGAAGAAGAACAAGATGAAGAAGATGTTCAACGAAGACCCAAGCAAAAGCTTTCACGAGTTCGAGCAAGAATTGCTAAAGACCATCCCGTCGAGCAAATCTACAATGATATTCAAACCGGGAGAATCACTCGCTCTAAAACTCGTTTAGCTAACTTTTGTGAAAACTATTCTTTCATCTCTAGAATTGAACCTATGAAGGTCGAAGAAGCATTGGAAGATCCGGATTGGATAAATGCTATGCATGAAGAGCGACACAACTTTGAGAGGAACCAAGTTTGGACATTGGTTGAGAAGCCCGACAACAACCACAACATCATCGGTACCAAATGGGTGTTCGCAACAAGCAAGATGAAGATGGACAAGTAGTTCGCAACAAAGAACGTCTAAATGCCAAGGCTACACACAAGTCGAAGGTATGGACTATGGTGTGACTTACGCCCCGTTGCTAGACTTGAGTCCATTCGCATCTTACTTGCCTATGCTAATCACCATGATATCACCTTGTACCAAATGGACATTAAAAGTGCTTTTCTAAATGGTGAAATAGAGGAGGAAGTTTATGTTAAACAACCTCCCGGCTTTGCCAATCCTAAGAAACCCAATCATGTTTACAAACTTCACAAAGCTCTTTATGGACTTAAACAAGATCCTAGAGCATGGTATAAATGCTTGACCAAGTTCCTTATTGAAAAAGGCTTTGAAATTTGGAAAATTGATTCTACTCTTTTACTAAAAGGGTTAATGGTGAACTCTTTGTGTGCCAAATTTATGTTGATGATATTATATTTGGTTCAACTAACCCTCATTTTAGTGAAAAGTTTGGTAAGCTAATGTCGGAGAAGTTTGAGATGTCTATGATGAGTGAACTCAAATTCTTTCTTGGTTTGCAAATCAAGCAAACTAAGGAAGGTACTTTTGTCTCGCAAACAAAGTACACCAAGGACTTAATCAAGAAGTTCAATATGCAAGAATGCAAAGGTATGACTACACCCATGCCTACTAGTGGACATCTTGACTTAACCAAAGATGGTGAACCGGTTGATCAAAAGGTTTATCACTCTATGATTGGTTCATTGTTATATCTATGTGCTTCACGTCCCGATATTATGCTAAGTGTGTGCATGTGTGCACGATATCAAGCTGCCCCTAAAGAATGTCATCTTAAGGCCGTGAAAAGGATAGTGAGATACTTAATCCATACACCAAATTTTGGCATTTGGTATCCTAAGAGGGCCTCTTTCGATCTTGTTGGCTATTCCGACTCGGACTATGCCGAGACAAGGTTGATAGGAAGTCCACTTCGGTACTTGTCAATTTCTTGGTAGATCTCTTGTGTCTTGGTCCTCCAAGAAACAAAACTCGGTATCCTTATCCACCGCCGGTTGAATATATTGCCGTTGGTTCATGTTGTGCTCAATTACTCTGGATGACCCAAACTCTTAAAGATTATGGGATATGTGTGAGACATGTTCCATTGCTTTGTGATAATGAAAGTGCTATCAAAATTGGTCATAATCCTGTGCAACATTCTCGAACTAAGCATATTGGAGTTCGTCATCATTTCATTCGAGATCATGTTGCTAAGGGTGACATTGATCTTAAGCATGTTCGCACCGAAAAGCAATTAGCGGATATATTCACTAAACCTCTTGATGAGAAAGTGTTTTGCAGGTTAAGAGGAGAATTGAACATCATTGATGCTTCAAACTTGGAGTAGAAACTCCATTGGATACATGCAAGACATGAGCTTATGACTAGTCCTTGATATTTCTCTTATGATGAAAAACTTATGTCTTGGATATATTTGTATCTTGCATGCTATCTAACCCATGTAGGTACTTGGTTGAATCAAATTCCATGAGGTTGAAGCCTACTCATATCTTGAGCAATCTCTACATTACCAAGTCTCTACACAAGGTGGTTGAAGACAAGGAAGCACGAAACCATTCAAACATATCCTTTGACAAATTCTATGTTGAGTTTCATGATTGTCATTTTTGGATATACAAGTGCTCTTCCTTGCAAGAACTAACCCATGCAGGTAGATGGACTCAAATTCCAAGTGGTGCTCCAAATTCTTGATGAGCTACATCAACCTTGAGCAACCCACGCAAGTTCAACTACATGGACAACACCACCAACCAAGGTATGTTATTCCATCTTAGAGAAGCTTTACTCTGAGTCATGAGTTAAAGCAACTCGACAAGATGTGAATACATCAAGATGCTTAAATGAAAAATGGTAACCCCATTTTGAGCTTAAACGATGAGTATGGCCTATGTTCAAGTGACCTCACTTGACTCCTAAGTCAATATACTCTAACATAGGTGACTTTGTCGCCGACCATCTCTAGATGAAGTTCTCATGTGTTCTTTTCTGAGTTTTTGCATTTGTCTCATGCATTTGTGTTTCCCCTTTCAAAAAAAACTTCATCTAGATTTCTTTCTGTTTTCTCTGCATTTTCTGCATCTAATTCCTTGCATATCTTTCAGTTAATTACTTGCAAATCTTTGTGAGATCTTACTAGTCTAGTGAGCTGAGGTGACAAGTGTTCTCTCTGCAATGAACTCGGTTACACCAGTTTGTTATTTTCAGACCAACCGAATCTTTTCGGTACGACCGAAGCATACCACTCGGTGCCACCGATTTCATAACAGGAAAAACTCTTTGCCACATATTCTGTGTTTATTCTGATCCAGCTCCACTCAATGAATCTTGTCCTCTACAAGCATCACATTTTCATCATTGATTTGTTCTGTGTCTCAAGGACCAAACCCATTCGACAGACTCGTAAGACCTTTCTTGGAAATTGATGTCAAAGGGGGAGAGAAAGAACATCAAAGCTTATCATTTGGAGATAGAGAGAGAGCATCAAAACTTATCACCTTTCTTCTTAAGGGAGAGAGAGACCTTCTAGGGGGAGAGACTCTCAAAAGACGAGAGAGATCTCCAGGGGAGAGGATACTTAAGTAGAAAGTATTTCTCAAGGATCCCAGATGCTTGGTGTTCAAGAGGAGAGATGTCCACATGTCTTCTTGAGGGAGAGACATGTTCATATGATCTGTTGTGCTCAATTTTGCATTAGCATACATTAGCTCTGAACTTTAGCTCGATCATCACCATATCTTTCAGCTCTGATTTTCTGTTCCCTATCTTCTCCCTGTATCCCATGTTAGATTCAGGGGGAGCAATACATCTAAGGTAAAGAGATCATTTAAATTCATTGCATATCTTTACTCTTGGGGACATGTCTAATCCAATGTGGTACTCAGTACTCACTCTCTACATGTCATCTCAGTCTTGGTATTCTTGTGGTTTCTTCTGTTTGCTCTGGCTAGTAGATGCATCTGTGTTATCTAACCTTGTTTTCACAGGTTCATTCCATCCTAAGCCAACTCAAGACCACAAGGTAAGTATATGCATCACAATCATGTGGATGAGGAATTCTTGCTGATGTACATACTGTTTGCAAGAAGGACTCATGGGCATGAAGGTATTCTCTTCAATACTTTTTGCTCTGATGCATGTAGCCAAGATACATGTAACACATTGCCTGCTCTATCATGGTTATGCTATCACATGCTTCTATATTTCATATTCACATGATTGCATACATGTAGGGGATCCTATGCTTGTTACATGTCTTTCCAAAGCTTTACTTGCTATTCTTTATATCTTTATCTAAAGATTTGATGTATGTTGCCATCAATTACCAAAAAGGGGGAGACTGAAATCACAAGTGCTCCCTAGGTGGTTTTGGTAATTAATGACAACATATCTCTTGTTGGACTAACACTTTTATCTAGTATGTTTCAGATAAGTTCAACAATGGAGTGGCATGGACTAAAGGATGTGGGAACTCCTTCAAGATGCTAAGGACAAAGGATTGGCTCAAGCTTCAAGCTCAAGACTCTTCATTTTACATTTTAGTGATCCAAGATCACATTGAGTCTATAGGAAAAGCCAATACTATCAAGGAGGAATGAGGTGTTGCTTAATGAGCCTCTTGCTTCAAAGTGCTTAGTGATATGCTCAAAATACCCTCAACTACTTTCCCACTTCCACACATTTGTCCTAAACCTAAAGTCAAACTCGGCCCCAGTGATTCTTTCTATCCGGCGCCACCGAGTTTGGATATCTTAGCCACTGCCACAAACCCTAGGAAAATCGGTCTCATCGATAGGGATCTCGGTCTCACCGAGATGGGATTGTAATCTCTCTGTGTATGTCCATTATCAAAATCGGTCTCACCGAGTTTGAGCAATCGGTACTACCGAGATTACAATGCAAACTCTCTGGTTAACTTATTATCAAAATCGGTCCCACCGAGTTTGATAATCGGTCAAACCGAGTTTGCCTGACCAACTCTCTGGAAAGCTTATTACCAAAATCGGTCCCACCGAGTTTGTGTAATCGGTCTTACCGAGATTATGTTATGCCCTAACCCTAACCGAATCGGTCCCACCGAGTTGCATTCCGGTCCCACCGAAAACCCTAACGGTCACATTATTTGCTAAATCGGTCTGACCGAGTTTAACGATTCGGTCCCACCGAGTTTGGTAGATTGTGTGTAACGGTTAGATTTTGTGTGGAGGCTATATATACCCTCCACCTCCTCTTCATTCGTGGAGAGAGCCATCGACCGAACCTACACTTCCAGCATCCTATTTCTGAGAGAGAACTACCTACTCATGTGTTGAGGCCAAGATATTCCATTCCTACCATATAAATCTTGATCTCTAGCCTTCCCCAAGTTGCTTTCCACTCAAACCCTCTTTCCACCAGATCCAAATCCTATGAGAGAGAGTTGAGTGTTGGGGAGACTATCATTTGAAGCACAAGAGCAAGAAGTTCATCATCAACGCACCATTTGTTACTTCTTGGAGAGTGGTGTCTCCTAGATTGGCTAGGTGTCACTTGGGAGCCTCCGACAAGATTGTGGAGTTGAACCAAGGAGTTTGTAAGGGCAAGGAGATCGCCTACTTCGTGAAGATCTACCGCTAGTGAGGCAAGTCCTTCGTGGGCGGCGACCATGGTGGGATAGACAAGGTTGCTTCTTCGTGGACCCTTCGTGGGTGGATCCCTCCGTGGACTCACAAGAACTGCTACCCTTCGTGGGTTGAAGTCTCCATCAACGTGGATGTATGATAGCACCACCTATCGGAACCACGCCAAAAACATCCGTGTCTCCAAATTGCGTTTGAATCCTCCAATCCCTTCCCTTTACATTCTTGCAAGTTGCATGCTTTATTTTCCGCTGCTCATATACTCTTTGCATGCTTGCTTGCTATATGTTGTGAATGTTAAACTTGTGCCTAAACTCCACTCAAACTTTAAAGAAACTTAAAAATTGCAACCTTGTTACTTAGTGTCTAATCACCCCCCTCTAGACACCTCTTCTCAAGATCCTACAGAGGCGTCGTTGTGGAACTCATCTTCTTCTACGTGGGGCTCGGGCTCTTCGGGTGAAAACCTAAGCTCCAGATTTTCCGGAGCGGGCGACGGCAGCGTCTTCGTCGTTTCCCTCTTGGGGGCATTGCTTGGGAGAGTTAGCTTGTGCTTGGTGCGTTTGGTTTTCTCCTACGCCGGGTTTGGTGGATGCCGGGGCAGCGACCCTGGACGGCTGATGTGCGCCGAGGTGGCGGCCTTGGAAAGTGATGCGCGGGGCGGCAACTCGGCCTTCGCTTGGGTGGCAATCTTGGGCCACTTGGGTGGCGGGCTTGTCGGTCCGGTCGACGCGTTCCAGGGGCGGTCTGACTTTGCATCGGGGCGGCGGCCCCGGATGTGGTGCGACGTTCGTGGTCTGCGAGCGCTTGCCCTGAGCAACATGGGCTGCGGGCAGCTGGGTCGTGCGGTGTTGCTGCTCGAGCGGAGCGGTGGTACGTCGGGGCGGCGGCCCCGGAAGGTGGTGCTGGTTGATTGCGCTGGGAGCGACGGAGAGGTGGATGTCGGGGTGGCGGCCCCGAGAGAATCACTGTGGCGTCCAGACTTCTGTGGCAACGATGATGGTGGGAGCGATGTCGGCGACGCGGCAATGGTTGTGATAGTCGGCTCTTCTCCGGCGTGTCCATGGTATTGCCTCGGTTTGTTTGTTGTTGTGGAGTGGAAGCTGCGGTGGCGAGGCCCTGTGGTGTACGATGACTGGCTGCAGGTGGCCTTTCGGCGATCTTCCATGGCGCCAGCCGTGCCTGGTTTCGTTCTTCTGAGTTCTCCGTCAGAATCGGAGCTGCGTTGTCTGTCGCGGGTCGACATGTCGTCGAGGAGGGTGGGCTTTGCCCTGTGTCAGTCTATGGGAGTGGGCTCGGCCCTTGTTGTTCCGGTTTTTGCCCGGTTTTCCGTAATTAACTGGGCAATTCTCTTCTGCTTAATTAATAGATGAGGCAATCTTTGCCTCTGTTCTGAAAAAAAACGTTTGTCCTTACTTTTTTCCTTTTATCCGTGACACTCAAAATAATGATAGAAATATCACAATTCATTCAAAAATAACCTGCAAAAATTTCTAGTACAACAATAGTTTAAATATAAATATTACATAAAAAATAATCAGATGTTCAACAAGTTCTTTGAATTCATCAATTCCAAATTCAACGATACTCGAGTTAGTCAGAATCGACACAAGTCATCCCACGCACTGTTGCCCTTGAGCTTCATCCAAGAGCGTATGAATGTAAATTACCCGCCCCCAGTCCTATAGTACAACACGACAGTGCGTCGGGGCTATACAACATGATGATTATCAAGTTGAAACATTGAGTGAATCAATGAAACTGACCAACATGTTAGGCAACAAGAAGCAAAACTTACGATCTCCATGGTTGACAAGCCCAATGGCCACATTGTCTCCACTCGTGCAACCAGACCGCACAACTTTATGACGACGTTGTAGATGGTATACCACCGATGGGCTAGCCACTTCAAATTGCGATCACGGATCATGTGTGTGTCGTAGGGTGCGAAGTGCTTTTTCCCAAGAAAAGAAGCATGCACATTTTGCCAAAATAGCGTTCCGCCTTGCATCATGCCTACAAAGGCTCCACATATGACCTTCCACGCGTCACACGACAACTCATGTTTCATCACCGAGTACCCGCCATCATGCTTACTCTAGAAAACAATGAGAAGTTCAATAAGAAAATTCTATGACAGTTGATCGAACATCTGTTGGGCGTGGTGTCCATGATGGAAGACGCCGGTAGGGCGGAGGGTACCTGGCTATGGACGGATCCTCGATGGACGGCGGCATAGTCCAGGCGGGAAGGCACTTGGGTGGGGGTTGCAGACGCCCGAGAATGCCTGTGCGGCGACCGAAGAGGTACAGTGGCAGCGGCAGACGAGGAGGGTGCAGATGCAAAGCAAGGGGGAAACAGGGTTGGAGTGGAAGAAAAGTGGACCGGGAGGGGGATTTGAGTGAGTCGGGGGTGTCGGAGTCCTACGTGAGGGCGGTCTGGACTCCAGCAAAGCCCTCCCCTAGTTTGCATCTGGTTTGCAAGAATTCAAACAACCGAACTGGTCCACGAACATATGATGCACCGCGTTGCACTGGCGGAGCTACGTTGAAGCAAAATGGGCCATGGCCTGCCCTGTTTTGCTGCAACAAACTGGGCCTAATGGTAAATTTGGGTCAAGATTATCAAAAAATTAGGCCTCTCTTCAAACTGGCCCGCCCATGCTTTTGAGTGTAGCTCCGCCACTGCCGCGTTGGATGGTAAATTGCATCCGTATAGCTCGGTCCGGACGAATGCAGATGTTTTGAGGGTCCGCGTTGGGGATGCCCTAAACACAAGTTTCATAGAACATAATTTCAAAAAACAAGATACACAATAAGAATGAAATCACGTGCCAGAAGAATCATTGCATTTCAAACAATGGAAGCATAATGCGATTTGTAAGGAAAAAATGAATGGAAAAGGGAACACGTTGAAGATGGCATAATGTGTTGTAGGCGAATAAGGACGTGACATAGAGTGATGAATTGAAAACTCTATGACAGTTTGACATGAGAAAAAGGATGGCATTAATTTGGATTTTGACAATGTATGAGGGACATAGCATGAGAGAGTGATGAATTGAGAACATGAAGAGGAAGATAAGTGGATGGACGTAAAACGAATTGAGAAAGAAATGATGAAATGGTCAAAAGGAAAAACAGTGATCAAGCGAAAGGCAAGACTAGTCAAAGGTGACAGTGAAACGGGTACAGCGAGAAAGAAAAAGATGAACAATAACAATGGAGGGAACACAATTAAAAAGAAGAGCCGGTTGAAGAAATAAAAAGGAAATGAACATGACTGCGACGCAGATAGAACGTACAGGAGCAAGGAGAAGGAACGTAGAAAAGGAACGGTTGGACAAAGTATCAGTAGAAGATGAACATGCATATTGTGTCGTATTGACAGGCTTCAGAAATTTCATCTGTGTTCTAGGTAGTTTCTACCGAAATGACTCTCTGAATCACGTCGTAGATGAACGACCAGAACCTGGGTGGTAGTGATGCTGGCGCCTGGAGGCGCAGGCGGCTCGGAGAGACATTTTTTTTCCAAAACGGAGGAAAAAAAAATTGCCTCGTCGATTAATTAAAAAGAAAAGAATTGCCCGATTAATATACAGAAAACCGGGCTAAAACAGATACAATCAGACTATAATTGGGTTACTCACCAATCATGACCCCACAAGCACTCGTGCAACCCGCCAAACCCTCCTAACACGCAATAACTCCTCACGCTTGTACACCATAATTTTGAACCCGACAAAAACATCCCAACAAAAGATAGTGGACCACACCGAAATCACATATGACGGCCCAAACCATGAGGATGAGCCTAGGAACCGGGAATCATCCATTAAGCAGCTGCGGACGCGGCGCCACTCTTTTTGCCTTTGCACCTTGGTGACTTCTCCTTCACTATACCAGACCGAGGGCAATCACTCGCCTTCTTGTATTTGCCCTTGAATGTCATTCCCGACAGGAGGCAAGCAATCGCCCTTCCAGTTTCAGGGCTAACAGTCTCCACGTTAGTGAGCAAGTCACAAAGCTCTTTTACAAAGAGAGCATTGGAATTATCTGTCGGCGGGAGTGGAATGGGTGCAGAAGCCACATGTGAGTGCGCAGGCGAGTTCACCTCACTCGATTCACATGTCAAGGTTGAATCATGTCCCTCACACGTGGTTGCCTGCGTGTCCACCATCATATGCTCCATTGATAGAGGCGAATCAGAGCTCGCACATAACACTTGAAACTCGGGCATCACCTGCAGCACCGGAGGCACAACCACGAAAATGGTCCCGCCCTCAACGATAGACATCACAATTGGCAAGGTAGACATCGATGATGAGTTGTCCATAGCTCTAGGGGAGAAACAACCATAGAGCTCCCCAACTCTGTTCTTCATTGAGCCACCAACATCAACCTCATTAGGAGGATGTGGCGCAGGAGCGGATTGCAACACAACCGGCACAAGAGAGAGCTTTCCCAGAGTAGCCTCCGCTCGCTCCAGAAAGCTTCCAACGTGCACCAGGAGTTCAGCCTAGGCAGCTAGAGTGGACTGGAGCAGCATATCAGATGGGGTTACCGACTCAGTGTGAGAGGAAACGACCGATGCCCAGGACATTCATGTGTTCACACAAACGCGTGGTACGTTTCACGTGAAGGTCTATTGGTTTTGACAAGCTCACACGGAAAGGCTCCGCGAGGGCTGGCGGAATGCACGCATGTCCTTCAGCAGAACCTAGTTCGTCCCTGGTCGTGCCGTCGAATCATGTAGACCGGTGCTACAATCCTCATCATCACCTAAGACGAACCGTGTCTGACACCAACGAGCAAGTTGAGCACTCTAATCCGGCACACGCGGCATTACCGATCGACGTGCTGCTTGTGAGATCTGCTCTTCTGAAACAGTGTTTCTGCTCGTGCGCTCTCTGCTTCCTGCCGGCGCAAAACGGCAACGGCCAAGCCAACTCACCAACCGACCGCACGGCGGGACGATCACGTCCAACGGTCTGCCGTCCGCGCAACGCCGCTTCCGTGATCTCTCCTCGCCCGCCAAAGCTGGATCCGCACCCGCACTCGGTGCGATGGCCAGGCCAGGCGAGGCGGAGGGCGACAAAAGGGTAGGGATGAAAAGCGTGTCCATGCTTCATTTTGTTTCTCTCTCAGCGAAGCTCATTACGGCTTAGCCATGAAAAATATAAGTTCTCTCTCCTTTTCAGATCCCGCACACACACTCTCTCTCGTTGCAAAAGTCATGGCCACCCATCAACACACTGGTCACCGTGCTGGGCACCCACACGTAGAGACTAGAGAGTGGTGGCCTCAACAGTAGCCCGACTAGTTGTAGTAGTAGTGCTCAACAGTGAGTGACACACATCTCCGTTCCCCTCGCGACTATAAACCAGGCCACCACCCTGGTGCTACACGCCCAGTGCCCACTCCCCTGCCCGTCCCGCGTTGCCATTTGTGCAGCGCAGCCAGCCCGGCAAGGAAGCCTCTCTGACCGTCGGGGCTCGGGATTTCTCGAAGCCATAAAAGCGACGGAGAGGCCCCAAAAGGAGGGAGGCTACCAACACTCCCGTCCAAGCAGCCGCAGAGCCCGCCTCTAGTACCGCAGAGGAAAGGAGGGGAAAGGAACCCGTTGCCCCCAATGGCTTCCTCGCGCGCCGCCGCCGCCCCCTTCGCGCTCTGCATTCTGCTTCTCGCGTCCCCCGCCGTCTCCGCCACATTCTTGTTCGACGACGGGAAGTCGGCGGCCAAGGGAAAAAGCAAGGGCAAGGCGGCGGTCGACGTGGAGTGGCGGCCGGCCACCGCGACGTGGTACGGCGACGCCGAGGGCGACGGCAGCACCGGTAAGAGCTCTCAACCCGCCTCCGCTGACCGTCGTAGAGATAAGCTAGCTCCCGCATTGTTACAGCCCCTTGATTACTCCGGCGTCTGTTACTCTTGTTCTACTAGCGGGTTAAGATTAGTGCCTGGGCAGTGGTGGATTGCAGCATCAGTACCTGGGCGAAGCAGAGCTCATCTGCCTTCTTTTTTTTACCGGCTTCATGACTAGGATTGTTACTCCCAAAATACAGTACGCCTGGTACACATATCTGCTACAAAAATTATTGCTATCTGAGCCGTCCTATTCGCACCAGAGCTCTTTCTTTTTTTTTTTACACCGGCATCAGACGGTCTAGGTTTCTTTACCCTCTGTTGACATAGGAGTGTTGTTTTGGTAAAAAAAAAAGAAGGATCGATTAGCTCTTCCCGTTGCGGCATTTCTGGCGCGGCGTCTGCATATCCCGTGAGATCCGGCAGGGAATTTCCGTGGGCCCCCACCGGACCCCTCCTACACGTGTCAAGCGCAGACGAGCTCCGCCGCTTTACGATTCGTGCCGCCGGGCTTTCGGGGCGGCGACCGGCGAAGACGACCGTGCCAGGCTTCCCAATAACTTCTTTGCTCTGCTGGGGTACTACCGTATGGCGAAAATCTTGGCGATAAATGCCCTCTGCGCCTCCGTTCACGCGCTCCACCGACACCCCTGGTAACTTTGATGCTGCGTCCGTAACCCAGTGACCCATCGTACTCTGGACTGTTAGCTGCATTTACACTCTGAAGTCAGAGCACTGCAGTAACTGTATCTCACTCCTGGTAACTTTGATTCTAATGGCGATGGACGTTTCTTCTTCTTCAGGGGGAGCGTGCGGGTACGGGACGCTGGTGGACGTGGTGCCGATGAAGGCGAGGGTGGGGTCGGTGAGCCCGGTGCTGTTCAAGGGCGGCGAGGGGTGCGGCGCTTGCTACAAGGTCCGGTGCCTCGACCACGGCATCTGCTCGCGCCGCGCCGTCACCGTCATCGTCACCGACGAGTGCCCCGGCGGCGGGCCCTGCGGCGGCGGCAACACGCACTTCGACCTCAGCGGCGCCGCCTTCAGCAGGATGGCCGTCGCCGGCGCCGGGGCGCACCTGCGCGACCGTGGGCAGCTCAAGGTGATCTACCGAAGGTGAGCGAGCAGCACGTAGTACACTTCTTCAAGTCTTTTTAGTGCATTGTCAGACTGTTAGTAGTAGCAGTAACTGGTTAAACTAATCAGCCTGGGCGCATGCCACAGTGGACAAGTAGCTCAAGGACAAAACCTCTCACTACCTGAAGCTATTAGCAGACTAAAAAAATGGTTAGATGGGTCAGTCAGTGGACCGTTGTCGAAACACTGCAGCTAACTGCTACTGTGGATCTGTGATTTTGGCCGTCGTATCTTGAAGCGCAGTGGGAAATAAATTGTCCAGGGCACAGCTTACAGCTGTCTTAACTTGGATCTATCTGCTGCTGCCGAGTTACTCATGCCTCTGCGTGATGCAACTCGGGCAGAGGCGCAGATGGATACCTGTCCCGTGGCATGTAACTCTTGTCAAGATTCCTGGTCAATTCTCCCAGCTCCGTTCATTAACCTATCTGACCATGGAAAAGCTGTCGTCTCTATCTATGTAATCTACTGCTGCACTGCATGTGTGCATCCGTGAGATTTGGTGTTTCGTTTGTTCTTTAAGAAACTGACCGGGGCAGCGTGTGTGTGTGTTCATCAGGACGGCGTGCAAGTACGGCGGGAAGAACATCGCGTTCCATGTGAACGAGGGGTCGACGAGCTTCTGGCTCTCGCTGCTCGTTGAGTTCGAGGACGGCGAGGGCGACATCGGGTCCATGCAGCTGAAGCAGGTACCCATCCTCTTCTTGTCAAGCTTATTTACTTTCGTGCACTGCCTTTTTTCTTGACATTGACAAAGCGAGTGGGGGGTAAATCGAGCTATCTTTTGAGCCCTCCATTGCCTTTGGTGGTGGGAACAAGCTGGGTGGGTTGCATACTTGCATTGGACAAATGCTTTATGTGAGTGCAAATGTGCAAGAGGACCCGGCGCATATTCTTCCCTTTGGGAAAATGCGTGCATGTGAGTTCGTCCTCCCACTTTGATGTGGTCGGAGACATATTGCACTGTTGCCTGCTTTTGCCCTCGTGCCTCTGCTGGCTAGCTAGCATTTGTACTGTCGTTGGCTAGGCATTTAGGCCCATGTCGTGTCTTCTAGAACGAAACTTTTCACACAGACTGGTAACAGAGCAGTATTACAGCAAGTGAAACCAAATGTAGCAGATATCTAAGCTTCGCAAATAAGTACTACTGTATTGTTTGCCCGAAACTAAGCTTTATAAACATGCCAAATGAACTACCGACACACGACACTGGAAATCAGCCAAGAAAGCATGCCGCTACTTTCTTGCATTGTCGACCGCACAATTAATGTCACACACACTATAGTCAAACCCTTGAGTGAAGATACCCTACATGATTGTCTTTGGCCATATGATTCCCATTTGGCGCATACAAAGTATCCGATGCTTTTTTTTTTGGACAAATGTAAAGTATCCAATGTAGGCGGCAGCACCGAAAGATGAAGCGTGAACCCTGTCCCCGAAACTCCACTGCCCTGCGCTTGCCCAATGATGCTGCCGCTTTACCTCGGTCTCGCTCACTGTCAAGTAGGGCTAAAGGCCAAAGAGGCCGGGCATGCGGCTCTGCCACTGGCTCTTGGACCTGCTAATGCTTTCATCTCGTGGTTGTTTTACCCTGACACCCCATCCTGCGCACCGCGGCACGCCTTGACCGTGCGTCTGCTCGCGCGGCCTCGTGGACTCTCGGCATCCAAAGATTCTGGAGCCCAGCCCAGTGTTTGCGACGATGATGTTGGGCTGTAAAGCTAGATTCAGTCTCTGCTAGTGCTCGTTTTGCTCTGTGTAGCTGTCGGACTTATCAGTGTTCATTATGTTAGTGCTTATGATGTGTGTGCTTTGCTCACGTGGTGCGTGCGTGCGTGTGTGGATGCAGGCGAACTCGGCGAAATGGCTGGACATGAAGCACGTGTGGGGCGCCACGTGGTGCCTCTACGGGGGCCCCACGGCCGGCCCCTTCTCCGTGAGGCTGACGACGCTGTCCGCCCCCAAGACGCTCACGGCCCGGGACGTCATCCCCAGGAACTGGACGCCCAAGGGCACCTACTCCTCCCGCCTCAACTTCGAGGTCTCTCTCTGATGCCCGATCTCTCACCATGGCGGAGGGGCCGGGCCACGTTTTATCGGCCCGGGATGGAGCAAAGGCAGCAGGCCCACATGGCGTTCTGTTGGAGTTGGACGTACGTAGATTGTGTTTTGCTGCAGCTTAAGTGGTCTAATGATGATCGCCTAGTCGTAAGCTAGTGGTGTGGTGTGAGTAGTTTTGGATCAGGAGGTGAGTGATCTGGGTGCGGAGCAGCCGTCCTCTCCAAAATGGAGAGAGAGCGTATGCTGCTGGGAATCCGATGCGGAAGCCGACTGGGAGGGTTTTGGACCCCTCTTGGTCGCCGCTTCACTCCTGCTGGCGTGTGCCGTTTTTATCTTTATCTTTTTCCTGTTGTGTTTGCGTGCTTGTTTGCCCTGGTTGGTTGAATTGAAGGGCTCGTGACAAATGTGTTTCGTTTCCTGCTCGTTCGCGTTTCTCTCTTCTTATTATGGACACGCGTGTTCGTTTGGAGTATTCAGAGAAGACGCCTTCCGAGTGAATGTTCACCTCTCCATTTCTTTGTTCAGTCCTGCTAAGTCTCAGTCGACTGAGGCCAACTCTACCGCGACCCCGTTCTGTCCGCGCGTGTCCGTTTGGGGTAAAACGAACGAACCCGACGGCCCAGCGCGCGGGCGCAAACGGACTTTTGTCTGTTTTATGTCCGCTTTCGACCCATCCTCGGCCTAAGTTTGTGCCGTTTTGGGTGAAATGGACAACGCGGATCTTGGCGCTGCTTATACTTTCTTCCACAGCCCGCCCGTCGGTGTACAGGCGCTTTTATCCGCCCCCCTCGCTCTCTCCGGCCGCACGCCTTCCATTCTTCTCCACTCTTCCCACGCCGCCGTCGCCGCCGCTGCCATTGTAGCCCCTTCGCCTCGGCGCCCCCGAGCTACCCAACCACGACCACTTGTTTTGCGCACCCGCCGACCGGATTTGGGGCGGATCCAGTCGGTCTTGAGCTTCGCTTTGGTCATGGGAGGCCGCGCCGCGCCATGGGTGGCCGCACGCGGACCGAAAGCCATGGCGAGGCCGCAAGGCCACATGCGCAAAGTGGCTCCTCCTCTAGCCGCTCGGATCTACACCGTCGGTGGTCCGCCAGCAGATACACGAATGGCGGTCGGCCGGGCTCGGTGCTAGCCCAAAAGCTCGTCGGCGCACCGTTGCGGCTCAGTGCCACCACTGCCGAAAGAAGGTCGTGTGCCGCGTGTCTACAACGCCGGAACATCCCGGATGGGTGTTCATCAAGTGCTTAAACGATTGGGTATGTGCTCTTTTTAGCTTTGGTTTGTGTTGGGAAACGTAGTAATTTCAAAAAAAAAATTCTACGCACACGCAAGATCATGGTGATGTATAACAACGAGAGGGGAGAGTGTCGTCTACATACCTTCGTAGACCGCAAGTGGAAGCGTTATGACAACGCGGTTGATGTAGTCGTACGTCTTCACGATCGACCAATCCTCAGTACCGAACGTATGGCATCCTCCGCGTTGACATCGCTCACTTCGGTGGCGTCCGCGAACTCACGATCCAAAGAGAGCTTCAGGAAGAGCTTCGTCAGCACGACGGCGTGGTGACGGTGTTGATGAAGCTACCGACGCAGGGCTTCGCCTAAGCACCGCTACGATATGACTGAGGTGGATTATGGTGGAGGGGGGCACCGCACACGGCTGAGAGAGATCAATGATCAACTTGTGTGTCCTAGGGTGCCCCCTTGCCCCCGTATATAAAGGAGCAAGGGGGGAGGCCGGTCGGCCAGGGCGCGCCAGGAGGAGGAGTCCTCCTCCTAGTAGGAGTAGGACTCCCCTTTCCTACTCCTACTAGGAGGGAAAGGAAGGAGGAGAGGAGAAGGAAGGCGCCGCCCCCTCTCCTAGTCCAATTCGGACCAGAGGGGGAGGGGCACGCGGCCTGCCCTGGCCGGCCCTCTCTCTCTCCACTAAGGCCCATGTGGCCCATTACTTCTCCGGGGGGGGGGGGGGGGTCCGGTAACCCTTCGACACTCCGGTTTTCTCCGAAATCACTCGGAACACTTCCGGTATCCAAATATAGTCGTCCAATATATCAATCTTTATGTCTCAACCATTTCGAGACTCCTCGTCATGTACGTGATCACATCCGGACTCCGAACTACCTTCGGTACATCAAAACACAAAACTCATAATACCGATCGTCACAGAACTTTAAGCATGCGGACCCTACGGGTTCGAGAACTATGTAGACATGACCGAGACACGTCTCCGGTCAATAGCCAATAGCGGAACCTGGATGCTCATATTGGTTCCTACATATTCTACGAAGATCTTTATCGGTCAAACCGCATAACAACGTACGTTGTTCCCTTTGTCATCGGTATGTTACTTGCCCGAGATTCGATCGTCGGTATCTCAATACCTAGCTCAATCTCGTTACCGGCAAGTCTCTTTACTCGTTTCGTAATGCATCATCCCGTAACTAACTCATTAGTCACATTGCTTGCAAGGCTTATAGTGATGTGCATTACCGAGAGGGCCCAGAGATACCTCTCCGACAATCGGAGTGACAAATCCTATTCTCGATCTATGCCAACTCAACGAACACCATTGGAGACACCTGAGCACCTTTATAATCACCCGATTCGTTGCCAGCCGCTTTGGTAGCACTCAAAGTGTTCCTCTGGTATTCGGGAGTTGCACAGTCTCATAGTCATAGGAACATGTATAAGTCATGGAGAAAGCAATAAAAGTAAACTAAACGATCAAGTGCTAAGTTAACGAAATGGGTTAAGTCAATCACATCATTCGTAATGATGTGATCATGTTAATCAAATGACAACTCATGTCTATGGCTAGGAAACTCAACCATCTTTGATCAACGAGCTAGTCAAGTAGACGCATACTAGTGACACTATGTTTGTCTATGTATTCACACATGTATTATATTTCCGGTTAATACAATTCTAGCATGAATAATAAACATTTATCATGAAATAAGGAAATAAATAATAACTTTATTATTGCATCTAGGGCATATTTCCTTCAGTCTCCCACTTGCACTAGAGTCAATAATCTAGATTACAAATTAATGATTCTAACACCCATGGAGCCTTGGTGCTGATCATGTTTTGCTCGTGAGAGAGGCTTAGTCAACGGGCCTGCAACATTCAGATCCGTATGTATCTTGCAAATCTCTATGTCTCCCAATTCGGACTTGATCGCGGATGGAATTGAAGCGTCTCTTGATGTGTTTGGTTCTCTTGTGAAATCTGGATTCCTTTGCCAAGGCAATTGCACCAGTTTTGTCACAAAAGATTTTCATTGGACCCGATGCACTAGGTATGACACTGTGACGCCCGGATATTTAAGCTACAGTAATTCCCTGTTAATGTTGCCACATCACCACGATTACTGTTCATAATCTCACGATGATTCAAAACTTGTTCAAATTCAAATTTAAATAAAGTTAAACTAGAAAAGTTTTTCAAAAACCAAAACTAAAATGTTCTAAATGTAGCAAGTAATTCATAATAAATATTGGTGGAGAAATCACACTTTTATAAAGTAGTTAAATGCACTATAATAAATAAAATAGCGGTAAAACTATTAATTAAATGCTCGTAAATTAATAAACAAATGCAAACTACTTTCTAAAATGTGCTAAGTTGTTTGTGGCTGCGACATAAATTGTAAGATCGATTTGGGTGCCACTTTAGTATTTTTACTAAAACTAAAATTAAAAGAAAACTAAAAATAAACAAAGGGAAATAAAAACAAAAATAAAAGAAAGAAGAAAGGACCCCCCTTGGCCAACTGGGCCAGCCGGCCCAGCCGGCCAGGCCACCAACCGGCCTAACCCCCCCCTCCATAACCCCACCAGGGGGAAACCCTAACCGACACCTCCCACTCACCCCCCACTCACCCACGTCTCCTCCCCCACTCCTCTCGATCCCATCTGGATCGGGGAGGGGTTCGATCCACCTCCCCCTCCTCTGCCCCCGATTGGATCGGGGGGATCGATCTCGCCCGCTAGGCAGCTCGCGCCACGCCTCCTAACGCCTGGACCTCGCGGCCACCTCACCGACCTCTCCATCCGACCGCTTCCTCTCCGTCCCCATCGTCTCCATCTCCTCCCGCGCCTGCCTTGTCCTCGTGATCGAATGGTGAGGCCCGGCCTCCTCTCTCCCTCGTCCGCATCCTCTCGTGGCTACACCGGAGCTCTGCTCCTGTCTGCGGCGCTTCGCACTGCCGCCACATCGCCCCTTGCGCCCGGTCTGAGCCCTCGCGCTGCACGCCGCAGCGGACGCGCCCGTTCGTCCGCTTAGCCTCGTGCATCACCGCCAGACGCGCATACCCGCATTGCACCGGCTCGCTCAACTCCAGCTGGCCTCGCCCGCTTCGTCGCTTCGCCGCTACTTGGTCACCGCCGGGCGCGCCCAAAACCGTGGCCGTCTCGCCACGCCCGCCTCCGGCCTTCCATGGCCTCGCAAGCTGCCGCGTCGGTCCGCCACGCTGGCCGCACCTCTCCCCATCTCCCTTGCCCGGCTATGCTCAACACGCCGTCGTGCCGCGTCACGCCTCTGAACCCGCACCATCTCAAGGGCGCCCTACCGCTTCCACGCCCGGCTCGTCCCGCAACCTGCTCGCTCACGCGCGCCGCTTGCCGTCGGCTCGCCCGATCGCCGCCCTCGCGACCAACTCCGGCGCCCGCCCGCGCCTGCCGTCGCTCGTTCACTGGTTCGCCTGTGGGCCCCGCCCGTTACTAGTAGCGCTCGCCCCGGTTGGCCCCTAGGGCCAATGACAGGAGGGCCCCGTCTCCAAAACGGTTTTATAAATAATAATAATAATAATAATTAAAAAATTAAAAAATTAATTAATTAAAGAATTAATTAACTTAATTAATTATGTATTAGTTTAACCTAATCATTTTAGTTAACTAATTAAGCCTTAACCCTAATTAAGCCTAAAAAGTGTATGACAGGTGGGTCCCACTGGACCCACACGTCAGTTTGACCAGTCAACACCTCTGTTGACTGCTGACATCATGATGAGTCAGCAACCACTGTTCTGGATAATGTTGAATTAAAATATTTAAATTAATCCTAAAATTGATTTAAATCTTTTACAATTAATATAAAATAAACCGTAGCTCAGATGGAAAAACTTTGTACATGAAAGTTGCTCAGAACGATGAGACGATTCCGGATACGCAGCCCGTTCGTCCGCCACACATCCCTAGCATAGCAATCTCGCAACTTTTCCCCTCCGATTCATCTGTCCGAAAACGCAAAACACCGGAAATACTTTCCCGGATGTTCCCCCCTTCGCTGGTATCACCTACTACCGCGATTGGGCACGCCTAGCATCACGCTTTGCTTTGTCATGCATCGTTATGCATCTGTTTGCATTGTATTTATTGTTTCTTCCCCCTCTTCTCTCGCTAGACACCGAGACCGACGCCGCTACTACCCAGTACGACTACGGTGTTGACGATCCCTCCTTCTTGGCTGAGCTTCCAGGCAAGCCTCCCCCCACTTGATCACCAGATATCGCCTATTGTTCTCTATACTGCTTGCATTAGAGTAGTGTAGCATGTTACTGTTTTCCATTAATCCTATCCTGATGCATAGCCTGTCCTTGCTACTCATTGTTACCTTTACTCGCAATCCTACATGCTTAGTATAGGATGCTAGTGTTTCATTAGTGGCCCTACATTCTTGTGCATGCGCCATGCTATACTATCGGGCCGTGATCACTAGGGAGGTGATCACGGGTATATACTATATACTTTATACATGATACATGTGGTGACTAAAGTCGGGTCGGCTCGTGGAGCACCCATGAGTGATTCAGTTGAAATTTGAAAGGACCTTTGTCCCAACGGCCCTCTGTGTGGATCTTTGTGGCGGAGCAGCGGCAGGTTGAGACCGCCTAGGTGAGAGGTGGGCCTGGACCTGGTCGTTGTCCGCAGTTACATCCTTAACACGCTTAACGAGATCTTGGTATTTGATCTGAGTCTGGCCATTTGGTCTATACGCACTAACCAACTATGTGGGAAAGATATGGGTACCGGCGTCGTGGTATCACCAAGCCTTCGTGATGTCGGCCGATCGAGCGCACGCTAGATTGGACCGCGTAACGTGACTTCCTTTGTAATGGAGGTTGCTAGGTCTACTTCCGGCCGCCCACGCAATGTGCAGGTGTGCTAAGGGCGATGGGCCCAGACCCCTGTGCGCTTAGGTTTAGACCGGCGTGCTGACCTCTCTGTTGGCCTTGGTGGGGCTGTGACGTGTTAATCTTCCGAGACCGAGCATGACCCAGAAAAGTGTGTCCGGCCAAATGGGATCGAGCGTGTTGGGTTATGTGGTGCACCCCTGCAGGGAAGTTTATCTATTCGAATAGCCGTGATCTTGATAACAGGACGACTTGGAGTTGTACCTTGACCTTATGACAACTAGAACCGGATACTTAATAAAACACACCCTTCCAAGTGCCAGATACAACCCGGTGATCGCTCTCTAACAGGGCGACGAGGAGGGGATCGCCGGGTAGGTTTACGCTATGCGATGATACTTGGTGAACTTACTATCTACTCTCTTCTACATGCTGCAAGATGGAGGTGGCCTGAAGCATAGTCTTCGACAGGATTAGCTATCCCCCTCTTATTCTGGCATTCTGCAGTTCAGTCCACCGATATGGCCCTTTACACATATACCCATGCATATGTAGTGTAGCTCCTTGCTTGTGAGTACTTTGGATGAGTACTCATGGTTGCTTTTCCCCCTCTTTTCCCCTTTTCTTTCCTCTCGGTTGTCGCAACCAGATGTCAGAGCTCAGAGCCGACGCCACCGCCAATCCATTTAATTCCTACTACACCAGAGGTGCCTACTACTACGCAGCAGCCCCGCCGACGACCGAGTAGTTAGGGCGATCCCAGGCGGGAGGCCTGCGCCTCTTCGATCTGTATCCCGATTTGTGCTAGCCTTCTTAAGGCAAACTTGTTTAACTTATGTCCGTACTCAGATATTGTTGCTTCCACGACTCGTCTATGATCGAGCACTTGTATTCGAGCCCTCGAGGCCCCGGCTTGTATTATGATGCTTGTATGACTTATTTTATTTTTAGAGTTGTGTTGTGATATCTTCCCGTGAGTCCCTGATCTTGATCGTACACGTTTGCGTGTATGGTTAGTGTACGATTGAATCGGGGGCGTCACAAGTTGGTATTAGAGCCGATTGCCTGTAGAAATCCCCCTTCCACACTCCTTGGCCGAAGTCGAGTCTAGACATTGCAAAACCTTTTTACTAACATGGCTGTGTGTCTTACGGGCCCACGTCGCCATTGGGTGGTATTAGGATCTTTTACTCCTCGATCTTTACTCTGGGACTCTGATCTCTCTTATATTCGGGTTAAAATGACTTTGCTAACTCTAACTCTAGGTTCTCATAATTACTTTCTCCCGGAGAGCCTGTCACTCCAGATGATTGCTTGGCGCACCGTAGGGTTCCGAGGATACTCTCCGATGTTCTTTCGAGAACTTGTGCTCATCGGGTTTGCAACCCTACCACCGAGACATCCCTATGGATAACTACTTATACTTGCCACCCTTACCTTCATTCTTGATTAGTCTTGTTACTACAAGATACCCTGAACTACTTCCCGCTATTCCAAGAATCCTTCGTGCTTGCTGCCTTCTAGCTCTTTTCTGCAGGATTACACCGACGCTTAAATTCTCACACTTATCGAGGATTTCTCCATTCCTAGTTGTTTTTGTGTTTCACTAAATTCTTCAAGATACTATTCGGTTTTCTAAAAATCCTTAGGAGCCTATTGCTCCTGAATTCCTTGCCTTCCGGTACTATGGTTAAATTCCATATTTCTAGCAATCTCCATTGACATCCTTTGTCAGTATCATTTCAATCCCCTTGATTCATTATTTTGCGAATGCTCACAATCCTCAATCAGATCATAGAATTCATCCTTCCGGCTCAAATGTCATTTTAAACATGAGATGGTTCTTGACCAATCAAATTGTCGTCGATTGTACCCCTAAGACTGTTGAACTTATCCATTCTTAATCAGAGCATCTGCTTCTGATCCTCCGTTTTGGAAATCATAATTCCTTTGTTATCTAAGCATCGAATTGTTCAGATGTTCTATAATCAGATGCCCTTGCGTTGTTTCTTTATCTGATTGTGTGTCGATGCTCACATCAGCTATGATATGGACGGTCAGATCCTTTGTTGGATTTTATCCAACAACGTCCTTCATATTCAATAACCTTGTGCGCCTTCCCTCGGATACACAATGCCTTTGATAAATTGTATCCTCTGGTTTCTCAACCATGCTTGCTTTCGAGCTTGTATAAATTACTCCTGAAGTTTGTGGTATATGTTCCTAAGAGGCCCTGATGGGTTGAACCTATGCCTTTTCTAAATCTGTGTGAACCCGGAAACTACTACGGGTGATACTCTACGGTTGTTATGTCAGATAAAACTTCAACACTACAACTTCGTCGAAGGCGAGAAGCGAATGAAAGGTTATGCATTAGAGAAGTGGGAGTCGACCTTGAACCTTGTGTTCATGCCCATGGACATGATGTAGATCCTATCATGGTAACTTCTTGTAATAATAACTTTTTCCCTGATAAATATCATCTGGTATCTGCGAATTGGTCCTTTGTAACCGTGGTACCGACCATGAATTTTCTCCTTTGATACTATTTCTCGGACAAATTAAAGTACTTGCCTTCTGCAGACCAGTACGCCTTCCCAACCTCTATTTTGAACTACCTTTGAGTATTACCCCTGGTATCTCGAGGATGTCACCCCATTGCACTACATGTCATGAATTTCTGATGAAGTAGTAGCTTTCCCCGTCATAGTCACTCCCCGGGTTCTGCCAGCACTTTGTGAATCGAATCAACACTGAGATTCAGTACTCCCAGCACTTTGTTGTTGAGAAGTTTAATACTCCATCATGTCACTCCTAGCCTGATCGGCTAAATCATTATTGTGCCAATTTTAACTATGCTACCTGGTCCCTAATCCCGGAGCACGACTTTCGATGATGAGCTAAACTTACGTCGATCTTCCTCGTCTTATCATTTCGCCTTGAACATCAAGCTTGATTTCGAGTTCCTGTTGTACCCTTGGTTCCAATAACCTTTCGCTTCATTAGTCCTTTGACTTGATGTCATCATTGTTTGATTACATCTTCATGAAACCTCTCGACAAAGGTGTCGTGATCATCATCTACATTCTGAGCTTTTCCAAGATGTCAATCGAATTCATGATGAGAGATATCACCCTTACCCCTCGATAATTTGGGTTATCATCGACAACATTATTGCATTCCCTCCAACACGAAACTTTTTCTTGTTTTGTGTTGTACCTTGAGTTCCTTGCTATCCAGCATTTGTTCTTCTTTACCTTGGAGTATTACCATCTTTTATGTCAAGAATGTCGTGAGAATTTCACCACCTCTTAAGAATTCTTGATACAGGTGATCCTTCTTGCCATATTCGTTCATTCCTTGGTCCCCGTGTTGTTTCTAACCGGAATACCGGCAAATGGACTGTGATGTGAAAAATTCAAAACTTCTAGCAACCCTATTGCTTGTAAGTTAATGAACGATAGTTACATTCTTTGTGTATTGGATATCGAATCACCCTTCTATCATTGATCTTGCTACCTAAGCCCATAATTCGGGTGCACCGTTCAACCAATGTTTACTTGTGTATGTTTTCCTCGAGCATACCTCATTATATCATTTAATCTGACAAATGTTATCTCCTTGTTCACATAAGTGTGGAAATCCATCTATTGAAAATATCAATGAATTGTCGCCGAGTCAATCAGCCACCTCCTCACCTCTCCTTGGTTAAATGATGAACTCTTGTTTTGGAACTCGCTTTCATAGTTCGTTTCCCGAGAATCTTGCAATGCCATCTCATCAAATTAAGTTGTGACTTTTTCTTCTCAGGCATCCTAAGTCTGAGTTACCTTGGCGCCAATCAAAATTGAACCTCCGTCAGATATGATGGTCGGAATATATTTTCCAAGAGTTATAACATTGGTTCTTATATGTCCCGGTAAGGTGATGTCATGCCTAGCACACCTGGCCGGAGGACCTATTGTTATAGTTTCCATTTTAACAAGGTTAACCATTCCTCCATGAGGAAATTGTAAGACTTATTCTATAAGTTGTTCCTGATGAATCCTTTGTGTATCCAAGTCCAACCTTCGCTTGAAGACCATGTCAATGCTATCTAGAAGCATGTCTGTGGTACTCCGGTTATCAATAAGAACATTTGAAGCCCAATGCTAAATGTTTCTTACTCAATTATCCAAACACCGTTGTATGGGTAATGTCATGAAATTTCTCTCCCCTTTCCTGAAGGGTTTTCTATTTTATATCCTGCCAGGGATATCATGCTCTGCTTGTCCTTGGGAAGGATATACCCCTGAAATATGTTTTGAAACACATTTTCCTTTCCATTGTTTTGTTTAATTTCATAACAAATTATCCTTTCCATTGCTTGGTTTGACCTTTCTTGAGATCTATATAATCTAAGCAGTAATAATTCACTGCTTATGTAAACACCTCAGTGTACAACTCTGTCAGTGAGACCTTGTTACTATTGTTGATGACATCCCGGTAGCCATCGATGGACGAGAACTTTGCCTATTGGTCCGCCTCGTTTCAACGAGCAGGAAAATGGTTCTCTTCGTCCCTCACCCTTGGTACCAACGTTGTTGCCGACATAACTGACATGGTACCCTCTGACATGCCTTGCTATCGTGACCGTGCAAGATGTCAGCCCCCTTTCTACTTTAACCCACATGGTGGGCCCATAACCCATAGCTCCACAGGATCGAAACCTGACTCTCGTGTACACCCCCTTTCCAAGGTTATTCCTCACGCTTGGCTTCGTGTGTAATTCGCGAGCCACCTTCCTAGTGATCTATTCTAGTATCAGACATAATAGTTATTCTCGTTACTCTGTACCCCTTTCACACCTTGTGTCAGTCATCGAACGATTGTCTACCTGTTTGAAACTTCTTATTGTACCATATTACTTTGCTCTCGGCATGTTTTATTCATTCAACTCGAGAGATACTCATATGTTCATTCATGGGATAACCCCCGATGATTACCCCTGGTAGCGATCTATCGTTGTCAAGCTGCCCCTTTACTATTCGTAAGTACGATGGAGCTCCCGAAGAAAGGATGCCAACATCGTCATGATGACCCGAAGCAGAGAAATGAAGACACCCACGTAATGGATCGACCTCTTTGAGAAGAGCAACCGAGACCGAGATGACTCGTTAGAATTTCATAACCAAATCCCTTCCCCGTCACTTTCCCTCTTAAATCTCGGGACGAGATTTCTTGTAGTGGAGGAGAATTCTGACGCCCTGATATTTAACCTACAGTAATTCCTTGTTAATGTTGCCACGTCACCACAATTACTGTTGATAATCTCGCGATGGTTCAAAACTTGTTCAAATTCAAATTTAAATAAAGTCAAACTAGAAAAGTTTTTCAAAAACCAAAACTAAAATGTTCTAAATGTAGCAAGTAATTCATAATAAATATTGGTGGAGAAATCACACTTTTATAAAGTAGTTAAATGCACTATAATAAATAAAATAGTGGTAAAACTATTAATTAAATGCTCGTAAATTAATAAACAAATGCAAACTACTTTCTAAAATGTGCTAAGTTGTTTGTGGCTGTGGCATAAATTGTAAGATTGATTTGGGTGCCACTTTAGTGTTTTTACTAAAACTAAAACTAAAAGAAAACTAAAAAAGAAACAAAGGGAAAATAAAACAAAAATAAAATAAAGAAGAAAGGACCCCGCTTGGCCAACTGGGCCAGACGGCCCAGCCGGCCAGGCCACCAACCGGCCCAACCCCCTCCCCCCTCCATAACCCCACCAGGGGGAAACCCTAACCGACACCTCCCACTCACCCCCCCACTCACCCACGTCTCCTCCCCCACTCCTCTCGATCCCATCTGGATCGGGGAGGGGTGAGGGAGTCCTGGATTAGGGGGTATCCGGACAGCCGGACTATATACATCGTCCGGACTATTGAAGCGTGAAGATACAAGACTCAAGACTTCGACCCGTGTCCGGATGGGACTTTCCTTGGCATGGAAGGCAAGCTTGGCGATCCGGATATTATATTTCCTTCCTTGTAACCGACTCCATCGTAAACCCTAGCCCTCTCCGTGTCTATATAAACCGGAGAGGTTGGTCCTAGAAGACCGATCACAATTACAATCATACCATCATAGGCTAGCTCTTAGGGTTTAGCCTCTACGATCTCGTGGTAGATCTACTCTTGTACTACCCAGATCATCAATATTAATCAAGCAGGAAGTAGGGTTTTACCTCCATCGAGAGGGCCCAACACAGGTAAACATCTGTGTCCCTTGCTTCCTGTTACCATCAGCCTTGACGCACGATCGGGACCCCTACCCGAGATCCGCCGGTTTTGACACCGACATTGGTGCTTTCATTGAGAGTTCCTGCGTAGCCGTCATTTGTCGAGCTCGATGGCTCCTTCAATCATCATCAACGACACCGTCCAGGGCGAGACTTTCCTTCCCGGACAGATCTTTGTGTTCGGCGGCTTCGTACTGTGGGCCAACTCGCTTGGCCATCTGGAGCAGATCGATACCACGCCCCAGCCACGGATCAGGTTCAAACCTGAACTACACGGCGGACATCCGCGGAGACTTGATCTTTGAGGGATTTGGGCCTATGGCAGGAGCACCGGACAGTCACGACGAGCACGGCTTAGACCTGCCGTCGGACGAAGCTCGGGGTATCACCCCCGTAGTATCCCCGGGCCTAGATCCGGAGTAGACTGCGCTGCCTAAGGACGGAGGGATGGACCCCGCCCCACAGGTCGCACACTCATCGGCGGTGGAGCCGAACACGGGTCTTACCTCTGCGGTGGCCTGTGACTCCGAACCCCCGGATTCGTATCCGGACGTTGGTTCCAAATCACGCGCACTCCCGAGCCCGTCGGGCGGGATGGGCTCCGGTAATGGAGTTCACCGCTGCGGATATCTTCCAGCACTCGCCCTTTGGCGACATGCTGGACTCATTAAAGTCTCTCTCTTTGCCAGGAGGCTCTTCGCCGAACTATGTCCGTCTTGAGTGGGGGGCAGGCGACGAAGGAATTCGTTGTCCACCCACCACCCACTTCATTGCCACGGTCGATGATTTAACTGAGGTACTGAACTTCGACTCCGAAGACATCGACGGTATGGACGACGATGCAGGAGAAGAACACGAACCACCGCTCACTGGGCGGTGGACAGCCACCTCTTCTTATGATATATATGGTGGACACTCCAAAGGGAACAAATGGCGATGAGGCAACGGAGGATAAAACCTCAGGGAAAAAAGCAAAGAATGGGCGTCGTCGGTGCCACTCCAAGCCCCGCCACAACAATACCGCCCCAGGAGACAAAAACACTCCGAATGGTGCCGAAGAAGAATACAACCCTGATTAGCCCGCCTTCGAGCAGGCCGAATAGGAGGATGAGCAGGTCAGCCCAGAAGAATAGGCGACGGACGAATACCCGGAGGAGGACAGCTACATGTCCCCATCTGAAGACGAGATTAGCCTCGGCGATGATGATTTCGGCGTGCCTGAGGATCCCGTAGAGCAGGAACGCTTCAAGCGTCGGATTATAGCCACTGCGAGGAGCCTGAAAAAGAAGTAGTAGCAACTCCAAGCTGATCAAGACCTGCTCACGCAGACGGATGGATCAAGTCCCGCAGCCGAGGAATACGGACTCGAGCACCATACGGCTGACCGACCACCTCGTGGCCGGGATAAAACGGCATACCAGTCTGCATACCAGCTAACACCCCCACGCCAACATACTACGGCCCGGGGCAACAAAACAGGACAGCCAAGATCGATCTACGGATCGCGGGGGCGCGCCTCAGCACGCGACGACGACCGTCACGCCGGATACACTTTCAACAAGTCTGGCCGGGCCGAATATAGCCACCCAGAGCAATTCGACCTGCGTAGCCACATAGCCCGACACAGAGGCGCCGTGCACCCCCTCTGCTTCACTGACAAAGTAATGGATCATGAATTCCTAGAAGGGTTCAAACCCGTAAACATCGAATCATACGATGGCACAACAGACCCCGCAGTATGGATCGAAGACTTTCTTCTCCACATTCACATGGCCCGTGGAGACGATCTACACGCCATGAAGTATCTTCCCCTTAAGCTCAAAGGACCAGCCCGACACTGGCTAAACAGCCGCCAAAGAAATTCCATTGGCGGTGGGAAAACCTGGAAGACGCATTCCTCGACAACTTCCAGGGCACATATGTGCGACCACCTGACACCGATGACTTGAGCCACATTACTCAACAGCCCGGAGAGTCAGCCAGGAAATTCTGGACTCGGTTCCTAACTAAAAAGAACCAAATAGTTGACTATCCGGACGGCGAAGCCCTGGCGGCTTTTAAGCATAATATCCGTGACGAGTGGCTCGCTCGACACCTCGGCCAGGAAAAACCCAAGTCCATGGCAGCTCTCACAACACTAATGACCCGCTTTTGCGCGGGCGAGGGCAGTTGGCTGGCTCGCAGCAGCACTACGCCACATTCTGGCAATTCAGATGGCCGCGACAACAACGGCAAGCCACAGCGGACATAAGCGACGGAACAACAACGACAACACTGAAGACACGACAGTCAACGCCGGATTCAGCGGATCCAAGCCCGGTCAGCGGAAGAAGCCGTTCAAAAGAAATAATCAGGGACCGTCCAGTCTGGACCGCATACTGGAGCGCTCGTGCCAAATTCATGGCACCCCGGACAAGCCAGCCAACCACACCAATAGAGATTGCTGGTTATTCAAATAGGACGACAAGATAAACGCCGAAGACAAGGACAAGGGGCTGCACAGCGGCGATGACGAGGAGCCCTGACGTCCGAACATGGGGGGACAGAAGAAATTCCCCCCCCCCCCCAGGTGAAAACGGTCAACATGATCTACGCCACGCACATCCCCAAGCGGTAACGGAAGTGGGCACTAAGGGACGTCTATGCGATGGATCCAGTCGCCCCCAAATTCAACCCATGGTCAGCTTGTCCGATCACCTTTGATCGTAGGGATCATCCTACTAGCATTCGTCATGGTGGCTCAGCTGCATTGGTCCTAGAACCAATCATTGACGGATTCCACCTCACACGCGTCCTTATGGACGGTGGCAGCAGCCTGAACCTGCTTTATTAGGACACAGTGCGCAAAATGGGCATTGACCCTTCAAGGATCAAGCCCACTAAAACCACCTTTAAAGGTGTAATTCCTGGAGTAGAGGCCCGCTGTACGGGCTCCATAACATTGGAAGTGGTCTTCGGATCTCCGGATAACTTCTAAAGCAAAGAGTTAATCTTTGATATCGTCCCTTTCCGCAGTGGTTGCCATGCACTGCTCGGACGAGCCGCATTCGCTAGATTCAATGCGGTACCACACTACGCATACCTCAAGCTCAAGATGCCAGGACCACGCGGGGTCATAACAGTAAAGGGAAATATGGACCGCTCTCTACGAACAGAAGAACTTACCGTAGCCCTTGCGGCGGAAGTACAATGCGGCCTTCTTCGACAAACCAATCCGGCTACAACAACTTCAAGCACCGTCAAGAGAGTCCGGAGCACCCCGCAACAGGATCATCAGGCACGCCAAGAGCGTGACTAGCAGTCCGGCCTCCGCTTAAGCCCCATCAAAGCAGCATTCATGCCACACGCACACAATTACGCACTCAAAATACCATTGGCATAGGCGGAGGTGCATCAACGACTCAGTCAATAGTGCGGGTAACTGCCAAATAGTTTCATACTCTTTCCCTCCTACCTTTCAGGACACCGCGTTGGTGCAGCATCCTCAAAAGAGCTGAATTGCCGGACTTACAGGGGAGATACATCCAAGTAGGCAGCAGACGTTGTGAACAGAAGGAAATACCCAGGTGGAATCTATTTACGATCATTATACCTGCTTTATCTATCTGAACACAACCTGCCCCTGGATAGGACATGTCAAATAGTCCTATTTTATCTCTGCTTAACGCATCCATTGTAAACGTACGCTTAAACGTATTTTTCATCAATGGGAGATTATACATAGCGTCAGCTTATTATTCTTATTTGAGAGTTTTTTCTCTAATAAATGTTTATTTGACATTGCATCCGTACATCTTGGTGCGGTCAGTTTGCCAGGGGCTTCTCATGGCACCCTGCAATATGGCAAATAAAGTCCGAACACTTTCAACAGTGCGGCACCCCAAATTATAGCACTATATGCATCAACTCCGAATCATGTCTTGGGTCTACAGTTGGGATAGCCCGGCTCCCTTGTTTTGGTGCCTTACGTTCCATTATATCGGCTAAGGTAGCGCAGGGAGAACTACTGCGATTGTGTCCTGGTTCTTCCGGACGAGCACCTCAGTAGAGAAAGCCAAAACTGACCGGCATGATGTGGCAAGAGCTGTTCGCTGTTCGAGAGGTTTTAAAATCCTTAAAGATTTTCCTCTTTAGGCGATAAATCGGCTTCGTCCGATCTAGGCGTGTATAGCGCCCCGATTCGGCCTTCCGGATTCTAGGGGCTTCGCCGAAATTTAAAATTGTAGACTTCTATGGCTAAGTGAAAGTTATAAAGCCGCATAGTTCGATTGCCTTGTTCGCGCGGACACCTCCTTAAGGGACCAAAATTTGGATAAAGAGTGTCCGGTTTTCCACGAACACCCCAAAGTATTAGGTACGTGGGGAGGAAGCCGACCGCCTACTTTCGTAATTTTATAAACAGCCGCATGTATGTAATCTTTTAAATAACAAAAGCGCTACATAAGCGCAAGTAACTTCGCCTTTAATTACAAACATGATGTAAGTGAATTCATTCCAAAATGGCGTCCTTGGTACACTCATCGGCATTTAGACGAGCACCCTTCATCATGCCATCGTAGTACATTTCGGGATGGCGATGCGCCTTTGCCCTCCGGCTGGCGTCCTTGACCAGCTTCTTCGCATCCTTGCCCCAATGCACCTTCACGCGAGCAAAGGCTCGGCAGGCACCTTCGATGCAAACGGATCGCTTGATCACTTCAAGCCGCGGGCAGGCATCCACCATCCGCTTGATCAGGCCAAAGTAGCTCTTTGGGCGAGGAGCTCACTAGGCCACATCCTCGACTATGAAGTCCTTCATAGCCAGTTCGCCGCCTGCGGAGTTCGATCAATCGCCTCAGCTTGGTCGCTCGGAGGCATCGGATGATCGGCCCCAAAGATACTGGGACCAGAACAGCTTCTCCGTTGAGCTCCCCTCCTGGGCACGGTAGAACTCCGCAGCGTCTGAGACGTTGCGTGGCAGATCTGCAAATGCCCCTGGAGAGCTCCGAATTCGAGTAAGTAAATGAAACGCCTCCTCCACATGTTTGCTTTGCATAAAGAATTTCTTACCCGCTGCTATCTTTCTGGCCTCCTGGATCTCCTGCTGTGCTTTCTCGGCTTCGGCCTTGGCATATTTCAAATTTACAAGGGCCTTCGCAAGCTCGGCCTCCTTCATCTTCAGATCATGCTCCACGGACTCGCACTTCTTGCCGAGGTCCTGGAGGTCTTGCTGTACCTCGCCCACTCTAGCACTTTTCTTTTCGCGCTCCTTGCATTCCAAGGCGGCTTTGTTTTCGGCCTCGGACATCGCTTTCTTCAGGGACGCCACTTCGGCGGTGGCCCCTATTACACAGTCACGACGCTTTGGCGTTAGACTGACCAATTTTGCCTATCCTTAAATACATACGAATGGGGAATCACTTACCTTTATTCTCCTCGAGATGCCTCTTCGTGAGGCCGAGCTCTCCCTGTGCCTGCTCCAGATCCCGCTTCAGTTCGGCAACTTCGGCAAGACGGGCAGCAAGAAGCAAAGACACACCTGCTTATGAACACGAATATTTATTGTTAGACCCTTGCGGATTATAATTGACCCTCCGTTTGGTTTTTCTTTCCGAACACCAAACAGAGTATCAGGGTCTACTACCTATCGGGTGGTAGTCTAACACATATTTATTACTTACCTCAAAACCTGTCAAGAGGCTGGTGTAAGCTTCGGTTAGTCCGCTCTTGGCGGACGAAACCTTCCGAATCACCGAACTCATAAGAGTACTGTGCTCCTCATCTATGGAAGCGCCGCGAAGCGCTTCCATCAGACAATCCGGTGCCTCGGGCGAACCGGAAGTCCTCGATGCAGACGGCTCGCTCTCCTTGATGAGGGGCTGTCCGCCTGAGTTCGGAACCATTGAAGGTTCCGGGACAATGTTCGGCTGAGAGCCCAGCCTATTGTGGCTCTCATCGACACGATCCGCGGGGACCTTGAACCCCGCGTGTCCGATGTCTGGGACCCCGCCTTGGGGCGTCTCGAGAGTCACCTCCCCCCGCTCGGGGAGCCTTTGGGATAACACTTCCGTGTCATCCGCGGGTTGAGGAGTAGTGGCTGTCGGAAGCGAATTGATCTCCGAATCACTCAGGCATCCGGAGGAAGACACTTCGGGGTAAGCCCTGGCCGGACTTCACATATGTCCGGCATTAAACAAAAGCTATAGAATGAAGTTATGATGGAGTGCGGACACTTACGATCGCACCGGGGCTTCCCCCTGGGCAGCCACCCTTCCTCACTATGAGCGACCGTGGCGGAGTAGTCCGGAAGGGGTACCTTCCCCTTCTTGGACGCCCCAGCCTCCCCCTCCAGGGCGGCTTTTCTATTCTTCTCCCCCCAGTGCAGGGAGGTGGAATTTGTTCTTGATTCCCCTGCCTCCGCGGGAGGAATCTGTCTCGTTGTCATCGGACGACAGGGGTATAACGGCCTTGCACCGAGGGCCTTTTCCGGCCCCCTGGCCCGCCTCTCCGGGCCCCTCATCCTTTTCGGATGGGGTGTCTTCTTCTTCTTCCTCCTCCCTTTCGTGGGAGGAGTCTACCTCGTCATCTTTGGACGAGGCTTCTGGCACAATCTTAAGCTGGAGATCCTTTCGGGTCCCCGGGGCCTTCTGGCAGCGGAGCCGGACAGTAAACCTGCTCCGCTGTCTCCACATAATCCTGAGGAAAATATGTATAACTACTTAAGGATCTCCCTTGAACATATTGGGAAAAACCGAGTCCAGTGGTAGTCTGAGAACTCACCTGACTAGGAGCCCGCGCGGCGTGAAGCCCGCGGTCCTCGGATGTGGGAGGAGGCACTTCAGAGGCCTTGAACAACACCTTCCATGCGCCTTTGTGCGTCATATCATAGAGCTTCCGGAGCGTCTGGTGTTCGGCCGGGACGAACTCCCATAGATTGATCGCCCGCCTTTGACAGGCAGGATCCGCGAACAAGCATGACCTGGATCACGTTGACAAGCTTGATGTTCTTGTCCTTCATGCTTTTGATGCATGTCCGAGTCCGGTCAGCTCCAGAGAATCGCCCAGACAGGCCTTTCCTTTCCCGGGAGGTGAGCCGCATGGGGCTCCAGACCTGAATTGGGGCCGCCCGCTTGGCGCCAAGGGTTCAGTGATGTAGAACCACCCCGAATTCCATCCTTTTACGGTCTCCGCAAAGGAGCCGTCCAGCCAGGTAACATTTGACATCTTGCCCACCATGGCTCCTCCGCACTCCGCTTGCTGGCCGCTTACAATCTTCGGCTTCACGCAGAAGGTTTGCAGCCATAGGCCGAAATGAGGTCGGATGCGGAGGAAGGCCTCACATACGACGATGAACGCCGAGATGTTGAGGATGAAATTTGGGGCTAGATCGTGGAAATCTAGCCCGTAGTAGAACATGAGCCCGCGGACGAAGGGATGGAGAGGAAATCCCAGTCAATGGACGAAGTGGGCAACGAATACGACCCTCTCGTGGGGTCCTGGGGTCGGAATGACCTGCCCGGCGTCCGATAGCCGGTGCGCTATGTCCGCGGCCAAGTATCCGGCCGCCCGAAGGTTTGTTATGTGCTTCTCCTTGACGGTGGAAGCCACCCACTTGCCTCCTGCTCCGGACATGTTTAGCTGTGCGGAGGAGACGAGGGCTTGGGTGCTGGAGCTCGAGGGGGCAAGAGTGGGCGAAGGAGGAGGAAGGCGTGGGAAAAAATGAGGAAATCTTATCCCTTTATAGAGGCGCCGAAAGCGGTACGCCTCCCCACTTGCCCGTTGGGAATCACTTGCTTCCCAAGTGCTACGCTTGATGGCATGGTGGGATTACCCATACCCGTATTGATGAGAATCCCGTGATAAGGGGACATGATCTCTGCTTTGACAAGACGTGTCAAGGAAACCGCCTCGCAAT
This sequence comes from Aegilops bicornis, assembly GCA_021605145.1. Taxonomy (NCBI): domain Eukaryota; kingdom Viridiplantae; phylum Streptophyta; class Magnoliopsida; order Poales; family Poaceae; genus Aegilops; species Aegilops bicornis. The sequence continues at coordinate 638,431,226 of CM038670.1, read as the reverse complement.
GTGCACTGTGGCTGGTTGTGGGAAAACAGTTCGAATAATGACCTGACCGTAATGACACGTCGCGTTGCCTAAAAAGTTGTCAGCAGATTGCATTTGTAAAATACCATTCTCTCTACGGTGGCATGTGAAGATCATTTTGTGGATCCGGACACGGTTCAAGTGTTCTATAATTACTTTGGAGTACTCGGAGATGGAACCCGCCCTACAATGCCGAAGACAAGACTGCACGCCGGACTCATCGTCATTGAAGCCTGGTTCATGGGCTACTGTGGGAATCCTGGATTAGGGGGTATCCGGACAGCCGGACTATATACATCGTCCAGACTATTGAAGCGTGAAGATACAAGACTCAAGACTTCGACCCGTGTCCGGATGGTACTTTCCTTGGCGTGGAAGGCAAGCTTGGCGATCCGGATATTATATTTCCTTCCTTGTAACCGACTCCATATAAACCCTAGCCCTCTCCGGTGTCTATATAAACCGGAGAGGTTGGTCCTTAGAAGGCCGATCACAATTACAATCATACCATCATAGGCTAGCTCTTAGGGTTTAGCCTCTACGATCTCGTGGTAGATCTACTCTTGTACTACCCATATCATCAATATTAATCAAGCAAGAAGTAGGGTTTTACCTCCATCGAGAGGGCCCAAACCTGGGTAAACATCTGTGTCCCTTGCTTCCTGTTACCATCAGCCTTGATGCACAGATCGGGACCCCCTACCCGAGATCCGTCGGTTTTTACACCGACAAGGGGTTCGATCCACCTCCCCCTCCTCTGCCCCCGATTGGATCGAGGGGATCGATCCCCGCCGCTAGACGCGCGACGCCGCCCCGCCTCTCACGCCGCTGGACCTCGCGGCCACCTCGCCAGGCCTCTCCATCGGACTGCTTCCTCTCCGTCCCCGTCGTCTCCATCTCCTCCCCGCGCTCCGCTGCCTTGTCCCTGCATCGAACGGTGAGGCCCCGGCCTCCTCTCTCCCTCGTCCCGCATCCTCTCGTGGCCACACCGGAGCTCTGCTCCTGTGCGCGCACTCGCACCGCGCCGCCACATCGTCCGCCCCGCGCGCCCCAGTACGGGCCCTCGCGCACGCGCGCACGCGAGCGGCCGCGCCCCCGTTCAGCCGCTAGCCTCGTGCATGACCGCCGCACGCGCATACGCGCATTGCACCGGCCCTCACTCTGCTCCAGCTCGCTGGCCTCACCCCGCTTGTCGCTCGCCCCGCCTGCCGTCACCACTGCGGGTCGCGCCCAAGGCCGTGGCCGTCTCCGCCCGCGCCCGCCTCCGGCCTCCCATGGCCTCGCAACTGCCGCCTCGGTCCGCCGCTGCTGGCCGCACCTCTCCCCCTCTCCCCTGCCCGCCTATGCTCAACGTGCCGTCGTGCCGCGTCCACGCCTGCAGACCCGCGCACCATCCCCGCGGCGCCCTACCACCCCTCCACACCGGCTACATCTCGCATAACCTGCTACGCTCAGCGCCCGCTTCGCCATCCCATTTCGCGCCAACCGTGCCGCCCTCGCGACCAACTCCGGTGCCCGCCCGGCGCCTCGGCGGCCGTCGCTCGTTCACCGGGTTCGCCTGTCCGCCCAGCGCTCCGTTACATAGCCTTCGCCCGGTTGGCCCCTAGGGCCAATGACAGGAGGGCCCCGCCTCCAAAACGGTTTAATAAATAATAATAATAATAATAATAATAATTAAAAAAAATAATTAATTAATTAATTAAAGAATTAATTAACTTAATTAATTATGTATTAGTTTAACCTAATCATTTTAGTGAACTAATTAAGCCTAAACCCTAATTAAGCCTAAACAGTGTATGACAGGTGGGTCCCACTGGACCCACACGTCAGTTTGACCAGTCAACACCTTTGTTGACTGCTGATGTCATGATGACGTCAGCAAACACTGTTCTGGATAATGTTGAATTAAAATGTTTAAATTAATCCTAAAATTGATTTAAATCTTTTACAATTAATATAAAATAAACCGTAGCTCAGATGGAAAAACTTTGTACATGAAAGTTGCTCAGAACTATGAGACAATTCTGGATACGCAGCCCGTTCGTCCGCCACACATCCCTAGCATAGCAAACTCGCAACTTTTCCCCTCCGATTCATCTGTTCGAAAACGCGAAACACCGGGAATACTTTCCCGGATGTTCCCCCCCTTCGCCGATATCACCTACTACCGTGATTGGGCACACCTAGCATCACGCTTTGCTTTGTCATGCATCGTTATGCATCTGTTTGCATTGTATTTATTGTTTCTTCCCCCTCTTCTCTCGCTAGACACCGAGACCGACGCCGCTGCTACCCAGTACGACTATGGTGTTGACGACCCCTCCTTGGATGAGCTTCCAGGCAACCCCCCCCCCTTGATCACTAGATATCGCCTATTCTTCTCTATACTGCTTGCATTAGAGTAGTGTAGCATGTTACTGTTTTCCGTTAATCCTATCCTGATGCATAGCCTGTCCTTGCTACTACTGTTCTTACCTTTACCTGCAATCCTACATGCTTAGTAAAGGATGCTAGTGTTTCATCAGTGGCCCTACATTCTTGTCCATCTGCCATGCTATACTATCGGGCCGTGATCACTAGGGAGGTGATCACGGGTATATACTATATACTTTATACATGATACATGTGGTGACTAAAGTCGGGTCGGCTCGTGGAGCACCCATGGCGATTCACGGATTGGGGGCTGAAAGGACATTTGTCCCAACGGCCCTCTGTGTGGATCTTTGTATGAGCGACAGGCAGGTTGAGACCGCGTAGGTGAGAGGTGGGCCTGGCCCTGGTCGGTGTCCGCGGTTACATCCTTAACACGCTTACGAGATCTTGGTATTTGATCTGAGTCTGGCCATTTGGTCTATACGCACTAACCAACTATGTGGGAAAGATATGGGCACTCGACGTCGTGGTATCAGCCGAAGCCTTCGTGACGTCAGCGACTGGCGCGTGCAGATTGGACCGCGTAACATGACTTCCTTTGTAATGGAGGTTGCTAGGTCTGCTTCCGCCGCCCACGCGAACGCAGTGTGTGCTATAGGCGATGGGCCTGCACCCTGGCGCTTAGGTTTAGACCGGCATGCTGACCTCTCTGTTGGCCTAGGTGGGCTGTGACATGTTGATCTTCCGAGGCCGGGCAAGACCCAAAAAAGTGTGTCCGGCCAAATGGGATCGAGCGTGTTGGGTTATGTGGTGCACCCCTGCAGGGAAGTTTATCTATTCGAATAGTCGTGATTTTCGGTAACAGGACGACTTGGAGTTGTACCTTGACCTTATGACAACTAGAACCGGATACTTAATAAAACACACCCTTCCAAATGCCAGATACAACCCGGTGATCGCTCTCTAACAGGGCGACGAGGAGGGGATCGCCGGGTAGGTTTATGCTATGCGATTATCCTTGGTGAACTTACCATCCTTCTACATGCTGCAAGATGGAGGTGGCCTGAAGCGTAGTCTTCGACAGGATTAGCTATCCCCCTCTTATTCTGGCATTCTGCAGTTTAGTCCACCGATACGGCCCTTTACACATATACCCATGCATATGTAGTGTAGCTCCTTGCTTGCGAGTACTTTGGATGAGTACTCATGGTTGCTTTTCCCCCCTCTTTTCCCCCTTTTCTTTCCTCTCGGTTGTCGCAACCAGATGCTGGAGCCCAGGAGCCAGACGCCACCGTTGATGACAACTCCTACTACACCGGAGGTGCCTACTACTATGTGCAACCCGCTGATGACGACCAGGAGTAGTTAGGAGGATCCCAGGCAGGAGGCCTGCGCCTCTTTCGGTCTGTATCCCAGTTTGTGCTAGCCTTCTTAAGGCAAACTTGTTTAACTTATGTCTGTACTCAGATATTGTTGCTTCTGCTGACTCGTCTATGATCGAGCACTTGTATTCGAGCCCTCGAGTCCCCTGGCTTGTATTATGATGCTTGTATGACTTATTTTATTTTTAGAGTTGTGTTGTGATATCTTCCCGTGAGTCCCTGATCTTGATCGTACATGTTTGCGTGTATGATTAGTGTACGATTGAATCGGTGGCGTCATAGACACCTAGATCGGATATGAACTCCTTCATACAGACTCCTTCATTTGCTGCTTCTGAAGCAGCTATGTACTCCGCTTCACACGTAGATCCCGCCACGACGCTTTGTTTAGAACTGCTCCAACTGACAGCTCCACCTTTCAATATAAACACGTATCCGGTTTGCGATTTAGAATCGTCCGGGTCAGTGTCAAAGCTTGCATCGACGTAACCATTTACGACGAGCTCTTTGTCACCTCCATAAACGAGAAACATATCCTTAGTCCTTTTCAGGTATTTCAAGATGTTCTTGACATTTGTTCATGATCCACTCCTGGATTAATTTGATACCTCCCTGCTAAACTAATAGCAAGGCACACATCAGGTCTGGTACACATCATTGCATACATGATAGAGCCTATGGCTGAAGCATAGGGAACATTTTTCATTTTCTCTCTATATTCTGCATTGGTCGGGCATTGAGTCTTACTCAACTTCACACCTTGTAACACGGGCAAAAACCCTTTCTTTGCTTGATCCATTTTGAGATTTTTCAAAACTTTGTCAAAGTATGTGCTTTGTGAAAGTCCAATTAAGCGTCTTGTTGTATCTCTATAGATCTTGATGCCCAATATGTACGCAGCTTCACCGAGGTCTTTCATTGAAAAACTCTTACAAGTATCCTTTTATGCTATCCAGAAATTCTATATCATTTCCAATCAACAATATGTCATCCACATATAATATTAGAAATGCTACAGAGCTCCCCTCACTTTCTTGTAAATACAGGCTTCCCAAAAGTCTGTATAAAACCATATGCTTTGATCACACTATCAAAACATTTATTTCAACTCCGAGAGGCTTGCACCAGTCCATAAATGGATCGCTGGAGCTTGCACACTTTGTTAGCACCTTTGGATCGAAAAAACCTTCTGGTTGCATCATATACAACTCTTCTTCCAGAAATCCATTCCGGAATGCAGTTTTGACATCCATTTGCCAAATTTCATAATCATAAAATGCGGCAATTGCTAACATGATTTGGACAGACTTAAGCATCGCTATGGGTGAGAAAGTCTCATCGTAGTCAACCCCTTGAACTTGTCGAAAACCTTTCGCAACAAGTCGAGCTTTGTAGACAGTAACATTACCGTCAGCGTCAGTCTTCTTCTTGAAAGTCCACTTATTCTCTATGGCTTGCCGATCATCGGGCAAGTCAACCAAAGTCCACACTTTGTTCTCATACATGGATCCCATCTCAGATTTCATGGCCTCAAGCAATTTTGCGGAGTCTGGGCTCACCATCGCTTCTTCATAGTTCGTAGGTTCGTCATGGTCTAGTAACATGACTTCCAGAACAGGATTACCGTACCACTCTGGTGCAGATCTTACTCTGGTTGACCTACGAGGTTCGGTAGTAACTTGATCTGAAGATTCATGATCAATATCATTAGCTTCCTCACTAGTTGGTGTAGGTGTCACATGAACCGGTTTCTGTGATGAACTACTTTCCAATAAGGGAGCAAGTATAGTTACCTCATCAAGTTCTACTTTCCTCCCACTCACTTCTTTCGAGAGAAACTCCTTCTCTAGAAAGGATCCATTCTTAGCAACAAATGTCTTGCCTTCGGATCTGTGATAGAAGGTTACCGAATAGTTTCCTTTGGGTATCCTATGAAGACACATTTCTCCGATTTGGGTTAGAGCTTATCAGGTTGAAGCTTTTTCACATAAGCATCGCAGCCCCAAACTTTAAGAAACGACAACTTTGGTTTCTTGCCAAACCACAGTTCATAAGGCATCGTCTCAACAGATATTGATGGTGCCCTATTTAACGTGAATGCAGCCGTCTCTAAAGCATAACCCCAAAATGATAGCTGTAAATCAGTAAGAGACATCATAGATCGCACCATATCTAGTAAAGTACGATTACGACGTTCGGACACACCATTACGTTGTGGTGTTCCGGGTGGCGTGAGTTGCGAAACTATTCTGCATTGTTTCAAATGTAGACCAAACTCGTAACTCAAATATTCTCCTCCATGATTAGATCGTAGAAACTTTATTTTTTTTGTTATGATGATTTTCCACTTCACTCTGTAATTCTTTGAATTTTTCAAATGTTTCAGACTTATGTTTCATTAAGTAGATATACCCATATCTGCTCAAATCATCTGTGAAGGTGAGAAAATAACGATACCCGCCGCGAGCCTCAGTATTCATTGGACCACATACATCAGTATGTATGATTTCCAACAAATTCGTTGCTCGCTCCATTGTTCCGAAGAATGGCGTTTTAGTCATCTTGCCCATGAGGCATGGTTCGCAAGTACCAAGTGATTCATAATCAAGTGATTCCAGAAGTCCATCTGTATGGAGTTTCTTCATGCGCTTTACACAAATATGACCCAAACGGCAGTGCCACAAATAAGTTGCACTATCATTATCAACTCTGCATCTTTTGGCTTCAACTTTATGAATATGTGTATTACTACTATTGAGATTCAACACAAATATACCACTCTTCAAGGGTGCATGACCATAAAAGATATTACTCATATAAATTGAACAACCATTATTCTCAGATTTAAATGAATAACCGTCTCGCATCAAACAAGATCCAGATATAATGTTCATGCTCAACGCTGGCACCAAATAACAATTATTCAGGTCTAAAATTAATCCCGAAGGTAGATGTAGAGGTAGCATGCCGACGGCGATCACATCGACTTTGGAACCATTTCCCACGCGCATAGTCACCTAGTCCTTAGCCAATCTTCGCTCAGTCTGTAGTCTCTGTTTCGAGTTGCAAATATTAGCAACAGAACCAGTATCAAATACCCAGGTGCTACTGCGAGCTCTAGTAAGGTACACATAAATAACATGTGTATCACATATACCTTCGTTCACCTTGCCATCCTTCTTATCCGCCAAATACTTGGGGCAGTTCTGCTTCCAAAGGATCTGTTTGCGGTGAGAAGCACTCAGTCTTAGGCTTAGGTCCAGACTTCGGTTTCTTCTCCTGAGCAGCAACTTGTTTGTCGTTACTTTTGAAGTTCCCCTTCTTCTTCCCTTTACCCTTTTTCTTGAAACTGGTGGTCTTGTTGACCATCAACACTTGATGCTCCTTCTTGATTTCTACCTCCGCAGCCTTTAGCATTGCGAAGAGCTCGGGAATTGTCTTATCCATCCCTTGCATATTATAGTTCATCACGAAGCTTTTGTAGCTTGGTGGTAGTGATTGAAAAATTCTGTCAATGACACTATCACCCGGAAGATTAATTCCTATTTGAATCAAGTGATTGCAGTACCCAGACATGCTGAGTATATGTTCACTGACAGAACTATTCTCCTCCATTTTGCAGCTGTAGAACTTATTGGAGACTTCATATCTCTCAATCCGGGCATTTTCTTGAAATATTAACTTCAACTCCTGGAACATCTCATATGCTCCATGACGTTCAAAACGTCTTTGAAGTCCCGGTTCTAAGTCAGAAAGCATGGCACATCGAACTATCAAATAGTCATCAGCTTTGCTCTTGCCAGACGTTCTTAACGCCATCAAGAGTATCCGCAGCAGTTGGCACCCAGCGGTGCTTCTAGGACGTAATTCTTCGTGCAGCAATGAGGATAATCCTCAAATTACGGACCCAGTTAAGTGTAATTGCTACCATCATCTTTCAACTTTCCTTTCTCAAGGAACGCATTAAAATTCAACGGAACAACAACACGGGCCATCTATCTACAACAACATAGACAAGCAAAATACTATCAGGTACTAAGTTCATGATAAATTTAAGTTCAATTAATCATATTACTTAAGAACTCCCACTTAGATAGACATCTCTCTTATCATCTAAGTGATCACGTGATCCAAATCAACTAAACCATAACCGATCATCATGTGAAATGGAATAGTTCTCAATGGTGAACATCACTATGTTGATCATATCTACTATATGATTCACGTTCGACCTTTCGGTCTCAGTGTTCCGAGGCCATATCCGCATATGCTAGGCTCGTCAAGTTTAACCCGAGTATTCTGCGTGTGCAAAACTGGCTTGCACCCATTGTACAAGAACGTTGATCTTATCACACCCGATCATCACGTGGTGTCTCGGCACGACGAACTTTGGTAACGGTGCATACTCAGGGAGAACACTTGTACCTTGAAATTTTTAGTGAGAGATCATCTTATAATGCTACCATCAATGAAAGCAGAATAAGATGCATAAAGGATAAACATCACAAGCAATCAATATAAGTGATATGATATGGCCATCATCATCTTGTGCCTTTGATCTCCATCTCCAAAGCGCCGTCATGATCACCATTGTCACCGGCGCGGCACCTTGATCTCCATTGTAGCATCGTTGTCGTCTCGCCACCTATTGCTTCTACGACTATCGCTACCGCTTAGTGATAAAGTAAAGCAATTACATGGCGATTGCATTTCATACAATAAAGCGACAACCATATGGCTCCTGTCAGTTGCCGATAACTTCGTTACAAAACATGATCATCTCATACAATAAAATATAGCATCATGTCTTGACCATATCACATCACAACATGCCCTGCAAAAATAAGTTAGACGTCCTCTACTTTGTTGTTGCAAGTTTTACGTAGCTGCTACGGGCTGAGCAAGAACCGTTCTTACCTACGCATCAAAACCACAACGATATTTCGTCAAGTTAGTGCTGTTTTAACCTTCAACAAGGACCGGGCGTAGTACACTCGGTTCAACTAAAGTTGGAGAAACTGAAACCCGCCAGTCACCTTTGTGCGAAGCACGTCAGTAGAACCAGTCTCGCGTAAGCGTACGCGTAATGTCGGTCCGGGCCGCTTCATCCAACAATACCGCCGAACCAAAGTATGACATGCTGGTAAGCAGTATGGCTTGTATCGCCCACAACTCACTTGTGTTGTACTCGTGCATATAACATCTACGCATAAACCTGGCTCGGATGCCACTGTTGGGAAACGCAGTAATTTCAAAAAAAATTCCTATGCACACGCAAGATCATGGTGATGCATAGCAAAGAGAGGGGAGAGTGTCGTCTATGCACCCTCATAGACCGTAAGCGGAAGTGTTATGACAACGCGGTTGATGTAGTCGTACGTCTTCACGATCGATCTATCCTTAGTACCGAGCATTACAACACCTCCGCTCAGCGTTCAACACGTTCAACTTCGGTGGCGCCCCGCGAACTCACGATCCAAGAGAGCTTCAGGGAAGAGCTTCGCCAGCACGACGGCATGGTGACCGTGTTGATGAAGCTACCGACGCAGGGCTTCGCCTAAGCACCGCTACGATATGACCGAGGTGGATTATGGTGGAGGGGGGCGCCGCACACGGCTAAGAGAGATCAATGATCAACTTGTGTGTCCTAGGGTGCCCCTGCCCCCGTATATAAAGGAGGAAGGGGGGAGGCCGGCCGGCCCTTGCAGGGCACGCCAGGAGGAGGAGTCCTCCTCCTAGTAGGAGTAGGACTCCCCTTTCCTACTTCTACTAGGAGGGGGAAAGGAAGGAGGAGAGGGAGAAGGAAAGGGGGGTGCCACCCCCCTTCCCTAGTCCAATTCGGACCAGAGGGGGAGGGGCGCGCGGCCTGCCCTGGCTGGCCCTCTCTCTCTCCACTAAGCCCATGTGGCCCATTACTTCTCCCGGGGGGTTCCGCTAACCCTCCGGCACTCCGATTTTCTCCAAAATCACCCGGAACACTTCCAGTATATGAATATAGTCGTCCATTATATCTATATTTATGTCTCGACCATTTTGAGACTCCTCGTCATGTTCATGATAACATCTGGGACTCCGAACTACCTTCGGTACATCAAACCACAAAACTCATAATACCGATCGTCAAAGAACTTTAAGCGTGCGGACCCTACGGGTTCGAGAACTATGTAGACATGACCGAGACACGTCTCTCGTCAATAACCAATAGCGGAACCTGGATGCTCATACTGGTTCCTACATATTCTACTGTCGGTGGGAACGAGACCTATGGGATCACTGGGATCCCTTCTACGGTTGGCGGGCGCGAGGTTGTGCAAAGAGCGGGTCTGACAGGAAGCACACGGATCGTTTACCCAGGTTCGGGCCGCGAAGATGCGTAATACCCTACTCCTCCTTTGGTGGATGTATTTGAGTGTTCTTGTGTTCTTTTGTTCTTGAGGTAGCTACGGGGTGTAACTTGCCCAAAAGATATGAATCCCTCTCCTGGTCGCCTTGGGCCTCCTTTTATAGGCAAAAAGGGGTTGCCACAGTGGCACACAGGAGGTGGAAAGGTCTACAGTCGATAAGCCTATCCTCTGGGACCGTCGGACAAACACATTTAATGCGGTGCCGACGTGCCCCCCTTGCTTTAACCGGGACGGCAAGGAAGCACGTCCCAGCTGTCACCGCCTCGGCTGGCTTCAATACGCGTCCGAGCTGATGAGGCATCGCGGCGCCACGTTGGCTGGCTGCTTGGCTAGTGCGGTGGTGGAGCCTCCAAGAAGACCTGCATGTCACCACGCAGGTGCTTGCTGCGTTGGTCGTGGAGGCCGCTCGTCGCCACGCAGGTGCCTGCTCAGCTGGTTGAGCTGGCAGCTACATGGGGACGGCGGTGGAGCCTTGGCAGGCGCGGGCCTGGCCGCGACCCCGTGAGTGTCTTTGGCAAGGGCCTTGCCCGGGCCCCGGCAAGGGCCTTGCTGCGGCACCATGGTCGTCCCCAGCAAGAGTCTTGTCGGGGGTCTCGTGGATCTCCCCGGCAAGGATCTCGCCGAGGGTCGTCGACTTCTAGTCCTCTTCTGATCTCATATGTTTATGATCTTGACGAAGATCTGCATGCCACCACAGAGGCGCCTCCCGACCCTTGGTTCTAATGTGGATAGTTGGTGGTGTTGGAACCCGTGGGCTCAAGGGTGGCCTGCTCTGCTGGTGTCGGGCGAGTTGCCCCGGCAAGGCTCTTGCCGGGGCTATGGAGGCTGCCTCGGCAAGGATCTTGTCTAGGGAGTCCACCTTGCCTTCTTGCTCTTCTGCGTTCTCTGGTCTTGGCGTTGCCTCTGGCCGCCTTGTGCCTTCGGCTCCCCTCCTCTGCCTCGTTTAGTGTGGCCACGTGCGCGACTCTGACTACCCGTGCACAAGTAAAGGGGTAAAAAGGAGTGCCCCTACTTTTGTACACCGATAGGAGCCCCCGGGCCTGGGCCACACATAGGCGCGACACGTTGTTGGGCCAGGCCCAGAACGGTGCGCGGGCAGTCGGGGCAGGATTTTTACTGTGGTAACTTCTCGTCCGCTGTGCTTCTCCATGACCTGCGTTGAACGCGCGACGCGGAGAGTCGTGCGTGACGTGGGGGTCATGCGTGGGGCGGTTCCCGCACGCATGTGTCACATCGCAATTAATGGGAAAAGAGGCGGCCCGCCCCTTCCCCATAAAAAGGAATAACCGTGGGCGCACTGCTCATTTACCCTCCGTGCTTTCCCCAATCTCGGAACCGATGTCCCCTTCTTCCTCCCTCTCAAGCTCTTGCCTTCGCTCGCCGCCGCCGCGCCTTCGCCATCCTTCATTCCTCGCCCCCCGCAGCCGCCATGGCACCCAAAACTAGCAGAGGCGAGGGAGTGGCCAAGGATGCCGGGACGAACGAGCCGCCGGAGAGCGAGTTGGCGGTGCGGAGGATGCAGTCCGCCTAATTTCCCACGGCGGTCGACGCAGTCCACCTCCGGGGCTACTTCAAGCATCTGTGGGGGTGCAAGACAGGGGGGGGGAGGGGGAGACGACGGGGCACCGAGGCACGCGCGTCATCCCTGCTGCCTTCACCGAGGCTGGCCCAAATCGGTACCGGTTATTCGTCGACTACTTCTCCTGCGGCCTCTGGCCCCCTTCTCTGATTTCTTCAATGATATCATGCACACCTACGACTTTCATCTTCTGGATTTTACCCAAAATGTCGTGGCGTGCATGGCTCTTTTGGCGCATCTCTGTGAGGGCTTCGTCGGGGTGCATCCCAACACGTTGCTCTTCTGCCACTACTTCTTCCCTCGGATCCAAAAGGGGGGGCGCCATTTCCGGTTGCGTCGCTTGGATCCCAATATCCAAGGGGACATACCCGGAGGGTGCCCGGAAGGAGAGGTGGGAAGAACGGCGGGGCTGGTGGTGCTGGATCAAGGACGAGGATCCACAGGAATTCTGCCGGGTTCGCCAGGCGCCGCCGGTTCGCAGAAGCGACTGGAGCAATGTCGACGCTGACGACACGAAGCTCACGGTCACCACCACTAGGATTCTTCGCCTCACCGAGGCCGGGCTCACCCTTGAGATGATCGGAGCGGATTTCATTCGTCGCCGAATCGCTCCGCTGCATAAAGGGGAGGCCAGCCAGGCCCTTTACGAACGCGGCCGACATCATGAGGCTTCGCCCCGGCTTGGACCACAACCTCACGGTGATAGGACACGCCCACTTCTGCTAGCGGCTCTTCCAGCTCGACGTGAACCGCGACGGGAAGGTCGAGCGGTCCGGCAAGGCTGCCAAAATCGGCAAGGTCGACAAGGGGCCCTTGTTTGGGTTGCCAGCGGGGGTGGTCCCGCTGAGCAATAACTCGCGCCGAAACGACATCATCGCCATGATGCCGGAGTTCAACGCGCACGGCCTCGTCCCAAATTGGGCCGAGCCGCCGGAGGACCAAATGCAGGAATTCTTCGACACCTTGGAGGAGAAGTACATCCGCGACGAGCAGCGGCTCGTCCAGGACACCACCCATGCATAGATGGACTACATTGCCGCCCGGGCGGCAGAGGAGGAGCTCACCAAGGAAGCCGGCAGCATCGGCGGCATGGAGGACAAGGCCGCGGCGGCCGAGGAGGAGAGGGAGCTCGCCCAGTGGGCGGAGTCTGCTGGGGAGGCCAGCAGCGCCGGCACCGGGGCCCGTCTCATTGAGGATGTGGTCGACGAGTCGTCATCTTCGGAGGAGGAGGAGGAGGAGGTCGAGGCTGTCGACCCTCCGGCCACGGGGAGAGGACGAGTCTTGCAGAGGGCCAGCTCCGGCAAGTCGGTCCGGCCCGGTAGGACCGTGCAACCTCGGCAAGCCCAGGAGGCGTCCGTGCGCCAAACGAGGGTAGCGGCGGCGAAGAAACTGGTGAAGGCCGCGGTGGCGAAGAAGAAAGCAACTGCCTCTTCTTCGTCCAAGCACGTCCAGACCCCACCTCCTTCCCCTCCTCCGGCGGACGTCGACGCGGAGGTCATCTTCGACTTCGGGTCCCTTAGCCCAAGAAGGAAGAGGAAGGCAGCAGAGGAGGATGCGGAGGATGACTAAGCGTCTCATTCCTTTTTTGTCATCTCCGTCTCCTCAAACTATGCTGTTTATCTTGACTTGTTTTCATCTTTGCAGGGACGTGGAGACGCTGGCCCAGAGGGTGAAGAGGGCCAGGACTTCGACGGGCGGCCAACCCCGGCAGGCGCCTCCAGCACACCGCTGGTGGTGTTGAGCAGCCCGGACAGCAGCCCCCGGCACAACCCCCAGCGTAAGCTCGTCACTCACCCCTCGTCAACGTGTGTTGAGGGTATGATCCCTCGGCGCTGACCCTGCCATGATCGCAGGAGGAGGACAACAGCAGGAGGAGCCACTGAGGGCCACTCCAACATGCCGCCCACATCAACCATGCCGCCCCGAGGGGCGTCCCCGGCAAGGTTGCCAAGTACCGAGCCCATGCACACGGAGGAGGAGGAGGTAAACTTGGGCGCTGGTGGCTTCGCCTCGGCGCCGGATACTGGCGGGGAGGGGGCCTCTTCTTGCCAGCCTGGCACGAATAGGTCACGCGCCTTCCATCCCTGTTCTTTTTTTTCTCTTTTTGAATCTTGGTCTTGGCATCGCCTCATCCCCTTCTCGATATCTAGATCCTCCCTCGGCGGGCCAGGAGGACATAGACACCGTCATCGAGGATGTCGCCAAGGATGCCGCGACGGAGGCCGAGAAGATCGCCGCCGAGGAGGTTGCCAAGGCTGTTCCTTTGGCCGCCGCTAAGGGGTCTGCTGGGGAGCCTGGCAAGGCAGCTGCTGAGGAGGCCAGCAAGGGGCCTGCCGGGGAGGCCGACAAGGCCGCTGTCGAGGAGGAGGTGGTTGACGACCAACCTTCCTCATCCGCTGCCTCTGGCTCGGGCAAGTACCTGAGGGTGAGCGACGACCTGTTCGTCCACCTCCCAGGGACGGTGAGCACCGGAACGACCGCCAAGGGGGAGGTGTTTGACAACGAGGTGCTCGCCGCTGCTAGGCTTGAGGTTGTTGATGAGCCGAGCGCCGGTGGCGGCGGCTCCTAGGAAGAGCGGCTGCTCCAGGCCATGAGCGGCAACTTCCAGAAGCTCTAGGCGCTTCACCGCGCCCGCCTGGACAAAGCCAAGTCCAGGATGGCGGTGGTGGACAAGGCGGAGGCGGACCTCAAGGAGCGCATTGCCGAGGCGCAGGCTTGGTTCCGCCAGGCCCACAAGGACTTGAAGGCCGCCCAGGACGCACTGGCTGAGCGCAACCTAGCACTCGTCATGAAGCAGGCCGACATCGAGAAGGCCCAGGAACTGGCGAAGCAAGAGGCTGCCCAAGCCGAGGCTGCTCGGCACCAGCAGCAGGCCACACTAAAATCCTAGGAGGAGGACCTTGCCGCGCGTGAGGAGAAGCTTGCCGCAATGCTCCACGGCAAGGATGAGGAGGTGAAGAAGCTCGTCGTGCAGCAGACCCAGGAGCTGGAGCAGAGGCACGAGGAGGCACTCGATGCCCAGGCTCTGGTTCACGCCGGCAGGGTGAAGGAGCTGGAGGTGGAGCAGGACGGGCTGAAGGACCAGGTCCTGAAGCTGTCCAAAGAGAAGGATACGCTCAACGATGCTCTGGTTGAGGCGCAGGGCGCGGTCCTCAGCAGGGCTGGGCAGCTTCCCGAGGCCAACACCTCCATCAAAGACCTCAAGCTGAAGCTGAAGGGTCTCGAGGGGATGCTGTCGGAGGCCAAAACCCAGGAGGAGACCCTGACCAAGGATCTGGAGGCCGAGAAGCAGCTACGGAAGAACGAGGCCACCAACCACAAAGACTTTGTGGAGGGTGAGAATCGCTGGATCGGGCGCCTCGAAGGCGTCGCCGATAGGATCACCATGTAGCTGGCTACCATGGGATGCCAAATGTGAGGTACACCCCGGAGCACAACGTGAGCCCCAACGCCAAGCTGACCCTGTTCTTCGAGGGTGTCTTCGGGGCCCTGGAGCAGCTCCACTCCAATCGGGCAGCCTCCCTAGCCGATGAGGCCCGGAGGCTTTGCCAGGGTGCTATGACCAAGGTCCTCACCAAGATGGCGTACTGGAATCCCAACCTCGACTTCGGCGCCGCGTTGGATAGCTTGCCATAGGATGCGGACCTCGCGGCACTCAAGGAGCGTGTTAAGCCCATCATCAGTCGCATCGGCGGAATTCAGAGGGTAGAGGGCCAGCGCCGGGATTAGGCACCCCGTCTCTCACTGCCGCTGCAGGTTCATGACCAAGACAATTTTTATCTTTAGTTAGAACCGCAGCAACACTTGATGTAATATAACTCTGCAGTACTTTTGATATGATGCATGTTATCTTCCTGTTCGATCTTCCTTTGTATGTTCACCCTATGTTAACCGGGTAGGCTTGCCGGCGCGTAAACCCAGGGAGGCACCTTGAGGACGGATCCCCAATGGCCTGCCGGGTGTGCTTGCTGCTAGGCGAACCACCTTACCGCTCTCAACACGGCCGCTTGAACTGCCGAGCTTGACTCGAGTCAGAGTCGAGAGCGTTGCCAATTGCGGAAGGCCACCCTTCCATTCTCGACGCGGCCGCTTGAGCTGTTGAGCGGACTCGAAACTGAGCAAGGGCGTTGCCAATAGTGGAAGGGCCCCTATGCGTGCAGGTTTCCATACATAGGGCAGGACCTTCGAGGACAATAGCCTTATATATAAAGAGAAATTGATTAAAGTTTCATACGACTTAGCTTTTCTATCGCTGCACGGGCGTCCACCGTATCTGCAGGTGGTGCCGTCAAGCTTGGTCGTGTTCTTCCTTGGAACGACGACCACGATGAAGCCGCTGCTTCGATCAGACCAGATTTTCACAACTGCGCCCCCTACCTGGCGCGCCAAAGATGTCGGTGGGAACGACACCTATGGGATCACTGGGATCCCTTCTACGGTTGGCAGGCACGAGGTTGTGCAAAGAGCGGGTCTGACAGGAAGCACACAGATCATTTACCCAGGTTTGGGCCGCAAAGATGCGTAATACCCTAGTCCTGCTTTGGTGGATATATTTGAGTGTTCTTGTGTTCTTGAGCTAGCTACGGGGTGTAACTTGCCCAAAAGATCCGAATCCCTCTCCTGGTCGCCTCTGACCTCATTATATAGGAAAAAGGGGTTGCCACAGTGGCACACAGGAGGTGGAAAGGTCTACAGTCGATAAGCCTATCCTCTGGGACCGTCGGACAAACACATTTAATGCGGTGCCGACGTGCCCCCCTTGCTTTAACCGGGACGGCAAGGAAGCACGTCCCAGCTGTCGCCGCCTCGCCTGGCTTCAACATGCGTCCGAGCTGATGAGGCATCGCGGCGCCATGTTGGCTGGCTGCTGGGCTGGCGCGGTGGTGGAGCCTTCAAGAAGACCTGCATGCCACCACGCAGGTGCTTTCTGCGTTGGTCGTGGAGGCCGCTCGTTGCCACGCACGTGCCTGCTCAGCTGGTTGAGCTGGCAGTTGCATGGGGACGGCGGTGGAGCCTTGGCAGGCGGGGGCCTGGCCACGACCCCGTGAGTGTCTTTGGCAAGGGCCTTTCCAGGGCCCCGGCAAGGTTCTTGCCGCGGCACCATCGTCGTCCCCGGCAAGAGTCTTGCCGGGGGTCTCATGTATCTCCCTGGCAAGGATCTCGCCGAGGGTCGTTGTCTTCTAGTCCTCTTCTGATCTCATATGTTTATGATCTTGACGAAGATCTGCATGCCACCACAGAGGTGCCTCCCGAGCCTTGGTTCTAATGTGGATAGTTGGTGGTGTTGGAACCCGTGGGCTCAAGGGCGGCTTGCTCTGATGGCGTCGGGCGAGTTGCCCCGACAAGGCTCTTGCCGGGGCTGCGGAGGCTGCCTCGGCAAGGATCTTGTCGAGGGAGCCCACCTCGCCTTCTTGCTCTTCTGCGTTCTCTGGTCTTGGCGGTTCCTCTGGCCGCCTTGTGCCTTCGGCTCCCTTCCTCTACCTCGCTTAGTGTAGCCGCGGGTGCGGCTCTGACTGCCCGTGCACAAGTAAAGGGGTAAAAAGGAGTGCCCCTACTTTTGTACACCGACATCTACGAAGATCTTTATCAGTCAAACCGCATAAAAACATACGTTGTTCCCTTTGTCATCAGTATGTTACTTGCCCAAGATTCAATCATCGGTATCTCAATACCTAGCTCAATCTCGTTACCGGCAAGTCTCTTTACTCGTTCTGTAATGCATCATCCCACAACTAACTCATTAGTCACAGTGCTTGCAAGGCTTATAGTGATGTGCATTACCGAGAGGGCCCAGAGATACCTCTCCGACAATCAGTGTCGGTGTACAAAAAGAGGGGTATGCTTTTTGTACCCCTATAACTGTGCACGGGCAGTCCGAACCACGGATGCTGCCACACTGAGCGAGGCAAGGGAGGTGAGCCAAGGTAAGGCCAACGCTCAAGAGGAACAGAACAAACGCCAAGACCAAGACCACAAAGAGCAAAGGGGACGGAGCGGACTCCCCCGGCAAGATCCTTGTCGGAGGGCAGTTCTAGCAAACCCGGCAAGACCCTTGCCGGGGCAGCTCGCCCCACACCTACGGAGCGAATCACCCTTGAGTCCACTACCCCATGGGGCAAGGATTAGGGAGACATCCCGTGGTGGCATGCAGATCTTTGTGAAGAAATTCAAAGATCGATACATACTATCAAAGATGACGACCCTTGGCGGGATCCCGCCAAGGAGGACCACGAGGCCCGCGGCAAGAGCCTTGCCGATGACAAGAAGCGCCGCGGCAAGACCTTGCCGGGGCCCTGCAAACCCTTGCCGGGCTGTGGCAAGGCCCCTGCCAAGGACACCCGTAGGGCCACCATCGGGCCCGCGCCAATCGAGCCTCCATCATACAGCTGCCGACCCAACCAGTTGGGCAGGCACCTGCGTGGCGGCGAGCGAACCTTCATGGAGACCCACCACGGCGCCACCTCAGCTGCCTGCCTGCCTACATGGCACCACAGGCACCGCTGGCCAGGGCGCGTGTCAACATGAAAGGAAGCGGCGACAGACGAGACTGGGATCTCCCCCGTCCCCGGTAAAGCAAGGACACCTAAGCAAGGCGCATTTATGGCGCCTTGTCATGTAATGCGAGTGATAAACTCGTATGACTGTACCCTATCCACCTCCTGTACGCCACTGTGGCAACCCCTTTCCCTATAAAAGGAGGCCCAAGGCGACCAGGAGGGGGATTCGGCTTTTTGGAGCTCCTCACGCCCCATAGCTAGCTTAGGAACGCAAATAAGCTAACCACCAAAGCAGGAGTAGGGTTTTACGCATCTCGCGGCCCGAACCTGGGTAAAGAACCCGTGTGCTATCTGTTTGATCTGCTCTTCTCACGACCCCGCGCCTCGCAACCATAGTAGGGATTCTTGTGATCCCATAGGTGTCGTCTCCGCACCGACATCTTTGGCACGCCAGGTAGGGGGTCGCAGTTATGAGAATCGGTTCTAGCAGTTAGTTCGACGCTTCTTCATCGTCATGGCGCCCAAGAAGAAGACGACGGTGGCGGTTGGCCCGTCGGAAGCCGGACATCCCGTCCCGACGTGGGCGAGCAGCGGACCGGTCGCAGAAAGGACCAGGGGCGCCGTTCACGAACACCAACACCGTCCTAGCAGCCGAAGTTTGGGAGGCGGCGATGTTCGTGCGCCTGGCAACGGGCCGCACGCCGCCAAATCCAAAGATGGAGCCAGGCTCTCCGCGGGTGGCGCGGGGCCTTCCAAGATCGCTACCACCCCGCTCGCAGGCGACGCGAGGGCTTCCAAGACTCCCACGTCGGCGCCAACGGCGCGTTCTTCTCAAGCGACGCGCGATGAACGGCGTAATCACGCCGCGGACCCCGGGCGTCGCCGCGGAAAGAGCACCGAGCGCCATTCCCGGGATGCAGAAGACCTGCCCGCTCGCCGAGGCGCTGGAGAAGGTGGCGTGCGACCGTGGGGTCATGATAGAGCTCCTTCTGACATGGTCAGAAGTCGAAGCGCGTCGCGATCCGTGCAGGTTTCGCTGCCACCAACGCCAGCGGAAGCGCTGGCGCGCACGCAGTTGCTCCTCGATTTTCCTCCCACTACGAGGAAAATCAACGAATGGAGAGCCACTATCCGAAGCCTTGTTGCGGTGGCCAACAAAGACGAACCAAGTCCGGTGGAGCCCCCGGGACGACGCTCCGACGGAGTCCCACGCACCAGTGGCGGGAGAGCCGGCGGCGCCGCAACCACAGTGCACTCGCCTCCTCCTCGCCCGGTACCGCGGACGCCAGCCCGTCGAGACGTTACGAGCGACGAGATCTCCGTAGCATCGTCCGACCCGCGGGCCCACCGTGACCAGCGCCAAGTTCTTCGGGAACGAGAACATGAAGACGCTCGAACGACTATCGAGCGCCAGCGCGGAGTGCGCCACCAATCAGACAGGCTAGCAGGGCCTGCTGTGAGCCACCCGGCACCGGGGAGCCCTGGAGGCTTACCCTACGAGGTAGGCTGCCCAGCTTTTACCCGTGAGCTGCGGCAGTTCCAGTGGCCCACTCACCGCACCTTTAAACCCGATGTGGGCGAAAAGTACAGTGGCAAGACCCACCCGTCCGAGTTCCTCAGCGTCTACACCATCGCGATGCAAGCTGCCGGAGCCCGCGACGATAAGGTGCTTGCGAATTACTTCCCGTTGGCTCTTAAACCCAACGCCATGTCGTGGTTGATGCACTTGCCGGTAGACTCTATTTCCTCCTGGTCGGATTTTTTCCATGAGTTCGTGGGCGCCTTTACTGGAGGTCACCAAGCCCATGGCCAAGCAAGCGACTTGCACGTCATTCCTCAGAAGGGAGGCGAGAGTCTCCGCAAGTATATTCAGAGGTTCAGCCGGGTACAATACAATATCCCTGATGTTCACCCTGCCACCATCATCAGCGCGTTCCATCAGAACGTGCGTAATCGGAAGATGCGCGAAGAGCTGGCGATGAACAAGGTGAGAGATGTAGCAGAACTCTATGTTCTTGCTGACAAATATGCCCGGGCTGAGGAGGGAAGGAAGTACCCCGGCGAAGATGCCGGTGTGGAAACCGAGTCCTCAGATGAGGATATTACTGCCCCGGCGAAGAAAGGCCGGCGCCGCAACAGGAAGCGCAAAGGAAAAGCCGTGCTTGCCGTCGAGGGATCTGATGACGCCGGCTCCACCAAGAAAACCAAGGCAGACGACCTCGGCAAGGAGGTTGCCGGATGTGTCGCCTGCCGGGCCTTGGTGGCTGCCGAGAAGCCACGAAACTCCGACAGGCGATACTGCAAGATCCATCGCACCAAAGGCCATGCTCTCCAGGACTGCATACAGGTTGAGGTCCTCGCTGAGAAGCAGAGGGTTGAGTATGAGAGGCGAGACAAGGAGAAGGGCCCGGATGGTGCTGAGGGGTCCGACAAGAAGCATGACGGCCAGGCGGGCCATCGCGGCAAGGATAAGCAACAGGAGAGGCCCGCCCGGGGCCGTGACAGAAAGCCAGAAGACGACGATCACGAAGAGGACGACGAATCCGGCGACCAAGAGTTTCAGAAATCTACAGAGGCCATGTGCGTCGACGGCGGCGCCTCGCTGCATACTTCTCACCGCCGGCTTAAACAGTGGGCGCGAGAGATTACAGCGGCAGAGCCGTCGTTCGATGCCCAAAGGCCGCTGAAGTGGTCCAGCACACCTATCATTTTTGACACCGAGGATCACCACGATCGCACTACCGCGGTCGAGTGCTTGCCGTTGTTGGTTTCACCAACAATACGCAACCTCAAGGTGACGAAGATGCTAGTCGATGGCGGGGCCGGTCTGAACTTGATCTCGCCTGCCGTGATCGAGAAACTGCAGATTCCTGATGGAGACCTCGAAGAGACGGGCACGTTTCAGGGGGTCAACCCGGGAAGAAGCCAACCCAAGGGAAAGGTTATGCTGCCCGTGACTTTTTGAAGCGACCTGAACTTCAGGACGGAGAGGATCGTGTTCGATGTTGCCAAGATACCCTTGCCCTACAACGGTATCCTTGGCCGCCCAGCGCTGGCCAAGTTCATGGCGGCGTCACACTACGCCTACAACACCCTGAAGATGCCAGGACCTGTGACGATCATCACCATCCCCTCCGACAAGAAGGATGCTCTGATTTGCGCTGACCAACTGTACCGGCAAGCAGTTGCAGCAGCCGCCGCCGCTAGGGCACTTGCTCCTGCCGCTGGGACTCCAGGAGGGAAGAAGAAGAAGAAGACCGGTGAGACCTCGGACACCCACTCCGGCAAGCGCACCTCTTCGGAGTGCAGCGCTACCGTCGAGGACGTGCCAGAGAGCTCCACTGGCGGAAACAAGAAGCCCAGGGCCATATCACCGGGAACCAAGAAGGTTTCTGTCAATGAGGACGGCGCGGGAGGAGCTTTCACCATAAGCTCCACCTTGGACGACAAATAGGAAGATGCGCTCGTCACCTTCCTGCGGGCGAATGTCGATGTGTTTGCATGGCAAGCTTTCGACATCCCCGGTGTTCCCAGGGAGGTGGTTGAGCACCACCTTGCTGTCTGCCCTCATCCGCGGCCCGTCAGCGAGAAGGTCGGGGAAGCAAGCTTTGGAGCGACAAGAGTTCATCACGAAGAGATCCGAAACCGGAAGCAGCGGGTTTGGTAAGAGGAGTGCTCCATCCAACGTGGTTGGCCAATCCGATGCGTGGTGCGCAAGGCAAATGGGAAGTGGAGACTGTGTATTGATTACACAGACATCAATAAGGCTTGCCCTAAAGACCCCTTCCCATTGCCGCGCATCGACCAGATTGTTGACTCCACGGCTGGGTGTGATCTGCTGTCATTCCTCGACGCCTACTCCGGCTACCACCAAATCTTTATGACAAGAGAAGACGAAGAGAAAACAACATTCATCACCCCATGTGGTACATATTGTTTCATACGGATGCCTTTCGGGTTGAAGAGTGCTGGTTCGACGTTTGCAAGGGCGGTCCAGATTGGTTTTGAACCCCAGCTCCATAGAAATATGGAAGCTTATATGGATGACATAATGGTCAAAACCAAGGACAGGGCAACCCTCATAGCGGATTTGCAAGAAACATTTGCAAACCTGCGCAAGATCAATCTCAAGCCGAACCCTGAGAAGTGCGTCTTTGGCGTCCCGTCCGGCAAGCTTCTCAGGTTCTTGGTGTCACAACGTGGGATAGAAGCCAATCCGGACAAAATCAAAGCTATAGAGCAGATTGAAGCACCCAAGCGAATCTAGGATGTGCGTCGGCTTGCTGGTTGCATCGCCGCCATGGGCAGGTTCATTTCCAAGTTTGCCGAGCGCGCCCTTCCCATTTTCAAGATCCTGAAAAAGGTGGGCCCAATGGAGTGGACGCCAGAAGCCGAAGCAGCATTGCAAGGTTTGAAGAAATACCTCTCTTCCGCGCCGATACTAGTTGCGCCCAGGCCACAAGAACCGTTGCTGCTATACCTGGCGGCAACGGACCAAGTGGTCAGCGCCGCACTGGTGGCGCAGAGAGAGGTTGACGACGAGGAGATGGCAGCGGCGGAGCCCGACACCACCAATGCAGAGACGACACAGCCAGTTGGAGTGCCGCCGAAGAAGAAAATGATGCAGCACCCGGTCTACTTTGTCAGTTCCCTCCTGCAGGGGGCTAGATCAAGGTACTCCGGCGTGCAGAAACTGCTCTTCGGCCTCCTTATGGCCTCGAGGAAGCTGCGTCACTACTTCCAGGCGCACGAGATCACTGTCGTCACTCGCTTCCCTCTGCAATGGATATTGCACAATCCAGATGCAACGGGAAGAATTGTGGAATGGGCACTGGAGCTATCTAGCTTTGGCCTCAAGTTTGAAAGTACTTCGACGATTCAGAGCCGAGTCCTAGCGGAGTTCATTGCAGAATGGACCGCAACACCTGACGAAGAAATTCAAGAGACTGCTCTCCCCGGCAAAGAGGCAAGTTGTGATTGGATCATGTACTTTGATGGAGCTTTCTCCTTACAGGGCGCCGGGGCTGGCGTACTGCTTGTCGCGCCCACGGGGGAGCACCTCATGTACGTGATCCAGATGCACTTCCCCAGGGAGGTGTCGACAAACAATACGGCACAGTACGAGGGGCTGCTTGCCGGTCTCAGGATCACGGCGGACCTCGCAATCAAGAAACTCGTCGTCAGGGGAGACTCGCAGCTTGTCGTCAAGCAAGTCAACAAGGATTATCAGAGCCCGTTGATGAAGGCCTACGTCGATGAAGTGAGGAAGCTGGAAGAGCGTTTCGACGGTATACAGGCTGAACACGTTCCCCGAGCGGAGAACGATGTCGCCAATTACCTGTCAAAACGCGCCGCCCTCAAGCTACCTGGAGCCAGGTACCTTTGTGCTTCAGCTAACTCAGCCATCCGTTGATCCATCAACAGAGCAGAATAAGAGGAGGAAATCAGGGCCCGACAAATACTTTCCCACCAAGCTCCCTGGGGCCGCCGGCAAGGATGTTGCCGGGAATACTGAGCCCGCCGCGGGACGACTGGCTCCGGCGGAGCATCAAGCTCTTGCCGTCAAGACAGCCGCTCCTGTAGCAGAGGAAATGCCTTTAGTCCTCGTCGTCGAGCCCCAGGCTCCGGCGTGGGCACAGCATACCGTTCGATTCCTCCAGACCGGGGAACTTCCTGAGGAGCAGGAAGAAGTGGAAAAGGTAGCCCGTCGCTCTACCATGTACCAGTTCGTCGATGACGTCCTGTACAGGAAGAGGCCGAACGGTGTGAAATTAAAGTGTATCCCCCGGGAGGAAGGACTGGAGCTGTTGGCAGAGATACACGGAGGCATATGTGGATCCCACATTGGGTTAAGGGCCCTTGCCGGCAAGGCATTCCGGCAAGGCTTCTTCTGGCCCACCACCCTCCAGGATGCAACAACACTAGTCACCAGGTGTGAGGCATGTCAGTTCCATTCAAAGAAGCTTCATCAGCCAGCTCAAGCCCTTCAAACCATTCCTCTCTCCTGGCCCTTCTCGGTGCAGGGGCTCGACATCTTGGGCCCTTTCCCCAGCTGTCGGGGCTTTGAAGTACTTGTATGCGTTGCAATTGACAAGTTCACAAAGTGGCGGAAGTGGAGGCGATGAGGAAGGTCACAGCTCGATCGGTCAAGTTCTTCAAGGGACTAGTGTGCCGTTTTGGCGTGCCCAACTGGGTTATCACCGACAAAGGCACACAGTTCACAAGCCGCACCTTCATGCAATATACCCAAGACCTCGGCAGCAGAGTCTGTTTCGCTTCCGTTGCTCACCCGTGAAGCAATGGTCAAGCTGAGAGGGCAAATGCTGATGTACTGCGAGGATTAAGGACCAAGACCTTTGAGAGGCTGCACAAGAGTGGAAGACGCTGGATTAATGAGTTGCCGGTGGTTCTTTGGTCGATCAGGACGACGCCAAATCGAGCCACCGGCCAGACACCTTTTGCCCTGGTATACAGGCGTAAGCGATTCTCCCCATCAACTCATATACGGGTCACCTCGAGTGCTCGCTTATGACGAGCTCGAGCAAGATCAACTATGGCAAGATGACGCAGTGCTCCTTGAGGAAGATCGCCTTGGCGGCTGTGAGAGCAACACGCTACCAGAAGCCTTGCGCCGCTACCATAGCCGCAACGTTCATGCCCGAAGCCTTGAGGAAGGCGACCTTGTCCTTCGGCGGGTTCAATCGCCAAGAATTCCAACAAGTTGACGCCAAAGTGGGAAGGCCCTTATCGGGTAATCTGAGTCACCGGGCCCGGCGCAGTCCTGCCGAGACCGAAGATGCTGTTCGGTGAGCAACTCACGGAACATTGAGCATCTTCGCAAGTTTTACCCATATATGCGGCTCGCCGGGCCCCCCGGCAAGCCACCTTTTGTGCAAGCATTTCCGATGATGCATGTAACCCTTTGTACAAAGCCAGGCGCAGACCCTGAGCATAAATAAATGTAGCGCTGGCACCCTAAGTTATAGCATGCATGCTAGGTCGAGTCTCGTCCTTGGTTAGGGTTGATAGTGCTCAGCAGCGACTAACCCCTAGCTTAGAGGTTGAGTGTGCGTCTCTTTGTCGTCCTTTTGTCTTCTTTGGTTCGCAGGACTCGCAGATATCCTTGCCGGATCACTTGAGGACGAAAAAGAAAAGAGGGACGGACTGTCATCTAGACCCCGGCAAGCCAGTATTACCGGGGGCTGCGAATACAGAGATTCACCCACGGCAAACCAGAGTTGCCGGGGGCTACAACTTCAGATAAGTCTTTCATCCCTTGTCATGCATTTCCTTATGGACTGAGGTATGTGAAACCTCATTTTTTCCCAAAGCTACCATGCTCCCCTGAAACTCTAGGCCCTAGGGCCCGTTCCTAGGGCCAGGTTTGGTCGTAGTCGCGGCAGCAAAAGGATGAAACGAGGAGCCTGAACCCACCTCATCCCTGCCTCCGCCAAAAGCGTGAGAAAGGCCGAGCGAAGTGGGAAGACGGCGGGGCCTGTTGCCAGGCAAGGAAATGTTTATCTTATGGATATCAAGG
Source organism: Aegilops bicornis (assembly GCA_021605145.1). Lineage (NCBI taxonomy): Eukaryota > Viridiplantae > Streptophyta > Magnoliopsida > Poales > Poaceae > Aegilops > Aegilops bicornis. The sequence goes on along the minus strand of CM038670.1, from coordinate 638,405,436 downwards.
ATTACTCCTTGTCGTGGGTTCTACCCGCAAACAAATGACCCGGCAAGCATCCCTTTTTCATTAAAAACATTCCACTCAGGTACAGTCCATAAGGGATGAAAAACATGAATGATGGGATTACAAGTTTCAAATTCAGCTAAGGCCCGAAGGCTTACAAACTAAAAAGAGATAAGGTGCCCGTAACCCCTCTCTTGCCCCTCTCTTCAGGAGGCAGGTCAAGTAGGCGAAAAGCGCAAAAGGGGCGCCTAGACGAGCTACGAGTGGCAGAAGAGACCAAGAAAACATCTCGGTGGCCGTCCAACGGCTGGATGGTGATGGCGGCACTGGAAGCAGAGCTCGAAGACGAGGCGGCAGGACGTCAGCACGCGTCGAAGGTGTCGGTGCCCACGTGCTCCGATTTGGCGGCCTCGCCGCCCACCCTCTTCCTCTTCCGCAGCCTCCCAACGCAAGCCGCCCAAGGAGACGACCTCGAGAAGTTCAGGAAGCCGGCGACACGGATGATGGGATCGCCGGTGCCGCACAGAGCGGCGCCCGACACCTAGTCGGACCCGTCATCATGCCGCCTGCTAGTCTCGTTGTCGTTGCCGCTGTCCTCCTCGCCACTCCCGCCCGAGGAGGAGCCTTCGCTATCAGAAGAGCTCTCCACGCAGCACCTTGCCCGAGTCCCGAAGCACTCGAAGACCTTGACGGAGAGGAGGCCGCCCTCCATCAGCTTGAAATGGAGAGTGAGCCCCGCCGTCAAGCGATGGATGTGAGTGAACATCTTCCACCCTCGACCAAGGTACATCACGTGAGGGGCTGGAAAGTCGACGCGAACTCGCATACCACTGATCCAACAGCCCCTCATGTGCAACCGCAATGACTCCGACGGATCCAGCTCCATCTCGCTCGCGAATGGAGTCGGGAGACGGAGGTGACGACGAGGTGGCCGGCGCAGCCTGATGAAGAACTCGCAAGGATCATCGCCAACATGGCCCTCCGTGGGAGGAGGAACTACTGGCGGAGGCGGGACCGGCGCGTCACCCCGTTCTCCTCTTCCCTGAGCGCCTCGGCCTCGCCCACGGACTCGCCCGCGGCCTCGCCCCCTCCCCCTTCCCCTCGCGGCTGGCTCTGCCGCCGTAGGTGAAGGAGAAGGAAGGACGCGTTGTCGAGCGGCGACCCTTGCCGCCACCGTTGAAGAACCAGGATTCCCTCTCTCCATGGCGGATGGACGGAGGGGAGCGGTCAAGGAAGGAGAAGATGGAAGAGTGCGGACGCTGTCCCCCGCTCCTTATAAAGGAACGGGTGGGGGCTGACCGCCCCGCTCAGCCAATCAAGACGCAGAAGGCGCAGGGAACTGGGACCAACCCGTTGCCCCGGCCCGCGACGGCCCGGTTTCCCGCCTCCACCGTTCGCCACCCCGCTCGCATGAGAACCACGTAGCGGGCATGCGGGACCGAGGCGACCTCTCCCCGCCCCGTGATCGTGGGGAGTGGACGCCTTGAAGACCATGCCCCAGCCCCATTCAGTAAATGGGCCGCGCCTCCACGCCTCCCTCCGTTTATGGGGAAGGCGCGAACCGCCCCCTTTTTTATTACGACGTGACGCATGCGCGCAGAGCTCAGCCCCACGCATGCCGCCCACGTCACGCACGCCTCCCCACGCCGAGCCACACGCGGGAGGAATGGGAAGCGCAGCGCGCGAAGAAACTTACCACGGTAAAAACGACCCCGCCCGCTCACAAGACCGCTTTTGGGCCTAGCCCAACAACGCGATTGCGCTTACGTGTGGCCCAGGCCCGGGGGCTCCTGTCGGTGTACAAAAAGAGGGGTATGCTTTTTGTACCCCTATAACTGTGCACGGGCAGTCCGAGCCATGGATGCCGCCACACTGAGCGAGGCAAGGGAGGTGAGCCAAGGTAAGGCCAACACTCAAGAGGAACAGAACAAACGCCAAGACCAAGACCACAAAGAGCAAAGGGGACGGAGCGGACTCCCCCGGCAAGATCCTTGCCGGGGGGCAGTTCTAGCAAACCCGGCAAGACCCTTGCCGGGGCAGCTCGCCCCACACCTACGGAGCGAATCACCCTTGAGTCCACTACCCCATGGGGCAAGGATTCGGCAGACATCCCTGTGGTGGCATGCAGATCTTTGTGAAGACATTCAAAGATCAGATACATACTATCAAAGATGACGACCCTTGGCGGGATCCTGGCCAAGGAGGACCACGAGGCCCCGGCAAGAGCCTTGCCGGGGATGGACAAGGCGCCAGCAAGACCCTTGCCGGGCCCCCGGCAAGGCCCCTGCCAAGGACACCCGTAGGGCCACCATCGGGCCCGCGCCAATCGAGCCTCCATCATACAGCTGCCGACCAAACCAGTTGGGCAGGCACCTGCGTGGCGGCGAGCGAACCTTCGTGGAGACCCACCACGGCGCCACCTCAGCTGCCTGCCTACATGGCACCACAGGCACCGCTGGCCGTATGCCGTCAACGTGAAAGGAAGCGGCGACGCAGACCTGGGCTCTCCCCGTCCCAGTAAAGGAAGGACACCTAAGCAAAGGCGCATTTATGGCGCCTTGTCATGTAATGCGAGGGATAAACTCGTATGATCAGACCTGTCCACCTCCTCAGACGCCACTGTGGCAACCCTTTCCCTATAAAAGGAGGCCCAAGGCGACCAGAGGGGATTCAGCTTTTGGAGCTCCTCACGCCCCATAGCTAGCTCAGAACGCAAATAAGCTAACCACCAAAGCAGGAGTAGGGTTTTACGCACCTCGCGGCCCGAACCTGGGTAAAGAACCCGTGTGCTATCTGTTTGATCTGCTCTTCTCACGACCCCGCGCCCTGCAACCGCAGTAGGGATTCTTGTGATCCCATAGGTCTTGTCTCCGCACCGACAATCAGACTGACAAATACTATTCTCGATCTATGCCAACTCAACGAACACCATCGGAGACACCTGTAGAGCACCTTTATAATCACCCAGTTACGTTGTGACATTTGGTAGCACACAAAGTGTTCCTCTGGTATTCAGGAGTTGCACAGTCTCATAGTCATAGGAACATGTATACGTCATGGAGAAAGCAATAGCAGTAAACTAAACGATCAAGTGCTAAGCTAACGAAATGGGTCAAGTCAATCACATCATTCCTAATAATGTGATCCCGTTAATCAAATGACAACTCATGTCTATGGCTAGGATACTCAACCATCTTTGATCAATGAGCTAGTCAAGTAGAGGCATACTAGTGACACTATGTTTGTCTATGTATTCACACATGTATTATGTTTCCGGTTAATACAATTCTAACATGAATAATAAACATTTATCATGAAATAAGGAAATAAATAATAACTTTATTATTAACTCTAGGGCATATTTCCTTCAGTTTGTGCTCTAGATTTGACTAGTTGTGCTAACTTCAAGTTTTGTTGTGTAGAATGGATGCAAGTGTAGAATGGGTTCAAGTTTTTGTTTTCTTTGGTCTTGCTTCTCTAGTCAAAATTTGGTGATGTATTCCCATGTACCAAGAATGAATGATGAAAAAAAGTTTAAGGGCTTGCAAAGAAAAAAGTACGCGGACAGGATGCGGCCGGGATGCGTCTGCGCGTTGGGCGCACGGCCACCGCATCCCAGAAACGACCTGGACACGGCCCCATTGCCCTACCCAAACAGACAGAATCCGGGCAAAACAGACTTTGTTTGGGGTCGCGCGGTGGAGTGGGCCTGAGACTTAACGAAGTCTCAGTCAATGCTATATCCGTGAGATCTTACATTGAGAATCGTGCAAAAATTTCTTCTCAGATTTTTTTCTTGCATGTTATGTCACTTGACTGAGACTTGGTTAAATCTCAGTCGACTGAGACCTAGCAATACCCTTCTTTGTTTTCTGTCAAATATACACCAAAAGGTGCACCAGTAGGCATCAAGCAGCTGATATGATGCCTTTCAGCGAACAACACACAGTACCAATACCACGACTACAACGGAAAACAGCTTGCGTAGTTGAACCTCAAGCCACAAATGGCGAGAAGGCAACATTCGGAATTGCAACAAACAGTGGACATCAAGACAACAGTACCCCGAATTCAACTTAAGATGGGTCAACGCACCCCCCATAGCGCAACAACGGTGGATTGAAATTGAGAGAATAAGCTAAATAATTTTAACTTTACTAAAGGAATCGGCAAGTGAGCAGCATGAACCAACTGTACTAAAAGAAAACGCCATCCAAGAGGTACTGATGATGGCGTACGTTGCGCCCCAAGAGCCCATACCCACAACAGTAATCATTACCGAACGAAAAATTGCCCAAAAGCCCATCAAAGAGTTGGACGAGCTCACCACCTCTGGTATCAACTTTGATAGGCTACTTGAGCACCGATGCAACACCTTCAACGTAGGGACAACACTCGCGGGCGTTGTTGCTTGGCCAGAGAGCCGACCTAAGGTTTTGACTGGTACCCGAGCAGGGCATGGTCATGGGCAAAATGACTCCTCCAAGGAGGAGACGACACCCACTAGCATCAGCATCATCTACAATAGTTGCCGCTTTGCAAGGATTTCTCCCTGGCCTAGTCTGTAACCTCAGCAAAGCACCAGAGCAGTGCCATCTGGAGGGGAGCGAGGAAGCCGTCAACTTGGGGCCTGTTGCAGGGAGGAGAGCCGCTCCTTGTTGTCGGAGAGGATGGAGATGTCGGTAGTCATGCCCGCTACCGTTCTGCCGGCCTGCAACTTTGCTGCTAGGACCAACCACAACCTGTTGGATGGCCACCACGCCACCGCCAGTCACCAGCCCCTGTACCACGCTAGGTCTGGAGCCCGTCACATTGGATCCACCTGCCATTCATAACCCACCAATGTGGGGATCTATTGTAGCCCTCTTCTATAAGTAAGAATGTTGAACCCAATGAGGAGCAGAAATATTTGGTTGACGAAAACTAGTAAGGAATCATTATTAATGTTGCAAACATTGTTTGATGACTACTTTAATCACAAGAATAATTGCAATAACATAAATTGTAACAAAAGTGCAATGGTGCAACAAGTGACCCAATCCTTAATTGTGCTAACAAAAGTCGGTTGTATTAATTAAAGGGATCAAATCGCTCTCAGGGACACATCTAGTTCCATTGAGTTAACTGGCATTGCCTTAAGAATTGTTGTGTGGTGTGCTACTTGTGAGCTGTGTTGGGATTTTCCACGAAGAGGAAGGGTGAAGGAATATAGTAGCTGATAAGTATTTCCCTCAGTGAGAGCTAAGGTTATCCAACCAATAGGAGAACCACGCAAATCCTAGTGAACAGTACATGCGCACAAAAGAGCAAATACTTGCACCCAACGCGACAAGTGGGTTGTCAATCCCCTTGAACTCGTTACCTGAGAAGATTAAATCTGATGGTGGTAGATAGATAAATTGCAAAAGAAAATAAAAGTAAATAAATTGCAGCATGGTATTTTTTATTTTAGTAATATGATTAAGTAGACCCGGGGGCCATAGTTTTCACTAGAGTCTTCTCACTCGAAACAAAAACATACGATGGGTAGACAAATTGCTGTTGGGAAATTGATAGAAAAGAGCATAGTTATGATGTTATTCATGGCAATGATCATGTATATAGGCATCACGCCCGTGACAAGTAGATCGAAATGATTCTACATCTACTACTATTACTCCACGAATCGACCGCTATCCAACATGCATCTATGGTATTAAGTTCATGACAAATAGAGTAACACTTTAAGCAAGATGACATGATGTAGACAAAGTAAAGCTAAGCAATATGAATAAACCCCATCATTTTATCCTTAATTTCAACAATACAAATACGTACCTCGCTACCCCTTCTGTCACGAGGTTAGGACACCACAAGATTGAACCCATCACAAAGCACCTCTCCCACTGAAGATAAATCAATCTAGTTGGTCAGACCAAATAGATAGATTGGAGAGAAATACAAAGCTATAACAATCATGCATAATAAAGTTCAGAAAGACTCAATTACTTTCAATGAATAATTTGATCATAAACTCAAAATTCATCGGATCCCAACAAACACACCGCAAAAGAGGATTACATAAGATAGAACTCCAAGAAGATTGAAGAGAACATGGTATTGAAGATCAAAGAGAGGGAAGAAGCCATCTAGCTACTAGCTATGGACCTGTAGGTTTGTTAATTTATGTCACTCCAACCACCCGTCATACACCAACTAATCCCACAATTCTCACTTTTAGGCCCTTAATAGTGTAGTGATATGCAGTCGACGTTTGCACATCACCACCAGATAAATCACAACCACAACATAATATCAAAACATTGAACTCTATTCAACTTCACACGATTACTAGCAACAAGGTTTATCCCATGTCCCCGAGAGCGTAACACACTACTCACAAGTCACAAGACATCATATAGATCATAACCATTGGGGGCAAGGATATGATCAATAATCTAAACATACAATTTTTTAACCAATTAAACCTCTAAGAAATAACTACAAGCATTGACCAACATCAGAAAGTAATCTCGACAAAAGATCCGAGGTGATAGTTTATAGATTGAAAAGTAGGAAGAGATGGAGGTGATGTTGTTCATGTAGATGGTGATGGAGATGATGATCATAGTGATGAATGGAGTGTTGGTAATGACGATGGCTTCGATTTTCCCCCTTCTAGAGGGATGGAATTCTGAGAGATTAGCCTGTCGGAGGTGTGAAGTCCTCTATCTTTGTTCCGCCTCGCAGATAGCGATGAGAAAACCCAGTAAACTCAATCTTGGGTTTTAGGTTAATATAGGACCAGTGGGCATGGGTGATACGTCTCAAACTTATCTACTTTTCCTAACGCTTTTCCTCTTGTTTTGGACTCTAATTTGCATGATTTGAATGAAACTAATCCCGGACTGACGCTGTTTTCAGCAGAACTACCATGGTGTTGTTTTTGTGCAGAAATAAAAGTTCTCAGAATGGAACGAAACTTTGCGAGGATTTTTTATACAACAAAAGAGAATTTCTGGAGCCAAGAGCCATCGAAGGGGGGCACCTAGGTGGGCACAACCCACCAGGGCGCGCCAGCCCTCCCAGGCGCACCTAGGTGGGTTGTCCCCACCAGGTGGCCCCGCAGACCCTGAAACCGACGCTATAAAATCCTATTTTTCCAGAAAAAAATCAGGGAGAAAGAATTATCACGATCCACGAGACGGAGGAGCCGTCACCTCCCGTTCTTCGTCGGGAGGCCAGATTTGGAATCTGTTTGGGGCTCCCGAGAGGGGGGTCTTCGTTCTTCATCATCACCAACCCTCCTCCATCGCCAATTCCGTGATGCTCCCCACCGGGAGTGAGTAATTTCTTCGTAGGCTCGCTGGTCAGTGAGGAGTTGGATGAGATTCATCATGTAATCAAGTTAGTTTTGTTAGGGTTTGACCCCTAGTATCCACTATGTTCTGAGATTGATATTGCTATGACTTTGCCATGCTTAATGCTTGTCACTTTGGGCCCGGGTGCCATGAATTCCGATCTAAACCGTTTATGTTTTCACCATTATATCTATGTTCTAGATCCGATATTGCAAGTTATAGTCACCTACTACGTGTTATGGTCCGACAACCCCGGAGTGGCAATAGTCGGGACCACTCCCGGTGATGACCGTAGTTTGAGGAGTTCATGTATTCACCGTGTGTTAATGATTTGTTCCGGTTTTCTATTAAAAGGAGGCCTTAATATCCATTAGTTTCCAATATGGACCCTGCTACCACGGGAGGGTAGGACAAAAGATGTCATGCAAGTTCTTTCCATAAGCACATATGACTATTTACGGAATACATGCCTGCATTACATTTATGAACTAGAGTTAGTGCCATATCGCCCTAGGTTATGACTGTCACATGATGAATATCATCCGACAAATTACCGATATAATGCCTACGAATTTATCTTATATTGTTTTTGCTAAGTTATATTGCCATTGTTACTGTTACACTTGCTAGATAATTACTGCTATCATTGTTACCGTTACTATTGCCGCTGCTACTATTATCAAAACTATCATACTACTTTGCTACTGATCACTTTGTTGCAGATAATTAATCTCCAGGTGTGGTTGAATTGACAACTCAGCTGCTAATACTTACAAATATTCTTTGGCTCCCCTTGTGTTGAATCTATAAATTTGGGTTGAATACTCTACCCTCGAAAACTGTTGCGATCCCATATACTTGTGGGTTATCAAGACCTTTTTCTGGCACCATTCCCGGGGAGCATAGCTATATTTGTTGAGTCACTTGGGATTATTATCAATTTATCACTATGAAGAATCCGAAGGATGCTAAGACTAAAATTTATCCCTCTAAGACGAGGGGAGATAAGGAACTGCCATCTAGTTCTGCTTTAGATCCACCTTCTGTTATATGTAAACTTGCAACACCACCACATGCTATTAATCCTGATATGTCACAAGTTATTGATGATGCTACTTGTGCTATGAATGATACTTATGATGTTGGAGATATGCCCTAGAGGCAATCATGTATGATGATATTTCCTATGTGTTTATGAATAAAGATAGTCCTTGGACATTATCAATGATGTGTATCAGCAAGTATGTGACTTGTTTGTGGGACTATGCATTGTATGATGACTGTCTTAAAAGGTCCCTAGTCAAAAGGGCTGTGTGGATGCGCAGCCGACTAGACTGGCATATGACACGGTCGATGGCTTGGTCTCACTAGCCATGGAGCATTGGATGCTAACCGGATAATATGGACTTGGAAAGGTCTGGTCGGATTCGACATAGTCGGATCCGAGTCGAGATAAGGTCTGAGTCGGACAGACCCAACTATGAGACGCAGCGATATGTCATCTGTGAGTCTCTAGTACAACATACGTTCTATGTCCTAAGACCTGAGCTGACACATGTACTGATGGTGACAGGACTTGCTTTGGGCCGACCAAACGCTACTCCGTGGATCGGGTAGTTACAAAGGTAGGTTTCGGGTTTGTCCGATCCCATGCTTTGCGAGACACGGTCGAGCAAGATGGGATTGCCCCTCCGATCGGAGAGATATACTCTGGGCCCCTCGTGTGATGTGACCAGGAATAGCATGGCCATGCGACAAGGATTATGAGATAATCCGGATTGTGGTCATTATCCGAACGAGAAAGAGGTCGGGTTAGCACAAGGATGACAGCCTCGCCTTGAGCCCCGACAACATATATATCGTGCGGAAAAGGGAGCGAAGTGTGACATGTTGTACAGGTTCGCCTAACCAGCTTCATAGTCTGCTTGGTGGTCGGCACGCCTTGCTAGAGGCCGCTACCAACCGCGCAGGTCGGAGGTGATCCGAACTATGACCAAGCCGACTTGAACCTAAAGGGTCGCGCGCTTAAGGGAAGGAACCTATGAGGTCGGGCTTCATAGGACACCGGGTCGGATGTGATCCGAATCGACTAGGAACGTGACCGAATAGACTTTGAGCTTTAGGGTCCGTCACGAGGCCCAAGTGTTGAGCCATGACGGACGCCTATATAAAGTGGAGGTGCGGCACACTCAGGCAGTTGATCGCTTGGTAGCTGCGACTAGGGTTTGCATGTGTTGCGAATAGCCACCTCCACTAGCCGCCGATCGTGTGATCGGACCTAGCAGTCCGCGACGACGTTCCTTCCCGCACGCCGGGATACCGTTAGAGGCGGTGCACTTGCGCCGCTCCGGCGAACTCGTACGTGGGATCGGACGACCGGCCGCTCGAGGGAGATCGAACGAGGAGGAGACGATCCACGCGGACGCGCTGCCCCAACTCTTCTTCCACTGCACGGCACTGTGCGTCTAGTGGTAACGAACTGTGATCCATCTCCCGTAGCATGTTCCTGGATGTTCTGCGCGTAGGAATTTTTAATTTGCAGTCGACGCACCCTACCGTAGATCCCAACAGTGGTATCAGAGCCTCTGCTATAGGATTTGGATTCAGATCGTATGCATATTAGATATGCGGAGGCGGCAGATGAGATCTGTTGTCCTTGAAGAGATCGGCTATGTGCACGGTTGATATGATCAACTGCACATGGGGATCGTTGAGGCTATGGTTTCTGTAAATCGGGATCGATGAGGTTGTGACACGATCTACCCCTACCAGTCGGTCATCCGCCATCGGGGTTAACAGTGAAACGTAAATCCGAATCGGATTCGCGATGATCGATAAGATTGGTCAGATCAGAGAATTCGGCGTGATCGGAGTTCAGATGTGATCTGTGATTTTACGAAAAGCGTCGGGCGCTGCGTGGCGCCATGTATTTCAGACCCGACACACAAACCGGTAGAATGCGATTCTATGCATAACTTTGTTTTGCAGGTTTGATGTGAATAGTATGGCTCATGTGTATGTGATGCATGTGTGTAATTTATACGTGGCCTGCGTGTCATGTTTGTCAGCTGGCAGGAGCCAAAGTGCTATCATTATATTGTATAACGACCTGCGTGTCGATTTGTGACTCTATGTAAAATTCATTACTAGTTGTAATAGTTGGATAATAGAGATCAGGTTGGCGGCTTGGCGTCCCGGCATGACAAACAAGATGGAGTTCGTAGATGGTCATCGGAGTCGGAGCCGACCTAGAAGAACGTCCATGAAGGAGCCATACTATTTCACAATATGTGTTATTTGTGATTGTTATGCTTCTTTGTTTCTATGCATGTTAGAATGGTAGAAAGATCCCTCATGAATATCAAGTGAATTGCCATCCCCGATGTTGCACCTTCGCACGTCAAGTACGTCTAGTAGTGGGCTCATAAAATTGGGGTGCTGCCGGGTGTCCTTGAACTAAAGGGTTAAATGTCGGACACGGACATGCACTGCATCAGGTTAACTTGACAAGGCTATCAAATGGTTTTGGGCCTTGTGGCAAAGAAGGTTGGGGGCCGGGGTATGAGATACCTTCCCGATCGACAGGAGTCGTATAGAGATGCGATTAGCAAGGAGTTACTTACCGAATAGGTATGTTGGCTAGCAGTGATGCTAAAGCTCACTAGTCGCATGCGCTAGTCGGATCCTGAACCAATCGAGAGTTTGCGGAGGGATGTCGACTTGAGGGAGTATTTCTATTTAGGCTAGAATTACTCTACATAAACACATTGCTTAGTGATTGCATGTTTTCTGTTGTAGATCAATGGCACCACCTGTTCAACCCAACTTTGCATTGAAATCAATTCTGGAAAAGGATAAACTGAATGGAACAAACTTTACCACCTGGTATAGAAATCTGAGAATTGTTCTCAAGCACGATCAAAAGGAACGGGTTCTAGAGGATCCACTTCCGGAGGAACCTGCTGATAATGCTAGTGCCACAACTAAAAATGCCTACGAAACTTCGTTGATGAATCAACGGAGATCAATTGTCGATCTTTGGCTTGTATGGAGCCCGATTTGCAACAGCATTTTGAAAAGCGTTGAGGCTTACGATATGATCGAGAGTCTCAAGAGCATGTTTGAGACCACGAGCTAGGACCGAAAGGTTCAACGTCTGGCGATCCTTGATGGATTGCAGGCTGAAGGAAGGTGATCCATCGAGCCCACATGTGATCAAGATGATCGGATATGTGCAAGCTTTGGATCGTTTGGGCTTCCGCTCTTGGATGAGCTGGCATCGATGCTGTTACGGGTTCTCTTCCGCCCGGCTATGGGGCGTTCATCTCGAACTATCATATGCATGGCATGGATAAGAAGCTCACTGAATTGCATGGGATGCTCAAGGTGGCGAGCAGGATATTAAGAAAGGCACGCATCAAGTGTTGATGGTGCGAGAAATCGGCTAAGTTCAAGAAGAGTTGGTCCAAGAAAAAGGCTAAGGCAAAGGGCACGGAGATGGTAACCTCTGCATTGCTGCGAAAGTCTGGACGGACTCAAGACCGTTTGCTATCACCGCAAGGAGACCGGTCACCGGAAGATGAACTGTAGCAAGTGGCTTGCGAGCATGGCAAGAAGGTCGGAAATGCTTCTTCAGGCAAAGGTACACTTGTTGCATATGTTATAGACATTTACCTTGCTGACATACCTAGTAGCTCTTGGGTATTTGATACCGGATCGGTTGTTCATGTTTGCAACTCGATGCAGGGGCTGGTAAGAACTAGGCATGTGACACAAGGAGATTGACATCGAAGTCAGCAACAAAGCAAGAGTTGCTGCGTTGGAGGTCGACACGATGCAGCTCCAGCTCCCTTCCGGATTCATTATGGAATTGAATAATTGTTATTACATTCCTGCACTTAGTCGGAACATTATTTCTGCCTCATGTTTGATGAGTCGAGGTTATGAATTCAATTTAAAGGACAATGGTTGTTCGATATTTTTGAATGGTATGTTCCACAGCTATGCACCCATTGTTGATGGGCTATTTATATTGAATCTAGAACAGGAACCGGTCTATAATGTAAATGTCAAGAGGCATAAGCCTAATGAGATAGATCCGACATACTTCTGGCATTGCCGGCTTGGACACATTAGTCTGAAACGCATGAAGAAGCTCCATGATGATGGGCTCCTAACCCGTCCGACTTCGGATCGTTCGAGACATGTGAATCATGCTTGCTCGGCAAGATGACTAAGTCTCCTTTCGCAAAGAGTTGCGAGAGGGCATCCGAGCTGTTGGAGCTTATACACAGTGATGTGTGTGGTCCAATGAGCACAACTGCCAGAGGTGGCTATCAAGATTGCCGTGACTTTTACCGGCGACTTGAGTAGATATGGATATATCTATTTGATGAGGCACAAGTCGGAGACTTTTGAAAAATTCAAAGAGTTTCAGAACGAGGTTGAGAATCAGCTCGGCAAGACTATAAAGCTTCGCGATCTGATCGCGGAGGTGAGTACATGAGCCAGAGTTCGATGATCATCTGAAAATTCGAGGTATAGTACCTCGGCTCACACCTCCGGTGCATACGGAGAAACAGCGTGTCGAAGCGGAGGAATAGGACCTTGTTGGACATGGTCCGGTCTATGATGAGCAAATCGGATTTACCCTTGTCATTTTGGGGATACGCTCTAGAAACTGCAGCTTTCACACTTAATAGGGTACCATCAAAATCCGTAGACAAGACACCGCATGAGATGTGGACCGAAGAGTCCCAATTTGTCTTTTCTAAAGATTTGGGGTTGTGAAGCATTTGTCAAGCGACTTATGTCGAGACAAGCTTACACCCAAGTCGGATAAATGCATATTCGTGGATATCCGAGGGAAACCTTGGGATATAGCTTCTACAACCGGAAGAGAACAAAGTGTTTGTTGCTCGAGCAGGGTTTTCCTTGAGAAAGAGTTTCTCGGTCGGGAGGCCACTTTGGGAGGGACGGTTCGACTCGAAGAAATTCGAGGACCACTCGAGGACGGCTCGGCTGGTGATGAGATCATACCGAGTCCGTCGTGAACCTGCGATTGGAAGCGGCACCGGAACCACGAAGGTCGGAGAGATTGCGCAGAGTGCGTGATGTATTGTTGCTAGAAAGCGGCAGAGCTGGCCACGTGTATGCAGAAGCGATGGTGAGCCCAGATTCGAGGCATGGCTGGAGGCCATGAGATCCGAGTTAAAATCCATGGATGAGAATCAAGTCTGGATTTGGTTGATCCGCCACCGGCGTAATCGCCATTGGTTGCAAATGGGTCTTTAAGAAGAAAACCGATGTGGATGGAAATGTTCAGATCTACAAAGCTCGGCTTGTCGCTAAAGGTTATGGACAAGTTCAAGGAATTGACTACGACGAGACTTACTCGCCGGTAGCGATGCTGAAATCGGTGAGGATCATACTAGCTATAGCTGCATATTTCGATTACGAGATATGGCGGATGGATGTCAAGACGGCTTTCCTTCACGGAGATTTAACCGAGGACGTGTATATGATACAGCCCTAGGGTTTTGTCGATCCGACTAGCACTAGTAAGGTGTGCAAGCTCAAGAGATCCATTTATGGGTTGAAGCAAGCATCTCGGAGTTGGAACATTCGTTTTGATGAAGTCGTCACTGATCTCGGTTTCATCAAAAGCGAAGAGGACTCTTGTTTATACAAGAAGTTAAGTGGGAGCTCGATAGTGTTTTTGATCTTGTATGTGGATGACATACTACTGATCGGAAATAATGTTTCGATGCTAAACTCGGTCAAGGAATCATTGAATGGCAAGTTTGCGATGAAGGCCCGTGGTGAGGCGGTCTATATTTTAGGCATTAAGATCTATAGAGATAGATCGAGGAGGCTGCTCGGCTTAAGCGAACGCGTCACGTAGATAAAGTGTTGAAGCGGTTCAACATGAGTGAGGCGAAGAAAGGGTTCTTGCCGCTCTCACATGGTATAAGGCTAAGCGAGACTCGAGTCCTTCGACATCCGATGAACGAAGCAGATGAGTAGGATTCCGTATGCCTCAAAGAATCGGATCCATCATGTATGCCATGATATGTACAAGGGCTGATGTTGCTTTTGCAATAAGCCTAACAAGTAGATACCAGGACAACCCGGTGAGAGTCACGGGCAGCGGTAAAGACTATTTTGAAGTACGAAAAGGACTAAAGAAATGTTCCTAGTTTATGGAGGTGAGGAAGAGCTGCGTCGTGAGGGGTTACGTCGATGCTAGTTTCCAAACCGGCGAGAGATGATTGTCGATCACGATGCGGATTCGTGTATGTCCCGAACGGAGGAGCAGTGCTGGAGTAGTTCCAAGCAGGATACGGTGGCGATTCTACCACGAAGCGAATACATTGCGGCTTGTGAAGCTGCAAAGGAAGGTGTTTGGATCCGGCATTTTCTGGATGATCTTGGTATTTTCCCAGCCTCGGTGAAACCGTTGGACCTTTATTGTGATAATTCTGGTGCCATCGCACAAGCCAAGGAGCCGAGGAATCACCACAAGGTCTGACACATAGACCGGAAATATCACCGATACGAAAGATCGTAAAGAATGGTGATGTAGAGTTATGCAAGATTCACACGGATGCAAATGTTGCAGATCCTTTGACTAAGCCGCTTCCACAACCCAAGCATGAGGGGCACGTTAGAGCTATGGGCATTCGATGTCTATTTGATTGACTCTAGTGCAAGTGGGAGACTGTTGGAGATATGCCCTAGAGGCAATCATGTATGATGATATTTCCTATGTGTTTATGAATAAAGATAGTCCTTGGACATTATCAATGATGTGTATCGGCAAGTATGTGACTTGTTTGTGGGACTATGCATTGTATGATGGTGTCTTAAAAGGTCCCTAGTCAAAAGGGCTGTGTGGATGCGCAGCCGACTAGACTGGCATATGACACGGTCGATGGCTTGGTCTCACTAGCCATGGAGCATTGGATGCTAACCGGATAATATGGACTTGGAAAGGTCTGGTCGGATTCGACATAGTCGGATCCGAGTCGAGATAAGGTCTGAGTCGGACAGACCCAACTATGAGACGCAACGATATGTCATCTGTGAGTCTCTAGTACAACATACGTTCTATGTCCTAAGACCTGAGTGACACATGTACTCTGGATGGTGACAGACTTGCTTTGGGCCGACCAAACGCTACTCCGTGGATCGGGTAGTTACAAAGGTAGGTTTCGGGTTTGTCCAGTCCCATCTTTGTGAGACACGGTCGAGCAAGATGGGATTGCCCCTCCGATCGGAGAGATATACTCTGGGCCCCTCGTGTGATCTGACCAGGAATAACATGGCCATGCGACAAGGATTATGAGATAATCCAGATTGTGGTCGGTATCACTGGAACGAGAAAGAGGTCGGGTTAGCACAAGGATGGCAGTCTTGCCTTGAGCCCGACAACATATATCGTGCGGCAAAGGGAACAGAAGTGTGACACGTTGTACAGGTTCGCCTAACCAGCTTCATCGTCTGCTTGGTGGTCGGCACGCCTTGCTAGAGGCCGCTACCAACCGTTCAGGTCGGAGGTGATCCGAACTGTGACCAAGCCGACTTGAACCTAAGGGGTCGCGCGCTTAAGTGAAGGAACCTATGAGGTCAGTTCGTAGGACACTGGTCGGATGTGATCCGAACTGGACTAGGAACGTGACCGAATAGACTTTGGGCTTTAGGGTCCGTGCAAGGCCCAAGTGTTGAGCCCGCGACGGACGCCTATATAAAGTGGAGGTGCGGCACACTCGAGGCAGTTGATAAACGCTTCGGCGCTGCGACGAGGGTTTGCCTGTGTCGCGTATCGCCCCCTCCACTCGCCGCCGACTGTCTGATCGGACCTAGCAGTCCGCCGCCGACGTTCCTCCCGCACGCAGCGGATACCGTTAGAGGCGGTGCACTTGCGCCCGCTCTGGCGAACTTCGTCGATGGGATCGGACGAGCGGCCGCCGAGGGAGATCGAGCGAGGAGGAGACGATCCACGCAGACGCGCTGCCCCAACTCTTCTTCATTTGCCTGACGCTGCTGGCGTCTAGTGGTAACGAACTGTGATCCATCTCCCGTAGCATGTTCCTGGATGTTCTGCGCGTAGGAATTTTTAATTTTCAGTCGACGCACCCTACCGTAGAACCCAACATATGATGATGCTAGTACCTTTCTTGACAATGATGTGCCACTTGGTGACTTTCTTGATGAACAAATTGCTAGAGTAATACAACATGATGTTGTTGAATCTGATGATGAGCTTGAAACTGAAACTCCTGAAACACCTGCTAGAACTAGTCTTCCTAGATATGAATTGCCTAAGGTACCGGAAGGTTATGTTATGAATGAGGAGACAACTAGAGATATTCTTGCTTGTAAGGAAATAGATGATCTAGAGAAATTATTATGCAAGTATAACGAAAAATCTCTGAATGCTAGAATGCAGTATGATCCTAAGTTTGCTACATCACCTATATTTATTGTTGATATGGATTATGAATTCTCTGTCGACCCAGAATTAATCACTTTGGTTGAATCTGATCCTTTCCATGGTTATGAAACTGAAACTGTTGTGGCAATTCTCTGTCGACCCAGAATTAATCACTTTGGTTGAATCTGATCCTTTCCATGGTTATGAAACTGAAACTGTTGTGGCACATCTTACTAAGTTGAATGACATAGCCACCCTTTTTATTCATGATGATTAAAGTCGTGACTACTATATTCTCAAATTATTTCCGTTCTCATTAAAGGGTGATTCTAAAGCTTGGTACAATACTCTTACTCCTAGTTGTGTGCGTAGTCCCCAGGATATGATTTATTACTTCTCTGAAAAATATTTTCCTGCTCATAAGAAACCAACTGCCTTACAGGAAATATTTAACTTTGTGCAAATTAAAGAAGAGAGTCTCCCACAAGCTTGGGGGAGGCTTTGCAAGTTATTTAATGCTTTGCCTGATCATCCTCTTAAGAAAAATAAAACGCTTGATATATTCTATAATGGACTAACTGATGCTTCTAGGGACTTCCTAGATAGTCGTGCTGGTTGTGTTTTCAGGGAACAAACTATTGGACAAGCTGAGGAATTATTGAACAACATATTCAAAAATTATGATGATTGGACTCTTCCTGAAACACCACATAAACCCACTCCAAAGAAGAGGGGTATATTATATCTCAGTCCTGAAGATATGCAAGAGGCAAAGAAATCTATGAAAGAAAAAGGTATTAAAGCTGAGGATGTTAAAATTTACCTCCTATTGAAGAAATACATGAGCTTAATCCACCACCACTGCCTAAGGTGGTATAGGTAAATTCTCTAATGAAATTCAATGATAATGACAATCCTCACAATATGCACCCTAGCCAATGCCTTTATGAGCTTGAGAATTATATTAGAAAACAAGATCACTTCAATGCAAATGTTATGAAACAATTGAAATATAATTCTGATACGATTGCTCGCTTGAGTGACTTGTTATTTAGAATCTCAAATGTTGCTAGAGGTGTTGGAAAACATGCGTCTATGGTTCAAACCCAGTTAGAACAAGTTGCTAAATCTCAAAGAGAGTTGCTTGATAAAATGAATAATAATATACATGGCTTTGCTGTTAGAGTTGCAACTAGAGGAGGTAAAATGACTCAGGAACCACTTTATCCCGAGGGACACCCAAAAAGAATTGAACAGGATTCACAAAGGAACAACACCACTTCACCTAGTCCTTCTAAAAAGAAGAAGAAAAAGAAAAACGATAGGACCTTGCATGCTTCTAGTGAACCTGAAATAGAAAAACCTCCTGATAATGATAATGTCTCTATCTCTGATGTTGAAACTCAATTTGGTAATGAACACCCGCATAGTGATATGAAAAAGATAATGCTGATGTTCATGAAGATACTCAACCAAACATTAGTAAAGAACCAGACAATGATGTTGAGATAGAACCACCTGTTGATCTTGATAACCCACAACCTAATAATACAAGATATGATAAAAGAGACTTCATTGCTAGAAAACAATTCCATGTGAATGGCATTAATGTTATTGAAAAATCTCCGACAATCACTATTGGAAGTTTTCAACTACCTCTACCTACTGTTAAAAGGAAATATGAAATGCTTATTGTTGGGGACATTCATATTCACGTTGAGGTAACTTAGTGATTTACGAAAGTTCTTCGGTTTCATGCTAATCGAAAGTGGTTGTTACTAACACTTGATCAACCTTATTAATGTATCATTTTTTAGAGGTATGAAGTTGATGAACTTAGTAAGCACTACCTTCTATCCCTATCTTTTGTTTTCTGTTTTTATTAGTTAAATAAAATAAAATACCATGTTTTGTCTGTTTTCTGAAACTCCGGTGCAATTAAAAATGACCCAAAAATAAAAGATCTCAGAATGCTCTGAAAATTTAATACGATTTTTTCTGGATATTAAAGAATTTCTGGTGCAAATAATATGAGAGGGCGGTGCACCAGGTGGGCACAACCCACCTGGGCGCGCCAGGACCCCCAGGCGCGCCCTGGGGGCTTGTGGTCCCCACGTGGGCCCCCTCACTTATCCCTTCACAACACATCATCACTTACCTCCAGAAAAATTCTCCATTGCTCTCTCTCCCGTGTTCTTGCTCTCAAACCCGCGGATTGCGATCTCTTTGCTTGAAGCTCCGTTTCCGAAACTGTTTTGGAGGATTGTTGCTTGGTATGTTACTCCACCGTTTGTCCAATTAGTTTTTGTTTTAGTGGTTTATATTTTGAAAAATTAGCTACTCTTGGTGCTGCTGTAGATGAGCTGGCATGTTGAATTCTTAGAGTTCTAAGTAGTTTGAATGCTTGCTATGGCCTCTATGTATCCCTATGAGTAGTTGCTATCAATTATATGAAGTTTTGTTGATAAATTTTTGTCACCCAATAAATTTCCAAAAAATTGTACGTGAACACAATGAACCTATTTGGAAGGAGTTCTTCGAGGAGGATATCCTCGGGGGCATCTTCTAGTGACAGCTCCGCTCGCAGGTCTTATGTTGAACCAAGTGAAGCTAGTGCCGTATCGCCCTAGGTTATGACTGTCACATGATGAATATCATAAAATTACCGACCCAATGCCTACGAATTTATCTTATATTCTTCTTGATAAGTTACTATTGCCCTTGTTACTGTTACACTTGCTATAAAATTACTGCTATCATTGTTACCGTTTGAAAGGATCGAGATGGACCTAGAGGGGGGTGAATAGGTACAATTACAAATTTTAATTGCTACTTAGCAATTTTAGGCAATAAAGCGAAAAATGAAAGTGAGCCTAACAATTGCAAGTATAATGCTAGGAGCTAAGCAAGATAAACAAGTAACACCAATAGGTGTGTAAGCAAGCACAATATGATATAAGAAAGTGCAAAGAGACAAGTAACCACAAGTAGAGAGTTAGGGTTAGGAATAACCGCAACTCCGGGAGACGAGGATATATGCCGATGTTCACTTCCTTGGAGGGAAGCTACGTCACTGTTAGAGAGGAGGATGTTACCACGAAGGCACACCAATGCCACGAAGGCTCACCCTATTCTCCCTTTGAGACAACACCACGAAGACGTTTCTCAACCACTAGTGGTAGACCTTGGGGTGGTCTCCAAACCCTCACAAACTTTTCTAGGGGTAATCACAATGGTCGATTCCTCTCCGAAAGACTCCTACCGGCGAGGAGTCTTCAACCTCCAAGAGTAACAAGAACGATGGGGAAAATCTCAAGACTTGCTCAAATCACGAATTCCTTGGGTGCAAAGAACGAGAAGGAGTGGATCTATCACTTGGTCGAACAACTTCTCTCAAATGCTCTCAAATCCCTTAGGGATCTAAGATTTGGTGTGGAAGAGTGAGAGAGAGAGTGAAATGTGCTCTAGGGTGTGTTCAAAGTGAATGGTCAACCCTCTCCCGTGGGGTAGAAGGGCTATATATAGTGTACACAAATGTGACCGTTGTAGCACAAGTGAATGGGCAGGCCGGACATCAGGGCAAGGTGGCCGAACATCCGCGCTGGTGAGGCACTTGAAGAACAGAGGAGAAGCAGAGGTAAAAATAGAGGGGCCGGACATCCGGGGGCCAAGCCCGGACATCCGGCAAATCGGGAAACACCGAACATCCGGCAAGTTCACCAAGATGAAGACGCCCTTTGGATAGCACAAGCCGGACATCCGACAAGTAAGCCCAGAAATCCAGGGTGCAAGGTGAGCCCGGACATCCAGCATAGAGGGCCGGACATCCGGCAAGCAGCACCAGCACAAAGTGCTCTCTAGATAGCTAGGCCCGGATATCCGGCGAGCAGGCCGGATATCCAGCGTGAGGCCCGGACATCCAGCAGGCGAGAGACAAAAACATGTCAGAGAATATAAAGATGGAGCATGTGCATTTTTGTGAAGGAGGTTTGTGGCAAGAGCAAGTCTTTAACTAACCCTATCGATCCCCTCTCAATAGTGCGGGATCCTATACTCAAGAAAACAAATATGTAATCATTTTGATACTTCATCCTTGAGTAAAAACACTTCTTATGCTCTTAATCCACACACCTTGATGAACCGGGGACTAACACCTGAGATTTACTTGACAAACATAGTTAGTCCCTGAAAGCACAAGTGCTCCGTGGGTGGTTTTGGTAATTAATGTCAACATATCTCTTGTTGGGCTAATGTTTTCATCTAGTGTATTTCAGATAAGTTCAACAGATGGAGTTGCATGGACAAGAGGATGTGGAACCCCTTCAAGATTCTAAGGACAAAGGATTGGCTAAATCTCAAAAGCTCAAGGCTCTACATTTTACTTTTAGTGATCCAAGATCACATTGAGTCCATAGGAAAAGCCAATACTATTAAAAGGGGATGAGGTGTTTCTTAATGGCTTGCTTGCTCAAAGTGCTTAGTGATATGCTCCAAAGCCCTCAACCACTTTCTCATATCCACATATGTCCCAAACCAAAAGTCAAACTCGGCCCCACCAAAATATTCTATCCGGCGCCACCGAGTTTACTGGACATAGCCACTGCCAGAAACCCTAATCAATTCGGTCTCACCGATGGGATCCCGATTTCACAGAGATGGGCTTGCAAACTCTCTGGTTCCTGTTGCAATAATTTCGGTCCAACCGAGATTTGTAGTCGATCTCACCGAGTTTGCTTGACCAACTCTCTGGTTAGCCCATTACCAAGATCGGTCTCACTGAGTTTCTGTAATCGGTCAAACCGAGATAAGGTTTTACCCTAACCCTAGCACATCGAACCCACCGAGTTGATCATATCGGTCCCACCGAAATGCCTAACGGTCACATTATGAACTGAATCGGTCCGACCGAGTTTTCTGATTCGGTCTCACCAAGTTTGGTGAATTGTGTGTAGTGGTTAGATTTTGTGTGGAGGCTATATATATCCCTCCACCCACTCTTCATTTGTGAGGAGAGACATCAAAACATGCCTACACTTCCAACATACATTTTCTGAGAGAAAACCACCTACTCATGTGTTTTTTATGGAAGGACAGTAGGAGAGGCTCCTACTGTGTTTTAATATATAAATGTAGGTGTTACACAGTTACATCATATGTACAAAGGTGTCAACCACCAACGATGGTCTATAGAAGTGTCAACTATTCAAAGATCAGCTATGAAAGAGAAAACAAGGGCAGAATGTGCCCTCTGGGTTCTATGTTGTAGCAGACCGAGGTCCTTCTTGAAACGTTGGAGCTAGGTGTCGAGGGTTGGGTCCACCCTTCTGAAATGTTTGTTGTTCCTTTCGTTCCACAAGCTCCAAGCTGCCACGAGGAATATGTCAAAGAAAAGGGGGCCGTCCCAAGCGTCTTTAGTGGCTTGTAGAAGGTGTAGGCGGCAGGTAAACGCAGGCCAAACAATGCCAAGTTTTCGCCAACAACATTGACTAAAGGGGCAAGTGAATATCATGTGATCGACCGTTTCTTCCGGTGGGCCCCCGCAGAGGAGACAGCTATGATCCTCACCAATGTCATAGTGCCGATGTTTTAGCATGTTGCGCGTGTTGAGCCTGTCGTGGAGTAGGAGCCAACCAAAAACTTTGATCCTCACGATGCAATGAGACCACCATAGGCTTTTGAAGATAGGATGAGCGTTTGCTTCTCTGAAGATGTACTGATAGCAGTTAGCAGGTCGGTAATCCGTTTTGCCCCATAAATAGTGCCAGACATCATTGATGGTGGAGGTCGGGCTCATGTGGGGTGGAGAGATTCTGCATGTCCCGTACTTCGTCAATTTCCTGGGGGGACAGAGGGAGATGGAAGGTCTCGGCAAGTGACGTGCTCTCCAAGAAACACTTGACAGACACATCCTCATGCATGGTAAAGGAGAAAGCGTGGGGGTGTGAGGATTGAAGGATATCATTGCCCCAAAGATCTTTCCAGAATAGTGTTGTTGTGCCCGACACCACCTGCACCTGTGATGTTCCATGATAGATTGGGGTGAGCTTGAGGACATCATGCCACCAGAATGAGCCGATTGGCGCCACTTCATGCGGTATCTTATCCACGTAATAAGCGTTCCATATAAGCTGCAACCACGGAGTATCCATCTTGTTATAGAACTTGTGGAGGAACTTTAAGAGCAATGCATCATTCTGTAGCTTAATGTTGAGGACTCCGAGGCCTCCAATTTTTTTGGGTTTGCACACCGTATCCCAGGCAGCCAAGGAGTTGCAATTGTCACCTTGTTCAGTTTTCTTGGTCCATAGACATCTCCGTCTGATCTTGTCAAGCATCTCTTTCAGTTTAGGGGGGAACTTGAGCGTGCACATGGCATATATGAGGAGAGAAGTAACAGTTGCATTAAGGCATGAAAGCTTGCCACCGTATGACATCATCGTGATGGTAGAGGTGAGGCGACGTTCAGCACTACAAACAAGCGGCATGAGATCCAGCACGGTGGGTTTGGACGTACCAAGCGGCAAGCCGAGATATGTGAATGGCATTGATCCAACCATGCAACCAAACAGATTTGCAAAGGCGACAACTACATTGTCAGAGAGGTTGATCGGGATGAGCATGGATTTATGAAAGTTAGTTCGCAGGCCAATGGATGATGCATAATCTATGAGAATCCCTTTGATGATGGTCGCTTGTTGTGTGCAAGCTGGCATAACCAAGATCGTGTCATCTGCGTATTGGACCACCGGATACTCACTTTGACTAGCACAGGAGAATGGTAACTGGATTTGGCCTTGTCTGAAGGCAGCCTGAAGAAGGTCCGCTGCTAACACAAAAACAAGGGGAGAGAGAGGATCCCCTTGGCTAACTCCACTGCGGCAATGAAACTGACGGCCGGGGATCCTGTTAAGCAGGACCGATGATCGGCCAGTGGAGAAAATGCTATCATTCCAGGACAGCCACTTGTCACTAAATCCCATGTGTTTCATGATGTTTAGCATGGGGGCGTGTTCAATCGTATTGAAGCCATATTGGTTCGTGTGGATGATATTGAGAATGATGCGTTGTAGACGATTCGCAAGGAGCTTGGTGATCAATTTTAGGCAGCAGTTTAGCAGTGTGATCGGCCTATAATCATTCACAGTCTCAGGAGAATTGGTCTTGGGGATTAGGGTGATGAGCCCATCATTGATGCTCGTGAGGTCCAGGCCGCCTTCGTGGAATTGGTCACAGAGTGAGTAGAAATCATGTTTGATGAGAGGCCAACACGCCTTGAGGAAGGCACCTCTAAAACCGTCGGGCCCCGGAGCACGATCAACAGGCATTTCCATAACCACCTCGTCGATTTCAGCGTGTGTGAACGGGTCAGTAAGGTGGTCTAGGTTATCGTGATGCTGGATGATGTCCAGAAGGTTAAATTTCATTTCAGTGGGACGTGAAGTGCCCAAACAATTAGTATAAGTTTGGAATAGCAAAGCTTACTTCCCAGCATGATCTTCCACAGTTTCCCCCTCATCATTTCTGAAACTCACGATGTTGTTGTGTCTAAACCGTTCCGAACTTAGTGTTTTCGTCTCCGAATTTGATCCGACTGTCGGGGGTTGGGTGCGACATATGCCAATGGATGGCTTATCATGGTGGGAGCGAGTAGAACGTCGTCGGTGCCTGGAAGCGGGATGAGGTGTAGACACGAACGCCGACGCACTTTACCCAGGTTCCGGGCTCTCCTAGGAGATAACACCCCTAGTCCTGCTCTGCGGGGTCTCCGCATGTTCACTTAGGCACTAGTGAGTACAATGGTGCTCCTCGAGCTGTATGCTAGAGGTAGAAGAAGGCAGGGCTTGGTCTCCTCTTCCCCTAGGTGTGAGTCTAATTCTAACAGGTTGGAACCCTTTGCATGGGTGCCCTGGGGGTTTATATTGGCCTACCCCCCAGGGGTACAATGGTAATCCGGCGGGTGTGGGACCCGGCTGTCAATGTCTCTCTGATGTGGCTTCTCCACCGGGCTTTGGGGCCTGCCGCTGGTGGGCCTGCCGACTGTCTGATGCAGCACGGCACCGACAGGCCGCCCGCCGCTCCTTGGTCTTGCCGGCCGATTCTGTAGCCGTGATGCTAATGCCACGGGCTTGGTCAGGGGAGCGTGGCTACAGTCCCGCCGCCTGGTGGGAGATCACTGTAGCCACTCCGGGTCTCATCTGGTTAATGGTGCACGGGCCCCGAGGTAGGAACGAGCCGCCTACCAGGAGCCGCCTCCCTCGGGTCCGACTGGTGAAGCTTCCGTCGTCTTCCAGGCTCTCGTTACCAGGTAGGGCCCGCCATCTTCAGGACGTACCGACAGGCGGTCGTGGGAGCAGGGCTCTGTCTGACAGGAGTGATGTCAGGGGCGGAGTGGCAATAGTGCCGCGTCAGGTGGATATGTCCGCCCATATGGAGCACTGTCGCCACGCCCAGCCCTGGATACGGGGATGATGGGCTACACTGTAGCCTCACCCTGTCTTGTCTTCTTAATGGGGTTGAAGACTTTGAGGGCGCCATGGGCCGACTACTAGGAGCCGACCTCTCTGGAGGCCGCCTGCTAGGAGTCGGCCCGTCTTGGAGCCGCCTTCCTGAGCATGGCCGTCTTCTGTCAGTCGGCCGTTCAGCCAGCCGGCCACAAGAAGGCGGCGCTTCATCTTGACGTCTTGAGGGGCGCAGCCGGCCCCGATGTCTTGAAAGGTTCTGGGACTCGGGTCAGGCTACCCGTGGCCCAGTACTCCGACAGTAGTCCCCGAAGCTGGTGAGATGCCGCGAATGAGGAGTCGAGGGGCCTCAGCAGTTTCCTCCTCCGGGTGCTCTGGAAGGCAGCTTCATCCGACTCCTGGCGAGCCGGTTGGCAGGAGTCGGCCGCGTCCTGTCGGACTCGTCTGAAACTTCGAACGCCACGGCGGGAACTAGGTGGCGTGTTGGCTAAGCTTCTAGGCCTGTCGCCCACCATGGGCATGCCATGTGGCGTCAGCCAGTCGGGCCAGCCTGCAAGCCCACGCGCGCGATGGGACGCGACCGCAAGCTGGGCCCGCCACCACCGGGCCTCGGCACGCGAGCGGATCCGCTGCGGCTGAGGCGGGCGGTTGCATTTCCCCACGGAGTTACTGCACGCAGTAACTCACGCAATAAAGGTGGGAACATGGGGTCATGGGCATAGTTAATCCTACGGTCCCACGCCTGCCCCCTCGGCTTCATAGCACGTAGGCTATAAGTAGGGGGAGGAGAGGGAGCGGCAGAGCACGCGCACCCTTCCATCCCGCTCTTGCCTCCTTCTTATTCCTCTCGCCGTAGCGCCCCCGAGCCATGCCGGAGCACCGCCGCTGCTCGTCTCCGCTGAATTCGTCCGCTCCGAGCCCTCTTGGCCCTGCCCCATTCTCATCTCCCCCGCCACGCCATTTCCTCCGTCGAGCTCTCCATGGCGCATGAGCGGGGAGGAGACTGGGACGGATCAAACGTCAATGAAGACTACATCACCTTCCTCCGCGAGACGCGGCGTCTTCCCGGCGCGGGTTACGTGAAGGAGCGCGTGCCGCCGGAGGGGGAGATCTCGCCGGCGCCGGGGGAGGGCGAGCGGGTCGTCTTCCGCTCGCACTTCATCCGCGGCTCCGGCCTGCCGGCGAGCGGCTTCCTTCGCTCGTTTCTCGAGTTTTACCACCTCCAGCCTCATCACATCACACCCAACACCGTGATGCTCTTGGTCGCCTTCGTCACGATGTGCGAAGGCTATCTTGGCATCCTCCCCACCATCGAGTTGTGGGGAGCATTCTTCTACACCAAGCTGGGCACCTCCGTCCGGGAGGTGGCCGCCCAGTGCTGTGCCTTTGTCGCGGTTCACCGGCCATCGCCGAAGAACGCCTTCCCCACCATCAAGCTGCCACGGTCGGTCAAGATGTGGCAGCAGTCTTACTTCTACGTGGAGAACATGGACCCGGCCATCGACTTCATCAACCTGCCGGCTTATGAAGCCGGCCCGCCGGCTGAGCCTGGGACCAGCTGGTGCTACAAGCCAAAGCCGGTATCAGCAGACGGCGCTGCCGCCATCCAACGTCTCCAGGAGCTGACCAACACCGAAGGCCTCAAGGCGTCAGACTTGTTGGTTGTCTTCGTCGTGCGCCGGGCTCTCCCACTCCAAGGCCAGCCGCACCTGATCAGCTGGATGAGCAGGCATCGCGACCCGTGCCGGCTGAGCACCAAGGAGATGTCGGTTGCCGAGGTCGCAAACTTGGTGAACGAGATCTCCGGCCTCAAGCTAGAGGGGTCTTGGAGCTTTGGCAAGCGGCCATATTCTTGCGCTGACCCGCCGCCTGCGGTAAGTTTTTCAATGCTTTATTTTTGGCACTTGCCTTAATCTTGATCTTGGTTTTGATCAGCCGGCCTCTCATCATTTGAAACATATCTACATGTCGGAAGCGACGACCGCCATCGTAGGGGCGGGTGGCAACTACCAGCCGGACCAGGCGGTGAGCGATGTGGACGACCCCGACTTGGGGGCGGCCGCCTTGGAGAACACCACGACAGGAGGCGTCTACGAAGCCGGTGGCTCCGAGGAAGGCGGCATCGAGACCTGGCCTGACGATGACGAGGAGGAAGAAGAGCCGCGCCCTGCGCGGGGCGCCGGCAGGGCGGACGCGGGCCCCTCCGTCGAGCCGACTGCTCGAGGCGGCACGCGCAAGCGTAAACAAGGCACCGTCTTGTTTGGCAGCGCGCCAAAGAAAGCCAAGAGTCTGACCGCCGCAACCAGGCGGAAGGAGGCCACAGCAAAGGCGGCCAAGTACCAGAAGCTCCCGAAGGCGCCTCCTATGGTGTCGGCATAAGTATCTTTTCCTTGTGCTTTTCTTTCTTCTTGATTCTTTCTGAGCTTCCCCTCTTCGTCTTCTTGACTTAAGGCCCCGCTCTCTCTCGAGAAGTCGGCTGCCGCCTCCGTCATTGTGTCGGCGGAGATCTCCGCCACCACCCGGAGAATCGATCCGGCCACCGACCTCCGGGAGGCGACGAAGCGAAACACGCAGGAGGCGCGCGAGGAGCGGGAAGCCGCCCGCCTGGAGAAGGCGGAGGCAGACAAGGCGGAGGCCGCCGCTTTGAAGAAGTTGGCGGAGGCCGAGGCCGCCACCGCGGTGAAGAAGCATGCCGAGGAAGCCACGCGCCGTCAGTCGGCGTTATTCGTCACCCTCCTGAACTCTGCGCCGCCACCACCAGAGTTTGTGGCGCCGACTGGAGGAGCCGGCGATGGGCACCCGATCATGGAGAGGGACGGCGGTGACATCGTCATGCCTGACGTAATCGTGCCCCCGCCACCACCTTCTGAGGAGGCGCGAGACAAGCAGCCGGCTGATCCACCGGTGCCATCAGCCGGAGACGAGATGGTGACGTGCCCGATTCCCGAGGTCCGCACACCCTCACACCATCGGTTTGCAAAGGCGGCCTTGGCGCCACACCCGCTGGAGACCAGTGCCGCGAGCTCTTCGATCCCGGATGCCGAGGCGACCAGCGCCGCGCCCACTGAGTGGGTGCGGGGAGGCAGGATGGGCCCTCTGAACAAGGCGATCCTGGACGTCCAGACCAAGCTCCGTGCTGAAGCCGATGCTCTCAAGCACTGCAACAAGGTGTTCTTTGAGTCGCGAGCAGCCGTCCGGGTATGCTTCTTGGTTCTTCATTTTGATTGTTGTATTTCTTATACTTCTCTATGGGGGCGCGCCAGCGCACCCACTAGGTGTAGTCCCCGAGTTTCGGGCCGGCTGCTGAGCAGGCGGCTCGGAACTTTAACTGGCAAGCTCCGAGTACTAACATTGTATGATATCTTCGCTGCAGGACTACCATAACCTTCGTGCAGCTGCCTTCAACTCCAAAGTCCAGGAGCTGACTCAACGGACCGCCGACTTGTCGGAGAGCCGGAGTAAGTCTTTGTTTTCTTTCTCCGGCGCGCTTAGCGCACTGGCTGGTAATCCGGAGATTCGCCCGATCACTGGCGGTCGGGCCGGATCTCCCCAAATGATCGCTCTTCTTCTTGGTAGCTACTGACAACTTCTTTCTCAGCGGGGGCGCGCTCACGCACCCGCGGGCTGTAGTCCCCGAGATTCGGGCCAACTGCTGAGCAGTCGGGCCGGATCTTCCGGCAACTACTTCTTTCTTTGTTGATTTGCTGATCATCTTGTTGATTGTTGATGTCTTTTTCTTCTACTACTTTTACAGAGGCCAACGCCGCCCTGCAGCAACAGCTGGGCAAAGCCAACACCATGCTGCGTGCCAAGGAGGCGTGATACGTCTCCAACGTATCTATAATTTTTGATTTCTCCATGCTACTTTATCTACTGTTTTGGACTATAGTGGGCTTTATTTTCCACTTTTATATTATTTTTGGGACTAACCTATTAACCGGAGGCCCAGCCTGCATTGCTGTTTTTTGCCTATTTCAGTGTTTCGAAGATACAGAATATCAAACAGAGTCCAAACGGAATGAAACCTTCGGAAACGTGATTTTCTCACCGAACGTGATCCAGGAGACTTGGACCCTTCGCCAAGGCACAGAAGATGCGGTCAAGAGGGTGGGGGGCGCGCTCCCTGCTTTGTGGGCCCCCTGTTGCTCCACCGACGTACTCCTTCCTCCTATATATACCTACGTACCCCCAAATGATCAGAAGAGGAGCCAAAAACCTAATTCCACCGCCGCAACTTCCTGTATCCATGAGATCCCATCTTGGGGCCTGTTTGAGCTCCGGAGGGGCATCCACCACGAAGGGCTTCTACATCATCACCATAGCCACTCCGATGAAGTGTGAGTAGTTTACTTCAGACCTTCGGGTCCATAGCTAGTAGCTAGATGGCTTCTTCTCTCTTTTTGGATCTCAATACAATGTTCTCCCCCTCTCTCGTGGAGATCTATTTGATGTAATCTTCTTTTTGCGGTGTGTTTGTTGAGGCCGATGAATTGTGGGTTTATGATCCAGCTTATCTATGAATAATATTTGAATCTTCTCTGAATTCTTTTATGTATGATTGGTTATCTTTGCAAGTCTCTTCGAAATATCCGTTTGGTTTGGCCAACTAGATTGGTAGTTCTTGCAATGGGAGAAGTGCTTAGCTTTGGGTTCAATCTTGCGGTGTCCTTTCCCAGTGACAAAAGGGGCAGCAAGGCACGTATTGTATTGTTGCCATCGAGGATAACAAGATGGGGTTTTTATCATATTGCATGAATTTATCCCTCTACATCATGTCATCTTGCTTAAGGCATTACTCTTTTTTCTTGAATACCCTAGATGCATCTTTGGATAGCGGTCGATGAGTGGAGTAATAGTAGTAGATGCGTAATCGTTTAGGTCTACTTGTCTTGGACGTGATGCCTATATACATGATCATACCTAGATATACTCATAACTATGCTCAATTACATCAATTGCTCAACAGTAATTTGTTCACCCACCGTAGAATACTTATGCTCTTGAGAGAAGCCACTAGTGAAACCTATGGCCCCCGGGTCTAATCTCATCATATCAATCTCCATCACTTTAATATTTGCTTTGTTTTTACTTTGCCTTTTACCTTTTCACTTTGCATCTCTATACCAAAAATACCAAAAATATTATTTATCATCTCTATCAGATCTCACTCTCGTAAGTGACCGTGAAGGGATTGACAACCCCTAATCGCGTTGGTTGCGAGGAGCTATCGTTGTGCAGGTACGAGGGACTTGTGCGTGGCCTCCTACTAGATTGATACCTTGGTTCTCAAAAACTAAGGGAAATACTTACGCTACTTTGCTTCATCATCCTCTCCTCTTAGGGGAAATCCAATGCAGTGCTCAAGAGGTAGCAAGAAGAATTTCTGGCACCGTTGCCGGGGAGTCTACGCTAAAGTCAAGCACTATACCAAGTACCCATCACAATCTCTATCTCCCGCATTACATTATT
The DNA here is from genome assembly GCA_021605145.1 of Aegilops bicornis. Classification (NCBI taxonomy): domain Eukaryota; kingdom Viridiplantae; phylum Streptophyta; class Magnoliopsida; order Poales; family Poaceae; genus Aegilops; species Aegilops bicornis. The sequence goes on along the minus strand of CM038670.1, from coordinate 638,374,735 downwards.
TGCCATTTGCCTCTCGTTTTCCTCTCCCCCACTTCACCCTTGCCATTTTATTCGCCCTCTCTTTCCCAATCTCCTCCTCTTTTTCTCGTTGCCTTTCCTCGTCTGCTTGTTTGCTCGTGTGTTAGTTCCCTTGCTTGTCGTTATGTCTTATTCCTTATCCGCTCCATTGTCTCCCGAGTTTGAAGTTCTTCACTTCAAGCAAAGGCAAGGAGAAAACTTAAAAGATGCTTGGTATAGGATGATGGAATCTTATCGTAAGTGCACCCTAGAGGTGAACTTTAGAATTCTTCTTCGTAATTTTTATGTTGGGTTAAATATGACACATAGACAACTCTTGGATTGCATTGCCAAGGGAAATTTCATTGAGATTGATCCCAGTATTGCGTATGAAATTTTAGAGGGAATAGTGGGAACACTACCCCAAAAGGGAGCATCTCATCCTACCCAAAAAGAAACCCAAGTGTTTGAAAAGATTTGCAAAGTAACAAATTTTTTACAAAAGTCTCTTGAGCCTCTTAAAAGTGTTAGCGGAAATCTTCACCGCATGAATATGTTGATTACTCTTTGTAATAAGCGGTTGGATTCTTTAGATCTAAAAATTTCCGAGTATGAAGGGAAGCGGAAAGAACCTCCCGGATTCGAGCATGACTCCGCTAAAAAACTGAAAATTAAAGATGGCAATACCTAGATCTATCCTTGATTTTATGCCTAGCTAGGGGCGTTAAACGATAGCGCTTGTTGGGAGGCAACCCAATTTTATTTTTAGTTTTTAGTTTTTGCTTCTGTTTAGGAATAAATAATCCATCTAGCCTCTGTTTAGATGTTGTTTTATGTTTTAATTATTGTTTGTGCCAAGCTAGACTTATTGGATCTTCTTGGATGATAGTTATTTGATCTTGCTGTAATTTCCAGAAACTTTGCGCTCAGTGCCCGAATTATTAAAAATCACCAGAACGTGATAAAAATACTGATTCCAATTGCTTTTGATCAATAAAATAATTGTCTAGGTCGTCTAATTTTGGTAGAATTTTTGGAGTTCCATAACTTTGCGTTAGTTACAGATTACTACAGACTGTTCTATTTTTGGCAGATTCTGTTTTGCGTGTGTTGTTTGCTTATTTTGATGAATCTATGGCTAGTAAAATAGTTTATAATCCATAGAGAAGTTGTAATACAGTAGGTTTAACACCAATATAAATAAAGAATGATTTCATTACAGTACCTTAAAGTAGTCTTTTGTTTTCTTTATCTAACGGAGCTCACGAGATTTCTATTGAGTTTTGTGTTGTGAAGTTTTCAAGTTTTGGGTAAATTCTTTTGATGGATTATGGAAAAAGGAGTGGCAAGAGCCTAAGCTTGGGGATGCCCATGGCACCCCAAGATAATTCAAGGACACCAAAAGTCAAAGATTGGGGATGCCCGGAAGGCATCCCCTCTTTAAATCTACTTCCATCGGTAATTTACTTGGAGCTATATTTTTATTCACCACATGATATGTGTTTTGCTTGGAGCGTCTTGTATTATTTGCGTCTTTGCTTGTTAGTTTAGCACAATCATCCTTGCTGTACACACCTTTTGAGAGAGCCATACATGAATTGGAATTTGCTAGAATACTCTATGTGCTTCACTTATATCTTTTGAGCGTGATAATTTTTGCTCATAGTGCTTCACTTATATCTTTTGAGCGTGATAATTTTTGCTCTAGTACTTCACTTAGATATTTTAGAGCACGGTGGTGGATTTGTTTTAAAGAAACTATTGATCTCTCATGCTTCACTTAGATTATTTTGAGAGTCGTTAATAGCATGGTAATTTGCTTAATGTTAATATACTTGGTATTCAAGATATGTGAAACTTTCTTTTGAGTGCGTTGAATACTAAGAAAAGTTTGATGCTTGATAATTGTTTTGAGATATGGAGGTGATAATATCAAAGTCGTGCTAATTGAGTAGTTGTGAATTTGAGAAATTCTTGTGTTGAAGTTTGCAAGTCCCATAGCATGCACGTATGGTTAAAGTTGTGTAACAAATTTGAAACATGAAGTGTACCTGGCTTGTGCATCCTTATGAGTGGCGGTCGGGGACGAGCGATGGTATTTTCCTACCAATCTATCCCCCTAGGAGCATGCGCGTAGTACTTGATTTTTTATGACTTCTAATTTTTTGCAATAACTATATGAGTTCTTTTGACTAATGTTGAGTCCATGGATTATACGCACTTTTACCTTTCCGTCTTTGCTAGCCTCTTCGGTACCGTGCATTGCCCTTTCTCACCTTAAGAGTTGGTGCAAACTTCGCCGGTGCATCCAAACCCCGTGATATGATACGCTCTATCACACATAAACCTCCTTATATCTTCCTCAAAACAGCCACCATACCTACCTATTATGGCATTTCCATAGCCATTCCGAGATATATTGCCATGCAACTTTCCATCGTTCCGTTCATCATCATCATGACATACTTTACTTTTGTCATATTGTCATTGCATGATCATGTAGTTGACATCGCATTTGTGGCAAAGCCACCATGCATTATTTTTCATACATGTCACTCTTGATTCATTGCACCATCCCGGTACACCGCCGGAGGCATTTATATAGAGTCATATCTTGTTCTAAGTTTCGAGTTGTAATCCATATGTTGTAATCAATAGAAGTGTGATGATCATCATTATTAGAGCATTGCCCAATAAAAAAAAGAGAAAGGCCCAAAAAAAAGAGAAAGGCCAAAAAAAGTCCCCAAAAAATAAAAAATATATAAATAAAAAGGGCAATGCTACTATCTCTTTCCCACACTTGTGCTTCAAAGTAGCACCTTGTTCTTCATGTAGTGAGTCTCATATATTGTGCTTCAAAGTAGCACCAAGTTTTTCATATAGTGAGTCTCATAAGTTGTCTTTTTCATACTAGTGGGAATTTTTCATTATAGAACTTGGCTTGTATATTCCTACGATGGGCTTCCTCAAATGCCCTAGGTCTTCATGAGCAAGCAAGTTGGATGCACACCCACTAGTTTTCTTTTTGTTGAGCATTCATAGCTCTAGTGCATCCGTTGCATGGCAATCCCTACTCCTCATGTTGACATCAATTGATGGGCATCTCCATAGCCCGTTGATTATCCTCGTCAATGTGAGACTTTGTCCTTTTTTGTCTTCTCCACACAATCCCCATCATCATGTTCTATTCCACCCATAGTGCTATATCCACGGCTCACGCTCATGTATTGCGTGAAGGTTGAAAAAGTTTGAGATTATTTAAGTATGAAACAATTGCTTGGCTTGTCATCGGGGGTATAGAAGTTGGGAACATCTTTGTGTGTGAAAATGAAGCATAACCTAACTATATGATTTTGTAGGGATGAACTTTCTTTTGCCATGCTATTTTGAGAAGACATGATTACTTTGATTAGTATGCTTGAAGTATTATTATTTTTATGTCAATATGAACTTTTGTCTTGAATCTTTCGGATCTGAATATTCATACAACAATTAAGAAGATTTACATTGAAATTATGCCAAAGTATCACTCCGCATCAAAAATTCTCTTTTTATCATTTACCTACTCGAGGACGAGCAGGAATTAAGCTTGGGGATGCCTGATACGTCTCCAACATATCTATAACTTTTGATTGCTCCATGCTACTTTATCTACTGTTTTGGACTATATTGGGCTTTATTTTCCACTTTTATATTATTTTTGGGACTAACCTATTAACCGGAGGCCCAGCCCAGAATTGCTGTTTTTTGCCAATTTCGGTGTTTCGAAGAAACAGAATATCAAACGGAGTCCAAACGGAATGAAACCTTCGGAAACGTAATTTTCTCACCGAACGTGATCCAGGAGACTTGGACCCTACGCTAATGTAACTCCCTCGATGCGACTATATCTCCCACGTGTCGAAGCACGACTTAGAGGCATAACCGCATTGAAAGCAATGTCGCAAGTGAGGTAATCTTCACACAACCCATGTAATACATAAGGGAAAGAGATACATAGATGGCTTACGATGCCACTTCACGTAATACATAAATAAACATCCATCATCCAGATTACACTCAAGGTCCGACTACGGAACCAAAATAAAAGAAGACTACCCCAAATGCTATACAGATCCCGGTCGTCCCAACTGGGCTCCACTACTGATCATCCAGAAAAGACACATAGTAACGACCACGTTCCTCGTCGAACTCCCACTTGAGCTCGGTTGCGTCACCTGCACTGGCATCGTCAGCACCTGCAACTGTTTTGGTAGAATCTGTGAGTCACGGGGACTCAGCAATCTCACACCCGCGAGATCAAGACTATTTAAGCTTATAGGCAGGGCAGAGTTGTGAGGTGGAGCTGCAGCAAGAGGCTAGCATATATGGTGGCTACATTCGCAAAAGAGGGCGAGAAGAGAAGCAAGGCACAGCCGTGAAGCTAGTAGCGATCAAGAAGTGATCCTGAAACTACTTACGTCAAACATAACTCCAACACCGTGTTCACTTCCCGGACTCCGCCGAGAAGAGACCTTCACGGTTACACACACGGTTGATGTGTTTTGATCAAGGTCAACTTCGGGTTTTCTACAACCGGACATTAACAAATTCCCATCTGCCTCATAACCGCGGGCACGGCTTTGAAGATAATACCTGCGAGGGTGTCCCAACTTAGCCCATTATAAGCTCTCACGGTCAACGAAGGATATTCCTTCTACCAGGAAGACCCGATCAGTCTCGGAATCCCGGACTACAAGACATTTCGACAATGGTAAAACAAGACCAGCAAAGCCGCCCGATTGTGCCGACAAATCCCGATAGGAGCTGCACATATCTCGTTCTCAGGGCACATTCGGATGAGACTAGCTACGAGTAAAACCAACCCTGAAGTTTCCTCGAGGTGGCCCCACAGGCAGCTCAGTTCGGACCAACACTCGAAGGAGCACTGGCCCGGGGGGTAAATAAAGATGACCCTCGAGCTCGCGAAAACCCGGGGGAAAAAGGCTTAGGTGGCAAATGGTAAAACCAAGGTTGGGCCTTGCTGGAGGAGTCTTATTCAAAGCGAACTGTCAAGGGGGTCCCATAAATCACCCAACCGCGTAAGGAGCATAAAATCAAGGAACATAACACCGGTATGATGGAAACTAGAAGCGGCAAGAGTGGAACAAGACACCAGGCATAAGGCCGAGCCTTCCACCCTTTACCAAGTATATAGATGCATTAATTAAAATAAGAGATATTGTGATATCCCAAAATATCCATGTTCCAACATGGAACCAACTTCATCTTCACCTGCAACTAGCAACGCTACAAGAGGGGCTGAGCAAAGCGGTAACATAGCCAATCAACGGTTTGCTAGGAAAGGATGGTTAGAAGTTTGACATGGCAATATGGGTGGCATGATATAGCAAGTGGTAGGTAACGTAGCATAGGCATAGCAAAAGAACGAGCATCTAGCAAGCAAAGATAGAAGTGATTTCGAGGGTATGGTCATCTTGCCTGCAAAGTTCTCAAAGTTGTCGAAAGCTTGATCCTCGTAAACGTTCTCAACAGGTTCCTCGTTCACGTACTCGTCTCCCGGCTCTACCCAAAGCAATAACACAAGCAATGGAACCACAATAAATCACGGGCGATGCACAAACAACATGATGCAATACATGGCATGATATGCGAGATTTGATATGCAATGCATATGCGTGCTCCGGAAGGAAAAAGATGAACAAGGCATAATCTTGGCAAACCAAGTATGCCCCTAGAAAGATGAGATGATTTCGGTTGAAATCGATATAAAGATCACCGGATTCGGATGCACGGTTTGCAAAAGACAAGCAAGACAAGATATGATGCAAACTGCTTAAAACAGCAACATGGCCACTTTGATGCAAAGTATGAATATGCTACAGCACCCAAACATGTGAACAAAATGCATGGCAGTGATGTACATGAGATGCTCTACAAAACATGAACACTGAGCTAAATATAAAAACCACTAGAGCATGACTAAAACAGCATGGCAATAATGCAAAAGATAACAGTTTTACAGACTTAGTGAAAATACTAGACATAGCAGAAACAGATTCAACATGGCATCTTTACAAGCTTGATTAACTCATTACCAGGCATGTCATGGCATGGTACACATACTAACATGAAGTAGACATGAAAATGAAGCTATCCATGTGCGAAACCACCACATAGCATGTTTGAAATAAATCACACGAAAAAGACAAAACAACATCAAGATGTAAAATGACATGTTCATGAACTTGCTCAAATGCAGAAACTAATGCCACCAATGGGTTGGTGGGATTTTTCTACCCCAAAAACATATATAATATGTTAGGGTTGCTGAAGAAAATCATTCACAAGTGCATTAAGTTAAAACCTGCCTAAAATGGCTATTGACAGAATTGGCAGCAGTATTCCAGAGATGGAATGTCCAGATTTGGACTTGCCTGAAATGGAAAGAGAGGACTTTCCCGAAATGGAAAGCGCGGGGTAATAAGAACAAAATACAAAAAAAGAGGGAGATGTGTGCGTGTTTGTATGACAGTGGGTCTATGCGGGTGTGTGTATGACAGTGGGGCTGAGACGTCAGTGATACGCTGATAACACCGCGCCCCAAAAATTATTCGCGGAGCCTGGGATTCGAACCCGAGACCTCCCAGGTGTGTACGTTCCTAGGTAACCAACTCGGCTGCACGCATGCTTGTGCCAAAACCAGGGGGACTTGCCCCTTTGAAAAGACGCGAAGGCCGAGCCTTCCCTTTGCTCCTACGCAGAGAAGATGGCGACGTCGCCGGCGGGCAACGGCGGCAACCAGCGGGGCATAGGGACTCCGGCGGGCGTGCAGGAACATGTGAAGGCGCGGGAGCGCGTGGCTGCTGCTCGTGGTGTCGCACGTGCGCGTGTGGGACTCGAGCACGAGCTCGATCTCGCCTCGGGTACGACAGCGACCAGACTGGACGAGGCCGCTGCTCTTGCTTTCCAGCGTGGGTGAGCGCGTGAGGCGAGCGCAGTGAGGAGAAACGCGGCTAGGCTAGAACCGGAGCGCTGGGACGAACGGGTGCGCTACAGCAAAGATGCACACAACAATAAACTTCAGGCTTCGCCGGAGCACTACGGGCGCGGCAAAAACACGGATCGGGCGAGTCCTACGGGTGCCTACATGCCATGGGATGGATGGGAGAGGGAGGTGCGTTACCCAGCTCACCATAGGACACGACGGGGTCGACGGAGACGTGCTGGAGGCGACGAGAGGGAGCTCTGAACTTGGCGGGGCTGCTGTCCGCGAAGCAGGGGAGGAAGAGGACGACGGGGAGGTAGTCGGACTTGACGATCCCAGGCGAGGAAGAGGACGACGGGGACGTAGTCGCCGTCGTGGAGGAAGACGGGCGACGTTGGCGAGGCGGAGGTGGCCGGAGTGCACGCCGGCGATGGCTATCCCGAGCTCGAGTGAAGCTTCGGTCGTTTCATGGTGGGCGAGGCGGCGGTGGTAGCGGCTCGGCTCCGGCAGCGGCGAGGGAAGGAGAGGAGGGGGATCGGTTGAGGGGAGACCCTAGGGCACCGGGGACAACTTTATAGGGGTCTATGGAGCTCCTCCGGCCGTCAAATCAATGAGGTTGTCGACGTGGTGTAAGTGCATCTAGTGCCCCTTAGTAGTTTTGGTGGATTGAAGACTTATAGGTTAAGGAACTAATGCGTTTGTGAGTGTACACAGGTCTATAAGTCTATGAGGAGTTTGATATTTACAGAGAAAGTCGACCCCTAAAAATGAAGTTCTTCGACTGAAGACTTTGATATTCTAAAGACTTTGAAAGTGAAGAAATTGGTGTGACCTTGAAGACTTGGTATTCATATGAGGAACATGAAGCGTGAAGACTTTTGTTTTCATAGTTTCATTTTCTCTTTCTTGAGTCATAGGAAACACCGTACTGATAAAGGGGTCGAGGAAATACTAAGGAAAAATTTCCATGTGATGCTCAACTCAAAATCCTATACCTACCAATCCCTTCGAGTGAAGCCTTTGGAAATCTCATACGATTCAGTCAATTTCTTCAAAGGATGTAGATGAAGTTCTTACAGTCACGAGGAATTTGTTCGACCGAGGAGTTAGGAATTCGCCAAAGTCTGGATTGCCTACACCGTGAGGAACATGATAGCCCCGAGGAATTTGAGAGTCAAATTTCCGACCGTTCTTTATCTTCTTGGCCTGTCCCAAAATATCTTATCCACCTAACGGTCATATCATTGAAGGGCATTTATGTATTATCATGTCGGGCTTCTCCCTAGGCTATAAATAGCCGCCCCCTACAACCAACGGCTGGTTGGCTGCTCCGAGAGAACTTGACACTTGTCATTTGAGAGCAACCCATCCTCTGAGGACTTTGAGTGAAAATCATCAAGTGAGGAAAAACCCCAAAACCAAACCCCTACAAACCCAAAGTGATTGAGCATCACTGAAGAAATTGATCCTGCGTGGATCCGACGCTTGTTACCTTTGAAGACTATGCTTCTTCCAGACGGTTAGGCGTCATGGTCTAGAGCATCCAAGAGGAATTGTGGATCGCCGAGTGACCAAGTCTGTGAAGGTTTGGAAGTCGCTTGAAGACTTACCATGAGTGATTGGACGAGGTCATGTGACCTTAGTTCAAGGAGAATACGGTGAGGACTTGGTGTCCCTGAGCTGCGTGCTCGGCCGATCGGGTGTCCGGGACGGTGTGTCCTCGAGTTTAAATACTCAGCCGCTCCAACCAGACGTACAACTGAGACAACAGTTGGAACTGGTCTACCAAATCATTGTCTTCACCAACCTAACTGGTTCTATTTCCTCAACCCTTTCATTTCCTCATTATTGTGTTGAGTGTTCGTTCATATCTGTGTTTGAAGACTTGACTGAAGACTTTATCAATTTCCTCAGTTCAATTTCTTCAGTCAGTTTGTCTTCATCTTGAGTTATCCTGTGATTACGCTTTCTGTACTCTGAGCTTGTCTTCATTTCATCATGATGACCATGCGTGTATTCTATTATGCTTACTTATGAGTGCTTATTCCGCTGCAAGTAGTTCTTCGCTAAGGAATTTCCTCACCGGCAAATTCCTCAGTGAAGAATTCATAAAAATCGCCTATTCACCCCCCCTCTAGTCGATATAACGCACTTTCAATTGGTATCGAGCAAGGTACTCCCTTGTTACGTGTGATTTTGGTTTAACCACCTGGAGTTTTAGTTATGTCGACCGCAGGTATGATCAAGGTCTCAGCAGGGTGTCCTACCTTTGATGGGACGGACTACCCCTACTGGAAGAACAAGATGCGAATGCATCTTGAAGCAATTGACAATGATCTCTGGTATGTTGTGGAAAATGGTGTTCCCTCAGTCACACCTTCTCTGAATGCTGCTGATGTGAAGAGATTCAAGCAACTCGATTCTCAAGCGAACAATATCATATGTGGTCATCTGAGCAAAGGTCAATATGGAAGAGTGAGTGCTTTGGAAACTGCCAAGCTCATCTGAGACAGGCTGTCCAAAGTGAATGAAGGAGTCTCAACTCAGCGTGACTCTCGAGTTGATGTTCTTCGGAATCTCTTCAACCGCTTCAAAAGACTCGACAACGAAAATGTTCAACAAACCTTCGATCGCCTCACTGACATCTCAAATGAGCTTCAAGCACTTGGCGCCACTGACATCACCGACCACGAGGTGGTGAAGAAATTGTTGAGGTCGCTTGATTCCTCATTTGATACTCTGGCATTGGTGATACAAGAGCGTGCTGACTACAAGTCACTTGATCCAGCTGATATCCTCGAGAGGCTAAATACTCATGAGTTCCAGCTTGCTGAAAAGAGATCTCTATGGTTCTAGCTATGGAAAAACACGTGCCTCAAGGCCAAGGTCTGTATGCGAATCTGAGTGTGAAGACTCGTAGTAGCCTTGGAGATCCTGAAGAATTAGGCGAGAGCTAGCACCGCTTTCGTGAAGAAATTCCAAGTTCTCAAGACATGGTCGCTTTGGAAAATCCTCAAGAAGCGGTGATTCCTCATCCAAAGGACTATAAGAGAAGACTTTGTCACAAATGCAAGAAACCTGGTCACTACATTCAAGATTGTCCTTAGTGGGAAAAGGAATTAAAGAAGAAGAAACACAAGGATTACAGTTCTGATGACGCGAAGAAGAAGAAGAAATCATCGAAATCTTCATCATCAAAATCCTCAAAGCCTTCTTCTCACAAGAAGAGCAGCTCCAAAAAGGCTCGGGCATTCATTGGCAAGGAAATGGACTCGAGCTGAATCGAGGAACATGAGGAAGAGGAGGCATCGTAAGAATCTGAGTCCGGTGTGGCGAGTCTAGCTCTCGCCATCGCTTCGTCGGCAAGTCCATCTTCAACTCAAGAAAATGACCTCACCAACAATGCCGATGAAGATAGTGATGACTACACTCCCACCTATTGCTTCATGGCAAAGGGTGCCAAGGTACTCAACTATACCTCCTCTGAATCTAGTGAAAATGAATCGATGAAGATCTAAAGCCCGATTACTCAAAACTTGCTGAAATTGTTGTAAAACAACAAAGGGCTTTGGAAAAGGTTCAAAACATGCTAGATAAGAGTGATGATATGTTAGGTGAAGAAATGGATCGCACTAAAGCCCCGATCGAAAATCTTCAGAGACTTGATCTAGGTTTGATAGCCTTCAAGGTCATAATAACACTCTCTTATCGATCATGAGAAACTTTCTTATGAATTTCTTCAAAGAAAGCAAGACCTTGAGAAGCTAAGAGTGAGTTATGAAGATCTTCAGAAGGAGCGCGATTCATTACTTGCTCAACAAATCAGCGCTTCTCAAGAAGAATTTGTTCCTCCATGCTTAAAGTGCATTGAACGTGAATCTGCTAATTCTTCACCTGAATGTTCAAATGCTTCAACTGTTACAAATTCTTCACATGTCTCTGCTATCACGAATTCCTTATCCGAGGACATTGCTAGTATCCTTGTGATACGAGGGCTGAAGGAATTGTATATGACAGGCATGTACAAAAGCCTTAAGGGGCATCAGACTCTTTGTGATGTGCTTAAAAAGCAGATCCTCAACAAGAACCCTAGGAAAGAAGGTATTGCCTTTGAGAGAAAACTCAATGCTGATGGAACATATTGGAAGCCTGAGCAGTATCCCAAAACCTCATGGGTTGCTGCAAAGGGTCCTCCAGTTGATCCATCTAACTTATCTGGCTTTACATGCGAATCTCTTCATTCTTCTGATGAGTCATTTGACTCCAACTATAAACCTGCTCAAAAATCGTAATGGTGAAGTATTTGCTAGATATGTTGGCACTAATCGCAGGAACGGTTCCCCTATGAAGAAAATCTGGGTTCCCAAGAAGTGCCTTGAAAGTCTTCGTGTGAATGTCCTCATGACACCACCTGTGAAGAATAGGAACCCCAGATCAAATTCTTCATATGGACCAAATTCTTCATATGGATCCAAGTCCTCATACGGACCAAATTCCTCACGTGGATCAAATTCCTCAAAAGGATCAAAGTCCTCATATGATTATCATCGTGCTAACAACTCTATTTTGCAGGGTAGAGCTAAGGGCTATGAATATGTGCATTATTCTTCAAACCAATATGTTCATAAGTCCTCGAAGAATTTCTCTGCTTATTCATATGCTTACCCTAACCCCTCTTATGTGAAACGAAATGGTTTGGCTTCTATGCCACCATTCTCGTATGGTGCTTGCGGAGTAATGAACTCTTTGCCACCCCTTCAGATGTGGGTGGTAAAGAAAAAGAACTAATCTCTTCTGCGAGGTCAGGTCTCCAGGCGTGCCTTAATGTCTCAAGAATTTCTTTGGGGACCAGCGAAAATGCACGAAAGGACGCAGCTAATCATGATGAAATGAACTTTCATTTCACACGTCCTCATACTGCTTATCACATTATCTTGGTGATGAAATTCATCTGATGAACTTGATATCATATTCTTCACCGATGAAGTATATGAGATCGTAAGTTGTACTAATTCATCTGCAGGATGATCAACCCAAAGCCACCGAGTGGGTTCTCGATAGTGGTTGTACAAATCACATGACTGGTGACAAGAATCTATTGATGGATGCTCCCTTATCACCGTCACATCTGAAGCATATCATCTTTGCTGACAAAGGCAAAAGTCGGGTATTGGGTCTTGGTAAGGTTGCGATCTCTAAGGATAAACACATGGACAAAGTCATGCTTGTTGAGTCCTTAGGATACAACCTCATGTCAGTCTCAATGCTTTGTGATCTTGATATGGTTGTGATCTTTGGCAAGTATCGTTGTGTCGTGATTATGGAAGCTGAAAGTTCCAAAGTCTTCGAAGGCTTTAGGAGAGGAGACTTGTATATTGTTGACTTCTCTACAGGACCACAACTAGCCGTGTGTTTACTTGCAAAATCTTCAGAAGGCTGGCTATGGCATCGGCGACTTGGTCACGCAGGCATGAGGAATTTGAACACGCTTGCAAAGAAGAAGCATGTCATTGGCATTGAAAATGTCAAGTTCCTCAAGGATCACTTGTGCGGAACTGTGAAGCTGGAAAAATGACCAAGGCCAAGCATCCATCGAAGACTATCATGACCACTACTCGTCCCTTGAATTGCTTCACATGGACCTCTTTGGTCCCAATCATTACTCAAATTGTCGTTAATGATGCATCTCTATATGGCTTTGTTATTGTTGATGATTACTCTCGTTACACATGGGTACACATTGTTACTTACAAAAATCAAGTGCAGGAAGTCTTCAAACGATTTTCCTCGAGGGCTTCAACCAACTTTGGTGTGAAGATCAAGCACATCAGGAGTGACAATGGAACTGAGTTCAAGAATTCCGGTCTTGATTCCTATCTTGATGAACTTGGTATTACTCATGAGTTATCTGCTCCTTATACTCCTCAGCAGAATGGTGTCATGGAGCGCAAGAACAGAACTCTTGTTGAGATGGCTCGCACCATGCTTGATGAATACAGAAAGCCTAGTCGTTTTTGGATTGATGCAATTGATACTGCGTGCCACATCATCAACAGAGTATATCTTCACAAATTCTTCAAGAAGACTGCCTATGAACTCCTCACTGACAAGAAACCCAATATGAACCAAAGCACCGAGGATTCTATCAAGTTCAAGGCAACCGAGGATGTCATTCCTCTCAGAGAAACTGAAGAATTCATTCCTCAGACGCCAAGAACGTCGAGCTGATGCACTGAAGATAATGTCAAGACAATGGTGCCGAGGAAAATGATCAAATTCCTCGACGACAACCAGCTCATCCTCGCGTTGCAAAAGAAGTGCAAGTGGAGAAGATCATCGATGACATTAAAGCGCCAGTCCTCTCACACGCTCAAAAGCTTCACATCTATCTAACTTTTGTGGGCACTATGCTTTTGTCTCTATTACAGAGCCCACTAAGGTAGATGAAGCATTTACGAGCCGGAGTGGATTCAGGCTATGCAAGAAGAATTACATCGATTCGAGCTCAACAATGTCAGGAACTGGTCAAACGTCCAGATCCTCGCAAGCATAATATCATTGGCACAAAGTGGATCTACCGCAACAAGCAAGATGAAAATGGCCTTGTGGTGAGGAATAAGGCACGACTAGTAGCTCAAGGCTACACACAGGTTGGAGGAATTGATTTTGATGAAACTTTTGCACTGTTGCTAGACTTGAGTCTATTCAGATATTACTTGCCTATGCTAACCATCACAATATCACTTTATATCAAATGGATGTGAAAAGTGCATTCCTCAATGGTAAGCTTGAGGAAGAAGTATATGTTGCTCAACCCCGTGTTTTGAAGATCCAAAGAATCGACAAAGTCTTCAGACTTAATAAGGCCCTCTATGGCCTCAAGCAAGCCCCTCGAGCGTGGTATGATACGTTGAAGGAATTCTTCATGAAGAATGGCTTCACACCCGCTTCACTCGACCCTACTCTCTTTACTAAATCTTATGATGGTGAACTGTTTGTGTGCCAAATATATGTTGATGATATTATCTTTGGTCATCTTGACCAACGTTATAGTGATGAATTTGCCTATATGATGAGTGAAGAATATCAAATGTCTATGATGGGAGAGTTGAAATTCTTCTTAGGTCTTCAAATTCTTCAACAACACAATGGCATATTCATATCTCAGAGAAATACCTCAAAGATGTCCTGAAGAAATTGGCATGCAAGATTGCAAAGCGTCAAAATTCCTATGCCCACAAATGGCCATCTATGCAATCGATGAAAATGGTATTGACTTCGATCACAAGGTATACCGCTCCATGATTGGTTCTTTATTGTACTTATGTGCATCTAGGCCAGATATAATGCTTAGTGTTTGCATGTGTGCCCGATTTCAAGCAACACCGAAGGAATCACACCATAAGGCTGTGAAGCATATTCTTCGATATCTAGCTCACACACCAACACTAGGATTATGGTACCCCAAGGGCTCTACTTTTGATCTCATTGGATATTTCCGACTCGACTATGCCGGTGACCGTGTGGACCGCAAGTCAACATCCGCACTTGTCATTTCCTCGGACGATCTTTGGTCTGTTGGTCCTCGAAGAAAGCGAACTGCGTATCACCGTCTCTGCGGAAGCTGAATACATTGTTCTTTGGCTCGTGTTGTGCTCAATTGCTGTGGATGAAGCAAACTCTCAAGGACTACGGCATCAACGTGAAGAATGTGCCTCTCATTTGTGACAATGAGAGTGCCATCAAGATTGCTCACAACCCAGTTCAGCACTCGAAGACAAAGCGCATTCAAATTCGTCATCATTTTCTTCGTGATCATGTGTTGAAGGGCGACATCTCTATCGAGCACGTGAAGACCAAGAACAGCTAGCCGATATCTTCACTAAGCCCTTGGATGAGAAGAGATTTAGCAAGTTGTGGTGTGAGCTAAATATCTTAGAATCTTCGATCGTTCTTTGAAAAGGACACACATCCTGACACTTATGCAAAATTGATGACTTAGATGTGCAACACATGAAGAAACGTTTTTCTTCAATCAATGAAGAATAACACTCTAAGTGTGAAGGAATTAATGAAGAATTTGATTTTCTCAGAACCCTACGACAATTGTATGCGGTGTCTGAAATCATCATTCTTATACGGTGGGTCACGCCACCACCAAAGTTGAAAATCTTCAATTTAAGTTTTTCCTCAGTTTTGAAATTCTTCAGTTTTTCAAATTCTTCAACTTTTCAAAATCTTCACTGTTTCCGTCGTCTTTCTTCATTGGCTATATATATATATGGGTTTATGTCCTCTACAGCATTCACTTATGGCTATTTCTTCAAGTCGCTTTTCGCTAAGTGAATGTGATCGGACCCTTCCCCTCTATGCTATACTCAACCCACTCTATTCACAAATTCTTCATGTGCGTTCTATTTGAAACTCGTTCAAAA
Source organism: Aegilops bicornis (assembly GCA_021605145.1). Lineage (NCBI taxonomy): Eukaryota > Viridiplantae > Streptophyta > Magnoliopsida > Poales > Poaceae > Aegilops > Aegilops bicornis. Next base: position 638,359,315 of record CM038670.1, on the reverse strand, counting down.
TCTTCACTTTGTGTCCTTGTCACCAAGAATTTGCGAGCGAAACTTTAAAACTGATCTTATCCAAATTTTCGGTTTTGCCGCTCAAACCGTTCCGCATCCCACGATGCATTATTTTACTAACCCACAATCGTACACGATCTCCACTACACAGTACGTGGATGACACATGTCGTGAGAAGGAGAATGGTCAGGGGCACGTTCGTCCTAAATCTTCGGGCGACCGGTTTTCACTGCCTCTATAAATACCCCTCTCTCCATCCTCACTTCTTTTACCCCGCTCGATCTCTCTCTCCCGTTCGAGCTCCTCAAACCCTAGCGCCACCGCTACTCCATCGTCGCCGGTGAGGAAGAGCTTCACTGCCTTGACCTCGTCGCCGACGTACTCACGCCGACTGCGGAAATCCTCACTCCGCCGCCGCCGTAGTTTTCTTCCTTCACCAAGTTAGGGCGTGGAAGATCTGAATAGACGAGCTTCACATCTACAACACCCAGTTCGTCGTGTTCTTCATTTAGGGTAATTAAAAGTTACTTTTACTACCCTCGTTGATCCAAATCTTACACTACAAAATCTTCAAAGGTGTTTTATTCTTCAAATCCTCACACACAAACACCTCACAAGTTATATGCTCTTGATTCGTTTCTCTAAGCAATGATTTTCTTCAAGATTCCTCAATTGTGTGGATCCTCGATCTACAACTCTGGAACCTAAGACAAAGAACGCTTAGTGAAATTCTTCAAGGCTCATCTGGTCAAAATCCTCAAAACTTGTTCTTTTGAAAAACCTTACGAGAACGCATATGACCTCTCCAAATTCCTCGCAACTATACTCTGTTCACATGTACACATGTCCGTCTTTGAATCACTAGGTTCTCATCAACTTAACTCATTTGCAGCGTTCCTCGAAGAAAAACTGCATACTTCTTCAGATAACTCAATTGTTCAATTTCCTCAATTGAAGAAAATGGCGAAACGGAAAGAAGCAACGAAGGAGGAAAGAAACACGAGGTTATGACTGCGTTTGAGATCCACGAGGAAATTTATGCCGACTCATCGCACACCGATGAAGAAAACAAAATCAGCGCAAAGGTGCGTATTTAGAAGATTGAACGGAGATGGGCAAGGGAATGGAGGAATACAGATATGTGACTCCAAAGTACATGAAGAAATTCGCTCTCAATCCTCCATGCCCAAGAGCTCCATTGGCACTGGCCAAGTAGTCAACCCCACCAAAGATCAAACGTGGTGAGGACTTTCACTGAAGAATGGGCTAAGCGCCAAGCTAAATTGGCAAGACAAGCCAAGGAGGCAGTGAAGAAATTCAATGAGGATTCTGCCATCGCTATCACGATCGAGGCCTCGGTCAAACCGAGGAAATCCATGCCAAAGAAGCCTGCTCATAAGCCAAGTGTTTCACCAGCAGCACCCTCAAGGCAAATTCCTCACACTGCTACAGCTCCACCAAAGTCCTCAACAGCTCCGTCAAAGTCCTCAGCTCCTGTGCATCTGGCTACATGTCAAAGAACTGCTGGTTTCTCAATTGCCTCTGGAGTTTCAGCAAGTTCCTCAGCAGCACCAATTTCACCATCTGGCCCGACTGTGCTGAAGACCAAAGCAACAGCTGCACGAGGTCCTTGGCCAAGCCTAAAGAAGAAACAAGTTGCATTCCATGTGCCTTCTGATGATGAAGCGTCTGATGATGAACTTGCGGAAATCATCAGAGACCGTAAAGAAAAGGCCGCTAGAGCCAAAGGTACATTTGTGCCACTGCTGTTGGATCCAAAGAAAGTCCTCGATTATATTGATCTACGGCACAAGGATCCCAATACCCCTATGCGGCCTTCATCGACCCTGGACAAAGTCATCGTTGACCCATTTCATCGTGAAGAGAAATGGAAGTTTGAAAAGGCAAGAGAGATCAAGAAGGCTCAATACAGAAAGGAGAAGTTCCTGAAGGAAAATGTTGTCAAAATGACACCTGAGGAGCTTCTCAAAGTCCAAACTGAAATTCAAGACCTCAGCAAAAACTTCGATTTCTATTATGCTGATTGGCAAGGAGCCAAGGTCGATTCGTTAACTGACGAAGAAATTCACAAATGTTGCTGCCCCAAGTAACATGAAATTCCTCAAGTGAAGCCTCACCAAGCAGATCGAAGAACATGCCAAGACCGGCGATGACGTTCAGGCTGGCGATGAAAATGTTAGTTCGGGGCTGATGATCCCATTCCAGCCATCGAAGAAATTGCGAGGGCATCCACTAGTGGTGCGCTGAAGAAAGCGAAGAAGTCGAGGCAACTGCATCGATTGTGCTCAAGAAAATCAACCAAATTCCTCAGCTCCTCCTGCGCCAACTCCAACTCCAATTCTTCCATCTGCCTCTGATGTGAAGAAAACCAAGGCTGCAGAACGAGCTACTGTGAAGAAAAGGAAAGCATCAGCTGCGTCAGATTCTTCGGCTGCGAAGAAAATGAAGGCTATGACCAGCTCATTCGAAAATCCAATTGATGCTGTTCCGATTTCCTCCGTGCCATCAAAGGACCTTGTTCCTTTTGGAGAAGACTATGAGATCCCAATCGGATCTGATGAAGACCATTATTCTGCTGCTTCGTCAGAGCAGATTGATGAAGAAATTGAAGTGGACGCAATCCCTTCAACCCCAGTCATTTCCTCACCTATGCCTCAGTTCACAGCTGAAGAGGCTGGTGTTGAGGAAATTGAAGATGAAGATGTGGATATAGGGTGCACCACACCAGTGATGAATGATGACTTTTGGGAAAGTCTCATCCCAATACTCCTCTCTTCACCCGCTCCAACAAATTCCTCGATCCCTCGCACAAACAGTCCAAATGGACTCTGAATAAACTCACCCCACTTGCTCATGCATGAAGAAATTCCAGCCACTAGTGTTGATGAACTGCTCTTCTTGATCCTCGGTACTGTTGAGGAAGAAGAAATTCCTCACTGAAGAACCTGAATTTGCGATTCTGAGGTGGTGATGCAACTCATCGACACCCTCTGCCCAAGCAAAAGAATCCGTTCTCAAGCAAGCAAAAGTTCAAGGCTGATGATTTCTTTGCCGGTAGCGTGTTCTTCATCGACTATAATCCATATGATTCTCGCGCATTAGGAAGAGGCGTTTGGACCGCCACCAAGCCAACTTCTATTCCTCAGTGCTCTTCAACAAGGATAAAGTCTTCGATCATGCTCATATTCCTCATGTGGACATGGAGTCGCTGCCAGGCTTTGAGCCAGTCCTCAGTGTTCTTCATGACGTAGGACTTCTGAATTTCTGCACTGATAACTGTGACTGGAATGAAGAACTAATTCTTCAATTCTATGCAACGCTGCACATCAGCGGAGATGCTGAAGACGTGAACTCATGGGTATTAGACCGATGTCCGAAAATACTCACTACAAGGCATCAAGAATCGAATTGCTTCGTGCTCTACCACTCAGTCCTCCACTTGATGGTGCTCGTTGTATCTACAACGAACCGTAACTTTCAAATCACTATATGCAAGTCTTGATGAAGCCTTTGAAGCCAAGGCAGGCCCCAAGAACCAAATTCCTCGTCAAGGAATTATTGTATGTGCCTCGTACTGTCTATCGGATTCTGACGAAGACAATGAGTCCTATCAAAGGCCATGACTCGAATGATGAAGAAGTCGTTGGCATCATGAAGAACATGCTTTTCTACATCATCCATGGCGTTCCCGTAAACTTCCATGATTTCTTCATGAGGACTCTGGCAAACATCGCTATGTCACCATTTGAGCTGAAGCCTTATGCGCCTTGGATAATGAGATTCATCAGGACAAGGTCTTCACTCAATTACAAGGCTGATACTCTGAACCACTGCAGCTACTTGCCCCCGATTGAAGTCCTCAAACGGACATTTACCTCAGCAGATGACAAGGGCAAGGCTACTTTGTGATCGATGAAGGCATTCGTCCATTGGATGGACAGTTCCATAAGCAGCATCCTACTCCACCAATGATGACTCGCCACACATGACTCGCCGCAAATACCTTAGTCAAGCAAAGTCCTCAAGCTCTCGCACCTGTGGTGATGATCGATCGTGAGTTACTCCTCGCCTTCATCAAGGTTGATCGTAATCATAAATGGGTCAAGCGTCAGTTTGGTTCATTTCTTCACAACATGACCTCAACACACAATGCAGTGTAGAAAAACCACTACTACCTCCATGAAACCTTCAAACGCACCTGGGCTGTTCTTACACATGTCTACAGTAAAGAAGAACTGACGGCAATGGGACTCAAGGAAGAATTTGACTGGTCTGCACCTCCTCCGAAGAAATACAAGAAGGTCAAAGTTCCTTCCTTGGTGGCCAGCTCCTATTCTTCATCTCGCGACACTGATGAAAATGAAGACTTGGACGACACCGCGGCTGGTCCTACTTCAACAACCGACCCCAACAACGCTGGCGCTCCGTCCTCAACTTGAAATTCTTCAGGAGCGTTAGTCCTCAGTTTCGATCCTTTTGGTCATTTGATGACAAACGGGGAGAAATTTGAGTTAGTCTTCAAGCGGGTCTAGTTTATTGCCTATATACAATAATTTAAATTTATTAAGTTACAACTCTCGTTCTTCTAAAACTTTTTATTGGATCGAGTTGTAATCTTAAACCCGATGGTGCTTTGATACTTTTGATGCATTATGCTCTTGCACTATCTTGTTGATTCTCTTGAGCTCCTTGAAGATCTTCATAACAAATCTATTTGAGCTCGATACTCTTGATGCGTTATTTTGCATGCTTGTTCCTCATTAATGTTATCGCATACGCATGCTGAATTACATCAAGCACCATATTTCATCATGCATTTCAAATTCTTCATACTATATGTCAAATGCGTGTATGAATTACAAGATATAGGGGGAGATCTCCATGATTCAACTCTTCAAATGTGCATTGCCTCAAAAGCAAATTCCTCACTATGCACATCTTCGGGGAGTTCTTCTATATCTTGCAATCAAATTCTTCATTATCTGTATTTACACTTCATATGTTTATCCCCGTTGAAAACTTAACCTATATTGTCATCAATCACCAAAAAGGGGGAGATTGTAAGTGCATCTAGTGCCCCTTAGTAGTTTTGGTGGATTGAAGACTTATAGGTTAAGGAACTAATGCGTCTGTGAGTGTGCACATGTCTATAAGTCTATGAGGAGTTTGATATTTACAGAGAAAGTCGACCCCTAAAAATGAAGTACTTTGACTGAAGACTTTGATATTCTGAAGACTTTGGAAGTGAAGAAATTGGTGTGACCTTGAAGACTTGGTATTCATATGAGGAACATGAAGCGTGAAGACTTTTGTTTTCATAGTTTCATTTTCTCTTTCTTGAGTCATAGGAAACACCGTCTTGATAAAGGGGTCGAGGAAATACTAAGGAAAAATTTCCATGTGATGCTCAACTCAAAATCCTATACCTACCAATCCCTTCGAGTGAAGCCTTTGGAAATCTCATACAGTTCACCAATTTCTTCAAAGTGATGTAGACGAAGTTTTTTCCGGTCACGAGGAATTTGTTCTGACCGAGGAGTTAGGAATTCGCCAAAGTCTTGGATTGCCTACACAGTGAGGAACATGATAGCCCCGAGGAATTTGAGAGTCAAATTTCCGACCGTTCTTTGTCTTCTTGCCAGCTGTCCCAAAATATCTTATCCACCTAACAGTCATATCATTGAAGGGCATTTATGTCTTATCATGTCGGGCTGCTCCCTAGGCTATAAATAGCCCCCCCTACAACCACTGGCTGGTTGGCTGCTCCGAGAGAACTTGACACTTGTCATTTGAGAGCAACCCATCGTCTGAGGACTTTGAGTGAAAATCATCAAGTGAGGAAAAACCCCAAAACCAAACCCCTACAAACCCACAGTGATTGAGCATCATCAAGAAATTGATCCTGCGTGGATCCGACGCTTGTTACCTTTGAAGACTGTGCTTCTTCCGCACGGTTAGGCGTCATGTTCTAGAAGCATCCAAGAGGAATTGTGGATCGCCGAGTGACCAAGTCTGTGAAGGTTTGGAAGTCGCTCAAGACTTACCACGAGTGATTGGACGAGGTCTGTGTGACCTTAGTTCAAGGAGAATACGGTGAGGACTTGGTGTCCTCGAGCTGCGTGCTCGGCTGGGTGTCCGGGACTGTGTCCTCGAGTTTAAATACTCGGCCGCTCCAACCAGACGCATAACCGAGATACAGCAGTTGGAACTGGTCTACCAAATCATTGTCTTCACCAACCTAACTGGTTCTATTTCCTCAACCCTTTCATTTCCTCATTATTGTGTTGAGTGTTTGTTCATATCTGTGTTTGAAGACTTTGACTGAAGACTTTCTCAATTTCCTCAGTTCAATTTCTTCAGTCAATTTGTCTTCATCTTGAGTTATCCTGTGATTACGCTTTCTGTACTCTGAGCTTGTCTTCATTTCATAATGATGACCATGCATGTATTCTGTTATGCTTACTTATGAGTACTTATTCCATTTGCAAGTAGTTCTTCGCTAAGGAATTTCCTCACCGCAAATTCCTCGATGAAGAATTTATAAAATCGCCTATTCACCCCCCTCTAGTCGATATAACGACTTTCACGTGGACATGCCGGATGCTCTACCGCATGTGAGGTTGACGACGCCTCTGTCGCGTGGGCTGGATGGGTCAGGCTGGTCATGTGCCTAGGTGGGCTGCTGGGTGGAAAAGGCCTCGGTGAGCTGCTAGCTGCTTTGCTCTTCTATTTTCCCATTTGCTCAAACAGGAAAAGAAAATGTAAAATCACAGGGTAAAGGAGAGGAGTTTGAGAATAAAGAATATATACTCAAACTCCTGAATTGTGATCTAAATGAATAAATTGCATTGGGACTTTTAGAGGTATAAAAATAAAACAAGTCTGAATTATATTCAAACTTGAGGCATTTTTGAACCTAACCAAAGCAATTCCAAAAAGCATGCGATTTGGTAGAGAGGTTGTAGGCATGGTGCAAGATTTACAGGAAGAAGATGAACATTAAAAGAGAAGGGAAAATGTCACTTGTCAAAAGAAGGAAGTAGAGGGAAGGAGGAGGTGGTGATGCATAGAACAATATTATGGGCATCTCAAGGCATATGTTGAGCATGTAAGAAATAGATGCAATAAGACAAGGATGGCATGAGATGAATATGCACTATATGATGATGACATATGATGGCTAAAAGGAATATGACAAGAAGCACAAATGCAATATGACCAGGTAAGCATGGCAATGAAATGAGTAGAACAACATAATCAAAACAAAAAGAGACCAAAAGATGGGACCCCGAATGGAATTGGATGGACACCAACATAGATATATTGCCAAATATGGAAGTTTTACATCTGGGGTGTTACAGCTAAGGCACAGAAGAGGCGGTCACGAGGGTGGGGGGCGCGCCCCCTGCCTCGTGGGCCCCCTGTTGCTCCACCAACGTACTCCTTCCTCCTATATATACCTACGTACCCCCAAACGATCAGAAGAGGAGCCAAAAACCTAATTCCACCGCCGCAACTTCCTGTATCCACGAGATCCCATCTTGGGGCCTATTTCGGAGCTCCGCCGGAGGGGGCATCCACCACGGAGGGCTTTTACATCATCACCATAGCCCCTCCGATGAAGTGTGAGTAGTTTACTTCAGACCTTCGGGTCCATAGCTAGTAGCTAGATGGCTTCTTCTCTCTTTTGGATCTCAATACAATGTTCTCCCCCTCTCCGGAGATCTATTTGATGTAATCTTATTTTTTGCGGTGTGTTTGTTGAGACCGATGAATTGTGGGTTTATGATCCAGCTTATCTATGAATAATATTTGAATCTTCTCTGAATTCTTTTATGTATGATTGGTTATCTTTGCAAGTCTCTTGAATTATCCGCTTGGTTTGGCCAACTAGATTGGTAGTTCTTGCAATGGGAGAAGTGCTTAGCTTTGGTTTCAATCTTGCGGTGTCCTTTCCCAAAGGATGTATAAGGGGCAGCAAGGCACGTGTGTATTGTTGCCATCGAGGATAACAAGATGGGTTTTTATCATATTGCATGAATTTATCCTCTACATCATGTCATCTTGCTTAAGACGTTACTCTGCTTTTTCTTGAATACTCTAGATGCATGTTGGATAGCGGTCGATGAGTGGAGTAATAGTAGTAGATGCGTAATCGCTTTCGGTCTACTTGTCTTGGACGTGATGCCTATATACATGATCATACCTAGATATACTCATAACTATGCTCAATTCTCATCAATTGCTCAACAGTAATTTGTTCACCCACCGTAGAATACTTATGCTCTTGAGAGAAGCCACTAGTGAAACCTATGGCCCCCGGGTCTAATCTCATCATATCAATCTCCATCACTTTAGTACTTGCTTTGTTTTTACTTTGCCTTTTACCTTTTCACTTTGCATCTCTATACCAAAAATACCAAAAATATTATTTATCATCTCTATCAGATCTCACTCTCGTAAGTGACCGTGAAGGGATTGACAACCCCTAATCGCGTTGGTTGCGAGGAGCTATCGACTTGTGCAGGTACGAGGGACTTGTGCGTGGTCTCCTCTGGATTGATACCTTGGTTCTCAAAAACGAGGGAAATACTTACGCTACTTTGCTGCATCATCCTCTCCTCTTCGGGAAATCCAAATCGAAGGTCAAGAGGTAGCAAGGCGCATCAAAGAAGTCGGGTCAAGAGCGTGACCGGCTGGTCATGCAACTAGCGGAACAGGCGGAGCTTCTCAAGAAGACTCAGAAGGAGGCGGAGGACAAGGAGTCCGGTCTCCTTGCTGAATTCGAGAGCGAACGCTCTGCCTGGACCGATAAGGAGGCCATGCTGACTGCCGGCTTCGGCGAGATTGAAGACATGGTTGACGGTGAGCTTCCTTCTTTATTCTTTCTTCGAGCCGCCAGCTACTGATCAGGCCGGCTTCTTGTTTCTATTTTGGCTCTTTTGCTTTTTGTCCTAGCAGACTTCTTCCTAGGTCACTCTGGTGCTGCCAATCAGGCTATTGAGGCCGATCGATTGCTGCCGACCTCCCCACACTCTTAGCGAGCAGCTTCTCAACATCCAGGCTCGTCTTCGGCCGGCTCATCGGATGCTGCGCCGCCTTCAGCGTGTCGGCGCCCAGGCGATCGCCTCCCTGTGGCTGGCCAGCCGGCTCCACGCACGCCCAGTCGGACCGCCGACTGGCTAGAGGTGGCGGCCGACCGCCTTGAGGCCTGGAAGGATTCCTCGGCCCGGGCTGGGGCATGCCGGGCCTTAGAATTCGTCAAGGCGTGGTACCCTGGGCTAGATCTAGCCCAGTTGGCCACGCTTCGACTGGAAGCCCGAGAGGAGCTGGCGGCGGTGGAGCGTGATCTTTTCCAGCGGGCCGCAGCGATCACCGAGTACACCAACACCAGCATCTTCGTCCCGGAGCTGGCTGAGAACGGCACTGAGGCGCCGCAGGAGTGGTTCGGGCTGAACCCGGAGGATGGCGAGGACTCGGCCGAAGTGATCGACTCCAGCGACGTGGGGGAGGGCGAGGAGGACGAGGAAAGTGAAGAGGAGGCGCCAGAGGTCGGAGCGGACAGCCAGCCTCAGCTTGACCGCGCCTCTAGCAACGAGCCACGCCCAAGCGAGCCGGCAGCTGCTGAAGGCGACCAAGCGGAGACTGACCAGCCGGCCGCTCCACCAACCGACACCACCGACTCCGCCGTCCCGCCGGACCCGTCTGCTGCTCCCTAGGCTGCCAATTTACCTTTTGTTTCTACCTGCTTATCAGTCTTGACAAACTTCGTTAACTTCGCACAATTCCACCCGCAGGGTGTATTTCAAACTTCTGTTGAACGTTGGCCGGGGGCCTTTTGGTATGTAAATATGCTTGCCAAGTTCTGTCTTCCTTGCTTTTTGCTCCTTGGCTTTTTTCCTTTGCCGCCCTCCCTAGGCTGCCGTCTGGCTAGCCAAACAGCCGCTCTGCGGATTGTGGTTGGGTTCAGTACTCGGCTGCTTTGGGAGGGTATGTACTTAGCCGTTTAGTGTTTTTTTTAGCAATTTTAAGCAGAAACCGGCCGGCCGGCTGCTTAGCAGCCGGTCGGTGAGGCAGGAAGCCAACCTGAACTATGTGCATGCTTTGGGTCCTTAGCCATTTTTCATGCGGATACCCTTTCTACCTTGACTCCTGCCCGCCGGACAGTCGCTCTGCGAGCTGCGGCTTCTGGAAGGAGAAGGCTTAAGTGCCAACACATTACTTGTCCGAGTGCAGGAAGCATTATATAGCACAAGGCAGCGTGTCCCCGGGTCGACTTAGTCGAACCCGGTGCCAGGCGGACTAAATGAAATAACACATCGATAGGCATAATTCTTATCATATAGATAAAAGGGGCAGTCCCTGAGCTCTTCTCGGGGGACCCGGAGTCTTGGTACTTAATACAAAAGTTGGCGTGGTACATACTGCATCAACTGTAAAACTTTCGAAGGAGGTTTGCATTCCATGGTCGCTCCGTCTCCTTGCTGGAGTCGTCTCTTTTGCGTGCTCGAGGCTTCTGAGCGTCTCATTGCCCAACACCTTGCTGACGATGAAGGGGCCTTCCCAAGGTGCCGAGAGCTTGTGCTGGCCGGCTGTTCGTTGGATCAGCCGGAGCACAAGGTCTCCCTCCTGGAAGGATCTTGGCTTGACCTTCCGGTTGTAGTATCGGCGCAGGTTCTGCTGGTAGATGGTGGACTGGCTGAGTGCCAACAGCCGGCCCTCTTCCAGCAGATCGACGTCGTCCTCTCTTGCTTATTTTGCCTCTTCTTCGGTGTACATGGTGATTCGAGGGGAGTCGAATTCTATGTCCGTCAGGATCACGGCTTCAGCACCGTAGACGAGGAAGAAAGGCGTGAAGCCGGTTGCCTTGTTCAGAGTTGTGCGCAGGCTCTAGAGGATGGCCGGCAGCTCGTCGAGCCAATAGCCGGCCGACCGCTCCAGAGGCCCGACCAGTCGGGGCTTGATGCCGGACAAAATGAGGCCGCTTGCTCGCTCCACCTGGCTGTTTGACTGTGGATGGGCAATGGACGCTAGGTCCAGTGGGATGCCCTGCGTCGTGTAGAAACGGGCCAAGGCGCCTTTGGCAAAGTTTGTGCCCTTGTCGGTGATGATGTTGTGTGGTATGCCATACCGGATGGTGATGTCGGAGATGAAAGTCACAACAGTCAGACCATTCAACTTCTTAATTGGCTTTCCTTCTATCCACTTGGTGAACTTGTCCACCGAGACAAGCAGATGAGTCATGCCGCCGCGCGCTGTCTTGAATGGTCCAACCATATCCAGCCCCCAAACAGCAACATGCCACGCAATGGGGATGGTCTTGAGTGCAGAAGCCGGCTGATGTGGCTTGGAGCGAAACTTCTGGCACCCTTTGCATTTCTGGACCAAGTCTTTGGAATCTTCTAGAGCGGTCGGCAAGAAAAAACCGTGTCAGAAAACTTTGGCCACAAGTGCTCTTGAAGCCGCATGGTGACCACACTCGCCTTGATGGATATCTTTGAGGATTGCTTGGCCTTGCTCTGGCTCTACGCCGCGCTGGTAAACACCAGAGAAACTGCGCCTCACAAGTTCTCTGTTGACGATGGTGTATGCTGCTGCCCAACGCTGCACCTGTCGGGCCAAGATCTCGTCGGTCGGCAGCTCTTTTTTCACCAGAAAGTTAAGGATGGGCTGAGCCCAGGAAGGTGCTGCAATTTCTTCGACTGCTAGGATTGCTACTTGCACGAGGGTGATAATCCCCAAGTGCAGGGAATCATCGTAGCAATTTCCGAAGGTGGAAGTGATAAGTATGGAGTGTCGAACCCACAAGGAGCTAAAGGTAAGATCAATATTTTCTCAAGCCCTATCTGCCACTGATACGACTCTACGTACACCGAACAATTGCTTCCAACTAGCAACGAGAAATAAAACTATGTTGTGGGTATGAAGAGGATAACTTTGTATGATATCGAAGAGCTAAAATATGAAAGTAGGTGCTGTTATCATAAAGTTAGAATATATTACTAAATATTATAAATAACGAGTGTGGAATAATGGTGGATCAGTGTGCGGAATTTTCCTAGGCAATTGTTAACAAGACCGGTAATCACTATTGCAGTTTCATATGAGGGAGATGCATAAGCTAACATACTTTCTCTACTTGGATCATATGCACTTATGATTGGAACTCTAGCAAGCATCCGCAACTACTAAAGATCATTAAGGTAAAAACCAACCATAGCATTAAAGCATCAAGTCCTCTTTATTCCCATACGAACAATCCCTCTTACTCGGGTTTGTGTTTCAGTCACTCACCAACCCACTATAAGCGAATCATGAACGTATTGCAACACCCTACAGCGGAAATCCCTCATGCTTGCGCAACACGGAGGGCACCATAGGACAGAACCAAAATAAACATACAACTCATACCAAGCTAGATCATCAATCAACCCAAAGACAAAAGATATCTACTCAAAACATCATAGGATGGAAACACATCATTGGATCATAATATGTGGCATAAAGCACCATGTTCAAGTAGGGATTACAGCGGGGTGCAGGAGAGTGGACCGTGTAAAACAGATGAGGATGGTGATGATGATGGTGATGTTGATGAAGACGATCACCATGGCGATGATTCCCCTCCCGATGGCACTCCAGCGCCACTCAAGAGAGGAGGAGAGGTTCTCCCCTTGTGCTTCCTCCTCCATGGCCTCCACCCTTTGGTCCTTGGCCTTCATGATGATGATGGCCCTCCGGATACTCCTCCATGGCCACCGGTGATGATGGACCCCTCCGTGAGGTGCCGAGAGGGCCTAGATTGACTTCTCGTGGCTGAGAGGCTTGCGGCGGAACTTCCGATCTAGGTTTCTTTCTCGGAAGTTTGGGTATATATAGACGAGTTTTGCGTTGATTTCACATCAGGGGGTCTCCGGGCTGTCCACGAGGCAGGGGGGCGCGCCCCCCATCCTCGTGGGCTGCCCGGGACTCTTCTGGCCTGCTTCTGGTACTCCGTGGGCTTCTTCTGGTCCAAAAATGATCTCCGTCAAGTGGCACGTCAATTGGACTCCGTTTAGTTTTCCTTTTCTGCGATACTCTAAAACAAGGAGAAAAATGTAAACCGCATCGGGCTCTAGGTTAATAGGTTAGTCCCAAAAATCATATGAAATATCACATAAATGCATATAAAACATCCTAGAAGGATAGTATAATAGCATGAATACTTCATAAATTATAGATATGTTGGAGACATATCAGCATCCCAAGCTTAATTCCTGCTCGTCCTCGAGTAGGTAAATGATAAAAGAAATAATTTATGAAGTGTGAATGCTAGCAAGTGCATAAGTTTGATCAATGATAATTCCAATCACTTTTTCTTGCATCATTACATGTCATAACAGTAGCTCATCTCATAAAACTTCTCATGATAAAGTAACAAGCTAATCACATAATAAAGTATAGATCATAAACTTTCTTGAAAACTAACAAACAATATTCTCAGTCATCAAACAATTGCAATTCATCTTATTTTCAGGAAGAGTCTATGTTAGAGCTTTGATTTAGCAAACTCCACATACTCAACTATTATTTAGTCTTTCACAATTGCTAACACTCACGCAATACTTGTGGTTATGGAGTTTTAATCGGACACAGAGAAAGATAGGGACTTATAGTTTCGCCTCCCAAACTTTTACCTCAAGGGTAATGTCAACAATAATAGCTCATGCTAACTTACATCCAATTAGATATATATATCAGGATCTTTCCAACACCGTGTGCTTGCCAAAGGATAAAATGTAAAAAGAAAAGGTGAAGATCACCATAACTCTTGCATAAGGTAGAAGATAATAATAAAAGATAGGCCCTTCACAGAGGGAAGCAGAGGTTGCCATGCGCTTTCAAAGATGGATGCACAAAATCTTAATGCTAAAGAATGTCACTTTATATTGCCACTTATGATATGAACCTTTATTATGCAGTCCGTCGCTTTTATTTCTTCCACATCACAAGAACGTATAAAGCTTATTTACTCCACACCAATCAATCATACATATTTAGAGAGAAATTTTTATTGCTTGCACCGATGACAACTTACTTGAAGGATCTTACTCAATCCATAGGTAGATATGGTGGACTCTCATGGCAAAACTTGGTTTAAGGATATTTGGGAAGCACAAGTAGTATCTCTACTTGGTGCAAAGAATTTGGCTAGCATGAGGGGGAAAGGCAAGCTCAACGTGTTGGATGATCCATGACAATATACTTTATTTCAGATATAAGAAAACGTAACCCATTGCGTTGTCTTCCTTGTCCAACATCAACTCTTTAGCATGTCATATTTTAATGAGTGCTCCCGATCATAAAAGATGTCCAAGATAGTATATTTATATGTGAAACCTCTCTTCCTTCAATATTCTTTCATGAATTGTTCAAGTGACCAATTCTACGTTTGCTAACTTTCAATAAGTTTACTACCTATACTTACTATGTGTGAAGTCATTACTCTGCATGTTATAAGCATATGAAACATATATAAATTCAGGTTTATGACATACAATTTATTCAACCATTTACTCATAGGATATACGTGAAGCACATGAGTAAATGACAAACTACTCCAAAAGATATGAGTGAAGAACATTGAGTAGTCAAATAATTAACTAGCCATGGGAGGATTATTTTTCATTCAATATTTCAGATCCAATGATTTTATTCAAACAGCAAGTAAAATCGAAAACACGCTCCAAGCAAAACACATATCATGTGACGAATAAAAATATATCTCCAAGTAAGGTATACCGATAGTTTTGAAGACGAAAGAGGGGATGCCTTCCGGAGCATCCCCAAGCTTAGGCACTTGAGTCTTCCTTCAATATTACCTTGGGGTGCCTTGGGCAACCCCAAGCTTAGGGTCTTTCCAGTCCTTATTCTCCTCATATCGATATCTCACCCAAAACTTGAAAACTTCAATCACACAAAACTTAACCAGACTTCATGAGATATGTTAGTATGATAAAGAGCAAACCATTCACTTTGGTACTGTCAAAGAAAAGGTTCATAATTGTTCTCACACAATGCCTACTGTACCATGTCATTTCTACAATTTATATTGAGGAATATAAGCCATAGAAACTAGAAAACAAGCAAACTATGCAATGAAAACAGAATCTGTCAGAAACAGAACAGTCTGTAATGATCTGAACAATAACCATACTTCTGCTACTCCAAAAGTTATGAAATAAATTGGTGGACGTGAGAAATTTGTCTATTAATCTTGTGCAAAAATAATCAACTCAAAATCACTCTTCTGTAAAAAAATGACATCTATTCTCGTGAGCGCAAAGTTTCTGTTTTTTTAACAACAAGATCACATTAACTTTCACCCAAGTCTTCCCAAAGGTCTTACTTGGCACTTTATTGAAACAAAAACAATAAAACATGATTACTACAGTAGATTAATCATGTAGACACACAAAAACAGGAAGGGTAAATATTGGGTTGTCTCCCAACAAGCGCTTTTCTTTAATGCCTTTTAGCTAGGCATGATGATTTCAATGATGTTCACATAATAGACAAGAATTGAAACACAAAGAGTGCATCTTGAAGAATATGACTAGCACATTTAATTCTAACCCACTTCCTATGCCTTGGGATTTTGTGAGCACACAACTTATGGTAACAAGAATCAACTAGCATAGGAAGGCAAAACAAGTATAACTTCAAAACTTTAAGCACATAGAGAGGAAACTTGATATTATTGCAACTCCTACAAACATGTATTCCTCCCTCATAATAATTTTCAGTAGCATCTGGATAGCAACTTTTTTCTCATACTCAATTGTAACCTCTTCCGAAATAGTGGAGTCATCACTAGCTAAAGTTGACACTCTTCCAAATCCACTTTCATAAATATCACACTAAGATTCAACACCCTCCAAAATAGTGGGATCACTAATTCCTAAAGTTGACACTCTTCCAAACCCATTTTAAATGATAGTATTATTCATACTCCAAAATATATAAGTGAATTTCATGTAGCATTCTACAATTAATATAGACTAACCAATATCCAAGCTCAAAATGTATAAGTGAAGCACATGAAGCATTCTATAAAATCATACTAAAAAAGATTTAAGTGAAGCACAAAGAGCAATTCTATAAGATCATACTTAAAAGATTTAAGTGAAGCACATGAAGTATTATATGAATTGATGAAGGGACATCTCATACTAGCATGGTTCTTAAAGGTAAAACAAAAACACAAAGGGCACAAATCATATGAACAAAACAAAAACCGAGGTATACCGATAATGTTGAAGACGAAAGGGGGGATGCCTTCCGGGGCATCCCCAAGCTTATGCACTTGAGTATCCTTTGAAATATTTACTTGGGGTGCCTTGGGCATCCCCAAGCTTGAACTCTTGCGTCTCTTTATTCTTCTCACATCGGTAACTCCTCGTTCTTCGAACACTTCATCCACAAAAACTTCACAAAAACTTTGTGAGTCCCGTTAGTATAACAAAGCAAATCACTACTATAAGTACTTTTGCAAACCAATTCCTATTTTTTTTTCATTATAGCTACTGTAATATAAATTTTCCATGGCTTAATCCACTGATAGAGACCGATAGTTTCATCAAAACAAGCAAGCAATGCATCAAAAACAGAATCTGTCTTAAACAGGACAGTCTGTAGTAATTTGGAAGTTTAGCAAACTTATGCAACTCCTAAAATTATGAACTAAATTTAAAAATTTGACCAATTTGTACATAAGTAATGTGCAAAACGTTTCATACCCATTTGACTTTCCAGTAAAAAATGTAAATTCTTGCACTACAGCCAAAGTTTCTGTTTTTGTTCTGCACACAGTAAACAAGCAATCTAATATTCCTAAAACCAAAGCTTGGCACATTGTTTTTATAATAACATGAATATATAAAAGGGGATAATTATTTAGAGAGAAACTTCCATGAAAAATTCTACATTGTTTCCGTGAGCATGAACACAAGTGCTCAAGGTCGACTCTCACTTCTTATATGCATAACTTTCCAATCACTTCTCTTTTTGAAAAAAAAATTAGGCATGAAAGGCAAGTAATATTTTTTGTATTTTCATTTTTAATTTTTTTGTATGTTTCACCCACAACTAAACAGAAACAAAAAGGAAAAAACAAAATCTACTTAGTGAAGAAAGCAAACAAGCACACACGAGAATATCAACCCCACGCTATTGCTCCCAGGCAACGGCGCCAGAAAAGAGCTTGATAATCCCTAAGTGCAGGGAATCATCGTAGCAGTTTCCAAAGCTGGAAGTGATAAGTATGGAGTGTCGAACCCACAAGGAGCTAAAGGTAAGATCAATATTCTCTCAAGCCCTATCTTCCACTGATACGACTCTACGTACACCGAACGTTTGCTTCATACTAGCAACGAGAAATAAAACTATGTTGTGGGTATGAAGAGGATAACTTTGTATGATATCGGAGAGCTAAAATGTGAATGTAGGTGCTGTTATCGTAAAGTTAGAATATATTACTAAATATTATAAATAGCAAGTGTGGAATAATGGTGGATCGGTGTGCGGAATTGTCCTCGGCAATTGTTAACAAGACCGGTAATCACTATTGCAGTTTCATATGAGGGAGAGGCACATACTTTCTCTACTTGGATCATATGCACTTATGATTGGAACTCTACCAAGCATCCGCAACTACTAAATATCATTAAGGTAAAACCCAACCATAGCATTAAAGCATCAAGTCCTCTTTATTCCCATACGCAACAATCCCTCTTACTCGGGTTTGTGTTTCAGTCACTCACCAACCCACTATAAGCGAATCATGAATGTATTGCAACACCCTACAGCGGAAATCCCTCACGCTTGCGCGACACGGAGGGCACCATAGGACAGCACCAAAATAAACATACAACTCATACCAAGCTAGATCATTAATCAACCCAAAGACAAAAGATATCTACTCAAAACATCATAGGATGGCAACACATCATTGGATCATAATATGTGGCATAAAGCACCATGTTCAAGTAGGGATTACAGCGGTGTGCAGGAGAGTGGACCGCGTAAAAGAGATGAGGATGGTGATGATGATGGTGATGTTGATGAAGACGATCACCGTGGTGATGATTCCCCTCCCGATGGCACTCCGGCGCCACCAGAAGAGAGGAGGAGAGGTTCTCCCCCTTGTGCTTCCTCCTCCATGGCCTCCACCCTCTGGTCCTTGGCCTTCATGATGATGGTGGCCCCTCCGGGATCCTCCTCCATGGCCACCGGTGATGATGGCCCCTCCAGCAGGGTGCCGGAGAGGGCCTAGATTGACTTCTCGTGGCTACGGAGGCTTGCGGCGGCGGAACTTCCGATTTAGGTTTCTTTCTGGAAGTTTGGGTATATATATAAGAGTTTTGCGTTGATTTCACATCAGGGGGTCTCCGGGCTGTCCACGAGGCAGGGGGGCGCGCCCCCCATCCTCGTGGGCTGCCCGGGACTCTTCTGGCCTGCTTCTGGTACTCCGTGGGCTTCTTCTGGTTCAAAAATGATCTCCGTCAAGTGGCTCGTCAATTGGACTCCGTTTAGTTTTCCTTTTTTGCGATACTCTAAAACAAGGAGAAAACAGAAACTGACACTGGGCTCTAGGTTAATAGGTTAGTCCCAAAAATCATATGAAATATCATATAAATGCATATAAAACATCCTAGAAGGATAGTATAATAGCATGAATACTTCATAAATTATAGATACGTTGGAGACGTATCAGAGGGCGGTTGGGCCGGGAGGCGGCGGGTTGGAGTTAGATGTCGCTTGCTGTGTCGATGAAGTCCCCGGGCCGATTGCTGCAGTCGCTGGGCCGGGTTCTGAAGTCCCCGGGCCGGGTGCGGCTGCTGCAGTCCCCGGGTCGCCTGCCGAACTCCTTCAGGAGGAGCCGGCACAAAGATGGAATCCGACTCTGGCGATGGCTTGACAGACAGCTTGAGGAGGCGTTGCAGGGCGACGCCGGCTGGTATTGCTTACCGGTTGGAGCTGATTCGTGCCAAGGCGTCAGCTTGCTCATTGTGATTTCTTGGCACATGGAGGAACTCGCACCCTTCAAAGTATCTGCTGAGTTGCTGGATGAGGAAGCGGTAGCTGGCCATATTTTCATCATTGGCATCTCAGTCGCCAGACGACTGCTGGACCACCAAGTTGGAATCTCCATAGCACAGGATTCGGCGAATGCCGAATTCCTTGGCAAGCCGGAGCCCGTGAATGAGTGCTTCGTATTAAGCAACGTTGTTGGAGGTGGCAAAATGAATTTGCAGCACGTATCTGAGCTTTTCGCCTTTGGGAGAGGTGAGGACGATGCCGGCTCCCAAACCGGTGCGCATCTTGGAACCATCAAAGTGCATCCGCCAATGGGTGGAGTCTGGCGCTGGCGGCAGGTACTGGGTCTTGGCCCAATCGACGAGGAAGTTGGCCAGTGCTTGTTACTTGATGGCGGTGCAAGGATGGTAGTAGATGGTGTAGGGTGCCAAATCTATGGCCCATTTGGCCACTCGGCCTGAAGCATCTCGTCTTCCAATGATCTCGGCTAGTGGGGCTGTGCAGACCATAGTGATTGGGTGCTCTTGAAAATATGGCTTCAGCTTCTTGCCGGCAAAGTGCACGCCGTAGAACATCTTCTGGTAGTGGGGGTAGTTTTACTTGGAGGCGGATATTACTTCACTCATGTATTATACTAGCCTCTGAACTGGTTGTGCTTTTCCTTCTTCCTTGCGTTCCACGACTATGACCGTGCTGACCACCCGGCTGGTGGCAGCGATGTAGAGGAGCATGGGCTCCTTAGGAGTCGGGGCCGCCAAGACAGGCGGAGTGGTCAACATCTTTATTAGCTGGAGGAAAGCTTCATCCGCCTTGTCACTCCACTCGAAAAAAGTGGTCTTCTTCATGAGCTGGTACAGGGGAAGAGCCTTCTCGCCCAGCCGACTGATGAAACGGCTGATGGACGCCAATCAGCTGGTGAATTTCTGCACGTCCAGCAGTCGGGTGGGCACTTCCATACTCTCAATGGCCTTGATCTTCACAGGGTTGCATTCTATGCCGCGCTCTGAGACCAGGAAGCCAAGAAGCTAGCTGGCTGGTACTCCAAAGACACATTTCTCCGGGTTGAGCTTGATCTGGAATCGGCGCAAGTTTTCAAAGGTCTCCTTGAGGTCTTCTAGCAGCGTTCCACACTTCTCCGTCTTCACCACAACATCGTCCACATAGACGTGGGCGTTTCTACCGAGTTGCTTGAGGAGACACTTCTGCATGCAGCGCTGAAACGTGGTGCTGGCATTCCTCAAGCCAAGCGTCATGGCCAGGTAACAGAAGGCTCCGAATGGCGTGATGAAGGCAGTCTTCAGCCTGTCGGCCGGGTTTAGCTTGATCTGGTGATACCCTGAGCATGCATCCAAAAAGCTCAACAGCTCGCATCCGGCTGTGGAGTCAATCACTTGGTCGATTCTCGGCAAAGCAAATGGGTCTTTGGGGCATGCTTTGTTGAGGTTGGTATAATCAATACACATGCGCCACTGCTTGTTCTTCTTCAGCACTAGGACTGGGTTGGCTAACCATTCTGGAAAGAATACTTCCATGATGAAGCCGGCTGCTAGAAGCCGGGCTATTTCTTCTCCAACAATGTCAGATTTCGGGTTCAGGCAGACCCTCTAGGTTCAAACTCTGGGGTGCACGCGGAGATCTCACCTCCAACCTACCTACACCTTGTCGCCTCACAAGGATCTAAACTACACAAAGAGCAACACAAGGGACACAAGGTTTATACTGGTTCGGGCCACCATTGTGGTGTAATACCCTACTCCAGTGTGTGGTGTGGTGGATTGCCTCTGGGGCTGATGATGAACAGTACAAGGAAGAACATCCTCGCAAGGGTCTGTTCTTGGCCGGTGCGACGAACTGCTAGGGGAGTTCAGTCGCTTCTCTCTCTCTCTCTCTCTCTCTCGTTCTGGATTCAAGATGCCTCTAGATCGACCAATCTCTCTATACCCTGTGGGTGGTTAGTCCTATTTATAGGCAGAGGCCCTGGGCCTCTTCCCAAATATTGAGCGGGAAGGGCGCCAACAATTGGCCATTTTGAAGGGGAACATCTAGTACACTTATCCTGACTAAAGTCGGTCCTCGCCTGCCAAAGGCTCTGACAATGATGCCGGCTTGGGCTCCACGATGACCTCCTTCCTGCCGTTGTGTTGGTCTTGGTCTTGTTGCACCGAAATGGTTGCCTTTGCTTGATGCTCTTGGCCTGCGCTTGCCTCCTTTGCACCAAAGAGGAAATGAGGACACTGCGCGGGCTGGCGCCCGCCTGGAGCCCTTGGTCATCATGGCTTGCGTCATGGGCACCTCGTGAGGTACCCCGCCTTGATCTCTCCGCCTCCTCGCGAGCCAGCCTGACGAGGCCATGCCTGAGGAAGCTTCCTGTCGTCCGCCCCGCGAGGCTTGGCCCCTCACGAGGGTCTTGAGCTTGTGCTGATGAAGATGGGCCGTACTGGGCCACCCCTTGAGCCACGCAGTAGGCCGCAGGCAGGCAAGTCTGGGTACCCCCGTTCCTAGAACGCCGAAAGTAGCCCCCGGGCCAAAGGCGCGCCTGGACTTGGCTTAGCAGAGAAGCGAAGGGGCAAGTGCGAAGCGCCGGGGGCCCTAACAGCCTGCGGCCTTGGGCGCCGCGTGGCGGTTGATTGGACGTGGCCTTCCCCACTTCCCAGCGACGCCTTGGCAATTGCACGAATCGACAAGAGAGCGGTACCCGTCTAGGCTTTACCTCTGTTGCCTTCTCCAGTCATTGCCCAGATCCCCTTTCTCGCTCCTATCCTTCCCGCTTCCGAAATCCCCAGATCTACTACGACCCCGTGCCCTAACAAGGTATGGTGCCTCGCCAGACCCCGGCCGGAGCTTGGTACTCGTCCGCTTTGGACTCCCCGAATGTGTCAGAGAAGAGCCTTGCCCGGGCGCGCCGGATGATGGCGGCGCAAGGCAACGACCGGGCAGCGGTGCTCAAGGCTGGCTCTGCCCTTCCTGAGGACCAAGGAAGCACCGTCTATCCGCTCTTTGTGAGCGCCATTGCCGCCGGTCTGGTGCCTCCCTTTTTTGAGTTCTTCTTTTCTGTCCTCCGCCATTACAAACTGCAAGCTCTGCACCTCCACCCCAACTCTGTTCTTCTCCTGGTGATCTTTGCCTACTATTGTGAGGCTCATGTCGGGGTGCAGCCCTCAGTGGCTTTGCTGCGCCACTACTTCTACGTCCGGGCCTCCCGCGGCCCCATCACCGCGTGCGCGAGCTTTGTCGCATACGAAAGCTCCAACGCCATCTCGAAGCCCGGGAAGAGGATTGAAGGTTTCAGGAGCAAGTGGGTGATGGTGGATGATGGGCGCATCCATCCTCGGCTGATTCTGCCCACGGAGCAGCCCACGCCCATTGACGCTTTGTCTCGCGCGGAACTCGTGGATTCCCGCGTGAAGCGATCTTTGGAGAAGATGGACGTGGACCTGTGGTGGGCAACATGGCGACGACGGCTGACCAAGGCGCTGGCCTCCCGAGGAGTTCCTGGAGTACCGGGTGGCCCCGCTTCGGCAATACTCGCTTCCGCTGTGGAGGCCCCGCCCGAGCCCCGTAGTCTTGGGCGACGAAGATCTGGCCGTGGTCCTCCAATCTTTGGTCGGGAGAGACGTGGCGAGGCTGGAGGGCGCTCCTGTACCCCTGTTCCTTCGAGATGATTGGGAGCAGGTGGTGGACTCCATGCCCACTTTCAACGGGGACGGGCCTGTGCCCGCGGAGGTTCGTAAGGACTCGGCAGCCCTGGCAACGGTGAACGTGTCCTCTGGCGACTCCAATGAAGAGGAGGAAGAAAAGGAGCGGGGTGAGGGGCCCGACTCCGAGGCGACCGACGGGGAATCGAGAGTGCCCCTCCCTCGGTGCAGGTCCCGTGCTCTCCGCCTCTTGCCGGACGATGATGAGGATGGCGATGAGCGAGGTGGCGAGAGCTCGCCCCTGATCCCGAAGAAGGACAGGACGGGGCTGGTTCCCCGCGGGTCTGCCCCGGTTCCGGGGCGATCTGCAGACGCGCCTCCTACTCCCGAGCCTCTTGAGGTTGATCCCAGCAGCCGGCTCTCGGGCTTCAAATTCGGCCGGAGGTTGCTCGAGCCCGCGAGCGATGACCAGTAAGTGCTTGATTCTTATTTTGCTTCTTGCTTCATTGTTGAGGTTTGATATATGTATTCCTTGGCTAGGCCGGCGCTCTCGCGCTAAAAGTCTGAAAGGGGCTCTGAGGCTTCGCCGAACAAAGACCTCCATCCGCGGAAGAAGGGGACGGCAAGACGCGGGCCTCTCCTGCCCAGTCGTCCTCGCGAGGCCTGGCGGCGCTAGCTGGGGCGAGCTCAGCCCCCATGGCCCGAGCGACTCCCGAGGTATCCTTGCCTGATGCCACTGCCGCAGTCGTCGGGGCGCAGAAGGTCCCAACTCATGGTGCTGTGATTACGATGCCATCCTCTCCTCCTACTCTGCCAACTGCCGTTTCTCCGACTCCTTCTACTGTCCTAGATATTGCTGCTGCTAAACTGGACCGGCTGCGGAAAGATCTTCTGGGCGCCGACCCTCGCTTGGTGGCCGGATGCTTGGAGCTAGCCTCAGGCTGGGTTCACTCTGATGCTTCAATTCGAGCAGCGCTAGTTCAGGCCACGACGGTTTGCGACGAGGAGAAGCAGGCCGTCCTTGAGGCGAAGGCCGCTCGCGACGCGCCTTGGGGGAGGTAGCCGATGTCCGAGGTCGCTGCACGGCGCTGGAGAGCGAGCTGCAGGTCCTGCGCGACCAGCTTGCCAAGGAGGCCCGTGTCTGCCAAGAGAAGGAGGAAGACATTAAGGCTCGTGAGGCGGCCGCCAAGGACCGGGATGCCAAGCTTGATGAGCGCCATGGCCGCTTAGGTGCGCTGGAGCAGGAGTTGGAGGCGAAGAGGATCGAGCTGGACGACAAGGCGCGGGTCCTGGCCGAGGACCGCGTGGCCTTCGCGAAGCTGGAGGTGAAGGCTCACACCTTGCTGAGGTCGCTTTACGACAGCGGCCTGGAAAGCCAGCTGGCCGACGCCGAGGAGGCCCCGCCAAGCTGCTTCCCTTCCAGGTCCACGCCCTTGAAGATGTCACCTTTGGCCTCGGCCCCACGGCTGAGGCCGAGGCGCGTGTCCTGTCTTCTGCAGCGCTGATGCGCGTCTTCACCCACGTCTACCTTCGCGACCCCAACGTTGACCTTGACAGCCTGTTGGAGCCCGTGAGCGGCGAGAAGCTTGTTGCCGCCGCTGGCCGAGGTCCGTGAAGGGTCGAGCGGAGGCTCACGGGCGGTTCCGGCGTTCAGCACCAAGCCGGGCTTAGGCGCTGCCGATCCTGAGGCTTCACGAGGCGAACCCGCCCAGCGCAGCTCTGCCGTCAGCGACGGTGCTGCCGACAAGTGACTCCTTCGTGGCTCCTGTCCTGCTTTCAGCTCCTGCAACACGCATCATGCCTCATGGGGGCGTTTAAACTTGCGTTTGGCGTTGTGAAAACAGTTATGGGCTGTAATATTTGCTTTTAAATTCCTTGAGATTTGCACTTTTCCTTCCTACTTCCTTATGTTCTACGTCGGTAGAGCCCGGCCCCGCGCATACCTCAGCCGCCGTTAGCCCCGACCGGAAACTAGGACGGGACCAAGGAGTGAGGGGCTACGTGACAAGTTAGGCTCCTGAGTCACGATGCTCAGGAGTCCCCCTTGACGCACGAATCAGCAAGTAGGGAGGTGAGATGTATGGGTGAATTTACCATTCTACGTCGGCAGAGCCCGGCCCTGCGCATACCTCAACCGCCGTTCGCCTTTCGGAACTAAGGGGTGAGGGGCTACGTGACCACTTAGGCTCCTGAGTCGTGATGCTCAGGAGTCCCCCTTGATGTTCAAACGGCCTTTGTACCTTGGCTCCGCTCGGGGAGAGACGTGCGACGAACCAGGCCCGAGGGGCCTGGCTGGGTGGCATGCGTCTGGGCATGACCCAGGCGTAGCCCCCGTGCCCAGCCCCCTCGCGCGGCACTCCCGAGGGGAGGCGTTACGATGAGGCCGGACATTGAGCTCTGGGCTCCCTGAGGTTGATGTGGCCGGGCCACCTCGCTTGTTTATCACCAGCATGAGCATAGCACTTCCGTATGTGTACGGGCATAGCCACTCCTCGGCAGTGTCGTCAGCCAGCGCGGAGCATGGTGCTTCCACTGGTGCATGGGAGGGGGCTCCCCTCCGGGAGGAGCCCCCGGGGCGTGTACTGTCAGATTTCGGGTTCCGGCAGACCCTTGAGGTTCGAACACTGGGGTACGCGCAGAATCTCACCCTCTACCTACCTGCACCCCGCCGCCTCGCTAGGGTCTAAACTACGAAAGGAACAACAGAAGAGACACAAGGTTTATACTAGTTTGGGCCACCACTGTGGTGTAATACCCTACTCTAGTTTGTGGTGTGGTGGATTGCCTCTTGGGCTGATGGTGATGAACAATACAAGGAAGAACAACCTCGCGAGGGTCAGTTCTTGGCCGGGGCAATGAACTGCTGGGGGAGTTCTGTCGCCTTCTCTCTCTCTTTGCTGATTTCAGATTGCCGATTCGGTCCCAGATTAGATGTCTTGCCCTGTGGGTGGCTAGCTCTACTTATAGGCGAAGGCCCTGGGCCTCTTCCCAAATATTGAGCGGGAAGGGCGCCAACAATTGGCCATTTTGAAGGGGAACATCTGGTACACTTATCCTGACTAAAGTTGGTCCTTGCTCACAAAGGCTCGTGGTGACGCCTGCTTGGGCTCCACAATGACTTCCTTCCTGCCGTTGGACTGGTCTTGGTCTTGTTGCACCGAAATGGACGCCTGCTTGATGCTCTCGCTTCACGCTTGCTCCCTTTGCACCAAAGAGGAAAGGAGGACGCCATGCTGGCCGGGCTGGCGCCCGCCTGGCGCCCTTGGTCGTCATGGCTTGCGTCATGGGCACCTCGTGAGGTACCCCGCCTTGATCTCTCCGCCTCCTCGCGATCCAGCCTGACGAGGCCGTGCCTGAGGAAGCTCCCTGTCGTCCGCCCCGCGAGGGCGAGGCTTGGCCTCTCGCGAGGGTCTTGAGCTCGTGTTGACGAAGATGGGCCGTGATGGGCCCCCCTTTGAGCCACGCCGCAGGCCGCAGGTAGGCAAGTCTAGGGACCCCGCTTCTGCATCACCGACAAGAGCCCCCTGGCCCAAGGCGCCACCGGACTTGGCCGAAAGGCAGAGGCGAAGGGCAAGTGCGAAGCGCTATGGCCCTAACAGCTCAAGGGCCTTGGGCGCCAAGGTGGTGGTTGATTGGATCGTGGCGCCAAAGAATCACAAGCGAGTCGATAAAGGAGCGGCGTCTGCCTGGGCTTTGCTTCCCTTGCTTTCTCTGGTTACTGCTCAGATCCCGTTTCTTGCGCCTCTCCTTCCTGCCTCCGAAATCTTCAGATCCACTTCGAGTGCACGCCCTAGCAAGGCATGGCGCCTCGCCTGACCCCGGCCGGAGCTTGGTACGCGCCTGCCCTGGACTCGCCGAACGTGTCGGAGGCGAGCCTTGCCCGGGTGCGCGCCAGATGATGGCGGCGCAGGCATCGACGGGGCGAAGGTGTTCAAGGCCGGCTCCGCCCTCCCTGAGGGCCAAGGGAGCACCTTCTATCCAATCTTTGTAAGTGCCATTGTTGCCGGTCTGATGCCTCCCTTTTCCAAGTTCTTCTTCTCCATCCTCCGCCATTAGAAGCTATAAGCTCTGCATCTCCACCCCAAGTCTGTTCTCCTCCTGGCGATCTTCACCTACTATTGTGAGGCTCACGTCGGGGTGCAGCCCTCAGTGGCCCTGCTGCGCCACTATTTCTCCCTCCGGACCTCTCGTGGTTCCTTCTCTGTGTGTGCGAGCTTCGTCGCGTACAGTAGCTCCATCGCCATTTCGAACCCCGGGAAGAGGATTGAGGGCTTCAGGATCAAGTGGGTCTTGGTAGATGTTGGGCGCATCCACCCTCGGCTAATCTTGCCCACGGAGCACCCCATACACTCCGACGATTGGTCTCGAGTGGAGATCGTGGACCCCCGGGCGAGGCCGGTGTTGGAGAAGATGGACATGGATCTGAGGCCGGCCAGCATGGCGGGCGGGCGGCCTGACCGACGCGTCCGCCGAGGGAATTCTGGAGCACCACTGGCTCGCTTGCCAAGACTCCACTTCGATGTGGAGGCCCCACCCGAGCCCTGCGGTCTTGGCCGACGAAGACCTGGCTGCGATTCTCCAATCTTTGGTCGGGGGCGATGTGGCGAGGTTGGAGGGCGCTCCTACGCCCCTGTTCCTCCGCGGTGACTGGGAGCAGGTAGTGGAGTCCATGCCCGTCTTCAACGGGGACGGGCCCGTGCCCATGGAGGCTCCCGAGGACCCGGTGGACGTGTCCTCCGGCGACTCCAGCGAAGAGAAGGGAGAAGGGGAGCGGGAAGGAGGGCTCGACTCCGAGGCGACCGACGGAGAGTCGAGGGCTCCCCTCCCTCGGCGCAAGTCCCGCGTTCTCCGCCTCTCACCGAGCGACGACGACGATGAGGATGATGTTGAGCAGGGCGACGGAAGCTTGCCCCCGATCTCGAAGAAGGACAGGACCGGGCTGATCCCCCGCGGGTCTGCCCCGGCCTCGAGGCGATCCGCAGGCGCGCCTCCTGCTCCCGAGCTCCTTGAGGCTGATCCTTGTAGCCGACTCTCGGGCTTCAAGTATGGCCGGAGGTTGCTCGAGCTCGCGAGCGACAACCAGTAAGTGCTCGATTCCTATCTTATTTCTTGTTTTGTCGTTGAGGCTTGACGTCTGTATCTCTTGGCTAGGCTGGCGCCCGTGGCAAAGAAGCCAAGGGGATCTCCTGAGGTTCCGTCTGGGGCAGCGCCTCCGCCCGTGAAAGAAGGTGACCGTGATGCATGGGCCTCTCCTGCCCGGTCATCCTCACGCGGCCTGGCTGAGCCGGCTGGGGCGAGCTCAGCCCCCACGGCCCAGGCGGCTCCTGAGGTGCCCTTGCCTGACGCTGCCACCACAGCCGTTGGGGCGCAGCAGGCTCCGCCTCTGGATACTGTGGTCACACTGCCGCCTTCTCCTCCTACCCCACCGACTGCTGTTTCTCCGACTCCTCCCACCGTTCTGGATCGCGCTGTTGCCGAAGCTGGACCCGGCTGCAGCAGATCTTTCGGCGCCGAACCCTCTTCAGTGGCCGGGCGCTTGGAGCTGGCTTCTGGCTGTATTCGCTCTGATGCTTCGATTCGGGCGGCGCTGGTCCAGGCCTCGACGGCTTGCGACGAGGAGAAGCAGGCCGTCCTTGGTGCGAAAGCTGCTCGCGATGTTGCCTTGGGGGAGGTAGCCAATGTCCGAGGTCGCTGCAAGGCGCTGGAGAGCGAGCTGCAGGGCCTGTGGGACCAGCTCGCCAAGGAGGCCCGCCTTCGCCAAGAGCAGGAGGAAGGCATGAAAGCTCGCGAGGTGGCCGTCAAGGATCGGGACGCCAAGCTCAAGAAGCGCCGTGAATGCCTAGGCATGCTGGAGCAAGAGTTGGAGGCAAAGAAGGTCGAGCTGGACGGCAAGGCACGGGTCCTTGCCTAGGATCGCGTGGCCTTCACAGATATGGAGGTGAAGGCTCGCACCTTGCTGAGGGAGCTTTATGATAGCGGCCTGGAGAGCCCGCTGGCCGGCGCAGAGGGACGGCCCCCGCCAAGCCGCTTCCCTTCCTGGTTCAAGGCTCTTGAAGATGTCGCCCTTGGCCTTAGCCCCTACGGCCGAGGACGAGGCGCGTGTCTTGTCTTCTGCAATGACGCGGGTCCTCACCCACGCCTACCTTCATGATCCCAACGTCGACCTCGACAACTGGCTGGAGCCAGCCGAGCGGGCGAGCTTGCCGCTGCCACTGGCCGAGGCTGTGAAGGGTCGTGAGGCTCTGCCCAGGAAGTTCCGGCCTTGGCACCAAGACTAAGCCGAAGCGGGGCGCTGCCAACCCTGCGGCTCCACCAGGCGAACCCGCTCCGCGCAGCTCCACCGCCGACAAGTGACTCCGTTGCGGCTCCTGCTGCTTTTGATTCCTGCACATGTATCATGCCTCGGGGAGGCTTTTAAACTTGCATTTCGCGTTGTGATAACAGTTATGGACTGTAATATTTGCTTTCGAATTCCTTGAAATTTGCGCTTTTCCTTCCTACTTGCTTGTGTTCTACGCCGGCAGAGCCCGGCCCCGCGCATACCTCAGCCGTCGTTAGCCCCGACCGGAAACCAGGACGGGACCAAGGAGTGAGGGGCTACGTGACAAGTTAGGCTCCTGAGTCGCGATGCTCAGGAGTCCCCCTTGGCGCACGAACAACAAGTAGGGAGGTGATATGTGGGTGGATCTACCGTTTCACGTCTGCAGAGCCCGGCCTCACAGACACCTCAACCGCCGTTAGCCTTTCCGAACTAAGGAGTGAGGGGCTACGTGACCGATTAGGCTCCTGAGTCGCGATGCTCAGGAGTCCCCTCGACGCTCAAACGGCCTTCGTACCTTGGCTCCGCCGGGAGGGACGCCATGACGAACCAGGCCCGAGGGGCCTCGGCTGGGTGGCGTGCGTCAAGGCGTGACCAGTGCGCAGTCCTCAGGCTCAGCCCTCGTGCGGCACTCCCGAGGGGAGGCGCTATGATGAGGCCATACACCGAAAGCCTGGCTCCCCGAGGTTGATGCAGCCCGGGGCCACCTCAGCTTGTTTATCACCCGGCTGAGCATAGCACTTCCGTATGTGTACCGGGCATAGCCGCTCCTCGGCAAAGGTGTCATCAGCCTGTCGGATTTCGGGTTCGGCAGACCCTTAAGGTTCGAACTCAGGTGCTGAGATCCAACCCTCCACCGTCTGCACTCGGCCGAATCGCAGGGACCTAAACGACTCGAAAGAACAGCACAAGAGACACGAGATTTATACTAGTTCGGGCCACCGTGTGGTGTAATACCCTACTCTAGTTTGTGGTGTGGTGGATTGCCTCTGGGGCTATTGAGGAACAGTACAGGGAAGGACAGCCTCGCGAGGGTCTGTTCTTGGTGGGTGTGATGAACTGCTAAGTGGTATCTCGTCGCTCTAGCTTGATGATCCGGTCTCTCTCTCTCTCCTTGGATTCCTAATGCCGGGTCTTTCATCGTCCCTCCGTGTGATCGTTCCCCTACTATGGTGGCTAGCTCTACTTATATAGACGAAGGCCCTGGGCCTCTTCCCAAATATTGAGCGGGAAGGGCGCCAACAATTGGCCATTTTGAAGGGGAACAGCGGGTACACTTATCCTGACTAAAGTTGGTCCTCGCCTGCCAAAGGCTCTGGTGATGACGCCTGCTTGGGCTCCACGATGACTGCATTCCAGCCGTTGGGGCTGGTCTTTGTCTTGTTGCACCGAAACGGATGCCTTTGCTTGATGCTCTTGCCTGCGCTTGCTCCCTTTGCACCAAAGGGGAAAGGAGGACGCCATGTGGCCGGCGCCCAACCTGGGCGCCCTTGGTCGTCATGGCTTGGCGTCATGGGCACCTCGCGAGGTACCCCGCCTTGAACTCTCCGCCTCCTCGTGAGCCAGCCCGACGAGGCTGCGTCTTTGGAGGAAGCTCCTGGTCGTCTGGCCTCATGAGGCTCGGCCCCCTCATGAGGGTCTTGAGCTTGTGTTGATGAAGATGGGCTGTCCTGGCCTCCTTGAGCCACGCTGCAGGCCTTGGTGTGCAAGTCTGGGGACCCCGTTCCTGCACGCCGACAGCCAAGATGGAGCATGGTGCTCCCACTAGTGCGTGAGGGGGCTCTCCCGGGAGGAGCCCCGGGCGCAGGCTCTGGCCCATACGACACGTGGCCGGGCACGGTAGGGCTCGACGAGGTGTATCTGCCACCCGTGCACCAAATAGCGGGACTCACGGGCCCTACCTCAAGGCGGGTTGCGCCCGCACCGGGCCTTATCTTGTGAAGTGTTCCTGCAGGTTTGGTTAGATGTCGGGCGCTCGTCCTCGGGTCCGGCACTCGAGCTGGTCTCGGCCGTCATTGGTATGCCGTGTCGCTGATGTCGTGGACAAGGCCAGAGGGTGAGGGCTGGAGAGCCAGTAGGAGCCCTGAGTCGCGATGCTCAGGTACCCCCCCCCTTTAACGTGCAAGCGGTCGACATGAACGAGGAAAAAGGTGCCATGGATCGGCATCAAATGACAAGCATGATGGGTCGAACGCATGACCCGAAATAAACGCAAGAGGGATACATGCCGCTGGCTCGCCCGAAAGCGATTTGGGATGATGCAGCCAAGGGCGCCCCAACAAGATAAGCTAGGAACATGAAGTAAAAGGGATACACGCCGTAGGGACGGACCCACGCGGCCTGGGAATAATGCAGCCCTGGGGGGCACTCCCAGTTGGAAATGAAACTTGAAAGATGTCACCTGGTAGCGTTGAAGACGAAAGGGTGTTGGTGCAGCAGACTCGGTGGGCTGCGGGAGCCAATCCTCACGAGCCCCCTGTGCTCGGGGGCCTGGAGGCTCCGGGAGGCGCTGGTGGCTCCTCGTGGACCATCCCCATCTCTCGCTGTGGCTGCGGAACGCCTGGCCTCTTGAGCCTCCGGGATGCTCCTCATGAGGCGCCGGGTACATGGTAGCCGCTGCTCGGCAAGCCGTAAGGCATGCGAACGTAGCTGCAGTGGACTCTTCGCGGCGCCCCACACGAGAGGGACAGAGGCGCTCTGAGGCGGCTCGGTTGAGCCCTGGTATGTCGATGCAGACCAAGCAGCCCACCATCCTCGCCTGGATGGGGAGCGACGGCAGGTAGGCGGCGGCTGCCACTCATGACTCTTGACTCCTGCAGCTCCTGAACGATCTTGGTGACGAACTCCTGAGGGTTTGGCCCTCCTTGCCTTGTTCCTTCTTGAGGGAAACGTGCTTCGAAACACGCCTCCAAGTGGTGCCCAAGCGCCTCCCTCGTGACCTTAGCAAGGTCGGTGGCCCTCCAAGGGGGAGCCCCCGAGCCCCACTCAGGAGGGCGCTTGGGCACGCTTCCTATGCGATAGATGGAGGTTCCCCCGAAAGCGTGCGTGGACCCCGAGGGGCCTGCCTCCCCGAGGGGCCGCCGATGATGTCTTCTTCTTCTTGGGGGCGGTCTCAGAAGCCTCCTTCTTCCGCGATCCGGTCTTCCAAAGGATGCGGCTCGAAAGGCTCGCCTGTGGAGCACATCGTCTTTCTCTTCGGGCAGGCACCATGATGACTCTGCCACTTCCACGGACTCTTGAGGACATTGTAGCCGTAGGGTTACGGCCATGAACTTGGCCAGCGCTGGGTACCGAGGATGGCGTTTATGGCGTGTGAATGTGGGTGACGTCGAAGTCGGCGAGCTCGGGTCGGTAGTTGTCAGCGGCGGCGAAAGGTGAGCGAACCCTGCCCGACGGGGCCGTGGAGCCGCCGGTGACCCCGTAAAAGGCTTTGGTTGGCTGAAGCTGATTGTAAGGCACTTGGAGATTGTCGAACGCTTCCACGGATAGGACGCGGAGCCCCGCCCCGCCATCGATGAGGGTCTTGGTGACTAGCACGCTGTCGATGATTGGGGAACAGAGCATCGGAGGACTCCGCCGTGGCCGCACACTTGAGCTGATCCGGCCGAAATTTGAACGTGATGGTGCAGCCGACCACCTGAGTGGGCGTGTCGCTTCGAGCTTGGGGAGGACTGCATTCACTTCGCGGGCGAACTTCTTAAAGATGCGTTAAGAGGCTGGGGCTTGAGCTCCGCCAAGGATGCAGGCGATCGCGCGCGGCTCCTGGAAGCCCCCAGCCCCCTCGTCCCGATGATGGTCTTCATTTCTCCTTGGCTGCGGTGGCAGAGGAGGGAGGCCTGCGTTGCCTTGCGGGCGATCCTCGCGAGGCTGATCCCTCCAGCCTCCCTCGCGAGGTGGGTCCCGCCAGCGATCCTCGCGAGGTTGGTCATGCCACCCTTGGCGTGTGTCGGTGTTCTGGGAACGGGGGTCCCCAGACTTGCCTGCCTGCGGCCTGCGGCGTGGCTCAAAGGAGGCCCAGGACAGCCCATCTTCATCAACACAAGCTCAAGACCCTCGCGAGGGGCCGAGCCTCATGGGCGGGCGACCAGGAGCTTCCTCAGCACACGCCTCGTCAGTGGCTCATGAGGAGGCGGAGAGTTCGAGGCGGTACCTCGCGAGGTGCCCATGACGCAAGCCATGATTTACACCAGGGCGCTGGCGCCCGGCGCCAGTGCAGCGATCCTCCTTTCCTCTTTGGTGCAAAGGGAGCAAGCGCGAGCAAGAGCATCAAGCAAAGGCATCTGCTTCGTGCAACAAGACCAAGACCAGCCCCAACGGCTGGAATGCGATCATCGTGGAGCCCAAGCAAAGGCTATCACTGTGAGCCTTTGGCAAAGCGAGGACCAACTTTAGTCAGGATAAGTGTACCCGTTGTTCCCCTTCAAAATGGCCAATTGTTGGCGCCCTTCCCGCTCAATATTTGGGGAGAGGCCCAGGGCCTTCGCATATAAATAGGAGTAGCCACACTCAGAGTGAAGACATCCAGGGAGGAGGGATCCAGCATTTGGAATCCAGAGAGAGATATAGAGACCCGATCCTCAAGCTAGAGCGACGGGACACCACTAGCAGTTCATCACACCCACCAAGAACAGACCCTCGCGAGGCTGTTCCTCCCTGTACTGTTCTTCATCAGCCCAAGAGGCAATCCACCACCACAAACTAGAGTAGGGTATTACACCACAACGGTGGCCCGAACTAGTATAAATCTCGTGTCTCTTGTGCTGTTCTTTCTAGTAGTTTAGGTCCCTGCGATTCGGCGAGGTACGAGATGGTGGACGGTTGGATCTCCGCACGCACCCCAGAGTTCGAACCTTTAGGTTCTACCGGAACCCGAAATCCGACAGCGTGGGCCGCGGTCTTCCCAGCGTCCTGCGTTCCTTCCTCCTCCTCGGTCGTAGCCCCGGTCGCTGCGGTCGGGACGTCAGGCGATCCTCCCTTCTCGCACGGCTCGGAGCTCTTGACATTCGCTGGTGTTGTGGGTGTGGAGGTCGTGGTACACGCAGTACCGGCTGCCCTTGGAAGACTCGGGCTGATCTCTGCCCCGCTTGGTGTCCGGTTCCGCCGCGAGCACGACAGCCCCCTTGCGCTTCACATCCTTGGCCTTGGACTTCTTCTCTTCTGGGTCTACGGCAGGCAGCTCGAGGAGGGAGAGACTCCCTTCCTCGGCCCTAGCGCACTTGGTCGCCAAGTTGAACAGCTCCAAGGAAGTGGAAAAGTCTTCATGCATCGCCAGTTCCTCCTTCATCTTGACGTCGCGCACACCGTCGGAGAAGGCGGAGATGATGGCCTCCTCGGTCACCTTGGGAATCTTGAGGCGTGCGTTGTTGAAGCGCTGGATGTATTTCTGCAGGGTCTCCCCTGGCTGTTGCTTGATGCGGCGCATGTCGCTCACGGCGGGTGGTCGGTCACGAGTATCTTGGAAGTTGGCGATAAAGCGGGTACGCATCTCGTCCCAGGATCAAATCGTGCCTGGGGCCAGGTTCAGGAGCCAGGTGCGGGCCCCATCCTTGAGCGCCATGGGAAACCAGTTCGCCATGACATTCTCGTCTCCGTTGGCGGCTTCGATGCCCAGCTCGTAGAGCTGGAGGAACTCTTCAGGTCGGCCAGTGCACGTCAGAAGCGAGGAGGCAGGTCCGCTTGAATTTGCCGGGCCACGCGACGCCTTGCCTTCGGGGTGAAGGCACGGCAGCTTCGTGTGGCCCACAGGAGGCCTTGGGTGACGAAGAGCTTGGTCTTGTGGGTCCCCATACGCTGCAGTGGAGCAGCGTGGGGTCTTGACGTCTTGAGCAGGGGCGTGGTCGTGGATTTGGAGCCAGGGAGCACTTCGGGCAGCTTCTTGCAGGCGAGGGACCTCTCGGCAGCTCTGCTTGCTTGCTACTGGTGCTTGGACGGAGCGGGTTCCGCCCAGGACCACGCGCCTTGGGGCTGTGGCACCTTCTTGAGGGGGGAGGCGGCCGAGGCCCCCCTGAAGCTTCATCGCCAGCAGAGACGGGCGGGGTCGTCGGTGCAGCCCAGGACAGGCGTGGGGAGCCCCCTGCGGCGCAGACGAAGCTTCGGTGACGCGGCGTCGAGCCACTCTTCATGAAACGCCATCGATGGGATGGTAGCGCGGAGCCTCGTTTTTCGCGATGGGCAGCCTCGAGCCTACATGGCGAAGGCCAGCAGCACCAGGAAGATCTAAGAACCAGCCGGGGCGAGTGAGGGGGTAGCAGTGCGGCCGTCTTGCCTCACGGAGGGATGCTGGGACGATGCTTGCTGCTTGTTCCCCGCCAGGCTTTTGGCGGCGTTGACGGCAGGCGATGGGGAACGACGAGGGCGCCCGTCGACGGGAGCCGTCTTGGCGACGCGGGAAGCGAGAGCGGCTCGGCGCTCGGCGTGGGCCCGACGAGCATCAGACATGGATGCGGTGGTCGACAGAGAATAGGGCGGCGGAAGACGGATTCTGACGCACCCCTACCTGGCGTGCCAAATGTCTGATTTCGGATTCCGGCAGACCCTTGAGGTTCGAACACTTGGGTGCACGCAGAATCTCACCCTCTACCTACCTGCACCCCGCCGCCTCGCTAGGGTCTAAACTACGAAAGGAACAGCACAAGAGACACAAGGTTTATACTAGTTCGGGCCACCATTGTGGTGTAATTCCCTACTCTAGTTTGTGGTGTGGTGGATTGCCTCTTGGGCTGATGGTGATGAACAATACAAGGAAAAACAACCTCGCGAGGGTCAGTTCTTGGCCAGGGCGATGAACTGCTGGGGGAGTTCAGTCGCCTTCTCTCTCTCTTTGCTGATTTCAGATTGCCGATTCGGTCCCAGATTAGATGCCTTGCCCTGTGGGTGGCTAGCTCTACTTATAGGCGAAGGCCCTGGGCCTCTTCCCAAATATTGAGCCGGAAGGGCGCCAACAATTGGCCATTTTGAAGGGGAACATCTGGTACACTTATCCCCGACTAAAGTTGGTCCTCGCTTTGTCAAAGGCTTTGGTGGTGACGCCTTGGCTTGGGCTCCACAATGACTTCCTTCTTGCCGTTGGATCTGGTCTTGGTCTTGTTGCACCGAAATGGACGCCTTTGCTTGATGCTCTCGTCACGCTTGCTCCCTTTGCACCAAAGAGGAAAGGAGGATGTTATGGGGCTGGCGCCTCGCCTAGTGCCCTTGGTCATCATGGCTGCGCCATGGGCACCTCGTGAGGTACCCCGCCTTGATCTCTCACTCATGAGCCACCGACGAGGCTGCGGCTCCGAGGAAGCCCCCTGTCCGTCTCGCCTCAAGGCTTGGCCCCTCGCGAGGTCTTGAGCTCGTGTTGTTGAAGATGGGACGTGATGGGCCCCTTTGAGCCACG
Organism: Aegilops bicornis; assembly: GCA_021605145.1. Taxonomy (NCBI): domain Eukaryota; kingdom Viridiplantae; phylum Streptophyta; class Magnoliopsida; order Poales; family Poaceae; genus Aegilops; species Aegilops bicornis. The sequence continues at coordinate 638,322,885 of CM038670.1, read as the reverse complement.
CTGCAGGCCGCAGTGCAAAAGTCTGGGACCCCTGCTCCTGTACCATCTGACATGTACAGCCCATACGACCGACATCGGCCGGGTACGGTAGGGGCCTCGACGAGGTGTATCACGGGCACCCGTGAGCCGGCCAGCGGGACTCACGGGGCCCTACCTCAAGGCGGGTTGCGCCGCACTCGTCCTTACTTGTGATGTGTTCCGCAAATTTGGTTAGATGTTGACGCTTCACGCCCCGGGTCCGACCCTCGAGCGGGCTCACCGTGTTGGTATGCCAGTCACGATCTTTGTCAGGACAAGGCCAGAGGGTGAGGGCTGGGGAGCCAGTTGGAGCCCATGAGTCGCGATGCTCAGGTACCCCCCCTTTAACGTGCAAGAGGCCGACATGAAGGAAGAGGGGTGCCATGGACGGGCACCAAATAACAATGATGATGGGTCAAACGCACAACCCGATTAAGCGCAAGAGGGATACATGCCACTGGGTCTGGCCCGGGTGGCTTGGGGATGATGCAGCCCGAGGGGCGCCCCCAATAAAGTAAACTAGAAACATGAATCAAAGGATACACACCGCAGGACGGACCCACGCGGCCCTCGGAATGATTCAGCCTGAAGGCGCTCCAATGAAAATGAAACTCGAAGGATGTCACCCGATAATGTTGAAGATGAAGGGATGTCAAGTAGCGACGTTGTGCACTCAAGTGAAGCCAATCTTCACGAGCCCCCAGGCCCAGGAGCCTCGGGAGGATCCGGAGGCGCTGGTGGCTCCTCACGGACCATCTCCATCTCCGCCAGGACTGCAGAACACCTGGCCACTTGAGCCTCCAAGATGCTCCTCATGAGGTGCTGGCGCGCGGCAGCCGCGTTCGGAGCCGTAAGGCATGCAAACGTAGCTATGGGGTGGACCTTCACAGCGCCCCACACGTGAGGGCCAGAGGCGCTCCTGAGAGGCGGCTCGGTTGAGCCCTGGTATGTCGATGCAGACGCGTAGCCCACCATCCTCTCCTGGATGGGGAGCTACGGCGAGTAAGCGGCGGCTTCCACTCATGACTCTTGACTCCTGCAGCTCCTGAATGATCGCTGCCGAATTCCTAAGGGTTTGGCCCTCCTTGCCTCGCTCCTTCCTGAGGGAAACGTGCTTTGAAACACGCCTCCAAGTGGTGCTCGAGCGCCTCCCTCGTGATCTTAGCAAAGTCGGTGGCCCTCCAGAGAGAGCCCCCAGCCTTGCTCGAGGAGGCGCCGGGCGCACCTTCCTATGCGATGTATGAGGTGCCCCTGAACAGCGCGAGCCCGAGGGGGCCCGCCTCCCGAGGGCTCGGGCCAAGCGATGTCTTCTTCTTCTTAGGAGCAGCCTCGGGGAGTCTCCCCGCCTCCGTGATCTCTGGTCTTCAATCGACGCGCTTGAAAAGCACGCCACAGGAACACACTGCTGGGCTCTCTCTTCACAAGGCACCGTGGATGACTCCACCGCTTTCTGGCATCTTGAGGACATTGTAGCCGTGATGAGTTACGACCATGAATGGGCCAGAGCTGGTTACCCGAGGATGGCATTGTATGCGGTAGTTGTCGCGCGCCCCAAAGGTGACAGGGAGGCGGACCTGCCCTATCGAAACTGTGGAGCCATGAGTGACTCCGGAGAAAGGCTTGGTTGGCTGAAGATGATTGTACGGCACTTGGAGATTGTTGAATGTCTCGACGGACATGACATTGAGCCCTGCTCCACCATCGATGAGGGTCCTGGTGACTTGCACGCTGTTGGCGATTGGGGAACAAAGCATCGGGAGGACTCCTTACGTGGCTGCGCAAGACTTGAGCTGATCCATTGAAATTGAAGCGTGATGGCGCATGCCGACACCGTGAGAGGGCACGTGGCTTCGAGCCCGGGAGGACTGCGTTCACTTCGCTGGGCTTAACTGCTTGAAGATGCGTTGAGAGGTTGGGGCTTGAGCTTACGCCCAGATGCAAGCGATTAATGCGCTGCTCCTGAAGCCCCCAGCCCCCTTGTCGGTGTCAAAACCGCGGATCTCGGTAGGGGGTCCCGAATCGCAAGCGTCTAGGCGGATGTGGTAACTGGGGAGGCAAGGGACACGACAGCGCCGAGCCTGTGTTCGGGCCCTCTCGATGGAGGTAATGCCCTACTCCTGCTTGATTAATATTGATGATATGGGTAGTACAAGAGTAGATCTACCCACGAGATCAAGGAGGCTAAACCCTAGAAGCTAGCCTATGGTATGATTGTTGTTCGCCCCACGGACTAAAACCCTCCGGTTTATATATAGACACCGATAGGTTAGGGTTACATGCTGTCAAGTTACAAAGGTAGGAGATCTACATATCCCAGTATCACCAAGCTTGCCCTCCACGCCATGGAAAGTCCCATCCGGACACCTGGACGGAAGTCTTCAATCTTGTATCTTCATAGTCTTGGAGTCCGGCCCGTGATGATAGTTCGGCTATCCCGGACACCCCCTAGTCCAGGACTCCCTCAAGAGCTCCCCTGAACCGGGCTTCAATGACGCACGAGTCCGGCGCCGCATATTGTCTTCGGCATTGCAAGTATGGTTCCTCCTCGAATACTTCATAGAAGGCTTTGAACACGTAGATAGTGTCCACCAAAGCAAAACAAGTTCCACATACCACCGTAGAGAGAATAACTTTTGCACAGATTCTGCGACGTATTCCGGCGCGTGACATCACACCACGCCAGAGCCTTTATATGAATTGTTTTTTACCGCTCCACCTTAGTGCGTTTAGCGAGGCGGTTTCCTTGGCACGCCTTATCAAAGCATAGATCGTGCCCCCTTATTCCGGGATTCTCATCAATACAGGCGTGGGTAACCCATCCGCCGCCATTGATTACGACGCTTGGGAGATAAGCGGTTTTACCAGTCGGTGGGGGACGCATAGCTTCGTCTGTCCATATAAGGGGATAAGGATCTACCTTTTCACCCACGCCTTCTTCCTCCTTTGCTCATCCATTTCCAAGACTCGAGCTCCGCCGCCTAAGTCCGCACATCCCACCTCAACCTTCTCCAACCATGTCATGAGCGGGAGGCAGGTGGATGGCCTCCTCCGTCCGCGGAGGGGCACATCACAAGAGGCGGAGGCCGGATATTTGTCCGGCAACATCACAAGACAGGCTGCCCGACGCTGGGCAGCTCATTCCAACCCCTGTGCCCCATGAGAGGGTGGTGTTTCTCCCCACTTCCTCTCAAGGGACTAGGTTTTCCACTTCACCCATTTGTCCGGGGCTCATGTTCTACTACTTACTGGACTTCCCACGACGGCCCCGAATTTTATCCTCAACATCTCGGCATTTATCGTCGTGCAGGCGAGGCCTTCCTACTGCATCAGCCACTTCGCCTACAAATTGAAGATCTTCAATGTCGTGCCGAAGGTAGTGGGCGGACGTCTGCCGGAGGCGGAGGCGCCATGGTCGGCAAGATGGCCAAGGTCCACAGTGGCTCGAGGGCGCCTTTGTGGAGACAATAAAGGGGTGGGTAATCGGGGTGGTTCTACATCACCGAGCCACGTGACTCCGAATGGGTGGCGGCCCCAATTCAGATCTGGTTTCCCCACACGTCTCTCGTCCATGGAAAGACACGGGCCCGACGTGGGGAATTCGACGAGCTATCCGGACTCCAAACATGCGTCCAAACACTGTGGACAAGAATCTCGTGCTTGTCGACGTAATCAAGTGATGCTCATCCGCCGGATTCTCCCATGCCAACAACGGGCCTTAAATTTTGGGAGTTTGATCCGCACAACACCGAAGTTTTTGAGCCGGCTCTTCGACACTACGCATTTAAGATGCCTCGAAGGTGCCGTTTCATAGGCGCCGAAGCCCCAAAGATCCGCTAACAAAGATCACGGATACAACGCGCGCCAAGCCGGGCGAGGTGTTATTTTACCATTTACGGGACTCTTTTTTCATAGGTTGACTCTATGTGGGATCTAAAACTCCCTAATCTTTGACAGATCGGTTGAAGACGCCCCGACAGATTAATCCGTCCGGCTCCTTTGCCCGAAGACCCAGTGACGCCTGATTGACGAGGTCAGGCCCCTGCAATTCCACGTGGTGCCGGAGAAGAAGGCTAAGAAGGAGGCCACGGAACTCGAAGGAGCTCCCGGACGCCGAGTCTTGTCGGATTCAAGCAGAATCTTCTCGAGGAAATGGAGGAGGAAAAAGAAGCTAACCCCCGGGGAGGAGAGGAAAAGGAAGGCCGCCCCTAATCGGGAGGCCGGAGGGTCCAAGAAGGGAAGAACCCTTCCTCCGGACTTCTCCACCAACGTCGACAACGACGAGGAGGATTGGCCTACAAGGGCCAAGCCCCTGGCGAGATCGTAAGTGTCCGGATAACCATGGCTTTTTTTATCATTGCATAGTGTTCTCTAATGCCGAACCATCATGCAGCCCGCCCATGGGCGAAGTTCGCCACCGTCGGCCGAGCGGTCCCCTGGGTTCGCCTCGAAATGGAGAGTACTTCACTTCCGACCGCCTCCTCGCTTCACGCCATGGACGACGCCGAGGTGGTGCCCCAAGGGGGCCTGGTCAAGAGGAGGTGGCCAGGAGGCGCCACAAGGCGACCTCCCGGACTCCTGTGCACGTGGGGGTAAGACCCTGTGGGTTTAAGTTCGACCCTTGTCCGGACTCCATGCCGAACCTTCAGCAGTTCCGGAGTCCAATAGCGTCCCTTCAAAAGGGTAAGACGCCGGTGTCCTCCGTCCAACCGAGGCACCGGATAGCATCGGAGGCGCTTAACAGCCTCCATCGAGGAGGAGCACCGACCGCTATGAGTGCGGTGATCCGGACAGCCATCCGGCCAAGAGCGGGCTGATCAAGCCTGCACTCCAGCCTTCTAACGAGGCTTTGAGGTAAGTTGAGAATATGTAAAAATATTACCGCAGAGATGAGCGGTAGCCCCGATGTTTAGTTCGGTGTTCTGGAAAGAAAAGTCGGACTAAGGATCTAAAAAGATATATACCGGAGTCTAACATAAGTATGTCAATATGGGAATGCAGTCTACCGCTAACCTCTCGCCAGACTGATCATGGAGGTCAATGCATTGAAGCAGAGCCTCAAGCGGTCCGAGGACAAGCTCGGCCAAGCCAAGAAGCAGCTCAAGGACAAGGAAGGTAAGTAGTACCTTATTAAAGAAATACCTTATAGAAAGGTTCTTGTTGCAAAAAATAATAGGAATAACATGGCATCAAGTAGGGTCATGAACGAGGTGGCGACCTAAAGGAAGCGTGTGTCCGTGGCTGAAAAGAAAGCGGTCAAGTGAACGACCGAAAGCAAGAGAAGGGGAGGCGCAGCTGGCCAAAGAGCCGGCAAGAGCTCCAAGCTCTCGTGGAAAAACATGAGAGTTTGGAGCGTGACTCAAGAATCGAGAGTCCGAGCTCGCCTCGGCTCTTGAGAGTGCCTAAGCCGATAAGGCCTAAGCCCAATACGCCCTCCAAGTACTTGTATCATTAAAGAAGATAGCGCGGGTAAGGCATTCTTTATGCAAAGCAAGCATGTGAAAGTGAATTTCCTATTACTTACCCGGATTCGTCTCTCCGTGAGCATTCGCAGATTTGCCCTGGTGTGTCCGATGTCAGCCGCATTCTACCGCTACCAAGGAGGGGAGCTCGACGGAAAAGGTGTTCTGGTCTCGAGATGCCGAGGCCGGACATCCGGCAGTTTTCGAGCCGACTCAAAGTCGGCAGCCTGGTCGAGCTCCACAAGGTCGCCGAACAAAGGCCATGAAGGGCCTTATAAGCTGGTGTGGCCATTGGAGACCATGCCCGGAGCTACTTCGGCTTAGTGTAGCGGCTGGTGGACGTCAGCTCCACCGGAATGAAGTCATCAAGTGCTCCGCTCGCATTGAAGGTGTCCGTCGGGCCCTTGCCCGTGCTAAAGTGCACTGGGCAAAAGTCGGATGCGGAGAAGCTTGTGATGGACGGCCACCGAAGGGCAAGGAGCATCGCATACGCCAAATGTACTATGAGGGCCTCTAAAGGGTGCCCTTGAATAGCGGATGAGTGCTCCAAAGATGTAATTTTTGAATAGACTCGCATTTGTTATCCTCAGACGCTGAAAACTTGTTCATATGCACTAAGCAACGCTTGTTAATTTAAAATATTACCTTCTGTGGGCCGCTTATCAAATTTGAGAGATGGCAAGTCGCTGGCTTCAAATTTCCATGCCACGAAAAGTGCTAGGGTGTTCGGGATAAACTTGAGCACTCTTGTTCCCATTCTTGGGTTCATCTAGGGAGGCGCTCAACACAACTAACAAGGCAACCAGACTTATAATGCTTGAACACTCTCACTTAGCCATAGAATTCTATAATTTTAAATTTCGGCGAAGCCCCTAGTATTCGGAAGACCGAGTTCGGGGCGCTATCCACGCCTTGGCCTGACAATTCGGTTCCTCGCTCTAAGCGGGCGTAAGTCTTTAGGGACCCGAAAAACCTCTCGAACAGCTGCCGGTCTCGCCTCTATCATGACGGGTCAGTTTTAGCTTTCCACCGAGGTGCTCGACACAGCTCAACCTGAGGCACAATCGCTAGCGGGTTCTCCCGTGCTACCTTAGCCGATATAACGGAACGTAAGGTACCAAAGCACGGGAGCCGGGCAAACACTACTATTGACCCAAGACATTAATCGTAGACGATTCATATAATTCTATAAGTTCGGGGTGCCGCACTTGTGAAAGTGTTCTGACTTATCACACCATTATTTTGGGGTACTTAAGCCCTCGGTGTATTGGCTGCACTAAAGTGTACGGGTGCGTAATGTCATGAAATGAACATATATATAGATAAAAGAAAAGAGTGCAATAATAGGCAAAAGCTATGTATTGTTTATTCAAAAAGGTACTGCAATGAAAGCGAACGATACAAATAGTGCGATAAGCAAGGGATGGGACTATCTAACATGTCCCCTCTAGGGGTAAGCCGCGGATGGTATGTAAAATAGGTATAATGCTCGTAATAGAGACCACCGAACACTCGACGTGGCTTTCTCGCTTCCCTGGCTGTTGCATCGTGAGTTCTCTGATTCTAGTCTTTGCCGACAGACTTCCGGAAAACGGAGTCCTGAAAAAAAGGAAGAAAGAAAAGAATGACACAATCGAGCTCCCGGGCGGTTGAGCCGCATTCGGGCATGCCGTGGTCGCGTTCTCCCCTTATGCCCATGGTATCTCCGGGCGTGAAGTTAAGCGTACGCCAGTATCGCTTCGCAATTTCATGAGGGCTGGGGTTAGCCGGATTGCTACGCTGCTTGAATCGTGCCAGCGGTCTTGTTGTAGGTTACTCCAGCGCCGCTTTTGACAAAGGTCCGGACGCTAGTGGCCGGACTCGAGAATTGCTGTGAGAGGCTGCTTTGTACCTCCGCCAGGGACGCCGCCGTGTGCTCCTCCGTTCGGAGAGAGCGTTCGGTGTTTCCATTGACCGTGATTACTCCTCGAGGGTCTGGCATCTTGATCTTGAGGTATGCGTAGTGCGGTACCACATTGAACTTTGCAAATGCGGTTCGTCCGAGTAGTGCATGATAGCCGCTGCGGAATGGGACGATGTCGAACATTAACTCTTCGCTTCGGAAGTTATCCGAGGATCCGAAGACCACTTCGAGTGTAATCGAGCCCGCATAACTGGCCTCTACACCTGTGATGACGCCTTTAAAGGTCGCCTTTGTAGGCTTAATCCGAGGGTCTATGCCCATTTTATGCGACCGATCCTCGATAAAGCAGTGTTCAGGGGTTGCCGCCGCCGCCCATCGGGACTCTTGTGAGGTGAACCAGAAATAATTGGGTCAAGAACCAATGCGGCGAACCGCCGTGACGGATGCTAGTGGGGTGGTCCCTTCGATCGAAGGTGATCAGCAGAAGACCATGGGTTGAACTTTGGGGCGATCGGCTCCATCGCATATATCGCCCCTTTAGTGCACACTTCTGCTTCCCTTTGGTTATGTGGGTTGTGTATATCATGTTCACCGTCCGCACTTGTGTGGGAAAACCCTTCTGTCTCAGACATTGTTCGGCCGGGCTCTTCCTCGCCATCGCTTATGCAGCCCCTTGTCATTGAGTTCGCACTTAACTTGCTCGCTTGCTTGAACACCCAACAATCCTCAAGGTGTGATTGGCTGGTTTTTCGGGGTGCCATGTATCCGCACAAGCGATCGAGTATTCGGTCCAAGTTGGACGGGCCTCGGTATTTCTTTTGAATGGCTTCTTCCACGACCGGTTTAGATCCTCCTCAATCCGGCATCGACGGGTCAGATCTTCAGCATTATCGCCGTTAATGCGGCGCTTTGTTCTTGCTGCGCAGGTGACCTGCCATTGCTGTCCTTGGTATCCGAACTATCGTGTTGTTTGGCCGCTTGCTTCCAGTAATAGCCAATCGTCCTCTCCCGCACAAAAGCGGGTCATGAGTGTTGTGAGGGCTGCCATGGATTTTGGCTTTTCCCGCCCTAGGTGCCGGGCAAGCCACTCGTCATGATGTTATGTTTGAAGGCTGCAAGGGCCTCTGCATCCCGGACAACCAACGATTTGATTTTTCTTTGATAGGAACCGTGTCCTAATTGTCTCGGCCGATTCTTCCGGGCTGCTGAATTATGTGGCTAAGGTCATTTCGGCGCCTGGTGGTCGCACATATGTGCCCCGAAGTTATCAAGGAATGCGGCTTCCGTGTCCTCCCAACAACCAATTGACTACCGGGCAAGCTGTTGAGCCAATGCCGAGCTGGTCCTTTAAGCTTGAGTGGGAGGTATTTGATGGCATGTAAATCATCACCTCTCTGGCCATGTGGATATGGAGGAGATAGTCCTCGATCCGCATCGCAGGATCTGTGGTACCATCGTATGATTCGATGTTTACGGGTTTGAAACCCTCAGGGATTTGATGATCCATTACTTCATCTGTGAAGCATAGTGGGTGTGTGGCGCCTCTTTATTGGGCTATATCACGACGTAGCTCATATGAGCTTTGTCTACTGTGTTCGGCCTGGCCGGATTTGCTGTATCCGGCGCGACGGTAATCATCCCGTGTCGCTACGCCCACGATCCGTAGATCGATCTTGTATATTTTGGCCTTGTCCTCCAATATATCTCGCAAGTCTGGGCGCGTTTTCCCGTGCCTTGGTACTTTTTAAGCGGCGCCGGGTGTGGCTTGAGCGGAGGGCCGAGAGGCTTCTCTGTCACGCGACCACGGGGTGGCCGTTCTCGCCATGTCGCATACCGGTGACTTGGGTGCTTCCTCCTCCGATCGAGGCAACGTCCGCGCTTTGGGGTAGCTTTTGAGGGCGCTCGAAGTTCATACTCTTCGGCTGCAAGGACTTCACCCATCCGCTGCCTAGTAGGTCTTGGTCAGCTCTAAGCTGTTGCTGCTTTTTCTTGAGGCTGCTTGCCGTGGCTATAAGCTTCCACGCTTGAAACGCTCTTGTTCGGCGCGGGATCCTCGTGCACGACAAATTAAATGCTGCCGCCGAGGCTTGCCTCATCTTCGGAGGGAGGCGCATAATTATCGCCCTCGACCTCTCTTTTTCTGCCAGACCGTCAGGCGGACTTGCTTCTCCCTCCTCCCCGCACCGAGTCCCGCTGGAGGTGGTTGTCTTCGCACCTGTCCCCGGTGTTATTATCTCCCGTGCCGTAATCACCGCTTTTATTGTGGCAGGATTTAGAGCGCGCCACCGACGCCGGGCGCTTCAAGGTTGCTTCTTGGAGGGGTCATCCTCCGTTGTTCCATCGTCGTTCCCATCTTTTGGGATGTCGACCATGTATATGTCATATGACGAGGTGGCCTTCCAGTGCCCTGTAGGCGGTGGGTCTTGGTCGTCTCCGGCATCGTCGTCCATACCGTCGATGTCTTCGGAGATGAAGTCGAGCATGTCGGTTAGATCATCGACAGTGGCTATAAAGTGGGTGGTGGGTGGGTGTTGAATTTCTTCGTCGTCCGTATCCCAACCTTCCTGCTTGTAGTCCGGCCAGGGCTCTCCGGATAAAGAGAGAGACTTTAGTGAATTCAGGATGTCGCCAAAGGGCGAGTGCTGAAAGATGTCCGCGGTAGTGAACTCCATGACCGGGCGCCCAATCGGATTCGACAAGCAGGGCGCGGAGGGTTCGGAGTCCGGAGAGGAGTCCGCACCCCGGAGTCGAGGTCCGCGGAAAGGACAGGGATGGAGTTCGCTCCATCGCCAGAGAGATTGTAGCCCCCGAGGCGGTGTCCAACCACTCGCCCTCGATCGGGAATCCGCTCCGATTAAGGGTCGGAGCGGATGCTGGTGCGGCCTCGAGCACCTTGCTTTGGCTGCAGAGCTAGATCATGCCCATCGAGACAAGGCGGCATGCTTGGCTGCGCTCGAATCTATTGAAGATCGAAGTCTCCGCGATATCGCCGTATAGTTCAAACTTCCGAATCTGACCGATGGCTAGGGGCGAAGCTTTCGATCCGCTTCCGGATGGCTGCCAATTGCCCTGCAGCAGCAAAGCCGCTGAATATTTAAGATCTGTCCGGGGAGAAAAGTCTCACCCTGGACCGCGCCGTTGTTGATGATCGAAGGAGCCATCGGGCCTATCGGTGGACGACATACGTAGGAACTCTCAATGAAAGCACCAATGTCGGTGTCAAAACCGCGGATCTCGGGTAGGGGGTCCCAGGCTGTATGCCTAGGCGGATGGTAACAGGAGACAAGGGACACGATGTTTTTACCCAGGTTCGGGCCCTCTCGATGGAGGTAATACCCTACTCCTCGCTTGATTAATATTGATGATATTGGTAGTACAAGAGTAGATCTACCACGAGATCAAGGAGGCTAAACCCTAGAAGCTAGCCTATGGTATGATTGTTGTTTGTCCTATGGACTAAAACCCTCCGGTTTATATAGACACCGGATAGGTTAGGGTTACACAGAGTCGGTTACAAAGGTAGGAGATCTACATATCCGTATCGCCAAGCTTGCCCTCCACGCCAAGGAAAGTCCCATCCGGACACGGGACGAAGTCTTCAATCTTGTATCTTCATAGTCTTGGAGTCCGGCCGTGATGATAGTTCGGCTATCCGGACACCCCCTAGTCCAGGAATCCCTCACCCCTCGTCCTGATGACGGTCTTCATTTCTCCTTGGCTGCAGCGGCAGAGGAGGGACGCCTGTGTTGCCTTGCGGGCGATCCTCGCGAGGCTGTTCCCTCCAGCCTCCCTCGAGAGGCGGGTCCCTCCAACCTCCCTCGCGAGGCTGATCATGCCAGCGGTCCTCGCGAGGTCGGTCACGCCAACCTTGGCGAGGGCCACGGTCTTCCCAACGTCCTGTGCTTCTTCCTCCTCCTCGGCCTTAGCCTCGATCACTGCGGTTGGGGCATCGACCGATTCGCCCTTCTCGCACGGCCCTGAGCTCTTGGCATTCGTTGGTGTTGTGGGTGTGGAGGTCGTGGTACACGTAGTACCGGCTGCCCTTGGAAGACTCGGGTTGATCCCTACCTTGCTTGGTGTCTGGTTCTGTCGCGAGCACGGCAGCCCCCTTGTGCTTCACGTCCTTGACCTTGGGCTTCTTCTCTTCAGGGTCGGCAGCCGGCAGCTCGAGGAGGGAAAGGCGTCCTTCCTCAGCCCTGGCGCACTTGGCCGCCAAGTTGAACAGCTCCAGGGATGTGCACAGGTGTTCATGCATCGCCAGCTCCTCCTTCATCTTGACGTCGCGCACACCGTCGGAGAAGGCTGAGATGATGGCTTCCTCGGTTACCTTGGGAATCTTGAGGTGTGCGTTGTTGAAGCACTGGATGTACTTCTGGAGGGTCTCTCCTGGCTGCTGTTTGATGCGGCGCATGTCGCTCACAGCAGGAGGCCGATCGCGAGTGCCTTGGAAGTTGGCGATGAAGCGGGTGCGCATCTCGCCCCTGTGGAGGAGATCGTGCCAGAGCCAGGTTCAGGAGCCCTGTGCAGTAATCGCCCTTGAGCGCCATGGGAAACCAGTTCGCCATGACCTTCTCGCCCCCGTTGGCGGCTTCGATGCCCAGCTCAGAGCTAGAGTAACTCACAGGGTCGGCCGTGCCGTCAGAAAAGGAGGCAGGTCCTGCTTGAACTTGCTGGGCCATGCGACGCTTCATAGCTTCGGTGGTGGCGGGCAGCCCTGCGTTAGCCGCACGGAGGCCTTTGGTGACGGAGGCTTGATCTTGCGGGTCCCCGTCTTGCTGCCCAGAGTAGCGCTTGGTCTTGGTGTCTTTGGAAGCAGGAGGCCTTGGTCGTGGCCGGGCGGTGAGGAGCACTCGGCAGCTTCTTGGGGCGAGGGACCTCTTGGTAGCTCTGCTCTTGCCGCGATGGTGCCGGACGGAGTGGGTTTCTCCAGTAGGCCTACGCGCCTTTGGGGCCAAGGCGCCTTCTTGAGGGGAGGCGGCCGAGGCGCCTCGAGCTTCATCGCCGCGCAAGGCGGGGCGCTGTGCAAAGTTGAGAAGGACGGCGCTGGGAGCCTCGCGGCGCAGACGAAGCTCGGGCGACGTGGGTCGAGCCACTCCTCGTAGACGCTGCCGACGGGGCGGTAGCGCAGGAGCTCGTTTGCCGCGATGAGCGCGGCTCGAGCCTCCATGGGCGCTCGGAGCACGCGGGACGAAGAACCAGCTCGGGCGAGCGAGGGAGTAGCGGTGCGGCCGTCTCGCCTCACTGATGGATGATGGGACGACGCCTGCTACTCGTTCCCCGCCGGGCCGGCGGTGGCGTTGACGGCAGGCGACAGGGAACGGCGGGGGCGGCCGCAGACGGGGGCCGTCTGGGTGACGCGAGTAGCGAGAGCGGCCCGGCGCTCGGCGCGGGCCCGACGAGCGTCTGACATGGATGCGAGGGGCGGCAAAGAATAGGGCGGCGGAAGGCGGATTCCGGTGCACCCCTACCTGGCGCGCCAAATGTCGGATTTCGGGTTCCGGTAGACCCTCTAGGTTCGAACTCTGGGGTGCACGCGGAGATCTCACCTGCAACCTACCTACACCTTGTCGCCTCGCAAGGATCTAAACTACACAAAGAGCAACACAAGGGACACAAGGTTTATACTGGTTTGGGTCACCATTGTGGTGTAATACCCTACTCAAGTGTGTGGTGTGGTGGATTGCCTCTGGGGCTGATGATGAACAGTACAAGGAAGAACAGCCTCGCGAGGGTCTGCTCTTGGCCGGTGCGACGAACTGTTAGGGGAGTTCAGTCGCTTTTCTCTCTCTCTCTCTCTCTCTCTCTCGTTCTGGATTCAAGATGCCTCTAGATCGACCGATCTCTCTCTACCCTGTGGGTGGCTAGTCCTATTTATAGGCAGAGGCCCTGGGCCTCTTCCCAAATATTGAGCGGGAAGGGCGCCAATAATTGGCCATTTTGAAGCTGAACATCTAGTACACTTATCCTGACTAAAGTCGGTCCTCGCCTGCCAAAGGCTCTGACGATGACACCGACTTGGGCTCCACGATGGCCTCCTTCCTGCCGTTGTGTTGGTCTTGGTCTTGTTGCACCGAAATGGTTTCCTTTGCTTGATGCTCTTGGCCTGCGCTTGCCTCCTTTGCACCAAAGAGGAAATGAGGACATCAAGGCTGGTTGGCGCCGCCTGGCGCCTCTTGGTCGCAATGGCTATGCGCCATGGGCACCTCGTGAGGTACCCCGCTTGATCTCTCCGCCTCCTCGCGAGCCAAATTTTGGACGAGGCCGTGGCTCGAGGAAGCTCCCTGTTGTCCGCCTCATGAGGCTTGGCCCCTCATGAGGGTCTTGAGCTTGCGCCGATGAAGATGGGCCTTCATGGGCCACCCTTGAGCCACGCCGCAGCCGCAGGCAGTGCAAGTCTGGGATCCCCATTCCCTTAACGCCGGCTGTAGCCCCCGCCCAAGGCGCTACCGGACTTGGCTGAGCGAGATGCGAAGGGGCAAGTGTGAAGCGCCAAGGGCCCTAATAGCATGCGGTTTCGGGCGCCAAGGCGTGGCGTTGATTGGACGTGGTGGCTCTGCTTCCCCACGCCTCCTTATTTTGCGCCCAGCTAGGCGGACCTGCGGTTGCACACAGCCATCCTCTTTTCGCTGCTTCGACCGTCCCCCCGCTCTTCCTCCTCTCAAGCTCCAGTCTCCGCCTAACCAATCTCGAATCCTTCCTTCTATCGCCATGGTTCAAGAAGAAGGGGAAAGGGAAGAAACCCGTGCCTCCGCCATTGCCGCCGTCGCCGGGCGGCTCCCGCCACGACCGGGTCCATCATACTCAACCGCCAAGGTTTGGGCAAGGTTAGCCCTACTCTGGCCACTATCTTCAACGAAAAGTGCGGAGGACGACGGCCCGGCCCGCGCTCTAACTTCTCCATCGGACGTAATAGTCACCGAGGTCCCAGATTTTGCCAACGCCTCTGGGCGGACTGAATTCCCCCTTTTCCAATTACTTGAACGTTGTGCTTTCCCATTACCTGATCCATATGATGTGTTTGGGTCCTGAATCCATTACTCTTCTTGCCGTCTTTGCCTTTGTCTGTGAGGCAATGATGGGTATCCCTCTTTCAGTTGCCTTGCTGCGTCACTTCTTCTCCCTGCGCCTCGTCGACCCCACCCAATGCTCGGGGTGCATGAGCTTCATTGCCGCACCAGAAACAACGACTTCAGGGATCGATTTCTGTCTTCCTCAGCCCGCGCCTGGGTTCTGTGAGCGGTGGCTGTACGTGGATGTCGGGGTGCCCAGCCCCCTGCTTTCGGAGCTAACATCTCCCGCTGTCCCCAATTCAGGCTAGGGCCGTGGAGACGCCACGAGCCCCGCTCATCTTCGTCCGGGCGCCGTCATGCCTCGAGGGCACTCGACGTGACGGCGCCCAAGGTGGTGAAGGAGTTCCTGTTATGCCGCATTGCCCCTCTCCAGCGTCACTCCTGCCGGATGTGGACCTTCGGCGGGCGTGAGGATCGCATGAGGATCCAGGAGGAGGACCTAACGCCTGAAGTGCTGAGGAAGGTGCTCTTGGTCTTGACTGGGGACCCTTCCCCGGGCAGCATCCGGCAAGGTGGGGCTTTGCTGTACTTTTGCTCGAACAGGGGTGACTTTGTGAATCAGATGCCTGGCTTTAACGAATGGGGGCTGCGCCCCGCTGGCCTCCTGGGGCCTCGCGATAACCCAGTGGTGGTGACCGCCCTTCCAGTCGCCCACGGCGGCCCTTCCTTGAGTGGCGGAGCAGGGAGGCATGGGCCGCTGGAGGCTGAGGGGGGCCCCGCCGGGATGACGACGCCAGCAAGACTCCCGAGGGGCTGCCTCGAGGCCCGTGACCGCTGTGGCCGGAGGCGTTGAGCCACCGCTCATGGGCGCCTGTGGTTGAGGCCCCGAGGCCCCAGCCACTCCTTCTTGGTGGGGGCGACCGGGCCGTGCATCGTGATCGACGCCTGACGCCGGGTCACCTCGATGCTTCTTCCTCATCGCAGGCCGACTGCGCCAACTCTGGGCCGCTTCGCATGGACTTCGAGGCTCTCCAAGAGAAGGAAGGCCTTGAGTGACGACACTTGCCGTCAAGCTGCCAGGAAGTATTTCACCATTTATGAGTAAGCCTTCCCTTCCTAGCTCCCCGATCCTCTCGTTGCTTTGGCTGATCCTTGCTCGCAGGGCCCTTCCCGCCGAAAGCTCACGGAGATGGCCGAGGAGCCATCCCCAGTGCTTCACCCTCTCCACCGCCTTCGAGCGCCCGAGCTCAAGCAGAGCCCTTGTGGTGAGGCCGGTCGGAGAGGTGAGCCATCCTGTGGCGTGATCGCGGCTCAAGGCCTGCGACCTCCTCCTTCGCGAGCCTTCTCGGGGCATAGCCAGCCTGCCTTGGGCTTCTCGACTGGTCGTGGATGGCGATTGGCTGAGGTCAGCCCTGCGCTCTTCATTTGGGGATGGGCTGGCTCCAGGCCGGGCTTCTGGCGAGGCGTGCCCGGCCATCGCAAGGGTGCCGGCCCCCAGCCCCCTGCCCGGAGGGGGAGCGCTGATTCGTGGCCCTCCGCGCTTGCTTGGGGCGGATGATGGCGCAGAAGACGTGCTCGAGCGCGCCCAGGAGCGTCGCGCTCTTCGCCAAGGGTTTCTTTGGAGGGCGGCTGACGCGGTGAGCCTGCTTGGTGAAGAGCTTGTCGACGAAGACGCTACGCTTTGAGGCCGAGGGCCTGCCGGTCAAGAGAGGCACAAGTCAAGGCGGTTGTTGTTCTTCGCGCCACCGCAGCTTGACCTCGACAATGAGGAAGCCGAGGCGTTACCGGGCGGCCTCTCGAGAGTCCTGCCTCGGTCGCCGAGGAGGCCCGAGAGGCTGACCGCTGCACGAGGCGGCGGAGGAGCGGGCGCGGGAACTCCTGTGCCCGTGCCATTCCCTCGAGCATCGTGGAGCTGCGTGAGACGGCCCTTGCGCCGATGAAGGTGGCTTCGGGTCGACTGTGCAGTAGCCCAGAGGCGTGAGGAGGCACTGACGCTGGAAGCTGCCGAACGCACGCGTGATCTTGAGCATCTGGAGATGAGGGAGCGCTTGGTGACGCAGGCGGAGGATGACGTCGCTGCGTGGGAAGCCCGTGTCCTGGAAGAGGTTGGACGTCAGGTGGCGACGGCCCGCTTGAACCTTGAGCGCGAGTTCGAGGAGAGGCTGGGGTTGATCCGGGTCGAGGCTGAAGGCAGGACCGCCGCCTTGAGGGCCAAGCTAGATGAAGCGACGCGGCGGGCCGATGCTTCCGGGCTGCCCTTGGCGTGGCGCAGGAGGAGCTGACTATCTCCCGCACTGAGGCGCTTCTTCTCCGTCAACGGGTGGACGAGGCCAAGGCTGCGCGCGTAACAAGAACGGATACGCCGGGCGGATCTCGGAGCACGGCATGGCCCCATGCTCACCACGCCCGGAGATAGCCAACACGGTTTGGGTAACATCTCGCGAGGCGGCCGTCGGGCGAAGCCCCACGCAGTCAACTATGCCGCAACCTTCGCTTCTTCACCGACGTGGTGATGCAGCTACCGAGGTGCGATCGTCGAGCCAACAGGTTGGTGGAGGAGAGGAGCCGCGCTCGCCGGGCGCCGCTTTTCTTGTGTCTTCAGCCATATTCAAACATGGACCCCAACTTCGACTTTGACGCCAAGAGTCGCCTTAGCATCTCAGTGCCGTCCGGGACGACCTGGCGCACTGGGTGGAAGACAACGTGGATGCCCTCGTCAGGGCCTTCACTTCTGATAATGACGGTGTGGTCGTGGCTACTGATGAAGGCGGCATGGTGAACGGCCCTGACGCTGCTGACGGCAACGCGGAGAGCGATGGCGAGGCCAGCAACGCCAGCGACGATTCAGGAGGTGCCCCTAAGGATGCATTGGGGGATTTATCCGACTAACCGCGTGTCGTCCCTGCTTCCTTACCCTGCGCAGATAGAGTTCGGGCTTTGCCCTGAAGGTTGTAAGAGCATTTTGGGAGGGGGAGCCCCTCGTGTAAAAACGTGTGTTCTGCGTATTAGTAGATGCTATATCAACCGTATGCCTGCGCCAAGTGGCTGGCTTTGCGACGAGCTGGCTGGCTAGTTTACCTTCGACCCGCGGCCCCGAGATAGCTCAAGTGAAGGCTGCAGTGTCTCGAGTGTCTCCTGATCTAGCCCATAGGACCTGTAATAAAAACCTCCTGAGAGGGCGCGGCGACGGCAGTCTGGGCTGCACGCAAGCTAGGCCTGACCCGGCTCGCGAGGGGCTCACGAGGGGAGGCACTTGAGGCAAAGTGGTAACCAAAACATGAGAGATTGCTCGAACGAGACTAAACACCCCTTTCCCCGGATACACGCAAATCTCAAGCTCAAATCCAACTTAAATCCAACGGGGGAAAACGACAGCCATGGAAAAAAGCAATGAAAGCAGCCGACGCCTAGACTAGTCTTGGATGTCTTCTCACCAGCGCGGAGCTAAGTGCTGCCACTGGGCGTGGGAGGCAGCCCTGTGGCCCGAGGCCGCACCTCGAGACTCCGGGCATGTACAGCCCCACTCATTATTACGTGAGAGTGTCACGGGCAGCGAAGCTTCACAGCACCGGCCTTCTTCACAGTACCGGCCTTGCTACATATCGCCAGACGAGGGCCCCGCCATTACACTCTAGTGCCACCGACGACGACCGGAAACCAGGACGCCAACATGGGGTGCCAGCCGTTCCTCGATGACCAGGGGTCTCCTCTGCCAGGCAGGCCCCGAGGCACCTCCCCAAAGAAAGGGCCTACTCCCCGAGGACGCCTTGTCTCAACGCCACGGTGGTGATGCCGGATCTCGGCCCCTCTCCTACAGCCCCCGGCGCCCTCCTCCTGAGGGGTAGGAAACTTCCGGAGTGGGGCAGCCGCCCGCTGTGGCGACCTGCACCTCCTGCGATCCAAGGTTAGCGATGCCTGCTCTCCCGAGGAATTAGCGGTACTGATAATCGCTGCCCAAATAAGCGGCCGACGGGGCCTTCCCGGGGCTCTTGGAAGATCTCAGCTTCTGGTGCCTCGTCCCCCCAGCTTGGGCCGAGGACCAAGCCTTGTTCATCCTCATGTGCATGCCCTTGGTCCATCATGTGGGCACGTGATTTCTTGGGGCCACCATCCCGAAGGCTGCGCCATAGTGCTCCGTGTGCCACACAGTTCTGCTTGAGGCGCCCACCTGGGGGTGGTAGCGCGGTGGCCCACCGGGGCCGTGGGTCGTGGCGAGTCCTTCTTCGCTGCCGAGGGCGGAGGCAAGACGGCTGGCCCGGGCAGACGGCCCGGGCTGGCGCTAGGTGGTTTTGAGTCTGCTTGAGCTGCACGCAGGCGGCGTGCAGCCTCCGCTGGGCCGCCTTGGACCCGAGGTGGGAGTTCGTGCGTAAGGGTGAGCCCCTGGCGCGCGAAGGCCAGGAGCTCTGCCACCCATTCTGCAAAGACGTCATGCGGCCGCCTCCAGAACTCGCATTGCAGTAGCTCTCGGCCGCCGTGAGTGCGGCCCCAGAGTTCGCCGCCCTGCCGGGTGTACGCGCCGTGGCTGCTGCATGGTTGGAGGCCTCGCCACGACCGCCGCGCCATGGCGTGAGAGCTGCCGTTGATCGTCATGCCGCCGCTCACCGCAGCGCTTCAAGGATCATGAGCCGTTGGGGTATGGGTCGCCATGCAAGCGGCTCTGCATGGGCGGGCCAGGCCGCCCAGGATCGGGGTTGCCCACGGTCGCGGACATGATGATGACGATGCGACGGGCGCGGCGACGAAGTGATTCCGGCGCACCCTTACCTGGCGCGCCAAATGTCGGATTTTGGGTTCCGGCAGACCCTCTAGGTTCGAACACTGGGGTGCACGTCGAGATCTCGCCCTCTACCTACCTCCACCTAGCTGCCTCGCTAGGATCTAAACTATGAAAGGAACAACACAAGAGACACAGGGTTTATACTAGTTCGGGCCACCATTGTGGTGTAATACCCTACTCTAGTTTGTGGTGTGGTGGATTGCCTCTTGGGCTGATGATGAACAATACAAGGAAGAACAGCCTCACGAGGGTCTGTTCTTGGCTGGTGCTATGAACTGCTAGGGGGATTTCAGTCGCTCTCTCTCTCTCTCTCTCTCTCTCTCTGTGCGATCTCCAAGATTTCTAGATCCCTCTAGCCCTGTTCTGGATTCCGGATCCCTCTACCCTATGGGAGGCTAGTCCTATTTATAGGCAGAGGCCCTGGGCCTCTTCCCAAATATTGAGCGGGAAGGGCGCCAACAATTGGTCATTTTGAAGGGGAACATCTAGTACACTTATCCTGACTAAAGTTGGTCCTCGCCTGTCAAAGGCTCTGGTGGAGACGCCGGCATGGGCTCCACGATGACTTCCTTCCCCGCTATGCGACGGTCTTGGTCTTGTTGCAATCAAACGGATGCCTTTGCTTGATACTCTTGCCGCGCTTGCTCCCTTTGCACCAAAGAGGAAAGGAGGAAACCGCGTGGCCGGGCGCTCACTGGCGCCTTTGGTCGTCATGGCTATGCGTCATGGGCACCTCGTGAGGTACCCCACCTTGATCTCTCCGCCTCTCGCGAGCCAGCCTCGACGAGGCCGTGGTCGAGGAAGCTCTGTCGTCTCCGCCTGCGGAGGCTTGGCCTCGCGAGGGTCTTGAGCTTGTGCCGATGAAGATGGGCCTGACGGGCCACCCTTGAGCCACGCCGTGGAGGGCCGCAGTGTGCAAGTCTGGGGCCCTGCTCCCGTAACGCCGACACCATCGCCCCGCCTCATGAGGCTTGGCCTCGCGAGGGTCTTGAGCTTGTGCCGATGAAGATGGGCCGTCTTGGGCCACCCCTTGAGCCATGCCGCAGTCAGCAGTGCAAGTCTGGGTAACCCTGCTCCTGCAACACCGACAAACAACTCTTCTTCTTCTCGACAGCGCGCAAGGGCTGCCTGACTGGCTTGGCATCAGACCGGACATGTAGCTTGTGCTCGGCGAATTCCGTCGGAACACCCGACATGTCCTTGGGGGACCATGCAAAGATGTTCCGATTCTCACGGAGAAAATCGAAGAGCTCTCCTTCCTATTTGCTGTCAAGGTTTGCACCTATGACAGCGTGCCTCTCTAGGTGCTCCGGGTCCAAGGGTATTTTCTTCGTCTCCTTCGCCGGCTTGAACGAGCCCTCAGCTTCCGACTCCTTGGGGTTGGGTGACATCTCCGGCTGCTTGCTGGCCATCGCCACAACCAGGTCAAGGAGCCGCTTCTCAGCCGCGATCACGAGGGACTCGGCTAACCGGCTGCTCTCGTCAAGGCAGCGGACGACTTCTTGTAGTCTCCTGATACGGTTAGGATTCCCTTGGAGCTTGGCATCTTCATCTTCAGGTAAGCATAGTGGGGGACCGCCATGAACTTAGCCAGGGCAGGCCGGCCAAGCAATGCATGATAAGGGCTCTCAAGGTCCACCACCTCAAACCTGACTGGCTCTCAGCTGAAATGGTTTTTGTCCCCGAAGAGGACATCTATCCGAAGTCTTGCCGACAGGAGCGTGAAAGGCCTGGAACTATGCCATGAAAAACAGTCCGGCTGGGCTGAAGATGTCTCTGCTTGATTCCCAACTTCACCATGGTATCTTTGTACGGGATGTTGATGCTGCTGCCGCCATCTCTCAGGACTCGGGAAAAGCGAGCAGCTCGCCTCTCTGTGGCAAAAGTGGCATCCAACACCAGAGCATAAGAGCCGGGATTGGGCATCACCTCCGGGTGGTCAGCTCTGCTCCAGCTGATGGGCTTCTCCGACCAATGCATGAACTCGGGGGTTTCTGATGCTACTGCATTTATTTCCTGTTTCTGCTGCCGTCTACTACGTCTATCGTCGGCCACGCTGGTGAACACGACATAAGCTCCATGCTCTTTAGGGTATTCATCTTGTATGGTGCCGACTGGCCGAACCGCCGGCTGCTGGGGAGGAGGAGGCGGCGGGCCGGCAAGCGGGGGAGGCTGGAGTGCGTCGCCCTTGGCGATCCTGGTGAGCCGGTGGCACTTCCGAGTGGTGTGATTGGACGGCTTTGCACCGCTATGGAACTTGCAGGGGCATCGAGAGACTGTTCGTACGAGAAGGCAGGCAACCAGTTGGGCTTGCCGCCCTTCTGGCGTTTGGGAGGAGGCTGCCCTTCCGGATGCTGATCTTCAACTGTTGCCACTTGCCGGTTCGTGGAAGCCGGCTGCATGGCCTTGCACTTATTGTTGTTTGGTTGCTGTCGCTGACTGGTGTCACCAGCCGGGGTCCGAGGAGATTGAGGGGCCACCTTGCCAGATGCATTAACTTGAATCTCCGCCTTTCATGGGGGAGTCGGCCGTGGCGTACTTGTCTGCTACGATCAGCAGTTCGTCGAGGGTTGTCGACTCGTCGCAGAGAAGCTTGTGCTTGAGGAGGGTGCCCTCGCGGCACCCGGCAGTGAAGTACTCGATGGCCTGCACCTCGTTGTCGGTGTTCTAGGAATGGGGGTCCCTAGACTTGCCTGCCTGCGGCCCACGGCGTGGCTAGGCCAGCAGGCCGTACGTCCCTTCGTCATCGACAAGGCATCCAAGACCCTCGCGAGGGGCCATGCCTCGCGAGGCAGGCGATGCAAGACCTCCTCAGGAGAGGGCTAGTCAGGCAGGCTCACGAGGAGCAGAGATATCAAGGCGGGGCAAACCTCACGAGACTCTCGTGACGTGAGCCATGACAATCAGCACCAAGCGGGCGCCAGGCAAGCGCCAGCGCATGCAGCGTCCTTGTTTCCTCTTTGGTGCTAAGGAGGCCAGCGCAGGCGAGGAGTACCCAGGCATCAGGCAAAGGTTGCCATATCGGTGCAACAAGACTAAGACCAGAAGGACGGCAAGACGGAGGTCATCGTGGAGCCCAAGACGGCGTCACCACCAGACCTTTTTGCAGGCGAAGACCACTTTTGTCAGGATAGCTTGTACTAGCCGCCCCCCATCAAATTTGCCCGCTGTTGTTGGCTCCCTTCCCGCTCAATATTTGGGAAGAGGAGCGGGCCCTATATAAGTAGAGCTAGCCACCCCGGTAGGGGGGACAGATCGAGCAGTTCAGGCAGATCACTCTCACCCACACAAGTTAGCCAAGCACAAGAACACCTCAACCTCAGGAGGTTGTTCTTCCCTTTGTACTGCTCTTCATCAGCCCAAGAGGCAATCCACCACCACACACTGGAGTAGGGTATTACACCACAACGGTGGCCCGAACCAGCATAAATCTCGTGTCTCTCTGTGTAGTGAATTCATTGATAGGAAGGAGGGAAAGGCTTCGCGCGCACCCCAATGTTCGGACCTTAAGGGTTTGCCGGAACCCCACATCCGACATTTGGCGCGCCAGGTAGGGGTGCACCGGAGCTTCTTCCTCGACGACCGACTTGCCGATGCTCCACAGTCAAGATGTCCGGCGACCCAAAAGCAGACTCCGACCGCTGGGCGGCCTAGCCGGCTTGGGCGGCGACGCCCGCTCGCGAAGACCTCGACCCCGTGCTCCAGGTGGCGCGGCCAGGCGCCGTCCACCCCCACTCCATGGCAGGTACGAGCCGCTGCAAGGGCAGCAAGCCACGCCGCAGCAACGGCGCCGCACTCGCGGCGAGAGCAGGCAAACACGCGGGCAGCATTCACCGTGGCAAGGGAGCTGCTGCGGTGCTGGCTGATGGTGAGCGGACGAGACGCGTTGCTGGAACGCATTGGTGAGCTCCTGGACACTGTGGCATCGGGAGTGCCGCCTTTCTGCTATCGACTCCCTTCTCAGGTCGTTGCGGGGGCTCATGGCGGGCCTCGCCGTAACCTCGCGCCGACGGGCGCGCATGGGGGCTTCGTCAACCCTGGCGCGGCCGACGACGCCGGGGGATCCGCCGCCCCCATACCACCCGCAACAAGCACGGGCACAAGCGTCGCCCCCCATGGTCCCGGCGAGATGTCACGCTACTATCCTCAGGACGCCGCGCTGGGCCGGGCAACATGGAGTGTGGGGCACTATGGCGAGGTGTTCGGGGTAACAGCCCCGGAAGCCTACGTGCCCCGCATGACGGAGCAGGAGTACACACCGGAGGACGACCCCGGCTCGTTCGTTGGAGAAGATTGGGAAGAAGGGGCGCTAGGAGTCGAGGCCTTCCAGGAGCAGCCGGGGAACCACCACGACCGCGTGTGCAACGACCACTACAGGGTACCCCTAATCCCTTAGGAGCAAGCTTACGCTAACCATGTGTCACAGGAGGAACAGGTCACCACAACGGCCGGTGGCCCCAGCTCGGCGGCCTCCCTGCCGGCGGGGGGATCGTGTTTAGGGTTGTAGGAGAGGGGTCGGGAGTCTAGCCCCTCCCTGCGGCTCGCGAAGTCAGGGGACGCCAGGAGGTAGGCCCTCTGCCGGGGAGGCTTCGGCGACCCTTCCCCCGGCAGAGGACCTGTGGTCGCCGAGGGCACACCGGGCGCCCCTTTCCTCTTTGTGTCGCCCCCGCCAACCTGTCGGTGCAAAGGAGGTCAAGGGTGGCGCAAGGTGGGGCCCTCGACTGGCGATATGAAGCAAGGCCGGTACCTGTGAAGAAGGCCTAGTGCCTACGAAGCTCGCCGCCCGTGACACTCTCACGTAATAATGAGTTGGGGCTGTTCATGCCCCGGAGTCTCAGGAGCGCCGACCTCAGGCCCTGGGGCTCCCTCCCACACCTAGTGGCAGCATTTAGCTCCGCGCTGGTGAGAATACTTGAAGACCAGAAGACTAGACTAGGTGCCGGACGTGGCCTTTTGCTTTGGATCTCTCTTTCTGTAGCTTTGCTTTTCGTATCTGGATTTAAGTTGAAGCCGGATTTTTATCGATGCGCATGGGGGGTGCCTTTTCTCGTTCGAGCAGTTTCTAGCTTTCTGGATCTCATTTTGTCTGGGACTCATGTCTGTTGCCTTCCCCTCACGAGCTCCTCACGAGCGAGACTGCATGAAGCGCACGCTCACCAAGCGCGCGCCAGCGCAGCTGCTGGCGCCCACCTCTCATGGGGCCCCCTCTAACAGGGCGACAAGCTCCGCGAGATTCTCAGAAACTTGTTGCTTCGCACCCAGCTCGACACTGGCGCTGACTAAGGTAAATCACAACGGAAAACTTGCCCCTGGATTCACGAGTGCACAAGGACACATACTCGCATCGCATAGGAATGTAAGAATTGCAATTTGCTTACATGAGGCGCTCCCCCTCTCAAAATGCTCTCACAAGTTTTACAAAGGCCACACCCGAGTTTTGTGTACATGGTGAAACGACAGGAGAGCATGGGATCAGCCAGAAATGTCACTCGCTGCATCACCCTTGAACGCATCACTCGCGTCGTCATCCTCGTCGGCACCGTCGCCGCCGACGGCGACGCCCCCATCATCGTCATCAACCACGTCGCCTTCGTCTGCGACGACCACCACCGCGTCATCCCCCGAAGCGAAGGCCCTGACCAACGCGTCCACATTGTCCTCAACCCAACGCGCCAGGTCGCCCCGGACGACCATGGGTATGGGGGCGATGGTGGCATCGAAATCAAAGTCGGGGTCGGCATTCCGAAGGTGGCTGAAGACGCGGGAGAAAGCACGCCCAAGCAGGACATGACCCCTCTCCTCCACAAGCTGGCGAGCTCTGTCAGATTGGGCCACCAGGCACGTCACGACCTCGGTGAAGAAGGTCAGATGGCTGGCATAGTCATTCGAGTGAGGGGCCGGAGCGTTCTCGTCGCAGATGTAACCCAAGGCAGTGTTAGCCCTGTTCCGGAGGTCTTGAAGCATAGGAGAATGCTCGTGCTCCAGCGTCCAACATTGGAGCACTTCCTCCCTGTTTCACCGTGTGACGGCCTCGGTGTCATCAACCCGTCTCCGGAGAGAAAGCAGCTCGGTGCGGGCGGAGGCCAAGTCCGCCTCTGCAATAACCAGAGCGGCGGCCGTGGCCTCCGCACACCTCTCGGCCTCATCCAACCTGGGCCTGAGGGCAGCGGCCCTGCCCGCATCCTCCGCACCCGTGAGCTTCAGCTTCAAGTCGTACCTACCCTCCAGGTCTGCGCGAACCTCGGCCACCCGGTGGTCGACCTCCTCCTCAACTCTGGCCTCGCGAGCCCCGACGGCATCTTCTGCTTGAGAAACTTGACACTCCCTTGTCTCCAGTTGCTCGAGCTCGAGGCTGCGCTCCACGGCTTCCAGGGCCAGCGCCTCCTCGCGCTTCTAGACCTCCTCTTCCTCCGCGGGCATCCCCCTCAGTGATGCAAGAGCGGCCCTGCGCGCCTCCACCTGCTGCTCAAGGGACGCGCTCCAGGCCTGGAGCTCCCACGCGCGCTTCTCCGCAGCCTCACGAGGCGGTCAGCCTCGCGAGCCTCTTCCAAGGCTCGCGAGCGGGCTTCATGGGAAACCTTGAGGGACGCCTCGGCCTTCACGTTTTCAAGATCACGCTGATACCCACTGAGGTTGATGGCCACCCTCAGCCTGCACCACTCCTCCACCAGCCGGAGACCTTCAGCCACAAGGCGCGAGTTGACACCCACGAGCTCTTCACCAAGTCGACTCATCGCGCCCATCGCCTCCCCGGAAGAGCTCAGGACAAATCAAGGCCCGCCCTGCTCGAGCTCGAGCGCTCGGCCCACCTCGTCCTCCACCTTGGGGGCTGCGAGCGGGGCGCCAAGTGGCGCACCACCTCCCGGCAGGGGGCTGGCTCAGACCGACGCCAGCCCAGCTCGCGAGGAGCCCGAGAGCCAATCCGGGCTCATGCTTGAAGAGGAGCCAAAGATCAAGCCAACCAGCTACTCGTCCACGAGAAAAGGAGGAGTCTTGGGCACGCCCGCCAAGCTCACAAGGCTGCACCATGGGGGGAGGGGGCGCATTGCCGCAGGCTCGGGCCATGGCCAGGCAGAGCGCACCTTCGACCGGACTCTTCCAGAGGCGGGCGGCTGCAACCCGGGACGCCGAGGTCGATGGGGAGTTGAGGACGGAGGAGGCCGCTTCTCAGGAGACGCGACAGCCTCGACAGAAGGAGCCCTGAAGGACCAACATCAGGAAAGGAAAACAGCACGCAAGAAGCCATAACAGTAAGATACTTACGCGTCAATGGTGATGTACTTTCGTCGCTTCAACGGCCCAAAGATATTGCTTCCGCTGGGGGATCCATTCCTCTTGCGGAGCTCCTCGAAGTCCACACAAATACGACCGAAGCGCTGGACGTGACGGCCGGTGCGAGACGAGGCCGAAGAAGAACTTGGAAGGACAGTTTCAGGGGTGCCCGGCTGCGGCGGACAGCCAAGCGTCGTCTCACCACAACCTCCCGAGGCTCCTAGAGCCTTGGCCTCGGCAGCCGCACGCCGCGTCTCCCCAGTGACCGACGCCTCAGGAGGAGGGTCGCAGGCCCCCGAGGACGACGCCCCAGGATCACCACCCGGTGTGTGCTCCTCAACACTAGAGCCACCGGCCCCTGCCGGAGCTCGCCCTCCCACACCTTCACCTGGGGCGAGCTCGGCACCGGCGGCAAAGAAGGGAACCACGACGATGGAGTTCTCGCGGGACCCCACCAGGCCAATTGGGCGCAGCCCCCACTCATCAAAGGAAGGCATGCCCGCGGCAAATGCGGCTTTGTTCTCGCAGCGGTACAACAGGCAGCTATTTCTGGGCATCTCACCCGGTAGAGGGACACCCGATAGGACCATGAGCACCGTTTGCCGCATCGCAAGAAGAAGCCCCTTCTCCCGAAACCTCATGTGATCCTGGCTACGGAGCAAGTCCCACATCGGGCAGGACTGGCGCTGAAGTGGAGCGACTCGACGGTTGACGAACTCCTTCACCACCATAGGCGCAGTCACGCCGAGGTCATTCAACCACCTCAGCCTGGCCCAGACGGTGGCAAGTCGAGGGCTCGTGAGCTTCTGATGGCCCCAACCAGAGTTTGGAACAGCAGGCCCCACCAGAACTTTGAGCAGAGGGCTGAGCACGCCGGCGTCAACAAACACCCAATGTATGTGGAACTCGCTCATGGATGAAGGAAGCTCGAAGTCAATCCCCGCGCCCGCTGTCGCGGCCACGTCGTGGAAGCCCACGCACCCCGAGCTTTGCCGGGGATTGGTCAGATGCAATGAGAAGAAATGGCGGAGGAGGGCCACGGAAGGAGCGATGCCCACCATGGCCTCGCACAATAAGGCAAAGACGGCAAGAAGGGTCACCGGTTGAAGGTCGAGATGAAGCATGTGGATCTAATAATGCTCGAGCACCGCGTTGAAGAAGGCGCAGAAGGGAGGAATCAGGCTAGCCTAGAGAGCATCTATAAAGATCGGGACCTCAGTGGCTGCCCGAGACATGCGAGTGCGAGACGCGGGCCAAGCCGCCATCTCCCCCACTTGTTGAAACTGGAGGCAAGCATGGGGCGCACCTTGTCCATGGCCTCGTCGTTGAGCACCCGAGGCTGGCCAAGCGCAGGCTCGAAGGATGGAGGTGCAGTCGGCGAAGATAGGGATTTCTTCCCCTCTTCAGCATGTTTCGGCGCCATGGGGATGAAGCAGGTAGAGCGTAGGTCGGATTGGAAGAGCAAAGCAGGGCCTCAAGGGAGCAGGGAGATTGGAGGAGTCGGGCGTGAGCAAAGGAGGAATAACTATGTAGGCTGCGGGGGCCGCATCGCCGGGCGGATTCAAAGGCAGTGTGGGGAAGTGGAGACGCCCACGTCCAATCAACCGCCACGCGTCAACCGAGGCCGCATGCTTTTGGGGCCCGCGGCGCTCCGGACTTGACCCTTGGCTTCGCCGTGAAGCCTAGCCCGAGCGCACCTTGGGCCCGGGGGCTAATGTCGGCGTTCTGGGAACGGGGGTCCCCAGACTTGCCTGCCTGCGGCCCACGGTGTGGCTAGGCCAGCAGGCCGTACGACCCATCTTCATCAACAAGGCATCCAAGACCCTCGCGAGGGGCCAAGCCTCGAGAGGCAGGCGACACAAGACCTCCTCAGGAGTGGCCTAGTCAGGTAGGCTCACGAGGAGCGGAGATATCAAGGCGGGGCAAACCTCACGAGACTCTCATGACGTGAGCCGTGACGATCGGCACCAAAGCGGCACTGTGCAGGCGCGCCAGCGCTGCAAGAACGCCCTTGTTTCCTCTTTGGTGCTAAGGAGGCCAACGCAGCGAGGAGTACCGAGGCATCGTGCAAAGGTTGCCATATCGGTGCAACGAGACCAAGACTGTAGGATGATACGTCTCCAACGTATCTATAATTTATGAAGTATTCATGCTATTATACTATCCTTCTGGGATGTTTTATATGCATTTATATGATATTTTATATGATTTTTGGGACTAACCTATTAACCTAGAGCCCAGTGCCAGTTTATGATTTCTCCTTGTTTTAGAGTATCGCAGAAAAGGAAAACTAAACGGAGTCCAATTGTCGTGCCACTTGATGGAGATCATTTTTGGACCTGAAGAAGCCCACGGAGTACCAGAAGCAGACCAGAAGAGTCCCGGGCTGCCCACGAGGGTGGGGGGCACGCCCACCCCCCTAGGGCGCGCCCCCTGCCTGGTGGACAGCCCGGAGACCCCCCTGACGTGAAATCAACGCAAAACTTTTCTATATATACCCAAACTTCCAGAAAGAAACCTAGATCGAAAGTTCCGCCACCACAAGCCTCTGTAGCCACGAGAAGTCAATCTAGGCCCTCTCCGGCACCCTGCCGGAGGGGGCCATCTTCACCGGAGGCCATGGAGGAGGATCCCGGAGGGGCCATCATCACCATGAAGGCCAAGGACCAGAAGGTGGAGGCCATGGAGGAGGAAGCACAAGGGGGAGAACCTCTCCTCCTCTCTTCTGGTGGCGCCGGAGTGCCATTGGGAGGGGAATCATCGCCACGGTGATCGTCCTCATCAACATCAACATCATCATCACCATCCTCGCCTCTTTTATGCGGTCCACTCTCCCGCACCCCGCTATAATCCCTACTTGAACATGGTGCTTTATGCCACATATTATGATCCAATGATGTGTTGCCATCCTATGATGTTTTGAGTAGATATGTTTTGTTTTGGGTTGATTGATGATCTAGATTGGTGTGAGTTGTATGTTTTATTTTGGTGCTGTCCTATGGTGCCCTCCGTGTCGCGCAAGCGTGAGGGACTCCCGCTGTAGGGTGTTGCAATACGTTCATGATTCTCTTATAGTGGGTTGGTGAGTGACCGAAACACAAACCCGAGTAAGAGGGATTGTTGCGTATGGGAATAAAGAGGACTTGATGCTTTAATGCTATGGTCGGGTTTTACCTTAATGATCTTTAGTAGTTGCAAACGCTTGCTAGAGTTCCAATCATAAGTGCATATGATCCAAGTAGAGAAAATATGTTAGCTTATGCCTCTCCCTCATATGAAACTGCAATAGTGATCACCGGTCTTGTTAACAATTGCCTAGGACAATTCCGCACACCGATCCACCATTATTCCACACTCGCTATTTATAATATTTAGTAATATATTCTAAATTTATGATAACAACACCTACTTTTATATTTTAGCTCTCCGTTATCATACAAAGTTATCCTCTTCATACCCACAACATAGTTTTATTTCTCATTTCTAGTTGGAAGCAAACGTTTGGTGTATGTAGAGTCGTGATCAAGGCGTATAGGGCTTGAGAGAATATTGATCTTACCTTTAGCTCCTTGTGGGTTCGACACTCCATACTTATCACTTCCACCTTTGGAATTGCTATGATGATTCCCTGCACTTTGGTATTATCAAAGGAAGGCAAGACGGAGGTCATCGTGGAGCCCAAGACGGCGTCACCACCAGAGCTTTTCGCAGGCGAAGACCACTTTTGTCAGGATAGCTTGTACTAGCTATCCCCCTTCAAATTTGCCCGCCGTTGTTGGCTCCCTGCCCGCTCAATATTTGGGAAGAGGACCGGGGCCTATATAAGTAGAGCTAGCCACCACAATAGGGGGGATGGATCGAGCAGTTCAGGCAGATCACTCTCACCCACACAAGTTAGCCAAGCACAAGAACACCTCAACCTCAGGAGGTTGTTCTTACCTTTGTACTGTTCTTCATCAGCCCAAGAGGCAATCCACCACCACGCACTGGAGTATGGTATTACACCACAACGGTGGCCCAAACCAGTATAAATCTCGTGTCTCTCTGTGTTGTGAGTTCGTCGAGTTCGTCCGCGAGATCTCTACGAGCTAGGGCGTAGATCGGTAGGAGGGAAAGGCTTCACGCGCACCCCAGTGTTCGAACCTTAAGGTTTTGCCGGAACCCCACATCCGACACTTGTGCACGCCCTCACAAGAGTTGCGCGGCTCGGCCCAGAACGTGAGGTAGCCGCGAGTCGACTCGTTGGGGCCTTGGACGCACAAGGAGAGCTGGCGAGGCTTGGGCGGCCGCTTGTACGTGCTGGTGAAGTTGCGGATGAATGCTTCTGTGAAGTCAACCCAACTGTTGATGCTACGGGGCTTCAGGCTGTTCAGCCATGTTCGGGCCGTGCCCTGCAACATGAGCGGAACGTACTTCACGTCAACGCGCTTGTTGCCGTTGGCGATGCTAACGGCTGTGGAGTAGTCGACCAGCCAGTCCTCCGGCTTCACGGAGCCGGTGTACTTGGCTGTATCTCTCGGGAGAGTGAACCCTTTGGGTAAGGGCTCATCTCGGATGCGTAGGCCGAAGCAAGGCGGACCCAGCTCATCTTCTTCTTCTAGCACCAGGGATCGATTGAGGCGATCGATCCGGTGGCAGGCATCGTTTTATCCGATTCCTTCTCGGCGGCCAAGGCGGTCGCCGAGTGACGGGTGATCAACAAGCAACGGGGAAATGCGCCTCTCCCTGCGGGGAGGAGGAGGCGGGCAGTCATCTCGTCGCTGCACCGCTCTTGGGCGGCCGTCTTGGTCGTGCTCGATGGTGATGCGAGTCCGGCTGCGGCTAGCAGCCAGCTCCTTGTCCCTTTTATCACGGACACCACCAGTCGGTGTCCGGGATGTCGCGCCTTGGCCTCAGCGAGGAGGCGGGTAGTCGTTTTGCCGGTTGGGCGCTTCGGTGCGGCACCCGGCCTCTTGCTGCTCAACAGCCGTGTCGAGGAGCTGCCAGACTCGCTCCATCATGTGGTGACGCTCGTCGCCCTCGAGCTTGTCTAGCTCGTCTGCTTCCGCCTAGGCAGCTCGTATGTTCTCTGCAGGCGTGGCGTAGACAGGACGATCTGTCCCGAACATGTTGGCGATGGTCGCGCCACGCTGCCGGACCAAGCCTATGTGGCTAGGCCCGCCAAGAGCCTGCGTGCCTCCAACGGCACGGTCCATCTCCCGCTGGTAGGCCTCCGGAAGGCGTCTCATGCTGGCTAGCCGGTTGGCGCTCTCGACGAGCTGGACGCGGCGTGCTTCCAGCGTCTCGGCGTCGGCGTCTTCCGGGATGGGCGCACTCAAGTCTTGCATCGCCGCCTGCAACGGATCATGGCCACCTTTGTCAGAGTGCTCACCGTGGCTGATGACGAGCACCTCTGTGACGGTGCTGCCGCCGCTATCCGCGCGTGGAAGCGGCTCGTCGTAGACCACCACGTTGGTGGGGAACGCATCAAGCGACGTGGTGTCGGAGTCGACCAGTGTCGGGTCGGTGGAGCCAACCGACTCCAAGTCCGCAGCAGGCTCGCTGGCGACATGGAGCTGATCGAGGAGGCTCACGAGGCGGCTCTCGGGGCCATTGGTGCCCGCATCAGACGCGGGCTTGTCGCAGAGGCGAATCTCGCCAACAAGATCGGCGAGGCAGCTCGCCGCGCAGGCGACCTCCATGCCGTGCAGCGCGTCGGTGCAGACACCGTCTGGCGTGCCGGGCTGGCTGCGCTCGCCAGGAAGGAACAGGGTTCCCGTCTAGAACAGGTCTCCGGGAGACGGTGCACCTCGCCCCACGGTGGGCGCCAAATGTCAGGGGTTGGGTACGACATATGCCAATGATGGCTTATCATGGTGGGAGCGAGTAGAACGTCGCCGGTGCCTGGAAGCGGGATGAGGCGTAGACATGAACGCCGGCACACTTTACCCTGGTTCGGGGCTCTCCTAGGAAATAACACCCCTAGTCCTGCTCTGCGGGGTCTCCACATGATCACTAAGGTACTAGTGAGTACAATGGTGCTCCTCGAGCTGTATGCTAGAGGTAGAAGAAGGCAGGGCTTGCTCTCCTCTTCCCCGAGGTGTGAGTCTAATTCTAACAGGTTGGAACCCTTTGCATGGGTGCCCTGGGGGGTTTATATAGGCCTACCCCCAGGGGTACAATGGTAATCCGGACGGGTGTGGGACCCGGCTGTCAATGTCTCTGGTCGCCGGCTTCTCCGCCGGCTGCTGGGGCCCGCCGCCTGGTGGGCCCTGTCGACCGGTCCGATACGGCGCCGACAGGCCGCCCCCGCTGCTCGTGGGTCTTGTCGGCTGCTGATTACTGTAGCCGTGATGCTAATGACGCGGGCTTGGTCAGGGGAGCGTGGCTACAGTCCCGCCGCCTGGTGGGAGATCACTGTAGCCACTCCGGGTCTCATCTGGTTAATGGTGCACGGGCCCCGAGGTAGGAACGAGCCGCCTGCTACGATCCGACTGGTGAAGCTTCCGCCGTCTTCCGGGCTCTCGCTGCCAGGTAGGGCCCGCCGTCTTCAGGCCGTACCAACAGGTAGTCATGGGAGCAGGGCTCCGTCTGACAAGAGTGACGTCAGGGGCGGAGTGGCAACAGTGCCGCGTCGGGCGGATATCTCCACGGATACGGAGCACTGTGGCCACACCCAGCCCTGGATACGGGGATGATGGGCTACACTGTAGCCTCACCCTGTCTTGTCTTCTTAATGGGGGTACAGACTTTGAGGACGCCATGGGCCGACTACTAGGAGCCGGCCACTGTGGAGGCCGCCTGCTAGGAGTCGGCCCGTCTTGGAGCCGCCTTCCGAAAGCATGGCCGTTTTCCGGCAATGGGTCGTTTCACCACCGCCACCGTAAAGCGGCGCTTCATCTTGACGTCTTGAGGGGCGCAGCCGGCCCCGATGTCTTGAAAGGTTCTGGGACTCGGGTCAGGCTACCCGTGGCCCATTACTCCGACACCAACGGATGGTGCAACGTTTCTTCTAGTACTGGTTTTGATAGGTAAGAAGGCGCAGCAGATGTTTCTTGAGTATAGAGCGGAAATTCGACTCAGGTACGGACAGGGTTATATTTTATTCTAGCTCATCTAATTGTGCCAAAACCTCATTACAGTTTGTGATTGCCACTGAGAGGCGAGAGAGTTTTTTGCTCCAAATTTTCAGGGCATGCCGAAGTGCTTTAAATTTACGGCAAAGAACTGTCGCATCATTGTGGGATCTGACTAGTTTGTTCCAAACCCCCTGAACTAGATCCATGAAACCAGGGTGCATGATCCAGTAGGGCTCAAATCTAAAGATATTGCTTCTAGGTATAGTAGTTTGAATAGAAACCAGGCAAGGGACATGGTCAGAGACAGGCTTACCAAGAGGTTTAACCATGGTATTTGGGTAGGCATTAGTCCAGTGGAGCGAGGTAAGGAACCAATCTAGTTGCTCGAGGAGGGGGTCTTGCTGCATGTTACTCCAGGTGTAGGCAAGGCCTTTAATTGGAAATTCAATGAGGCTTTGTTTGCGGATGATATCATTAAATGTACACATGTCATTAGGACAACCTCTCGGTTTTTTACGATTATCAGGTGCATGAATATAGTTGAAGTCGCAAGAAGGAGCCAGTCTTGCATGGGGGGAATGTCAATATCATAAAGCCAATTTGTAAAGGTCACACGAGCATCACCCGAGCAAGGCCCATATATATTAGCCAGATTCCACGATTGCGCAGAAAGTGTACTCGTGAAATTAATAACCATGGCTAATTCAGATGAATATATCACATTACCAGAGAACATAGAGCTTTTTCCAAATTGTTACTAAACCCCCCGAGGCTCCTTGAGAGGGGACAAAAGCAAATTTATCGAACTTCCGAGGGCAACAAGTCTTAACAAAAGATAAATCAAAAGATGTCTTTTTGGTCTCTTGCAAGCAAATCACCGAACAACCACTAGATCGAACCGCATTAGTCAGGGCAAGATGTTTGTCATCTGCATTCAAGCCACAGATATTCCAACATAGCACATTCCAATTGTGCAAAGGAGCCATTTTAAAGAGAGGATTTTAGGCCTGGTGTGCAGTGGACTCACCCTCAGGCTGCTGTGGCGAAGAGGACGAGTGTAGGGGCGTAGCAGAAGTTGTCGCGGGTGCAGCAGTGAGTAGCTCTTCAGACAGTTCAGCAGGAGGGACCGCGCACCTATTGATACCAATATCTTGCAGAACATGGACTGGCGTTGGAGGTATGGTATCTTCCATGGCAATCTAAGCGGAAGAGGAGGATCCAACTGAAGGCACCAGCCGCGGTTGAACACGTGAGATGACAGGGCGGGCGTCAGAAATCTGCTGTGACTTGAAACCATTGTACTTGTTTGAGCGGTTGCTGCGGCGCACCTCTGTAGTGGAGATGGGGGTAGGAGGCCGGGTGCGGTGCCCACGGGTGATCACAGGGCCAGATGGCATGGTGATGGCATTGACAGCAGCAAGCCCAGGTGTATCAGACACAATTCCGGGAGAAGCATTGTCAGGTGAGCCCAGCGCATCGCCTGGGAGTGGTGAAGGCAACTCAGGGTTGTGGGGGTTCAGCACCGGAATCTGCGTGGGATCGTCTGGGAGTTCTTCAATAACAACAGGGGAGGCCGAAGGAGGCGCATTGGTGCCCTGAGAGAAAGAGATCCCATTCGCATCAACTGACAATGTAACAACAAATTCCAAGTTATTAGGCCTGAGGTCATATCCAGCACTCCAGGGGCCAATGGCAGCGATCATGGGCCGAAGAGCGTGGAAGATGTAAGTGTTGAGCTGTTGGCGAGGAATTGGATCATTCAGAAGAAGGTTAACAAGATCCGAACCTTGGGCTGACAGACCAAACTGAATCCCGTGGTTGTGCAGAGCCACAGAGTCAGTAACAGAAGCTGGTGCAGTAGATTGCTGAAAAACTGGTGCATTCAGAGGGATCAAAATCATTGTATTATCATCAGAGCTATCATCAGATGCCGAAAAGGTATCATTCCAAGCTTCCATAGCATTGTCAGTCAGATTATCTTCAGGTACTAATCCATGTTGAACAGTTAAGCCCTGAGCAGCTAGCCAGGCCTGGTAATTGACCAAATGAGGAGGAATCTACGGCAGAGGTGGCGCAGGGGGTGCAGGCCACTCACCCCAGGCAACATTGTTCTGACCATTGCCCTGGTTTGCAGCTCCAGCAGGTGGTGCACCGTTCTGAACCAACCAATTGTGCACCTGCTGTTGACACAGTTGTTCGGCTGTGAGCTCAGCGCCAAACTGCGGGTGAGGGTTGCCATCTAGTGGGGGTGGTTCTTCTCCTGGAGCAAGAACCTCGGGGAGCAACCCGTTCCAATCATTGCTACGCAGAATCGTGACTTGCACTGTCCATCAATCCCGAGCACCACCCAACTGATATACCACAAAACTCTTGGGAATCAGACGCAGACGAATAACACGAGCTTTGAGGAGGATGTACCTTCTGTCCTGACACGGATTGTACCAGCTAACAAGGGACCCATAACCACCTAAAGCCTTGGTGATGTAGTAGTCAGTCTGATAGTCATATGGAAATCCAAATAACATCAACCAGACCTCAGGTCCAAAGGAGGTGGTACGGCGATTGAGGGCCTCATTATGTGGTACAAACGTGATGAGGAGATCCTCATCTTCAAGCTCAAGAGGGGTGGCCACAGCAGTGTCACGCATGAAGGAATCTGCAAACCCAAAGATGCCAATGCCGAAAGGATGATCAGGAGGATTCAGTAGTGAAGAGCTGGGATTCATGCAACAGACCTTCAATTGCGGTACGAATAACCGCCCGACGGTGCAGAGGAACGTAGTGGCTTGCTTCGGCAATGGCGAGGAAATCATGGTTGACCGGCGCAATGGGGCCGACCACCATGCTGCTACGCACCAGGCGATCCACCGGGCCAGGCTCGACGGCGAAGCCCGGAGGGAGGAAAGGGACCGGATTCAACGGGTAGTTCGCCATTGGAACCAGGGCAGCAGAGGTGGGAGGTGGCGACTGGAGCTGTGATGAGACAGGGCAGTGATGCGGTGTGGGAGAAACCGAGGCGGAAGATGGACCGAGAGGGGTAGTAAGGGAAGGCTGCGAATACTTGGGCTT